>OZ012678.1:61861631-63230918 GCA_963942445.1 Argyra leucocephala | reverse complement strand
ACAACAAAAAATTGATTCCTCATACTATAATTAAATTTTGAACTGTACAAAATTAATTTTAATTAAAATAAATAAAAATAATTTTCTAACATACAAAATCAATAATTTTCAAATGGTGTAGCCATCACTCAGGTATAAATAGTTTGAATACTATGCAATAAATTTCAGAAAATTTTTTAAAACCTTGGGAGAACAACAAATTTTTCTTAAATATAAAACAAAAAGCTATGATGAGGAATCAAATTTTAATATGTTTTTTTTTCGTTGTTGTTGCTATTCCAGCAATTCTCAGTCAACAAAAGCTTAAAGAAGTTAAGGTATCACAGGGTATTAAAGCGTACGCTAAAACTCATCCAAATGCAAAAATTATACAAATGAAAAAAAATGTTATAAGGGTAGCTAGATCAATTGGTTCAACATTACGATTTTCAGTTGGACAACGTGTTCCACGTAAGTTTCAGTTTAAAATGAAAACCTACAAAATGAATAATAAATTTTATTTTAAATTTAGATGATGATATAATAGCAACTGCAGAGAAAAGCTATTTGTTTCCAGGTATACAAGATGCTAGGTTTAAAATTGGCTATCCCCAATCAGGCGAAGGTAAAACAGTATCACGCATTGAAATAAGTCTTGAACAATCATCACTTAATGGTCAAGCATATGTCATTGAAGGGGGTATTGGGGAGCAATCAGTACAAGTTTTGTTTATAGTTAAAGCTACAACATTTTTAAAATATAAGGCTATATTCTATGGACATTAGTTTTTTGGTTTTTCTTACCTAATATGCAAATCTATGTATTTTTATTAATTAAGAATAAATTAGATTTCTTAAAAAATTATATTTTCAATAAACTTTAATTGTATTTAAATTGCAGCTCACATAATTTTTTTTAATTGTCTTGACTATATGGGGTGAATATATATGTACAATAATTTTTTTTCTGTGTATTAATTAACTTAAATGTAACAAAATATACCTAAAATTGTAAAGTAATATCGCCTTGCGTAGTTCCATTTTGTTTTAGTAATGATCAAAATCGTATTCTCAATTAATTTAAAATCATAATAAAATTAATTTGTTTTATAGTATCCACACCAGAATCCTCCGATAAGTAAAAACTGTTTTTAACAACTATTTAAGGACATTTTTTTTGTTATCAAAACTTATCCCTGACTTATTAAGTTTGTTTTTCATAGTGCTTATGTTATTGTCAGCTTTGGTAAGATGACCAACACAACAAATTCATAATGAGTACTTACAAAATAAAGCCAGTACAGTTCTACATATAAAAAAAATTAAAATAATAAATAATAAATTTATAAAAAATAAACACATTGTATACAGAACTTGTTAGTTGTTAGTAAAACTACTTGATTTAATATGACAAGACAAGACGATAATAAAAGCTGAATATAAAACG
Organism: Argyra leucocephala; assembly: GCA_963942445.1. Lineage (NCBI taxonomy): Eukaryota > Metazoa > Arthropoda > Insecta > Diptera > Dolichopodidae > Argyra > Argyra leucocephala. Next base: position 63,229,492 of record OZ012678.1, on the reverse strand, counting down.
ATTAATGTAACGATGATCTATATATAATTGCACTTAATGGAAACGTAAATACAAATCCAGCACGATAAATGAAAATCATCAACACTTCAGCTTGAAGTGAATAGGATTGCCAGTAGTATCAGAAATGACTCTAATAAATAGAATGTAAATATTAACTAATACATAGAATGTAAAAAAACATGTACAAACACAGTTTAAAAAAAATTTAATTTTTTTTTTTTTTTTTTTATACATATCTCATTTTACATAATATTATGTTTATTAAAAAAACTCACTGATTATAAATTAAATAAATTTTGTATAGTTTGTAAAGCATAATTCTATCTTTGAGACATAAAATAAATAAATAACAAAATTTACGTAATATAATATAAAAATATAAACAAAAATAACTGGTTGAAAAATAATAATTGTACTTTGTACAATAACAAAAACATTTGAAAATATATTGCATATAGTTAGGCGTATATAATCCAATAAAAGAAAATTAAATTACCTTCGGAAAACACATTATACAGATTCAAAATTTTACAATTATCATATTAATACAATTATAATATAAAATAAAATAATATTTTACAACATTGATATTTAACTGGAATATAATAAACTAGAAATTTAAATTAACTAATTAGTAGTAAGAATAAATATAAAAGTTAAACGAAAATCTATTGAGCTCTTAGTAATGTTTATGTCACCCACCTGAATTACAAAATAATAAAAATTGAATAAGAATTTATTTCCTTGTGGAAATCTATTTAATCTACTCTGATTTCCTTTTTTGAAAATTATGAACACTAGAAATAAAATGACTAAAATGACATCATAATTTGTTAACATATTTTTTTCTTTCTGTAATACAATTTTTTTATTGAATGATAATAACTCCACAGGAATTTGGATCAAATTGGAATTTATTTCAGTTCTTTTATACTATTAGCTGCATTCCCACATATCCAATTGACCAAAAGAAAATGTTGAGAAAAAAGATTTTCTAAATTTAAGAGAAAAATTAAAAAAAATTTTAATTTTATAAAAATTTGAGTAATTTTTTAACATCTAACTACATAGTTTTATAATTTTGATATTTTGAAATATCAAAATAATGTATTTAAAATTTTTTTAGTATGTATAGTGTAAAGCTTCTTATGTGTTTGGGCATTTGGGAATAAAAATGGTCTGTTAGATACTTAGGAATACAAATTTGTATGACTTCTCTGTACATAAACTGTAGTTTGGATAAATAGACACAACTTAAAGGCCTAAAGAGCAGCAAAATATAGGTTGTTTGGATAAATCAGGAAAAAATATTTCGAAAACTATAAGAGATACGTTTATTTTGTTTGCAAATTCGGATAGAGCATAGTTGAAAATAGTATAGTACATTGAGAAATCAATTACGGAAAAAATGGTCTGTTGGATACATGGGAATGCAGCCGACGATGTATGCAAGTTCTTTCAGTTGCCAGATCAGTACGTCTCGACTAAAAATACATTAAATATAGCAAATTTTAAAGATAAAACACAAACAACGTTTTTCTAAGTTATACCGAATTTTAAGTTAGTAGTATCGAACACTACCCAAAATTTTCATAAAATTTTTCATCACTTCTCTTCATATACTTAAATAGTTGCAATTAGAACAATAACATTATCAGAGAGAACACTATAGAAAACTAAATAAATTAAGTGTTTCTTTTATTTTTTACAAACTCTACAATATTTCACAACTTTTGAATAAAATTTTAGCTTTAAATTAGTGTATAGTTAAAAGCATCACCTTCGGAGTATTAAATATAGCCAGACTTTATCTTATACAAATTTTGGTTATCCTATACAGTGGATAATAGAATTTGTGACCGTACTGTACATGGTTTTATGAATCACATTGAATTGAGTTAAACAAATTAATATGCATGAACCTGCTCACAATTTAACACCATTTTCTTAGTATATTAAAATTATCCGTGCAACTGGTAATTAAGAAAATTCACCTCTCAAGAACAGCTTTCTTGGCACCTGAATAGATTCAATTTAGTGGAATCAAACACATTCATCTTAACTTTTATAATTAATAATTTAAAATCCTAAATTTGATACATTTTCACAGACATCTAATTAGGACTTTGATTCATTTTTTAAATGTTGACAGGTAATATAAGTTAGGACAACTTAATTTCAGATTAAGACGAAGTAAATATCAATTTTAAAAAATAAAAAAATATATTAATGAAAGAAAATTTTATTTTTATGTAATAGAACATGTGATGTTAATTAATATGGAGCTGTTGCGCTTCACTATTTTTTCTTATTCTCGAATTTAATAAAATTAGCAATTCTAATTCAAATTTATTAAATTATTTGAAATACGGAAGAATTATTCAGTCTTAGATTGTTGCTCTTTCTATAATTATGTTTATTCCTCAATTAGTTTTTGCATTCACACAATACTACTTAACTACAGACCTACAACAGTTGTTTATCAAACTTTTATGTATAAACTAATATGTTAGTAGGTTAACTGAAATTAATCAAATCTTTTCAAGAATTAATACCAGCACTACCAGACCAGTACTCGAATGTATATAAATAAATTTAGTTAATAAATTGCAACTTTGTCCAGACAAAGCTGTGATCTTTATAAATTATAATTTTTTTTATTTCATTCGAATTCAATTTCAATTGTTTACAATTAATATGTGCATTAGGCACACATACTGACATAATAATGTTCTATTTAAATTTTTTTTGTCTCATAAATTTATGTAATTCATTATAACTCTAATTTAATATTATGATTTGACATAATATGTACAATATAAAGTGTAAGTAGATATAAGTTCATTGTATATAAGAAAATTTTATCGTAAGTATCATATTTCGGATATAATAGAATTTATTTAATGATTCAAAGATAAAAAAAGATAAATAAATAAGAGGAAGTAGAAGATAGAGGACTCTATTCATGTATTTATATAATACTATATATAGTATATTATATATTTCTATTTATGTATTTATAATATACTATTCCATATATTTGAATTAAAATTAAAATTTTTTTGCTTATAGCTTGCATGTTGAATAACTTAATATGTCACATTTCGACCCTGGTAAATTAATGGGGATTATTAGATTTTAGCTACGTACTTATTTCAATTAGTGTAACTGGCATTGACTTGCATGAACAAAACTTTAGAATTTTTTCGATAATTCAAACGATAAATATTTGGAATATCAAATGACACAAAATTCATATTGATAGCTGGTATTGATAACTTTAAATTTAATTTAAAAAATATTTTTCATAAAAATATTCATACTTACAAAAACAATTTAAAATCAAATGGCCATTTTTCGAAAATAAAGAAATAACAAGACCAGAAGCAAAGTAGATTATCTGAATCATGTATAATATCGAACAATTCGACATACGAATATAAATATATACCGAAATATCGAACGATTCTAATTCAGAGTTGTTGTAGTGAGTATGTCGTATGTCGAATTTTATAGCAATTAATTTATTATTTATTAGTTTAGTGACATACATATACATACTATTCCATCATCATATCAGATCAGATTATCTTAGAATGCTTATTGAGAACAAAAATTTAAATATTTAAAAAAATCCCTAGATGGCAGAAAACAATTTATGGACAATTCGTACATAACCTCAACATTCCGAATGGGGAACCAAATTCCATCTTATGTGTTCCCAAAACATGATAAATAGTGACCTATATATTTTCAAGACCAACAATCACGCTAGGTGACGGTAGGTAGGTAGAGTACCTGCCTTTCAATCAAAAAGTCCCAGGTTCGATTCCCAATGAAGCAAAAAAAAAATATTTTCTAGGCTTTTCGACCCAATTGCCATTGGGATAAAATAAATGACAAAAAAAAATTGAAAGTATAATCTGGTAACAAATTGAATAAAATAAATCTATTCTATTTAAAAATTTAAATTAATTTAGTCCATTCTATCCAGTAATTTGTTGAATAAAGACTCGAAATATTGTAGATATTGTAATATAGACTTGAAAGACACGAAAAGGGTGTTCTACCTAAGTTACTGTCAAGAGCATATAAAAAAGAAATTAACCTTCGTTCGTAATTTTCATCCTTCCCTTCTACCTTCCTTCTTTTCTATTTTTCCTTTCCCACCCAAGCCAAACGTACCAATCGATATAAAAGGTATTTCCTCACCTAGTGTTTTGGCTATGTATAAAAAAAATTCAATCACCGATCAGATGATTAAAATAATTTGAATGTGAAAATATCAAAAAGAACAATTAAATATATTGAATTAATATAATGAAAAAATATTAGCAAAAAAATTAATGTTACACGTTTATAATTGTTTAGTTGGTGTTGGTAAGTTATATTTTATTTACTAAATGAATTGTAGCTAAAATAATGAAAAAAAAACAATGTACACGAAAAAGAGATTTTGAACATTTCAAACCAAAGTATAGATATTGGAAATACTCAAATGGCAAAAATTTTAAGTAACAATTTTATTCAATAATAAACAATTTCAAAAGCGGCATGTGACCGTAGAAAGTATTGGCGATATGTAAAAACAAATGCGAATACAAATTAAATAGAATTTTCTTTTAAATCTGAGTTGAATTAACAACAAAAATTGATAAAATAGAACTAATTAGTAAACTATATACTCTTTAAGTATGAGCGAAAATACGTCAAAAAAAATTTAATATAATTTATTCGTGTCAAAATTAGTGATCTAATTGATTTCTTCAACCGCACATGTTTTATCTAGTATTCAGCTTGGGTGAGTAGTAATATAAAAAACCAACAACAATAATTAGATTATTCGAATCGAAACATAAAAAATGTACAACTAAAATACTAATATTTTCTCCAAAAGCTACTGGAGTGGTCATTTTTACTTACCTATATACATAATAAGAAAAAATAATTGAACTGTTTGCTGACCGGTGTGGGTGAGTAAATGGGTATTGCTATATCAAAATTAAAGGCGAACAATAATAAAAATATAAAATTTAACATAGTGTTAACTAAGTTTTATTTACAACAACTATGAATAGGATTAAACAAAATTAGACTACATACTAATATTTTTATCGTCAAAGATATATAAATACTATATGCTTTTATATACTTTTATATACTTTTATATGCTATAACTACATAAGACGGTAAAATCGTCAAATTTTGTTCCAGAATATTAGACAATTTGTACACAGTTTTTCTGTTCCTAATTTTTCTTTACTTCGAAAATTTAATTTTGTATGCTTGTTTGTAATTAAAACACGAAAAAATTGATTTCTCATACTATAATTAAATTTTGAAGTATACAAAATTAATTTTAATTAAAATAAATAAAAACTTCCACCACACGTTCTAAATGCTGTAACTATCATAAGGTATGGTATAAATACTTTGTATACAATGCAATACATTTCAGAAAAGTTTTTTAAAATCGTGGGAGAACAACAAATTTTTCCTAAATACAAAAAAAAACCCATATCAAGCTTTGATCTTCCCAAAAAAATTTTAAAATTTCCAAATCAAATAAAAACATAATGAGGAATGAAATTTTAATCTGTCTTTTTTTCGTTGTCGTTACTATTCCAGCAATTCTCAGTCAACAAAAGCTTAAAGAAGTTAAGGTATCACAGGGTATTAAAGCGTACGCTAAAACTCATCCAAATGCAAAAATTATACAAATGAAAAAAAATGTCATAAGGGTAGCTAGATCAGTGCATGGTTCAAAATTACGATTTTCAATTGGACACCGTGGTTCGAGTAAGTTTCAGTTTAAAATAAAAACCTACAAAATGAATAATAAATTTTTATTTAAATTTAGATGATGATATAATAGCAACTGCAGAAAGGAACTATATTTTTCCAGACCCACAAAATTCCAAATTTAAAATTGGTTATCCACATGCACAATCTGCTCAAGGCAAAACTGTAACATATATTGAAATAACTCTTGAACAATCGTCTCTTAATGCTCAAGCATATGTTATTGACGGTGGTATTGGTCAGAAATCTGTAAGAGTTATGTTTGAAGTTAAAGATACTACATTTTTAAAATATAAGGCTGTATTCTATGGACATTAATATTTTTTTGTTTATCATACCTATATAAATCTATGTATTTTTAATGAAATTATATTTTCAATAAACTTTAATTGTATTTAAATTGCAACTCATATTATTTCGTTTTTAATTGACAAGATTGTAGGACATCGTATCTATCATACTTTACTAAGCCTATTGTGCCGTCAGTAATGTTTATGTCACCCACCAAAATAATAGAAATTAAACACAACTTTACTTCCTTGTCGGAAATATATTTTAACTACTCTGCTTTCTTTATTTCGAAAACTATGAAAACTAGAAATAAAATTACATCATAATTTGTCTTATTGAATATATTTTTTCTTTCTTTAATACGACTTTTTTATTGAAGGGTGACCATTCCACAGGAATATGTAGATGAAAATTTATTTCAATTCTTTTATGCTATCACATTAATGCTCAAAGGAAGCATCGATTGCTTAGATGCATAATGGTTCATTCAGTCTCAACCAAATAATTGGATATGATGGAATTGGACATACAACATGGACAAACCTTAAATACATTCTAAGTTAGGCAAAATAAAAACTTGTTCTAAGTTATATCACAATTTGATTACACATTTGATTGCACAATTTAATGTGGTTAGTGTATAGCTAATAACCACAACTTGGTACTATGTATTATGTATAACTACAATAAAAATTTAAATTAGAATTAGAGTGCTTCAAGTATAATCGACTAACCTGCTCACATTTTAATACCATCTTCTTAGTATTTTACGATTATCAGTACAACAGGTAGTTAATAAAACAAAATTTTAAGAATAATTGATGATTTATGTCTCTTTAAAAGAGAGATCGTACGATATATCACATCTACCAATAATTAGATAATTTGTATGTAATTGCATACTTCCACACGAGTCAGGTTTCAGCTTGTTTTGAGGGTTGACTCGTCTGGAAGTACACATTGAATTGAATTTGGAACCAGTTTCTCATATGTTAGTTGTTTTTGCTTTTATATTAATTTTATAATAATTTTATTTTAGTTTATTTTAATTCATATCTTAATAATGACAAATTTTAATAGACAAACTTAGTAAGATTTGAAATTTGGTTATGCACAAAGATAAAATGTGTAATAAAAAATAAAAGTTAAAGGATAACTTTAAGTAAAATCCTAAGGCCCAACAGCTTATGCAAGGGTCGTAAAAAATGATATTATATTTACTTACAACGAAATTTTAGATATTTATATTTTTTTATTGAAATAAATGAAAAAAAAAAAAGCTCAAACACTAATAGGACCAATTTAGTGGAACCAAACGCATTCATTTTAACTTTTATAATATTATTGATTGATTTTTTTTTTTCATTTTAAAATTTTTTTTGTTAAAAAAACTAACTTCATCAGTTGAAAATAAAACCCGAAAGATTGCCATCCAAGTTAGGCAAACTTAATTTCAGCGAAGTAAATACCGATATTTGAAATTATTTGATTTTATTTTTATTTAATAGAATATGACGTAAAGTAAATTAATGTGGAGCTGTTGCGCTACACTAATTTTCTTTTATTCTCGAATTTAATAAATTAAGCCATTCTTATTCAAATTTATTAAATTATATTAAATACGGAAGAATTATTCAGTCTTAGATTGTTGCTCTTTCTATAATTTTGATTATTCCTCAATTAGTTTTTACATTCACACAACACTACTTACCTACAGACCTACAACAGTTTTCTATCAAACTTTTATTAATATGTTAGTAGGTTAACTGAAATTAATCAAATCTTTTCAAGAATTAATACCAGCACTACCAGACCAGTACTCGAATGTATATAAATAAATTTATTTAATAAATTGCAATTTTGTCCAGACAAAACACTTTATTAAGCAGCTGTGATCGTATAAATTGAATTTTTTTTTATTTCATTTGAAATACAATTTCAATTGTATTTATGTGCATTAGACTCACATACTGACATAATAATGTTCTATTTAAATTTTTTTTGTCTCATAAATTTATCTAATTCATTATAACTCTAATTTAATGTTATGATATGACATATGTACAATATAAACTGTAAGTAGATATAAGTTCATTGTGTATAAGAAAATTTTATCGTAAGTATCATATTTCGAATATAATAGAATTTATTTAATGATTTAAAGATAAAAAAAAAGCTAAACATATGAGGGGATGCAAAAGATGAAGCATTCTAGGCATTTTAATGAAAATTAGATTTTTATAACACGAAGCACGAACACAGAAGCTTATACACAGTTTAAATATTGAATAACTATTCGACCCTGTTTAAATTAATTATAATTATTAAGTTTTTGCTGTCTATCTATTTAAATGTGTATGTTTCCAATTTTTTGTACTTTAATTGCGTTGCTCTGTAAAAAAATTTGTATGACAAAAAATTTTATATTATGCGCCTATTGATTTTCCATTCTAAAATGTATAGCCACATATCATATAGTAACTTCGGAAATGCATCCAATTCCATATTCTAAAATGAAACATTAAAATGCTGCTGAAAGCATCAAGTTCTTTTTTGCAACATTACTGTTTGTGATGCGCAAACTTGAGCAAACTTCGCATCATAAAATTTGTTGATGCTTTGTTTGCTATTGTTATAAACAGCTGGTTGACATTTCAAATTTATTTGTAATTTCATTCGTTCAATTGTCTCACTTCTCGATTGAAATAATTATTTTAAAATAATTTTTTGTTACCTATACTCTTTATTTTTAATTTCTTTTCCCATTAATTTTATTAAAAAATTACGGTTTTATTTTTTTTTTCTTTTCTTAACAAATTTTTATATTCTAGTAATGTTTTTGAATTACACTCATCCCTCGATTTACGATGCGTTCCGTTCCAAAAAGTTGCCCGTAAATCGTAATTCCGTATATCGCTTTTTTGTAAAAATATGTATATGAAATTATGTACATAAGGTGTGTATAAATACTGTTATATTTACTATATATCTACCTACCAATTATGTATGTACTATGTAAATATTTTATAAATTTACATTTTCAATAAGAAAGAAAACATTCACAATTTCAGAATTCTTTAATGGAAACGCGATCTTGCACCTCGTTATCTGTAGTAGCAATCAGTTGTTTAAAAGTTCTACGCAAATAATAAGTTTTGAATGTAGACATCGCGCCCTGATCCATCAGGTGAATCAAAGCTGTAGTATTTTAGGGAGATACTCAATCCTCACATTATCAGACAATTCAGACAAGTTCACAGGATGCCGTGAAGCATTGTCCAGTAACAACAACACCTTATTGTCAAGGTTTTCCTCACGCAAATATAATTTCATTTCGGGACAAAAGTAATTTTTTAACTAATTCTCGAATAAGCTTGAAGTCATCCAAGCTTTTTAATTAACAACCAAGGAAAGTTTATTACATCCTTTGAAAGCTCGTTAATTTTCGGAGAGATACATCAAGAGTGTCTTTAACTTCAAACCCCCAGCAGCATTGTCTCCAAGAAGAAGTGTTAAGCGCTCTTTTACCACTTTGAATATTGGTACAGATTTTTCATCCATATAGAAATAAAAGTTTTATCAGGCATACGTTTCCAATAGCCAGTTCCATCAACGTTGAAACTCTGTTCCGAAACGTATTTTCCTTCTTCAATAATATTTTTCAAGATGTTGTGATATTCACGAACTGCTGTAATATCAGCACAATCGGCCTTCACAATGAAAAACAACTTTGTTACTACGTAGTGCTTATAAATAATTGCGTACGTAAATAATAAGAAGCCTATTTTTTCTAGGATTTATTTAAAAAAATTTTTAGGAATTTTATATTTTCCGTAAATAGAGGTTTCTTTCCATAAACAGAGACCTTGGTTTTTAATTTTTCAATTCCGTTATATCAAAATTTCGTAAAAAGAGTTTCCGTAAAGCCGGGGATGAGTGAAATTATTCTATATCATCTCTGATGTCTCACAATTTTCAAAAAATACATTCAAAGCGATATTAAATAATAGTTTATTGATTTTAATTAAATTTTCAAAGCATCACTGTCAAATTCTGATAGTTTTAAAATGTATTAATTGCATCAGCAACACAAAGCACGGCCGAATTGCATCATGAATATTGTAGTGGCATAATAGGGATACCGCATCATGATTGACAATGTTGCATTTTGAATTTACCCATATTTATGACTTTCAAATAATAGGTGTAAATTTTTTATCAAATTTTTTGATGTAAGGTAGCTTTAATGCCTTACGCATTTCCTTTTTCTGAATAAAAGTGTTTCCATAATCCACTTCATTACATGATTAATACCAAAAATTGATTTTTTTAAAAATTTCTCAACATTTTTATAAATTATTTCACTTTTTAAAAAATTTATGAATAACACCAAACGTACGCATATATGACATAATGGCCTGTTAAATTATTTACTTCAATTTTTTTATTCAACTTTTATTACTTTTATTGCTTTTTTGTTACTGCAAATTTTAGTCTTTTTTCGGATTTCTGCAAAGTGCTAATTTTTGTAAAAAAAATTTAGTCTTAACTTCAAAATGCGTTCTGCATTTTCAAAAAAACCCTAACTGACATAATAATGAAGTTACATCATCTAACTCATAAAAGGTCTATGATCGAATTTTAATTGAAAATTAGAAGTTGAAATAATACTTCTTTATTAGACGTCGGTTATTAGTGATCATTGAAATGAATGCCTAAATTTTGTACTGTCCAAATGAAATCATAAATAAGCCGAAAAATAGTTTCAATATAAATAAAGATCACTATTTTAAATGGAAAATTAACAGAGAAAAAACTAAATCGATTTTCTTTACAAAAAGAAAAGAATCTTGCTTTTTGCCGAACAAAAACATATGATTTAAGAGGGGAATGGCAATTGTTTAATGGTTTATTAAATTATTAAATAAACGTGAAACTGTAAGTAAAGAAATTAAATTGTATAAAGGTGGACGGGTTATTTTTGATGAAACTTTAGTTGTGAATTTTGTTAATAACAATTTCATTTTAACAAAAAATAAATTAAAAAAAAAAAAAATTCATGTGACAAGAGATAAAAAAAAAAAAATATAGCTAAACTTGAAAAAAAAACTTATATTGCATTATTATCTTATTATCATTAAATTCTTTAATTAAATTTGTTAATCTTCTGTATCAGCAGCATCGGTTTCTTCATATATTTTTTTCTTCATTAATTTCGAATTTCACATCTTCATATTTTGTACAGCAAACATTTTAATTTATTGTATTTTATTCTAATTTTTATGAAAGCATTTGCAGTTTATTGAGAAAATAAATTGAGTTTACCCATTTCACAACAAAGACTTAATCGCAAGTAATAGGAGTTATAGTTCTAAAAATTGCTCAAAACATAATGTGGCAGTCCTGGTTATATTAATCAATCTGTAAACAGAAAAAATTACAGTACAATTGTCTGAACTGAATTTCACAACCGATTTTCATTACACTATTTTTTTAAAATGATGGAGACGTAGCGAATTCAAATATTTCTTCAAACTTTAATTAAAGAAATTTTTCTTCAATATTTAGCATTTACAATCAATCTTCATTCTAATGTAACTTAAGGTAACCATAATTGGTTTAATAAATACAAATACGATAACTGCAGAAATATCACTATTTTTAAAATTTTTTTTTTTGTAAAAATTATTATTTGGACGTTTTGAGAATATTTCAAATATATTGGACAACACTGTGACAACGAATTTACATCCTCTGGCGTCGGTAATGGTTACGGTACCACTGCAGATGAAGTTTGTTTTATGTGATAGTGTCTTTTATGGCAGTATAACTGGACATGAACTTTTGAATGTTATAAAGTTTTTGGATAATTCGAATTCTGCTGGTATTGATGGAATATCTAATAAATTATTTTAAAATATTGCTTTAACTGTCGTAAATATTTTATCTTATATTTTCAATGTTAGTGTGTTGTCTGGTATTTTTCCAAGTCAATGGAAATCTGCTGTTGTAATTCCGCTGTTCCGCAAAAAAGGTAATCAAACTGACGTTAATAATTATCCGTCAATTTCCTTGCTATCTACAATATCTAAAACCTTTCGAAAAAGCTATTGAAGTATAGAGTCTTAAAACACTTAAATAGGTTAAAAATTTTCAGCAATAAACAATTCCGCTTCAAGAATACACTTTCTACTGAAGATGCCCTTGTTTTTATGCTATTCAACCATTAACAAGGGTTAAGACAATAGACAGCATTGCACTGGAAGTTTTGTTGATATGATTCAGGCATTTGATATGGTAGATCATTCCATTCGTGGATTTATGTTTAAGAGGTTTAAATCCTATTTGAAAGATAGGTCCCAATGTATAAAAGTAAATAATAATTACAGTAGCTCTAAGATAATAAATTTAGGTGTACCGTTGGGATCTGTGTTGCGCCCAATTTTATTTTTAATTTATATTAATTCGCTTTTCGGACAAAATTTCAGGGTAGTCTAATAGTCTTTGCTGATGATGTTGGCGTGTCATATTCTTGTGATAGTCCTTTAAACTTGATCTGTGATATTAAAAATGACTTAAGTATTTTTAGAAATTGGTTCTCTAAACATAGGTTAATTGTTAGTAATAAAACTAAGTTAATGTTTTTTAGCCTAAGTCAGAAGAAATCTTCTGATGTTGAAGATTTTATCTTCCATGTGTCTGATTGTAATAAATATCTCCTGAATAGCCAGAGAGGTTTTGATTTGATGATTTTAGGTACCTAGGTGTAATTATCGATAAAAAATTTAATTGGTCACAACACACAAATGCACTAAAGTCATATTTACGTTGCTCTTTGAGAAATATTTATCGACTAAACAAATTATGTTCATTAAATGTACTTAAAATGTGTTTTAATTGGAATGAATTTTTCATTCCAAGTTACAGTACGGCATCAGAATTGTTGGGGTGGTTCATATAGAAATAAAATTAACCCACTGTTAATTCTGCAAAAATGTGTCATCAGAAATATGTGGAATAGAAACAGATATTTTAGCAGTATAGATTTATTTAGGTTATTGAAAATTTTTCCTGTTAGGCATCTGTATTACTACAAAGTGTTGAAGATATTTTTACTAGAAGTGGATATCCAAGTAGCAGAATTTCTAATGTTTATGCTCTACGTTCTAATCATAGATTCTTTGTTAACGGTCCAATTTTCAGTACAATAAATTACCGTAATTTTTATGATGTTGTATATTTTCGCTTGTTTAATAGGCTACCAGAATCTATAGGAATACTTAGAAGTGTAAAATGCATTTTTTAATAAAGTAAAACTTTGACTACTAAATTTTGGTCACAACGAAATCGAGAATTTGTTATCAACTTTGATTTAATATATTATATGATATGCAAAGTCATTACTGTGTACATGTGTATTAATTAATTAATTATTTATTAAACGTTTTTTTGATTTTTGCTTTTTGTCCTTGTCTCAGCTTTACATTATTTTTTGAAAATTCTGAAAATTATTACTCGTTTCTTGTTTTATTCCTTTTCCTTTATCTATTTTAATTGTTTTTTGGATTTTATTTATTATACATATGTCTTTTTAATTTTTTGTTTTATTTTTTTTATCTTACCCCACCGGCGAAAAACGATGCAAAAATTAAAAAATTCATAACAATTTTTTTATTATTTATTTATTTTTTAATTTAAGGCATTAAACACTATTTCTAGTATGAATTATCATATTTTAATATTTAGTAAATACTAATTTCGATATAAATACTAACAGTTTTGAATCATTAGTAAAAATCAAAACATATGTCCATACAATCCAAAACATTAAATATAAAGCAAAAAACAAAAATCATTATTTAAATTGAATAAATACATTTTATGCCAGCACCAGCAGCACCAGCACCATAATGTCTTTATGTAATTGATATTGTATTGGAAGACAATGTGATTCAAGATGAAGATATTCTTTTAATTTGTTGCCAATTTCCATAATTCCATCTTTATTATTACCATCTGCTGTCCAAACAGATATTTTACAGAATTTTGCTCTTACATTTACATATTTCTGCTGAATTATCGAATTCTTCACCAATTAAACACAATAATACATCAAGCCACATAGCATCCAAATATTTAGAATATTTTTATTTTCTGTCTAATGTTATTACCCAACGGCCACCTTTTTCATTTGAATTATCTTCCCACATTGAACGTATACCATTTTTGAATAGTGAATAATCACTACCAATTTTTATTTATGATGCTGTTTTTATATGATTATACTCCAGAAATCTTCAACTGTATTGAAATTTGTTATTTCATTCTGTAGATCCTTCCATGATTTTGTACGATCATTTTTTAAGTACCATAATGTCCAAATATGCTCAAGTTGATGTTTAAACGTTAAATCGTCAGTTTTATTTCTTTTATTTGAATCATTAATTTCTTGATTATTTTGATTAGGATATTCTTGTATTAAATTAGAAAATCTATTGAAAGTCTACTGATGCCATTTTTGTTTCTCCAAATTGAAACACAAAGCTATATGTTTATGATTTAATTTTAGGTACTTGTATTTTCAGTTATGTAAGTTCTCTGTATGTAGGTACAATTTTCGATAATTTAATTATTAATATGGAAAAAAAAATTATTAAAACCAAACCAAATTCAATTGAATTTTGAACGTTTGTATGAGCTTGAGCAATGTAAAAATATTATAATGCTTTTCCTTATTCTCATAGTTTTAAGTAATAAATTAAATAATTAATGAGTTGTACTATTTTATTTTTATTTTAATGTTAATGACTGTATTATAACTAAAAAATAAATACTAATTTTTGTATCTGTATCTATATCGCATATAGAAATTTCGAAATAGTTTGAAAAAGCGATGATATAAAATACTTTCGTATACATCTAGAAAACAAAACTATTTTTCAAAACGCTTCAATAAAAACCGTCAACAAAATAAATCTCTATATAATAATTTCATATCCAGTTATAAATAAAAAATCTAGTTTAACTATTGTTAAACAAATTATTAATATTTACGGTACCCCGTATATGGATGAGTGCTGCCAAAACTAATTTGTTATTTGTTTCAGAGAAACTAAAAGGTAAGGTGTAGATATTCTTGTAAAATATATGAAATTAAAAAGATTGTACAAATACATTAAGACAAAAAAAAATTAAAATATATAAAATAAAAAAGATCTTTGAACATAGTCTAAGGCTTACCAAAAGTAACAAAGCTCAGTGTAGTTTCATTTCAGTATACTAAAAAGCAATCAAATTTGTTTCCTAAATTACAAAGAGTTCCTTTTTTTCCTTTTACTTTCACAGTTTTTTTTCTCTTATTTTTTCTTTACATCAAAAATTGAATTTTGTATACCTCTTTAGTGTTTCTAATTAAAACAACCCAAAAACAATTGATTACCTCATACTATAATTAAATTTTAAAGTGTACAAAATTAATTTTAATTTAAATATTTTAATTAAAATAAATAATAATAATTTTCTAATATAGCAAATCAATAATTTCCAAATACTGTAACCATCACACAGGGTAGCTACACATATATAATAGTTTCCACAATGCAATAAACTTCAGAAAAATATTGAAAAATCTTGGAAAAACATCAGATTTTTCTTAAATAAATACAACAAAAACGTGACAAATCGATCTGTTCACTAAATTTTAAAATTTCCAAAATAAAATAAAAACATTATGAGGAATCAAATTTTAATATGTATTTTTTTCGTTGTTGTTGCTATTCCAGCAATTGTCAGTGTACAAAAGCTTAAGGAAGTTAAGGTTACTGAAAGTATGCAAGCTTATATTAAAACTCACCCTAAAGCGAAAATTATACAAATGAAAAAAAATGTTATAAGGGTAGCTAGATCAACTGGTTCAAAATTACGATTTTCAATTGGAGAACGTGTTCCGAGTAAGTTTTGAGATTAAAAATAATAACGTACAAAATAAAATAATAAATTTTTCTTTCAAATTTAGATGATGAAATAATAGCAACTGCAGAAAATAATTATGTGTTTCCAGACTCACAAAATGCCAAATTTAAAATTGGCTATCCATATAAACAAGCTGAAACTTGTAAAACAGTATCACATATTGATATAATTCTTGAACAATCATCTCTTAATGGTCAAGCATATGTTGTTGAAGGCGGTATTGGTCAGAAAACCGTAAAAGTTATGTTTGAAGTTAAAGATACAACATTTTTAAAATATAAGGCTGTATTCTATGGCCATTAATTTTTGCTTTTGTTTTTCTTACCTATGCAAATCTATGTATTTTTATTAATTAAGTCATATTATATACATTTCTTTAAAGATTCAATAAACTTCAATTGTATTTAAATTGCAATTCATATAATTTTGTATGGAGCATCATTATATCATTTTTTTTTAGAACATCATATAAGACTATAGAACATTGTGATTGTAGGTACTTTTCACCGAATCTTGACATACTAAAAATATAAATTTTTGATATATGAGCCAATTTAGATATGAATAGTTCCATCTATTGAATAGTAACTTGACCTTTATTACAAATTTTACTTCCAACTGACTTCATGAAATAATGAAAAATACAATATCATCCACGAATTTTTTGTTGGTAGTTACAAACGGCCCGATATCTTTTTATCAGCTTAAATCATCATGTTTTATAAAGAACACAAAAAAATGCAGTGAGTTTCGTCCGGTGAATACTTGATCACAATAGAAGCTCATATATTGGAAAAGATTGTGTACATAAACAACTGCGGAACATTATTTAAATAAATGTAATCTGATATATGAGCTACAGTTTGGATTCCAAAAAAAGCATAGCTGTGAGTCAATAATAAAGTTACTTATATCAAATTGGAAAATAGCGATTGATAATAAAAAGTTTATAATAGCAGTTTTTCTGGATCTTCCAGGAGCGTTTCAAACGGTGGATCATGATGGCATTATGATTAAAAAAAATTTAATAACTATATATGGTATACGTAATATTGAATTAAGGTGGTTTGAATCATATTTAAAGGATAGAGTCCAGATCCTATATTCAGACCTAATAGGTGTTCCACAAGGAAAAATTTTGTGATGAGAGCTATTTTTTATATTGTATATAAACGAAAAAGCTGTTAAATTTGGTAAAATACTTTTGTTTGCTGATGATATTTAAATGGCTAAAAAAAAAATCAACTAAAATGTTAAATATCGAAAAAACTAAAGTAATGATTATAAATGGTGATTTGAACAGTGAAATTATAGTTGATAATAATTATTGTTTTAGAGAAAGTTAATGAGTTTAAATATCTAGGTCTTATAATTGACAATAACTTAAATTTTCAAAGCCATTTTAATTTTATTTGTAAAAAAATTTAAAAAAATATATATATATATTTTTTGCTTAATATTAGAAAGCAATTATCTATAAACAGTGCAATAAAAATATTTTACACAATTGTCAAGCCTCACTTTGAATATATTTTGAGTATAGAATGCAAATAATTACATAGTGGAAAGTGCTTTCAAAATAAAACAAAAAAATATATATATATAAGAAATATAGGTATAGATCAAGAATAATATAGAATATATATTTATACATTAATATGCATATGCATTTCATTATCCGTTTCAGTATATCGTATAGGTATGTTAATGAAAATAACAAAAAAAAATTAATTAAAATAAAATAGTGCATAAACATAGTTAGATTTTAAATTTGTACCTATATTTTGTAATTTTTAGAATTTGATAGTGTTCTTATTAATCATAATCAATATGCAGACATTATTCAAATGTGCAGATATATATATTAAGTAGATTTGAATAAAACTTTTAATTTGTTTTTATTTAATAAATAATTTTGAACAGATATTAAAAAATCATAGAAATGCGGGAGTATATGGCAGCAGAAAAAAACGCTTAGATGGCGCAGAAATCGTCTCGTCTAAAGTGTCGATACAGTGGTTAGTGATGATTTGAATGATCAACTAGCATATCCAGAAGAATTTTTAAATAGTCTCACTACAATTGGAATGCCTCCTCATATATTAAAATTAAAAATAGAAGGAGTTATTATGCTTTTTCGGAACCTTATGCCATTAAAAGGGCAATGTAATGGAGAATAAAGACTAATAATTACAAGTATCAAAATAACTATATCGAAGCCAAAATTATAAGTAAGTAACTCAGATACACTTTTTATTCAACGCATTCCTCTAATTCCGTCTGATACAAATCTACCATTTATTTTTAAACGGAAACAATTTCCAATTCGACTGGCATACTCAATGACAATTCTCACACAGCCAATAAGATATGTCTCTATCTTCCTAAACTGGTGTTTAGTCATGGATAGTTATATGTTGTTTTGGTCTAGAATGCGATCTTTTGATAGTGTTAGTGTAGTATAAAAAAAAGAGAAATAGAGAATTGTGGTGTTTTTAGTGAAATATTTGAATAAGTATTAAAATGTTAAACTATTTTTAAGATATTAAATAAAGTGAATTTTAGTTTTAAGTTTTTCAATTTGTAACTTATTTATTATGTAATAATAAAATATGTAAAACATTGATTTTTTTAAGAAAATAAATAAATTGTTTCATTTATAATGCTAATGCTATACCGGCGAATGTTACTCCGTGAATAGCTAGTTATTTAGTAATCGATTAAAATATGTAGAAGATATTCACCATTATTCGCTAAGAAATATTTTCAACTTTTAATTAAATTTCTTTAGAAAATAAATATGTTTATTAAAATTTAATATAAAATTAGAATTTAATTAAGTATATTATATTATAATGAATTTACATTGATACAAATGACAAAATAGCTATTTTCAAGCTAAATAAAAATATAAACAAAAAAAAATAATTGTTTTTAAAATTAAATCTTTTCAATAATTATCATTGAATTTTATAATCATTAATATATTTTAATTTTAATTCTTGTACTATGCTAAGTTAATTTCCCAAAAAATTCAGAAACGCCCTAGTTAGTCATTGCACTTTCTCAAATGATCAGTACATTGAAGAAACACTTCCCACAGGATTCATACCGACCTGAAGCATTTCTTTATTTGGATAAAAATGATTACATTCAATTCCCGGATAAAATCGCACTAATCTATCGCTCTCACAGACGAGCCGAGCCACCGATAAAAATATTGTGCATAATCCAAGGGATTACTATGACAACAGTTAGCCAGTAACACTTGTGTAACAGAATCAAGAAAAAAATTTTTGTATGATAAATTATATGTTTTACTTTTTAAAAATTAAAAAAAAAACTATGCAAACAAAACAAAAAAAAATAAATTTCACAAATTAAGTCAATAATAGTAGTGACTTAGTCAATAATAGTAGTGAGATAATAGTAGAATTTTAATAAAAAAAAATCTATAGATTTTTTTGGTTAGCACTTAGTAGTGATCCACTTAGTAGTGATAAGTTTTTTATAGTCAATATTACAAAGTTTAATAGCATATATTAAATTTTTGTAACAATAAATAAAAAAATTTAAATACCTATTTACTAATAATATAATAAAAGAAATATATATATTTTTAATTAAATACGCTTTCTGTAACAGCTTTGTATTGCATTCAGTACATCTGCCCTAACAATATCTACTTTAGTTTTCTAGAATAAGTGACCGATTCTATTACCATCTTCTAATTAATTATTTTGAAAGGCTGTTCAGTTAATTTTACGTTATCTTAATATAAATATTTTATGGATATTATTTGTAGTCAAAATACACATAAAATATTGGTGGGGTGTCACAAAGCTTTAAGACAAAAAACTATAAATATTTTGTATCATATAAATAAATATGAAAGCATGGCTTAATCAAATGAGACATTCCTTTATAATAAAAACAAAAAATGGTTGGAAAGAATGATTGATAACAATATTACAGACACGGTACGGTACTTAAGATTTTATTTATAGTATAGTTATTTCTTAACCTCAACATTTGATGTGAAATCTTTCATTTTTTAAAAATGAAAAGACTCTTGTTAATTTCACAAAATTATTTTATTCCGACACGTGTTTCGACTTTTCAGTCATAATCATGGATCATAAATGGATATATGATTATGCCCGAAAGTTCGAAACATGTGTCGGAATAAAATAATTTTGTTAAATTAACAATAGCCTTTTAATTTTTTAAATAAAATTTCACCAAGAGTGTACAAGTGAAAGCATAAAAGCGAAATTTTTCATGTTTAACAATTTTTCAAAAACTGAAAAAAAAAATTATTTTAAATTATAGAAGTGTATTTAAATATTTGAATAATATTTTTTTATAATATTATTTTTAACTTATTTCAAATTCATTAATCATTTATTTATAATTAATATTTAAAAATTCAAATTAACTTAAAATTAAAAAGCCTAAGTGATATTATCAAAGTGATAACAAAACGTTTGTTGAAAAATACATCACTTCAGAAATTATTAAAAATCACTCACTCTTAAGAAATAAACACTTTAAAACTATACACGTACATTTATTAAAATGACTAATTAGCTATTATCAAAAATTTTGATTATTTTCAATTGAATTATAAAATTAAAATAAATATTATTAGATATTTTAAGACTTCTATATAACTATAATCCAAATATGACCTAGTATGTGTCAATATACCAGGTATCATAAAATGTTAAGTGGATTTTTTTAATTATTGATTTAAAAAAAACAACAAAAACTCATAAAATTTGATATTATTTATTGGTTTTCAAATGTGACGTACATTTATTTTTAGCTCTGTAAATTTGTTTTTAGTCCACCATCATACATAACGGAAGTAAAATAAATCATAGTTTTTTCTTATTTTATTCGATTTTTCATTCCAAATTTCATTTTTTTGCCATTCTTTTATTTTCTAACATTTTTTTAAATGTATGATAAAAATATCGAACGACCAAATTCGAAAATTTTTTTCTCAAACTAATATAAAATATTTATAACTTAAAATAACTACAAATTCAATATGCATTTCAATAACTGTATACTCGTATATTTATTTATATTAATTTAGTTTGCCCACCCTAATGTGACAGGACATGCTGCTGCAAAACTGAAATATTATAGAATATAAAGCAATTTTTTCGTCGATTTTTCATTACCCTGTTTTTCTAAAATTTTAATTAATTATCAAAATATTTTACAGGTCTCAAAACTCTTTAATAAATAAACACACATAACAAATAAACGTATTATACAAAGAATAAAATACGTGTTGATTAACGAGAACAACTCAGTACCAACTTAGACTACCCATGTGGAAGTATATTTCAATATGAAATATTGCACAAGTAGCTTTTCCTATTGTTTTGGTAACTTAAATAAAAAAAATTAGAAAAGTGACTTATCAAAACCATATATTCATTTAAAATCAAGAAGATAACAGAAAACCTCGAAAAGTAGTTAGTAGCAAAATTAATAAGCTTGCAAATAATTGTTAATGACTCATAATAACAACCTAATATGATAGAAATAGGATTTAGAAGTTCCATATTATTCTGTTTCATATAATAACGATGACGTTTCTCTCTACTTAATCTTAAAAAATAAATTTAATAGTAGCAATTGCAATCTCCAACAACAATCACAAAAAATTATTATAATTCTATCATATTATGTAAATGAAATTATAAAGTTATTATTTACACAAATGTTTTAACTTATTATCTACTTTTCAATTGTAATTTACAGACAAATTAGTATCATTTAAATATAATTTTTTTTATACAATTCCTAGAAAATTAAAAAAAAAAAAAACACTTTTCTTGAGTTTGAAAGAATTTTAAATTTTGCGTAATCCTTAACTAAAAAACAAGTTGTTTTTTTAACCCTTGTGCGCTCACAACAAATTTTATTTATACTTAAATTTTAATACAGTTTTTGTTTTTCATTTTATTAAATTTATTTATAAAAATTTTATATACTACTATATATATAATAAAATGCATCTACCCTATAAACAACCTACAAATACTACTATATTGCTAATCTAGTAAAATTTGGATGCAGTTTAAAAAAGTATGCACATTACAACTCAAAACACCAACAACAATGTAAAGTAAATAATGTGTATCATCTCTCATCATAATGCATTAATATTATTTTCTCACTACATTTTACACCTCTACACCTACTTCCATACTTTTTTGATTATTATTGTTGTTGTTAAATAAAGGGCTTCAGACAAAAACAAAATTATTGTATATAAAATATTTATATATGTATATAAGTACGTATTTATAATGTGAACTATTTATAATGAGGATTGTTAAATTTCAACTTTTGAGTATATTAATCTTCGTGTAATAAACGAAGTGCTTTTGTTCGGAATTCGCAATGCTATTGTACACACTCTTACACATACCAAAAATATTTATGTTATATTGCAACTGTTACAAAACCTATATGCTTTTCAACAACTCTTTTCCCCAACTCTTTTCAACAACCATTTTCACCTTCAAACTTTGGAAAGGACTTTTTATTGTCAAATTACCTATACACAGGTCCACATCCCGAAAGCATTTGTATTATCTTCTTGAAAATAGCCTGAAGTTTGTCTGAAGACATACTGATGTAAGGAAGTAAAATAAATGCATATTAAATATTTAATTTAACAATATAAATTTTCCAAAATTACTAAATTAGGTTTAAACAGTTTTTCATACATATGCTGATGCCCCTCAAGGCTCAGTTCTTTCTCCAACATTATTTATAATATTTATAAATGATCTCCTATACATGACTATGGCATTATAGTATACCCTTGATTCCTTGTATTTTTTTGAAAAAGCTGATGAAGATGGCCAGCCTTCAGTTCATACAGAACGCAATAACATGTCTTGTTCTATAAACAGCGTCCGTCAAAAAATTCATGACTGTGAGGTAATGTAAACAGGATCCAATTTAATGCTTCAAAAACCTAGAGTTGCCTCTTATCAACAAAGGGAAATTCAGCAATACCAAATATTCTATTCGGAAATGTAAATATCGAAAACTTTGAAACTCTAAGAATTCTTGGAATGGAAATAGACAGCAAACTTTCATTGCACGATCACATTATTTCTGTCGCGAAAGATATTTCACAGCATTTTCTTTAGGATTCTTTAGCAGAAATATGAAATACTTTAAATCTTTCAGCCTCCTATTAATGTATACATTTGGCCTCGACTTGAATATAACTCGCATATTTAGAGCAGTGCACTTTGTACCAGCTTACAGTACTTAGAAAAGATACAAAAGCGAGCCATCAAAATGATCAATGATGGAGATGTTACACAACACTTAACATCATTAATTCATATCCGTAATGTGGGAGCAGCCACTCTGTTTTATAAATATCTGTGTGGTAATTGCTCTGATAAAAGAAAAAGTATTGTGGCCCAAAATCTACCTATTCCAGCGTAATACTTGCATGAAAGCCCTCGCTCACAAATTTCTAGAAAAGCCTCTTCGAAAAAATTATTTTATGTTCTTTACTAACTTTGTACTGTCTTTCATCTTTATATGGCTTAAATTCTGCGAAGGCAGTTAGAGTACTTATCCCATTATATTGGTCTAATATAAAAAAAAATATATGTAAATGTAATCTACAGTTAATTTATTTATGAATGATGTCATGTTTGAAATACGTAAGTAATTAGTATTAAAGTTATTGTATAACTGTACATCATTAAGTTAAACATCCCACTATACAATATGCTAATATCTCACTTTTGTAGTTTGTCCAGGTACTGGAGGACTTTTGGTGCACCGCCCAAAAAGTTGCGTGTGTATTCAAGTCATAGCCTTTCTTTCTTTCATTTCTATTCATAATAACTTCTGCCGAATCCCATCGCAAAAATGTGATCGATGTTACCGAGTTATGGGTTGGATTTTAGATTCATTTCAGTCTTGAATTTTTTAATAAATCATTGTTCACATTAATCTGGCTTACTTCAATATGAAAAATATTAGGAATTGAAAGGCCCATATTTAATAAAACTGTTAATATTCATTGGAAGATGTGAATAGAAGAAAATTTATAATGGGTATATGCATAAAAAGATTATTCGTTAAATTCGTAATTAGTATCGAGGGATTGCATAACACTGGGGTTAACAAAAACAAAATCAAAAACAAAAGAAAATTTAAATTAGAACAAAACAACAGATAAACAAAAATTATAATTTAATCGGAATAATAAAATAATTTTGTTTTTGTTATCAGTTACTTATATACCTTTTAATATACAAAAAATAATGTATATAACGTAGAACGTAAGCGATTTAAAAAAAACAAAACAAGATACATATTATCGCAAAACATCTTTCCACCTTAACACCTTATCAATATAAATTTATTTTTATTATTTTTTTTTTTTAAGTTATCTTTTTATCGTTTTCATATTCATAAGTATAAATACTGTATAAATACTTCCCGTATTTAGTGAAAAAACTTCAGACCAATTTTTTTTGTCTCTGAAAAACGAATTTATTTTTGAAACAACGAATTTTTGTAAAAAAAAAAAAAAAAAAAACATTTTTCTTTAAATTACAAAATACAAAACAATAAAATATAAAAAATGGCAAAAATTCAAATTTTAATTTGTGCTCTATTCGGTGTTATTGCAATTGCATCAGCTGTTAGCATACCAGCAATTAAACAATCTGGATCAATTGATGAAGTTATTTTAGTTAATAGTATTGAAGATTATATCAAAGCTAATCCAAATGTTAATGTTATTCCTATGAAAAAAGAAGTTCAAAGTGCAAAAGGTAGAGCTGTTTCACCAAAAGCACCAATTCGTTATACAATGGGAAATCGTAATGGATGTAAGTTAATAATTAAATATTTTAAAAAATTATTACTTTAAATTATATTAATTGTTTTTGGTTTTTTTTTTTGTGGAACATTAGATGATCGTATCTTAACAACTGGACAAAATAGCTATTATTATCCAACATTACAAGATGTTAAATTACAACTTAGTTATCCACAATCTGGTATTGGTTCAATTGTAACATTTGTTGAAATTGTTGTCGAACAATCATCTGGTAATGGTCAAGCTTATGTTGTTGCCGGTCGTATTGGAGAAAGATTTATTCGAATTGTTGTTGAAGCTAAACAAACATCATATTTCATTTATAGAGCTGCATTCTATGGATATTAATTAATTCGTTTTTTAATTATAATTTTATTTAAACATAAAAATTTTAAGATATTTTTAATAAATTCGTGGAAAAATTTTCTAAAGGACGATGAATAAATTGGAAAAATGAAATAAATTTTTTTTATTTATACTAAGAATACAAACATGATTAACAATTCGATAGCAATAATCATGTTTCATTTTTGTAATTAAATATTCGTAGTTATTATTCTCATAGAGCATAATCAAGAACATATTATGTTAAATTAGTAGTAGTTGGATTACAACAAGACATCATATTTTCAGAGCTTTAATCATAATCAAAAAGTAGTCGATGAAGAGTACTTTACTTATGCCATTAATTTGGCAATTTGTGTTTACAAATTTTATTAGTACTATATGCTCTCAAAATGTCTATAAACTCAGGACCCTTAATTGCACCTTGTGTAAACTAGCCGACAATTAAACAAACACGTTGTAGAAACCAAACGATCATAAAATGGAGAATTTGGAACCAATAACGTTTGCACAATTTTTTTGTTTTTGAATAAAATCACTTTTGAATTTTTACACTTTTAGGGTTGACTATTTTAATTTCAGCCTTTTATTCATATACGTTGCAAGAACTGATGAAGGAAGTATGTTTCTTCCTAAATATCGATATTTGCCAAATAGGGAAAGTATATTAGAGAAAGAAAGCATAGCTATGTACTTGGCTGTAGCTGCCAATATGGCTTCACTATATCGAGTTATTTTAAATAATAGATTAGTTATATGTATCAAATTATAAATGGTAATAATCAAATCAAACAGAACCCATGCCTTTCAACTATAAAACCCCAAGTTCAATTCCTAATAAAAACAAAAATGTATAGGGTTTTTTCGACCAACACACATTGTCATTGGGATAAAATAAATGACAAAAAAAGTAAATAATATATAGGCCCACATTACTAAAGGACTTCAGTCTGCCTGTGTATTAATATGCAGATACACTGTAAGTAAAGAAACAAATAAAAAAATAAAAAAAAAAAAAATTCAAATTGAGAGTTCAAATATAAATGCATTTTTTTGTTCCTCGTGATAACATAATGCAATATTTCAATATTAGAGATGTACAAACTAATCTTGAAAACTTGTAATTATCAATAAGCATAGAGTTTTCTTCACTCAATTTATGCATCAACACTTTAACGAAGTTTTTTCATAATTCTATACGCTGCTTTCTGTTTACTCTTTTTTGTTTCATTTGACACGTGAATTTTCTTTTTTCCCATGCTGAAACATAATGGTTAAATTATCAAAAAACAATTGGATAGATTTATTGGGTCGGCTAAGTTATGTCGATTTTTAAAATGTCGATTCCCAAAATATCGATTAAAAATATCGATTCTTAAAATGGCGACTTTCAAAAACCAAAGAATTCTAGACCAAATAAAAGATTGTAGCTCAGGTTTTGTAGCCTATCGTAAGCTGTTAATTTACGAACTCGTATATAATATATATATAAATATTCTGGAAAAAGAGGCAATTCTGATTTGTAATCTAACTGTAAAACTAATACTTGTAGTATGTGCATCCGTAAGCCTATTTCGCAAACAAATATTAAGTTTTCATATTTTCATATGAAAAATAAATAGTTTTGAAGAAATGCGAGGCTTTTACCCTAAAACGATTTTATTTTGAAACCTCGGACCAACTTGTTTTAACTTAATCAAATAACTTTAGTAAAAAATTATAAAAAACAAAGCATTTAGGAGGTGGCCCTATAAATATTTCAAAAATAAAGCACGTTCAACAATATTTTTTACAAAAAATTAAAAATTGTTAAAATCGATGTTTCTGTCGATATTCTAAGAGTCGACATTTTGTCAGTCGACATTTTGAAAGGTCGAATTTTATTATAATCGAAATTTTTGGACATTTTGGAGAAAAAAGTCGACTATTTTGCAATTGACTTAATGAAAGTCTATATAAAGTCAGGATCCCAGATTTATTACATGATTTAATTAATTTATATGGCCAACTCTGATAATGAAAAAAAAATATTAATTGTTAGGTCAAAGACTGATAACAGGTTACTAAAACAAAAAATAAGTTTCAATATCAAATAGTTTTATCGGAAATATTTAGTAAATATGTAAAAAAAAACGATAAGCGCTAAATTAAATTAATTAACTTAAAATTGTTATTAATTAGTATAATAATTACAGTAAAATATGAACATATTTGATTTATTGTAGTTACGTAATTGATTTTGGAATTCGATGATTTATCGTAAAATTTGTGAAATAAATTTTTAAATACTCTAATTAACTTAACTGAACTCCCCACTTCTTTAACTTGGCTTTTAAATTTGTTAAATTTTAAAGTTTATTATATTTATTTTATTTATTTTTGTTTTTTGCAGTTGTTAATAAAAAATTGTTAAAGTACTAAAGTACGTTCCTCCTGTGGAAAATTTATACCAAAGTTTTATTTTTAAAAAAATATTTAATTTTAAAGACAATATGAAAATTGTCAAAACAACCATTTTTAATATGATATAATACCATACACAGACTATTCTCCATTGAAAATAGAAAGCAAACAAATAACAAACATTAAAAAAGAAAATGAACATTTTTTTAAAAATTAGATTACTCCAATATTATTAAGAGCAAATTTTATTTTTTATTAAATATCTTGATGCATCTAGATGAAGTTAAGATATTTCTAAAGGATATAACGTCAAAGCTTAATGTATATTTAACATTGGCTTTGACATATTATCATACCTGAATTTATTTTCTTTAACATACGAGTGTAATTAGTTCGCTATACTTGGTGATTACTATTTAAATTATTTTTATAGGTTTAAACTAATATCTTAATTTTGTCGAAGATGATATATATTACAGTAGTATTATTTAAAAGATTTATCCTCTAGCAGATATTATAACGTATTTACAAAAACGTCAATGAAAGATAATTTTGGCTGTTACTTAAAATTAACTCAACAATGATGCTAGTATCAACTAACTTTCAATCACATCTACCTATAAAATAAAATATGAACGATGTTGTTATATACTACATACATGGGGTATAATTACTAGCTCACATTGCTACTGGGAATGTTAATTTTGAGTTTTCGAAAGCTGCTTACCATAAGAGGGCGGATGGTATCCTTCGGAATTTACATAAGACATTAAATTGACTTCACAGCACAGTGGATGTAGTGAAATTATAACTTTTATTTTACATTTAATTTTTAAAATCTGTAAAATTGTAGTTAAGTAATTTTTTTTTTTTTGTTTTACATGGCGGTTTTATCTATTAAACTTATGACTAGGGGCCCCTATTGAGTAATTATATTTCAAGTTGAAGTCAAATTTAAAGTTTTCAAAAAAACAGTAATTTACGTACTGACATAGACTTCGCACGTTATAGCAGAAGCCACTCGTGTTTAATAAAAAGCTTTGTGGTTAGTAAGTTTTATTTAGGACACATATAAATACATGTCCCTCATATACTGCTTCGTTTCCGATATATTCCCTATAGTAAATGGCATTTAGTGGATAAAATTCCTAAAAATAAAAAATGTTGTCATTAAAGAGGTATGTATATATATACATACATAATACATAATTTTAATAAAAACTATATTATTACTCCAAATAACCAAAATTTAGAAACAGTTACTTAAAAAGATAAAAATGAAGAATTCAAGTGATTTGGTTTTTTGTTTTTATATTTTTTATTTTAGATGAATTTGTTTTTTTCTTTTTTTTGGCATATGTACATAGATTCATTTGCAAGTACATATTATGTAAATTATAAAAACTGAATTGTTTGCTTTTGTTTATTATTTTAATAAGTTCTCACATATGCATAATGTATTTGCTGAATAATAAAATCATATGAGTACAAAATTTTCAACTGTGTGCGCATTTTTGTTTTATATATAATCTTATAATTATGTATATTAGAAGTTCATTAAGGAGTAGGAGAATCGAAATAAAATGAAAAGGTGTCTACTGCGCAGGACCTTAAATGCTTGTCAATTATAATTATAGATCAATTATAATTATAGATAGCTACTTTGACTCTATTATGTAAAGATGAAATTGCCCGTCATATGAATTTTTTTTTGTTTTTCTATTTGTTTTGTTTTTTTTATATTTTTGTTTGTTTTTGTTTTTTATTTTAATAAGAACTCACGAATAATGTATTTGGTGAATAATAAAACCATATGATTAAAAAATTTTCAACTGTGTGAGCATTATTGTTTTATATACAACTATTATATTAGAAGTTCAATAAGGATAATTATATATACTCCAACTCTACTATATAAAAATAAATTTGCTCGTCATATGAACAATTCAACTGATTTTTTTTGTTTTTGCTTTTTTATATTTTTTATTTGAGATGAATTTGTTTCTTTATTTTTTTTTGGCATATGTACATAAATTCATTTGCAAGTATATAATATAAAATATAATAACTGATTTGTTTACTTTTGTTTATTATTTTCATAAGATCTCACTTATGCATAATGTAGGTATTTGCTGAATAATAAAATCATATGAGTACAAAATTTTCAACAAAAGCAATACAAATTAAAATTAAAAATGTATAGTCAGTTTCAATAAAATTCTATCAAATAAAATATTAAGCAGTAAATTAAAACATTTTTTTGATGCAATGTTTTAGATACAATTAATTTTAGTAATAAATTTGATATCAATTATTTCAACCGAAATAATTTCAATAAAAAAACAATTTTTCAAGCCAAAAAATTACTTCAGCATATTTGTTATTAAGTCTTCAAACTATTTTGTGTTTATTTTTTCACAATAGTTTAATATTTATTCAAATTTTTATAATCAAAAACTGTTTTTAAATACTTCATTATTTTTTTTCAAGCTTACTTACTTACCTTATAATATTTTGAAAATTAAAGAAAGTTGATACAAAAATACTTATATATTAATTATTTTTATTTCAATATATTTCAATTAAAATATTCTTTGAAACGAAGCTGACAACAAAAAAAAAACTAAAACATCAATACTAAACACATTCATGCAACTCAAATCAAAAGAAGAAAAAAAAACCCTTTAGAATTAGATACGAAACTAGTCTTCATATTTAAAAAAAAAAAAAACAAATAAAATATCACATGCACAATTTTATACTAAAAAAATATATAATAGAATATACATACATCACTGTATAATAAAAGAAAACCTATTATACCATTTTAGTAAATACATAAACCACTTACCATTATTTTGGCACACGAACTATGACACACTAATTCACAACAACGGCATTTAACAACAGAATTTTCTTTATTCAACAATGACTCATGACAAAACTGGCATAATTTCCCCTTAAAAATTTTATATGGATGAAAATGATGTTCAACAGGTTGTTCGTGTAATAGTATTGGTATTTCATATTGATGATAGATTTGTTGCACGTGTTTATCATTTCGATGCATTTGTTTATATTGCTGTGGTTGTTGTTGATTGTTGTATGAGTTTGTTTTATCAGAGAATAACATAATTGGACTCTCTGAGAGTTGTAATAGTTTATTGTTATGAATCATTAAAATATTTTTATTTGTATTATTTCTTATTGCATTTACATCTGTAGTATTTCTATTTCTTTGGTTTCCATTAATATCAATATCAACATCATTATTATCATCATTGATTTTATGTTGTTGTTTTTGATGTTGATGTTCTTGTTCAGTCGCTTCTTGTAAATCTGTTTTTATTTCTATTCCTATTCTACTGCTACATCGACTGCTGTGATTTGATGAGTTCATCGTACTACCAAGAGGATTGTTGTTAATAATAGTAATGGCGCTTATATTTCCACTACTACTATTATTATTATTATTATTATTATGTGAATTGCTATTATAACTATTATTGTTTCTGTTGGATAATGGACTGATGCTGTGCCGGTTTTTTTTATTTGCAATTATTGTTTGATATGAACCAATATTTTGCGGATGTAATGTTATAAAACGTGCATTATGATCATTGATTTGTTGTTCTTTAATAGTTTTTATTTGATTACAATTTTCTGAAGTATTTAATGCTTCTGACTGAGTTTCTTCAAGTAATAAATGTAATTCATCGTCAATAAATGGTATTGAACTTGGGTCATGGTATTCATTTATTATAGTACAGGTATAATCATTATTATTATTAGTATTATAATTTTCTTGAATTTCATCAACATATGCAACATTAGATGATGAAATGTCATCTTCTTTATGCAAATTTGCTGTATGAATCCCACCAATAATAGTATCATTATTTTGTAATATTGTTGTTGTTTTTGATTCTATTCCTGATAGTATACCATTACCATGAATAACACAAGAAGTCATTGGAATTTCATCATAATTACCTAAGTTATCATTTCTTTGTTCATCAACAACTAATGAACTACTGGGAACAATAGGTTGTTCCAAGCATTTAGAATTGTAATTTTCTACTGTGCTATTTTGATGCTCATTAATTTTACAGTTGACATTTGATGATTCCGTTGTTGGCATTTCATTTTCTTCCTTAGAATTACTGTTAGAGTTTTTGAAATTTAAAAAAGAAAAGAGAAAAGTTTTTTATTTTTTTTTTTTTTAAGTTTTTAAGTAGACATTTTCAAAGATTGCCTAAAGTATTATAGAATAAAGAAAACAAAAATGTGATGAAAGATACTAGAAAAAATGTATATTTAAATATGGTAAAACATTTGTAAGGGTATTATGGTTGTCGGTCCTACATTTTTTTGAATCATTAAGAATACCTGGGTTCACAATTTGATTCTTGATTCTTGATTTTAACCGCAATTACGTTTGGGCTTTGATTCACTAAACTGATTAGTAATTTTCCTTTACATGTATGTGTAAATATTTGAATATTTTTATGTATGCCAAAAATAAAATCCAAACCCAAAAGAAATATTTTATTGCGCTTTTCTACAAAAATCACGTTCGACAAAAATAATATTTGTCGAAAATCAATTTGTCTCTTGTCAATCAGCAAAATCACCTCCACAAAATTAGTTTGCCGGTAAAGGGATATAAAACGTATGGTAACCGTTGATGCAACAATCGAAGTTTAAGGGCATCACGCAATATTGGTAAAGCAAATATTATGTTTTTGTAGTTATATGCCACTTAAATAGACAAATTTCGTAATCTAATATACCGAGGTCCAACAATATGGTTGTATCTAATCTGTATTATTAAGCCGTGATTTCTTAAACTTTAGCAAGAAATAAATTTTAAAAATATATTTGAAGTAACCATTTAATACAATTTCACTTTTATGACTTACAATCATTTATACAAATTCAAAAGCATTCCTAAGCATGAACATTTTTGCCATAATTTGTTGAACGCTCTTCCTCTTACACAAAACTTTTAAGAGGACGATGGAAGCTCCAGGCGAATATTTTAAAGTGAAAAAATTCAATTTCAAAATTTTACCAACTCACAACCCAAATTTTGAATTATAGCGGATTAGTACTCAAAGCCACTATGTATATATCACTATGTATACTCAAAGATAGACACTTTCGAATTGTTACTTGTTCAATAAATTATAACTAATGTAATAGAAACCAAACCTGCCGCGAGATGGATTATTTGAATCCCGGCAAAATGTATTTTTATTCCCATGATATGCAAAATATCTATAAATCAGACATACGACCTAAATTACACTACATTCCCAAGAAGGGGTAGTTTTTAGGGGTTTGTAAGTTCGCAACTCTCCGCCGAACATTTCTCCTACTTCTGGCTCTTTTTCTTTTCTCTACCTATCCCATTTTTATCTTCCAAAAGCCAACGGTACGAAAGTATGAAGGTTTCGCTGATCTAAATTTTGGCTAATAATATAAAAAAAAAAAAAAACTGACACATATGTCGCCAGTCGTAATGTGACGTCTTCCCTCGTAACACTTGAAAATCGTCGTATTGTTGGAACACTTTCCCTGTTTTATATAGATATATCGTGTTTAGACATTTGGTTTAGACGGAATAACAACTTCAATGTATGTAATATACCCAAATATTTCCGCCGAGGAACAAGAGAGGCATTAAGTGGCTACTCCTGCAGTGCCAATTATTCCTAGATGGGTCAAAATTGACTATGGAAATCCATTTCTAGTCAAATTTTCTCGAATGTGGAACCATATTCAGTCAAATGTGTTTCCTCAACACAAAAATATACCCTCAAACAATCTACAAAAGTTCAAGAGTAACATTAACAAATTTACTCAAAATTTCCCTACTGATTAAAGTGACATTTTTCTTCCCCCAATTCTCAACTAGTCTGACCTGTGCATTCTTGTATAAATGAATAGTTTAAAGCCTAAATTTTCGCTTAAATAAAAATAAGAAACAGAAAAATAGAACCGAATATTTAACAACAAACTAAAAATATTTTTGAATATTATTATTTTTCACATTAGGGTCTATTTCTTCATAAAAGGTCTTGTAAAATTTTTTTTTTTAATTTCTATATTCAAATTAGACAGATTTTTACCATATAAAAAAACAAAAAAAAAAATCTTAACTAAAAATGAAAAAAAAAAATAAAAAAAATTACCTTAAACTATTTGGAACTGGAAAAAATTCAACACCAGCAATACATTTTTGTTCTTCTCCACTAATTAGTACAGATTCTTCAGTAGTATCCTTTGCTGAGTTTTCAAATGAAAATTTTACACTTGGTAATGACTGATGTTTAATTTCTTTATTTTCATTTTTTTTATTATTTTTGCCTTCTTTATTTGTGTTTCTTTTCTTGCTACCAGCACCACTATCATTTCTATTAGATTCCACATCTTTTTTTGATTTCTTAAATTTTTTATTCACTGATTTCTTTTCAACTTTAACATTACAGTTACCATCTAATTTACTACTACTACTACTACTATTAATACTACTACTGTTTTTAACTTTCTTTGATGTTACCTTTGCTTCATCATTCTTTTTAAATTTCTCAGCTGCTTTAATTTTATCACTTAATTTTTTTGAAGTTTTTGTTATTTCATCATTACGTTTATCAGTTTTAGTTTTATCCAATACCTCTGAATTACATAGCAGTGAATCTCTTTGGTTTTTCGATTGTAATGATTGTTGTCGTTGTATTTTATTATGTCCAGCAGCAGGTAAAACAAATGGTTTCGTTTTCAATAATGGTACAAGTTGTAAAGTACTTGTATCTCCAATCTAAAAAAAAAAAAAAAAAATAAGAAAAATATAAGAAAAAAATGTAACATGAATCTTTGTTTTTAATCACATCTTTTCTTGCTTATTTAAGGTAGTAATTAGATTCTCTGTGTTGATCACAGTAATAAACAACATCAACAAAAGAAACAAGAAAAGCGAAAAAAAAAATAAAATAGAATTTTGGTTTTTGTGAATGAAAAAATAATTTTGATACCAGTTTTGGTTTACACTTCAACAGATTTATGCCATTCAATTCCATTCAACTCGATTACAACAACCGCAAGCTGTTTAAGTGTAACAAATAAAAAAAATATGGCAACATATTGATGAATATGTTTTTGCATTCATGGCTGAAAACAGCAAACATAGATTTACTGACGAATATGATTGATGTATTATTAATATTGTTGCTGTTGTTGTTGCAAATTGTTGTACAACAACATAATTCGTCATAATATGCTATAAATGTTGTATATTTTGTGTGTGTGTGTTTTTTTTTGTATTACAATAAAGCCGTAATATAGCGTTGCCAGATTATTTTCAATTTATTTAGATTGAAATCATTTTTCTCTCACCCCTATTACACATCAATTTTTTCACTATACTTGTCAATTAATTGATGAAAAATGGATGGAAAATTAATTGATGTTAATTCTATTCTCATCAATTTAGTGTCAAAATCAGCTGAGTTCAAAAATTAATACTTTTTTGGGTATGTTCAGATCAATTTTGAAGTTTATTACGTAATTTATAATGTAATTCGAAAAAGTACAATTTTTATATTATTTTGATAGTTATAGTAATTATTGTAATAAAACAATTGATATATATTATTAAGATATGCACAAAACTAATTTGTTGTTTTTTATACATAATATTTACTTTCAAAATTAAATTTGAATTGAAGTCAAAAACATTTGTCCAGAAATTATGTTTTCAATGAGATTCATATATGTTTCGAAATTGCTAATATATTTAGAACACTTCTACAATAGGTCATTGCAAAGTTGATACAAAATTGATGTGTTCAACATTCATGTGTAAAAGATCATTCACAGTGTATTAATGAGAAAAATGATGTGTAATAGGGGTGTCTAATTATGAATGATATCAAATAACTACTACAATACTATAAAAATATTTATTTTACGATATAATTATTAGAATTATATATAATTTCGGTATTTAACTTGACTAATAAATTGAATGGTATATATATATGATCTGTGGCGAATTTGTCATTCTAAGTAGATTTTGTTTACTACTACATTAAACTCAATATTTGACCAATAAAACGTAGCAGAATGTTATATAAATGTTTTATTAAACCAATGGAACATAACAACACAAATTCCCAAATATAAATTTAATCAAATATAGAGGAGCTTACAAGGAAACTAGCAAGTGACATTATAGTTCGTTAGACAAAGATAATGAAAGTCAAATTTACTTATTTTTTATTTAATGATTTATATATCATTATGTACATATGCATAAGATGGTTTGTCTCCACAAGAATATACGATAAAATATTTAAATTCATTGTAGTTAAACTATATCAATGGAATCTGTGAAAGTTGTGGAAATCAACAGAAAAACAAGAGTTTTATAAACAATAAAATTTAAACTTTATATAAAATTTTTGATATAAATTGAGCATAAATTTCAAAAATAAAAATTTAAAACATAGTCACGTGTCAAAACAAACTACAACTCTGGATATCAAATATAGTGGATATCAAATATATCAAATCATAGTGGAGGAAGCATGTCACGTCTTTTAAAATATTATTACAGTCTGTCGTTAAATAAAAATTGCAATTCAATTCTAATACCACAATTGTATTAAATAAATAGAATTAAACGTAGCGTGAGGATAAAGCGCTATGATAAAAAATAGTCTCACAATTTCATGAGTTAACATACCATAAAGCCATGTTTGTCTTAAGGATCTAACAGTTACAAAAAAGCTGTTTAATTTTTACGCCATCGATTTTGTGTTTATAAGTTTTCTTCTCTGAAATGGATTTACTTTCTTTAATGTCTAAAAAGTATAATGATAAGAGCATCGACGTTATATTAGTCATCGGATATCAAAAAATAAATTGATTATTTGAAAAAAAATGACTACGCTGAACCCTTAAATTTGACATGTTTTTCAAGAAACATGTTAATTTGTTAGAAGATAATTTGTTAGATAGAACTCAAAAAACAGATTAAGTTAATTTAACAGATTATTAATTTCGTAGCATATGCCAATTAAAATATATTATTTTGCAAGGTTGAAATAACTGATATTAGAGAACTAGAAATCAACGAATTTCATACAGAGATGCAACTAAGTAAGATATATTGCGAATAATTGCTATTAAAATTTCATTTTTTTTAAGTATTTAGAATTTCAATTAAAATTTGCAATACTATTTTAATTACTAATTATTAAAAAGCACTAGCTATGTACTAGGGTTACCTAATAATTTAACAAATTTGTTATATAAAGTGAATTAAAAAACAAAACATTAAACATAACTACAACAACTAGATTATACCAAAAAATTTAAAACAAATGCTCACATTAAATAGAATAACATTTGGCAACACTATTTAAGTTAAATATTCTGTCCTATCGGCATTTTACGAGTATACAATCCGAAACAATGAAAATGTAAGCTGTATAATAATTGTAATTACCCCGATGATATGATCAGATTAAATTTAAGCATGACTTGATAACAGATTCTGTTATTGATGTTATTAAATTTTATTGTTATTGTATTAATATTATTATTGTTTTATTAATAATCGATTTGTTTTGTTTGCATTTTATCCTCATTTTATGGTGTAAAATTTAATCATTATAATATTTAAGGCGAATAAATACTTTCAGGTAATAATAATAAAAAATTTCAAAATTTTTTTGTTTATTTTCTTTTCTTGTAGAATTACGTGAAAATTTTTAAATATAATCGATTTATGATGCTATTATGAATAAATTGAATAATAAATGTTAAAATATTAAAAAAATTTTCATTCGGTAGAATTGAATTTCATTTTTCCTTGTTTTGACTATAATTTATTTTATGTACTTGATGATATAGATATTATTTCTCTTTTTGTTTTTTTTTATATTTTTCTTCAGATTTTTATAGTCTAGACAATTTAGACTACTTTATCCTTGACTGAATAATATTTTATTAATGCATTAAGAATTTGTAATTACCTACAAATATATATATGTATACACACATGCATATTATATGTGTAAAGCTTAGTAACAAGTATATGTGTAATATCCTAAAAAACATTAAAGGTTTAATATGATAACCCTGAAGCAAGCTTATAAAGAAGTATAAAATAATAAAATATACAGACAAGAAGTTGATGAATTCAATGTGGGTCAATAAAGCAAAGTTAAAAACAAAATCATGACAAAAAAGGTAAGTGAAAATATTATTAGAAAACCAATCCAGAATAAAAAAACACAAAATAATGCTGTCATACGAAGCAAAAATTATATTCTATTTTCAAGATAGAAGAAAATTATCAAAATAACCTGTAATATATAAATGAATAAAAAGGTGTCATACCTCTGCACCTCATGTTGTAACTGAAATACAAAATATAATAGTAGTAGGGTACCAATGTAATGTAATGACTATTAGGAGAGTTAGTTGTAAGTTGAACATAACACAATAAAGAAGGAACATATAACCTTTATCTGTCATTCTATTTTCCGGAGGAGAACGGACTGAGCTCATATTCTTCATTTATTTTAACTTACAAACGAACTTACAAGCTGAGATATCTTACAGAATTTATATTTCGGAAAAAATAGTATTTTATCAAGTATAAATTAAAATAAGGTAATATATAATATAATTAAAATTATTTTGTTAAAATTATAACTTGTTTTTAAAATTAATATTAATACAATTTTGGGTCATAATTCGGAACAGTTTCGTACAGTTAGGTCGCCTATCAAAGTTGAAATTATCAGCTAAGCATTACCATGTAGGAAAAAATAACATTGTGGTGTATATCCAATTAGACAATGTTTCACAAACTTTTTTTTTGGAACCACAAACTGATTTTTATCAGAACTCATATTTCGGTTGTCTATCAAAAGCTCTTATTTATCATTTAAAGAAATAATTTTTCAAAT
Organism: Argyra leucocephala; assembly: GCA_963942445.1. Taxonomy (NCBI): domain Eukaryota; kingdom Metazoa; phylum Arthropoda; class Insecta; order Diptera; family Dolichopodidae; genus Argyra; species Argyra leucocephala. The sequence continues at coordinate 63,190,804 of OZ012678.1, read as the reverse complement.
TACTCTGAAATTACTGGTACTAAGGGCGTGGTTTCATTTATGAATTTTCTTAACTTATTGACCATGCTCACCTCCACACATTTCCATATACTAAGAATATATTCTAGTTTAAGTTCTACACGGTGGGTGGCGCAGTAGGTAAGGTAACTGCCTTTCAACCGAAAGGTCCTAGGTTCGATTTCCGATAAAGCAAAAAAATGCTGTATGGACTTTTCGACCTGGTCCAGTACCCTTTGTCATTGGAATAAAATAAATGACAAAAAATAATAGAAAGTATAATCTGACAACAAATTAAATACATGGAGCTGTTCTATTTAAGAAAGCTTAGTTCCTGACGATAGCAATAGTTTTTCCACATTTAATGAGCTGATAAATCAGTAATTTGATAAATAAACGCTCGAAATATTGTAGATATTGTAGTATAAACTTGGAGTACCGTACGATTAAGCATCAAAAATGATTCTATCTAAGTTACATTCAAGAGCATGAAAAACAAGTTCTGCTGTCTGTATTTAAATTGGAACTATTAAATCTTTGTACGATAAATTTTTTAAAATATCAACTATAATTAAGTTGAATTTTGAGGCCTACCTTTCCTAGATTTGTACCAACAACATTTCTCTTAATAACAAGATGGCATATATACATCACAACGATCAATGGGCCGTCATTGATCATTTCTCCTAAAAGTTAATTGCTAAAATAGTTTCGTAATAAAATTGAAATATTTTATTTACAAAGGTGAACTCTTAACATTTGTAGTTTCGATTAAGTAAAAGCTAAAATTAATATTTTTTTGTTTAAGATAGACATTTAGAACTTGAACAAACTAATATGAATTAACTCTAAGTACCCTACGTGAATTTTTTTTTTTTTTTTTTTTTATACGCAGGCTGGTGGGAATCTTTAAAAGACACAATGAGCCCCGTAGCTTGACATTGTGTGCGGGATTCTGACTCACTAAATCACACCCTTTCTATATTGTGATCTAGTCCTACAGGACTAATGACCAATTTTTTCTTGGCTTTATTTGATTTTTCAATGTAGACTACATCCAGCAACGTCTATCTAAATTTTCCTTGGACGTATTCATCCATAACCTTGAAGACCCATCGCATCAGCAACGAAAAACCAACCAGCTCTCCAAACGAATTTATAATTATGGAAGACTTGAAAAACCTCGTTTTATTGGCAGTCAACATAACGAAATTCTTCACAAATCCCGTAAAAACAATTTTATCTAAACGTGGGAGCGGGTCAACCTCCGATCCGGGCCAACCAGCGCAACGAGTCCTCAAGAATGTGGGTGATTATTGCAGCACTAACTCAAAAGGTTTTACTCTTTTGAGTCATCTGGCTATATTTCTATTATCCAGGAGCTCAACTACCTCCACATTTACATGGTGCTGAAGCCTTTTTTCGTGACTTCTTGCAAATTTCTGTATTTCCTTATCGACAGATTCTATTTGCAAATCTCTGTGTAGGTCATAGTTTCTTATGAACCAGGGCGCGTTCACAATGTTTCTTAGGAGCTTATTCTGAAACCTCTGAATAATATTTCTATTACTATTTTTTGCTGCATCCCCATAGGATGCATTATCCCTCATAGAGCAGAAGTTTGTTTTGTATTGATGTTATGGTAGAATTCTTACCTATGAGCCAGTTCATTTTTCTATAGCGGGTTTGTAATTCTTCTTTCTTATTTTTGATGTGACCTTTCCAGCGAAGTTTCGCATCTATCGTTATACCAAGATATGTGGCAGTATTTGAATGAGGTATTTCTTGACCATTTATATATACTGGTTTATGGTAATTTTTTTTATTTGTGAAATCCACATGTACTGACTTAGCTTAATTTAATTTTAGCCTTCATCTTTTTGTATAATCTTGGATTTTTGTTATAGCTCTCTGCAGCTTTTCTGTGGATTTTTATTATTTTCTCCAACAGCCAGAACCGCTGTATCATCGTGCAGGAAAATCACATGGAATACAAATAACATAAAAAAAGGAAATGAAACACAAAACCTCGAATTTCATTTAAAATTTTAGACAATTAAATTTCCAACAAACTGACACGAAAGTGATACAAAATATTTTGAATCATAATCTGAGTATATTGTCATAATATTAACATGTACCTACATAACAACTAAATTATTTTGAAAACAAAATTCATTTGGTCTTTTCCTTTAACGATAATAATTATTGTAGTTCTTTTAAATTGCTACTCACCTCCTTTTCTAAATTGTTTAACACAACTTACGTTAAACGGTCTTAGAAGAAAGAAAAAAAAAATCGAACAACGAACACAAGTTGACAACGAATACAAAAATTTTATTTTAAATTTAAAATTTAAAAATAGGCGCCAAATATGATAAATTGATAATATTTAAAAATTTAATATTTTCAAAAAAAATGTTAACCTCCCATGATGAACTATTAAATGCTTTTTTTTTGGGAAAATTTCATTTTTAAAGAAAATTACATCCAATTCATTTTAGAGAGCTTAGACCCTCTGAAAGTCAATGTTAGAATGTAATACATATTTTATGACAAATGGAATCATCAATGTCAATCAAATTTTCACGGTCTGTCATTTAATATTTGTTCATCCGTCATATCTAATACATACTATCACTATATATACAACAATGTAGGATATCAGACAACATATATTATACATATATATATACATTATATATATATATATATATGCATTTATGAATAATGATGTTAATTCTTTTCTTGAAAGAACAAAATCGTGACGTTCTCCAAAGAACTATTAACAGAAAATTATTTGTATTTTATAAAAAAAAAAAAATTTAATCTAAAATTAGATTTTATTACAATTCTAGAGTCTCTTTCGTTCGTATTGTGATAACGAATATACATATTACATAAAAACAATAATAACAAAAGAATATCGGCCATCTAAGTATTTTTTTTTTTTTTTATAGATATAAATACAATCTTTAGTAATAAAAAAAATCAAATTTAGCTTTTCTTAATTTTTTAGGCTGCAGACAGATAATCCAGATTTCAAACGTTTAACTATTCAACATTTTTCGTCGTTTAAATAACAACCTTCAAAATATTTTAGTAAAGTCAAAAATTTAATTAAGGTTTATTTTACCCAGTAATATTCATTTACACATTGTAATTGAGTAAGGTACGATATTGTTAATTTTCACAAATTTTTTGTAGATCGTGCAGTTTTAGCTGAGATCTAAATAGAATTATTTTTTGTTATCTGATTTTAATTCTAAATTATTTATTTTTTGTCAGATAGAAGAAAATCATCAAAAGAGCTGTCAACTTCTGTTCTATGTGCCGAGGAAGAACGAAGTGAAGGACTGTGCCAACTTTAACTAACTAAAAACTCCCATCGTTTTGTTAAAATTAAAACTAATCTTTAAGACTAATCATTAATACAACTTTGGCTCTTCACTTCAGATATCTTTGAACCAACAAGATTCCTTTATGAACGCTTGAGAGATAAAATATTTTAACCTAACATAGTTCAAACGGTTTCGTTCGTTTAAGTCGTCTAATAGAGTTTTTATTGTCGGAAAAACGACTTTTATGGCATATAAGCAATTTTTTTTTATTTCGTCTTTGATGAAGGGGATCCTGTGATCTCTATAAATTCTAAATTAATTAAGAAAAAAAACAAACTTATTCTTTAGCGATTGAGTAAAATTTGTATAATTGTTGAAAATAGTCGAATATTTACCTTTTGATATTACTTAATATACACGTATTTCGTCTAGTATTTGCAGACTTCTTCTTCAGTGTTTTGTACTCGATTTACATTGTCGAGTGTAGTAAAATTAAAAGGAAAATATTCGACTGTTATTGTTTTTTTTTGGATTGTATTAAAGTTTGCAATATTTAGTGAGTTAAAGTTTCCATAATATTGTAGAGACTGTCCCACATCGGTCCTAGATCAATTTTTGTATCATCAATGATATTTTTCAACTTTCTGGCAAACAAAAGTAAAAATATTTACATTCTAATCATAATTTTGACCACCTTAAATCCATTTTTAATTATCAGTAATAAAAATATGAGGTCTTTCTTGTATGTTGGTATCTTAACGATAGAAAATACGTAGGCCCATGTCAAATAGATTTCGAGTCTGCTTTTAATTCAATATGGATGACGGCTTAATATTTAAACTCCTAGGTAATAATTTCACAATCCATTTAATTAAAATCTTCTATGATATGATAACGGATAAAACGTTTATAATTAAAACAGCTAATATTTATTCGGAAAAAATATTCCACATTCAAAATGGTGTGCAACAAGGAACTGTAAATTCTCCAATTTTGCTTAATATTTTTTTAAGCGTCTTATTACATAGTCTAAGTAATAATGACGAATCTAAGACTAGTTTAGTATTTGCTGGGGATGTTATAGTTTACGTACCCGGCAACAAAACATTAGTTATTCAACATAAATTACAGACAATGTTTAACCAAATTTTTAGCTATGCTAATTCTCGGAAAATGAGAGTTAGTTTTAGATAGTTTGAGTTTATTTTATTACGTTCGACCAAATTGGAGAAATTTCTATGCCAAAGAGACAGGTAATATTAAATTAGGAAACCAAAAATATCTACGGGTAATTTTGCAACATAACCTTAATTACCATGCCTTAAGCAACATAACCTTATTACTGAACACATTAATAATAAAATAAATTCGGCAATAAAAGCCCAAAAACAATTCAAATCAAAATTTTTATCCGCCAGAGTTAAAACAATAGCACATCATCAGACCTATTCATGCCATCAGAATATATAAATAAAAATACTAGATAAATCAACATCTCCACAGGAGTTTAAGGTTACGAGATTTGATATACATCTCAGCATATCCAGCTGATGAAATGGTCTGGTATGTACTCAAATTTATGCTTATAAATGTAAGATCGAATGCTGTACCTTGCTTTTAATCTTGACTGGAGCGCTTGATTATAATCTTAGCTCCAGTGACCAACAGAGACGCACTCTTTCCATTGTCATGCAGTTTATGGAACATATTATTTAAACCAATATTTGTATGTACAAATAAATACATGAAACTGCTATTTAATGAATACACATCAACACCGGAGTCCAAGTTCGTGATATATTTATTTTTTTACTTTTTTATTTTTATTTATTTATTTAATTTAATTCAAATGACCTATGGTTTCCAAATTTAGTATATTATTTGCGCCTCACTAACGGAGACTTATAGGAAGTTGGAAAAAAAAATGTTGAGAGCATGTACAGGTTGCTATCGTAAGTCAGAGACGGAATTTCAACAGTTTGCCTCAAATAAAACGCTGTATAACTCCGCAAACATTTCTAGAATTGATATTTTTATCTTGCTTTTGATTAGAAAACACTATTATAACTACTAATATTACAGATAACAGTTTAATTTCGCATTCTGCATATCCGGAAAATTAATACATTGAAGATAGACTAAAATAGATTTCATCCCTCCAGAAACATTTCTTTAACTTGGTCAAAATAATTATACACAATTCAATTATAGCAATGTCTGCATTATTTTTCATGTCATCAGACGAAGAACACAAAAACGAATAACTTTTGAACCAAATCTCAAGTCGAATATTCCGCTATTAATATGGCGATACAACATGAGTATATCTTCAAGAGGCGTCAACTATAAAATAAATAACAATAAGTTCTGGGGATTAGGCTCTTAACAATACGCTAACAAAAAGTAATTATTTAAGTATATTTTAATTTAAACTAAAACCATGACCATCTCTGGTTTAATAGTTGTAGGTTAAGTAATTGTAAATTAGTTTAAGTAGATTTAACATGTAAAAAACAATGTAAAAAACACAAAACTAATATAAGAGTTAATTAATAATTTAGAGTAATCGTAATGGGATCAATAAAATAGTGTATATTTTTTGTATGATTTAAGTAAGAAAATAAGACGGCTAATACAAAAATATATGAAAAAAAAAAATGCACATTGTAATTTTAATACCATAAAATAGCATGTAGTTGTGTAAATACAGTAGCCGACATCTTAAAATTAATTCAAGTTTAGAATTTTCATACCTTCAAATTAAACTTAAATTTAACAAAAAAATGTATTTACTTATACAATAAAAGAGTGAACAAAGCTATAAGTAACAACATAAATTTAGCTTATTTCAATGTGCCTATTACACATCAATGAATGATCAATACATTGTGTTATTGTCCATGTATTGACAATATATTGTCAATATATTGATGAGAAATTATTATTTATTATTATTTAATTTATTTAGGTTTGTTAACTATTTATAGTGTACAATTATAACATTATTTATAATTATAACAATTCATTTGTATTATATATTTTAACAATTATATTTAATTCTGATTGATGGCGGTTCTATTCTTGTCAATAATTCCACTAGTTGATGACCTATCAATAATCTCATCAATAAATCAGCTGATGTATTATAAATGGCTTATTTTGGGAATGTTCAGATAATGTTATAATGTTAATTTGTAAAAAGAACAATTTTTATATTAATTTTAATAATCATAGCAATTATTGCAAAAATGTGCAAAAAAATACACACAACATTTACTCTAAAAATTCAATTTAAATTGAAGTCAAAAACATTCCTCCAGAAATTATATTTTCAATATTCATATATGTTTTGAAATTATCAATATATTCAAAACACTTCCAGAATATGTCATTGCGAAATTTTAAAATATGGATAAAAAAGTTGCTTAGTGCATTATTGATGTGTTATTGTCAATATATGGACAAGAATATCGATGAAAACATTGATGTGTAATAGGCACCTAAAACATTTATAACAAATTGGACGTAACTGTAATATCAGATTGATATTGATGGGTACAAATATTTTGATGAAATCTAAACTGGATTAAAATAGCGAAGAAGATAACACCACAGTATTTTTTTTTACGTTGAATTAACAATGTTAGGAATTTTCACATCACATTCATTTCTTTTAAGAAACGAATGAAACATAAGAACTCTAATTCAAATATTTTTTCCACCCTATAAAGCTATTATGGTAACTTCAATATTATAAAAAGAACATAGATTTTTGTTTTTTTTTTCTTTTTAAAGATTTTATAGATTTTTCTATTATGATTAATAAATGGTTAACCAATTTCTATTCTCTTTTAAAAGACCAAATTTCAAAAAATAACTTAAAAACTTTATATTCAATTTTTATATCACTTCTATACTCGAATATTAAATTTTATGTCATCTATTATAAACCACAAATAACAAACAATAATTGAATTTAACTTAATCCTTAGATTATGTCTTTCAGATGATATACTTATAAATAATATAATATATGTATATATGTAAAATGGAAATCAAAACCATATTTCGTGGTAACATGAAATTATTAATCGATGTTACAGTCATGGAATTTCATTCTTTTGTTTTCTTGTTTTTTAGAAGAAAAAAAATCCATTGAAAGTGGTTTCATAAGAATATTTAGAAGAGAAAAAGAGAAAACAGCTATCAATTCAAGATCGTTTGCTGCTCCATTTTTTTACAAAAAGACAAGACAAAAAATTACAAGAGATTCAAATGTATTTTTTAATGAACAGGTTTAATTACGCCAAATTTTCAAATTTTTACGTACAGTAAGTTCTGTTGATACGCTCTGAAAATTCAAGTGATCTAACTTTAAAAAAAATATAAATATGTTTGTGCTTTTCCGAAAAAAAAATATACCAGATAAAATCAACATCTCTATAGGACTATAAGGGTACAAGATTTGATATACATCTCGGCATATCCAGCTGATGCCATGGTCTGGTATGTACTCAAATTTATGCTTATAGATGTAAGATCGAATGCTTTGCTTTGCTTTGAATCTTGACTTGAGCGCTTGATCATAATCTTAGCTCCACTGACCAACAGACACGCACTCTTTCCATTGTCACGCAGTTTTTGGAACATATTTAGCCGATATTTGTGTGTACAAATAAATGCATGAAACTGCTATTTAATAAATACGCACCATCATCGGAGTCCAAGTGCCTGATATATTTATTTTTTTTTTTTTATTTATTTATTTATTTTAACTCAAATGAGCCCAATCGCTCGTCTATTGTATTCTATAAATGCCATCACTGAAAGCCTTTACAATTTTTTAATAATTCTAAAACGCAACAAGGTGAAGGTGTTGTAACCATATTAAAAAAAAGATAAGAAAAGGAAACTAATGACGTCACAAAAAATGTACCGTTATGCTAATTATTTTTTTTAATTCCAAAATAAATCATTTAGGTCCACAGCCATAGCCATGGTCCATAACCATAGGGGTCATATTTTCCCAAATATTAGTGCTACGACTTTTTAAGTTAGGATCCCACAAATTTATAAATGGCTTTTTGAAGCCTTTGATATCCCCATCTCTAACTCGGACCTATATTCTATTTCATCAACCCATGAAGTATGATTCAGCAAAGTTTAAAAAAGATCTGTCTACGTACCTAAAGTATAGTATATCCATTTATTCAAATTTTCGTCATAAATAACTGGTATCCACTGTTCCGAATAGAAACAATCTATTTTAACAAATAACTAGTATCACTGTACCGAACAGAAACAAGCTATTTTAATTAATTTAATTTGTTTAATTTATAAAAAATTTTAATGTTTATTGCTACTGGAATAAGTTGCTAAAGGTAATAAAATGATTTATAAACATTGACATTTAAACAACATCGCAAAAATTGAATGAAAAAAAAATTAACTGGTGACATTTCAAGTTATTCTCAAAAGTTGTAATCTAGTATTATTCTATATTAATGATTAATTTTAGTACGTGATACACTCACTTGACAAAGTAAAATCAATCAATCAATTCGCCATATTTACACTCTCTTTATTTTTTTTTATCGAAATTTTCATTCCAAATCCACAGCGTATACATATCGAGTCAAGATTAACTAATTTTGCATACAAATTCCATTCTATAACAATAATTAAATTAAATATATCCATACATACATGTATACGTATACAATTACACTTGTAGATTCTTAAAGAAATTTATTACTTTTCAAAAAAATATTATGGTTTTTTCATACCCTCAGAAAATTACACTCATAATCAACAACATCTATTATCACTTAATAAAAAAACTGGTTAACAAAAATCAAACAGGAAGTCATCTTTAATATAACTTGTCATATAGGACTACACATATATATAGAAGTCATTTAATAGTTTTTAAGTAATTCAAATAATAAAATATTTCATATGAAAAATGCATACTTAACGTACCAAAAAGATTACCAACTTTGAAAAAAATTGTTTTTTTAATTCACTCACGATCAAAACTTTATGATAAGAGCTGAGTAAATTAATTTAATTTAATTTCGTTATTTTAAGATTCGTCTAAAATAGGTCGAAACATGAAATTAATTGTAATATTTTTATGTATATAAAATGTCAATGAAATTTTAGGCCAAATTGCTCGGTTAATTGAAGTAGACAGTGAATTTTACACGACTACATACTAATATTCGAATAGTTTGTTAGTAATGAAATTAAGCCAAACACATTAAACCTAATTTATAAGAAAAATAGTAATATTTCCTACACAGGGAGTAGTTAAAAATTCCAAATAAAATTATATACGATCAGGGCTGATATGTTATATTTTGGAAAAGCAAAAACAAAAATTGATCTGATGGTATTAAGTACAATTATCACAATGAACCTTACCGGTCTAAGTGTGTCGGCGTACTGTCGGCAGCTACTACTACCTATTAAGTACAATATTGTATAATCAATAAACGGTGGTACACACGCTCGTAATAAATATTTTAAGCCAAAAGTAGAAGTGTTGGCCTAGTGGAAAAAAGAGATAAAAAAATATGTAAATACACGTAAAAAACTGCTACTGCAATTAGAAAACAATTTGATACAACAAGATAATTGGATAAGTTTACACAAACTAACTACATCATACTTGATACATTATATTATACATATAAGCTTACTTTTTGCTAATTGGATATTAAGTCTATATTTGCCTATTATTACCGTTACTTACCTATAATTTGTTTTATATTTTTTCTGATTCTTACCTACCTATATTATTGTTTTATTTAGTTTAGATTTATTTATTTATAAGTATAACGAACCTTTGAATTGAATTTAAAAATGTAAATAGACTGTTATAGACAAGAATATGATTAATTAAATTAATTTGAACAATTTGTTAGACCTATATATATGCTAAGTATATACTCTGTACGAGCAGAATATATTGCTCTTTTTGAGATAGTGAAATAAATAAATGATAAAACACCTAGTTCTAATAGCATAATTAAAATGCTTGCAGGTATGTGCAGCCGATCTGACAGCAATAAAAATAGATGCAAATTATTAAAACAATAATCGATATAGCATGTATACATATCAAAAGCTTGCGTGTTAATACCAAGTCGGGGGCCATTATTTATAACATATATACATATATATATATAAAATGTATTGACATATTGTTATATTTGTATATTATTATTAAAATGAAGCATCACCGACTCAGTTGATATTCTCTTAAGAACTACTTTATTTAAAAAGAAATAGTCTAATACAATATAATATTAACTCTAATGTTTAACTGTATTTTGGACTGATACAAGCGGGTATACATGGATATACATGTGGGAGATTCACACAGTCGGAATTAAGGAAAATAGTCACTCTATCAATTCAAGACTCATAACTAATATATCATATCTGATATCTAATATTGAAGAGAACTGAAGGATATCGGTTTAAGACTTAAAAAAGAAAAGACATGTAATTAAAAAGAAAAAATAATAAAGAGTTTTTATATTGTGAATTTTATATTGTATATATATTTTAACAAATATTTTTATTTCTCTTAAATCATTCTCTAAAATTACAATGGAAATCTGGCAATCCTACTATTTATCAATTAATATATATATACAACAATTGTTCTGTTGGAACAAACAAGTTCAAGTTAAACTGACCAACTCAAAAAATAATAAATAAATGCATGTATAATGATGTACACAACTCATCTATTTGAATTTACAAGTTACCAATTCTCTTTCAGGACCTTTCAACACTCTTATTTTATAATATATATATTATTATTTGTATATTTTAAGTTATTATTATTGGAAGACAGTTCATTTATATTAATTAAAATTCTATCCAACTATTCAACTAGAAAAAAAAATTAATGACTTTTTAGAAAATTAAAGAATAATACATATAGTTAAGAAATTGAAGGAATATAACACAATATACATGATACATATACGATACGTTCATTCAATTTATGCTCATTTAAACAACGTTAAATTTTTCCTAAACTGGCACTCGACAAAAGTAATGTCATAGAATTTGAAAACAAAAAAAAAATTATGCTGGTAAAATTTCATATACCCGCTATTATAAATGATCGATGGCCAGACAAGGCAAGATTTTTTAAAGTGAATTTTTGATTTTTATTTTTGGTTCTTTAAATCAAGTTTTTCTTATTTTTAAGAAAACATTTTTCTTCAAGTTCATTTATTTTGCATCAAAATTCTAATACGATACATTTATAACCATTATTTGAAAAAAAAATAATAATAACCACAAAGGTGTTAAATTTACTGCTGGTGATGTTATACTATATACCAAAGATCTAATAAAGAAAATAAAAACAAACTTACGATGTTGTTTTCCTATCTCTTATAAAGGTTAAAAATAATATTTTAAGGTTATTTATATCTCATAGATTCTGGTAGAAAAATCTTCATAAATTCAAAATGAAACCAGAATACATATATATATATATATATAACTAAACTTATATCTACAGTTGTAATCGGTATACTCTTTGTTTGTCAATTTCTATTGTCAGTTTCATTTAGTTTTTTGATACTTCTTAGTTAATGCAAATGCCAAATGTCTATATGATTAAAATATTTTTTTCTATACTAAATAATTTGCCACAAGCAAACCATTACCAACAGTGATATTAGAAATAAACAGAAAAATAAAAAATAATAAAAACAAAAAATAAGAGTTGACAGCTGGTGGGATGCAAAAGAAAAAATAGCACATCATTTAAAGGTATTTTTCTGTTGTCTTCTAATGTAACTGAATACCAATATTTATTCTATTATATTTTGTGTAACTTAGAATTTAAGTATTGACGAACCCCAGTTAAATAACCAAAAAGTTTTGTAATTTAATAATATGTTTTTTTTTCTATAAATTTAATTTTAAAATTGTATCAAAAATTTGTATCAACTTTTTAAGTACAATTATAACAAAAATTTAACATAATACAATATATACAATGTAATATGTTGCGGTGGAGTGACTTAGGGTGTATTCATAAATGCTGCAAACTGACAACAAGTTTGCCACCATTTGGCGTACTTTGCAATAATGAATACAAATTCTACCTATATTTTACCTTTACTTGACAATTCTGTAAAGTTTCTGTTGTTCATTAATACTGACATTAATAAAAAAACAAAAACTAAAATACTCAAAACAACAAAGAAAACTACTTCAAAACATGTTATGCATACTAAAAGTTTATTCAGCCAAGTTGACGCCCAGTAGACTTTGAGCTTGCATTTATGAACAACATTCAGAAAATCTGACAAGTGTGTTCATAAATTCAGAATATGCAGATTGACTGCAGGTTTGCATTTATGAAAACTATGTTAACCTAACGCGAATTAACGTATCATTACCTTATATCACTTTACAATGAGACATAAAGTAACGTTATATTATCTCAATTTTTTTGCCACTTGGGAACAGCGTTCCCTGAACAATGGCAGCTACCCATTACATAATTGAAGAATATCCTGAGTGTTATCACAAAATCAGGTATTCTTAATGACTCAGACACGGGTTATCATAATAAATAATAAACATGGATTATCACAACAAGCCCATTCGTGGCTGCAGTGATATATTGATACAGATTCTCTCCTGAAATTCATAGTCTAATCTAATCTATCTCACTTTTTGAAAAACTACAAGGGAAGCAAGTTGTAGTATAAAGCCAAAGTATTTTTGTGTGAACTTTCTGGAAAATGGAATATGACCCCCCCCCCCCCTTTTTTAAGAAGGTGTAAGAGAACAAATTGTAGTAAAGTTAAAAAAATTTCGTGTAAGCCCCTACTTTTTTAAGAAGAATACATGCACCCATTTGTGGAAATTCATATGTAGCAACTATTTTCAATTTAATGCTGGTACCTTTATAACGGATTATGAAATGACATTAGTAAATCTGAATCAATGTCTGATATTTATAAAGAAAAAATAAAGACCACCAGTGGTGTTGAAAGCTATAAGTCCTATTTATCGTCACGTTTAATAAAATTTGGAAATTTTTATAAATTTCTCGATTTCAGACTGAACTGAGATTTTAAATCAACGTTTTGGATCATAAAAATGATTTGGACGATGTATTAAATATTTTCGAGAAGCCAAAAACCCAAAAACATAATGATAAATGAAAAAATGTTAGAGCAATTGGGAGAAAAGAAAATGAGTCTTACTGATTTTCTATAAAATGAGAAATTAACAAAACGATTTAATCCATATAAAAACTAAGGCTAACATTCTTGGCAAAAATGTAATGGAAGAGAATATTCAAAATGCGCACGATGAAGATGGTGTTGATAATGCAGCTGATAATAAGGACAACACTCTGTGCATAATTTGTTTGCAATCACACTACAAGCTATGTGCAAGCTGTTTTTCCAAGTTATCTGAAGCGCAAAAAAATTCCCAAATATTGTGCTCATTTTGTGGCTACTTGTCTCTACTGAGCTTTTTGTACTCATTCTACTTGTTTATAAAAAAAATTAAAAAATGTATTTTGTCAATTTTTTATTTTGTCAAAAATTACTTAAAATAATATTAGTTTATGTCATTTTTTGAAAGTGACTTAATATAACGTTACGTTATGTCCTATTTTAAAGTGACATAAGGCAATGTTAAGTTATTTCCTGTTAACTTAAGCCACCCCATCGTATGTTGCATTTGATTCCTGTTATCTGTGAATATTTTATATAAACGAAATAGAAAAATCCTAATTTTATCAATTTGTTGATTATTTTACTTTTTATGATAACTGGAATTCATCGACAGATATTTATCAGAATTTTTTCATACCGAGATAACCAATTTAAAATAAATTCACTTATTTTTTTATTTTTTTCATGTTCTTGACAGTATACATAATGTTTCTAAAATTTTTCGAATATTTATTTATTGAATTTCTGGCATTAAATGTGGAAAACTACTATTATTGTCAGGAAGTAAGCCTTCTTCAATATAGTGTAGTTTCATTTTATTTTAAGTTATTATCAAATTATTCTCAATTATTTTTTGACAACGGAAACTATAGATTAAGTCGAAAAGCCAATAAATTATCTTTTGCCTTCATCGGGAATCGAACTATGGAAAAATCGAACATAAACAAAAATTTAAATTGTGCTTTTCTCGGGAGTACGAAAAAATTTAAATAAAATTTTAACAAATTTTTATAATAACTTTAGTTCAGTAGATTTAAAACAAAATCGGGCAGAACTATTTTGGACAATGACAATTAAATGTCAAACGAAAAATCTACTGAGAAATCTACTTTTTTGCTCTAATTTTTGTTTCCTCTCATTACTGTCTTTGTGTAAATGTCAAAATTTAAATTGTTCTAAAAAAAAAAATGAAATTAAAACTGTTTTGGATAATCTAATGAACATTGATTAGATCAAACTTCAGTTAACGGAAACTACTGAACACAAAAAAGAATTTCCGAGACATCGAATATGCAGTATTAGAGTGTTAACTGCAATGTAGAATATTCCATAACGTACTTTATACAACAAAATTAATTCTAAAATGTTTATATCTTGTTTTTTGCTCCATAGTAAAAAATAGTATGCAAGCATTACGAAACTATTGTGTACAATGCAACATATTAGATTGTAGCCAAAATTCTAATACTGGGTTTTAGACGTCACCCTTTATTTTTCTCGTTCTAGAACAGTTTACTGAACAAACCTGAAATATCTTTAAGTGAAATTAAATTTGCATTTTTAAGTGTTTCAAAAGTCTAGATGAGTTCGAAGTAAATTACTTGAGCAAAATAGTTACAGTTATTTACTTTACTCTTTTTTTTATCAGTGCCTCCTTTTTTATATTCATTTCATGCCTCAACAAAAAAAATCTATTTAATTTGATACAATTGTACAAAAGTGACAACACTAAATATTACTACCTATACAATATACAATAATTTGTAGAAAGAACTTTCACGTTCTATTGTTATACATTTTTATTTTATTTAACATTTCAGAAAATAAAATAGACAACAAAAAAACAATAAACCAAACAAAAACAAAATTCAGGAAGTATGAAAATGTCCCCTTATGAAATATATACAAAAAATTATAGTCTATGTACTAATGGTGTGTCTTCCGAGAAAATTTGTCTATTGTAGAAGGGAATTTGAATTGTATTGTTGTATGTTTTCTATTAAGGTCAATAGTCATTTATAGTTTTTTTTTGTTTTTGTCTTTTTATCTTTTTCATAAGGTATCGTAAATGATATTAGAATATAAAATAGTTTGCATCTTATTGCACCGATAATTCATTTATACCTATACCTATACATATAGACATAATATATAGGAATATTATAAGGAAAACATAAAAAATATTAAAAATAATATAAAATTAAATCATCGTTTGTGATACCCAAAGAAATGTAAAGATTTTGTTATTAATCAAAAAGTTGTAAGTATTTTTTTATAACATCAGCACTGCCTTAATGTGGCTTAAATTGACGCACATTATATCAATTGATGTTTTACAATGTGGCTTCACCGTGGCCAATGTAGTTTAAACTGACAAACATTATCAATTGATGTTCCACAATTTGTTGGTAGAAATTTACATACATGAGATGTAATTTCATTAAAATTCTTCTCATTCCACCTATATTGATGTTCCACTTAAAATTCTTAGAAATATTAGCCTACATGATCAGTTACATCAGGTTTTTCTGATAAAATAAGAAAAATGAAACATTTGTACGAAACACTATTTTAAACGGATTGGACTCAAAACTTGTCAAAATTACGTTTGGTCCAAATCTTACTTTTTTTTTATTTTATAAAATTTCTGGTAAAAGGAGATTGATACATCATTGTTTTATCCAACAACGGCTGCTCACAAACAAAAAATTAAAGTATATATTCTGGAAAAGGCAGATATCCGTTTTTGTATTCGCTACGCTACGCATACAAATAATTAAGATAAATATTCTGGAATTAAAACAAGATTTTGAAAAGGCTAAATTTTGCGCCTTCCCCTCTTAAAAAGCTGATACCCATGCTCCTGTACATCCGGTATATCGTTTTCACAAATTTAAGTCATCTAAAATTATTTATACTGATAGACTTTGACTCTATCTCTACTCTATAGATACTAATGATACCTACATTGGAAAACAAAAAATATAAATTTGCACAAAACAAATAAAATTACCCCAGTATTATTCGTGACAATGGAAAATATGTAGCTATAATATTTGTGAAAAAAAAGGTAATGGTAATTTTGAAATAAAAAAATTAATTTTTCTCATGGTATTTTTTTTTTTTTATTTTCATTATTTTTTTACAAAGTCTTATAGTTTTTCTTTTATCACAGTTATGTCCTTTTCTTCTAATTTATACATATGAATATTACCATCTCAAAATCTCTAGAAACTTAATTATGCAATTAGTCATTTTTAATATCATCAATCATAGCCGATTTTTTTTATTGACAATTAAATAAAAATTGTTTTCGATTGTCATTGTTTGTATATCGAATAAAAAATAATCTAAGAATGATTTGACATTTATGACATTGTTGAATTAATCGGATCATTAGTTGACTTTTTATACAATATTAATATATGATTTATTTTTAACAAAATTTTTATTAATATGATACACATATATTATATATACATTATATAAGATTAGAAATTGTATATAATTTTTTGAAATTTTATTCAGGAGCTGATTTTATTTTTTGTTTCTACACCCTTAGTAGTAAATAACAATTAAATGTTTTATGTTGCATATAATATTGAGTGTCATAACTTGGAAATGGAGATTAGGTGTCAAATATAAATTTAGGTTAAATTTTATGGTCATTGTATTTATTAACTTATGATAATCTCATAATTGAATTTGAAAAACGATAAATGCTTGTAAGTATATGTATATATGTATATTGATGTTTTGATGTTTGACGGTTGCACGAACTTTATTTGCGAATGAACTATTTTTATTACACTACACTTGCATTTATTTATACATATTACTATTATAATTGAATTAATTATTAATGATATCGTGTCATTGAACACATGTTAAGAGAACTCTTAGAATAAATTTTATTTCGAAATTTATTGACATTTAGAACATATCATGGAACAGCTCTGATTATATGTACAATCCATTAAAAATTGTTCATAAATTTTTTCATATTAAAAATAAACTTATTTATTTTCCACCGAATAGACAAACATAATTATCAAGAGGTGTATGTGTATCTTATCTTAATTCGTGTTTTTTTTATATTTCAAGTTATACATCTGCATTCTTAAATAATTCATTTGTTGTCAATTACTAATGTTGTTCCATTTACTAATAATAATTTCATATTTGATTGCAAATATCCATATTTCAGAAACATCAGTGTCACGATTGTGACGAACTCATCCGATTAACATATAAAATACATCTTTTTTTATTCTCAGGTTATTAATTGATTTAATACATAAATATCACAATCAAATTAATTAATCGGTTTCGATGTGGGCTAATAATAAAATAAATTAATTCAAAATTGGTTAGGCTTATTATTCTCCACAACAGTGTAAAATGGTCAAGAATAGATCACAGCTTCTTTTAACAGATTTTGCAAGTATTTATTGTGTAAGTAGGATCCTACTCGTTTTGAAATAAATAGTGAACGTATATAGTGACAAAACATTGACCTTCATCTAGTCATTACTTTAGAAATAATTGTAAACCGCGATTTAAATTGAATTTAATTTATATGATAAAAATCAATCACTCCAATCGTGGTTGTCAGTTATCAGTATTATTTATCAGTATGTATGACAAGTTTCAGAAATTCTGATATGATCTATCGTAGTTGTCTGAACTATCAGTTTTTCTGATCGATTGTGAATTTTATTAACGTCACTGATAAATTTGTATCGGGGTACTTAAAATTTGTCATATTTTCTGATAATTGTCATAATCTGTATCAGTTACAAATAAGTTGTGTGATAAAAATAAATTTACAAAACAATGCATATAAGGATAATTTTAAAATTGTCAAATAAAATTCATTTAGATTAAAAAAACTTTAAGTATAATTTTAAAATAAAAAAACAAAAAACTGCCCAAGTAACTAGAGCTTGCAAATAAATTTATTGTAATTTTAATTGTAATAAATTTAAATATAAATAAATAAAATAAATACAAGCACCCTCTTGAGATCTTATATATTTCTTTTTTACAGTAAATTTTTTTTTTTACTCTTTGGTATATCAAAAATACGGAAAGAATGCTCCGGCCAAGAAAATCTGCGAATCCAAAACCTGGAAAAACAAAAAGTGGAAGCATATACCAAACCTTTGTTCAGAAAGATGAAATATCAACTGACGTCTGACAATTTCTCATTTCCATTCGCACGAGATAAGCGGAAATTATAGGTTATTTATCATAAATCATGCTCTGGTTTTATTTAGTCTGGAGCACCAAACAAAAAATTAAATAATATGCGTAAACTTATTTTCATATTATGGAATTTTCAAATTCAAAGCATATTAATTGTAAGATCTTAAAATCTCAAAGAAAGACCAGTTAGAAACTACCAGTTAGAAACCAAAATATACCACCAAGACCATGCTATAGACTTAACACGCAGTTAGTTTAATCTACAATCACCAAAAAGATAAACCCCAAAAAGAAGCAGGCTACGATAGTATTTCAGCTAGAATGCTGCAAGAGTCTCCAGGCATAGCTTTTAAGCATATAATTCTATGCTGTCTTCAGAATAAATTATTTTCCATCATTGTGTACGCAGTCTATAATTATAATGATCTTAAAACCAGGAAAAGACCCAACAAAGTTTAACTTATATAGACTCATAAGCCTATGCTGTCAAAAATATTTGAGAAAATTATAGTACATAAAATGATGCCAACAAATAAAAACGATGAAGTGATTCCCCTGTCCCAATTTGGTTTTCAAGCTGAACATAGCACAACCGAAAAGATACACAGAATAGCTGCCAAATAAAACAAGCATTTGAAGAAAGAAAATTTTGTTCAGCAGTGTTTTTGGATGTCAGCCAGGCATTTGAAAAAGTGTGGCATACAACAAGAGCTACCATTTGAGGTTCATCTACTACTAAATTTTTATATAACCAATAGGCGTTTGCTATATAACCAAATGTCTAACTGATCCAAATTCTATGTAACAGAAGAACATGAAATCAATGCTGGCGTCTCACAATGTAGTGTACTAGGAGCCCATTAACATCCACCTTCGCACACGATACTAATATTTTAACTTGCTATCCAAATTCACATACAGCATCTACAAATCTGCAAGGATATTTGTAGCAAATACAGGAATGGCTTTTTCAATGGAAAATGAAGGTCAATGAGAGTAAATTTGTAAATGTAACTTTCTTGTTAAATGAGGGATTATGCCCACCAGTATAGAAATAAATAGAATAACTATTCAACAAGCTAACGAGGTACCTGAGAGTATACCTAGTCAAAAGCCTAACTTGGAAGAAGCACATCATCGCATTTATTAGCTTATTGGGAAAAATTCTACACTAGATCTGCAACACAAACTGTTACTATATAAAGCCATTCTTAAACCAATCTGATTCTATGGATGTCAGCTATGTAGAACTGCTTATAATAGTAAGATCGAAATAATTGAAAGGATGCAATCAAAAATTTTACGTACCAGAACCCAAGCTACCTGGTACCTTAGAAATATTAATCTATATAAAGATTTTTGAATATACCCGCATGGTTACAGAAGCACTGAAAAAATGTAAAAGCAGATATGTGCAAACAGACTGATCCTAATCCTTAACCCTTTGGCAAAAGATCTACAAAACATTCCAATAAGCATCAGCAGGTAAAAAAAAATCGCTAGCAGTCATGTAACGCAGAAAATTAGAATGAACGGGCAAATATGAATTGACAAATCAATGGACTAGACCTTCCAACTTTTTAGATTTGAAGATTTTAATAAACCTTAAAGGTCACTATTGTTATAAATTATTGTCATTTTCGTTTAGAAATATTCAATAAATTCAATTAAGATGGAAAAAAAAACGTGTAATTTAATATCTATAAAATGTTAACTTTATTGTCCAACAACATCATATTTTTTCAGTATTGACTGCGGCATCAATATATATTTAAACACATTGATGGGATTGTAATGATACTATTAAACTAAAGTGATATTTAAAACTATAAATTGAATCAATATTTACATAAAGAAAATAATTAATAAAAGTGAAAAGTAAGTCTACTGGTTTTAAAGAACCAATAAGTATGTTATTTATCTGTACCGTATTAACACATTAATTACAGCAATTTTCCAAATGTTTTAGGTGTAAAACATAACATTGATGTACAACAAATTTAAAGAAAATAAATATTGTGACATCTTCAAACAACAATTTAGTATAAATATCTGTAAAAATATGTTTTAAGTATGTTGGTTTAAAACAAAAAACAACAAAAGATCAAAAGAGATCAAAGTTTTATCATAGAAATAATTAATTAATACCATTATTTATTTTAGTTCGTTTATTCTACAGCCATCGATTACCTAATTAAGGTTAGTTACATACAATTATTGGAATTTACGTTGGCGACAAGGTCATTTAACAAAATGTTTAAAATTTTTTTAAAGGAGATCAATGGTTGGTATTCATACAAAGGTCTTTCTTATTTTTTAAAATTAGTTCAAATTATAAATTGTGTGTGTGTATGTGTATGTTTGCAATTACTAGATCATTAATTTTTATTAATTAGAAACTTAAATTAAAGATGTCAATATTAATACTAAGAATAAACTATATAGAAATAGAGACAAGTATATATTCAAAGAAATGTAAAATTTTGAGAATTAGGTTAAATACTTATTGGAAAAATTTGTTTTTTTTTCCTACGTTAATTTAATTCTTTTTGTAATATACTTTTTTATTAAATAAAAATAAAATTAATTCGATTTATAAAAAAAAGAAAAATGCATTTATGTCATAATAATTTATTTAATATGTAATGACATATTTGGCAAATCTAATATTGAACTCAATAAGTTTTAATATAATTATACAAGAAAATAAAAATAAATCAATTTGAAATTGGTTAGGCTAATAAGCCTCTCCGCAACAGTATATAGAATGATCAAAAATAAATCTTTTTATAATCGGATTATTTTGATTAATTTGAAATATTTTGAAGCACAACGCAATTGCAAAATTGAATTATTATAATGAAAATGAAAATGAATAGAAATTAACATGTATAATATGATGTGAAAGTGATTTCAAACATTGCACCCATTAATAATCGTAATACTTCTTATGATAATATGATCAAGTTTCCACTCAATAAGTTTTTTACGTGAGTAAATATTTAAAATATATACAAATATATGCATATATATAGATAGAATACATATTTGAACATATTTTTCGCCATTGGATATTATTAAGAATTCCAAAATTCATATATATATATATATACTTATGTACATTGTATATATATATATATATATATTATATATATATGTATTATGTGTATATAGCTCACATAGAAAAGATGATGATAATCTTTAAAAACGATAATATGATTGATGTTATAAAGAAGCACTGGTTTATTTGTAAGAATGCCAGAAGGAATTTGTACTCTATCCGTCTCTATACTATAAAAGAAAAATCCATTTAGATGTCTAATCTGCTATATTGCTTCGGACTTCTATATTGCTTTGTAAGAAGTGTTTACATTCTATATTGTTGTCAGTAATTTAGGTAAAACTCATACATACATACGTTTTCACACATTAAGTACGGTACTGCCATTTTTATTGCATAAGCGTAAAGACATTTGTCGGGTAGGATCTATGCGAATAAACTTTTTTAATTCTGTATGGTAAGCATATTTAGTAAAATTAAAAGAAAAATATTCGACTATTTTCTATTCGACAAATTTTTGATTTCGTTAAAGCAAAATGAATCTCTTTGGTCAAATGTATTTGGTCTAATGAAGCCTACATAATAATTCATAACTGGAAAATGTCTCTTGGAAGACTTCTCTTGCAATATATATATATTTTTTTTAATTTCTCTAAAATATTTTACAAGCTTCCTCTGATAGACTGACTGTATAACAATTAAAATTTAGTTTTGTTTTATTAGGTATCTAATCAAATTCGATTGACAAAGACATTACAAAGGGTTTACATTCAATGACAAAGGGTACTGGACGGACCAGGCCGAAAAGCGCATAAAGCATTTTTTTTATTTTTTTTGCTTCATCGGGAACCGAAGCAGGGACCTTTCGGCTTTCGACATAATACGCCACCCCGCGTGTAACATTTTGCAGAAAATATTTTTCAATTTAGATAAATTAAATTTTCTACAAATGTGGGTGAACACTTCAAATATACTTTATTTAATTTTTAATTTTAAAATTTTTACTATTATAATTCTGAGCAGTAGTGGAGTAAATTTTTATTAATAAAACTTAAAACTATTTACCTTCCACACTACTTGCAACTAATTAAGCTAATTGGTGTTATTAACAAAGTTGTTTTATTACTTCAATTCAAGCTACTAAACACTTGTACATATATAATATTTATTATGCTTGAAACAATTATATCAGAAGTATTTGTTTTGAGCCCCAATATTTTAGGCACCGTTTGAAATCGAAGTTACATTGCATAAACAAATGGTGCCTACTAAATGTAACCGTCAAGTAATAAAAATAGCGGGTTTCACATTAGATTAACAGCCTGACATCCGCTGTTAATATGACAAGTTTTATTGGATTTATACGAGAGTACTACTCGTATGAGGTCCAAAAATGAAACTTTGCGATACGAGACACATACATCAAAATTAAGTAATCTATATTATTTACTTTAAAAGTGTTTTAATAAAGAAAATTTTGAATAATCTCATATATAAATATAATAAAATAATATGCAAAAATAAAATTTTTAATATATACTTTCATCGAAACAATATTAGTCCCCTAAAAAGTAAAAAATAAAATAGATGCTGGTAAATCCTAAGATTCTACAAATTATAAAATAAATTAAACTTGCTGGTCAATTGTTGATGGAAATTTGGAATATATATATGAGGCTTAAAAAATCATGAACGTTAAAAGAACCATACTTGGCTTTTGAAGTTCTGTATTTTGGTCTCATGGATTGGAAACATAATCTGATTTTTTATATTGGCTTGAACACATTTACAAATTCGTACAAAAAAATTTCTTAACAAGCACGATTATTAATTGGTTGCCTAATTTTTATGTTTCGAACAACGCTTATCAACATTGGCTTTGTTTATGTTCGTAAGTGGGTAAAAAATATCTATACAGAAAAACAACCAAATAGATGCTGAAGAATTAATATAAAAGTATATAATAATACATTGAAATCTAACCGTTTAAAAATATGAAGTTAGACTCATGGTTAAGCTATTTATTAGAAATAAATAAAAATAAATTACACATGATGTCTTATTACCTACCACAATTCCTTTCAAGAAAGATTCAATATAATTTTGACCACCTAGTTGTAGGTCATAAAATTCTAAATTCTGTAAATATATAAAAACTTGTCTGCATCCAAAAAAAAATTTATAAAAAAATAAGTAAATTTCTGATAGATAAAATCTTATTAGAATTTTTTTTTTTTTTTTTAAATTTTGTTTACAATTTTTGTCTCGATATTTCAATTTTTATTTTATTTTATTGATGGTGGTAAAGTATATTGTTTCAAATTTAGGTGCTTTTAAAATTTATTAAATTAAATTTATCAAAAAAAAAAAAAAAAAAAATATTTTCTTCATAATTCTTAAAACTACTCTTCGATAAATAAATTTTAACTTTTGAATTAATTCGAATTGCCCTTAAGCCATTTACTAAACAATAAAAATCAAGGAATGGGAAAATTTTTAACTCACGAATGAATAAAACACATGTATTATTATATACCTAGATACTTACTACAGTACTTTACATTTATATTCGAACAAAACAAAAATGTAAATAAGTTTTCGTTCATTATTTGATTGATGAACGAAATACTGATACGAATTTGATTAATGAACGATCATAAGATTATTTTTTCATAAATTGTACAATTGTAGAAAAAAATTATACTAACCATACTACATTGTTGATTTCGAAGATGGTATTTTAAAAAAAAAAATTAAACCAAAGATGAATTGTTCAGAAATAGTTATGACTAAATTTATAAATTCGCTTTTACATAATGCATTGGCCGCTTTTTCTACGGAGATGTGGACCATTTTTAACTCTCTAAAATGTTCTTAAAGCTAATTTATACAATGATAAAAAAAATTTAATTATGTAAACAATAAAGTGGATACTTTAATTATATGTAATTTTCTTAAAGCTAATTTATAAAATTCTAAAAAAAAATTATAGTTATAGAAAAATAATTTTACTTTAATTAAATTTAAAATTTAACTTCTAAAAACTACTAACTAATAAATTTTAAAATGTATTTTGATATTAGGCGTATAATATGAGTAGTTCCAGTGTATTTTAATATTAAAATAGTACTCTAAATACAATCAGTAAATTAAGAAAGAGTTCACCAATTTAATTGTATGTCCACTTCATCTTTTACTCTTATAAACAGCAATTTTCCTCGAATTTAAACTTTCATTCAACTTCAAATTTCTTTGCCCGTCCAATGCCCCATGGATAGGGTTGCAAAACAGTTTCATTGAGATCTGTCAACTATCAACTGTCTCAATCTAAGATTATTGCGCTATCTTGAACAAAATAACGCAAAATTCAGTATTACACCTAACTAGCCGTACTTAAATTAACTGAAGTAAATGTCAAACTTATGTACGCTCTTATGGGTTTGCATATAATCAACTAACCGGTATTTAAATTACTTTCAGTTTCGTTATTACTTTTCAACTTCAACTTAAGCTGGTACGATTCAATTCATAGGTTACTTAAGTAAACTGACATTTGAATGAAATGACATTTGATTTGTGGATAAAAATCAATAAAAATAAAATTCAAAATTACTGTTTCTTCTTTCAAAATGTCAAATAAAATAAAATTTTACCTAAGTTACTCAAGTTACACCGAGTTGGCTACTTAACCTTAAGTAGCTTTAAATTTTGGTGTAAGCTTAACGAAAAGTGTTAAGTTAACTTAAGTACGGCTAGTCAGGCCTATTAAATTTACTTTTTGAATCACAATGCTCAAAATTTACTACTATTTAAAGGTAGAAAAATGAACTGGTATTTAAAGGTTTTTACATTTTCAGAATAATTATAATCTTTTCAGAATTTTAATAA
The DNA here is from genome assembly GCA_963942445.1 of Argyra leucocephala. Lineage (NCBI taxonomy): Eukaryota > Metazoa > Arthropoda > Insecta > Diptera > Dolichopodidae > Argyra > Argyra leucocephala. The sequence goes on along the minus strand of OZ012678.1, from coordinate 63,165,071 downwards.
TTCTTTTTTTTGTGTTGTTTTTACATAGTTTGTTGAGCTGACTTATATGTTGCAGAACTTTCCTTGTGAAATACATTAAACAAACAAGCGAAATCACCTCCAAATGATTTTTTTGAAAATTCACAACATGTACAGTATGAATAATAATCTTGTATCTTCTTTCCAATGCTCTAATTCATAAAAGAAAAAGCTATCTAGAAACCTAGATCTAGATTCAGTGAGTGCTGACATAATTACCAAAATCAAATATCCCTTTTTGCCTATCCGACTAACATGGTTCTCGGGTTATTATTATGTTATCCGATCACAAGGGTCAATGTTCGAACAGGGCATGGTAGTTTAATTGAATTTTTAATGTTTTTCATTATTTATAAAAGAAAGTATAATTTGGTAATTAGTAAAATTAAATCACGCACTATTTAAAAAAACCTAATTTCTAGCAAAAGTAATTGTTTTCCTTATTTAGTTAATTGATATATACCACAAAAATAAATAAATATTCGAGAACTTTCAATTTATGTATAGTAAAAATTTCAATACCATATTTACGTATATACCGTACATGACGACAGTAGGACAAGAACAAGCTTGAATTGGTTTGGTAAAGTAGGACCGATGCGTGGAAAAATATTAGATTCCGTGGTACAAGAATGGTCATCTTAAGCTTTTTTACGCCATCTTTAGCTTTTTTTAGGACATCTTTAATGTGCTGATTTTTAGCATTTACACCTAGCTACTTATCTTTATATAAAAAATTGTAACTTTAATTTTTTGAGGAATCATTTTGTATATGAAAATGCGAAGCCTCCACACATTTAATAATCTGTCTCAACTTTTCCATGAATATCATTCAATGCTTTTTTATTTTAAAATAAACAAAGGACCTGCACGAATACAAATGTCATATACTGTATAAAAAATAAACCCATCCAAACAATAAATAGTATTTTAGTATATAATAACAGTGGGACATGATTACTCTCAATTCAAGTTACTCGATATGTTTACTAAAAAAACTTATTTTTTATTTAATTGTTGTTGTATTTTTGTTTTTTAAATATGATGTAAAAATTTTGCTGTTATTTCTATTATTTTTTTCTTCTTAGAGTATAGAGATGAAAGTTGTGAATTTAATTTTTGAACAAAAGACAAAATGACATTGTCTCAAAGCTTCATATACATATACATATATATATATATATACATACTCACTCGTATTTAGAAAGCGAAAATAATTTAAACTCGAGTATCGTTTTTCAATGAATTGAATACTATAATATATTATTCAGTTCTCATTTCTCATATATCAAAGTTTAGATTTCATGTGGGTGCATTATTGTTATTATTATGATTATTACTATTATTACAATATTATAGTATGTATTTATTTCTAGGGCTTAGACTTTAATGAATTATGTTAGGAAATTATGTTGATAAGTTATAAGCTTTAAGTAAGAGTATATATTATGTATATAAATGTATATATATACATATGGATATGAATATTCTGTTGCAATATTAATGCTTATGATTTTACGCGAAAATGGAAAATAGCAAATCGATGAAATTTGCTCAACAACAAAAAAAAAGAGAGCAACATTAAAATATTTTATTGACTTTACTATAAATAAATCAATGTATGTAGGTGGAATTGAACTGATATCCTTTGAAAAATTATGGTTTTAGGAAAGCATTAAAAAAAATTGTCTCCAATTGTCAACGTATTGATTGAAAATATCATACACAATATAAGATATATATATATAGATACTCATATGCATACCATAATATGTAATACGTATCTAATAAGTACATGTTACAAAAAAAAAAAAAACTATTAAAAATTCACATTTATGAAAGTAAGACAATAAAAAAGGATATAAAAATGATTATTTTTAAGTTTTAGAAAGACACAATGAAACGCCTACATTTTTTTTCATTTTGTTTTACTTTTTTTTCTTTTGTTTGTGTATATAGCATAAGTTTAAGATTAATCCTAAAGTTACTATTAATAAAGAGCGGCGTCAAAGAAAATCATAAATTTATCGCAATTTGATTTTTTGTTTTTATTTTTGCAATTCTTTTTTTATGCTGCGGTAGTTTTTTCTTTTTTTCTTTTTTAGTATAAAAATTTTTTTAAAAAGTGAATTCAAATTTTATTGTTAATTATTATAAAAAAAGCATATATAACTGTAAATAATTCAACTGAATTTGATTTTAAATCTTTTGTTCAGAAAATTATTTAATTAAATGGCGATATTAACGTTAATTGATCCTGTATGTGTTAACTCTTGTTTTTACATTAATAAATAAAGTTCATAAGTCAATTGATTTGAGATTAAATAATGTTGATGACAAGAAATTAGTTTGAAATAAATAATTTCTACTTAAATGAAACAATTACTAGGGGCGCCTGTTAATTTATTGAAATTAAAGTTAAAGCAATATTTAGAGTGTTTATAAGAACTGATTATTGTGGACATATGAACTTCTAACTATGTAATTCGGAATACATTCATGTTTTAGTAAAAAGTATAATTTGATTAAAAAATATAAATACTACGCGTATGCCATTTTATTTCTATATATTCACTATAGCAAGTGGACGGAAAAAAAACTATAACTCTGTACGAATAAGTTGAAATTAAATTTAAACAAAACTAAATACATGATCGTAAATAATTGTACGGGCAGTGATGTTGCTTTAAATATAGGTGGTGGAAGTATTGCAAGATTAAACGTCATGAAATCTTTAGGAGTACAGATAGATGATAAGCTAAAACTAGACAAGCACGCTGATTTTATAAGTAATAAAATTTCTAAAAAAGTAGCTTACTTAGGAAGAATTCGCTGTCAAATTACTCAGAAATGAGCATTAATGATGTGTAATAGGACGATTTTACCACATTTGAACTACTGTTCATCATCGTAGCATCATGTTCATAAACATGCTCATCATGTACTGTTTTGCTGATTATTATTAATATGTAATGAACAGGTGCCTAAGATGCAAATTTTACAGAACAAATCGATACGAGTTATTTTAAGATGTAGTAGAAGAACAAACCGGAATTACATGCCCAATTAATTAAAATGGATGTCAGTACACCAAAGAATCAATTTGAATATTTTGGTGTTTATTTTTAAAATGAAAAATAATATGCTACCAGACTATTTGAGAAATTCACTAAGATATGTTCAAGAAACAAGCTTGAGATCGGCAAATTTGTTCAGATTACCATTGTTTCGTAGGAGTAATACACAAAGTAATTTATTTCATAAATGTCTTCAATTATTTAATCATTTACCAGTCAGAAACCCAGAAAATTTAGATTTTTTCAAAATAATTTTGATAACTTTTGTAAAGTATAACGAATTATGAAATTTGTATTTTGACTGTTGAATATTCATAAATTTCTATTTTGTTTTGATTTTGTATCTGAATTTTCTATTTAATTTTGTAATTTAAATTTTTTTTGAATTATTTTGGTAAATTATTGTTTATAAATTAATTTTTTTAATATTGTGTAATAATCACTATATTAGACTAATTTAGTTTTATGTTATTTACTTTCAAATAGATTTACAACTTTAAAACAATATTTTTTACTAATAAATGAATTTAAAAAAAAAAATATATATATATATATTTGCATATTTGAAATATTTTATACCTATACTTTATATTTTGGCTCAGCTTTATTTTTACCCCAAACTCTACAGTATTAATTTAAACTATCTTTGACAAATATTGACCTTCGTATATGTGTAGAGTTTCGTATTGATTACGCTTCTTAGTACATTATTTAGACTTCTCCTTGATTCTTTAAACATTCATCAAATATAGTAAATTGATTACAGTATTTTTGTTTAACACAAATTTAATTTGAAAAAATTTTGTAGCTTTTAATCTCCAGTTACTACACTCTAACTTTGTTCATATTCTATTCAAAATGTTAAAATATGTAGATGACGGTACCTAATGAAAAAATCAGGTCTTATTGCTTATAGTGTAAGCCATACTTTTAATTAACTTGCAATAGAATTTTGTTACTACTGAACATAAAATTAAACTATGATATTATGAAGACGAAATTACTGTAGAATAACGATGTAGGTTATATCAAAAAAAATTCAAAATTCAAATTCAAATTAAAAAAAAATGTAGATTCTGATTCTGCATAAAACCAAAACACAATGTTCATATTATACCCAGAGCCGGCCGACATGTTGTAATGGTTGTGTCATCTGACTATTAAACTAAATGTTCTGCTTTCGAGCCCCACTAAGGGCATGGATGTATGTTGTACAAAATTTTTTCAATTACCATTTAGAATTAATTTGGAATACAATTTGGTTGTCACCGACACTGACAAAATGACCAATTTTATTATGAAAGCAAAGTTACTACTCTATAATAGATACTATAGTTTTCCACATTTAAATTAGTAGACATATAAATTATAAAGAAAAAGCTTTTGAATGCAATTGTTTATACCAAATCACTGTGTAAAAGAAGTGAGATTCTTCATCGCGTAAACTTGCAATTAAATTTTTTTTTAAATACTTTAAGTATTTATTGAATCATCTTTCTATTAGAAATTTACAATATTTTAGCATTTTGACTTATTCAAAGTTACTCAAGTTGATTCAAATCCTACATACGAAATTTGAAAATGTATCAGTGATTAGATATCAATTCAGGTTAACCACAACTTTATTGTTAAGCTGCTACTTTTTAATCTGCTCGCTAAAGGTATGCATAAAATATTCCGAGAGCTAGATAGTTAGCATGGTTTGACAATCTGCCAGCCTTCTTGTTAGTCTTTGGAGCTAAGCTTCGACTATAGTTATGTTCAGATAACATTGTGTATGTTATTTTTTTGTACCAAAAAGCTTGGTAATGATATCTTAATATTTTGGATTGTAATCTTTGTAAAATTTCCACATTACTTTTAGAAGTAAATACTATTCCATAATTGACAGCCATATGACCAGATTGGTTTTAAGGTTGAATTGTATAAAAGTACTTTATAGTCCATATCGAGAGGAGAGTTTTTGCCAATTAACCGTATGTACTGGTACACATATATTTTTAGTTTCATTTGTTCTCGTTTCGTTCTGATATGCTTTTTCGAAGTGAGCCTTCTATGTATCGAGATTGACTTTTTTTACCTGTGGGATGGTGATTACATTCATTTTTACCGGGGGACATGTGTTTTTATTTAGAGTTGAGATGACATAAACACTTTTATTTTCATTTGTTTTTATTTTCCATTTATTAAGGCAATTTTCAGTTTAATATGATCCTGGAGATTATTGGAAGCAATATCAGCATTTATGTGTTATTTCAAGATAGTCGTATCATCTGCAAATGGGGATGTTAGTATTTACCTACTATCAGGTCGATGAGCGATATAGATTAAATAAAATAAAGCGACCCGAGCAGACTACCATGCAGTAGCTTCAATTGTACTTCAGTTAAATAATTATTATATTTTACTTTAAATCGCCTATCAATTAGGTACGATTTAATATTTTGATGTTTTTGATTTGTGATTAAAGTTTATACCATGTGAAAACTTGGAATTATGTCAAACTAGAAAAATAATAATCTATAGGAATTATAAAAATTTTTTTTGAAAAATCAAATGTAAATGTAATGTAAATTTTTATTTTTTTGTATATTTAAAAGAGTTTTGGTTGCGTCTTGTTCAAAAGTTTTTAGTTTTACCAACTACCAGGCTCTCTTAATTACTTTAAATATCCCAACCAACCAAATTTTGCTATTACACTAAAATGCAAGCATACTGATAAATTTTTTTAATTGAAATTTTTCAATTTTACAAATACAAATTTTTCAAAAAATTTAATTCCCTACACATCAGATTAATCACCATATTTCAAAGTAAAAATAAAATTGAAAAAAAAAAAATTTTCATTCTTCAATGCATTTTATAGTTATAAGAATGGTAAGCCCATTGAGTGAACTATAGCATAAATAGTAACATCTGATAAAATATTTAACTTAAAACCGTCAAAAAATTTGCTCATATGGATATTGGCAATACCATCACACAAAAACCTTTATTTTTATTAAAATAAAAACAAAAACAAAAAGCAAGAAAAAAAGGAAAGAATTTTATCGATAGATCTACAAATAAAAATGACTGATGACCTTCTTTTCAACTATTATCCCTAATGGAATTCAATTTCATCTCTAGTTGCAAAAGTCAGTAAAAACAAAAACAAAATTTCTTCTAAAATTTTAATATTGACCACCCGTTTTGTTAAATAGTCTTTGCTTGTTTATGATGCAATTGTTGCACAAAATAATAATTCAGGAGAAACCAAAAATAACAAAAACAAAAAAAAAAGTGTTTTGCCCTGTAACAAAAGAAGTTGTATACTGCATTTACATTCGTCACATGCGTGGGTGGTTTTAGTTATAAGTTTTACTAGTTTTTTGTTGCATTTTTATAGTTAGTCATTTACTCTTCCTAATTTCTATTTCACGTTTGTATCTAACCTTTTCATATTTAAAATTTTAACATCTGTTCATATTTTTTTTTTCAAATTTTTTTGTTATAAACAGTGTCATAGCCGCATTTTATGCTACAGCGACTTGAACATAATATATAACATTAGCGTTATATATGGAATGACTCCCTAATTTTAAAATTTTTATAATTTTTTTTATTGTTTTTTTTTTTATGTAAAGTGAATCATGTAGTAAAGGTGAGGTTAAAAAGCATTTATTTTAAATAAATAGTAATTGGAACAACAATAGCGAGGTCCTGCAGAGTTTATTTTTAATTTTTTTTATTTGTGTTTTTTTTTTTTTTAATTTTCTAAATTATGTTTTGATTTGAAAACCATACAAAATTTTATGACTTTGTTTTAGAAATTAATGAAGTTGGGAAATTTTTGTATAATTGGCTTTGAATTGTTTACAGGAAAAGAATGAAAAAATTCTGTAGGTTTCAATCCAGAAAAAAAAATAAATAAATAAAATTCCTCTTATCAAATCTAAAGGGAATCAAAATTAGAAGAATAGAATATTATAAATTCTAGTAATTAACTTAAATTTTTGAAGTAAATAAATAAAAAACAAAATCATTAGTTGGCTCGTAAAATTAAGAATTACAAAAATATTTATTTAACTTTTGGTTTTTTTAATGCCACAGGAAATCAAATAGTCTCTACTGACTGGAAGTGGCTTTTAACATAAAACTTGTAATTAACATCAGGGTATAATAATCTATCTCTGTTTCTTCTCCCGGTTGCGCTATTTAAATATGCTATACTCATTATATGCAGTGATGCAATGTTGAACAATTGTTCACGTATTGTTGACAGTTTTTTCTATCAAACAAGTTTATTCGAAAGCTGTTTTGTCAGTTTGTAATATTGTATTTGGTCAGTCCAATATCATTGATGCAATGTTGAAGAAATGTTCACGAATTTTTGACAGTTTTTTCTATGAAACAAGTTTGTTAGGAAGTTGTTTTTGTCAGTTTGTAATTGTATTTCGTCAGTCCAGTACATTTGATGTAATTTTGTGTAATTGTATTTGGCCGGGCCAGTACCTACAATTGATGTAATGTTGAAAAATTATTCATGTGTTGCTGACAGTTTATTCTACCAAACATGTTTATTCGGAACCTGTTTTGTCACTTTGTAATATTGTATTTGGTCAATCCAATATCATTGATGCAATGTTGAAGAATTGTTCACGTGTTTCTGATAAGATTTTCAGCCAAACAAATTTAGTCGGAATCTGTTTTGTCAATTTGTATTTGGTCAATCCATCCTTTTAATGATCTTCCTATCAACTTTAAGCAATCACAATTTAATATACCAATTCTATAGAATTCATAAAATGAGCAAAAAAATATATTTGACCTGAAATTTCAAAACCATACGCTGGAAAATTGTTTTTACATTTTCATCGACCACATTGCAGAATATTTTTATGACTTAAAAATATGTAAAAGATTTTCAGACTACAGATAACATAAAAATCACTGCATAAAGTACTTTATTTAGTTTTTTTTTAATTTTTGTTAAAAAATTTAAACTAACTACAAATAAATACTCACAATGTGCATTCAAGCTGTTAAAAATCTGAATAGATGTACAGCTTACAGTATGTGATATTAATTTTAAAAAACTAAAAATATTTAGTCAGCAATTCAAGACTAAATTGTTCAGTTCAAACTTATTTGATAAATATTTTATTTTATAAATATGTCATCTAGTTTTGATTTTATTCTTCGATGAATTTTATTCATCATTATAAATCAACTAGTTTTGTAACCCGCCATAAATGACGGAAGTAAAATAAATTCTAGCATTTCTTCCTTCATTAGAGTTTTCATTTCAAGTTTAAGAAAAATATGTATTTGCTTACTAATTTATGATACCTTTATAAGAATTATTAGAATGCTTTTAATTACCATATAAATAAAATATTTGTAGGAAGGTGCAAAATTTTCAATTCCCTAAGAGTTATTTACTCGATCATTTTAACAACATCTTATTTGCCAGTATTGGAAATTTAAACATATATTATCCTAAGACCTCAATATAAAATTAGTCAAAAAGATAATTTCAATTTTAAATAATATAGAAATACTAAATTCGAATAATATTTTTAATGAAAACAAAATCTAACTGTAAATATAAACTTACAATGATTTTATATTTTTACAATCATAGCAGCGTTCTACTGTAAAGTTCAAATTGTAAAATGAAATTAATCAAGAGATAATAAAAGTAAAAAGTTCTATGGCGCCATCTAAATTGACATGGCAATCATTATGAAATGATTGGCAAATGACACAGATAAAAGATGACAAGTGACAAATGACAGATGACAGATGACAGATTACAGATGACAGATGGCATATAGAAGCAATAAAAAACAGATACCATGTTTTTGACAACTACATGATGTTACAATTTGTATATATATTTTAATTTTAATATGTTTTGGAGTATTCCGTCGAACTTACAAACATCCAGATATATGCAGAAAATTATATAAATAATAAGTAAAAAAAAAACCTCATCTAATCTTGTTTTGAATTATTGTATTTAGTTAGTTTCACTACATACGTTTTATCCTTATATGTTTATCCAACCATTTATCCCTATGAAGAGTTTTAAATGATCAACACCCTGAATTCTGCGGATTCTATACAATATTTGTTTTTTGAAGCTGTTCCAGCTGTCTTGTTACGAATTTTTACTATTAACAATGCGTTGAATTGAAGATACATTTGTTGGCAAAAATTTTAAATTTATTTTGGGGTTACATGATATTTTTTATGAAGTTTTTCCAGATTACGTGTGATTTCCAAACTTACATGAAAGAGCTGAAAATGAGTTTAACTTGAAAAATATTTATAGAGACTTTTCGTCTCAATGTATATTACAAATAATAAATTAAAAGAATAGATCAATAAACAAAACTGTTGCTTTACGCTGTTTACCAACAAGATTGTTTAGCTTAAATTTTTCAGTGGTGAGTCAGCTTATATTCACTTGATTAATCTTGTTTGGAAAATTTTCTCATTTTGCCAATAAATTATCCAACTTATATAATATAGACCCAACTTATATCCGCAATAATATTCATAATTAATTTTGTTTTTTAAAAAAGAAAGGTGTTAGTGCCAAAGTGTTGTTTTGAATTAATTTTTTTTTTGGAATATTAATTGACTTACTTAAACTATAATATATTATTTTTGATGATTTAAATTTTTACATTAAATTTTACACCCATTGCAATCTATAGCGCAAGTTAAATCAATTTGAGTTATGCGAGGTTAAGTGATTTATTTATTAAATTCTACTCATGATTATGAAATATAAGAATACAAAATTGTTTAATTTCATCATAATCCAAATATTTCGCAAATATTTACACCATTATAATATATTGTTTAAAATTTTAGAACATTTTATCAAATATATTTTAATTCTATTTATTAATATATATGTATTTATTTTTCATATATTAATTCTTCACCTAATTTTTTTTATATAATATCATTTTTGCACCCACAGAACATTTTCAATTGAATCACAAAAATATTGGAAACATCCCTGTTACAACATACAAAATAATTGCACTATTAAAGTTTCTACATAAAAAAAAAGCAAAAACAATGACAACTATTATACTGCTACTGCCACTATAAGCTGGTCTACAATGTTTCCTATTGAGTACTACCCATGTACCTACATAATAATGTATAATTCATTTATTTCGTACTAGGCTAATACACTATCATAAAATCAAATATATTCGTTTTTAGTAAAAATTTTAAATATTGAAACACCTTCAATATTTAGATGTGTATTTAATACCGTCGTGATATGTACGAATTTAATGTAAAAAAAGAAAAAAAAAAACACGAATTCAAAATTTACAATGTATTTAAATACACAAAAAAAAACTAAATCTTGATACAAAAAAAAAAACAATAATTTTAATATAAAATTATTCAAAACGACTATTTCTGTCGTAAATTCTTGAAGTTATTCTAAGAATTAAATTTTCATTTTTCATATTTATTTAAGAAATAAGTAGAGGATGAAACAATTGAGTGGATATTTAATAATGGTTGTATTAATTTCAATACTAGCAATAATACCACATTTTATATATATGTATATAAAATATATTAAAACAATTGAAATTCTGTATGTTGAAAAAAAAATTTGATTTTAAATTCATTTTGAAACTAAAAGTAATTAATATACACATTAAATAAAATGAGACTATTCTATTTAAGAAGGCTTAGTTCCTGACAATAGCGGTAGTTGATATAATGAGTTAATAAAACCATTAATTTGATAAATAAATGCTCGAAATATTGTAGATATTATAGCATAAACTTGCAGTACCTTACTTAATTAAAAGCACGAAAAGATGATTCTACCTAAGTTACTGTCAAGAACATACACATAATCACTTACAGAACTATTTTTTCTCTTTCTTTCTTAATCTTTTATTACAAACTTTTTAATCTCAAATTTAAGTTTATTTTAACTAAAATATTTCTGTTAAAAATAGCCTGAAAAATTAGTGGTTTCTTATTTCAAATATAAATGCATCTATTTGATATCTATAATCTATGAATTAATTGTTCTAAAGTATTAAATTAATCAATATTTTAAGAATTTTGTTATCCAGGTTCCAATAAGTAACGACAGTAAGCCTCTAGAATCTATCTTTTAATTGAAACAGACCTGATAATTTTAATTTTACAAAAAAAGATATGGCTTAACAGGACAAAAATACAAAAACCAAATACCCAATAATATTAATAGCAAAAAAAGCATGAATTGCAAATATGTTTCTAGTTTTAATGAAAATAATCGATACGAATTTTGAAAAATAAAATTATAAAAAACTAACAAGGTCACCCGACCTTTGATCAAGGTTCAAGTTTAGCGCGGCACATATACCACTATTTTACAAACTGAAACCTATACCATCGAAGTATCGGCATTACAATGCAGTAAAAGACGGCACAAAGGTGTCAACATATATACATAATTTCAGATAGAAAAGCCACCTTAAAAGCTCTGGCTTTCCCAATTTTTAAATCAAAGCTTATCTATGTTGCAAAAGCTTAAGAAGCTAGCGGGAGGAAACAGAAATTCTATTATATGGACTCCTGGTAATGAAGAGAAAAAGTAATGAAGAAGCAAATGTTCTTGAAAAAAACATGCGCATCCACCCCCACCCCCGTAAAAAAAATTGTTTCTAAGTGGAAAGCTTCAAAAACCCAAAACTAATGGGATAGTTACCAAGGACTTACGCAGTCTTATTCAAACTAAGTATGCAACGATTGATTCAAGTAATCAGGAGGACTAGATCCAATGTCAGAACGCTGACATACTTTATCACAGATCATGCCACTTTAATAAACATCTGCTTAAGATTGGTTGATCTTAAATCTTAGGAACCGATGAATCCTCTTCTCATATTGTATTTGTTTGCGACACCATAATTCGCGAAATACATAAATATTGCCAAAAATACATATATAACGTGGTTCTTAAATTGACATAAAAACACTCTTCAAATTTTAAGATATTCTAAGATAAGATTCAAAGATTCAATTCTAAGATAATGAACGGCAAAGTACTATAGATCTTCAGAGGTTGCGCTTACATAGAACTCCCTATTAAAAAAGAAAAGAAAACAGTCACCCGACATTGTCCGAGTCCAACACAAAATATACAAAATTCTTCATTTATCAAAGTACTTAATCACAAATATTCCGGTCTGTAAAACCTTTGCTTATTGAAACATTCCTGATGAAATCTAAGAATTTTATGGCAGCAGGTTCCCGAACCGAGTTTCGGTTGCAAGCCTGAACTTAAGTGCGGGTTCTTAATAATAAATCTTAGAAGTTTGATCCCACAAATATTTAAACCAAAGATTTTATATATAAAAAAAAATATATTTTTATAAGAAAATTACTCATAACTCATTTTTAATATTTTTATTTCCTTAAAAATTAAAATTTTCCTAAAATACAAGTTCAGTTGTTAAAATTAGAGTTCAGAAGTATAATTTATAAATTTTTTGATTCTCTACATTTATTTCACTAACATATATTATAAAAAACCTAACTTTAGTCTAACTGAATACAATCTTACCTTTCCAAAAAAACCTATTTTCTTTAAAATTAACTTTTGCCTTTAAATACATTCCAACTCAATGGGCTCAAATAAAATAAGAAGGATCGCTTTAGAATTATCAAACATGTCTTTTCAAAATCTATTCAATTCAATTAAATGTCTATACAAAAATGTATATACGAAATACGAATTCGAATAGACTAAATAATCAGTTATTTAAAAATATCTGATAATTTTTATAATTTATGAAAAACAACTCTTTGACGGATTTAATTTGTCTTGTTTTTTTTTGTGGATATAGGAAGTTCATATCTAATTGCAGATATGATAAAATCAAACACTTTAAATATGTTCCAAATTTCTTACAATTCAATATGATCCAATTTCTGCACTTGAAAAGTTGAAACCCATAACAATTATCTTCTGTAGCTGATCATAAAAACTAAATGACGTTTTAACATGACTTGAAGAAAATTTGTTCAATGTCAAGTTCAATATTATTCCTTAATTTTCTTTATCGCAAGGGCAATCTTATTATTTTCAAAAAATTTAATCTTAATCCACTTGACATTGATATTTGATACAACTGATAACTGAATCGTTCATTCTAAGTAAAACCAAAAATAATGTAAGTATACAAAAATTAATTAATGTTAAAAGATCTCATCGCAAAGTAAAGAATTGTTCACAGAGACCTTTTTTATACATACAAATTTATAAGATTCAACTTATTATACATCAAGTTTAAAATATAAAAATAAAACCTTAGTCGAACTTGTTAATAGGTCAAAACTTGATTGTAAGTATAAATTGAAACTACGTGCCTACAAAGAGTATACCAAACGTGTAATTTTTTCAACTATTCAAAATTTCGCAATATTATTCAAATGAAAATGGTTTCAACGATTTTAATCAATAGTTAAATGTAATTGTGCTATTACTCAGACAGGTCCAACGTTCAAATGCAACTCAGGGCATGGATGTTTAATTGAAGTTTTTTCATTCATAATTTAGACAAAAATTAAGAAGTAAGAAAAAAATAATGAAACATAGAAAAATTTATTGAGGGTTGTATATCACTTCAATAAAATGAAATTGTATACTATTTAATAAGTCTTAGATCCTCATAAGGCCTATAATATATCAAAATAAAAAAAATATATAAATAAATAAATAACCGTAAAACACTACTTATTCCACTTTATGTCATAAGTTGCATTACTCTACTTAATTCGAGTAAATGCTATTCTATCATAATTAGAGACAATATGGTAAAAATATCAGACCTAAGCATGTGGTCATCCATATCACTTAAAACACATATCTCGAAAAATTTGTATGTACTTACATGCAAATAACAACAACAAGTATAGATAATAACATATAATATAGAAAAATATACGCCAAATAATTACTATAATTTAATAAAGGCCACATTTCGAAAAAGGACCAATATAAGAAAAAAACTACATCTTACAGACCGATTAGCCTATTCACCTGTTCTTTCGAAAAAAATTGAAAAACTGCTAAAGAATCATTTAATGCCAATTATAGCAAATCTTGCCTGATCATCAATTTGGTTTTCGAAACCAGTATGCATACATAGAACAAGTATATCGTATTGTAAAACAGATAAATGGAGCTTTTAAAAACAAAGCATTTTGCACAGCTGCTCTTCTTGACATCAGTCAAAAAATTTCGATTGAAACAAAACCTACCATGTGATCTCTATGAAATTTTGAAAGCTACGTTGAAATCAAAATGTTTTATGTGAAGCAAGCCAATGTATACACTGGACTATATAAAATATAACCTGGCGTTCCCTAAGGAAGTGTGTTAGGGCCTATATTATATCTGTTGTTTATGGCTGATATTTCAACAATACCAGAGGTAAAAATCGCAACTTTTGTTTTAACATTTTTTCTAATAGCATTAATTAACATTCAAACTACAAGCAAAGTTAAAAAAAATTTAACTATGGCTACAAAAATGTAACCTAAAAGTAAATGAATCGAATTCAACTCATATCACTTTTACTTTAAAGAAAGGTAAGTCCTCAAGTCATTTTAAGTAATAAAACCATCAAACAAAAAAATTATGTAGAGTATTTAGAGAACATTTAGAAAAAATGCTAAGCACACATTTAGAAAATATGCTAAGCTGGTGTAAACATATTGCTAGTAAAAGGGAAAGAACACACAGTTATTATTAACAAATAAGATATTAATTTATAAAGTCATAATAAAACCTATTTGGACATATGGAATCCAGCTTTGGGGTTCCGCAGCGAAAACTAACATCAACATCATACAAAGATTCCACAATAAGGTGTTAAGGTCACTCATAAATGCTCCTTGGTTTGTGCCAAATAAAGTCATGGAACACGACTTAAACATTGAATTCGTCACCAGTGGAATAGCTTAATATAGTACCAGCTATAGACTCACACAATTTATCCAAACAATTAAGCCATCCCTCAACCTACTGACAACTGGAAGTCAGAGAAGAATACTAAAACGAAGAACTCCTTGTGCTTTATAAGACATAAAAAACAAAAAAAATAACTGATTGTGAATTGATCTAAAGGCAGATCTTCAATGGAAAGCGCTACAAGCCAATAAATAAATAAATTACATCATATATATTTGCTTATTGTATTTATATTCAATTGTAAATAAATTTTGGAAGTATAGTAAAAAAACAAATATAAAAAGCATTCTCAATTTTGAAAGATAGACAAGTTGGTGTCGCTGAATTAAACAAAACCATTGTCAGTGAAAAATGGCTGAAAAAAAAATATTGGAAAAGTGGAATACAATTTCTATGTTTAAATGCTTGTTCTACATACGACATTTCATGCTAAACGATATAATATCCAAATTAAATAAATATTTGAAATTATAAACTACAAAAAAATTGAATTTTTATTCGAACTTATATTTCGGTAACAAAATCATAAATATTAACTTTAAATAGAACAATTATGGTAGTAGAAAAAATATTTCATTTTCAAAACCACTTCTAAATAAAAACTCTATGACTTCATAATTCGAAACGATTGAAATTTACTTCCATGCTAAGTAATGTCAAACTACTCCTACAATCTCCTGAGATCTACTACACATATCAAACTTCTCCTACAATCTTCTGCTCTACTTATTACCAGGTTCATCAATCAAATTTTATACAAAAATTTTCTTCCAAATTCATTTATTCCATCTCAACCCTCAAAAACTTTACTAATTAGGCAATTAATAATATCAGAGATGCAATTTTTTTTTTGTTTATCAAAATTTAAAATTTAAACATTTATCAATATGCATATATGTATGGGAAATATTAAAAATGTTGATAAATTATTATTGCTAGATTGTTAACATTAATCTTCAAATTTTTCTATGGTATACGAGTGTCTAATATTGTTATACAAATATAAAAGTTATCAGCTTAAAGTTAATAGTTAAATTAAATTTTCTTACCCACCTATCTACCTACCCAACTACCAATCTCCATAATAAAATCTTAAAATCTTTATTTGAAAAAAATCTACCGCAATTACATTAACCGTTTTCAAATATACATACATAATACTCGTTATTAAGGCATATATGTTATATCGAATACACCGAATACCAACCAATTCAAAAATTCAAAATAAAAAAAGATAATTTATAGCGTGCTGGGTTAAACTCCTAGACCAGCACTTAACAAGAATTATAAAAAAAAAACAAAAAATCCAACTGCCCCATAATAAAAATAAAAAATGAAAAAAAAATAAAAAATAAAATAAAAAAAAAACAAAAATCTTAAGTATTTATTCTTGCCGACCTCAACGAATCTTATAAATACTTTTACATTACAATAACATAATATAAAAGAATTGAGGAACTACAAACACAGTTGATTAAAAAGAAAACTGGTTCAATCGGATTAGATTTAAATTTAAGTGATCTCTGTGGAATAGAAATGCATATATGCGTTTAATATAATGTATATATATATATACATATATTTTTGTTTTTTAATTTCAATTTAAAAATTTATTTTCAGATAAATTGTATATATATACATAATATGTATGTATGTATTTATACAATATATATATATGTACATGAATTTCAACAGCATAAATTTTCATGTTTTTTAACACTTTACAACATATTTTTTACATAGAGTAATTTCAAATTTTTTTTATTTTTCTTCAACTCTTAAAAATTTAGAACCCGATGTGTCAACGATAAATTGTATGTAAGTACTTACATTCGGTTTTTTAATATTTTTATTTTTATAAAAAAATGTTGAATCCATTTTAAGGAATACGATAGAGAGATTGAAAAAAAAATAATAAGAATAAAATTAAATTTATGAATTTTCATGATGTATTTGATGAGTTTTCCAAGAACATTGTCATAATGTATTTGATGAGTTCTCCATGAAAAATTTATTTTAATTTAAGCTATACAAAAAATTACTAGAATGACGTATATGTATATTATAAAGGTACTCCTTGGAATTTGGAAAAATTTTGTAATTCAATATTATTTTGAATTGTAGTTGAAATACATAAAAAAATGTCATGATATTCCACTACCAGTAAAAAAAAAAAAAATTAACTAATTAATAAAGTCAGTACAAGAAAAAATTTCGTGAAAGTTGCGTTTTTAAATAAATTAATTATACCTTTACGTATATTAATAAAATACAATAGAAATGTTTTAATTCAAATTCTATATAATTACTATTAAACCCAAAATACGAATTAATTTTACACAAACAGCAATATAGGTAACCTCTGTGCAATTAAAATAAATAAGGTTAGCCTACTAAAATAGTATAAATATTTAGGATCCCAAAATCAGTAGATAAAGCGAAAACATATATGCAATATCATTATGTCTTTATCTATACCATAATTTGGATAATATACAGCCAAAAAAAAATTGTATATCCATTAAAAACTAGTTCAACAGGCTGAGTTACAGTCTTTTAGCAACCTTTCTAAGAGAGAATACAAAATATCAAAAAAATTATTAAAAATGCTGAGAAAGTACTTAAAATACTTTGATCATTCGAGAGTTATGAATCAATCGATACTTAAACATAAATTAAAGATAAACTAGTGTCACCCCTTCCTCGAAATTTGAGAAGGTTTGATAAAAACCGTACTCAACATTTCGTTATGAATGGTTTTCCATCATTTTGATTTCAATTTATCGTGGACACTATATTTTTTATTGATTTATCTTAAACAACAACCTCATAGGTAGTAATAATTTATTTAAGAAAAAAATTAAATTTTAATTGGGGTTGTGTTTGCGATAATTTGATAAATTAAAATTTTTATATGTTAAAATGTTATATATAGGACAAATTGAAAATAAATCTAAATTCTTCACGTCTCCTTTTAAATATCTATTATTTAAAAGAATAATGAATAATAATTAAAATCGGTTTTGAAATGGTTCAGAATTTTTTCTGTACTTTTTTTCATTCACAGATTAATCATTAATCTGTCGATTTTAAAAATAACAAAGAAATTCTTCTAAATAAGTTCATAACGGGTATTCACACAAAAGTTAGTGAATAGAAGAAATTTTTCAGACGTACTAAATTTCAAAATTAGGGTTTAGAATTGTCAAAATGTCGAATTGTTCGCAATAATAAATTTGTATGTACTATTACTAAAAAGTGTAAATAAAAAATAATAAAATTGAAATATAAATACAATTTTTAATAAGTAAAGATTAATTTTAAAGAGAAAAATTGTTTTAAGTCTGTTTGTAAATATTCATAGTAGTAAAAGAAAATAAAACAGATCGAGGCGATGCAACAATTTCTAATCATTGTACAGATTTGAATATGTATGAAAATTTGATTTGGATAACTAATCAATTTGAACCAAGTTTACATTTTTTTATTTGTTTATGAGTTTATGTCAACATACTCTTCTATAGTATCTTAATCTATTTCTTAATTTTTCTTTTTTTGCTTTATACGTTTCGCTTTTTTTTATTTTAAAAGTTTTTGCACATTCAACTTTTAACGATTACTCTTTTATAAATTAAAACTTTTTTCACACAACAATTTAGTATGCTATAAAATGTCAAAAATACTGAGTGGGGTGTAGCGATAATCTTATCGACACTCTTTTCTTATTCACATCAAACTGAGTGTTCTCTCTAAGTGAAAAACTGAGTGAACACTCACAGTCAATTTTTATTCACACAACTCTTTATAGATTCAATGAAAATGCTGTTAAGTCAAATTAATAGGTGGGCAACAATGTGCTAAATAAGATGCAGGATTTAAGCAATAACATTATTAGTTAAAGAATAATTTTTCTAGAAACCAAGAAGAACGGTTTACCTCACAAAATATAATAATTCAAATAATAGACCTAAACCGGCTCAAAACTACAAAAATTGTTCTAACCACCAAATCAAACCAGGTACGTACATATATGTATGTTGGAATCTATATCAATTGGAATTGAACCATGTTCAAACTTATAATTAATTACTTTCCGGGTGGATGAATACCTTTAAAAATATAATCATCCTACCAATTCCCTCACATTCTACTACATAATTCATTTTAATATAATAACAGACTTGTAATTTTTTTATTTTTTTTTATTTTCCAGGAGACCATAACCTTTTTAATGACAGTTTTTAATATTATTTGGTTATATGATTTGTTAATGAATCTAAGACCATTACAAATATTTTTATATTAGGCTTATCTATTAATTCATTGTATTTTTGTAATAATTTTAATAAAACATTCATACACAATATTTCAATCAAAACATTATTAAAATTTTTGATATATTCTTTCAACTTAATAAATTCTTTTAAAATGCTTTTTAAAACCTCTTTGAATAAAATTATTGTGATTATCCAAAAAAAAAGGGAAAAAAAACAACAAATTCAGTATAAACACTGTGTATGTATATAAGTCATAATATCTACATATTACATAATATAATTTTATTTCCAATTTTAAATGAGGGTATAATAGAAAAATTTTTATAGTTCTATAATAAACATTAAATATACCAATATAGTTTTGGTTACAAAACTATTAATTAATCAATAAAAATATTATGGTTCTGAAGCAGGAATCCATTACGTACGAGTATATGAAAATCGAAATCATTCGTTTTTAATATTTTCCTAAATTCAAAATAAAAAAGATAAAGCGTGCCAGCATAAAAACATAATTATTACTTTTCTTCTTTATTCATATATATATATATATATGTATATTAAGTATATGTATATTAGTATAATCATTAAATATTCATCCGCAAGGAAAATTAAGATCACATTAAATTCATTCGGACTTCAAAACGAAAATTTGTGTATTCTCCTTGTGGTAACATTTTTGTTATTATTATATTTTATTTTTTTTTGTTTTTTTTTCTATAAAGTACTCTAAGTTTATTAACTTCTCCTAGGTTAAGGTTTTTATTGTTATTTTGTTGTTAATAGAATTTCTAGAATTTATTTTCAATTTTTATTAACTCAAATAATAGCCCTAAATGGACAGTTTTTCTAATTTATGAATTCATAGATACCACCTAACAATAAAAAATCGTTATTGTAAATTTTTATATCACTTTTGAATATCGCCTTTAGATGATCTCAAAAAATAAAATAAAATTGATAATACTGAATAAAAGTAATGCAGTTCTCCGATTTTAGTAGCTTTAAATTTCTATTGTGATATTAAAGAGTGTTGTTAGAAGTCATAAAATAAATTCAAAAAAAAAAAAAAAAAAATAGTTATATTAATTTTTAAAATCAAGATTATAACAACCGGAAAAGTTCTATTTCTAATTTATTTTTCTTTCATTTCTAATTTTTAATTCAATTCATTTTCATCTTATGGTTTTAGAATATAAATCAAATCGAAAAAAATAGAAAATATTTTTCTTATACTTGATATTTGTAAATAAGAGTAGACAATTTTCTTTTATTCATGTTTAGGAAGCGGCAGCCGGCCGGCATTTACAATATTTATTGATGATATCAAATACGAAGGAAACATTTATTTAATTTTAGATGAATTTTTAAATTTATTTTGACAAATGATCTTAACAAAAGATTTTATATACCAATTCTGACATTTATTACAGGAAAATTTTATAATAATAATTTTTATAAATAAAATTGTTAATAAGATAAACTTAAAAAAAAAAAAAAATTCAAGTGATCTTATTTGAATAATAAATTGAGTGTTAAAGTTTTATAATACCCTTTACTTTTTTTTATGTCATAAATACATTTTAACAAAAATTCGACAAAAAATTAATTTCTTAAAATTCAGACTTTCACAGAACAAAAAATAATAATAAAAACAAAACAGACATTACAACCATTTGAAGTAATATTAAAATAATATTAAAGCAAAAATAGTAAATGGGAACGAACCCAAACAATAATTGAAGTGTATTGAAGGAACTTTATTATCTATCTTAAAAAAATTATTGTGTATCAAACACACTCTGATTAATTCTAATAATATCTAAACAAAAAAACGTATGTTTTAAATAAAATTATTTGATTATGGGAAATTTCAGAGTTCTAATAAAATCTAATAAAACCACTGAAAAACTACATTCTATATACATACACACAATATATTTACATTCTATAATATAATATACCTACTACAACAGTCCATCTTATATATAATACACAAGATGAGCGACGTGGGGAGTAAAAAAACAAGAATAGTTAAATAGTAAATTACACCACAAAAATATTGAAATTTTAGCAAGTTCTTAAGCCAAAAATAAAAATATGCGAAACGGTGGTGAATACCGAAAACATTTAAAATAGTTACACATTCCATAAACAAAAAATAAAAAGTACACAAAACGGGGGCAAATACTGGAAACATTTAAAATTAAATACCAACAAATCAAAAATAAAAAATAGAAGTAATAATTAATATACAATTTTACGGCATTCAATCATGCGGTTGTCAAATATTTAAAAATGAATTGTTAACGCTCTGTGGTGCATTTGTAATACAAAAGTACAAATAAATTTGCTCACTAAAGAAGTAAAAAAAAATATGGGATAAATAAAATAAAAGCACATTAAAATGTTCAGATTGTTTATTTTTATAATTTCGAAACTGAACCATTAACATCCTAAATGCTTCAATTAACGGCTTGGTATTTACAATAATATACACAAGAATGGCATAGACAATAACATTGTCTTCTTATCAATTTTTTAAATTTTGGTAAAAGTAAAAGTTTGCCTTCATAATAGCAAAGTTCCATTTTATTTTAAATGACAACGAACATCCATGACATGACAATGACATCTACATACATTCATGATATAAGCGTACTCGAACTCGAAATTATCCTTTTACTATACATAACATAGTGGATAACATAACCACTAGACTATCTTAGTCCGTTTAAATTAATGTCTGTCTTTAATATTGACGAATATTTTTTGATTACATAAAGAACCAAATCTGATGAACTATTTGTTTAAAGACACTTCAGAATATATTCTACAATAAAATCCAAAGAACCACTTTAATATCTTATGCAAAAACACTAATTTATAGATCTACTACGTTGAGAGTAATGGGATTTTATTGTGTTAACTTATATTGAAATTAGTATTCATTTCGTTATAAAGTACTTACTTTAATTTCATTTCATTCAAGCGATTCAGAAAACAACAACAATCATACCAAAACAAATATCTTTTTTTATATAAAATCGTGCCTGAAAGAACTACTTCTTTGCAATTGCACAGGGGATTCACTAGTATTATCTATATTCTCACAATGGATACGGTTAGGAACACCAAAAATCAACAAAAAAAGTAGACTTACCATTTTTCAGATCAACATGTATACATAAATATAAATAAAAATAAGGCGCTAACTATAATGACAAAAAATTGCATATATTTTGCGACACATTATGTGATATTCTTTTTACGGAAAATACATAATAAATGCCTACAATTGACAAATGCGTCAATTAAGTTCAATCTGACAATTCGTTAAATTTACGTTTAAGTTTATACGTTTATGTTCATACGAAGCAGAAATCTGCCATCATGTTCATACGTAAAAAAAACTGGTAGATTTCTGCCATTGTCGCTGTCAGATTATTGAAATATCATGATGGCCGCAATTGAAATTATTGGCAAAGTTATAAATAAATAAATTTTTATTATTATTCAAGTGTCAATTCAACATTATTATTAATTGTATAATTTATATTTTTTTATTTGATTAATATTCGATCCGAAAATTACGTTGTCAACAATAATTTCCTTATTTTTTGTGAATAAAAAATAATAAAAATATTTTGACACTAACATATTTCCAGAATTAAAAATTTAAACGTCAAAAATCTACCAGAAATTTTAAATTTTGGTAGAATTGCTTACCGAAATGTACCCTCACCTATAAATTTTGGTAGATTTCTACCACTTTTCTACCCGTATAAACATGCATTCTTATGTTAAATTCCATTCAAACTGAATTTAACATATTATGAAATTTATTTTTGTTGTTGTTTTTCTAAGAAACATTTTTCTTATCTTACTATGTCAGTAACCGTATGGGTTGATATATGCTTTGACAAATATATATGTCAGCTTCATTAGGCAATTTGACATTTACAGATGTAGTTGACGCATAAGCATGTATTAGCATTAAAAATTTTTGCATTTTCAATTGTGATCCTTCGTTAAAATTTCTTCAAAAATTAAAATACCCCGATAAATATACAAAATGTTGTGTTGTTTATAAAAATCCTGGATAAACTCAATAATGAATTAGATGCAGTGAATTTGTCATTATTGAATTTAATTTAACTTTAAATCGTAATAAGCGAACTATAATGACATTGAACTACATAAGTAAATCTAAAATATTTTAACGAAGCTGACACAGAAATTTAAGTTGAATTAATTCAAAATGGTGTTTCGTCTAAAGTGTCACATTAAATGAAAATTTAGTAGGCGTAACTTAAGTTTGCTAGTTAACCTTCCGTAGCTTTAAGTTTTGATGTAAGTTTAACGAAAAGTACTAAGTTAACTTAAGTACGGCTGGTCAGGTCTATAATATCATAGTAACATAAGAAAATATTGTTTCGTAGTTAGAAAATAAAATAAAAATAAAATGAAAATTAACTCACTATTATATTATGTAACTGAAAATTAACTATTTCAGATGTTCAAACTTTGATTCTGCTTTCTGTATTTGCATTTCTTTAGTTGCAAAATTATACTATAGAGATATAACAAAATAATAAATAAAAATTAGTCAGATAGTATTTTATTGTAGGGTATAGGTTTTTGGATACTTTATATATTAAATTATCTTCGAAGTTCTCTTCTTCCATTTTAAAATATACTAAACTGTAAAAATAAATTATATGTCAAATTGTCACATGTGTCAAATTAGGTTTGGATTGGGTATAATATGTTTAACGAAAATTTAAAAATTTTCAAAATTGAATACCATTTTTTTTTTTTTTAGTTAACAGAGAACGAGCATAGTTATAGAGTGCGCTCTGAACAGAGTGCACATATTTTTGTTCTGAACACTCTGAATTGATAAAATAATACGATAGAGCTCGAATAATTATCTAATAATCTAATTAACTTCTTACTCCACTTGTCAAATACTAAAATGAAATAAACAAAAAATATTTAATTTAAAATAGTCTATCATCAAAAATATTTATTGTTATTTTAATATGAAGTATTCATCATCGCCACTAGGCCACCCATTTTGTTTTAAATATAAAAATTAATTTATGACACTTAACATTCAAACGCTCTACGTACTCTGTTATTTTATATCGAGCACGTTGAACACGCTTTGAGCGCACTTTGAACACGAAAAAGAAAATACGAATCTTTTTTGACACTTCATGCTCTGCTCTCAACTCACAAAAAAAATACGCTCTAAATTGCGATTCAATAATAAGCGATTTCATGTATTTTCCATACACGGAACATCACATAACATTATACGAATCTATGTCATTATAGTTAGGACATGAACCTTCTAGCTAAACTTAGTTATCAGCTTAACTATTAAAATTTTAATGAATATTTTTGTTTTAATCATTTAAATTACAGTTTTTCTTCGCTGCCGAGGATTATATTCCATAGCACAAAAAAAAATAATATTTTTATGGAACTAATTTTCAGAATAGAACACTTTTTAATCAACATTTTTTGTTTTTTTTTTAATAAACCAGAATTAACAAACGAACAATTTTTTTCATAATAGAAAACGACATGTCATAGCCATAGGGACTTATGAATAAGAACAACTCATTTCTATATTAAGATACTTTAGGTTTTAATTATCTTACATTTTTTATTTTTTGTTTTTTTTTTATCCTTTAACAACTTCAATTAACCTTGAAGTTTTCTTGTCATGTAAATCCTCAACCTAAATTATAATTTTAATGCAAACATTCATTACGTCAGTTATAAAATAATCAATTAATATTATCAAAACAAATCATTTTCACAGTTTTTTAAAAACAATTTTTATGCTTGAAATATTTTTTTTTTTTTTGTATATTAATTTTATTTTAAAATTCACTGCACTTAGTTAAATATAAAAAGATCAATCAATACTCAACTCGAAAAGAAAACAAAAGCAAAAAGACCAAAATAAATTTTTAATATTGACTAAAACATAAAATGACTAAATTTCCAATGAATCATTAGTGTCTGGCTTGTTTTTTTACAAAGTGTATGGCCGCTTTCCAATAATTTATTTGAAAACAAAATTATATTTATTATTTTTTCATTTCTTGGATTTTAGCAAAGGGATCAGAACTAAAAATTACCCTATTCAATATAAATAAATAAAACAAATGATGAGTATATGTACCAGCAATTTTCAATCATAATGTAATTTACGTGGAACCACTTTTGAAACGATGAACAATATTTAATTTTTTTTTATATTTTGAAAAAAGTATCATGCACGCACAGATACTCGAATGTGTTGGAATGTATGTGGAAAATGGGGAGAAATTTAATAAAACAAAATTAAAAAAAAGGCGCCAATTCAACATCTGGATCTTATTTTAAATTCGATTATCACAACTCAATTCAATATACAACAGATAAATAATATATAGCTATATAAAAGTATGTAAAAATTAGTATCTTAAAATTTTATAAGACTAAAAAGTTATTTAAATTAATTCGTAAAATAGATTTTTTTGTTTTATAATAAATTTTTGAAATTAAGGGCAATAGGAAATTCTGAAAATCACTCAAACTGATAAAAATCTACACAAATTTTAATAATTAATGTTTTTAATGAATCGTAAACATTTTATTTAAAAGATGGGCAACATTAAAAGAGTGCTGGTTTGTTACAGATATTAATGAGATCAATTTTATCCGACTTAAATAGTCCAAACATTTGACAACTCTACTACTTTTATTTAAATATTTATTTTGTATAACATTTTGATTCACGAAAATACTTAAAATGTTTAGACTATCTTTGTTTTGTAACAAAAAAAATTTTTGGAAAAAATTAATTTCAAATCTTGAAATTTGGCATGAAATTAGACAGACAGTTTTTAGTTTTGATAAGTTAACTCAGCTCAGCAGTTTTGACTCAGCTCTGTTTATTTTGATCAATCATGTTGATTATTTTCAATTCTAGCATTAGATCTGCGCAGAAAATCAAAGTATAATACACCAGAATACGGTCAATTTAAAGGCTACTAGTATTCGCCCGCTCTTAGAAATTCGAGGAAGTTTGAAAAAATACTGTACTTAATTTTTTTTAAATTTTACTCTAATAAATATATTTGGCAGCCCTTAAAAGAAATTTATATTAACCCTTTACCGCCGGCTACCAGTTCTCGTTGTAAGATCGTAATTAATTTTTGAGAGTAGTCTATTTTTAGTTCAAGAATTACAAATTTAAAATTTGTGGTGATAGTCCCGCCGGATCCGGAGTTGTGGCCTGTACTATATATAGTACAACCGGCGGATATGGGTGCAAAAATCAATATGAAAAAATATATAAGAATGAAAAAATAAAAATCTAATATTTATGTTAACTTTATTTATTTTTATTGAGAAGAACATAACTATCATAAAACATAAATTCTTTAAAAATTTTACATATGATATTCTGCAAAGCATTTTCTTTTTATACATAATGTTTTTCTACATATTTTACAAGAGTACATACTTCTTAAATGACACACGACACATCTAAGTTGAGTGTGCATTTTTTGAGGAACATGTTGAGTTTTTTCTTTTTCTACTGATGAAGAAGGGTTCCTTTTTTTGATTATAGAAGTGCTTGCTCTGGCTTCTTGTAATATTTTGCATACTATAGACCTGCGAAAATTAAGCTGAGATGAAAATTTGTCATTGCTATTTCCTGATTGAATGTACAATTTCCATGCATTTACCATTGTTAAATCGATCAGATATGTGAAAATGAACCACCACCATTTTTTTCCTTTGATAGCAATTCTATACGAATTTATATTTTGATAAGCGTTGTCAACACCTCCCATGTTTGCATTATATGTTGCATACACTTTTGGTTGACCAATTTGTACTTTTTTACGGTCAACTTTGGACCAACGTTTTACTTGATGCAACAGGATCACGGTATCAAAATTTGTTAAAATTGAACATACGCTATTATCTATCCATTGCACAGCAAGTAACTCGGTTGTACTATCATATCTATAATCAAATGTGCCACGAGATTTATTTTTAAATGTTTTTCAAATGGGCAATATTTTAAACGATTTTCTCGAATGGTACCTGTTGCTTCTGATGGTTGTGGTATCATTTTCAAAAAATCAGTTACTGTTTTTGGACCAAGCGGAATCAACCGCTTATTTTCATAATTTTTTCCGCAATATACGTCAAAATTGTAGCAATAACCAGAAGAGCTGCATAACATCCAATTCTTATATCCAAATCGAACAGGTTTTCCTCGAATGAACTGCTCAGCTGAATGTTTCCACTTTTAAATAGAACCTCTGCCTCCACTTTTAAATAGAACCCGTTACCTAAGTCATTATTAAGTCTGTCATTTATATGACTTATTATTCCCAATCCAATTCCCAAAATTATTGTTGAAATAGTGCTTAGAGGTATAATAGTTTTAGTAAAACGTAGTAATAAATAGTGTAAATCTTTTAATTAGTCTTAAACACATAAAAACAACAATAATTAATTTTGAAATATTGATATATGTAATAAAATTAAATTATTCATATTATTTTGATCCCATGTCCGCCGGTTGTACTTTATATAGTACGCCAAACTTTTCACAAAAAAAAAACTGATTAAATTTATTAATAATTTTTAATTAACATTCACGCTATTTTAGTTTTTATTTAATTAATACTTTTCAATTTAATTTATAAAATAATTTAAAATTTTAATAACATTTTTTAATAATTTTATGGTCAAAGGTACATTATTTAGCAATTTCTAAAAAACACTCATTTTCTAATGAATAAAATTGACACTTAATCAAATTTAAAGCAAGTGTTATGCAAATAAAAGTGTTGGCACATTCTTTAAGAATAGAATTCACAACAATTTGGCTTTAAAATCAAATTAGTTTCAGAAAAAAAAAATTAATTTGTACACCCTGTTTTGCTGTACTATATATAGTACAACCGGCGGTAAAGGGTTAATGTTTGTTTTATTAAGATGTGTACTTGGAGAAATTTTAAATTGAAATTTCTAACTGAAATTTAAAAATTTTGAAATAATATTTATATTCGCTACGTCTCCTTTTAATCATTCGAAAGAATAATAATGAAAATCAGTTATGAAATGGTGCAGATATTTGTACAGTACTTTTTTCAATTAACAGATTAAACATAATGATGTTGGTAAAACCTCATGTTATTTTAAAAGCTATAATTGAATGTTTTTTGGAGGAACACTATAATTTATGTGGATTTGTTAAGACGTGAGCCCATCAAATAAAACAATTTAAATAAAATGATGTGAAAGAAAACTTTTAATTTATTTAGAAACTACAGAACTTTTCACTTGGCATTTATTTATTTAAGCCGCAAGACATACTCGATCGAAAGCTTTCAAAATACCTAAATAAACAATATCGAATTTACAGAATTATATATAAGTGATATTAAGCTTTTTGCAAAATCTGGTGCGGTTCCTCAAAATACTTCCCAAATATTTCAAAACATTCTCATTAATTAGAGTAAATTATTCAGAATCCAAAAATGAAAGTAATATCTGCTGCTGTTCCACAGGGAAGTGTTCTTGGTCCAATATTTTACCTGCTTTATACAAGAGATATTCCCCAAATTGACAATATTTTCATGGGTACCTTTGCAGACGACATTGCGACTCTTGCAGTTGGCTATATGTCGAAAATTAAACGCATTACTTCAAAATAAGATTATCACATGCAAATCAACTCATATAAATTTTACATATAACAAAATGGCAACCATTTCTACGAAGAAAGAGTAGCTTAACATCAGAGACAAATAATTTTACTTGGGCTTAATTCTGAGTAATGAGTACAAAATAAAATACTAATATATAAGCAGATATTAAAATCTGTATGGCCGTATCAAATTATAGGACTGTGTAAAGAAATTCAACATCGAAATGTTCAAAATTTCAAAATATAGTGCTCCGTGGTATCGTGAATGCACCATGGTACGTACGTGTAAAGATCTCTAATGTGATTTGCATTTTGTGACGGATGAGATCAAGAAACATGTAGTAACACACGAGTACCATCTGCCAGCTCATGTGATCTCGGAAATGGCAGCAGTTTTTGATATCGACAACAATGTCCATCAACTCAAGAGAATGAAACCCCATGAGCTGGTTATTACCTAAAATGGAAAATCTACGCCTTACGGAAATTATTATGTCAATATTTTTCATTTGAGAAAAATTAATATATGTATGTAAAAAATCTTCCCACGCAGAAACTATTGCTATGGCTATTTTCCCCACAGGTAAATATAACAGTGATAAGTTCCGCAATTATGTTTATAGCAATCCTCCACGGAAACTAATAATATAATAATTTTCTAAACGCAGGATCAAAAAATTTACGAAAAAAAGTCATTAGTCAATTTAGCATAGATTGGTTATAATGGAAAAAAGGTTAGGTAGGAATAGGTTGCCTTTAGTGGTTTTGACACACTATCAAGAGACCGGAGCTCATCCTACAGGGATTACTTCCTATCTTTCAAAAAAAAAAAACAAATTAAGACTTTCCATAACATTGGAAAAAATAAAGATAATATAATGTAGGTCTATAAGTTACATAATAACCTACAGGTTTACACTTTTAGGAATCTTTTTTGTTATCTTTTTTGAAATTGTATGAATTCGAATATGTGCTACTTTCATATTGACCAGTCGAGAAACCAATTATTCTATAATTACCTATAGAATAATTTGCGCAGAGGTTTCGAAATACCATTTTATCAGAAAATTTTCTAAAAGTGAATTTACTAATATGGAAGTGCCCCAGGGAACAATTTTAGGATTCGTAAGTTTTTTGTGATATATATAAATGATAATTAAAACCATAAAACTTGGTAAAATCATTTTATTTGCAGATGATGCATTATTGTACATAACAGATAGAAACATTGAAGATGTTGTCATAAATTAAACAAAAATCTAACAAATTTGTTAATCTGGTGGTGAATGAATAAACTTGATAGAATGAATAAAATGATAGATCCAATAGTTCAGCTAATATATTATATGTAGCGAGATAATATAAACATTAAAAGAGTAAATGTCATTAAATATTTGGGTGTTATGATTGATAATAGATTAAATTTAGATAATCATGCAGATTATGTTAGTAATATGATTGCAATAAAAATTGGGTATTTACGTAGAATAAGAAACAAACTTACCAATAAATGCGCGATAACTATGTATGATACAACAATTATACCAAACTTGGGCTATTGTGTATCGTTATTATTCTTATGTATAATGAAGCAAAAAAAGATCGACTACAGATGCTTCAAAATCGTGCTATGAGAATTATTTTGTGAAAAAATGTTCAAGAAGATCAACAAACATAAATTTAATGCTGGGAAAATTGAAATGGATGTCTATTAGACAAAGATTAAAGTTTAATACATTGATTGTCAAAATGAAACATAATATGCTTCCTGATGATTTATCGAGACTTTTAAATTATGTGGGTGAATCAAATAATCATAATTTAAGATCAGCATATTTATTCAGGCTTCCGCTTTTTAGAAGAAACAACACGCAAAATAACTTGATTCAAAAAGGTCTTCATCTATTTAATTCTTTGCCCGATGTTATTCATAATGTTGACAATATTAACGTTTTTAAAAATTGTTTATAATTCATTATGAGTTTTGGTTAATTTAGAATTGTTTTTATTTTTTTAATTTTTAGTTTTTATTTCTTATATATAATTCTAAACTATTTATTGTAAATAGTATTTATACTGATAAATTAAATAAAAAAAAATATATTACAAGAATTGGAGTAGATTTTAAAACACTATTTTTTATTTTCCATATTTTTAATAATTCGATACAAACGTACTTGCTTCTCTTAATAGCGAATATTAGTATTAACTCCTGCTTCATTTTATTCTTCCTAAAAATAGCAATAATATAAAAAATTCACCAATATAGCTAGCACCCTTAATTCGCAACAAAATCATTTCCTTTTTTTAAATAATTACAAAATAAAAACTAATATTCATTATCAATAAAATAGAATGAATAAAAAATGTATTCCATCCCGTACGTTATAATTATCAAACTAAAAATAGGAAGAAAAAAACAACATCAATCAATGCTTTTTAGCAAATTATTAATTAAGGAAAGCAATGACTAAATTACTTTGCCCTATAAAAAAAAATATTTCCCTTTTATTTTTAGATTAATTGATTTTTAATTTACCTTACATTAATTTTAACTACATATTTTTTAAAATAACAAAATCAAACGGAAAAAACTTCTTTTCATTCCAAGTATCTACTCTTCTAAAATTCTTTATAATAATCAATAATAAATTAGACGTCTATGAAGTGTATTTTGACGTCTGTGAAGTGAGGAATCATTTCAACATTTCCAAAGAGAATTAATTCATGAAAGAAATTTTGTTTTGGGTGCGGTTACTAATAGTTGCTCGTAACCAATTTGTTTGATGACTTTGATTTTGTTTTGTTTTTAAAGGCTTATCTTTAAGTACATACTCTCCATAATATATAACCATTTATCTATAATGTAAGAATGTAATTGTGGGTGATTGAATTTAGTACAGATCCTGATTACATACATGCATTTTCAAAGAATTTCTGCTCTGAATAAGTTAAAAAAAGCCAATCCTTAAAGTAAATTTTAGTAGGCATTATTATATGAGGAAGTAACTCTATACACCTATGTATGTATGTGTGTACTTAAGAAAAAATTCTGAGAAAATAAAATTCAAAAAAAAAAAAAAAAATTCACATCAATTTGTAGCAATATTGCAGAATAACATTATTAGATTTGGATTTGGTTGTTTGTTTTTAATGGGAATTTGAAAATGAATTCAATTACTATGATTATTACGATAGTTGTAAATAACACTGTTATAGTATATAATATTTCAAAAAAAATTTGTAATATTGAAAATTATTTATTTTTTGATGAAAACTTTCTATCATTTATCAATCCTTAAAAAATTTACCATTTTAATTAATTATTCAATTATATTTCGTGTTGCAGCTGCAGCTTCCAAATGTCAATTTCGAATATATTTAAAATTTATTTCGAAGATATTTTATTGCAAAAAACAAAAACAAAAAAAAAATTAAGACAAAATTTCCAAATAGAATTGAGTTTACAAAATTGAAATTGTTTTTATATTGTAGTTTTCTGATCAGATGGTAAAATTTAAATCTTTTAAAACTCTTTTTCCACGATCAGAAGCGATCAGAAAATCACGTTTTTACAAATCGTTTTTAATTCATAACGAACATTTTTGTTTTTTTTATTGCTATTTTCCTTTTAAAATTTTCATGTTCAAGTTTTAATGCACCAACTTTGAAAAATTATTATTGTTTTATTTTTAATTTGTTTCTATTTCATATTTCTACATTTCAAAGTCTAGGTTTTTAGTTACTTTTTGATTATAATTTTTATACTTTTCTTTTACTTTTATTTATTTTTATTTTATTTTTTTATTGTTGTTGAAAATCAAAGTTAAATTACATTAAATACAACCATACTATAATATATTGAAGCCCGACATTATGATCCTGTAAATGCAAGTAAATATATATATATATATTTTTTTTTAAATCAATTGAATGTAGTAGACAATATTAAATAAAATACTGAGAAATTAAAATGTATTTTTTTTTTATCAAAAGACTTTGAAAACAATTTTGAAAATTATTTATTTTTCAATAATAGGGTCAAAACCTATGGAATTATGTTTAAACTAAAATTATGTTTAAATTGTCAAAACTTAAGATCTTGGGGATGGGATTAATAAATTCTTTGACTTGAAGATATTAAATTTTGAAATAATTTGTAATTTCATGTTTAACTAAAATGTCGGTCAACATTTTAATGTCAGTATGCTAAAATTATATTTCATATGTTCATGCCGATGCTAAAATAGCAATGGTAATCTAAATTGGCATTTGTGGCAACGGCATGAACACGACATTTTTTTAGCACTGCTAGCCAAAATAGCTTAGTATAAACACCAGTATAAACACCAAAATTGCTACAGATATCAAAATAAACGTCATAGTAAAAATAACTACAAACAAAATTTTTAAAATAAAGTATGTATATTTTTATAAGTTGTATAGGTACTATTTTATTATTTAATTTATATAAAACTTAATAGAATGGAAATGAAGAAAAAAGAAAATTGAAGAGATGGGGAAATAATTACATTGCTTGGGATAATGCTTAACAGAAAAGTAATGCAATTATTTGGCGATAAGAAAACTAGGTCCCAAGACATTTATAGAATGATTAGTTTCGATATGAAAAATGAGGGTAACAATCGGAACGAAGACCAAATTAAATACAAATTTGTAAAGTTGAAGACCAAATATATGCAAACAAATAAAAACACTTTCGTTTTGATACTTATAGCAATTAGCAACGAACGGTATGAACATTTCAGTGAATTTTTTTGGCATTTATAGCATTGCTAATTTAGCACCAGCATGAACACTGGCTATAGATAGTTTTAGACAATTTTTGTTTTGCAATAGAAATTTATTTTAGAAATAAAATATTATTTAAGGCTAGCTTATACTATTAATAACTAAATATTATATATAGCTTCCAACTCCAGCCAAGAGAATCTTCCAATCCAAGTCCAAAAATGTAAGAAAACATTTGAAATAGTTATGGAGAGACGAAATATCGAAAAATATAAAACAATTATTAATATCTTAAATTAGAGAGAAATCGACCGTGACCATGAGTCAGCCCCAAGACCTATATGATATGTAGGCAACCTAATTAAGTAAGTAAATATTACTTAAAGATGGTATGTAAAAGTGACCCGTCGAGTTGCTTCTGCAAGACCAATAAGTATTAATTGTACGTTTTTGATACCACGACTGAAGTGACCTAATGATGTGATCTGATGATGTAAGCCATATAAATTAATAGCTCAAATAACGGGCTTGATAAACCCTAACTGTGCTTATAAGCCCTTTTTAAAGAAATGTATAAATAATTTTTTAAAAAAATATAACTCCAATACAACTACGCATTATTAGTGAGATTTATTAATTAGTCTCTTCTAAGTATTCTTTTTTTTTGGCCAGACATATTTATTCTACCAATTGGGTTTTGAGACAGTTAATTTTCCAATTTGATCAATAATTTTCATTAAATTATTTTATTAATGCATTTCTAATTAATTATGCTTTGGCATTAAGGTGAGCTGGAGTGAGTGCCGAGTATATAATTTTGTATTTTTATTCTTCAATTTCTTGTTTTTCCGTTTTTGATTTACTTGCTATATTTCTAATTTTAGTGTTTTATGCATGTGCACTATCGCTAAAAAAACCTGATGTATTATAATATTTTGCATTCAAATGAGCAAATAAGCTAACAATATTATTTCAGCTGTTTCAAATGTTTTCCGTATTCTCTCAAATTCTAATCGTTGTTCCATATTTGTATGAAATGTTTTTTGTACTTCTGGTTCGACAGCTTCGTCAACTTGTTCTTGAAATTCAATACGCTTTGGTATCATGAATGTACCATGATGTTGTTCGAAAAAAAAATTTGTGTATCTGCGCGGCTATCCATTGATTGTATTATGTGCGAAAGAATATCAGCATTTTATAACACAATTCGATACCTACCTTTGTCGACTGTAATATACATTAATATAGCACGTGAAATCATTAAAAATCCAAATCCATAAAATCTATCAATTCACTTAAATCCTATACACCAAATATTTGGGATTTGTTGTGTCTGTTGCTTTAAGTCAGAGTTAATATTCGTTTTTGGTTTTTAAAGCCTTCAGACTTGCATCAGTATATATATACTTTTTAGAAGGATGATCAGATTCGCTTTTCGCAATATAATACCTATATATTATTAGGGATAATTATATCGTATAACACTCAGTATACTCAGAACTACTGAATAAGGAATTATATCCAAAGAAATTACTTTGTTTTGCCCATGTACTCTACTATAAAAGGATTGCAGAACGTTTATGATGATAATGATGAATGTAATCACGTGATTGTTTATATTGAATTCATTATATATTGATTTAACTTAGACAACAACCCCATACGTAATTTATTTGAAGAAAAAAAATCAAATTTAAATTCAATTCTGGCGATGGGTTGCAGTAGTTAAAATAACTTATACATGGGGTGAAATTTTAAATTGAAGTTTCTAATTGAAAAACAAAAAAATTTGAAAAAATATTTAATTTCGCTACGTCTCCTTTCATTAAGCTAATAATGTTATTATTTAAAAAAATAATATTCAGATATTTTTACCGTACTTTTTTCAATTTACAGATTGAATATAATGATTGAGAATTCATGTCTAATAAATTGACGTGACTATTTTATGTAATTACTGCATTTTAAGTATATTTGAATTTCGAATATAAATAATTCGTTTCAGTATACTTTTTGAAAAGTTTTACTTTTTATTTTGTTATTTTCATTTCATCTTTTCTTAGCAATACAGCAGAAAACAGTTTTGTTTTAGTGAAAAATAACAAAATTATTGATTATAGGTAGTTTTAAAAACGTATCATTTTTAATTCAAATTAATAATTAGACATGTATAATCTATCATATTGTTCTTCAGTTTTATTTACTTTTTTACTGATCATTTCAAATGAGCATGAATTCTATTTATCTAAATTTTTAACTCTTATTTAAAATTTTCTTTATATAAAACTTCATTCTGTTGCAAAATACTTTGTATCATCAATGGGATTAGGTTTGGCGGTAACTATGTCTAGTGATTCATCTATAAAGGTTAAAATTGAACATCAAAGAATAAAAAATTAAAGATCCGATCGTGATTTTCATATCTACATTATTTTTATTAATTTTAGTATTATACTTATTTCTATATATTTTAATTTTGTATTTTTGAGTTTTCTTTTATTATCAAATCGTTAGAAATTTCTTTACAATTACATTTAAGTCTTATACCATAGAATCACATGATTGCTCTATGCTTATATCCCATTAAAGAAACATTTTCATTAAATATTTCTGTTCAAGAAACAAATAGAGAAATTACTAAATTACATTATTAGCTATATTTGTTATTTTATTTTTTTGTTTTTAGAAATATCTTTGATAGTTTTTATTATTCTTTAGTAAATATTGGATAAATTTATTTTATTATTTCCTAATTTGCTGATTTTTATTTTTTTTTTTGTTTTTTGAGATTATTCCTCATAGTAAATCGAGGCTGCCGTAGGAAACAAATAAAAAATATTTTTTCTTTTCAATTTTATTTCAATTTCTATTTACTTTACTATACATTTATATTAATATCAAATTTTAATAAAGATTTTTAAGGATTTATAGTAATTTTTAGTAATAATTTTGGCAACTAAAAACTATATTATGAAAAATGAAAAATTATGCCAAGTAATTTTTCAAGTAAGAAAATATTTTTAATTTAAAAAAATCAATTTAAAAAATAATATCATAATTCTTGAGTTCAATGAATTGAAACTACATAATTGGTGTTTACCCATAATTTCTGATTTAATCATATCAAATTTTAAATTAAGTATGTATTGAAACTTTCATATCTAGATAGCTGCCAATGACTATATTTAGTCATGGCTTCTTATACTAAGCCTATTTACTAGTATACATCATAAGCAATTAAAAGAAAGTGAAAATTGTTTAATATTTATTTTTTCGTTAAATATTTGTCACACCTTGTCAATAAATTCCATTGAATGCATAATCATTTTTAATGATTGGATGCAGCTGGCTTTCTTTAAATTACATTGAATCAAATCTTTGAGTTTTTGCGCGAAGAAATGTTTCTGATATGCAATAAGATTCTTGCATGTTAAAGTTAATTATACTTGAAGAAAACAGAAATAATTTTTCAAAGATGTATTTGAAATAACCCAAGTATTTAAGTATATTTAAAAAGTGCATGAGGTTGCCATACCGTTTGTAACCATTTTGAATTTAAGTATGGGAACATGGTAGTTTTAGAATTGGATTCGAAATTAACAAAAAATTTTACTTTTTCGAATAATGTTTTTAAATCAGACAAAATAGAAACAAATAAGGCTTTTTCATAAACGCAGTATGGCGTGACAATAATTGTATTATACATGGCTGACTTATAATCATATGATTTTAGTTTATGACGGTCATACTATACAAAAATTTATTGACGTTTAAGAACACGCATTTTAAAATTTAGTCTTTATTGGTTTTAATTTTGTTTACAATTTCAAATTAATTTTGTTACAAATTTAAAATAAATAAATAAGACCTTTTCCCTCAGCCATTTTAAAAATTTAAACAATTCTATATCTAAAAAACAAAGCTC
Source organism: Argyra leucocephala (assembly GCA_963942445.1). Taxonomy (NCBI): domain Eukaryota; kingdom Metazoa; phylum Arthropoda; class Insecta; order Diptera; family Dolichopodidae; genus Argyra; species Argyra leucocephala. Next base: position 63,127,282 of record OZ012678.1, on the reverse strand, counting down.
TAAACAACAAAACTGACAAGAGAACATTTTTTGTGCAATACGAAATTTCACAATGCGTAGCTGACTTGGTTTTGCTAATGAATTTTGTGTCATGATTGTTTGTTGCAATGTAGCTTATGAACTGTAAACAAATGTATAAATTATTTATGAACACATGACCAGATTAATGTGTACATATTGCATTATGCGTTTGAAATCTAAGATTTTTTTTTTTATAAATAGTTTTCTTATACTTTTAAGTATTTTTGGTCGAAATCATGTTTTTGAAGTTATCGTGAGTTCCATTCCAAGCCTTGATGACTAATTTCAGAAGGTTTGTTTTAAGTTTGTAACACTTTTGAATTTAATTTTGCATGCTACTGGTTCATATCGAAATCTCGCCAATCGAAACTCCATCATTTTAAGTGCTTTAGGCAAAATATTCTTCCAAAATATTTACCCAAAATAATTTTTATGCGTAGCCTCTGTTGAGTACAAAACAAAGGATATTTGATTTTTCCAGAATATTTATTTAAATCATTTTTATGTATAACCGCTGTTGGATTAAAAAAAAATGATTAATCTTGTCACAACTTATCCTGCCACAACTTTGTGGATTTTTGTTATGTATTTTTTTTTTGTGAATTTTTATTTCTGGATTTTTGTTTGTTGATTTGCTCACATACAAGACCCACTCAGGGGAATTCTACTAACATGTGAGAAGGAAAAACTAAATACACAGAACATGCAACATACAAACTCTATAGAGCAATCAATAACAAACAGAAACGGAAAACGGCTGTCCAAAATATAATTCAAAAGTGAAAAGTGTTGACAACATATAGAATCAAACTAAACAGACTGATTCAAAACTAAACAGTCTGATAACACAAAATCATCTACGAAATTGAAAGAACCCAAAAGATGTCGAGATGATTGTTAATTTAAATAATGCAATAAAATTGGCTAAATCCAAGACCGTCATTATACCTTAAATCAATAAAAAAAAAATTTCAACTTCAATGTTTTTATTTGATGGATTTTAAAAATTCTCTTTAACTTGTTTCATTTTTAATTTTGAAAAAGAATTATTTAGGAATTTCTTCATCGTATTAAATTGATCTTGTGTTGAGATCAATTTGTATTTGTTTCTTTCTTTCCTTCACAAAACTACTACTCAAGTGACTTAAAATTCCAATGAAATTTTTTTTCTTTAATTTTCGCATTTGTTGAGAACAATTTCAAAACGTAAACACTGAAAATATCAGTTGTGAAAAAAAAATTACATTTATTTTTTGTTGAAATATTTTAATCACTTAACAAAAACACAAAATACATAAAGTAAAAAACTGATACGTTATTTCGAATACCTATAATCAATTTTGTTATTTTCACTAAAACAAAAGTATTTATTTGTGTTCTAATGTTAATAACAGGTGACACGAAAGTAATAAAGTTCAAAACCAAAACTTTTAGTAAAAAATGTTTAGTAAAATGAAACTAAAACAAAAAGAAAGTAGTAGTAAAGACCAAATATCAATTACAATAACTATTTATCGATTACACAGCTTTAATGTTAAGCTTATTTTATTAATCTTTTAAAGTAAGCTACTCTCGAGTTAGATTCACGTAACATTTTAGGCATAAGCTTAAATTTACCGTAGCAAGTACTGTGATTATGTATTTTAAAATTATAGATTGATATGTTTGGGTTTGAGATGCAAGACAAAGTCAATCTATATTCTACTGAAATTTCAAAATTTTGTCATAACAACCTGAACCTATTGCTTTAAATAAAATAAGATAAATAAAATGATAATATTATTGTTAATAAAGCGCTACAACTATAGAAGCTACCAAAAAACAATAGGTCATTTGAAAAATTGATCATTTACCAATCAAGGAATCTGAGCAATTAATAGATATTAACACAGATTCAACGCTTAAGCAAAAGTTCAACTGTACAAATTTATAAGTTTTTGGGCCCAATTAGTTGAAGAGTATCTAACCGCGCAATTACAAAGTTGTTCTCCGTGCTCCGTTTTTGGGAAGAATATATAACAGTGCTCCGTTGCTAAAAAAGATTGAAATCCCCTTCTCCTGCAATAGGACAATCAGCAACTACTTGGCTCAATACAATCAAAACTCATCTACAGAATCTTAAAAAAAAGAAAAAACTTCGAAATGTTAATAATTGTTAAAGCTACCATTTAAGTAAACTTTTTTATCATTTAGACAAAAATATAAATTTTTTTCGACCAAATTCAAATGTACTTAAAATGTAGCAGTTACAAAAAAAGTAGTGTTGTCAATTTATTAGACCACAGCTCAATAGTATGTTCAATGACAATTGTAAAAGTTGTAGTTATCTGCCGCAATTTATTACATTTTTATATAACCTTTTGTATTATAGTACCGCTTGGTTGGGATAGGACAGGATAAAAGGAAAAAAGAAAGTTATTGAAAGAATTAGCAGGAATTTGCAAAATGAATGTATTTATGTTTTTCTTGAATTTCTGTTAGCTATACACTATTGTGTATATATATTGTGTATATGATATGATTCCACATTCGTGAAGTCTGGACTATGAACAAATTTCTCTAACCTGTTTTATGCCATCTAAGTATTTCTACTGTATAGGCATCTTTCGCTTTGGGACTACAATATAAAAGGACGAAGTAGTGTAAATGTGTCCATACCTATAAAGTATCTATAAAACAAAGAAAACCCTTCTAGTACAGGACATTGTTCACTGGAACATAGTTTGATCTCCAATTATACGAACTATGCGATTTTAAACATGATCAAGGTAGCCTAAGAATAAAAGAGAAGTGCTAACACAAATGTGTGAATTGTATTTCATTTTAGGTTGTATTAATGGTTAGATTTATAGGTATTAAAATATTCCAAAGGTAAAACGAAAGCATTACATAAACTCAAGTATCCCAAACACTTAGATGTTCATCTTTCGCGATGTCAAAAATGTAATCATTCCAAGTTGTTTTTTAATTCACAAGCATATATCTAAAATGTTCAAACTATCTAAGTCTTGTACAGTAACAAATTGGAAAGAGAAATTTAGTTCAAGTTTAAGCAGTTTGCGTGAAATTAGACAATTTTAATTTTTTGATGAGTTAAACTCAACTTTGTTTGTTTTTCGCCAGTGGACAATTTCTATTAAATCATGGTTAATCATGTTAACCATTATTTATCATCTATTCCTAACTTTGGTAGTTGTAGCTTTAGATTTGCGAAGAAAATCATAGGATGCTACCAGAGTACTGATATCATCTGTAAATTGGATTGAATATTAATTAAAGTAGTTCATTAATGAAAAGAGTGGGTTAACATGAGAGAACAGATCCTTTCGGAACACAAATATTTTTATTAAATTTTTCAGACTTAAATCCGTTCACTAAGATACATAAAGTTAATAAAACAAACTGTAATGCAAATTTAATTCGTTCGAGCCAATATCTGTTTTTTCTTGATTTTAGTACATATTACTGTTAACGATCATAGAATAAAACAATCAAAAAGTATATTTTCTTTTTTGTTGTTTTTTTTACTAAAATTAAATAATAAAATTATAATAAGTTTTTCGTCATCTATGGAGTTAAGCTGCATTTAACTGATCAGGCTTAAAATTATGGTAAAGTATAGATAACCCTTCAGTGGCCTAATCGGTTAGAGCACAGAGATGTGTTTGAATTGCGATGTGATAATCACGGGTTCGATTTCCGTGGGGAGTATAAAATATAACTAAAAATATATTAAATTAATAATTAATAAAAATAATTATTAAATATAATACTTTATACAACTAAAAATATTACCTATATCAATATCTATATCAATACTCATATATATCATACAACACAAAAACCAAATAACACAATAAATAATATTGGACAAGCACTAATAATAATTACACAATTGTCAACAACTGACAAAAGTATGTAACATGACGTACCCATTTTATCAAAAATGGATAAAATCGCAGCGACAACTTGCAGAAAAATATGGCGTCGTCTTACACCTTAGGCGCAGATAAAGTTATCAAAGTGGTCATCTACAGTAGGCCAATCCCCTACTTAGAGAGTACAAACAGATTAAAAATTAAATTAGACATTGCCTCGGAAATACAAGTGAAAGTACCAGCTAGAAATTGAATACGATGGAAATGTCAAGTGGAATACCTATGCTCCCAAGAAGAGTACGGAGAAAAAAAAAACAGATAACTAGATTCTGTTGTTAATCATAATAGAAAATCACCATACAGTTGTTAATTACAACCTGTTTTAGGTTGTGTTGTTAATAATAATAGTTACTTTTAATCATACACACCCTCAGAAACTGTTTCTATGCCTTTTAATGTCATTTAAATTACTTTATACACTTTTACAAGTCCGTATATATAAAATATATTCTTCAGTTATCAAATTTTACAAATGTTTGAATTCGATCAGACCGAAAACAAAATTTTAAAAATGTTTGAAATCGGTCAGAAAAGGTTTTGAAAGTAATTTTTTATTTGAGATATTTTGAAAATTTTAACAACCCGCCAAGTATGCAAAAAAAAATCAAGAAAAATTAGATTTTTCAAATTTCTCAAACTTGATTTTATTTGGTTGTTGACTGTTTAAAGTTATTAAAAACTAAAAAAATCTTTGAACATAAAAATATATAAGGACTGACCAGACAGACTTATATCGTCATAACAATCAGTTAATTCTTGTAAACTAAAAAACAAAAATATTTGAATAATTTATTGTTCCGTATTTCGATTTTAACGGTACATACAAATACATAGTTATTGAAAAGAAAAATATTTGCGCTTTTCTTCTAAAGATTTTTTTACGAACATCTTTAATAATTACATAATTATTTTTTTCTAAGAAATAAGAAACCAAACCACTACATGTATATATATTATATATATATACTATACACGTTGTACACATAAATTATGAATAGTTATATACATACTCACAAATATAGAATTAAATGAAAAGTTTTTCAATTAATTTTTTTCAACTGGTGAATTTTGCAATTAAAAAATATGTGCAAAAACGAGATTACCTCAACTTCTAACCAAATAACTTCCATTTTAATTTTAATATTTTATTTAAAATTAATTAGGTAATATTAGTTTTTTAATTTTTTTCCTCCAATTATATATTATTTTGTTTTTATACATTCTTTAAAAATCCTTTAAATTCAATGTCTTTTTACCGAAATGTCCCAACAAAAATGTTTAATGGGTTTTTAGACCTGGTCCAGTTCCCTTGGTAGGTCATTGGGACAAAATAAATGACAAAACATAATTGAAAGTAGAAAAAAATAAAATGAAGCTATTCTATTTAAGCAGGTTTAGTTCCTGACCATAACAGTAGGTTTCCACATTTATTGAGTTGATAAGCCAGAAATTAGATAGCAAAATTCTTGAAAAGCATTGTAAATTGTAATAACACTTGCAGTACCGTACTTAATTATAAAGCACGAAAAAATAATTATACAGAAAAAAAACATAGATAAAACTGCAATATTAGTAGAAGACAAACAGATCCTTTGATAAAACTTTTGAAAATGCTTACAAAATATTAAAATACATTATCAAGCTTATTAACATAATAATTATACAAATTGTGTTAAAATAATATTTTTATAATTTAAAACCTAAAGAATTGTCCACCAGCAACAGTAACATCTTCAATTGTAGGCACTTCAAAGAAATATCAGCGGAGAGAAATAACATTTTACAAGATCCTTGATTTCAGTTTTTGATTCAAATACAGTTTAAACATACAAACTGATGTTATAGTAGACCTAGACATAATATGCCATACAGACAATGTACTGAATGAAACAAAAACAATGATATAAAAAAAAAACTGCTGGTACTTTTCATTTTAAATTGATTGAATTTAAATAATTAAAATTAAAACAAAAAAAATCAGCACCCGCATATTATTGTTATATACATATGTATAATTACAAGCCTTAAGAGAAAGATGAGATCAACAATATTAATTTCGATTCCAATTGAAATCGAAATCAGAAAATAAAGCTGGCAAATGTAAATGCCATTATGTTTTTATTTTATTTTTTTTTTTATCTTATTTTGTATTTATTCTCTCTGACATTATCTCTTATTGAAGAGATATTAATCTTAATATAACATTTATGGCAATGATTTTGAGAATTACGAGTACTTATGTACGAAAGAACATAATAACTGTTTCCATTATAAATTCTAGATCCAATCAAATAAAAAAACCAATGTTGTTTATTTATTTAATATTACTTCAAAGAGTGATTCAATTTTATTCAAAGAATTCAGTTTATTGATTTAGCATTGATTTATACTTAATGAAAATTAATTTTATTAACAATTGAAAATGAACATTAAATCATATATGATGACCAAAGAAAAACCCAATCTCTATGTAATTCGGTAATTCTTCAAAGATAATCAATTATTATATGTTTTTTTTATTTGTAACTACATACGCAAATTATTTATACATAACAAATTCAATGTTTTCAATAAAATCCTTAAATATGCGGAAGAAATCTAAAAAATATATTGATAATTACAGGGCCAGGCTTAGATTAAGCTGTATAACAGTAGCGTATAACTATGCTATGCTATATAATTTTCAATCAGAACGAATTGAACAAATTGTCAACATCGCTGTTCTGTTAGACAACAAATTAAAGTAAAATATACCCTACAATATTGTACAATTTAACCATACAGTACTATGTTCGGATAAAAAAGAATTTAATAATGTGTAATTCCGATTTGTTTCCCTTATACATTAGATCAAGTTGTGATTAAAAAACCATTTGATAGCAGAATAAATACTTGATTATTAAACCAGTTAATTTATCTTTTACTAAGTGAAAAAAACCAACTGAAACTTCAAAACACAGACGAAAAATTCACATATCTTGTAGACTTAAAGTTAACATTCTGTTACTAGTAGATAGATAGATTATGAATTTCGGGAGGGAATCTGTTCCCTATATCACCGCAGCCGTAAATGGGCTTATTGCGATAACCCATGTTTATTAGTTATTATTTTAACCTATGTCTGGGTCATTAAGGATATCTGATTTTCTGATAACACTCAAGATATTCTTCAGTTGGATACTGGGTAGCTCCTATTGTTTGGAGAACGATGTTCCCACGTGACGAAGTCTGCTACGAGTGAGCCATTCGTATTCACAGAGCAGATGTTCAATAAATTCTCCCTCTATTTCACATATTCTACATAGATTGTTTTCGGTTAGACCCATTTTATAAAGGTGTTTCTTTATTAAGCAGTTGCCTGTTATTATCCCTGCCAAGATACGTACCTCTTTCCTATTGAGACCTAGAAAAGTTTTGGTTTTCTTGAGTGAGCGCTTAGGCCTGAGTATTTTTGTTTGACGATTTCTAGGAATGTTGGCCCACAAATCCTCAGCTTTTTGCTCTATACACAAGCTTTTAATTGCATTTTAGCTGTGCTAAATTTCTAAACAGGAGAATTTCACAGAACGTACTTAGCTTTGTGAAGGGCGTATCCGATGCCTTTTTTGCTAGATAATCTGCAGCTTCGTTCCCTGCTATGCCAGAATGTCACGACACACACATTATTGTGACTTTATTTGTTTTTTTCAGGGGTTTAAGTATTTCTAACGCTAATGGTATATGAATTAATAGCTAGTATGGCTGCTTCGCTGTCTGAGAGACTGTAGATTTTATCGGAATTTGTTGTAATTTAATTAACAGTAATACATTTGTAGATGTGATTGTGAACCATTGCTTCTTTTTGTATCTTTTGTAGATGAAGGGGTTCTAGGTGAAGCAGAGTCTCTAATAATGCGGTAGATGCTTTCCGCATAGCCCCAGTTATCATCAAACAAGCAGATTTCTATAGTTTGTTTACTTTGTTTTGAGCTGTGATTTACGTACCATTTTTACACCAAACTGCGGATGCGTAGTTTAAGGTTGGCCTCACTATTTCGGTATGTAACCAAATTTTAGGGTTTAGCCCCTATTTACGGCTATATAGGCTTTTACACGTCCAGAGTATAATTCTGGTTTTGTTTTAAGCATTGTCTAGATGAGAATTCCAGTTCAGATGTTCATCAAGTACGATTCCAAGTTATTTGACCTCTTTGGAAAAGTCAAATGTTACACGTATTTAAGTTAGGTTTCTTTAAACGTTTATAAATCGATTTAATTTCTATTATTATAAAATAAAATTATTATAACATTATAAAATATATGGGTATAGGAGAGTAAAGTAACATATTCAGCGGTGCTCGCTTATAGCAATATGAAAAACATTTCGTCCCTTTTATAAACGTGTTAAAATCAAATGCGCTCATATTAAACTCACATATTCTATTATATATATATTTCTTTTTGTTTTATTTTTACAAATTATTCATCCAACCATAATTTAAAAATAAATGTATTAATCATCTTCTGGACCTCCTCTATAGGTTATTCTTATCAGTCCTTTTTTATTTCAGATATGAACAGGCGCCTATAACACACCTATGTATGTATATATATTGTATATGGATATATACAGATAATATTAACTATGCTACAATAGTTTGATGCAGATGAATATTATTTTACATTGCACCTTTTTAAAACAAAGAGCATTAAACACAGATATTCATCTTTATACATAAATTTTTATCATTCATCTAAAAATCAATGTTTTTACATTGAAAAAAACAAAATAATAACAAAATTTAAGTGGTGTGGGTCGATTCAATATTATATGAGTTTTTGATTGATCTCTATTGATTGGTTTTTTGTTCATATTCAATGATTATCAAAACAATGTGTAAAGGAATCATTTTCAAAATTAAAAGAGTTTCATTTTGAAGAAATTATAAATAATATAAACAATACGAGCACGTATTATAAAAATAATATTCAATGATGAAACATATAGGTGGTTTGGTTATGTGTAACTGAAGAGTAAGCTGATATCTAACATCCATCTATGCACATAGAGTTGAGTTATAGGGAATAGTCAATTCTTTCATCGAGATCCTATAACGACTATAAGCAAAAGACCTTCCCGAAAAATTAATTACCTTTGGATCGGTCGACATTTCTAGCATAAAAAATTATCCAAATATTGGCTATATGAAAGAAATAGTAATAAAAATTAACAAAATATATCACGAAATATTACTATTTTTTTCTAAACCTACTGATAAGTGATCTAATGATTACCGCCCATTTAAGAAGATTTAATAAGAAGTAGTATTCATTTTATTACGAGGACTTGATTCGTTGAGACAGTCACTCACAAACTATTTTTATTTTTCATACATTTGCACTCTTGTTATCTTGAATATGTTTCCTGCATAGTAATTTAGAACAAAGTTTGTAATTTATTTATAATATGTAGATTAAAAAAAATAAATAAAAAACTATGATGAAATAAAGAATAAATTATATTATGTTGTAGTGAAATAATTCAATAATGGCACTGAGAAATTTAATTATTTATTTGTTATTACCAAATTACCAATTTTAATTACGGACTTCTGTAGATATCCTCAAAAACATCGTCTTTGTAAATAACATAATTTTTGCTTATGCAATATTTCTATTTTGTTAAGTTTATTAGTTTTACAAATTATCATGAATATGGAGCTGGAAATGTAGAAAATATCAGAATAATGTCGTCAAAAAAAAAGATTCGATGCAATTTATAATTTAGGTTTAAAATATTATTAATGCATAGCCTAAATAAATTTAAAATAAAAATCAATGAATTTTATAAAAGTCTAACATAAGTGATTGTAATATGTCTAAGCATAATAATTGAAAAAAACAAATTTTTAAATACTAATTGTTTTTATTATATTTTGTCTAATTCTAATTCTAATACGATATTTTTTTATTGTTTTTTAATTTCTCATTGTTTTCATTTTGTTTTTAATTGCACTGAATTATAATTTGTAAAACAAATGAGCGATTTGGCTCATTTGAGTTAAATAAATAAATAAAAAAAATCAATTTTCATGACAGTTTTCGTTCACCAACACAACTAGAACAATGACTTTTGAATACATCCGTAGGTATAGTAGAGTTGAATTACCTAGATAGAGTTCCTAGTTTGAATTTCGAAAATTGCAAAACACATACATGTATAGATTTTATATAAAAACCAATATGTGAGTCATAAAAACCAAATCAAATTCTCCCTTGGTAAATAAATTAATTTATCACACAAAACCATTATTTACATTTTTATTTTTTAATAAATAAAATGGATATGAATATCCAACAAAAAAAAAAAAATAAAACTATAAGTAAAGTGAGAAAAATAATTTATTAATTTCGATATTAAATATAATTTTTACTATAATTAGCATTTAGCTAGGTTTTACACAGTCTGAATTTGATTTGGTTTTTATAACTTACATATTGGTTTCTATATGAAATCTATATATACAGTATTAGTAGTGTATTAGTTTTGAAATTTTTTAAATTCAAATTGAGAGTTGTCTAACCAATCTAACTCTACTTTACCTAGACCAACTGATGTATCCAAGTCGTTGTACCAATAGCGTTGGTGAACGAAACACTCCTTCAATTTCACACATCTACTACGTTCTTGAAAAAGCAACTTCTTTGTGAGTTTTTTAGATCTGATACAATATACTCTTCATACATATCCTCTAACATTATATATCTAAATCCCATTTGGAGTAACGCTCCACAAATATACTTCAAACAGTTGGATGTCATACATAAAAAAGCTATTAAAATTATTAATTTCTTTCCACCAAGATATCCTACGGAATTATTATATAGTGAACGATACATAAGTTTGAATAACATATGTAAACGTGAAATGTACTATCTTGCATACAAAATTGTAAACAATATGATTAAACCCACATTTTTACTCAATCGGAATAAAGACATACATAGCCATAACACTAGGAATCGCGCAAATTTTTATCTTTCGTTGTTTAGATCAGATATACAAAAATCAAACTGCGTATACAACAGTTTAAGCATTTTTAACACTCTACCGGACGACCTAAAATATATAAGTTCATAGAGTTTATTTAAAAGGAAAATCGAAAACTTACTTGCAGTATAAAAATTAAAATAAAAAATAAAAATAAAGAATAAAAATTAAAAATTAAAGAATAATTGTTATAAATAAAGTGTGAAAGGAAAGGAAAAAACTAAATACTAATAGGGAACACAAACTTTAAAACTTTAAAACTTAATTAAAATAAACAAAATAATGTAATAAGGAAGGAATGTTGGAATGCTTGTAGTTATTAAATTTAATATTAATAAATTTAGTATTATTGAATATTTAGGAAAATCTAATTTTTATTATTTAAAATTAAAACTTCATTATTTTTATTTTTTTTTTATTTTTTGTTGATAACTCTTAAAATGTAACTAACTATACGACCATACAGCTTAGGCTAAGGTCTGAATCTTTCTATATATTAATATTTTCTACAATAAAATTAAAATTCAATGGATACAATTTTGTTATACAAATACATATGTATATAATGTAAACATTATTTTTTGTTTATAAAGAAAAAAAAAATTAATAAATCCTACATTCTACATACATATATATAAACGAAACCTTTAATCATAAGAATCGCTAATTTTATTATAAAATTAATTCGAAACCATTATAATAGAGCATTGAAACTTCCTGAAAATGGTTTAATATCACATATATTTTACCACAATGAGAAGTAGATCAAAAAGACTATGCTCACGGCTCCTGAGCATTTCATCTTTTTAGACAAAAATAGTTACATTCAAAACCAAAATCATGTCCCTATACTATTTCACTATAGTAGACGCACATGTAAAAAAATTTAATACAATCCAGCCAATATCGATAGGGATAATATGAAATACGACATGTCTATACCCGATAAAGACAAAACTATAAGAAATAATCATTGGTGGTCAACATCTTTGTAAAATAGAACAAATAAATAAAAGCGAGCTAAAGTACTTGAAAAAATTTGTAAATTCTTTAGTTTGTAAGGTTAGTTTAAGTAGTTTTAAGAATAGGTATAAGTTAGGTTAGGATGTTTTTATTATAATAAACAGATTAACATTGTTTTTTGTCATATTTTTACAATGAATAACATAGAAGATTAGATACATACCAATTTAAGTATGATTACATTTAAAAGTAACACCTATATGAAGGCTATTAATTTAACATAAAAAAAAATTCTTTTTAAATATTGAAAATTTTAAAATCAGAAGAACCTGTTTTGTTAACTTTTTTTTGTAGGTTAAGGATAGAATAAGATTGTACATATTATCAAAATAAAAGTTAAAACAAAAAAAAAATGAACCCTTTAGGTGAATTTATTTTTGAAGATATTTGTAAGTACATGCTAATACTATGTTAGTTTCCACATGGCACTGCACCAATTTTCACAGACAATTTTCTAGACTTAATCTGATTAAAACTAAACTAACAAGCAGCGTTAACATAAAATCCATCGAAAATTTAACGTATTCAAGACTAAGCTATTGAAACCTAATCACATTTGCTTTGCAAACTTATGCACAAACATTTTATTTTGTCGATGTGAAGTATATATACTTAAAAAATAACGTGTTACGGACTTTATTATACACATTTGACGCTCTTCTAAAATAATTATTTTCCCTAAGCTGGTTTTCTATCATTTTTCAAATAATTTTAATATAGTTTTGAACATCATCATCATCATCATCATTGCTCGGACAATATAATTTTATTTTTTGCTTTTTTATTTTATTACTTTTATGTTATGTTACATTTTATTATATTTTATTTATTATCCTTGATATTTTGTTAAAGTTTTCTTTAATGTATCCCTTTTGTTTGTTTGAATGGAACAATTCTTGTTTTTGTTATGTATGCAATTTGACAATGATGATTAAATTTGAAAATGAAAATATTTGATTGAAACTCAATATAAACTAACTTAATTTTTCTGTAAGTTGAAATTTTAATAATTTATAATTTATGGTTTTCGTAACTCATTTTAGTTACTTTTTGATTTGCTTAATATTTTAACTTTAGTTTTTTAATATTCACCAACTTTAGTTCTTTTAATTTGTATTTTTTTCAAATTTGTCAATTATTTTAAATTTAATATTTTGCTAAAAAAAAATTGGATTGTTTTGATTGATATATGTTCCATTTGTTTATATTTGTAATATATAATATTATAAGAATTATCGGATTACAAAACAAATCAGTTATTAAATAGAATTAAACAAAAAAAAAAAAAAAAAATTGTATTTAAGTAATTTTTTTTTTTTTAAATTTCAATATAAAATAAGAGGAGTAAAAATATTATCAATTCAAAAATATGTAATTTTTTTAAATTATTCTATATAATCCAATTCCTAAAATAGACCTTCTCGACAACGAAGTGACAGCCCTGAAAAAAATCAAACATATTTTTGGAGACTGTCGCATCTAGCCAAAACAAAGTTCAATAGATAAGAAACGTATAGGTGATATCTTTAAATGGCCTATCTTATTCCAGTTTTGTTACTGATATGGACTGTAAAGTTTGTAACGATATACTTGTATCGCAAGAGATTACCGGGTCATCAAAGTTTGAATGATAGCTTTAACTGTCTCTTCATTTCAAACTATTTAACTACACAAAAAAAAATAAATTTTTAAACCAATCAATAAAGGTTAATAAATTAATTTCACAAAAAACAATCATTGTTCTCAATCCTAAATTTCAATTTTGATTCATAGATATTTATTTATCAAATTTAAATCTGTAAAAATAAAGAATTTTTAAAAAACTAACTTGAATACTACTTTTTTTCATAACAAGTTTTTTCGTATCACCCTTTACTTACACCTAAAAGATAAATCTTTCTAACACTATAATTTTCTCACTTTTTTTTCAACATTAATTCAAAAAATAACCTACAAACAACACTGTCGCATTTCAACATAACATTTAACATCATAAATAAAAAATTGACAACAAAAACAAAAAAAAAAAACAAAAGAAAAGAAAAAACGGAAACTTTCCAATATTGCAGAGAACCAACCATGAAAAAATATGAATATTTTTTCAAACGCCAAAGTCACACAACAACTTTAGTTGAATTTAAATTAATTTGAAGGAATTCTCAATTTCCATAAATCTTTTTTTTTTTTTTAATACAGCAACAACAAAAACTAGAAAATTAAAAAATGGAATGAAAATAAACCTTTTGTCGAGATTCTTTTTGAATAAATTGTCTTCTATAACCACAAGATAAAATTTCAACTTAATTTAAACTTTATACGCACTTAAAGTGCATCTCATCTCATATAAAAAAAAATAAATGAAAATAAATGCATAATATAAATATGTGTCTAAGTCTATTGACTGTGCAAGTAAATATTTATGCGATATTAAAATACCTTATCAACTCACCTGGTTTACAATAGATTATTCGAATTGGAATTTTTCTTTTTTTTTTTATTTTTATTTTTCAGAGTCAAAACCAATTTTCAATATTTACAGAATTACTTGACAAGAAAATTCTTAAGGGCAAATTTTTTCTTTCATTTTTTGTTTATTAAATATTTGAAGAAAATTTTTATAGTTGGTAGGACCTGTCCAGTAAAAAAAAGATCATATATAATGATAATATACATTCATACATATTTAAACGTATGTAGATCTTGATTGGTTGCTATTTTTGCTGAAAATTCTGGGAAAATAATTGCAATAAAACCTTGAATTTTTTTTTTTTTTTTTTTTTGCTTTAGGCTTTTGCAAAGACTTGGAGTAAAAATTGTAGAGAAAAAAAGAATTTACAACTATTAAATTATTTGATAATTCCTAAAAGTGTTGTATATTAGACTTATGTAAATAATATTAAAAACATGTTGTACGAATATAATTTCACTTCGTAATTACATTGGATTTTACAAAAGCGTGTAATAAATTTTTTATATATATATATATATTTTTTTTGTATACACATATTCATAGATTTTAAAAAAAAACAATAATTTCAACTTTCAATTTTCTTTTATACTAAAAATCGTAGAATACTGTTAAAAACGAGATTTACAACTAAAATGTTTAGCATTATGTTCCAATCCAATTATTTCAAAGTCATTTAAATTCTTAACTTGTCCTCGTAACTTCAACTTGATTGCGTTACGTTAAGTTATGCTTGATGATACGCTTATAACATATAAACACATTTGAATTTTCATATTTAATTAAATAAAATTGTAATTGAAAACTTCCGAATACGAGTATACTGGAAAATTTATTATTTCGCGACCAACGAGGAGAGAAATCAATATTGAATTAAGTACAGTTACTAAGTTTGGTCTGTTACATTTGAAAAGTCATTTATATCAAATTGTTTTCATTAAGTATATAGTTATTATGTTCTTAGATCAATATATTCAATATTATAAAGTTATTGTGTCACCTGGCCACCAGTTATTAAATCGTAGACTTCAATCACCTTAAAAATTTGATGTTTTCAATTGACAATGATAGCACCATACTAAGTTAAGTAGGTACTCAGATACCTAGCCTACCATTCTCACAATCACACAATTTTCTTTTGAATTTTTTTTTAATCAAAAGTGGAAAACTAAATTTATTGTAAATTATTTTCACCTTAGCATAGTTCCATTTTAATTTTTTTTTTTTTTTTTTTCCTGTTACTCCTCGTGGGAGCATAGGGCATCAACTTGCCTCCTCCATTGTTCTCTGTTGTACGCAATGGTCTTTATCTCCTCCCAAGTTCGTCCATATCTTGTTATCTCAGAAATCGCAGTCCGACGCCAGGTGTTGTTGGGTCTTCCTCGCCTTCTGCTCCTTTGGGGATTCCATTCTAGGGCCATTCTTGTTATATTATTTTAATTTAGTAATGACAAAATTGTATTCTTAACTAATTTCGAGAAATAATTTAAAAAGCTTTCTAAAAAATATATGGCGGGGTCGGAATCCATTTATGGCGAGATTGGATATTAATAGCGGGATTGGAATCCATGACTTTCGAATTGATAGTCTCTCAGTTAAAATGGTTTTTCCATTATTTTGGCGTTATCACAAAAAAATTGTACCATGACAGTTGACTATTTTGCTTAACTAAAAAATATGTTGCCAGTATTAGATTTTTCTAAAGAGAACCGTGATAATTATTGGAAAAGTATCTATACTATCTAACTTAGAATTTTTCATATCTACTTATGTTAATGTTTTAAACAAAATTTTACACAATTTTAAATACCCCGATTTTTCTCCATATCTTCTATAGCTCAAATAAATTTACACCATAATGATTTGATTTGTAATTAATGTACATACAAAAACAAAATTGGAGTTTCTACCAATTTATCCATTTATTCGATAGAATAAAAACAAAACTAATCAAAACGAATTAATTTAAGCTACGTCAGAAATATTCAGTAAAACAACGAAGTAATAGAAAAGGTTACCAAAACCAAATTCCGTTAGCTCGGTAGTATAATTACTCAAAGTGAAGGCACTAAGGAAGACATATCAAATCGTTTAAAATAAGCCAGAATGAGTTACGGAAGATTATGGGCTTTGTGATGACAACCTCAAATCGCCAGGGGCATCAACTCTATCGCATGGTGGCGAGGCATGTATATATAAATCAGAATTATATAAAAAAAATGAAGGTCATCGCTAACCAATTCTTGCGCATAATATGCAAAATATTCTTGCCCAAAACAATAAGGAAGAATGAACTCTGGAAAAGCAAGAACCAAAAAGCACACAAAAGCAGAGCAAATGTAGTAGGATAGGCCACACTTTGAGAAGATTTGTGAACAATATAACAAGGCAGACATTGGAATGGAATCGGCAGGTAAAAAAGGAAGAGGTAGACCATGGGGAACATGGCGCAGAACATTCCATAAAGAAATAGAACATGGAGTGAAATTAAACACATATCGGAGAGTCAGATGAAAGATCTTTGTGGAAACTCTATGAACACCCCTAAAGGGAGTGAAGCAGGAAAAAATAATCAAACAAAAAATTTAAGCTAGACGTATCAAAACAACTGACATATTGAATATGCATACCAAGTAAGCCAATATTGTAAAATTAAATGGTGAACTAGTCCTATTGGTTAACTTGATTAATATTAATTTGAATTACAGACTGATTTGCAAACAATCATCTTAAAGTGAAAAAAAAACAAATTGTGCTACGAAACACAATTACTCAGCATAACAATTTGAAGGAAATAGTAAACCGAAAGCTAAATCTAAATTATAAAGTTATATTCTCACAAATTCTCTGAAAGCTTGTTCTAACTTGGTCTTACTTATAAAATTTGTAAAGCTATAAAATTGTTGTAAATTCAGATTTTAAAGAGATTACAAAAAAATTTATGCTGACTAAAATAATTAAGCCCTGACTGAACTAGTTCAATTGTGTAACAAGAATTAATGAAAGGTCATAGATTTAAAATAAAATATTTCTCACAAAGCCAACACTAAACAAAAGAAATAAAAGTATAGAAAAAATTAAAGAAGAATATAGAAATTGTCCCCAGAAGATTAGAAACAATAATTTACAAAGCTGCAAAGTAAGAAATAGAAATTTATATACGTTTATTGTTAACAATACTGAATGTACTTTTTCAACCAATCATGGTTATATTATCATAGAATAATTAAAAATAAGTGCAAATAAAATGCAGACAGAAAGCAAATTACTAAACAAGTTTACAAATTTTTGAGTATATTTTTAAATTTTGTATTTTCTACTTAATTAAACATTATCGATACATTCACAGATTTTCTGATGATAGTCTTTGAAAAAACTGTTGAAGTTACCCAGACTTCAGTTCACAGAGAACGAAATAACATATCTTGATACGACGAAATAAAAAATATTATGCCCAAAATACAACAGTTGAGTCTCTGACCACTGTATTTCCAAAAGCTACTGGAATTCAACTTAAAACCTACCTACTACTTACATACCAAAAGTAATTACCAAAGCGATTAACAAAATTAAAAATAAAATATGATTGAATATACGGTCATCAGAAACAAAACAAGAAGCATTATGTCGTCAATAAAATTGATAACTTAATATAATTCTACCTTTTTATATTCGTTTCGTTCTAACGGTAACTAACTCCTTCTTCTAATTGAACCAAAACAAAATAATAATAGTTATATATATGTACACAATTTGTAAATAATTTCGCGCACACATTTTTTTAATTAAAAATTCAATTCACGTTTTTTCCGTGAAATAAGGTGAAGTTTTGGTTCTGCTGTTAAAGATTATCACAATTCTATGGTATTAGACACTCTTTAGAATTGAAACGCACTTTGATTAAAAAAAAAAAAAAACAAAAAATAGCATTTCAAGAATATTATTTTTTCATTTTTAAATTTCTATTAGCTAGTTTTAAATTTTGTTAGTGTGATGTGCTGAGCTGATGTTCGTTGAACTTTCTTTTTCATTTATGGAATTCAAAGTGTTATAATACTCTTACATATATATATGTATATAATCGTTACGTATACATTTAAACGTTTTATTAAAAATATAATTCTGAGTCTTATTTTTGAGTTCTGTAAACCTAAATTTAAACCTAGTTTGATTAAATATTTAATGGTGATTAATTAAATTTTAATGAAGTGGAAATCCTTACATGGGCATTATATATGTAAATTTTATGAATTTTTTTTAATTCGGATACAAAACCAGTCTTGCGTGTGAAGGTCATCTTAACATGGCATAATCAAATGTTGTTGATTAAGTTAAATTGTTTTTAGAAATCCTGTAAAGATTTTTTATTTTTTTTCTATTCAAAACATATTTTTTAACAGTATGGTATCTATGAAAATGAAATTGAATTTCTGTTTTAATCTGTAAGTTTCATTATAAGTTAATTCGAGTATTGGTAATTTCTCATTAATATGTTAATTTGGTTTTGAAAATTGTAATCTTTTTTTATAACACTAATTGAGTTTCTATTAAATTATGTTGTTAAAGAGATAATTTTACTATGTTTACTATGTCTGTTCGTCTGCAAATTAAAATAAAAAATCACGTTAATTTGAGGAAAACTACAAGTAGATGTTAAACAATTTTTAAATTTAATGAACCTATCAATAATAGTTAGTCATACTATACAAGAAGTGTTGAAAATATGATAGAGTATTTAATATAAAAGAGATTTTGCAGTAAAAACAATAGTGTTACCACATAACTATACCATATATTATTTACTTTTGAACATAAGGAAATTGTTAATACACAGAATATGCAGATTAAAAAAAAACCTTTATCTTCATTATTCCAGTAAATTTTACTGAAACAAAAAAACAAGTTTTTACATTAATTTATAAGATTTACAGATTGACAGCGCTCATTAGGTTAACACTGTCAGTTTTCATTCATTAATGTCAGTCATCATTGGAACATGTGAATTTAAAAAAATATCTTCACCAGCCCGATAAGTAACATGACTAGCACATAATTGGTGCCCACAAATTTTTTGTTTTGTTCTGCTTATCAGTTGCAACTTAAACAAAAATCGGATATATATTTTTTTAAAGTATTAATTTTTGAAAAGGTCCTACGAGATTTGTAGAGTAGCGAAATTTCTACTAAATAGATCTACAAAATTGGCATTATTAAAATTACTCGAAATAGCATATAGACTATTCGTTAATTTTGCTCAAAACAAACTTGATTTTGGTTTGGACATTTAAATTAAAATTAAAGCCAATTTTTTTTGAGTTGAAAGATAATTTTATTGCATTTAGCCTTTAAAAATAATTTCTGGTATATGTCCATCACAACTACCTCTGAGGAACCGCATTCGACTAGATTAACTTTAAACCAATTTTTAGAGTAATTCTCAGGTCTTATTTAATCAATAACACGGATTATGTCGGCTTGAAAACCGTCTATTGTGTTCTGGTTTATCAACATAAACCAATGATTTGACATAACCTGAAAAACAATAATCCAGTAGCTTTATGTCACGTGATCTTGTAGATCGATTAATTGGATTATCATTTCGCGAAATAATGTTTCTTTCAATAAGTCAATTGGGAGCAGTATGAGGAGTAGCAACATCTTGTTGGAGGGAAAACACTTCCGGGTCAATACCATTCAATTTGTGAAACAAAAATCATTGATCATTGATCTGTAACGAGCACCTTTCACTGTAACATTAGCATCGTTTTTAAAGTAATATGGACCGATGAAGTCTACACAGCATACGCTGCATTTTTCAGAATGCAATCAAACCTGCTAAATTTATTGACTCCATATAGCCGTTCAACCGAAAATGAACTTTATCACTAAACATAATTTTTCGATAAAAAAAAAATGGACCAACTTCAAGCTGTTCTAGGACCCAATCAGCAAATAAAAGACGCTTATATGGATTGAACGATAATCTTGTATGGGTTTGAGACCAATTTTCTGCTGGAATGGGTTTGAGACCAATTTGCTGGTTGCATACAGTCCAACTTGTTGTGAACGTCAACGAATAGACAAATTTCGATCTTTATGAACTCTACATCTTACAGCACCGATATTTCCTTCGATACGTACAGTTCTTTGTCTTGTTGCTGTTCTTGCAGCGAGTAGAGAAATTGAATTCCGAAATCTATCGATAGTTCGACAAATAATCTACACTAATGAACGATTATTGTAAACCATAAATTTGGGAAATAGAAAACTAATTTTGGAATTGAATTTTAATAATTTGTAAAAATTGTTGTGACGTTAGGCTTTCCATAATAATTTGTATAAAATCTGAAAAACTTAGATAATAGAAATTAATTTGCAATTTTGGTAAATTGGAATACAAAAAATTGTTTGCTTTTTTTTTGTTATTGACTTTTTATTTTGATTACAATTTATAACGTCTTAACTTAAAAATATTTTTATAAAAATTATTTTGTTTACTTTCTATACAATAATTAAAGTTAAAGTTGGTTTGATCCTTGATTGTTAATTTTTAATCATGAATCATGTTGAAAAATATTCGTTTTATTTTAATTTACATTTTATGTACTGTGTTATCACAATTTGTTTAGTAAAAAATTATTGAAAAAAAACTAAATTTATTATTATGTTCGTAATATAAAACTTAACCTACCTTAGCATATAACTAAATATAGATAAGATTATATCTATTACAAGACAAATTTATTTACAAGGATTTGTCTGTCGACTAAGGAGCAAAACCAGCTAAACTAAACAGAAAAACTGTTATTTTGTGCACATTTCATATTTCTTCATCTAGTCTCTGTAAATATTGTGTAGAGTAAATTCCATTGTTTCATCCATTTATATAATAACATAAGGACAAAATTTTGGCTTTGGATATATATAGCTTTTACGGTCTATCTAAATAATACGTTTGGGTGTTATAAAACCCATTTTTAATGTACTAATTCATATAATTATATATTATAAAAATTGTCTTATACTATTTATTGAAAATTTTTTTATATATGATTAAATATTTGATCATATATATATATATTAATATTTGAATAATTAACATATTTTTTATTGTGTAAATTATAACGTATTCATTAAAATTACCCAGAAATTCTTAATTCAATTTAAAATTATTGTTATTACGTCTTAATGTCGTAACAAATAATGAAAATCTGGAAAAATTTTCAAAATTTCATTAATTCAATTTACATTTTGTTATTTAATAAAATTATATAAAATAAAATTATATAAAATCAAAGAACAGGAACAAAACAAACATTGTGCATGAATTTTAAGATTATAACATCTCTAAATTAGATCCATAGCACGTATTTTTTAGATATTTTTTTTTTCATTGAAATTAACCGCCTTATAACCACTTATATTATATATGGATATTTATTTTTTTTTTTTTCAATTTTCAAATTTATTACAATAGTCGGAAAAATCAGATAATGAACGTTAAAAAAAAAATGAATAACTATTATAGGAATTCAACCATGACTTCTCATGAATTGAGCTTAGAATTCAATAGTATTAGAATAATCAAATATTTTTTTTATTATATAAGAATAAAATATAGGAGTAAATGTTTTTTAAGGAATATTTTTGTATGAAAGAAAAAAAAAAGGAGGTATTAAATGTCGACTTTGATTAATGATAAATAAAATCAAAATTATATTCTGTTGATTTATAAATTCATTGAAGATAGTTTGCTGTCATTCTTGAAAATCTTTCAATTTTAATATTTTTTTTTTTCAATTATTTAATCAAAATTATTGTTAAATATATTATATTTACTTGAAACTATTGATAATTTTCATTTCACACTAATTTTTAACTATTTCAATTTATTTTCAATACAATTTCGGTTATATGACTCAAACAAACATTGATCAAAAGGTACCAATTAATGCTTTTCACAATAATCTTAAATAAAATAATCAAATAATATCTGTTGTGTTTAACAGTAAATGCATATGAAGTGGTATCGAAGATGTAATGCATATGAAGTGGTATCGAAGATGTAAAATGCATTGACTATGTATTTTAATATATTTTTATTTAAAAACTCCTACATTTCTCATACAAGAAAACGTGTAGTATCTAGAATTGATAACAATTAGCGTTGAACTAGACATTAACATTGACAAGCCAGCCCATCAGATACTAACATAAGAAAATGCTATTGACTTAACAAAGCAAGATCAGCATACTCTCCATACATTCAAAGTAACTAAAAATGAAACTTCAATACTAGTAATGAAGCTTAACCTCTTTGACGCCACCATTTCGAACTAACTAGCTTTAACGAAGCAAGTAAGCTTTAATATTTAAACTGGGGGGGAATACAATATCGTTTACCGGGATAACAGTCATTTTTATCTGGTATTAAATACCGATATTGATTTTTATTTCCCTTTTATTTATTTTTCATATTTAATTATCTTATTATTTTAGCGAATAACAATTATTTTATATCTATAATTATAATTGACCAAATATTAAGGACCTGCGCAGTACACACAGTTGAACATTTTTTAATCATATGGTTTTATTATTCACCAAATACATTAAGAAATAGGTAGAAATGAAATAGAAAATGAGAGTTAAGGTATTTTACGTTACGTTTTTTACGAAAACATACTAATTTCAAAGGTTTTGCATTAAAACATGAGTGTTTTCCGCTTTGTTGTGAGAAGTCTATATCAGTACATGCAAATCCCTGTTCTTTTACAAACTTTAAATTTGGTTTTAACTTGAATTATAATTACTCAACAGAGGCCTCTAGTACTCTTATATTTAAAAAAACTCGTAATAAAAATAATTAATTTAATACAAAAGTTAAGTAGATATGTCATCATTTCAGTTCAGTACTAGAGTAACCAATTTCGCTTTCCGCAATCATACGTTTATTGTTAGAGAAAGCCTCACTGTAGACAGTAATCCGTACTGATGGCTACACTTTTTAATATATCACTACGGGACCTGGTTTGAAGTTAAAGAAGAAAAATTTTCTATTTTGTTGATGTCATACGAGGACCATGTTTTCTTCCTAGACGTTGCACAGCTATTTTGTCTATGCCACTTTTCATTTGCTCTGGCTAGATAGTATGAATGAGTACGTTCTTTGGCGGCTTCAATTGAAGAGTTAACGATGTTCCCAAATGGCCTGTCAACAGTGCATCAACAGTGCATCGGCTCTTTCATTTCCCCCCTATTTTACAGTGACTATAGAAACTCAATCAAATCCTACGGTTTCAGATTCATTTCGGCTTGCATACCAAAGTGTAAATTTCAAATAAAATTTTGAAAACCGGTTTCAATACCTGTAGATATCTCGATAAATATTGTTTAATAATATTGAAAGACTATTTGAAAAATACAAAATTGAACCATTCTGGTTTAAATAAAAAGAACCATACATACTGCTTAATTTTAACAATTTTATAAATTTTCGAAAGCAAAATGATTCTTCATTGAATTACAATTCGTTGGTGAAAAATTTACATAATAACCTAAAACTTTTTTAAGCTAAACTTTTTTGCTAACACCAACATTGTAGAAAAGACTTGAAAAAATAAAGCATTTGTTTTTTTGTTTTCTTTTTTACGTTAAATTAAATAACTGTTTATTTTGACAATTTTTATTAACTCGCTTTACAATATTTTTTTATTAACTTTTACTGTCTTCAATCAAATCAACAATACAATACTTATGCATCTCTTATCTGTTGTGATAATTATTTAGTATTATCTTAAAATGTACTAACTATATAGTTGTTAATTTAATATTTAATCATGAAATCTATTTTTTCTTTAAATTTAACTTAACAGTTTTAAATGCATATAAATATGTACTCGTATAAATACATAAGTGAATATTTAGTTTGCAGTTATAGCGATTCGTAAAATTAATACGTAAAATTTTTGTTTTCACATTTACTACAATTGTAAAAATAAATTGTATTATGAAGTTATGGGAATGGTTTAAAAAGTTTTTTAAAAAAATCCAGATTTCTGAAAAATTTACATTTAATATAATATTTCATATAAAATCTATTTTATGATACTTATACTTTACTGTCCCCTTGAATTTTTACTGTTCCCTTAAAATGATTCAATGATTTTTTATGAAATTCTTAACTTAAAATATTAAAATTTGGTACAGAATTTAAAAACATTTTTTTCAACAGTTGATTTTGACAGTTTAACAGTGTATTTGTGTGTATAAAACAAATTTTCCAATTATGAATTTAGGAAATTCTTGTAGCGATCTATTTGTTTCTTAATGTAAAAATTCAATAAGCTATCTCCATTTTTTCCTATAAGTTAATAATAAAATTTTAATATCTACCACTCCAGAAAAATTGAAAAAAAGTGTATGTATTCATTATTTCCGTATCGATATAACTGAAGCTTAGTTAAAAATCCTTATCAATGTACGAAATCATTTTGAAAAAAATTCATTTTATTAAAACTTTAGACCCTAAAACTAAGATGAGCTAGACATTTTGAAAAAATGGATGCACAATTACTATTGATAAGAATATTTTAAAGCCGCCCATAACGTTATAATATAAATAACAAGCATTTAAAAATTGTATAGAAGATTCAAACGATCCCCAAGTTACAAGGTTAAATGATTACTATAAAAATTTGAACACATAATTTTAAAGGCCATTTCTATAAATTTAAAAATTCATAAAATTGATTATTGGAAAAATAATATATTTACACTTTTTAAATGTAATTTTCCAGACTAGTCATCTATTTTTTATTTCTTGTACAAAATTATTGCCAATTTGATATTTTTTTATTTTCTGGATAAATTTGGAAGATTTTGATGTACGTACTATCACCAAAAAACCTACAATTACATTGATTATATGTCTAATTATTGTGTGATTTTAAAATAGACTTGAATCAGTGCCAATATTTTTATAATTATTCTATACATACTTATCTTTATCTAAACGTATTTTTTGAATTTTTATATCATCAAATATTAATCTATATCAAATATCAAATTTATAAAGATGATTTTTTTTTAGAATTTTTTTTTTAAAGAAGTTTCTGTAATTTTTCTGGCGTAATCATCAGGCAATTTTATTATTTTAGTACTACATAGTAGAATTATTATATTATCTGCAATGTCAAATATGTAATCTCACTCATTAAAAAACAAAAACTTTAAAAGAACTTGAAATATCGTTTTCCAAAATTACAAAAAAGTACAAACTCGTATATTTATTTTATCTTTGTAACGGTATAATAAAATAAATTTGAAAAAGATTTACGTATAGCAGTAGACATAGAAAATTGTGAAATATACTATGTAAGAACAATATGTACGTTAAAATTTAAAAATAAATTTCTATGTATCTACTTAGGTTCGAAAAATTCCATGTCTTTTGGAGACGTTGGGAGATTAAATTATTCGAATGTGTCTTTGCTTTTGTAATAATTTTTTCTAATTAATATTTGCAAAAAATGTACATAGTTCACACATGCTGTATATATTCATGATTATTTAACAAAAAACATAACATTGAAATTTACTAACCAAGAAACGGTTATTTAAAATTGAATAACAGTCACAAATAGCCGCTGATGATGCAACACTAAGCTTCCTATATAGTAAAGACAATATAGCAATCCCTCACAAAAACTAGATTGTTTTCCATTCTAATCTTGTAATGATAAATCTATAGATATACCATTTTAATTTTATTTTATTACAATTATATAAATACAATACAGGTAAATATCTTGACTTTTTTGCTAAACAAATATATATGTAAATAAATAACTCAATTATCTTTGTATCTATAAATATTTCCAAAATAAAAATATATAGTTATTAGTGAAAAAAAAAATTGTCTCTTATTTATTACATACATTTATGTCCAACATTAAATACATCACTACAAAAACAAGCCGATTATCAAAAGAAAATCATTATAAATTAATCCTTAGATATCGAATTCTAACCAACATGAACAATAGCGTAAGTTCATTATAATTAATTTAGTGACAATGTATGATATAACCCGATTAATAAAAACAAAAACTAAAATAACCGTAACTAGATACAATTATAACATATTAAATATATTTTTTGAGCTGCGATACAATTATTACCCATAAACCAAACAATTGCTAAAAAAATATATGAGTATTACAATTAAAAATTAATTCTATAATTTTTTTCAAACATTAAATTATTATTTTATACATATTTCTTTAAATATAATTAAATTAATCAAATAAAAACCTCCTGGAGTAAGGTCGCATTTCATTTGCGAGTTTTAAATATGACGTGAAAATGAAGAACAATTTTTTTTAAATGACACGAAATTATCAATCTCTGCATTTAATCTCTGCTACTTTAACGTTAAGGTGGGTTTTACCTGCTAAACATTTTAAGTGTGATAATGATGGTTATATAAAGGGAAATAGCTTATTGAATTTTTATATTAAGAAAAAAATAGATCGCTGCAAAGAATTTCCTAAATCTCTAATTGGAAAATTTGTCTTATACACAAAAATACACTGTTAAACCGTCAAAATCAACTGTTGACAAAAATTTACATTTACATTAAAAACTTGTTAAAAAAGTGTTGCCGGTGTAAAGAAACTATCCCTGATATATTAAAAATATACTTCATCAAAGTAGAATATCCCAAACTAGTGTGAAAAATATTCCAATGTCAAGGATAAATATCACCAGTAAATGATATTTACTGTTCCTGACGTACGCATTGAGTTCTCAGATAAAATAAAGTCATTTCATGTTATATCCCTCTTTAGAGAAAACAAAATACTATCGCACTTGCAATATTTATAAGCTAGAACCCACCTTTAGAGTGATATTGTTTCACTACCTTTAGAGTGATTTCCCCCCTTTAGAATAACTTTCAAATTTTAAAGTGCGAAAATTGTTTAGAAAAAGGGGCATTTATGTCTGTTTCACAAAATTTTTATTCAAATACTCTTAACGAATTTTTATTGTTACATCATTATCAGATTACTAATTATTATTTTTCTTAAACTTCATTATTATTTTATTACTTAATTATAGTGTTGCAACAGAAATAGATAAAGAAATATATGTGAATAGGGAAATAAACCTAAATTTTTTTTTTATTTTATTATACTTTAAATTGTTTCATTTAGATCTGTCATTATATTCGATCAAATATATTAAAATTAATAAATAAATTAAATTAAAAAATTTACAAATTTCATTTAACTTACATTTAAAATTGGTGCACTTATTTCCAATTTTCGTTTCTCTTTTGATGAACATAAACAATTCCAAGGCATTTTATAAATAATATAAAAATCGATTTTTATTATTAATCAAAAGCAAAAATAATTTTTTTTTTAATTCTTGTTTTAAAAATTAAAACAAAATTGAATTTAAATAATTTAACTTCTTTTAAAATTTATATTATATTTTTAGTTATTCATATTAAATTTTTACATTTTTTTTTTTTATTTTAATGTACACATTTTCTCTATTATAATGTAATTATAATTTTAGAGTAATAACAACAACAACTTTCTTATCATACCGCTCATTAACGTGATCGCAAATTGCAAATTATTTTTTTAATTATTACCTACTTATAGTTATGATTTGTTTGTTTTTGTTTTTATTTCTATTTTATTATTACTTTAGAAGCTTTTTTTAATTTTTATTTTAATTTCAGAAACATTTTAATATTCTATTGAACTAAATAATTTTCACATTTAAAATATTGATATTGAATTTGTATCAGTTGATATGAATTTATGTCAACATTTAAGAACTGTTATTCAATAAAAATGAAATTGATTCTTTACAATAATAAAAAGGCGCGAAAATATGCCGTTAAAAATGTACGTAAATTTAACAAAAATAATTAGGTACCGAATAAAATTTTCGAGACTCACATTTTTATTATTAAATCAATTATTTTGCGATTATTTCATATAATTTAATTTAATGATGTTTATTTTATAATTTTCATTGATTTAATATTTTATATTTTCACATTTAAATAAAAATTTTAAAAAATTAACATTACAACAAAAAATGTTTTTTTTTATTGTCGGTTCTATTCTATTCTGGATTTTTATTATTTTTCTAAAATAACAACTCAAAATATGTAAGCAACTCAATGTCGTGTTAAACTAATATTTTGTTCTATTCTAATATTTTTTAACATTTAATTCAATCATTAAAAAATAATGTTAAATATTTACGTAAATTTAGTTTTTAAAATCTCTATATTATATTATATTCGATTACAATTCTGAATGAATTATATTCAAAAATTATATCAAAGCAAATAAAACAAGTGAAAATGTTTTTTGAATATAATTTTTAAAGTATTTTATTTCTTAATAAAGTCAAAAAAAAAAACCGTAAAATAAAATTTACAAATATTATTCTTTATTCTATGAATTTCATACGAGTACTGTTTTGTTTAAAATTAAAACTGAATATTTTAACCGCTGCTGCTGCTATACAAAAATCAACAACATAACATTAACATATAACAGAACATAAAATACCGTATATGTGCATAGAGATGTTATAATATACATACAACAACGGTACGATTACAAGTGAGTTGATATGGAAAATCATCAGCTAAAAACGAAAACAATATTGTTTTCGTTTCATTTTCATTGTTCACAAATAAAAGTTGTGTGCATCAATTTTTGTTTACATTATTTTCTCCTTTTATATGATTAGGGAGTTGCATTTTACAACAATCAGACAACTATTTACAACAAACAATAATTCAAGAGAAATAAATACTGAGCTGAGGTTAATTTTTTAATATTTTGTTTTATATAAATATTGTACTGCATAACATAAGTACATTATGTATGTTTTTGTATATATATATATTATACATTACAGTCATTACAACAATTTTTAATGTTACAACATTTGTATATGTGTATGTAAGGAAAATTTATAGTGATGAAAATAAAAACAATAAAAAAGAGCGTATGTTGTGCAATGTGTTTACGAATGGTATAATAATAAACCGATATAAAAACAATACCAACACACCAATGCAGCAAAACCAATTCTCAATTGTATAAAATATGTTTTAGAAATATAAAAATTGTTTTATTTTCAATGAATAACACAAATGTACTATAAATAAATGCATGTTTTATACATTCAAATATTCAACGACACATAAAATCGAGAGAGTTGCATTTCTATTTATAACAAAATAACAAAAACAGCTGTTTTTTGTTTTGATTCGAACAAACAGAAATATTATTATTTTGTTTTACTTTGTGGCATATTCATTCATTTTAGCGGTTCGTGGTTGGTTTGTTTGGTGCTACATAAAAATACTATCATCACAAATAACCAGGAATTGGAAAGGATAATTTTTTTGTTTTTATTTGTTGTTTGTTTACACGTACAGTACAGTCAGATACGAAGAAATAATAGTGTGGTGACCTTGTAATGAATCGAGATTTCTTCCGGTTGCTTATATTAATCTATTCGTTCCGCTACATAACGAAAGAAAAGAAAAAGAAAATAATTTAATTGAAAATGAATTTAAAAATATTTAATATACAAAAACAAATATTTTTTTTAAATATTTCAAATTGACAAAATTCTCAAATTAGGATAAGTTAAGTCGAAGAACTTGTTCAAAATAATAAATAAAGCTAGACAGTATATTCTTAGGCCCTCAAAATTAAATTTACTATTAAGCAATAAATTTATATTTATATAGACTAATTCAATTGTCAACACGAATTAAGTTTTACTTCTACTTCATCAACTTTCTGCATAACCAAGATTTAATTTTATTTAAATTTATTATTTCAACTGCACCATCAATATACAACCAAAATTTATCACACTTTTCCGGGTAGGATGTGGTCCATCTCTCTATTAAAAATTTGATATCTACTTATTTAATACTATTTTTTTTTTTTTTTCTCCTATTACTCCGCGTGGTAGCATAGGGCTTCGATAGTGAACCTCCATTCCTCTCTGTTGAGTACTACTTCCTTAATATCGTCCCAGGTATAATTGTTGACTGTTAATACTATAATAGAAATTAAATACAAATGACCATATAACCAAGATCTTAAATTTTTTCGTTGAAGTTCTAAAATATTCTTTTATTCTTGTTATCGCATTACTCAGCATAGCATCGAATAGGGAACGTAACGAAATCTCATCTCTTAAAATCTGCTTTTCAGAATTTCACTTTTTCAAAATATTGTTTTTCAAAATACCATTTTAATTTCAGAATATTTTATACTTTATTTATTTTTACGCGTAATCGCTTTTGGATACAAAAAAGATAATATCACTTTTCTCCAGAACATTTATCTTAATTATTTTTATGTGTAGCTACACCTCGTAGATAGGTAGAAATGGCAATTTCAGTTACTTCTGGAAAACCAATTAGCACTTAATTGTGCATTTTTGATACCACGAATCGAGTGACTTATTTGTTGTTTGTGGTTGTTTTTGAGGATCATTCTCCCATTCACTCTCTCAGGGTACTGAGTATTAGAGCCACCCTGTGTGATATGAAAAGATTGATCAGATTGCCAATTTTACTTTCCGTTGTTGGATAGAAAAGGGATATTTTTTCAGAATATTTACCTTAATTATTTTTACGCGCAGCCGCTATTGGATAAAAAATGGGGTATATCACTTTTCAGAAGTTTAATAAAATTTGTCAGTATTTTCAGAAAAATTAATAAAAAAAACAAACGATATTTTGCAAAGCAAGATTTCAAGCCCGACCCCATCGAATATAATCAAAAATATATTGTATTTAAATAAACTAGCTTACTGATATTAAACTACTAATGATAGGCAGTCTTTAATATAAATTTAATTTAACTCTAATGAACCCCATATGATATTTACGGCAGATGTTATCGAATTCTGATTGATAATCTGCATATAAGATAATTTTGTTGATATGTTAAAGATAAATCCAACTTGTATTATTTATGTATTGTTTCGTTTAATTTATAATTGATTTTATTCTGACACGCTGGATGGCGGAGTAGGTTGAGCTCCTGCCTTTCAACCAAAAGGTCCCACGTTCGATTCCCGGTGAAGCAAAAAAAAATTTTATTGGTTTTTCGACCTGGTCTAGTACCCATTGTCATTGGGATAAAATAAATGACAAAAAATAATTTAGAGTATAATCTGGTAACAAATTAAATAAATGGAGGCTATTATATTTAAGAAGGCTTAGTTCCTGACAATAGCAGTAGTTTTGTTTTAATTTGAGCTTGATGTTGATGTACATTTCTGTATACCGTACAGGTACAAGAAAGCAATATTGATCAAATAACGTTAAAACGTTTTATCGTACGTATGGTGTCAAAACACGTACAACAGACCAATAGTCAGATAAAAATTTCTTTTAATAATATTAATATAATGTCGTAAGTTGGAAAATTTGGCGTGTACGATATACCAATATAAATAACTAGCACTTTTTAGGGCTATACAACAAAAATTAGACTAAAAATCTCAGTAACGATAAGTTATATAAAAAATTTTAAAACAGATTCGGAAAGAGAACACGCAAAAACTTATTGATAAATAGTCAAGTGAGAAAAATGAGGCTTACGACAAAACAATACTCAACCGACGATATTTATATTTTAAATGTGCACAAATATATCATACATATATCATAAACACATATATCATAAACTTTAGTTTTTAAGCAATATTTCTAAGGGTTAATTTCCCAGTAGATGAAATAAATAAATAAATAAACCTAAATAAAGTCTATGAGTCCCTATCTATTTAGTTTATAAAACCATAAGTCTAAATTCCCTATCTATCTTAGATTTATTAAATTTAGATAATATATTGAAGGAACCCTCCAAACATTTTAGAGTACACAAAAATTTATCTAAAAAAAAATAGTTTTGCTTCTTAAACTACTAATTGACAGATGAAATTTTGAATTGCATTAATTGACCAAAAGCATTCATGGTAACGTGTAACAAAAGGTATATACTTACTATCATTGAAAATATCTAACAAATTAAAATTCAATTAGAAAACGGAAAAGAAAATGTAATAAGTTAATAACAGATGAATTTATCACTCGTCACGGTTATTAAAATATACTGAATATTCAAAATGAAGAGAACAAATTATGCGTGCGTGTAAGGTGTGAAAATGTCGCATAAGATTGATGTTGTGATTACATAGATTTATTTATTTTTTTTTGTTTTTTTTTTCTCTCTATAGGTACATTTTGATTAAAATTCAAACAAAAATTATTTTTAAATTTCAAATAGAATTTAACCAAGAGTAGAAGTGATTGAAGTGCTACAAAAAAAAAATAAATAAAAAAAAAGAACTTCACCTATGAACGAAAAGAAGACCGATGATGATAACTGAGTGGTTTGAAGAAGCCATGAATATAAATTTAATTTATAACCTGCCATAAAAGAACCGAAGAGCTGAATAAATATAGAAAACACTTATCTCTGTTTTTGTATATATAATGAGAGAAGAAATTACTAAAATAGGAAATATATCATTATATATATATATATACAAAAATAAAATGTAGGGGCAATCAGTAAGATTTCTAATCGTTTATTAAATCAGAATAGCTATACAATTTCAATAAAGGGATTTGTTTTTTGAATATGAATCCTTCCGTTATAGAACAAAATTATCATTAAAATAGAGTACAACATATTTATTGTATTACAAATAAAATAAAGTTCTAAAAATGAACCCATAAAATTGTTAAATTAAATGATTTCAATTAATTTAACATAATTGATGTGGTTTACCCATAAGAAATTGAAAATTTATAAAAACAGGAAATTGCTTTAAAAATTTATTCAAAATATCGTTTGAATTCAAAAGAGAAACCCTAAAAATAAATAGTTAAGTGTCATCATAAATTATATTCGAATTCAGAATTATTATAGGTGAAAGAACTTTAATATTTTATTCATAAATACATACATATACATAATATTTACTCGTACATACATATTATATTAATACATACTTGAAAATATTTATGAGAATTAAAAAGGTATGATAAATAATAAATGGCGACATTTTCATATAAATAGTTAATTAAAATATATACCTGAATAAGTATCTTAATGAATTTCCTAAATATGCGATAAACCATCAGTATATCACAAACTTTTGATAAATATCTTTTAAATAATTTTTTAGCAAATAAATCTTTATCTAATAACACAACCTGTCGTGCTACTTTGGGTATTTCGGGATAGGAACTTTGAACCCAGATGCTTATACTGAAATATAGAAAGAGTTTGTATAAGGACAATTTATCGCCTTATTGAAATATTGATGTTATTTGTGCGTCTTATCTATAATGATATTTATTCAAAGGTATACCTTTAACTATATTTGGTAATATTTTTTCCTATATGATATTGCTAAGACTTTTTATTTGTCAAAGGTTACTGGTCGTTGCGAAATTCTAATGGTATCAACATCTTTCAGAAAATCCTAAAAATTGTACAAATTTATAAAATATAAATTAAAATATAAAATAACAAGAAAGGTACTATACCAGTGTTGGTAATTATATGGCACGCCTGTCAAAGTTGGCACGCCAGAAAATTTTCCCGGCACCCCAAGAAATTTAAGCTACCAATAATAAAATTTCTAATTAAGTATTATTTAAAATATATTCGTGTTGTTTATTAATTACAATAAGATTGGTGTTAAATATAAAAAAAAAATTAATATTTGCTACATTGAAGTGGTATGAATAAAATAACAAAAACTTCTGAAGCAAAAGTCTGCAGAAGAAATACGCGTATCTGTATGAGGAATTTTCACTGATGGGTTTAAAATGACCTGCGGAGTAGGTGCAGGAATTTTCTCAGAAGATCTAGAAATATCAAAATCTTATTGTCTCCCTAAATACGCTAGTGTCTTTCAAGCAGAGCTGCTTGCAATTAGGGAAGCGCTTTAAACCCTTAATAACATTCATACGGCCGAAACAAAAGTCACCATTTTCACGGATAGTCAAGCCGCTATCAAAGCTTTGGTGGCGGACACTATCTGTTCTAAGCTGGTGGAACAATGCCAAAACGAAATTGGAAACTTAGATAACCGGTTCTCGATCTCTCTACTATGGGTTCCTGGTCACAGTAACATAGATGGAAATGAAGGAGCCGATGAAATGGCAAAGCAAGGTTCCAATCTCGACAGATCCCTTGAGGAAGACATTCACTGTCCAATGAGAGTCGTCAAGGAGCGCATCCATTCATACTTTCGGGCCAGAGCGACTGAAAGGTGGCATAGACTAAATACCTGTGTGACCTCGAGGAAAACGTGGCCCGCGTATAATATTAATAAAACCAAACAACTCTTAACCAGATCCCGCACAGATATAGAAAGAGTAGTAGCCATCAGTACGGGTCACTGGTTAATAGGAAGCCACGCTGCCAAGCTAGGTATTCCTTTCAATCCCCACTGTCGCGGTTGCAAGGATGAGAATGAGGCAGAAACTCTTCAACACTTCCTTTGCAGATGTCCAGCATTAGCTAGAGTCAGGCTCCGGATTTTAGGTGAAGCTTTCTCCAGCAATTAGGTTTTATTGCGGAAAGCAAAATAGGAGATCTGATCAACCTTCGTAATTTCACAGGGTGGCTCTAGTACTGAGTCCCTGGGGAGAGTGAAGATAAGAGAACGCTCACCTATAACCACAACTGACAACATGAAATAGGTCACTCGAGTCGTGGTATCAAAAAGGCACAACTAAGTGCTAATTGGTTTTTCAGAAGTAACTGGAATGGCAACTTCTTCCTACCTACCTACCTGTATGATAAGCATATCAGTAAAATTAAAAGGAAAATATTCGACTATTTTCAACTATTAAAAAAAAATTTTACCCTAAAGCTAGAAAACAAGTTTTTACAAAAACTACATTTAAATTTTCAATAGAAAATTGCAAGGCCGTGGAAAGGCAATTGAAGTTATGTTTGGACTAATAAAGGGGTTTGAAATTAAATTAGATATTTTCGCTAGAGATATTAAATCTAAAAAACTAAATAATTTTCCAAAACTTAAAACTTTTTTGGATAAATCAACCATTTTTAAAACAACTTATTGAAATTTCCCCTACGAATTTTCTAAAATTCTCGGTTTTATTAAAGAATAACTCTTCAAATAGATTTAAAGATTTCACCACAATTGATAAGCTTTTGAAGATTGTAAATTATCCGGATTTATTCGATATACAGGATTTCGATAACATTTTTATTGACTGGATGGAATTCAAAAATTTAGAAATGCAGACTGTAGATCTGCAATGAAATTCAATTTTGACACAATTTTGACACAATTGTGGATATGCGAAAACATATTGAAAAATTGGAACTTAATCGAATGTCACAGGATGGAGAGTCAGAAAATCCAATATTAGAAGTGTGGAATAGTATGCCAGATATTTTTGCTTCTGTTAAAATATTAGCAAAAGCATTGTTAACCATTTTCTCTTCTACTTACTCTTGTGAACGTTGTTTTCTGTATTAAATCATGTACTGTGATACAGTAGAAACAGGTTGACAGAGGAAGACTCAGCACCATGCATTACCTTACAATCGACAACATACCAGTCTGATATTACTAAACTTCTAACAAAATCTAATTATATTTTATTAAAATTTATAATTTATTATTTTATTTCTTGAATAAATTTTATCAAATTAACGCAGATATTGTACACTATCTCTATGTGTTATTTATTTGTAATATAATCAATAAAAATATTTTTATAGGTACTGGCACGCGAATAAAAATTGCATTTCAATTTATTTTATTTTGGCACTTAGACAAAATCCTATTTGCCATTCCTGTACTACACGCTTGTTGCACAAAACAGCAAATCGTTTTATCGTAATTCGGAGTACGTTTGAACACTGTAAATATTGATAAATGAATGAGCTTGGTTGATACATCAAATTCCAACATTGCTTCGTAGAATGCTATACGATGTAATTACTAAACTGTCATAAGAGAATTTAAAATCGATGCAAAGATGGTGTGTATCAATTTGAAATTTCTCTAGGATCTGGCTTAGTTCGAAAACTTAATCGAGTAATAAAGTTAAAATGTAAAAGTAAATGATTATTCGTAACCTATTGATTGTAAGTTCCGTAAAGCTCGATACTAAATCAAATTAAATAACTATTGTTAGAAAATACAAGTAAATATAAAAAAAATCAATTCATTCTATATTGAATATTCAGTAGCTGAAAATACAATTTAAATACTATTAATTTTGTGTGAATAACACTTAAAATGTTGAAATAAAACAAAATCCAATTTACAATATCAAATTTACTAAGACTCCGTTACTCAAAATTATTTTTTCGTTTTTTGAATATTACAGATCAGATTGGAATTTTGCACCTTGGTAGTAAATAAGCACAATATCATATTAAGCTAAAGAGATTAAGGCAACTGTTAATAAATATATAAGAAAACAAAATATAGATAGACATAGACTGAACTCTAGAAAACACAAGTTATTGTTATATCGATATAAAGAACAATTAATATCAAAAGTGCTTCAAATTGCATCTAAGTCATCTTTATTTGATGTTATATATATAAAATACAATTATCAGAAATTACTCTTAACAACTATGCTCTCATATAACTTGCTCTGTTTAAGGCTATAAATCTTATCAGATTAAAAATAAAAATTTAAATATATTCGATTATTAGAGATGATTGCCATGCATCAAACTATCAATAGAAAAAACCCTATTACTAAAT
Source organism: Argyra leucocephala (assembly GCA_963942445.1). Lineage (NCBI taxonomy): Eukaryota > Metazoa > Arthropoda > Insecta > Diptera > Dolichopodidae > Argyra > Argyra leucocephala. Next base: position 63,089,949 of record OZ012678.1, on the reverse strand, counting down.
TACAAATTATTTTAGAAGCTTGTAACAATATTTAAGGTTGAAAAAAACTATTCTAAAGATTTCCAGAACAAAACTACGTACGTGTACGTACAGTCGAACATTTAAAATTTGTGTTTTAACGGAAATTTTTAAATTTGGAATTGAATAGAATATTTTTAAAACATTAAACAAAAGAAAATAAAACAATAAAATTTAATAAAAAGGACATAACATCTTTATTATTCGGCGCTTCTTGTTTTTTTCTTATCTAAAATAGTTAACAACACAAATCAATATATGTAGGTTCAGGTAGAAACGTGATTATCAAAAGAAATTGTAAAGTCTGACTGTTAACAGAATTTCGGGATTAATTATTATCCATATTGTCCTTAACACAAAAATAAAAAATAGTTGTCACAAGAATCGTATATGTATCTTTATATTCTACCACAGATAAATAATATTATTTTTACGATCAGTTCTACGAAGGGAATGCATATTTGAAAAAGCAAAACTAAAAATTATAATCTTAATAACAAATCAAATTATCAAAATCACGTACAAGTATTAAATAAGATATGAAGTTATTTTTTTTTTCTTTTTTCTTCAACACTTTCTCTCTCTCCTTCTACATATATTTAACAGTATATATGAAAACAGTAGTAGATTTAATGTAAATATATCAACTCATCTACAATATATATGAGCAAAAAAATAATATACAAACACTTAAGTGTAAAATATCCTGTAAATGTTGGCATTTATTAAAATTTGCAAAAAAAAAATTAATCTATACGAACATATGATATACTAAGACGGCTGACATTTAAAATCCAGTTTTTTAACTAATCCTCCCTAATGTATAAATAAATAAGTTTAAATTTAAATTTATTTAATTAAAAATATTACGTAAGTGTAGGAAAGAATAAGGGAAGTGTAACCGTGACATCCACACCGTGAAATTATTTGATTCCATCCCAAGCTGAATTTCACGCCAGTCAGAACAATATGCGTGACTTGCATAGATTGATAAATTTACTAACTAATCGAAAAAGCAACACAACTCACCACCTAGTCAAAAATACAAATGGTAACATAGAGACAAATAATGAAGTCCATATAGAAAGGTGAAAGCAGCACTTTGAAACAGTCAGCAACATCCAGCATCAGACTAACGAAGAAGCACAATCCAATTAAAACAACACTAGCAACAGATCGACAATCATATTGCTGGAATTCTCGAAAATCTCCCCAGCATCAATGAAATAAAAGAGGACATTGTGAAACTACTAAAGAAAGGCAACCTAACTTACTGCGATGATTGGAGAGGCATTACATTACTCAACATAGCATAAAGGATCATAGCAGCAATAATTCAAGCAGTTTTAACAATAAAAACTTCAGACGATTTTAATTAAAAAATTTTCTGAATAAATGCTTTTTAGTTTATGATTTATATAGCTTTATGCCAAATTGTATCAAATTTATATTCGACATAGTAAGTAGCCAAAATCTATTGAAGAAGTTTAATACATTTATAAAATATCAATACTTTGTGTGCTTATCAGTAGTATCAATATGTATTCTACATCAAATTACATCATGTTTCAATTTACACGACTTAATTATTATATCCAAAGTAATTATCTGAGTGATGTGCGAATGTCAACGTATGAAAATTAGAGAACAAGTAAAAACAATATTTTTAAGCAAATAAAATAAAAAAACATTATTTGCGAGGGTTTTGTGAAACGGGACCCGGAACTATTTTTGCTGGAGGCTAGTCAATTTCTTGAAATTAATATTTTCCACCAGCCACCACCACCTAAAATATGTAGTTCTGATACCCTTTGATTAATACAAACTTGCTACATGAAATTTTTATTATGAATATTTATCATATCCAGTATCCAGTCAAATGAAAAACAGGCAAATGACACGCAAATGTAATTTTTTTAAATATGAAATTTTGTCCTAATTTTGTCATGTTACAATATTTTCGATCTCTTTTTTGTACAGTGTTCACAAAATTCATATTCATATTTTAAATTAACTTATCGATGTCAATGCAAAATAAATTAATTTAAAATATATTTTTTTTCTTTTTTCCTCCTACATCCTAGCTTATTAACCTTTCAATTAACTTCCTTCACATCATTCGATCTTTTATAATTGTTTTGCAATTTTGGCTATGCTGTAGTAGCCCTCTAAACTTTTTTTTTTACTGACCCATCGTTTTCTCGACTTATTAACTGCTCCTAATATATCTTACTATTTATATTTTCTTATGAATTCCGTTGTCTGGTAACATCACTAGAGTTTGATATGAAAATAGTGCTAACATAACTCTTTTTCGAATCTTTGATTATTATTTATTTACAGTACTTCAAAACTTCAATAAATTACTACTTTATTTATTAAATGATATAATTTATTAAATGAATTAATCTGCAAATAAACATATATAAAAAATATAATATGCATATTACAATTTAATTTACAAATTACACTACACCTAATATATACTTATAATAGACCACCACCTATTACAAATATGATAATGCATACTAATCATTGCATTATACTGTTGAGAAGAATGTTCAGTAGTAAAAAATATTTATAGTTGAATTGCAAACGTGTTAAGATTTTTAAATATTTTCTAGAATATGCACACCTTAGATTAAAATTAAGAGTATAAATGTATACCTAGGTATTTATATTTTTATATCTTGAACCAGAAAATCATCATTCAATACAATCTCATTTTTAGACAAATTAACTGAAGCATAGATACATTTTATTACACACGTAAATAGGTTTTAGAACAGATAAACAAAAAAACACGCAAATTAACTTTTTTTTTTGTTTTACCGCGCAAAAATAATTAACACAAATTTTAACAAATTCGCGGAAATGGAAATCAAAAGAAAATTAAACCGTGAAAATTACAATTATAAAACCATTTTCTACTTCAAGTCATTTTATTTTTATTTACTACATTCTTTACAAAATCGCATGTATGAAAACAATGAATGCATTTATAGAATAATTATATGATGAAAAGAATAATATAATTGAATTAATTGAGATGTACGATTACCTACTAATTTTTTTAATTTTGATGACAAAAATGAGAATGAAGTCATCATTTTGAGTTTTTCAACTTTCTTAACGTGAGTAGTCCCACGCTGGAATACCGTTACCAATTTATTCAAATTTACTTTGAAAATCAGTGATTGATTCGCCTAACTTATAAACGACTTTTTATGGCGCACATAATCATTTGATCAACCCATCAATCGAACTGCGTGGATAGATATCATATCACATAGATACAATAACACCAAGAAAATATAGCAGTTGTAAGCGAAAGTGTTTGGAGAAGATTCAAAGTTATTGATTCAACATCGTTCGCAGGAATTGGGGCTCTATCCATCCACTGCGTGGAAAATTTTGCTCAGAGATGGCCTACACCCGTATAACATCCAGTTGATACAGGAATTAAAGCCACCATAATATGTGTCGTTCTTTTATCAATTGGGATATGATGCCAGTTGGAAATTGAACCGTTGACTTATCATAAAATTGTTTTCAGGTCATAAAGATCATTTTTGGTTAAATGGTTACGTTAAGAAACAAAACTGCCGTACATGAAGTCAATCCAATCCACAAGAGACCCTAAAGACTTAATTACATCCAGAAAAATGCACCGCCTGTTGGCATCATCGGACCATTATTTCTTCAAAAATGAGGCCGGATCATACGTTGCGGCCAATAGAGATCGTTGCTGCACCATGATCGATGACTAGAAGTGCTCAAAAATGTGGCTCAAAATTGGACATCTAAAATACGCTTCATCAAGAACAGTCACGGTTGCCGTAATTATGTTCGAAATTATTTGCAAATGTTAATGATTTGTCGAATTTTTTGTGTTATTTTTTTAGAATTAAAAGTTCTATCGGGCTTAGAAAACACTCAATATCATATCTACTACGAGTATAGTACTTTATACTAAACGAAACACGATTCATTTAGTATTGTTAAATTTTTATAATAAGAACTGTTGATCGATTTAAAAATAACAGTTTTCAGTTAGACTTTTAAACTAGATCCCAATGTCAGAGCAATTTTCTGCTCACTTCAATTCCATCTATCGCTTTAATATTCATGATATTATAAAAAAACACTCTCGTGATCAAAAAACACCTTGTATAAAACAATATGAAAATTAGCATGTATACAAAATAAGTTGCAGAATTTTTGATGTTGCTAAAATGTTGCCAATAAATTTCTTTATCCAAATTTTTTTGAGCCAATTTCTATTTTAATTATTTAAAATACTATACTAATTCTTCTATTAATTCAAGCTTCAAAGGCGTAATTGATAACTTTTGAATTGATTACTCTGGTTTAACACCTCCTCCCTTCTGTAAAAGAATTTCGAAGAAGAACAAGATAAGTATTTAATGAAGTGTAAGTTTATTAATCGGATTAAATAATTTAATTGTTGTCAAATTTCCGTTCGGAATTTTAGGTCGGAAATTGCTAAACACATAATTGAGGAACACCATAAAATTGATAAACTAAATTTATCATTTATAAAAGAGGTACAAAATAGTCAAACTAGACACATACGAGAGTTTAGCAATTTCGAGGGTACAGGTAGACGACAGATTGAATAATAATTTGGGAAATGGATACTCACAGATATTTAAATTAATTAAATAATTTGAAGAAGTACAGGTAAAATAGGCATCTGGTAGGGAATAGGATTTAAAATGGAAAAAATAGAATTAAGGTATATATCGAATAACGAAATATCGATTTGTAATCAAATATTAAAAATTAATAGTGAACGAAAACCTGATAACAATCAAATTATTTAATTTAATGAAATGTTTAATCACAGAGAACTTATATATTGTATTATTTTTTCTATGGTTACTTATTTATGGTTCTATGGTACTTATTTTCTTTTACCGAATATAACATTTACTTATAGATGGCTCCAAATTGATTTGCTTCGTGTTAGATGCCTATTACACATCATTCTTTTCATCTTGTTTTTTTTACAATAATTGCTATAATTATTAAAATTAATATAAAAATTGTTCTTTTTAGAATTACATTATAAATTAATATTATAACCTTATCTGAACATTCCCCAAAAAGCCATTTTTTACCTCCGCTGATTTTGACAGCAATATTGATGAGAATTTTGACAACAAGATTGATGAGAATAGAACCGCCATCAGTCATTTCTCATCAATCAACGGTCAATATATTGACAATAGATTGACCATTGATTGATCATTGATTGATCATTGATTGATGTATAATAGGTGCCTTAAATTTTACCGAATATGAAATAGCATATTATAATAACTAGCATAAACTTTAAACTAATATTTTTTTATTCTCTTTTCCATTCTTATCCATATAGATTTGTACAAAGATCATTTATGTTTGGCTATTTATGTAATTTAAGGTTAACCTGAATTTCATAATTGGTACAATATGCAAAATAAAAATTTTAAAATTAATTCTGATTGTTATAATAGAAGCCCATTCATAATCATAACCTATATTAAATTAATCATCATAAAATAATTTGTAGTTAAGACACGAATTATTTCATTTCAATACATATGTTATCTATTACTACTTGTAATGCTTACGTATTTAAAAACAAAAAAAAAATACCGTATGGAAGTTTAAAAGAATTTCTATTGTCATTTAAAAGTTTATTAAAACCAAAAAAGGGCAAATAAGAGCATTTGAAAGCATTGCAAACACATATTATGTATGTAAGTATGTTAAATGTAATATTGGATAATATTTTATTATTTTAAATTATCATTTCGTTGTCATATTTTATTCAAATTTATTGTTATATACAGAGTGTGTCCAACATCAGTGCACCTCTATATGAAATTGTTTAGATCTTCATTAGGTAATAATTTTTAAAACTTGATGAGTCAAACGCTTTCAAGATAACAAACCTAAAACTTTTTTATATCATTGTAACATCATAACTTCGTTTCAAGAAGAGATAAAAAATATAAACTGAATCGCTATTTTTAAAGAACAGAATAACGTATATAACAATATTGGTTATGTATCATTATTGAAATGAATTTATGAGTCCATTTATGAAAGCTTTTAATAATGTAAAAATTTAAACCATGCGGAATAGTTGTACCTATATATACTAATTAAAGCTTAAACAATGGCATATAGCATTGCACAAATGTAGGAAACACTCTGTATACATTATTTTATAGCTTTCACCCTAAAGTCACTACATTTGAAATATTTCTTTGATGGAAGTAATTTACATAGACGATGAGTATAGGTATAACATATTATTATGCTAAATATGCTAATGTACAACGCTTTTTTTCAAAATTGCTTAAAGAAAATGTTTGCTAAAATATGCGAGTGAATTTTTGAATTTACAATTTATAAACATAAAATTGTACGAACGAGTGTATATAATATCATTTAAATTTCTTAAATTCATTCCATTGTAATATGTATTCTAATTTGAAATAAAATTTGAAATAATGAACAAAATTAAAAATGGACTTTCTTACTTTATTAAAATTCAAATAGTTTTTAGCGGAATCTAAAAAAACATATTTTTTTATACATATTTATAACGGTGGTCATAAGTCCCATGGGACATCAAAAAGAGTCAAAAATCCCATGGGAGTTTTGTCTCAAATAGGTGGGTCATAATTTCCAATGGGACTTATGGCCTTTTTGTTAAAATAAAATAAACATACATGTACTAAATAAAGAAATATTTTAGTGTTATAAGATTTTATGTCTAATAGAAAAAAAATAAGACAAATTATATTAATTCAAAATTATTATAATTAACCATATTTTAAAGTTCAACGCCTTTTTCCAGAATGTTTACCTAAATCATGTTTATGTGTAGCCGCTGTTGGATACAAAAAAAATATCGCCGGACATCGTAGAAGCTAAATAACCTGAATCGGTTTCTGTATTCGGCAATCATTGAAAATGTCCTTGAAAATTTCGGCAATCATTCACAAAAATTTCCTTGCGTCAGACTCTACTCGTTCAACCAATTTGAGCTTTTCACGAAGCGCGGGAGATTTTTTATCTTAGTGCTTTCAAGGTCACCCAGCGAGTACAGAAAGATGATTCCTAGAAGAGTTTTCTGGCATGTTTACCAATTAGACAATGACCCTTAATGACCCCTACAACAGTGCTAATGTCACACGTTTTCAGAGTTAGTAGGTTAAGCTTCAGGTTCAGAAAAGATTTTTATAGCCAGATTTGCTTGGTGATGTTGCAGTCTGGTCTAATTGACCATCTGAAGTTTGAAGCTTTTATTTCATCTTTGTTAAGCAGCTTTTATTGCATCTTTGCAAAGCATCTTTATATAGCAAACAAATTTTAATTTTTCACCATACTTAATCCTTTTTACATATTATAATTTTCTTCATTTATATAAACTAATTATGGCTATTTTTTCGAAAGTCAATTTCGTATTCAAAATTGCCATTATTTAAGTTTTATTTTTAATTTGACACAAAATAATTAATTACCACTTAACTCTTCACCAACACAGACTATGAATGATATTATTCATAAAATAAAATGAACTAAAACCCAAATTAAAATAAATTAGAAATTATAACCGTAATTTTAATAAAAATAGAGAGTTTTAATTCGTTTAAAGAATTGCATGATCTTCTCAATAGGTAGACATGTGAAAATTATTAATCAAAGAATAACATAAGATTATTAAATATATAATATTAAAATTCCATTTAACGAATAGGACATGACTCAGTTGTTTTGGGATTTTTGACAATATTAATGGGTGAAAGGAATTCATTTTATTAGCACATAAATCCCAATGGGAGTTATGACATACCACCATTTATAGCAACACAATACGCACAATTAATTAAAAATAGTTTTGTACTGCGTATAAAATATTGGGATTTTCAAACTACATATATACAAAGTAGTCCTTCGAGTTATTCTTCTCTCTTTGATTTATTTTAATGTTGATAATAACCTGCTTTTAAAATTACTACTTTTTTATTATGAAGACTAGGAGTTCTCTGTGCATTTAATAACTTACATTTCACAGCTAAAACTACAATATTTACTGTTCGAATTAAAAATGTTTGAAAAAAATCATTTACTTTCATTGGTTTTATATGATCTGGTAGAGGCTGATCCTAAAATAATGTAATAAAAAAAAAACAATGCATAATTGTAAAATTCAGTACTGCCAATTCTTTTAAAGTAGTACCGTATAAGTACAGATCCTATAACAAACTTTCTCAACGATTGTACGCTGAAGATTAGATTAGGGGGAGCCTATTTAGAAAATTTTTAAAATTCTTCAACACTTTGGCCTCTTATCCATTTTTTGTTTGTTCGTGCTTTTAATATATAATAATTAATATACATATATAATAATTCTAAGTTGATTTTTTTAAAACAGATTAATAAAATTTATTATTAAATTAATTATTTTTTTTTCTATTATATATTTCAAAATTTTTAATGTTTTCATTTTATTTACAATTTCATTTTATAATATTATGTACTCGTATTTGATATAATCCAGATGAATTTCAAATTCATGTAAGTTATAACAATATCATTAACACAATGTTTTCCATTTTATTTGCTATGTTTACTAAACAAAATTATAAAATAAACTTCATTTGAATATGCAATTACATAAGTACAACATAATTGAAAACATTAAAGCGCAGCCACAGTCTGACATCATCAATTAATTAAATTGCAATTTTATCGTTTTACGCACATTAATAATTTTTACAAAATGTTCTAAGCACGTGTAATTAATGCGTGTGCTACATAACAAAGTTCTTGCATAACAAACAAATTTCGAAATTCTTTTAACCATTCTAACTAAAGAAATTCTTAAACTACATCATCAATTGTATTATATATACAACATAATAAGTACACAACATAATATTATATACAATTATTTTTATAATAATTGCCATATGAGCAGATTTATCTTTTTTTTTTAAATTTTTATATTTTTAAATGTTATTTTACACTACACCAGGGTTTTTGAATAGTTTATTTTGTTTATATTATATAAGCTATATTAATTACTGACATTGGTGGCCAATAGACCATGGAGGTTTCAGGTATTACTCATTTCATTAGAGTACTTAATTTCTGCCGGTCACATTTTTTTTCCAGTTGAAAATACGAAATTGTTTCTTTCTCCTTCAAAACTGTCTCCAACGAAGGTTTGGCCTGCTGGGATGTCTTGTACCTTTTGAGTGTAGATTCGTAGCATTTTCACCCATTCGCTCTAGGTGTTGCGAAACATTGTGCATGCTTTCTAGTTTGTTCACAATGCTGATATGCATATCTCAAAATCTCTATCATTAAAAATGAAATAAGAAAATTGGTTAATGAAGAAATTTTGGCTATACAAACTTTGGAAAGAGTAGTTTTTTATAGCGTTATTCTAAATATTTTTTTAAACTTATTTTTCTATCCTCTTGCAGCGAAGTTATTATTTTATTTATAAAAACTGCACTAACCTAATAATTTGTAAAAACTTTTGAATTTATGAAAATTTGAAAAGTTTTATTTATTTTTGAATCGTTAAAATTATGAAAAAAATTGTTTATAACTCTGACCATTATGATTTTAACACTAATTCTATAAAAGAAAAAAATATAACTTGAGTGGCAACACTTAATACGAATAATTTGAAAAACAAATAATATGTACTTATATTTTTGTGAATAAAATAAAATGATTTTAACATCTTACGCAACAAACTGCCAATGCAATATATATATATATATGTTCAAAACCAAAGCCAAAAGAAAAAAAAAACAAAAACAAATTAATTTTCTTTTCATAATTTTCTAAATTTCCATTGTAGAAAATCATCCCATCTCGTATTTGGAAATTCACTACAAAAAAAAAAAACAAAAAATATATTCCAACATAAAATTTATTATGGTCGATAGTTTTGTTTATAATACCCTTTCGATTTGTATATTCGAAAATGTATAGAAATTCCACCTAAAATTTGTGGATTTCCGTCCGTTCAATTTTCAACAAGCTTCTCCTAAAGAAACTATTATATTAGGATATAACGAGCACAGCCGAAATTCCCGGTAAGATTTTATCGATAGTTATTTTTTACCACAAATTACTTTACTTAACTTCAAATTTATCGAAAATACACAAGGTGTTCCCCGCTACTTTAAAATTAAAAACAAAAAGCTATCAACTAAATCGAGGGTGCTCTATCGATTGGTGATATTTTCACCTTTCGGAGAGGACCGGAAAAGAGTTTTTTTTAACTCGGAGATTCGTCGAAATCGCGATTTTCAAATGAAAAGGGTAGCTCATTAAATGTGGAAAACTACTACTATTGTCAGGAATTAAACCTTCTTAAATAGAATAATTTCATTGTATTTAATTTGCTACCAGATTATACTCTCAATTATTTTTTGTCATTTATTATATTCCAATGACAAAGGGTACTAGACCCAGGTCGAAAAACCAATAAAGCATTTTTTGTTTGCTATATCGGGAATCGAAGCTGGCTCCACCTACTGCGCCATCCAGCGTGTTAGAGGGAAGTATTACAAAACCACAAAAGACACAGCTATGGGAAATCCACTATACCCTATATATTGAGCGAAATCTTCATGAATTTTATAGGAAAAAGGGTAGTAGAAGAAGGAGTTATGCCCAGGATCTGGATGCGATATGTAGATAATATTATTGCAGTAGCAGAAAAAATAAAAATGGAAAATTTACTTGTGAAGCTCAATAACATCCATAATAACATAACGTTCACAATGGAAAAAGAAGGAAATGTTGAAATCCCGTTCGTATAGATATCAAATTAATTATAGAAGTGAAGGCAAAATAGATTTTTGAAAAAATACGAAGGAAAAATACGACAACTAAAAGAGCACTTCCGATTAAAACCATCCCCCATGGACAAAAGATGGCAGCATATCACACAATGATTAACAGACTACTGACCACACCTTTATCAGAAGAAAACTTCAAAAAGGAAAAATTATATATTGAGGACACAGCAGAAGTAAATGGATTTATGAAAGAAAATATTGAGAAAATAATAAAGAAGAAGATCCATATAAGTGAACTGGAAAATCTTCAACTTTATTTAAGCAAAATAAGAACATGGAGAAGCCAAAACTAATTTGTGTAACACATTTCGGATACACAAAAAAAATCAGTAATATATTTAAGAAATACAACTTAAATATGTAGTCACTACTGGCATAAACCTCAAATTATGTAATCTGTTAGGATCTGCTAAAGATAAGAAGAGCATAGAAGAAGTAAGTGTGGCATATACAAAAACAGATGCCAAGATTGCACAAAATAGAATAATTACGGATAGATACCAGGAACATATGAGAGGAAAAGAAACTATACGAATTTTAGGTCAGTGGTAGCACAGCATATAGTTGAAGAAGAACATCATATAAACAAGAATAGTTTAAAACTCATAAACGAGGTCAATAAAAATAATAAATTATAACAACAGACTTAATAATGATGTATAGGTAGTGGATTCTCACCATTATTTAGATTAATACAAATTTAAAATTAGGTCCAACTAGAATTAAGTTCGTAAATACTAGCATATAAGCGTTATTACGTAATTAATTATAGACTAGTTTAAATTTAACAAATAGTAATTAGAAATAAAAAAAATAAAACATTGTAGAACAGGTAGCACTATTAAGGAATTACTACTACACAATATGAACATATTATTAAGGGTTCATATTATATAAATGTAAGTATTATTGTAAACATTGTAATTATTCGCAAGAACTTATGAAGGAAGTAAGTTCCTTCCGAAATATCGATATTTGCAAAATAAATATAAATGATTAGTGAAGCGAAATTCAACTTTTATTCCATAAATTAAATATATCACTAACAACAAACTACCTACCTCTAAAAGAAAACTATCTCTTCCAATTTGAAAATCTCGATTTCGACGAATTTTCGGCTTAAAAAACCTATTTCCGATCCTTTTCGGAAGTTGAAATTATCACCAATTAATAGAGCACCCTCGATTTAATTGAAATTTTTTTTTTAAATATTAAATAACGGGTTCTTTTGCTTTTAAAAAGCTGATATACATGTTCTGGACCGCCCGGTACATTCTAATTGTATATATTTTGACATATGTAACACTTCTCAAAATGGGTATATAAATGGTTGCTATCGCTGCTCTACTTTCCAAATATACTGTTGCTTCGAGCTGTAAAATATAAATTTATAAAAAGTAAAGTGAAAAAGAAGATTGTTGGGTATAGGAAAAATATCCTATAGAGTTTTGTACATTTTCCCAATTTAGCAAGAAATTATATCTTACAGGACAATATAAAGAGAGTATAACCAAACATAAGAATTGTGATTTGTCAACCACAACAAATTGTATTGATTAACACTATTATATTGTGCATTTTACTTCACAATAAAAAAATGCTCAACCATTCTTTTTTTATTTTACATTTTCTTAATTATTTTTGTAATCAAAAGCATCTCAGGGTTGTTCTAAACACCTCTTCGTTAAATAAACATGACTTGAAATATTTGTTTACTTTTGACACGTTTATTATTTGTTTAGGTTATTGTGAAGAAAATATAATTAAAAAAAAGTATAGGACTGAAGTATTATAGTTTCCAGTAGCTAGAGATAATTTAATTATATTGATAGAAATTGTTAAGCTAGAACCGCGAACTAAAAAAGGTTAAAAAGGTAAATTTTTAACACTATTTTTTTCTTATTTATTTATTTTTAAATAACGCTAATATTTTTCGTTCACATTTCTATCAATTTTTTTAATATTTAAATAGAATTGATGCTTCCTTGTTTTATATTCTTTCTAAAAATAAAATTTAAATCATTTTTATTGTTACATAACTTGTACAGAATATAAGTTATCAACAATTAAAAAATGGGTTAATACACAATATTACTTCTACGACTTATGAATACTCTTATTGTTTATTTATAAACAGTATTGTCTGTATTGAAAATCCAGATCACAGACCCATAATGACTTAAAATACTTAAAAATTCAAATTATTTTATAATTGATATCGTCACGATTTCATTTTCTTTGATTTCCGTTTTCCAAAGAATATTAAATTTTTTTTTTATCTTAAGAGTTGAGTTGAGATACGTTAATCTAAATGGAAATATATTTACTACAATTTCGCTTTATTTTAGATCAAAGTGTAATTTGCAAATACAAATGCCGTATTTATTTAAAAGTAAAACAAAACTAATGTAATTTGAATATTTTTTTAGATTGAAAAACATATAGAAAATAATATTTATTAAACAAACTTGCCATTTTTAAAATAAAAGCAATATAAAATTAGGACAAGTTTTTATCTTGATAATATAATGATTAATTTTTTATAGTTGTAGTTGTAGAATAATTTAACAAATAAATAATGATATGTTCTATGTCATCATCAGGCTATTAAAAAATCACTATCCTATTTACATACAAATTAACTACACTTTGTTAGACATGATTAAGTTTAAATAAATAAAAAAATACATATAAAAATACATAATATAGATTTTAGTAAATTTACTATAACTACCGAAATAATTTCCGAATATTAAAATTTAAATTAATAATTTGATTGTTTAAAATTGCAAACAAACGAAACTAAAGAAAATTGCAGGCTTAACTTTTGAGAAAACTGATTCGAACTTTGAAGTGACAAATTAAAAGGTTACAACTTTAAGATTTTTGTAAAAGAAGCTGGTTCTTTAACCCATATAAGCCCAGAATGTCGAAAACGAAACATATGACGTTTTCCGGCATAGTGGTCACCCGGTGTGTATTTTAAATCAAACTAAAATTTATTATTTAATTTAAAACAAATATCTAATTTACCTTTTTTTTTTTGAAACGTGACAAAAAGAATGTTTGCCGATGGGTTGAAAAGTCCGAATTTCGAGTTTTTTTTTTCATTCTTGTTAAAGTAAAAAAAAAAATACAAAAAAAAAAAATAAAAAAAAATCTTTTAAATAAACTAGCTCAAATCCATAGCAATAATTTAATCACAATATAAAACTAATCCAACAAAATTTGTAACTGCAGGGTGACTTTTTCAAGCACTGTATCGAAAACGAAACATCAGGTTTAAACGATATCTAAAAATTTTCATATAAAAAAAAAAATGCTAGATTCTTTTTTGTTGTTTTTTCCTCTTCCAAGTTATAATTATACCAATACTGTCTTTTTTTATTATGGACCACGTATTCTGCGATAATTCTTCTGAAATCAAATAACAAGTTATGCTAAATCGGCGTTAATAGCTTGATGATAAGAGATACCTGAGCTTGAATTCTTGGAAACACAATAGCAAGACACGCTAACATCGGCGTCAGTAGGTAGTTTACAAGCCAATAATTTAATACCTATTTTTTAATTCTTGGAAATATAATAGCAAAAACACCTTTGAACGAATTTATGAACAAACGGTTTATGCAATTTGGAATATTGTCTCACAATTTATCTATAGATAAGTAAATGATTGCTTATTTTGGACACCATTCCTGCAAACTGTTCAACAAATCTAAGCCTATTCGATTTGGCTTCAAGTACTGGTCTTTTTATCCTGCCGAAGGCTATTTGTTCTCATTTATACCTTATGGAGGAGCTTCAGAGGAAAATGATAGCCTATATGGACCTAATGTTAGCCTATATGGAGGAGAAAACGTAATTTTACGTTTATTAGCAAATATATAAAATCGAAACAAACACACCGTTACATTCGATAATTTCTTTACATTACACAAACTTATGTGCTGTCTTTCATCACTTGCTTATTTTGCAACTGCTAAGGTTTTTGGAAACTGCGTTGTTTACTAAGAAAAGTTGAAAATTTAAAAAAAAACAATTATACACCAACTTGAATCCCGAGTTTTTTTTGTTGAGTGCTTGGTGAAATTCGCGAAAATACCTTTAAGAAAAGTATTTAGCCCTAAGAGAGAGCGGACAAAACTCTGGTACTTCAATTAGATATTACCGTGTGGAACACAATATCATCCATAGTGAGAAACGAGCTCGATGCTGTCACTGCAAAACTCAAATTGTTATTTCATGCACCAAATGTGGCGTTAATTTGCATACAAAATGTTCTTTACCATATCACAGCTTGCCTAAGATCTGATAATTTCTTAAGATTAAAATTTGTTAAAACAATAAAGTTCTTTTTTTTATAAAATAAATTGTTATTTTTTTTTGTCAGGATATTATTCACTAAATTTTTGAAGAAATATTTTTTTGAAAAAATTATATCGTTTGATTCTGAAGTTTCGTTTTCGAAACATTTAATATCTCCTTTCCAGGATGTGATATCAAATATGTTATTTTTTTTTTTCTTAATTAAGTTAGAAGTACTTTATGTATGAATTTTTATGCCTCTAGGTGAACTGGATCTAGGCCCGGGACTATATGGGTTAAAACTCCAAAAAAGAGTACCACAAAGGTATTTTTTCACTTGCACCAAAACGTAACCGTGTACAAAAATTTCAAGTATTCGCTACCATTTTTGGAACTATGGAAGTTACTATGTAAACACTACAACTGGTTAGTGGTATTTCAGTAGTTTTTGGTACGTTTTTATAACTTGAAAAAAATCTTTATAGTTTTCGTTACAATAACGTAATAAATATAGTAATTGTTACAAAATTACTTTTAGAGCTACTATACCGTAACGAAAACCTCGTAGTAATTGATTTGGTCCCAAAAACGTAATTAGGGACTTTTTATTCACCCAATCTAAATAACAAAGTATTCTGTTGAGTACAGGTAATTACTTCTGAACAACTAGTACTCAACAATTTGAATTCTATAACGAACAATCTGAAAATTTATTATCTAATTTATGTGAGGAACACCACTTTCCAGAGACAGCTTCTTTTATAAGCCTACAACGTCTTTGGAAATTTATAGACTCATTATGAGTCATAAAATAATTAATTCTGCACCTAATGATTCTTTTTCCAATAATTTTTTAAAGAAGGTTTCACTATTTATTATTGATGTTTTGAGTCATATTTTTAATTTCAGCGTTTATCACGGACCCTTTCCTGATAAGTTGAAAATTACTGGAGTAATTCCCCTTTTCAAAAAAGGAAATGTATTGGGATCTAATAACTATAAATTCATAGATAGGCATTATATAGACTCCTGCTATTACTAAAATATTTGAGAAGGCTATTAAATCCAAAATATTGCACTTTCTTGCTAAAAGTCGAATTTTTCGTGATGCACAATTTGGTTTTAGAAAAAAACGAAATACCGAGGATGCACTAATAAAGTTTTGCAGTGAAATTTACAGCGGTATTATATTGACATCACAAAAGAGTTTGAGTCAGGATTTACTTTTAGCTAAAATTTATAATGCAGGTTTTAGAGGATTTATTTT
The DNA here is from genome assembly GCA_963942445.1 of Argyra leucocephala. Classification (NCBI taxonomy): domain Eukaryota; kingdom Metazoa; phylum Arthropoda; class Insecta; order Diptera; family Dolichopodidae; genus Argyra; species Argyra leucocephala. Next base: position 63,073,446 of record OZ012678.1, on the reverse strand, counting down.
TAAATATTGCTCTAATCATATCTTAGTAATAGGAAGCAACGAGTAAATTTGAATGGAAAGCTCAGTGAGTTTCTAAATATCATGGTTGGTGTATCCCAAGGTTCAGTATTAGGTTCTGTTCTGTTTTTAATTTTTATAAATTCATTTCAATGGTACAACTACTGCTCATGAGTTATAGTTATAAGTAATAAAACTAAAATTATGCAATTTAGAGTTAACAATTGTATCCTAGAAAATTTTTGTTCATTCTCCTGATTTTACAAAATTTCCTTTATTTCCTAGAAAGTCTCTAAACTCTTTTGTCCCGGATAAAAAAAGTCTCTAAACTCTTTTGTCTCTGTTTACCGGATTCTTTAATATCGAACAGATCATCTGCATCGTTCTGCAAAAATGTTATACTTTGACTATTAGAACTGGATCACCTTCAACAAATTGAATCTTTTTTAATACGATTTAGTTTTTTAACTGTTATTGTTAATTTGCTTTCAGTCTTCTATAGTTATTTCTTATATTTTTTATTCTTGGTTTTATTTGTACATAACTCTGCATAATCTGTTTTATTATTTTTATTTACATAATCATAATTTTAATTTTAAGTTTTTTATTTTTTTTTTTATATTTAGGTAGGTAACATTAATTTCTTACTTTAATATGTATATGTACAATATACCAATTTTTTGTAGTTCCATTCATCACCATGTTCTTCGGAATATCGGAATGATCCTATATTTATTCTTAATATTTTTTGTTTAGTAAATGTGCATTTTAAGAATTGTATTTTATTTTAATTAGAATAAATGTACTACAAATCTATATATGTATATAACTACATTAAAATAAGATATCTTTCCTTTTAATTGAACATATAGTTATCGTATTTCATCATTACATGACCAATCAACTGGTAAATCAATGCTGATAAAAATGGTTCACTACACTCCAGAGATACACCTCCTAATGATGTTTGGAATAATCACTAATGATCACTGAAGCTTATGTGAGTTGGACCCCAATATCTGTTCTGCAGAGTATATATGATTCTGAATCTAAACAATAAAGAAAGAGTAAATTTCCCACAATACAAGATGAAATTATCATGCAATCCCCATCAATACAAATCATTCAATACTAAATTCTTCTAACAAAAAAGATTGTATTTCCGTTATTTGATTGCTTGAATCATTAACTGCATAAATAACTCTTAAATTTGTGGTAATGACTTAAAATCAAATCGAGAGTATTTTCTCGAAGTTTTACAATATTACCCACTAAATATATAGAATATATGTATTGTGGTATGTTAACAACATAAAAATATGTAGAAACAACAATCAAAATTAACACAGTAGTATTTTGTACAATAGGGAATCAAATAAAAATTTAACAAGGAAAAAACTCTGGGCGCGAGATAGGACTTCCTTCTACTAGTTCAATGCATCGTTAACAACAATTGTGGTCATTTAGTTAGACAATGTCTCAAGCTTTTTTCAAGCTCAAGCCCATTTAAGATAATGTGAACGTTGTATTCAACTTTGTGTTGAGATATTTACGATGTCAAGGAGTGTACAGGTTAGTTATTAGTCTACCTAAGGGTTTGAATGATTGAATAAAACTTTTATTATGGGACATATTTCCGATCATATACTTTTTTTTAATTAAGTTAATTACTTATATAAATTTAAGTAACAAAAGTTTAAGGTAAACTAAAAGAACAGAGAAAAAATATATATATATAACATATCTGTTAAATGATACTGATATTTAAATGAATGATACTGATCCAGTGGATGTTCAGAGTCTTCAGCAAGAGTATTTAAATTCTTGCATTTATATAGCCCGCGCGATAAAATATATTGAACACTGGTTTTCGTCTGATTATCACAGGAACATTTAGATAAGTGTTTTGTAGGTCCTTCAAATAATTACTTATGCATACACTCGTGGCTAATGTCCTATATTATTCTCACTCTTGTAATTATATATCTATTATTTCGGCTCCTAGAATCATATCTTTTCCAACCTGCGGTAGACCATTTTATTTTTTTTTGTTTATTAGTCATGAATTTCCATATTCCATCTGGCTTCATATATGCTTGTGAAACATTTCTTTTAACCAACCATCTATATCGTTGATACAGTGAGTGATGTTTGTGTGGCCTGGTAGCCAGAAAAAAACAATAAATAAATTGTTTAATTAATTTTTTTTCCTCAGAATAGTTATAGTCATAATACTTACTAAATGGAATTAAGGATTTAATCTGGTCAGGATATGTATGGTAAACCGTTAATAATTTATAAAAACAACATAAATAAATATCACAAAGTGATTGCATGTTTTAATTCAACAACATCGTATTAAAAAATTAAAATGATTACAGTTTCATTTAAAATAATTATTTTAAAAATGAATAAAGATCATTATTAATTATATTTCATTTTAATCGAATTGGAAAAACTGTATTGTATATTCAGTATAGTATTTTAACATCATTAAGGAGAATGGAAAAAATGAATTTAAAATAAATAAATGATCAGATTTAAAGTTTTTAAGTGTTATTCCACTTTTATTTCAATTAAAATGGAAGTAAATCATAATTTAACATTTCAAAGGAAAACCTTATCATCAATATCATGATATCATCCTGTTACTGGTAATTATTATGATGGTGGTGGTGGTGATGATTATAATTTTGTTGTTGGCAATACGGATCCGTATTTAGAATTTCTTATATTACATTGTTTCTTTTTTTTGTTTTTATGATTATTGCACTTCGATTTTGAATAAAATTAAAATTTAATGTAAACCAGCAGTTTTTGTTTTTTTTTTTTTTTGTTATTTAAATTGATTTGAGATAATGTTCAATTTTTTTGGAATATTGATTTAATAGAGATTTATTATGTCTTCAAATACATTGCATATACATGTATAATATTCAAAAATTTTAATTAAAATTTATTATGGTTAATTACTTCGTATGTACATACATTTTTGTTTTGTATTTTATTGGCTTGAAATAATTTTGATTCAAGAGTTTTCTAATTTAAATTGCTACATATTCGATTATATGGTTTTTTAGATAAATGAAAATGTAATATGTTTTTTAAGTATGTAGTTTAATTAATTTTATTAAAAGTAGATATGTACCTGTGTTTCCATAATGTACTGTAATGTACATGCATGTAATTATGGAATTTATTCCGAATAAATTTAAATTGTACTGATGTAACTTGTAAATTTAACTGAGGTAACTAATCTCATGTTTAAATTATTACAATATTTAAATTATTTAAATTAAATTTTGGATTACCTATCATCCATCAGGGTTAAAAGATACAACAACGGAAGATTTTGTATTTAGTTCCTGGTAGTATATTTGTTGCTTCATGGATATTATTACCAATCCCCAATAAATTTACAAAAGTAGCCCTAGCTACATCTTCTTCTAGCTAATTAATATCATTAGTATATGGATATGGTAAATAAAATATGAGGCCAAAAATACCTTGCCATATATGATATGTCAAAGGCTTCTGTAACATCTAGAAACACTGTCAAGCAGATATAGTACTAGCTCTGTAACACTTTTCGTTGTTTCGGGACTTTTCTGACTTATGAAATATGATAACCATTTTTACTTTTCAAATACTTGGAACATTTTAGCTTTAAGGTTGCATTCATATATTTTTATTAGAACTTTTATAATGCTTTTTGTGATAGTCTTATTAAGATATCAGAAGCTGCTGTAATTAAGCCGAATTTAAAACTTTTAATTTATTTTCTTTTTTTCGTCATAATAAACGTTATTTGACTAGGTTATCTTTGCATAAACAAGTTACCAGGGTCCAGGACCTGCGGCAGATAATTTTCTTACCTAATTTCTAGAAGCTGAGAGTCGGATTTTTGGTTATGGCAAGACGTTATATATTAGACATTTCCTAGATTTGACTAGGACAGAGACACACATTAGAGGATGGAGACACACGTGTGTCTTTGGTGTTCTACCAATGGTCTATCTACTTTATTTACAGATTTTTTGATACTTTATTTCATTTTTGCATTATTGATTTGATTTTGTTATTAAATTATTACCTTCATAAAATATGAAAAAAAAAACTTAAATGTGGGCTAGCTCGGTTGTTAACTGTTGCTGCTGCTCTGATTATATTTTGTTTTTATTTTATTATTTTTATCTATTAACTTTAAATGATGGAATAAAAGTCGAGTTTCCTTTCACTAATCATTTATATTTATTTTGCAAATTAACTTTATTAACTTTATTTGATAATTTAGTGGATATTTTATTTTTAATTAGTTATACCTATTTGTTAATTTTAACATGTTATTTTTTTTTTAATTTATTTTTTTTAGTATCTCCATGGTTACTATGTTGATAGTTGATTGCTGATTAATTATTAATTTACTTTCATCATTAAACTAAACAAACAACTATCTACCAAGAATAATAGAATACATTTGTATTCTATAAATCTTGAATCTACTGTTTGTGCACATTTAAGTAAAATGTGTTTGAATGGGAGTTAGGTTGATTGCATTATTTTTCTTTGTATGTAAAAAAGGTAGAAATTTTCGGAATTCAAAAAAAATTAAATTATGATTATACTTTATTACTAGTTTTTGGGTAATAAAGTCGATTTGGTTTTGGCCTTATTTCACAACATCTCATTCGTAATGCTTCTTAGAAAATGAATAAAATGTTGTCATAACGACAAGAAGTTCAAAACAAAAACCAAAAATATTTTAATTGAATTGAGAGGCTAGGCTAAGTTTAAGTAGATTCCTGTAATAAAACAAACAACATTCAATATTATTCTTGCCAAATTAAAAATTTAATTTTCCAAAAAATATAATAAAATGTTTCAATTTAAATTAGTTTTTATATACTTATTAGTGCTAAATGTGGATCTATCAATACAATATTTAAAAATTCAAAAAGCTAATCCAAATGAAAATAAGGATTCAATTAGTTCAAGTACATCAGCTAGTGTGCAGTCAACTACAATTTATGCTATTACAGATGTAAGTTCTACTCAAAATAGTTTTTTTTTTATTGAATATTCATTATCAACTTATTCCAACAATGATTTTAATAAGGATCAATATGATATTGAAAATATTTTCGGAGATATTGATCATATAACAACATTAAGTAGTACAACATTATCACCTAATAAAGAGCCAACTACAGAACTAACAACTTCGACTATTCCAACATCAAAGACCACAATATCTCCAACATATCCTATTTTTCCACCAATTCTTACAAATCTAAAGAAATCAAACCAATCAAAAAAAAATGAGAAACATAACAAACAGAAAAGCTCCATAAAACATTTAAAATCTAAAAATTACTTTTGTGAATGTGATTTACGGCCAGATTATTGTAATATTAACTGTTGTTGTGATGTTGACTGTAATGATGATATGATAAAGACATTTGAATGCGAATTTCCAGATCCTCTAGAGTATGATTATCAGTATGGCTTACCACCATGTAATATAAACGATGGATGGTTTTGTGTTACACGGGAAAACATAAATAAAGAACCAATTACGGTAAAATTTATATAAAATTATTTAAACAGATTCTCCCTAATTAAATAAAATCACGTTAATTAATCTTTACTTAAAGAAATTTAATCCAGACTTAATTAAACAACGGCAAAAATATGAATGGAAGTCACCGTTACTATTTACAGATGAACCGAAAAAATCACTTGAACATTATTATAAGTATCAAGAACCATTAAAAGTATACACTCAACAAACTGAAGAAGTTGAAGATTTGGGTAAATTTTAATTTTAACTACTTTAATACATAACGTTTGTTTTATGATTTTTAACAAATAATTTTTTTCATCATAGAGTTGCCTTTTCCTCTAATGGGACAAATTTGCAATACATTTGAACCAGTACGTCATATGGTAAACACTGAATATTCTTGTTTATTATCAAATGAAAGTTACAATTTTTTCGTTAAAGAGCTACAAGATAAATTATATACAAGCTTTTTATTGAAAACAAAAAAGGAAACTACAGATTTTATGGTGGAACATTGTAATGATGATAAATTTGAATACTGTTCAAAAATTCAAATGTTTTCGTGCGTTCAAATAAATATAAATAGTTTGTCTGAATGCAGAAAAATAGAAAATTCTACTGACTTTTTGGAAGTTGTAATATATGATAAAATCGAACTAGTAGTTCAACATAACTATACACATTTAAATTACACTAATATATTTTTCTATACTAAAGAGGATAAGGATAATTCAAAAAATTCTAATCATATTTCATTGGATATTAAAATACAATTTAAAATTTTTAATGAAACTACTGTTGAAAGTGTTTTTCCTTCAATTGGTGGTCCTCTCGGATATAAATTAGGACTACCAATAATTAAAGGATATAAGATTCTTCTTAATGAATCAGCTGAAGAATCTGATAAAATTTGGATTTTAGATTATTTTCATCCAGAAAGAATTAAACTTAATTTAAAAGACACACTCAATCTTCTGACTTCTTCAGAGGGAGTATGTCATAAAATGGAAAGCAATGAGTTATTAATAAATTTTGGAGAAAATTCTATAGCAACATGTGAAATTAATTTTAATAATCCTGTAGACTCGAAAAACTCTAACCAAAATTTTGAGATATTTTGTAATAATTTACAATCAAGAATATTTGACCACCTTTTAAATATAAAAAATATTTCAAGTAATTACGAGATATTTATTTCTGAATTTGGTAATCCGAAAAATGATTCAAAATATTGGACAAAAGTTGAACTAAAAAATTATGAACCAATTCAAATATTGGGTGAATACATTACACAAAGTGAAACCTTCTTATGTAAAAATATAATCCTTGGAATTAAAATTGGATTTCTATCAGCGAGATTAAACGTACAAAATATTCCAAATCAAAATATAATAAAATCTGTTTTTTATGAATTTGAACCTAGAGTAAATTTAGAGTTTAAATTAAATGAACCTATTAAATTTCCAATATTTTCTTCAATAATGTTTTATGATGTTACTGACAGTAGTAAAAGTTTATACACCAGTAAATTACTATTTATAATAATTTATCCCCAACTTTTTTTTAGATTGATTTGAATTCTTACATAATAATAAAAAGTATAATTTTGTGTTAAAGATATGAATTTATTTAAAAATAATGTTTTGTATTAAATACTTCTTACGAAAACCAAATAAAACACATTTTCTAAAAAAAGTATGTGTATTTTATTAAATCTTACTTAACATACTAAACGATAGGAAATGTAACGTCCAGCTGTTTCTGAAGGTCGGATAATTTTTACGACTTGCCCACGTTTTAATCCAAAATATCTAAAAATATATAAAACAATTAGTTTCTTTTTCTAAAAAATAAATTTTACAATTATTTACCGGGCTACTGGATCTCCAGCTTGTATTCGCATCAACATATTTTCTTTTAATTTATATCTTGCTAGCAATTCTTGTTTTTCTTCTGGAGTCATTACAACATGTTCCGGTACCAGTTCATGTTCAGTAATGTTTATGAGTAATTCAGACTCTAAAAATTGCTCCAGAATGTACTTAGGTGCCATATCTACCAATGATTGTTTTGCTGAGGGTGTCATTCCAGCTTGTACAACAACAATAGCTCTATGAATATTTTCTTCTTGCATTCTTGTACAATATGTTTTAATAGTTTTTATTCCAATTTTCGGTTCTTCGGGAAAGAATACAAACATTTGATCAGTTGGATCATCATTATGAGCTACTAGTACAATCAATTCAGACCTTGCGGGTCTTTTTTCACTTGGTTTATCCCCAAACTGTTCTTTAAATTGCTCTAATGTTTGATCTAATTCATATTGAGTTACCAAGTATCCACGATCGTGACTAAGCTGCATAATTGTTTTACGAATTCTCCATAATTTATATGTTTCGGCTTCATCATCCATGATTATTCAATTGCAAAACAAAAGCAAGTATTTTACAAAATTAAAATTGTATTTCTAGTTCTAAACAACTTAACTTAGAAACACGCTGTCACTGCCATCTATCTTATCTACCAATTTTACTAGTATGTTTTTAGTTTTCTTCAAGTCCTCTAGCGGTTATGTTTTGAACTTATAAAACATGTATGATCATTTATTTTTTAATTGCATTAATTTACCACATATGTTCATTTTATGGTATATTCATTTTGTATATATGTTAATTCTTTATTATGCAAATTTCCAATATAACAAATTATAGTATTCAGTAATAAAACGGTTACAATATAAATAATTCTTAATGTGTCAGTGAAAATCTTCAAAATTTTATGAAAAACTTAACATAATTTTTTGCGGATTGAAATAAATTTCATACTTTACCAGTTTGGGGTAACAACCTGACTTCCTGAAAAATTTTATTTGTTCTGCGTTATTTATCTGTATATTATCATAAAGTAACAAATTAATTCACTCTATGACATTATTAATTTGTGTCTGTATATATTAGTTTGTGGCAAAAACAAGTCATTGAATCCAAGCTTAATTTTTTTTTTTTTTTTTTTTTATAGTATAGCCAAAACTTAGGTTTTGAACCTTTTAGCACTTGCGTGTACGTTGACCATTTGAAAAAGGAAAGGATAGTTAAAGGAAAGGAAAGAAAAAGGAAGAAAAAAGTTTTGTGGGAAAGAGCGAACAATGTTGTTAATATTCGTCTTAAATCTCTGTAAATCACAAATAAAAAATCCTTCTCTCATTGGGAATGCTTCGATTGGGACGAGATGAAAAATAAGCTTTGCAGCGACTTAAAGAGCCCAAACATTTGGCGGCGCTTTTCGCAATATCGAAAATATGCTCATTCCAGTGCATATTTTGATTCACTCGCATCCCGAGAAGGTTCAAGTCTTTGAGTCGCTGAATAACTTCATTTTGAAGCCGGAGAATTGGTTCGAATGTTGTTAGCTTGTTACTAACAAGACAGCTTTGAGTTTTTGAAGTGTTAAACTCGACTCTGTTTGCTCTACCCCAGTCGACAATTTTGGCTAGTTCGTGATTGAGTGCACCAGCCATCATTGTTCTTTTGGAGTTGACTGATGAAGCTGTAGCATTATTTGTTTTAAGAAAATCAGATGATGCTACTAGAGTGCTGTCATCAGCAAAACTATGGATTGGATTGAAAGTTAATTTGAGAAGGTCATTAATGAAAATGAGAAATAGGGTGGGTGAAAGGACGGAGCCTTGTGGAACACCAGCATTGATTTGAAGTTGGTCGGAAAAACTACCGTCAACTGAAACTATGATAGATCGGTTTAAGAGAAAGCTTTCAATCCATTTAGAAAAGGTTGGATATATATCATATCCAGCTGTATCTGTTTATTGCATCTTAGTAAAACAAATTATGATACATGATATTCATATGTTTCTACACATAATTTTACTATCTTTTGCAATTTAGGTGACCTAAAAACCGCCTAAAATGCCTAAATCTTATTTTAGAAATCCCATAATATTCCTGTTAAGTAACACGGATAAAAAACAGAGTTGGGGTGAAATTGTGTGTGATATAGCCCCTGGGAATAGTTGGATTAAGATGTGTGATGTGACCCATGCACATCCAACAAAAAAAAATCACCCACGAAAACGAATTTAGTTTCTTTTATGTCGAAAACACAATCACGACGAATGACTAATGACCAAAATTTCGCGTTCAAAAAATAGATCTATTTCTATTTTACTCGTCGACCAACATAATTTGGTCAAAATGATTTTAATAAAACATTTTTAAAATTCAAATTCAAATAAAAAATTCTTTAAATTAATTTTTTTTAAATTTTTCCTCCATTTTTTTAATTTTTTTATTAACAAATTTTGAAATTTCAAAACACAAAAATTTGTTCGTCACGAATATTCGTCGTGATTGTGTTTTCAGCGTTAATCTGGAGTGGTATTCTGTATTGTGATAAGCGATAATCACCCTTGCGACTTTCAAAGATGACACTAAAATTTTTTGGTATTCTGTATTGCGATCACTTGAATAATTTAAGAAAACGGCAGCATCTTAAAAAATACAATTCGGAAATGGCAGCACAAATGATTTATTAAATGTCAAAGTGTCAAAACAATAGAAAACAAAAATAAGTTGTAAATTTTATTAGCGCTATTAATCAATAAAGTGAAATTATATAAAAAAAAAAAAATTATATATTAAAAGAGAAAAAACTTAAAGTAAATTTCATGTAACAACTAATTTAATAAAATGTATATTTAAAAAGAAAAAAAAATTTATTGCTGACTTAGACTAAAAAAAAACTTAATGTGAAAATCAGAACAACTAATTTAATAAAATGAAAAAGAAAATTATATTCACATTATTGAGTAAAATTCAGTTGCAAACTTATAACTAATTAATATAAATGTGTATTATATGTAATTGAAAACCAAAATAAAATTCAAACTTATTAAAACAAAATTAACACATAATCACAGCATTTTTTATTCAGTTCCATTATTTTTAAATCATTTGCAATTTTAGCGACTTCTAATTCTAAAACTCGCATTTTTTTATATTTACATCATAATAAATCTTAAAAAACCAAAACATAAAAAATCTAAAAGTCTAAAATCTTAAAAAACAACCAAACTTTCATTTATTTTTATCATGAGTGACCCCAAATTAGCTGTCACCCTAAAATCACAAAAAAAAGCGTCTATCACTGTGACAATCAGCATATAGAATACCAATTATGGATATGCGACAGTCGCAGCGTGATTATCACAATACAGAATACCACTCCTGATTTTTGTAACACATTTGCTATGTGAAATGAAATTTTCTATGGAGGTTCAACAAAAATTCGCCAGACGTCATGTTATCAATTGTTAAGCCATATAGATTTTATATATCTATGTCAAACCACCTTTATTTTTTTTTTATGTTTACAACTCTGTAAAAAAAACACAAACAGAGACTCGAAAGTGTCACTTTTCATGAAATGAAGTTTATATCAATCAAATGAAATATGAAAAAGTCAATATCATTTGATACTTTGTTATGTGGCCAAATAAATTAGCAAATTAAATTAAATTTTAAAATTAGAAAATGTCGAAATTTGTTTTTTAAAATTGTAATAATAATTAAAAACAAGAGTAATTTTTATCATGTCAGATAAAGACGGTTCTTTACTAAATATCATTAATGATAAAGGTGTTTCAATGGAAAAAACAGATAATCATCCTTCGACAAGTACAATCAATGTACTGGAGCAAAAAATAAATAATTTAATTGAAACGGTATTCCTTTTCACTATCAACAAAACCTCCGCAAATGCAACAAAACCATTAATTTTTATGGAAGAAATAGCTGAACAAACTGAGTCTGTTTTACTTAATATAGAAATTTTAGAACAAGCTCTTTTTGAACGTCTGTTGTTGCAAACTCCATCGGATTATTTAATACCTAATGATAGCAGTTCTGACTTAACTGTCGATGTAACTGAAACAAAAGTGATTAATTATCTATTTAGATCGTATTTAATTTGCCAGCAATATAATAAGAATGATGCAGAATTAGCTGAGTTTTGTTCTCGTATTAGATCTTTAATTTTGAGGAATGTATCAACTTCAATGAAACAACCAGATCTTTATGAAGGTCAGTCACTTTCTTCGCAGTGGTTAGAACTTTTGAAAGATCCTTATGATCCAAATTATGATTCAGTGAAAGAATTTATAGCTGCAACTGCAAAAGAAATGTATTTTGATGATGAAGATAATGCTATGAGTGGTTTGAAAGGCATATTTTATCCAATGCTCTCCGAGATACAAAAAAGTCTTAAGACTTGTAGTTTAATAACAATAGAAAAATGGATTATTCCATTATTACAAACTTTTGTTGGCAATAAAACAGCTCCACAACTAGGAGATTTGTTTATGGATTTTACAACGCCTAATCCAGGAGTTGAGGGTATTAGATATGCGGAATCTATATTAGGACAACTTTTAAGTTTATCTATTTTACCTAAAAATCAAAATGGTCCATATGAGTACTATGATAATTACATGGATGCAATGTCATCAACTATGAATGATTCATTGTGGACATATTTAAAAAGTCATTTGGATAATTTACATACTCTTTTCAAATCAATTTTGTTGCTAGGTGGGTCAGCTAAAACCAAGATTTTGGTGTGGATTGGAAATGCCTTACATGCAAATGTTCCCAGAGGTCAAATATGGAATACTCATAATATGTCGGCTTTAGGAAATTTAACAAGTGCGAGTGATGCATTTATGATTAATTTATGTGGTGTTCTAATACGATTATGCATACCATTATTTAAACCAGGGTACAAAATTTTGTTGGTAGATCCAACATATAGTGCTGTAACAGAAAAAGATAGATTAATAAAAAATGTTCATTTAAAAAATGTGTGTGAAGAGACTTGTCTCTTACCAGCAGAAGGAAATCAACCAAGAATCACTGTTGATAACTACAATTTTATAACTGAATGTTTCTTTATGACTCATAAGGCAATTGATTTAAGTAAATAGACTATTTTATTATATAAATATGTATGCTAACTTCAGATCCTGCTCCCTTTGGGGATGTGGGACTTTTTAAATTGTTTTTTTTTTTCGTTTTCATTTAAACTTAATTTAATGTTTTTTATTTATTTAAATTTTAAGGTTATCGTGTTTGTATGGAGAAATTCGCACGAATGAGTCGGGAAATACATCGCCTTCAAGGTGCTTATCAAGATTCAATGGAACAAGGCGCAGTGGATGTAGCTCAAAATATAATGCAAATGTTAACATCCCAAACGCAACAATTTTTATGTTTAAAAAATACTATAATGGAACCACATAATGATCAGCTTTTACTTCAATTTTATGAAGCTACTGCTGTTTGGTTAATTGAAATTACGACCAAATCGGCAAATGATATTGAAAAAATGACTGAAGCAAAATGTTTTGCTCCTAAAGAAAGACAAAATATAACATTGCCATTAAAAAATAATGTACCACATTATTTAAAGTATTTTGAAATTTAAATTTTAACACTGACTTTTTAAGTGAACTTTACTTATTTTTAGATCTATTCCAGAGCATATTTTGGAAAATATTGTTGGTTATATGACATTCGTTCGTCATTTTGAAAATCAAGCAATTGAATTAGATGTAGCAGTTCAGAATGAGCTGTTTAGAATGATTTTGATATTTATGGGAAGTGTGGAACGAGCCCGAAATCCACATTTAAGAGCTAGATTAGCTGAAGGCTTAGAAAGCTTATTACCGAAGGATACTTCCAATCTTTTCAAAAGTTCTTTTAAAACCAATTTATTTGATGGTCATCCTGATAGAATGGAAATTGCTGCAAATTTGTTAAATGTTTTCGTCAGTATTGAAATGACTGGACAGTCAGTGCAATTCGAACAAAAGTTTAACTATCGTCGCCCAATGTACCGAATAATGGAATTTCTATGGGACTTAGAAGAACAAAAAGAAGTTTTTAAGTAAGATACATAATACTTTTAAGTTTTTCATAAATAAAAAATCTATTAAAATTATTTATAGAAAATTAGCTATTGAAGCTGTACAAAATATAGAAGCTGTGAACCCCCCAATATTTTTACGTTTCGTAAATTTACTTATGAACGATGCAATATTTCTTCTGGATGAATCTTTATCAAATCTTCAACAAATAAGACAATTACAAGCAGCTCAAGATGCGGGTGAATGGGATAATTTACCTCAAAACGAAAGACAACAAAATTTCGCAAATCTTCAACATTTGGGAATGATAACAAAATTTGATAACATTTTAGGCCGCGATACAATCAATATTTTAAAATTATTAACCAGTGAAATTAAAGAAATTTTTTGCCATGATTCTATGGTTGATCGTATAGCTTCAATGTTGAATTATTTTCTTTTGCATTTAGTTGGCCCAAAAAAAGGAAATTTTAAGGTAATTCAGGAAATTCTGTAAAGAAAATATTTAAATAAATTTTTAATTTTCAAGGTAAAAGATAAAAAAGAGTATGAATTCGATCCAGCAAATACTGTTTTAGAAATTTGTCGAATTTACATTAACTTGAAAGAAAATAATAATTTCTGTTTGGCAATTTCGCAAGATGGTCGTTCATACAGCAGTGAATTGTTTATTTTTGCTGAACAAGTTTTAGGTAATATATACTAGTATTAAATTTCCATAAATGCTTTATTTAACATGACTCGTTTTTAAATTATTTTAGCACGCATTGGTGGTGGACAATTGATTGGTGAACTTAGAGAATTTTCAGATAAAGTCGAACACTTGGAAAAAAAACACAGAGAAGATCAAGAAGCTTTAATCGATCCACCAGACGAATATCTTGATCCAATAATGTCAACTTTAATGATCGATCCTGTAATTTTACCAAGCTCACATGTAACTGTCGATAGAGCAACAATAACTAGACATTTACTAAGCGATCAATCAGATCCATTTAATCGTTCGCCTTTAACAATGAACCAAGTCAAACCGAATGTCGACTTAAAAAATGAAATTGATGCTTGGATTTCGGAAAAACGACGTAAATACATTAAGCAATTAAATATTAATCCTATTGAAGAAGGGTTAAATCCAGTCAAACAAGAAGACGAATTAATGAAAAATAACGAAACGGATAAAAAATAATTTTTAATTATACAGTTAGATAATTTTCTTTTGGTTCTTTTTATATACAAATAATTATATTGTTGTTTATTTTTAAAATTTTATATAATTACAAGGTATGTTAATTATGATTTATGTTATATAAGTTATAACCCTTAAAAATAATTTTTCCCAAATTATGTTCACTTAAGTTGTAGGTAATTTCATCAATAAATTAAATATCAATAAACAGTCGTTGTTTTACAATTAAGATTGTATTTTCAAAATAAAATGGTTGTTTTATCTTCATATAAAGTTTATTTAAAATCTAAATTAATATTTTTTTTATTAATATTATGACGTTAAAAATCTAATTTGATCAACAGGCCAAACACGTAAAATAACTCGACTCTTTATTAATCCTATTGGTACTGGACCATAATATCTAGAATCTGAACTGTTTTTTGTATTATCACCTTCGATCCACACATGTCCAGGTGGTATTATAATTTCAGCTAATGGAACTCGTCGTTCCACAGTTTTAATTTTTTCATCTTTAACAATTTGAACTAAATTCTTAGAATCACTGGACAACGAACTATTTGCTGCGCTAAGATTACTAGAAGATAATTGATTTTTTAATTTTACCGTATTTTTATTGACAGTTTTTAAATCATCATCACGGATTTCCGATGCATATAAATTTTTTTTATAATGATTTGGTGTTAAAGAGATCATTAAATCCGTACGAGCAATAATCCGATCACCGGGTAGACCAATAATCCTAAAAAATAAAATGAAACATGTTATTCTCAATTAATATAACTATTCCCAAATCATGTAATTATATAAATGCATTAAAATTAAAAACATTAATTAATAAAAAAGTAAAATTTTTATTTATACAAACGATTATGTATTTTTATTACCTCTTGCAAATGTGCTGTTGAGGATTCGTTGGACATTTTGCTATTATGATATCTCCGCGGTCTATTTTGTTTAATCTCGGTGATATTCGATCGGTCAGTAGAACTAGATTTGTAAAAGCGATATTTTTTAAAAATTACTTGTTATTTGCTTTTCAAAATTTATGTATTACCATTATTTGAAAATAGCGTTGGTTCCATTGAAGGACCAGAGCACTAAAATGATATAAATAGAATTATAATAATAATAATTTAAATTCGGAAATATATTGAAGTTTTACCACTACTAAATCACCAATATATTCAAATGTACAATGAGCTACACAACCATATTGTATAATATATCCCGCGACTCCAAGGGTTTTCGTTATAAACTTAAACATATTATTAAAATTTAATAAAAATAACCGATGTAGTATTTTATTAATTTAATTCCAATTATATAGAAGTTGCACTTGGAAGTATTTCTTATCATGCTTATCGAAATTATGAAACAAAAATTTGTTACGTTCCCTAAAACTTCAAAATTCAACTTGCCTTGACACATCAGTTCTATTTATTTGCAAGAGCAATAAAAGTGAAGTGACTATCGAAATGGAAATAGACTTACCATATCATTGTAAATTCATATCATTGAAAATTTCTATACTCAAAAGTTTATTATTTACAGGAAGATTTTCATTTATAATTTTAATATTCAAATTGAAATATTTATCCTACCTCATATCTACGTTACGTAATGTAATACGTAATTGAACTTTTGATCTTTTTTAATAGGAAAATTAATCTTTTGTCCTCTGCCGACGACCAGCCGATGAAAATTTTTATTACATTTTTTTTTTTGCTGACAATCAACTTATTTAAGTAATTGACCATTCATTACATATTTCGAAAATCGGTTCATTTTTAAATACATTTATTATGAGATAATTTCATTAAATTTTGTGTGGCCCAATATTTATGATTTTTATAACTGGACTGATAAGTATTGGTATTAATAAAATAACAGGTCGCACGTTCATTTTATGGTACGTACTAACTACTGCGTAAAGTGAATAAAAGGATAAGAAAATTCTGAACACAAATTTTTGCTTTGACGATCTCTGCTGATTTATTCCGTTAATGTGTCAAAAACATATGATTAGTATTCTTCTTTGTATGATTTGCAAAATATCAAAACAATTTTGAAATTACATATTTGTTAATTTGAATAGGACGAATCAATTTATTTAAAATTTAAAATAGTAAAAAAAAACATCGAAAAAATGTTTGCCGGTTTCAACATAATGTTTCCTGAAAACGCTCGTTTTTTCCAAAAATTTAAATGTTATTCTGTATCAATGTTGCCTGGAAATGAACGTCAGGATGTTGAAAAAGGTGGTAAAATTATAATGCCACCATCAGCTTTGGACCAACTAACAAGATTAAATGTCGTGTATCCGATGCTTTTTAAATTGACAAATAATAAAAAAAGTCGAATTACTCATGCTGGAGTACTTGAATTTGTAGCTGATGAAGGCAAAGTTTATTTACCATATTGGATGATGCGAAATTTATTACTGGATGAAGGTGATCTTCTTCAAATAGAGAATATATCATTACCTGTAGCAACTTTTTCAAAGTTTCAACCTCAAAATATAGACTTTTTAGATATAACAAATCCAAAAGCTGTTTTAGAAAACGCATTAAGATATTTCTCCTGTCTGACTACAGGCGATTCGATTGCAATTAAATATAACCAACGTATATATGAATTATGTGTATTAGAAACACGTCCTGGTAATGCCGTGAGTATCATTGAATGTGATATGAATGTTGAATTTGAAGCTCCTGTAGGCTATAAAGACCCAAAAGCAGAAGAAAAAGAAAAAAAGCACGAAGAAACAGAAGAGCCAATGGAAGAAATTGAAGAAGATGATAAATTAACTTTTCGCGGTGAAGGTGTTCGTTTAGATGGAAAAAAGAAAAAGGAAACTCAAACTGACACACCTGTTACGATAAAGAAGACCCAGAGCAGGGGTATTCCAGATTATAATCATTCATATGGTTTAATAAAATTTAATCGTAATATAAAACCTATCAGTGATCGTGTAAAAGAAACTGCCGAAAAAATTGATGAGGATAGCGAAGACGTATTTCATGGAGCCGGGTTTTCTTTGAAAAAAGGTAGAAAATAAAATTTTTATATTAAATCTCGGTTTATTAAAACTTTTTTGCGATAATCGTAAAGAAATTTACTAAAAAAAATTTTTATAATTCAAATATATTAAGATTTGAAAATATTGACTTATTTTATTTGAAAAAAGTTGACATAGTATTTCAGGATAATCATTACGATTGCATTAGTAAATTTATTTATTAGTTTACAATACAATTAACAGTTTGATAGTTTTATAGTCAAATAAAAATAGTTCCAATTTTTTTTGGAAACGAATTCAAAATGTGTTCCTTATATCTACAATAGTCCTTGTCGTTTTAAATCTTCATAAGTTTTTCTTGTAACAACATTTCCTTGTGTATCTTCAAATTCTTCCTCTTGGTCGGGTATCCATCGTTCAGCTTGTTTTTGAGCTTTTAATTTTTCCCATACTAAAAATTTAAGTTTTTAAATTTGCATATGACTGAGCTTTAAAAGACTTACATGTTATTGCATCTTCAATTTGAGTTACATTTGCGAAATGGGCCGTATTTGGAATTCCTAGGCATCTCATACCATGAGCATGTCTCCATTCAGCAAAATGTCTTTGAAAGGCCTTTGGTCCTTTATACGTAAAGTTGCCACATATTTCACAGTTATAACTAATATTTAGACCATGTAATTTATACAGCCAATATGGAATTGGTTTGCCATCCCAACCAAGTGGGAGATTTTTTGGATTATATGGTACATCATCGGCATCATCATCACCAGGATCACTTTCACTAGCCTCAGCATCGCTGTCATCTCGTTCGCCTCCGGTTCTTGCTTGCTTTCTTTGTACGTTTTCTTTCGTCGCACTTCTTTGTTCTGATATTAACTCAGCATATTTGTACAGTTGACCTTCCATTGATGCAATTTCTTTTTGTCTATTTAATTCTCTGGCACTAGATTTCCCACCGGTTTTTTTCGCCATCAAAGATGGATCTAGTGTTTTTTTCCCTTTTGTAGAAAATAATCGTTGAGCTCGTTCTTCTAATGTTCCACCACATTTTAAACCAAGTGCCATTAAGGCAGATTTTAAACGATCTAACCCTAATGAAGCTAATTCTTCCCAACTGGAAAATGCCGATAAATCTAAATGAGCTCCTGTATTAGCTAAAGCCGATTCAGCCTCTTTTGGCCAACCGGGAAAACTACCACTTTGCCATTGTTTCTGAAATTCTTTATCAATTTTATCTAATTCTGCATTGATATCTAATAAAGGTTTAATACGTAAAATATAATTGTAAAGGTAATTATTTAATCCTTCTAAGTATTTTTTGTATTCCATATTTTTCCTTTCTTTTGGAATATCAAAAACATGGTCGAAAGTCATAAGGTAAGTTATATAATCTACTTTTTCAATTCCTCTAATGTTTAAATAATTTTCATAACATTCATTTAGATCAAGATAACGGCCATAACCTTCTTCATCAGTAAAATCTACTAATGCACTCATTTCTTCTGGATTCTGATATGCTTTTGTTAATTCTTCAAATTCAACTGATAGTGGTACACTGATTTCATTTGGATGCTTTTTATAAAATTCTTTTATTTGTTTGAGACGAGAATAAAATTCAGAAAACTCATTTGGTCCTGAAAGAGCTTGAACTTCAGCTTTACGCTCATTATCTTTATCTTCATACAGCTCTTTTAACTTAGCGGTTGCATTATGATGAAGCTAAAAAATATCAATTCGATAATTTTATTTACTTCATTTGAAAATTTTACAAAAAATAAAGAAACTCACATCAAGCAAATACTTAAGCCGATGTTCAGAATATATTTTATCTTTGTCCTAGAAATAAATTATCTGAAAAAAATTAAATGAAAAAAATATAGCTAACAAAAACATACGCTCAATTTTTTGGATGCATATTCATCAACCATAAGCTTTATAAGTCTTTCTCTTTCTTCATGATATCTTCTCTGTTGTTCCAAAATAGTTTCCATAATTTATAATTCAATAAAATAGTGAAAATATATTTTATAAATTATTTGTCTACAAGACAAATAGATCGTCTTATTTTTTTTTAAAATTCACAATTTTTATATTTACTCACAACACAATTTACCGAACTGCACAAAAATGACACAAAACTATTTGAAGTTCAAAAACAATACTCGTAAAGTCGTAATATCCTTCGCGTACCTTATGGCTAGCACTGTCACTTCGAATGATATTTTTTAGCAATTTTCGACTTGAAATTGTTCTGGGAAAAAAATTATTTTTATTTAATAAAATATAATATGAAATAAAAATTGACGATATAGACAATGAATGATATTGACTGCAAAAACATTAAATAATTTTTTAATTAATTTTTATTTTATATTATTGGAAGCAATAAATTTTTGTTCAAACAATACAAAAAAAAATAGCTTTAAAAATTTGTTTAACTGCTGGTAACATTTTCAGCTAAGAAACTGTGCGCGCGTCTGTCAGAAAATATTTATTTTTAGGTTATGTACAACTGCGTTATGGTTGAATTT
Source organism: Argyra leucocephala (assembly GCA_963942445.1). Taxonomy (NCBI): domain Eukaryota; kingdom Metazoa; phylum Arthropoda; class Insecta; order Diptera; family Dolichopodidae; genus Argyra; species Argyra leucocephala. Next base: position 63,053,208 of record OZ012678.1, on the reverse strand, counting down.
CTTCAATATCAAGGATGTTCTGAAGAAGAAGCCATCAAGGAGAAAACTTTTTTTTTTCTTTTTAACATCATATTGTAAAAAAAATAATAACAACGGAGTGAAATAACATCAAAATCACTCAATTAAACATCAGTGAATAAAATACTATAAAAATTATTAAAAAAAAACTATCATAACCAGATTAATTAAAAATAAAAATGGCTGAAAATGCACCAGACCATGAGGCTCAGATGGGTCCTACTCAAGTAAATCACGATGACCAATCTAAAGAAGTTATAGCTACAAAAATTTGTGGAACTGTTAAGTGGTTCAATGTTAAAAGTGGTTATGGTTTTATAAATCGTAATGATACAAAAGAAGACATTTTTGTTCATCAAACAGCTATTATTAAAAATAATCCAAAGAAGGCGGTTCGTTCCGTTGGAGATGGCGAAGCAGTAGAATTTGACGTTGTTGTTGGTAAGTACTTCTTTTAACACGTTTTAATAAAATAAAAAATTTTAATATTTACATATGATCCTCTTTTATATATATTGAACAATTATAAACTAAAAATTTGTATACATATGTATGTTTGTCAACTTGTGTGTTGAAAAAAAATGAATAAAATATATCTTGTATATACTTAACTTAATAGAAAAATAATAATACATATTAAAATTGTTCATTCTAAATATAAAAAAGTGAATATCTATCGTTTCAACAGAAATTTTATTTTATGATGAAACGCATAGAAAAATTTGTCTAATTGAAAATTTTTGTTAAATAGTTTTAGAAATTAATATTTTAATTTACATAGTCAAATAATGTTTTAACGTGATTCATAATTTAAGAAAAGACTTATAATTTTAAAATATTCTTTTAGGAAAACAGGGATATGAAGCTGCAAACGTAACTGGTCCAGGTGGAGATAATGTTAAAGGTAGTCAATTTGCTGCGGATAAACGTCGTTTCCGTCGTTCATTCAAACAAGGTTTTCGTGGTCGTTCGAGTGGCCCAAGAGGAGGTGGTGAAAGTGGAGGTAGCCAATCCGGAGGTGAAGGTCAAGATGGGCAAGGTTATGATGGTCAGCAACGTGGACCTCCAAGACAAAGAGGTCGTGGCGGATTTAATGGAGGATTCGGTAGAGGTCGTGGAAGAGGTGGTGGTGGTCGTGGTAGAGGATTCGGCATGGGGTATAAAAATTTTGGTAGACGTCCACAAAGAAGATCTGAAAATGATGGAAGTATGAATGGTGGACAACAACAACCATTACAACAACCAGGTGGTGGTCCACCTAGACAACGTGGGGGTGGTGGTGGCCAACGTGGTGGTGGCGGTCCAAGAAGGTTTTTCCCAAGAAGTAATAATTTTAGACAAAGTAATGGTGGTGGTGGTGGTGGTGGTGGTGGCGGAGGTGGTTTTCAACAAGGTGGTGGTCCATCACCTCAATCTAGAGGTGGCCCACCAAGAGGACGAGGAGGAGGTGGATTCAGACGTAATTTTAGAAGACCCGGTGGTCCAAGAGGAGGTGGTCCACCCCAAAATGTTGGTCCAAATCAGCAGTAAAAAGAATTAAAAATTCAAAGGAAAATGAAGATAAAATAAGAAGAATTATGTATGCTAAGAATTTATTTTGTCTATCTTCATATAAAATGGAAGTGTGCGATGAAATATTTTTGCCCACCTTACAATTTTTTAATTATAATTTTTTCCAATTTTTTGACTGCTCGATTTTTATTTTACAAAAAACAAAACAACAATTTTATCCTTAAACATCATTACTGTAATTTCACTAATTGTAACATTAACAAAAATAGGAGAACATATTAAAATATGTAATATGAAAAGGAGATTGTAAACAATAAAAAAAGCCATTTTTAAAATCTCTTATTTTTGTATACTTTATTATATATATGAAACTAGCGTTGTATAATATATATTTATACGAAAAAAAATTAAAATAAATGTTGAAAGAACTCATTTTGTTTCAATAGTTTCGGTAAATTTTTTTAGTAGAACAAAAGTACGAATTAAAATACATACATACTTTCCAATATAACATTTTTCTATTAAATGAATATCGCTTACTGCAAGAATAAAACACAAAGAGTTTTAAAATAAATCTATTTTATATTTATTAATAAAATAATTACTCTTTAATTTAATCCCAATTTATTCTATAATTGTATTATTTATATAGAATTATTCAAAAATATTAACCTTTATCCAGAATGTAAAAGCATTTTCTCTTAATATAATGCAGTGAAAAAACAAATAAAAACTTATGTTGACCACATGTAAAAATACATTTCCTGCCAATGAGGAATGTATTGCATCACAGGATTACAAATAGATTTAGCGAATGGGATTGAATTTGCAACGCTATTCAACATTTTATTAATACGATTTTGTGTTTTACTTTCATAGAATGGTGATCTAACTAAGTATAGCAACAAATTAACACATCTTCTACTTAATTCAATTTTCTGTTTTTGACTGAGTAAATGTCGGTTTTTATAATAAATGCGTATACTGAAAAAAAAATTTTTTTTACATTTGCTAAAATAGAAAATTAGAATTTTACCAGGCTATATCAAACAACATAGCTACTCCATAACTTTTCCATGTTTTATAACCAAATAATCCAATTGAACCAAGATGAACAATAGGTTTAACAATATATAAATATTCAGCTTTACATAAAACATTTTTTTTATCTTTTGGATCTATATATATAGGCACAGTAAAATCTCTCTCATTTGGTGGAGGAGCTCCATTTATTTTTCGAATAACTTTTCCTGACCTTAACTTGAAAAATTTCGATTCACTACCTTCTATCGGATCCTTTTCATCTTGATCTATAGATCCGTTAACATTTTTGCGATCCAACGTTGTAATGGGTGGCATTTTTATTACACAATTAGTGCACTTTTGCAGCAGGAAATATCTACCTAATGATCTTTAATATAACTTTTTATTAAAAGCACTTACGTTTAAAACAAAATTTACTTTATTATTTGGATAACTGTTATAAAAAACCACCGTCCCTTTTGTCCCCATAATTTTTTTGCTGTTATTTCGATGAAAACCTCACAATATTCTAAAGTTGTTATCATCAGTTTTACTCTGTATAATACTCCGTTGGTTAAAGGTTGAACTGATCCAGCTTTTTCTATGATTCTGTCATTAAAGAGTACTAATAAATTTGATAAACTATAAATTAACTCTGTTGTTACAGAAGAATTTGAAATTCTTCCTAAAATAAGAATAAAAATTATACATTTTACAAATTCATTTTTTGTATAATTTAATATTTTCACCTGCTAAAAAATATGAAGCCCATTTAAAAGTAGTTTCAAAATCTCCGACTGTTTGTGGGTTTTCACTAACCCATGTTTTGTAAGCTTCAAAAATTTTTTTTAAAGAAAAGGTAACACTAGACATGTTTTTTTTTTTTTGAAGCAAAATATTTTTATATCTAGTATTATTTTTCCAATCGTTCAATTTATTTTATAAATATAAATAAAATAACTTTATCACAAAATACAATAGATAAAGATAGATTATTATAAATATATATTGACAGATTTATGTCAAGTCAAGTAGTGAACTTTTAGAGTATCGAAAATTTTGACTTTTAATAATATCAAATATGGTAAAAATTTTTCATGTAGCACTGAATCTGAAATAAGATTTTTGTTAATTAAAATCTTTTTATTCTTAATTCAAATTATTTGAAACCCTAAAATAAAATATAATTGTTTATTAGCCCATTAAGACATATAATTGTAAATTTAATGTACGTACTTTTTTAAATTCATGTAATCTAATATCAAACGAATTTTTTTAAATACTATAGTTATGTTTGTAATTTTTAACGGCAGAGGTAATAAAGAACCCAACTAACCAAAATATTATTTATAGATTGTCAAAAGGCTGTCAACTTTGTCAATTAGTTCCGTGCGCCCGTGTGAAAATTCTTGCTCGTGGTTTGGATTCTGTTCCGCGATAGAAATTTTCTTAAAATATAATATACTAAATTAAAAAAAATTAAATTTACTTTAAACTGTTATTAGTAAATTTATAAAATTAAAAAGGATTACCAAGATGCCTTCCAGCGATCCATTGCCGCCAAAAGAAAGTGCACTTTTTCGAAAACTGCTGGTAAAATACATTGGTTTTATTAACTCTAGTTGTAGTTTAAAGTCTTAAATTTCCATAAAATTAAATAAGAGAAAAATTACTTGTCATTTTAAACTTAGTAAAACAAAATTGATTTCCATATACGGACAATACATTATGCATCTTGAGTTATAACCGATTTTAACCTCAAAATATTTAGTAAAATAAATATAAATTGGAAGAATACAATTAAATTATAAAACAAATAATAATTTAAATAATTTAATAATTTTAGAAATGTTATGAAATGAAACAATATAAGAATGGGCTGAAGTTGGCTAAACAAATTCTTTCAAACCCCAAATATACTGAACATGGTGAGACGTTGGCTATGAAAGGTTTAACATTGAATGGGCTTGGAAGACGAGAAGAAGCTTATAAATATGTTCGTCAAGGCTTGAGAAATGATTTAAAATCACATGTATGTTGGCACGTCTATGGGTTGTTACAGCGTTCAGATAAAAAGTATGATGAAGCTATTAAATGTTATCGTAATGCATTAAAATGGGAAAAAGATAACTTACAAATTCTTAAAGATCTTTCTTTATTACAAATTCAAATGAGAGACTTGGAAGGATATAAAGAAACCCGCCATCAATTATTTAAACTTCGTCCATCTCAGCATGCATCGTGGATTGGTTTTGCGATGAGTTATCATTTGCTGGGAGATTTTGAAACGGCAAACAGTATTCTTGAAACATTCAGGCAATCTCAAGCTTTAATTGTAAGTAAAGATTATTAAATCATTAAAATAAATATTAACAGAAATTTTTAGGAAACCCACGATTATCGACACAGTGAACTATTGTTATATCAAAATCAGATATTAATTGAATCTGGTAACTACGAAAAAGCACTTCAAAATTTATTAGGTTTTGAAAATCAAATTGTTGATCAGTTAGCTGTGAAAGAAACAGTTGGAGATCTTTATATTAAGTTGAATAAAAATAGTCAAGCAATTCCCATATATGATGAATTAATTCAGAGAAATCCAGAAAATGTCGAATATTATAAAAAATATTTTGAAGCTAATAAAATGAAAAATCCTCAAAAAGTATTAGAGTGCTATGAAAAGTTTCAAAAAACTTATCCTCATGCGTTATGCCCAAAGCGTCTTCCATTAGATATAGCTGATGGTGACAGTTTCCGTGAAATTGTTGATCAATATTTACGCAAAGGCTTAAGAAAAGGGGTACCACCACTTTTTAACAACGTACGTTCCTTATATCAAAATCCAAAAAAAACCGAGATTATAGCACAACTAATTCAAGAATATTTTTCAAACTTGACACTTTCGGGGCATTTCTCGAAAAGTGATTTTGATAATAATAAACCAATAGAACCTGTTTCAGCTTTATTATGGACAACTTTATTCTTAGCTCAACATTATGATCATTTAAGGGATACCGAAAAAGCATTGAGTTGCATCAATATGGCAATAGATCACACGCCAACGTTAATTGAATTATTTGTAACAAAAGGTCGGATTTATAAACATGCTGGTGATCCTGTTGAAGCTTATATATGGTTAGAAGAAGCTCAAAGTTTAGATACTGCTGATCGTTATATAAATTCAAAATGTGCAAAATATATGTTGAGGGCAAACATGATTAAAGAAGCAGAAAACATTTGTTCCAAATTCACGAGAGAAGGAGTATCCGCTATGGAAAATTTAAATGAAATGCAGTGTATGTGGTTCCAAACAGAATGTGCCCTAGCATTTCAAAGGCTTGGAAAATGGGGTGATTCACTGAAAAAATGTCATGAGGTTGATAGACACTTTGCAGAAATTATTGAAGATCAATTTGATTTTCATACGTACTGTATGCGAAAAATGACACTTAGGGCATATGTAGGATTATTACGCTTAGAGGATATTTTGAGAAAGCATCCATTTTATTTCAAAGCAGCTAAATGTGCAATTGAAGTAAGTTTCTATTTTAAACTGCTAAAATAGGTTAATAATGTTTTGAAATATTTTAGGTGTATATAAGGCTGTATGATAAACCATTAAAAAGTGAAGAAGCTGTAGAAGAAATCGACATTGGTAAATATTGATAAAAAATTTTAAAATGTTCAAAAATTTAACTTACAAATATATATATTTTTTTTTAGAAAATTTGCCACCTTCCGAATTAAAAAAACTAAGAAATAAACAAAGAAAAGCAAAAAAGAAGGCTGAATTAGAAAGTGCTCAAGCTGCCCAAGCTGCAGTTAAAAAAGAACAACATCAAAAATCTAAACAACAAAATCCTCAGGATACAGATCCCGATGCTCCACAACTAGATGAATTAATACCAGATAAATTAGAAAGACCAGAAGATCCTTTGGAAAAGGCAATAGAATTTTTGAAACCGTTACAACTTTTAGCCAAAGATCGAATTGAAACATATTTATTAGCTTTTGAAGTTTATTTGAGAAAACAAAAAATTTTATTAATGATTCAATCGATTAATCGCGCCCGAAAAATTGATCCAAAACACCCAATCGTTCATGGTTGTATTATGAAATTAACAAAAGCCTTAGAACTATTTTCTGATTTAAATCCAAGTGTTAAAATTGTTGTTGATAAATCAAGTAAAGAACTAATTGGTGACAAAACACCAGAAAAAATTAATCAAGAATTTATCGAAGAAAATAAAAATTCTATATTGCATTTAATTGAAGGTGCTAAAATAATGTATGCTATAGATCCCAGTAAAAAGGATGAAGCAATCAAATTGATAACAAATTTCGATGTTAAAAAAATAAGTTTATTGGTATGTAAAAAAATAAAAAACTATAATCTGATTCAATTAAATATTTATTCATAAGTAATTTTATTTTTTTATTTTAGGATTGTACAAAAGTTTTTGAAAGTATACGTGATGGACATTTTGGACAAGATATTGAAGATATTTTAAAAGATTATAAAAAAGTTTGTCACTATCGTTTTCCTTACGCTCATCTATTTAGAGATGATAAAGCAAAAAATTTTGAACAACCACCAAGTGAAAATCATATAAACGAATCTAAAGATGAACAAAAGACTGCAGATTTGTAAAAATAATTAAATAAAATATCAAAATAAAACCAGAAAAATATTTATTTTAAAAATAAATGATACAACAAATTAAAAATTATAAATATGTAACAAAGAAAGATTCATTGTTAATTTCCCAGTAATTCATGTTTTTATCTGTTAATTTAATTTTGAAGCAAAGCCCTTTTTTAGATATTAATTAGGATTTTTTATTAAAAAAATATATTTTTTTTTTTGACATATGTAATAATTTTAACAGCAAAAATAGATCTTAACTTTATATACGTATAGATATGTAGATACATATATTATATTATACATATATAATTATAATTTTATACATATTATATATCTTAATTATTTTATAAAAAATGAAATAAAGTGTTTAAACATTTTTTATTGGAAATTATGTGTTGTATGAAAAAAACAAAACACAAGAAAATAATAGGAAATATTTTTTAATTTGCATATAAAAAAAAAAACCATTTATAAATTAGCATGAAGTTTTTTGGTCCTATAATGTGTGTAAGAAGAACAAAATTTAAAGTATAGGTTAAAAAACTAATTATTCTTTTTATAAATTTTTTGAATGCTTAAAAAAACAATATATTACTATGTTAAGTCCTTTGTTGATTTAATTTAATATCGAATTAAATATTGAAAAAAAAACATAAGCAATATAACATATATTCCTTTTTTAAATTCTATGGCCATGTCGATAGATTACACCAATTTTTTTTAATTTAAATTCAAATTTAAAAAACTTTTCAAATTTGAAAAAAAATGTTAATTTTGTGATCTTATTGATTCTCTGGTAAGGATATAAAATTTTCTTTCTGTGCGCTATTGAAAGCAAAGCGCATTTATTTGTATTTAAAAAAAAAACAATATTTTTATATTATAATAATTGGTACGTATATCGAATTTTATTTTTATAAAAAAATTTTTTACATCATTCTTTTAAATTATTACTTAAATTTCTTTTAGTTTTACATATTTTAAAATCATTAAAATGTATTTTCTACATTTATTTAAATATTAAAAGCGTTTTATTAATGAAAAGTAGTTGGATGTAATGTAAATATTTCAAAATTATTTATTTGAAATAAAAGAAGAAAATTTATTTAAACAAATTTATTTGAAGCGAAAAATTCAAAACAATGTAAATCTATTAACGATTTTAAATCCTAATCACTATCTTATTTAAGTAGATCAATAACTTACGATAAAATAAAAACATAGTTGATAAAATTGCAATTTAGATAAAACAAAGAAATATATAAAACTATATATTTTTATTTTATTTAAAAGGAAATGGAAAATTTTCCTCTATTATAGAAGTAAGTAAATTAATTAAACAAAACACAAAAAAAAAGTATATATATATAAATATGACTAAAAATCATTTTAAAATGTGATTCAATTCCGAATATTATTAACTTGTAACAATAATCAAAAATCAACAATTAAAAAACTAATTTAATATGCTAATGTCTGCTAAAAAATTTTACAGCAAAAAAGAGGAAACAAAAATAATACAAAAATAAACAAAATTCAATGCAATAAATTCATAATCATTTGTATTAATTTTAAGAGAATACTTAATTGTTTTGTTATTAGTGAAAATTGATATTCGTGTCCAGATCTAAAAAAAAAAATACAAATTCTATGATCTTTATACATATGTTCAACTTCAAATTAAGAAGTTTCATTTAAAAAATTTAATTACAATAATTTTTTTTTTTTTTCAACATAAACAACTTATATTTAATATATAAGAGTATTATTATTAACTTTTTTAAGTGTAAAAATAATTTTATAATTTAAAAAAATTATTTTTATCGATTGAGCATTAGATGATATAGTTGTATGTATAAATTTATAAATTTTTAAGGAATCACTTAAATCTAACCGTTAAAGATCTTGAAAACTAAAAAATAAATCTATCTCAAAGCCATAGCATCTGCAATACCAGATTTAGTTAAATAATTTGATGGTACTTTTCCATTTAACAAAAATATGTTTTATGTTTAAAATAATATCACTAATTTCAGTTGGAGGGCAGATAATTTGTGTGTTCTAATATTTATTTAGACTAGATAGAGAGGATGTTTTAACAGTATAATTTCAGCAAGCTAAACATTATTAATCTAATTTGGTAAAAGCGTAGCAGAAGAGCACCATACTCCCAAGCAATTATTGTCAACGATTTATTTGTAAGTATTTTATTATCGACTTTTATAAACAGTGCTTGTAATCATGTTATTTGTAAATTTTTCTTCTAAATATATATTTATTTTATCATTCTGCTACAAGCTATAAAATGATTGTTATTTAATTTTAGACTTATTGTATATGATAATTTAAATTGCATTCGATCAAATTTATTCAATCTTATATGAAAAATGTTTAACTGATAAAATTATTGATTTATTAGATTAGCTAAAATTTAACGATTTAAAGTAACATTTCTATTTATAATTTTTCTTTTTTATGTTGTCAGTAACTTAGAACTTAGAACATATGTATCTTTTCGTACAATAATTATGGTCCTACAATTTTTACTTTGAAAATAATTCATTTGTAACTAAATAGTTTTTATTTAATTTTTAATGAACAAAAAAAAAAAACAGAATTTGTATACAAAATGCAAAAATGCTCAATCTAAATTTCTATTATTTTTAGCAAAGTTCAACTAAATTATTGATTTATTGTGACTTCCCAAAAGCAAGAAGTAAACATTTGGTAACGAAATAATCTGGATCTGTCTAGTTCGACATTGCTTCTACAAATAATAAGACTAATATGTACTACTTTTTTATTAGTGAACGGAAACCTTGCAACAATTTAAATTATTTAATTTAAAATATCACTAAAAACAGAAATTCGATTAAAAAAATAATAGATTAAAAACTAAATGTTTTTTCGATATCTTGCCATTGATTGCACACTGAATTTGTTATATCACATTTTATTTTCAAATATATATGAGATAACTTTGATAAATGTAAAATGTTTGATGTAATGATTAAATGATTCATAACAACTGTAAAAACTCATGTAACACTGTAGTTGTTAATTCATATATAATAAAAATCATAAAAAGTGTGTATTGGTTTGTTCTGGTAAAAGAATATGTAAAAATTTCAAATTGAGGGGATTGAGTTAAAGCAAAGATATTCTACAATATTTTATTAAAGTCACAAAAATTCTTGTTTAGAATTAAAAAGTGTGCAAAGAATTTTCCTAGAAAAATTTCAAATGCATCAATGATTATACCATGACTAATAACATGATTTGGTAGGAAACATTTGAAATTGAGCGAATGAAATTAATTAAAGAAACAAAACTTATTTTTTTTAAATAAAAAGTATGGTTATCCTTAATTTATTGGTTAAGATAAAAATTTGTGAAATATTTATAAATAAAGAAAAACTTAAAAGAAAAACTCAAACTATTAAAAAATTTCAATAAAATTTCTCGTACTCTCAACAAACCAATTGTACACGAAAATATACATAACAGCGTACTGTGGATATAAAAATGTCTTTAATTTTAATTATAATTTTAATTTTGAAACAAAATCATAACAACCTACATATTGTACTTATGCTTACTTAGAATATGTCGTTATGTAACTAAATACATAAAAAAATAATTTTGTCAAAATTTGAAAAAAAAAAAAATCGAAAATAGTTACAATGTGTAAATTAAATATTATAACTGGTCCCATATTACAAAATTTTTATTTAAAAATATTTTTAATTGTTTTTATATTGAAATTGCGAAATGCATATCATAAAAATTGGTACAGTAGTTTCTTAGATCTATTATACCTATTATATTTATGATAAATATTTAACTTTTTTCTATTTAATATTTTCTGGTTTATAAAACATTATAAAAATAAGATTTTTTCATTTGAAGTTGAAACAATATAATGAATATTTAAATGCATAAACTTTTAAAACTAAATTTGAATAATTTTGATAAAAAATAATTTTAGATAATTAATTAAATTATCATTAAAATAAAAATTACCTAAATAAATAAAACTAAAAATTAGAAAAAAAAAAATACTTTCGGTTTATATAAAAAGAAAAAAGTTATTTAATAAAAATAACGAACTAAAGCAAGGAGTTATTATTATTAAATTAATAAAAGAAAATTAAAACAGAACAAAAGAATTGTATAAAAAATAAAATAAATTATCATGTTGATAAGAACAATTATTATTTTTCTCTTTTATTATCATTTGGGTGTATTTTCGTAATAAATAAGTTAATCTGTTTATATCTGAGTTCTGACACGATATTTAATTTTAAAAAGGTTCCCCACATCAGAAAAATTGTATTAATTGATTGATAATTTAGTACTCCATTCATTATTCATTTTTTCAATTGCCTAATAAACTTATGTATATTTTTAAAAAATTTATAAGATGATAAGAAAATTAAAAGATGAACTCAAAGAACTATGGTATAGTTTTGATATACATATCTAAATAAATATATTTAGATACTAATGATACCCATTTTTTCTCCAATGGCTAAATCATCAAATTGATACCAAATTGTATGTCAAGAAAGTAGAAAAACTGTATAAAAAATGTCCGATATTTTCCTTCTATTTTAAACAATCATACATGTTCCTACAGTAAGCACATCTTTTTGCTTGACTCTCAATTTAATTACTTTTTAATTACTACCTTTAATATGCTTTAATTAACCAAAAAAATATATGTATAAAAAAATAAAACTAAAGTATTTTGATCGTAATAGAATCTGAGATTAGACATTTTACGATAATATTGCATAAGTAAAATGGTAAAACATGGTAAAAGCAAAGACCGTTAATAATATTAATAATATTAACGGTCTTTGGCCAAACCATAACCTAACTATATACTATTTGGTACAACATACATACTTACTATTTTTAATTTTAAATTATGACTTTTCAGCGATATTCCTAGATATTAGTCAAGCATTTGATAAAGTCTGGCATGAAGAATTGCTGTACAAACTTAAAAAAATGTTACCACAGAACTATTTTGCTGCGGTCATATCTTATCGAAAGACAGTTTTTGGTGAAGCATCAAGGTGCCTATACACCAACTAATGAAATTATGTCAGGTGTACCACAGGGGAGCGTCTTAGGTCCTGTTTTATATCTCATTTACACTGCAGACTTACCAACAACTAATAAAACAAACACCGCCACTTTCGCTGATGATACGGCCATACTGGCCTCACATTATAGTAACCCAGTGCATGCTTCAGAGATTCTGCAACACAGCATAAACAAAGTTCAGTAATGGCTAAAAAAGTGGAGAATCAGGGTGAATGGAGCAAAATCAACACATATCACATTTACACTAAAGAGGAAAACTTGTACAGCGGTTGTACTTAATAACGAAGTAGTACCTCAAAAAGAGGGTGTAAAGTATTTGGGCATGCCCTTGGACAGGAGACTCACATGGAAAATTCATATTCATAACAAAAGAAAGCCACTGGACTTGAAGCTAAGCAAATTGTATTGGATGATTGGCCGCAACTCGTCGTTGTCACTGGAAAACAAGCTGCTGATATATAAAGTTTTCTTGAAACCGATATGGACCTACAGAATCCAATTGTGGAGAGTAGCCAGCAACTCAAATATTGCAATATTACAGCGATACGATATTGCAATATTACAGCGAATATTACGCCTTGGTTTGTCAATAATGATATCATACATCGTGATTTGCAAGTGAAAACCATTAAGGAGGAGATTAGAAATATAAGCGGAAAGTACCAGATAAGATTATTAGCTGCACATCCAAACAGACTGCATTAGGAACCCAGTAGGCAATAGGAACAATCAAATAGGGGCAAAAAAATACAATGGAGTATAATGTTGGCAACATGGGTGATTGACCACTGGGTAGGGTTGCCAGAATATCTCTTTTAAAGAGAACATGTACTCTTTTTTGAACACGATATTTTTGTTCACTCTCTTTCTTCGTTCGGATCTTTTGTATCTCTTTTTCTCTTAAACTGAATTTATCTTATTTTTGTAAAGAAAAACAGCAAAAATGTCTCGAGAAAAAAATCTTCGTTGAAAAAAATATTTCCTCCGATGAATTTAAGGAAAAATCTTTAAATTTGAAATTAATTAAATATTTCAAAGGCAAAAATGTAGAATTCGTCTAAATATAGACAGTGCTAGATCGTCACATGCAATTATGTATGAATATACAAACTGCAAAGAATTTTACAATAAAATAAAGTGTAATACATTTTTAATAAAAGTAATGAGCTCAAATCAAAAACCAAATTATGAAACAAAGGCTTGTAAAATTGAAATGTTGTGATTTGTTGCTGAAATAAATTTATATTATGTTTAATATAAAGTATATTATATTAATATAAAACATAATTAATTTATATAAAATATTTTTAATGTTGTGTTCTGGTTTTATGAAGAAAAAAACTGATGAAATAAAGTCTTATTTATTAATTTATTTTAATATTTGATCCTACAGATAAATCTGCAGGTTAGCTCCATAGCTTCTTTTCCCTTTCGAAATGTGGGTCTTTTTTTATCAAATTATATTAATTATTTGGTATATATTTTTTGTATACATATATATTTTAATTGTATATTATACCCTTCTCTTTTTGTCCTCTTTTTTTCCGAAAAAATTTTCCCCTTCTGGCAACCCTACCACTGGGTTATCTCATCCGCTAGTCAGTGCAATTTACCTGCATAAAAAATGCCATACAAACTATTGAATGTCTCCTTCAGAGACAGATTGTAATGTTTCATTGGGAAATAAAAAAAAAAAAAAAAATTAATATATTAATTTAATTGTACTTTAGTTATTGTAGTGTTAACATTTTGAATCGTAAGCTGTTTGAGCTAAATAGTAAATAAATATGTAAATAATACGATTTTTCAAATGAATTAATCATTTATTTTTTAAGCATAGGTGATTAACCCAATCTAAAGAGGAATAAAATTTAAAGATCATTTTCTATAATATTGAGATATTGAGTATATTAGAAAAAAAAATGAATGTAAAATATACCATTATCATGCTATTCTGTCACAATTATTAAATATTTCATTTATACTTTAATTCTTATCAATTTTATAACGATTTTGCTTTGATCCTGGTATTTCTTTTACTCTCTGATTAAATTCCCTAAATAAATAAAGCGAATAATAATTGATAATTAATATTTTTGTTTTGTCTACTAATTTCTTTACGCATCATTTTTATAAAGAACTTTAGTCTTATTTTCAGCGATTTTATTCAAATATTTTGGTTGGTAATCATAAAAAAAAATCATTTTAGAATCAAGTATGTACGGTCGGAATAAATTTTATGCTATAAGTAGATCTACATTTTTTTTAAATTTTAATGAAAACTAAAGATAGTGTAATTTTGAGTGCAATTGCAATCGGGGCTTTTGTTGGTAAATTTTTTTTTTTAATAATTAAAATAAATAATTTATAAAAAAAATAAAACAAAATCAATTTAAAATCGATGTTTAAAAATTATTTTTTCTTCAATTAAAGGAGTAATTGTTGGAGCACTAATACCAGAAATCGGTAAAACTCTTGGAGGATTTGCAGGTTGCATTTTTGGAAGTATAATTGAAATTTTAATAAATGGCTGAATATACTCAGTAAAATATATGTATAATGTATAGTTAAGTTAATTAAATTAATAAATAATCAAAAATATTAAACTGTGTAAACTGTAGGTTTTTAAATAACTTGAAAATAAAAAAAAATACATAATGAAATCTTCATATGTATTTCCTTTTTCAGGTTGCGGTTTTGATCAGCAAAATGAATTACGTAAAATGTATGTTTTAGTGCGGCACTGAGTCAGTATTTACGAAATTTTATATAAAGTTACAGGAATTGTAAGAAATATTCTAATAAACAAATTCAGTTCCCAATTTTAATATTTTAAGCTTGATAAAGCAATTTAATAACTTTACGAATCGGTATTTATTTTTCTGAAGACGTGAAGAGAGAATAACCATTAAGCAATAGCATAAGCATAGCATAGCATTATTTGCAGCATTTGCATAACGCATGCAATGCAAATTGCAATTGCATATTTTTTTGAAGAGGTAAAGCAAGAGCCAAATGAAGCACACATTACACAATAGGCAATTGCAATTTGCATTGCATTATTGCATTGCTATAGAAATTTATTATGCAAACACTGCAAAGCAAACGCATATATATAGCAAAGCAAAGCATATGAAACAAAATTACTGGATTGACTTAAATTGAAACATGTTTCATTTGTTCAAATGTTCTGTATCTGTTTGTTTTGTTATATCAATCTATGGTTGGATTGTACTGAAGTTTCATTTTTTCATATAAGAAAAAAAGTTCTGATATTTCTGATGCTATGGATGGGTAAATTCAGCGGGATTAACCGTTGGTCGCTGGATATGAAATCCAATTGTGAATCTATGTATGTACCATGAAATGAACACAATTCATCAAAAAAATTAACCGCAATAATAGCAGAAAAATATCACAAGTGCTTTTTAAAATAAATTAAATTTTAATGAAATAATATTTATTATCACACATATAATTTAATTTTTATTAATATTAAAGTTTTTGGTGTATACATATTTCTCTGAATTTCCATTTTCACAATAAAATTCTTCACAATTCAAAAAATAATGACAATTTTAAATTTGACAACTTTCCTAAAAAAATATAAACATTTCATCTTTCTTACAGTAGATGTCACAACATTGGCTCTAATTAGACGGTGGTGCAATTGCATGTTTTTTCACTTTGTCTTTCGTTCCCTTTTCTAAAAACTAATGTTTATGAAAAGACATTTCTGTTCCCTCGTGGAGAAATTTTTTCATCAAAAAATTTTGTGCTTCACAATGTATAAACTCACAAATACATAAACTAAAAAATGAATAATAAATAAATAAACAAAAATATGAATTGGTTCAGATTTATTTTTGTGATAAAAAAAAAAATGTTTTATACAGAAATTTCAAACAAAAATTATATGATATGCGGATTAAATTTTTTATGTTTTTTCAGAGTTTGAGTTGATGACAAAAATATTTTTATTTATGACTATCATGTATTGATTTTTTTTGTCATATATTTTTACAAAAAAATTAAAATAATTTAAATTTGTACATATTTTTATTTATAACTATTTATGTATTGATTTTTTTTGTCATATATTTTTGCAGAAAAAAAAAATAATTTAAATATTGTTGATCTAGCAATAAAATAAAAATATTTTGAATTAGAGTTCCTTGAGTAAAATTTTTATTTTGTAATTATGGTTCGATTGTTGTTTTTAAATCGTTCAATCGTTTTCCAAATATCACTGACGTTTTTCATTTGCTATGACAGAAAACGAAAACGGAAAACGTTAATATCGAAAATAAATTTTTCATATGGATGAAAACGTTTGTTATACAAAAAACAAACGTTCAGTTCAGTTATGTTATGATGCGTAACATTTGTGAAAAGGTAAATAAACGTAAAAAAGATTTAAGAATTTTATTTTATTTAACTAATTAAGGTATTAATATATATTTGAATTTTTAAGATAAAAATTAGCTTATATGCTTAAACTTTTTATTTTCACTTTGTTTTTTGAGTTCAATATTTCATAAATTATGAACAAAAATTTAATGGTTTCAAAATTCTCTTTCAGTGCAGGCAAAATATGCCTACCATACATTTAATTTATAATAAAAAGGGTATGGCAATGGAAAGCTTTCAACCCGTGTACGTTGAGTGTCTACTTGATCAAATAAAAATGAATAAATGAAATAGTGGAAAAATTAAAGTTACTTCAGTAAAATAATTTTGTTTCAATTTTGTTTCAATTTTGTTTCAATTGTGTGTTTTTTTTTTTGTTTAGAAAAATAATGACGGATCCGTAAAATGATTAAATTGATTTTATTTCAAACTAGTGGCCCCTGCTGAGTAATTATAATTCAAGTTGTAGCCAAATTTAGGTGGTTATGCTGAAGTCCGTAGCAGAATTTCTCCGAAAAAAAATTCCGATCCGAATACGAATAAATCGGTATGCTGAAATCCGTTCGACTGCAAAGCCTGTACAGAAATCAAAATCAGATGTTTCGGAAGATTTTTTTTTTCATATTCATTTCAAACATTTTTATTTTAAATTTTTTTTTATTTATTTTGTAAAAAAATTTGAATAGATAATGTATATGACATAATGTATATATACAATATGCATACATAAATTAAAAGTAAAAGATACAACTTTCTTAATTATATTTGTAGTATGTACAATATATATACAAATTAAAATAATAGTAATTTTTTGTTACATCAGAGAAAATTTAAAATTCTCTAAAGAATGTAAAATATATATGTATCGTTTTTAATATATATACATATTATGTTATAATATTAAAAACAATAAAATATATTATTCTTTTGAAGCGCTTTTTTATTCCTAAATAAAAAAAATATTTTTCATAAATGAAAAAAAAATTGAAAAAAAAAAACTATTATTACATTTTCTACTTCTCCTAATATTCTAAATACAAAAATTGTATGCTTTATAATTCATTTCCGAACCATTCTAATAATTCCGAATGAGAAATTCTGTCTTACAATTTTCAAATTATTTTCCGTTCCGACGAACTTCAGCATACATAAATTTTAAAATTTCGGATAAATAATGACATTTGCAGACTGCGGAATACTTACGGACTTCAGCATACCAAAAGCGGAATGTAATCGGAATTTAACTTTCCGACGAACTTCAGCATAACCACCTTAAAGTTTTGAAAAGAACAGTAATTTACGTACTGACACAGACTGACAAACCACTGTTTAATAAAAAAGGCTAGTAAGTTTAATTTTTGACATATAAATGCACCTCCCTACAGCCACAGTAAAATGGAATCAAAAGTTGTATGCGTTCATTTAACTGATTGCTATAATCGCAGTCTTAAACATAATAGCGCTACATACAATTTACCTGTACAAAATTAGGAAAATCGGTCCTGTGTATTTAAATATAAACGACCACAATTAGGTTATGGCTACAAGATACAGCTAACAATTTGAAATATTTTTTTAATTTTGTATCTTGTAACTGTCTAAATCATAAAACATGTATGTCATGTAACAGGTTTTGAAATTTGAAAATTTAAACTTATTTTTAACTAACCGTTTTATATAATAGATATTTTATATCTGTTAATTAATAATATTTTCTCAATTAATTCCACAATTTAATTAGTTTTATTAGAGATATTTTTTGTATTTTGTATCTTGTAGATCAATTGTGTTCGTTAAGTCGACTGTATCTAGTAAGCCTGTGCAATTGTATTATCATCTTGCAGCGTTATTGCGTTTAATACTTTAAACATTTTGAACAAAATCTTTCACTGTTCTGTTCAGTATAAAAATTGAGATTATTAATAATTTTTTGTTATTTTGATAAGAGATTTGGGTTTCCCCTTTGTTAAAAATTATTTGAATTAATTGTATTGAACTATACTAACCATTAAAGAATGTCTTTGTATGCTATAAATGCAACTGTATTTCTACAATTCACATCAAATCTATCTATCGAAATAAATAAATGTATAAATAGAAAACAAAACGATCGCGAAATATCAGATCGGTGAAGTTTTTATAATTCGTTGTGTGATGATTGTTTTTAACAAGATAACATTTTTTTGATTTGATTACTCATAGTGTCTATTTAGTTTAATAAAAAGAAAATTCAATAGTAAATAGTGTGATTTAGTGAATTTTTATATTTCAATAAAATAATAAAATATTAGATTTCTATTTGTCTTATTGATTGTTATTAGAATTTATAAATAAAAATGGAAATAGAAATTACATGGGAGGATATAATAAGAGGACTACCATATATTGGAATTCCAACTATACAAGATGTACAAGAAAATAATGAAAGATCAAATAATTCTACTGCACAGGATACACTTAAAGGTTATGTAAGAGGTCATACAGGATACAATACAGCTCTTGGGAAAAACTATACAATTAGAATTAGTGATACAAAAACGTCGGCTGTTAGTATTCTGGATAAAACAATAAAAGGAAAAAATAAATGGGTTGCACGTTTGGACAATCCACATGCTGGTGTACCAAATAATCATATAAATATTAATTCGAAAATTTCTGGTGTAACTGATCCTCATATTGGATTACCAAATGGTTCAGTAACAGTAAGTTAATTTTTTTTTGTAGTTTGTACTTACCTACCTATATAGACACATAATAATACTTATGTACGTATGTTACATGTACTTGTTGTACATGACCTCGAACCAGGATGTCACTTGGATAGAATTGTAACCAGACATATGTATATTGACAATATCCTGATGAAAAGAATGATGAGCGATTACACATCAATAATACACTCATCAATCTTTTTATCGATATTTTGACATTTTGCAGGGACATATAGTCGAAGTGTTCTGAATACATATATTGATAATTTCGAATCATATATGAATATTGAGAGTATGTATAATTTCGGGGGAATATTTTTGACTTCAATTTAAATTGAATTTTTAAAGTAAATGTGTATAAAAAACATTATAATATTTTCTATTATTTCGAATCCATTGATTTACCGATTATGCAGGTGATTGGCCTACAGTAACCGGTCCTAGGAGATGGAGTAACCATTCACCGCTGCCTAGAAACAACGTGGCGCTACCTTATTACCGGTTCGATCTCAATTAATGATTTTCATTCGATTAATCTCGAATTTTCAATTAACAAATTTAATGATGGATTTTTTTTTTATAAATCGCCACCAACCAGGTTCGAACCGGGGTACCCTCGGTCATGGATCCTGTTACATAACCACTGCGCCACCGAGGGTAAATTACATTAAAAAAACATTATAATAAAACAAATAATTGCTATAATTATAATTATTAAAATTGATATAAAAATTAAACATTATAAATTAACATTCCATGACCTCCATATTGTAAAAAGAACATTTCTTAAACCGCCTTTAAACTGTTTTTAAATTTAATTTTTAAAACTTACTTTCTACATAGTAAAAAATTTGCTGTAATATTTTTACATTATGGAACACAATTTAAAACTTTTGACGCTTATTTTGTTGTCATTTTCTGTTATTACCAAAGTTTAGCAGAAAAAGTCCAGAATTTATCGAAAAACCTTGCCGTCTGCGTTTACCTGTTGTCGGCAAAAACAGGGTTTTATTAAATGAGTAGCGGTGGTTTGGTGGCAGCAGCCTGACTATAGAAACAAGAGGTCCGGCGTCACAAGTGTCGTAGTGCAATGGCCCTTAAATGTGATGAAAACAATAGGTCCGAGATCCAAGGAATTGGGTTCGAAACTCTATATCTTGTGTTTAAATTGTACTTGTCTGAAAAAAACTTATTAATAACTATTATATAATTTTTAAAAAATTTTCTGATAGGTCCGCGGTTCAGAAGTCGGGACCGACGACCTTGAACAAAAAAGTTGTCCAAAAACCAAAATGTCAATAATGTTCATTACGTATCAAATGAAGTATAAAAAAAATTTTTTTTTTTTGGTTTTTTTTTTGTTCAAGGTCTTTGGTTCCGACTTTCGGACCGTCGGACCAATCCGAAATTTTTTTTAAAATTATTTATAATAATTATTAATAACCTTTTTTCAGACAAGTACCATTTCAACAAGTGATATAGGGTTTCGGCCCCGATTCCTTGGACCCCGGAACTATTGTCTTCACCACATTTAAAGACCATTGCACTGATGACAATAAAAAAAAAATCAAGGTCTTCGGACCCGACACTTAGGACGCCGGATCTCTTGTTTGTATCGTGCTTAAGAGCCATTGTACTAAAGACAAGTTAAGAAACTAAAAAAAATTTTTTTGCGACGGTCATATCCCAGTACCCAGTTAAATGTTTATAAAAAGCATGCGTGCTCTGCTTTTTTTTGCGCATTTGAAACTTATATTAAACAATATGGAATAGACTAGATTGTAAGGTTTTTTTTGTGTACAATATGGAATATGATGCATTTTAGAAAAAACGTTTTTTTTACAATATGGAAGTCACGATACAGACCTATTGAGAACAGATTGACCACATATTGATTATTAATTGATGTGTTGACCATATATTGATCATTAATTGATGTGTGGGGACTTAGTGAATCACAATTTAAAGATTTAACTGACTTAGTATTCGATTCAATGAGTCTTAACTCTTAGTTGGTTTCGGCTGAGACAGTCTTTTCTGACTTAAATTTGACGAAAACTAAAATTACAAATAAATTATTAAACGGTTGAAAATATGATCAACTAAAGAACTTTTAGTGCCAAAAAAATTTTGAGATTTCTTTATTAAAATAAATTATCCATAATTAATAAATATTTTTGGAATTTTTTTAATACTTAGCATTTTATTAGTAAAATTTATTGTAACTATTTGATTCGGCTTTATTTCACGGCAACATATATTAAACTTGTTTAATTGTAGGTTGGCAAAGGTGTGGCTAAAACTGTGCAAGTGTTAAATAAGGCAAATAAAGTTTTACTGCCCTTAGCTGTAGCTGTGGATACCTATAGAACTGGCAAGGCTGCATATACAGATTATGAAAATGGTACCACCAGAAATACTGTAGAAACGGTTTCGAGTGTTGCAGGTGGTTGGGGTGGTGGTTATGGAGGTAATATATATTATAATGTGGCATGCACTTAAACATGTTTCGAATTTATAAATGAATTTTGTATTACTTTATAGGTGCTGTTAGTGGAGCCGCTATTGGATCTGCCTTTTTTCCAGGAATAGGAACTATCGTTGGAGGTATAATTGGTGGCCTAAGTGGCGGTATTGGTGGATCTATACTAACTCAAAAATTAACTTCTGCCGTTAGTGATAAGCTGGAATATGATATCATTGAAAAAATATGTTTGAACTGTGAACTAAAATTTAAAGCAAGAGGTTATTTAGGTGAAAATATTTGCGTTTGGTGCCAGCAAGACAACTTTGTTTTTTTTGTATTCTTAATTAGTAAATAATATTTTTTAGAGTGTAATAAATTATTATAGAGTGATTTGAGTTTTTAAATACTTATTATATCAAATATAAAATCTAATGTTTCTTTAATTTATTTCGTATAATGTAAGTTATAAGTGGTTGTTTTTTTTTGTGTAGTCTTATCTTTTTAAAATAATGTAAGAAATTGTAAATATAAAATATAAATAAAAAATATAGATAAGAAAAATTTATTTATTTTCAAAGTAAATTATAAATTTCGTCATGTTAGTAACATAAAAAGTTTTTTACAGTTAATGAATGATTCAGCTGTGTTTCTCGGTGTCCCAAAATATCGAATTACAATGTGAACAACATTCAACCATTTTGCAAAATTCAGATATCTCACCATTTCATCATAATTCTTTCGGGGAATATAAGTATGTATATATAATATGTATACATCTAGGTAATGTACAAGTACACTTATTACTTATCTTAAGTTGGGATAGTTTTTCAACAATTTTTCTTTACTAAGAACTTGATTTTTATGGTATGAACTTTTTTCCTCAGTGTGGGTAACGTCGCCTGAATCAAATACAAACAACGAATAATCCCTTGAACACAAATGAATAAATGCATGTACGTCGATTGAATCAAATACAAAATGAATAAATGAAATATGTAGTGAAAATGATTTTGTTTCATTTTTTTTTTGGTTAGAAAAATAACGGATTCGTAAAATGATTAATACCCTTATCATGATTCTCGAATCGAATATGAGTGGAAGCGAATATGCTAGTCGAACGTTCGCGTAAATGTGATCATAACTCGCGAATAAATTCATTCGCTGTGGAAAAGTCGTTGCTAACCTAACACTCGAAAATATTTTATGAAAAGTAAATAAAAAAAGAAACTATTTCTTTGTGCTGAAAAAAATTGTAAAAAATCTTTTTTTTGTGTTAATAAATTTTACAAACAGATTTGAAGATATATTTTAAAATCGAAAAAAAAAATTTGAATTCAATAAAACAAATTGAAGGCTCAAATTAGAACAAATGGAATATTACCAATATAGTAATTTGAAATTAATCTGTGCATACGTACTGGACATTTTAATTCAGTTTTCGATTGTTTGGTTTTATTTCGATTGTCTACTGCTTTTATTTATTTGAGGCTTCTTCAAGTGTATCAGTATTCTCTTCCATCAATTGCACTAGTTTATCAAACTGTTCTTAATTTTTTTGAATTTTCACTCGAAAAACATTAAAAATATTTTCTTTTTATACTTTTGTTTTACGGTTGTCACTAAATTTTTCATTCGCCAAATTGTGGAACGTATTTCATTCGCTTCGCTAATCATTATCATGATGGCGAATTCGCCTACTTATACGTTCGATTCGAGAATCATGATGAGGGTATAATTTTATTTAAAATATTAAATTTTGGAACTGAATTTGTTTATTAGAATATTTTTACAATTCCTATAACTTTATATAAAAATTTCGTAAATAATGCCACAGTAAAAGGAAAAATTTCATGTATTCATTTTACTGATTGCTATAATTGTAGCTTTAAACATATGGCCCGTGACAATGAGCCAATGACAATTCCTTATTTCCGACATTAAATTCGTAGCAGATTAATTGTAAGCAGGACCGTGTCTGAGTATATGGCCGTCTGAGTGCCAATGTATTTTGGCTGCTTCCAAGATAAAAAATATAAAAATAAGTATTTTTAATTAGAAAATAAAATTTGTTTATCAAGCTTGCTTATAATATTATGTACATTATAATGTATATTAAATTAAAAATTAATTTTACGCGATTTTTGCGTAGCATAGTCTTCAATCGCTTCATGTATATTTAAAGAACCAGCAATTTCATTTTCAATTGCGATAACTGAAAGATTGCTGAGGCGTTCTTGCATTATTGATGTTCTCAAGTAATTTTTTATTGTCTTAAGTTTCGACAAACTTCGCTCTCCAGATGCAACAGATACAGGTATTGTTAGCAAAAGTTTTAAATTGGTAGCTAAATTTGGGAAAGAATTTTCCAAGTTGTGCTTATATAAATATTTGAATAAATCTTCGGGTTGCTTTCTTTCATGATAATTTTCAAAGAAAACAATTCTTCATACAATTCTTCACCACTTTAAATTTATTATGGAGATCGAAACAACTTTTTTTTATATCCTCATGTTCCATATCAATAACTTTGATTAGAAATCCAAAAGGTTGTTCAAAATATCATAAAGATTGAAATCGAGTGGTAAGCGATTAAATAGTTGTATCTAGTATTATATAGAAAAAATTAATTTTTAAATTTTCTTTTGGACTCAATTGAATATTTTCATCTCCTTCACAGTCAAATTGTTTACGATGACGTTGGCGACGTACACTAACATCAGGAGGAAGTTCTGGTTCAGTTTCAACCTTTTCACACAGTTCATCAGAAAGCTTCAAATAGTTTTCAAAACTTTCATCATTTCTGATATTTTAAAAAAAAATTTTAACTCCACTAATTGATTCAACGAACTGATATGCCTAAAAACTTTCTGCATCATTTTACTAATAATATCTACTTTCCCCAAGATTTCATGCTATATTATTGTTTAACAAATAAATGTATAAGATTTAATTTTCATTGCCAAACATTCAGCTTCATGTCGAGATATTGCTGCTGAACTATTTTCAGCTACTTCTATTAATAAATTTCACCTAATTCATTTCGCAGTGGTCTAATAGCTACAAATATTCTGTTTATATGGTAATTAAAAGCGTTATGAAACAAAAATAAAGGTATGATAAATTAGTAAGCAAATACGTATTTTTCTTAAACTTGAAATGAAAACCCTAATAGTACGTTTTCAAGCTCATGTTTATGGATAAACATGGTGTTTACGATAAACTGGTTGATTACGTAGTTGTTTTCCCATACAAATTTGTTGAAAATCATAAACAAGTAGCCAGGTGTTTATACGTCACGTAAATATACATACATGACACTTCGCACTTTTTTTTGTTAAGTGCTTTAATTCCTGGTCTCGACGAGACATTTTTGACGTCTTAACTTGTATTATGTCTAGTCGAGACGGGTGAAAACCAGTCACTTTTGGCGTCAAGACACAAAAGTCTAACAAAATTCTAACTTCTAACTTTTTTGACGTTTTAAGTGTCAGTTTAAGAATACATATACATGTGACTAATACTGTAAATTGTTCAGTGATTGATATTTCGTGTAAATATAAGTAAAAAAAGTGAATTATTAGTGGTAAAATTGATTTTTGTTTCGTTAACTTAATAATTTTTAAATTTTGTAATTCAATTAAATTTTTATATAAACGCAATAAACACGGTTTTTGCTTTCTATTCATTTTCCGATTACATATTTATAAAATGTTAACGTCTTTTCTTTTGCATTGTTTTCTTTCGAATGAAGTGTCTTGACATAATTTGCCCAGCAAAAAAAATGTCAGACTTTTTTTGATATTTGCTATTTCTAAAACATATCTAACAAGTGTTCGTTAATAAAAAATTCCCATTCTGCAAAAGGGAGTTCGAAATTTCTAAACTGCATATTTTGCAAAAGCAGACCGTTCGAAAATTATAAATCGCAAATTAGATTTTTAAAAAAATATTAATTTTTTTTTATACGAAAAAGACTGTTTATTACTGTAGCAGGCATCACTAAATAGCACACAAGAATAAAATGGGTGTACCCCTTTCTTCTATTTTTAAAAAGCCAAATGCGACAGATTCCCAAATCGATTCTCAATCGATACAAAAGTAATCTCAATTTTTTACGTTAATAAGAATAAAAACTACAAGCGGCAGCTCTAATTTGAATATTTTGCTGAATTGAATTTGAATTTGAAATTTGGTTGTTTCCCTTTTAATATGTAAAAAAATTAATGTAAAATATCAGAGTTTAAACATTCAGTTAATATGAAAAAATCAGAGTTCTTTACTTTAGTAATATTACTCTTAAAATAGTAATTTAGTAGTGTAGTGGGACTGCAGTGTATATTGACGGCGCCGTAAATAGTCGAATATTTTTTTATGTTTGGATTTTGACGGTTTGGGATTTTAAAAATTGGCTTCTTCCGATATGAATTTTGTGATTTGGATATTTAAATTAGGTATTTCGTTATAGGTAGTGAAGGACCTAAAAATGTTTAAAAATAAATTTTAATATAAAATTTTTTTAAAATTAACTAATTTTTTTTTTTTATAAAGGTAAAAGATTTTTTCAAATATTCTAATATTGAAATACTTGTGATGAAAATTTGGAACAATTTGGAACCGTCAATAGAATTCTAACTCAACATAATAGTTTGTTACGAAAGTTCGGTAATAAAACTGCTCTTAAAGAAAAGCAAATTACTTAGTATAAGAGTTTTAATAATATAATTAGAAAAAACTTCTTACTTATTGGGTTACTTTTGTTCAATTTCGTATTATCAAAGATGTTGAAACAATTTCACAAAAAATTATTAATCAAATTTATCGAATCAATTTATCTAGCTGCAAGAGGAGAGGTCTATAGGGTTTTCTAAAGTAATTATTAATTTTTTTAAATAATTTTATTAAATTTACAATAACCTTTATAAACTAATAAGGATGCATACAAATTTTAAGGATAAATAAATGAAAGAGGGTAAAAATCTTAGCTTAAGTTGTTTTTTTTTTGTTTTTTTTTGTCTAGACAAATCAGTAGAGAATTTCTTTATACATTTTTATATAATATATAAATACATGTTTCGATAAACACATATGTATATTCTAAGCTTATTAAGTTTAGAAAAATTCTTTACACAAAATATAATATTTTGATGAAAAGCTTCACAAAATCCAAACATAGGTAGGTACATACGTACATATGAATAACTATTATTGGACAAAGTATTAATTTGAAAAATTAGTTTATGAAAAAGGATGACATCAACCTAAATTGGTCAAAAAAGAATAATAATATAAAGTACAAAACAAAAAAATAAAAAAATAATTAGCGCCATAACCTAACCGTATCCTGAAAAAAATCGTGTTTGGAAAATTAAACCACAAACAATTTTTAAATTTATTATAGGGTAATTATTATTGTGGCTTTCTACAACAGATGTCATTTCGGTTGTAAATTAAAATTTAGAAAAAAAATTGTATTCATCCACTTTATATCTACCGAAATAATTTGAATTAGATTTTTTTTTTTATTTTCGAAAATTATTTCAAAGATTTTTAAACATACATATACATACGTAAATTAAATCTCTAAGAATTTTCTTGATAAATATATTTTTTTTACTTTTTTTGATGCTTCAACCACCACAACAGCTTGAATTGAATATGAAATAGTAAGTATAAAATTGTTCGTTATCTTATTTCAACATAATATTAAAATAGCTAATAGAGGTGAATAATATACATAATATTACCCAACATAATTATCTTCTACATCATATCAGAAATTATATATTATTTCCGATCATAGGTAGAAGCAGTAATTATAAATTTTTAATAGTTAAACAATAAAAGAAATATTTATAGATATCTCTCTACAGCTTAATTGGTAGAATGGCAGAAAAAAAAGCTCGGGTTCGAAGTTCCTGGGTCATAAAATTTGTTTACTCTACTAAATGAGTGGGGTACTCTACTAGGTTGGGACGTAAGGTACACAGAAGAATAGCAATAATAGACTAGTCAACTATTCTGTAAAAATAATGATGATTGAAAATCGAAGGACAGTCTTAGAATCAAATTATCTATATCTGAACTATGTCTTGTACAAGGCTTGTACTCCCAAGTGGAGTAAAAAAAGGATGAAAGAAATAAAACTTTTCTAATTTTGTAAACATTACACCGAACTAAAAAAAATTGAAAAACAAAATTTATAATAAAATAATAATAAAATATTGTAAATTTGTATATGAATAATAATTAAAATTATGATTTCAAAAAGTAATTATTTAATTTTATATTTAAATTTAAATGTTATAAAAAGAAATAATAAGTCATCGTAATACTTAAAAAATTAAAATATGTACTTCTATTTTCTTAAAGGAAGTATACTTTTTTATTTCTAACGCATGCAACTACTTTTGTTTTGTACAAGATATTTCCTAATAAATTATTAGCCGACTGAAATTTTGGAGCAGAATTGAAATTTTTAATAGGGGTAACAAAAGTTTATTATCTATATATTTATATTTATAAAAATATTTCAATTAAAATAGTCCGGAAGCGGCAAATACTCTTAAGTATTATAATCAATTAAAAGATATTTTTTTAAAAATTGGTTAACAAACTATTTAGGTTATTCAATGCATTAAAACGCAAATGTTATTTTCCTTGTGCTTTTTCACTTTAATACTTGAATGTTTTCATTACCTACTCAACAAATTATTTTGTTATATTATTGTGATATGATTTTCTTTAAGAATTAAATCAGTATATTTCAAATATTAAATAAAAAATAATAAAATCACAAAATTAATAGCTTAGCTTCAATTAATTATAATTACCGGCCCTTATATGTTTTAATTAGATGTCCTAAATTAAAATATACTTTCAAATTAAATAATTCTTAAAATGATTTAAAATATAAAAATAAATTGAATAAAAAGATTTTGTTTGCCATTTTGCCTTTAAAAAATTATATTATAAATGTTAGAAGTTAGTTCTAGGTGTAAATACATTAGCATAAGCTCTTAATAATGTAAATTAGAATTAAGAAAAATTGTATATTGAAATTAAGGCATATAAATTAAATAATAATGATAAAATAATTTAAAATATTCAGCCTTCTTAAATCAACTCAGAATGTATTCGGAATGAAATTTTTACAAGAAAAAAAAATCCATTTTGCTAAAAATCAAAATAGAAGATTATTTTTTTATTTTTATATGATAGAGTCGCATGAAAAAACTATGACGAGTCACTTTCGGTTCTAGAACTAGAACAAAAGCCCCTTAAATTATGACTTATCCTTGTGTTCACATCTAATTGCAATTGGATCCTTGCACAAATTATAACTCACGAATCCAAGTAAAACAACAATAAAAACTTGGAAAAGATTCAAACCGATTTTGAACTGATAGAAAAAATTGGAATGAGAAAATTTACACACACATATAAATCATACCCAGGTGGTCTGGGTAAGGAGCAACAGGGTAGAATCTGACCGGTTGCTAACCCAGTGTTGTAACTGAATTCCTAGCCAAGTTCTTGCTTTACCTCCACGCGGTGACCACTGGTAACTAAATAAGTGGCAACCGTTATGTATTTAGGCAAAAATTACAAGAGCGCTAAGTCCTTCCCTAGGGGTATAGAATCAAGGTTGGACGCTGGGCTAGTAACCCGCTGCATATAAAAAAACCACTTACTACGGAAAGTATACAACAAGTACTCCAAACTGAACCGATAGGGTATTATCGGAACCTCGAACGACTCTGGCGACGAAATACGGAAACTAATTTTGTAAAACATGATATTTATATCGGATCTTGGAATATAAGAACAATGCTACAAACTGAAAAAATGCAAGAAATAGCTGCAGAAATGGATCGCTATAAGCTAAGTATTCTGGCACTACAAGAAATAAGATGGAAAGAGGCCGGAAAAATTGACAAGAAAAATTTCACTCTATACTACAGCGGTATGCAAAACAGAAGCGGGTATGCAAAACAGAAGCTGGTATTCAACAGTCTTTATGATATCAAAAAATATAAAAGATAGTATTTTAGGCTTCTTACCAATAAACGAGAGAATATGCACACTAAAACTAAAAGGACGATTTAATAATATAACACTTATATGTACACATATGCTCCAACTGAAGACACAGCTGACGAAGAAAAAGATAGATTTTATTTACAACTGGAAAAGACAATTGATGGTGTAGGAACATATGACACTGTCATAATTCTTGGTGATTTAAATGCCAAAATTGGTACAGAGTTAATTACAAAGGGTGTTGCAGGGCAGCACTCATTACATAAGGAAACATCCAAAAATGCCCTAAGATTGTGCCAACTAGCAGCAACCTCCTCGTTATATATAGGAAGCACAAATTTTCCACATAAGAATATTAACAAAGGGACCTGGAAAATTCCTGGCAGTGACAGAGTAAATCACTTTCATCATGTTTTAATAAATAAAAGACGATTATCATCAATTTGGGATGTCCACTCCTGCAGAGGAGCTAGCTGTGATAGCGATCACTTTCTAGTTAAAATTATATTAAGACAAAAAATCTCAAACATAATGAAACATAAAGGAACTAGAAAGAAGAAATGGAATACAGAAAAATTCAAAGAACCTGATACAAAAACAAGATACACCGAAACTATAAATAGAAAACTACAAGAAATTGGTGACACAACTACAGATATTAATGACAACTGGAACAAAATTTAGCAAATACTTAACGAAGCAACGAGTGAAATAATAGGTGTAGCACAAATAAAACGAAATGAAGAATGGTACGACAATGATTGTAAAATAGCGATCCAAAAGAAAAATGAAGCAAGAAATAAGTTATTAAACAGAAACACAAGAAATAACAGACAAGTATACAATAGCTTAAGAAAATATGCCAAAAAGATAATTAATAAAAAGAAAAAGGACGTCCTAAGAAAGAAAGCAGAACAAATATGTACGAACTTTAAAGAAAACAAAATAAGGCGATTTTATAGGAAGATAAAAACAATTAAAAATGGATTCCAACCCAGACTAAGTAATTGTTACAACAAAAATAAAGTAATACTGATTGAAGAGAAAGATATACTAGAAAGATGGAGAGAATATTTTGACGAATTATTAAATATTGAACAATCAGTGGAACTGGAAACTGTGATACCTATAAATAGCAACATTACGATTTCAGAATATACAAACGAAGGAATACCAGCCATACATGAAGTAGAAGATGCAATTTTACAAATGAAAAATAACAAAAACCCAGGAGAAGATGGCATTGAAACAGAAATGTTTAAAAATGCAGATGAAATGTTCATCTCCAAGCTACATAGTTTAATATGTACAATATAGGATACAGAAACTCTGCCAAGCAAATGGAAAAAAGGAATTATTGTCCCCATCCACAAGAAGGGAAATAAACTTGACTGCGCCAACTATAGAAGTATCACATTATTAAACACAGCGTACAAGACTCTCTCCAATATAATAAATAACAGATTAAGACGTATAGCCGAAAATATTCTAGGAGATTATCAAAGTGGATTTAGACCAAATAGATCTACTACCGATCAAATATTTCTACTGAGGCATAGCATGGAAAAATGCTATGAGTATAACAAAAATCTCCACCTATTAATGACTGACTTCCGCCAGGATTTTGACTCAATAAAAAGAGATATGATAGAAGCTGTATTTAATAACATGGGAATCCCAAGAAAATTAACAAATTTAAGTATGCTAACACTCAGACACACCAAATGCAAGGTAGCAGTGCAAAATAAAATAACGGACGAATTTGAAATAAAAACAGGAGTCAGACAAGATGATAGATGCCCTGTCAACAACAATTTTCAATCTAATGCTCCACCGCGCAATAAAAGATTTAGACAGAGGCGGACACATATTCATAAAATCATCTATAATAAGTGCGTATGCTGACGATATTGCTATTGTAGCAACATCCTTTGACGAATTAAAAGAAATATTTCTGACTCTAGAAAAAGAAGCTGCTACTGTAGGATTAAAAATTACACGGAAACAAGACGATCCGCCCAAAATATAACAATAAATGATTAGAACTTTGAAGGAGTAAATAGTTTTATATATCTAGGTGCCTTAATAAATAATAAAAATGACATGCATCTGACAATTAATGATAGAATTCAAGCAGCACAAAAATGTTTCTACGCACACAAAGGCCTTTTCAGGTCAAACATTTTAGCCAGGACAATTAAATTAAGAATGTACAAGACCATAATACAACCGGTCGTAACATACGAAGCATGGACCATGACAATTAGTGACGAAAATAAATTGAAAGTATTCGAAAGAAGAATACAGAGAAAAATATTTGGTCCCAAAATAAATGACGATGGTGGATACCAAATCAGATCAAACGAGGAGCTAGAAGCACTAATTTAAGGACACAATATTGTTAAATTTATTAAGGCACAAAGACTAAGATGGGCAGGTCATGTGATGAGGATGAATGATCAAAGGATGCCAAAAAGAATATTAGACGCAATACCGTACAATACAAGAGCAAGAGGTAGACCAAGATCACGATAGCTGGACGAAGTCGAGGGCAACTGTCGAAAAATTGGAGTTAACGGATGGAGGACAGTTGCACAAGATAGAGCAGAATGGAGGACCGAGCTGTAGAACCAACAGATGGTGATATAAATCATATACAAATGCAAGTAATGATGTAATCTGAACGATGAGAGCTTTTGCAATTAAGTTTCGTTTATTATAGAATAATCAAGTTTAATTTATTTTTGTTATTTTTCATAATGATTTTTTTTTTGTATCTAGTAAACAAAAAACATCAGTCAGCGCTAGGTTATTTTAATTCCAGAGATTTGAATGATTTAAAAAGAAACAATGCAATGAAAACGCTCGAGTAATCATTTTTGTTTTATTAAATTGTTTTTTTTTTTTTTTTCTTAAATATTTTGTGTTGTAGGCAAATGTTATTATTGTTCTAGTAATTTTCCATAAAATCGCATACCTATTCAAAATTAAATGTGAAATTTGAAATTAAATTTTTTTCATTGTCGTGTGCTTGATGACATTTCGGTGTCACATAATACGATTTCTTTAAAGAAGAACAGCGTTTATAAAGAGTTACTAAAATTTTCACTAAGAATACAATAGCCTGATACAATTGCATAATACTAAGTTTCTCGCCCTTAAAGAAAATTAACAATAAGGAAATTTGCATTTTGAAATCATTTTGACATAAAGTCAAGAGTTCATACTTTGTTAACATATTTTTTTTTATATAACTTAATTCTTTAAAATAAAAAAAAAAGTTTTTTGAGATCAAAATAAATAGCGTTCGAAGTCAACATCTGAGGCCACTATCCGATAATAATGCCAGCATCCGAGACCTCTTTCATTATTACCAATTTTAGTTATTAAAAAATTTTGGACTTTCGAATGAATCAAAAAATTAAATAAAATTAGGACTAAAGCCAAATTATAAAATTCAATCAAACAAAAATATTCATAATTGCATTAGGTACACACATTTGTATGAAAATTTGAATGGATATACTTCAGGTTCGAGATCTCGCTTTTCAAAATACCTTTTGATCAAAATTTTGCTTTTATTTTTTAAAAATTTTGCTTTTTATTTTAATTTGATAAAAAATTTGAAAAAAGAAGATACCTTTATTCCAACAGCGGCTTCGCATAAAAATAATTATGGCAAATATTCTGGAATTAAAGCGGTATTCTGAAAAAACGATATTTTGAAAAAAACAAGTTTTTGAAAAGCGAGATTTTAGAAGATGAGACTTTGCTCCCGAATGAAATATTTGCTTTTGAGTATTTAAATAGAAAGTAAGAAATAGAGTTAGTAATAAGAATTTAAATTGTAAGAACGAGATATAAAACTAAAGTTACAGTATATAAAAAAAAAGAAATGATTTTTCTCAATTGTATGATAATTTTTTCTAAAATGTCTGAAATAAAATTTCAGGCTACATAATTCGTATGTACTTTCCTTCATTCATTTTAATAAATTTTTATAGGCCACGACACAGATAATATGATGCATTGGTAAATTCGTTTTGTTTTCGAGAGGATAATTTTACGGGATTCAATTTTTGTAAATTTTTACACTTTACTATCTCTAATATAAGATTATAAAATGTTCTTTCTCGGCTGTTTTCCTTTATTCTGTTTAAAATAGCCTAGTAGACCAATATTGAATTAAGAGTTTCTTTCGTTATAATATCCTATATTTCTGCAACATGACGTCGTCTGAGATAAATTTGGTCTACTAATGCCTTAAAAATAATTTACTATGGTATTTCTTTACTCAAAATTACAATATGGTATTTGTACATACTTTTTGGAATGGAGCAGACCAGAATAAAATAACACCTTCACTTTTCTTCTGTATTATTTGATGTATTATTAGAAATATCTGTAAAAAAAATCATTTACATCCCACATTTGAGTTATTTAGTCATCTTAGAATAATACCTGGATGCAAGACATTTATTTTATTTTAAGACCTAAAAAATTTTCTTATTGAATTTTGTTATCCAAATTCGAGAGCTTCTAGTAATTTGAATTTAAAAAATATTGAAGTGTACCATACCCAATAACTATCAAAATTATTATTCCGTTTTATGTTGCAAACTATTTAACAAGTTCATAGAATGTATTAAAACTCTCCGCAACAATAAAAATATAATTTGAAATCAATTTTATGGCCTACCCTTGAATATGCTAGCAAATTATGGTCCCCTTATTACACTTGACCAACATTAATCGAATAGAATCTGTTTGGGGAAATTATGATTCGCTTTAAGTAGTTTTTCGTGGAATGATCAATTACAACTTTGACCTTATTCTCACAGTTACACTGATTCACTTACAATCATTGTCTGATTACTTTCAAGTATCTGCTTTTTCACCAAGTTCTTTCGAGCAATACGTTAGCTCCGGGAATCTCAAATGTTTTAATTGAAATGACCAATTTAAGATAATTAGAGCTTGAAAGAGTTAGCCCACTCACTTAACAAAAAATAGATCCATTTTAATCGGTGGTAGAATACCGGAAATTACCTCAAAACGAAATTACCTTGAGATCATCATTAATTTTAGCTGTGCACTCATTTACATTGGAGGCAGGACTAATAATATAAATTTGAACATCATCAGTATATGACTGACCTGAAGTTGGAATCAGATAAGCGTATAGAGACAAGTCGTTAATAAAGAGGCTAAAGGAAAGCGGTATTAAAAGCGAAGGAACAGCACATTAATATTTAAAAAGATGGAAATGATACCGTTTTCATTATGCTTCCTGCCAGTTAAGTAAAATTATGAGTTTTCTTTTATTAATTTCAAAATATGTACATGTTGTTGTCAGTAATTTCAAGCAACATAGTCGTTCTGCTATATTGTTTTCTGAATTCGGACTGAAATTTATTTAGAAGCTTTTACTTATCAACATACTTACTAATTTGGCTATGTAATATGTACTGAAAAACTTTAAACCGATTTGGAAAAATGAAAATAGGTCTGAAATCAATTATTGCAGGTTTAGACGCTACTGGAATTACCTTGGCACATTTCCAATCCCTGCATAGGATAGTTTGCAGTGTTAAGTATGGAGTTGAAAATATGCATTATAAAGGGAGTAATTACTGAAAAAATCAATTTAATAAATTTCAGTGCAACCGAGGTCTGGACTAATAACATTCAACCTAATATGTTTAACAGCAATTTCAACTTCATTCAACTAAATATTTCTGAACCTAAAAAAACGTGAAAGGGATGAAGTATATTATATTATTATTTTTCAACAGATAACAATGAATTAATAGAGAAACTATATAGTGGAGAAGTTAAAAATATATTGTTACGTACATTGACATCAAAATTATTTTTTTTTCTTTTCCTACTCCTTAATTTAGCAAATTTCTAATCCTACCTTATTAATTTAGCAAAAATATTCCAGAAAGTTTTATTGGAATTAGAAGACTGGAGGATGTTATTGAAATGTCCCTCTTTACATTGCTTAATTCTTAAGTTAACATTGTTCCTTTTTTTTTCCTCCGTACTCCTCTTGGGAGCATAGGTGTTCCACTTGACATTTCCATCGTACTCCATTTCTAGCTGCTACTTTTACTTGTATTTCCGAGGCAATGTCTAATTCATTTTTAATCTGTTTGTACTGTCTAAGTAGGGGATTGGCCTACTGTAGAAGACCACTTTGATAACTTTATTTGCGCATACGTGATAAGACGACGCCATATTTTTCTGCATGTTGTTGTTGCGATTTTATCCATCTTTGATAAAATGGGTACGTCATGTTACATACTTTTGTCAGTTGTTGACAATTGTGTAATTATTATTAGTGTTTGTCTAATATTATTTATTGTGTTATTTGGTTATTGTGTTGTATGATATATATGAGTATTGACAGATATTGATATAGGTAATATTTTTAGTCATATAAAGTATAATATTAATTATTTTTATTGATTATTAATTTTATATATTATAATATTTTGCTATTTTTTTAGTTATATTTTATATTCCCCACGGGAATCAAACCCGTGACTACCACATCGTAATTCAAACACATTTCTGTGCTCTAACCGATTAGGCCACGGAAGGGACATTGTCTCTTGAAAATATCCCTATCATTATTATTTACCTCCATTTTTAATATGGCTTTATCCCATACTATAGTCTAATAGTTTCTGACATAGCTTTATTATAATAAGAAATAAAGTCTTCTTTCGGAGTAAATGACTTAACCAGTATACGCTCAACTTTAGAGCTAGGCTATTAAAAAATTTAACTTTATCAAACATTAACTCTATTGGGAATAAAGAATTTTAAACTGAACTTATTGTTTATAAGTGAATCAATAAAAATGCGTAATAAATCAGTTCTACCAACTGTTGAATCAAGACCATAAACACTAGAACACATCTACAACCTGATCCTAAAGATGTACCAATAATAATATAATAATATTGTAAGACAGAAACATGTAAAGGAAATCACAGCACCACAAGCGCTATGTCTATTAATAGAGTATGAATGTAACGTAAGTATTGTATTTTGGAAGTGGACAGATGAACACAGATTTATAAACAGTCTAAAAATCAAAATTTGGAATATAAAAATAATTTTCAAAAACACAAACAGTGTAATGGAAAATAAGAAAACTTTCAAGAAAAGTTAGAAGGAATAACACATATAAGAGATAAATTGTAGAAAATGATTTTGTGGAACTTGAAAAAATTAAAGCTCATTACAAATGAAAAATTCATTCAAAGTTCCCCTTTTATGGAATATAAAATTGGAATATCGTGAAGTTCAAAAATTCCATTGAGTAATGATATACATAATATTATAATACATATAAGATATACATTAATTATATCATAAAATGTATATATACCAGAATATTGACGACAAATCATGGCATAAAAAAAAATACGATATAGGTTGATAGTACATTATTATATTGCTATTTGCTACCCCTATCTACGATAATAAATTTTAAAATTTTGTTTTCGTTAAATATATTCTCAGAGTTCATTCAGATGGAGAAATATTGGGGAATTCGTATTTTGTACGCTACAACTTTTCGTCATGGATAAAGGTTTGTAAAATATTTCATAATATTTTGTTAGAATGCTACTGAATTTGGTGTAAGAGATATTTTTGTATAAATGTGATGAAAATTGCGAAAAAATATGAAAAATTACGACATACAATTTTTATAAATTTTTTAGTTTATAAGGAAATAAAAAAAGGACTCACATATAGCCAGAGTAAAAATGTCTAAATTTTGTAGTTTTGCATTAATTTAAAACTGAATTAATAAATTAAATTAAAACAATTAATAATTTTATAATTATACAAGCAATATTAAAACTTATATTTATTGAAACTATATTATGTGTCCTTCAATAATCTGACAATATAAATAATACCTGGTAATACCATAAACTTTCAATGCATTTACTATTTACTTTTTATCTATGGTAATACTATCTATTATAGTTTGAATGTTGGTTATATGTGCATATGGACAAGAGAAATTTATTTGAAATTATTCAAATGTTATCAATGAGAATTGTAGTCATTAGTAGGTGGGTGAATAATCCTAAGATTGGGATAATAAAA
The DNA here is from genome assembly GCA_963942445.1 of Argyra leucocephala. Taxonomy (NCBI): domain Eukaryota; kingdom Metazoa; phylum Arthropoda; class Insecta; order Diptera; family Dolichopodidae; genus Argyra; species Argyra leucocephala. Next base: position 63,015,125 of record OZ012678.1, on the reverse strand, counting down.
TTTCGTAGGAACTGTTTGACCTCTTTCAAACGACTTGCATTTATTTCTAGCCTATTATTGATTAAGAAGTATGTAAAAATGAATTAATCGAAGGTAATTTTTAAATTTTATAAAAATTAGATACGCACATTCAAAATGTTTTTTAACAATAATCTTGGTTTGTTTTACATAATATACATATTCATCTTGCATAGTATAATATGCAAGGGTTTTTATAAAGCGAATATGAAAAATTAAATGTTTATTATTCAATCAAAAGCATAATTATGTTAAATTTAATGTGTAAGAGCTTAATATAAAAAATGAACATTAATTGATTGAATATTTTTTAAACTTACTGTATAAATTATTTATTTTCGTATTTAATATATAAGTTAATTTTTATATTATAAAAATTGTTTAAAATAAAAACACCCGATTAATTCCATAGTTATTTTTATTCTAATTCTTTTCTATTTTACTTAATATAAATTTCAAAAGTTTTTCTTTACGTTTAACGATATCAACTGGTTGAACTGACAGCTATAGGGTGTTGACATGGCGAGAGTGTTAACTTATATAATCAAATCTCATAAGTAAATATAGTAATTTTGGACTACCTAGACAATTTCTAGTTTGAATTTTGAAAGTTTTGATTTTGAAAAGTTTCAGCACTCATATATGAATTTCATAGAAACCAAAGCGAACCTGTGAGTTATAAAAACCAATTCAAATTCATACTTGATTTATGATTTCTAAATTAAATAAAGCTTTTACTATAATTTTACTAGAATTTGAAATCCACTAATAGTAGAAATAGCATTACTTAATTAACTGGTAGATACAATATATGATATTATGGTATAATTATGTAGCATAAATCTATATTCTAGATAATCATGTTAAATATAAAGCTTAAAAAGTGCTATGCGGACAACATCTACCGCATCATTAGAGACTCTGCTTCACCTAGAATTCCTTCATCTCTTCATACAAAAAGAATCAATGGTTCACACCTACAAATGTATTACTGGTGATGATCCTTAAATTAGAAAAGTGGTAAACCCAGAACTAATTCGTGTAGTCCAGAAGGATGATTCGACGCTTTCGATAGCATTATCCGACTCCTGCTTGACAAGAAATAATTTTGAGAAACCTTTCAATATAATCATGCCAAGCAGAGAGACGTGAGAACCCCTGCCCCTCTCATTCGACAAAGGATCATTAGTATGGTATACTGACGGCTCCAATGAATGGAGTAGGATCGGGGGTATATGGAAAAAGCCTGAAGGCCTATATTTATTCAAGCCTAGACTCTACACAGTTTTCTAAGCCGAAGGACATGCCGATGTATGTATATGTGTGTGAGAGAATTTATGAAGATATTACAAAAAACGTAAAGTCTACATTTTCTCGGACATTAATATTAGCTAATGATTCATATATTTGATTCAGTATAAGATTGTTTAGAAATACTTGAAACCCTGATGAAAGCAGATAAAACTATAATAATGTGGGTACCAGGGCATTCTGGCACAGCAGGAAACGAAGCTGAAAATTATTCTGCAAAAAAAGCATCGGATACGCCTTTCATAAGGCCGTTCTGTTGGTTTCTCCTGAGCACAGCTATGATTCAATTAAAACTTAGGTAAAGCAAAAAGCTGAGGATTTTTGGGTCAACGTTAATGGAAATCTCCCTCAAGAATAGCAAACTCTTCTAAGTCTTAATAGGAAAAAAAAGGTACGTATCTTGGCCGTGACAATAACAGGACACTTGCCTTATAAAGAAACAGCTTTATAAAATGGGTCTAACCGAAACAACTCATGCAGAATATGGTGAACTAGAGGAAGAATCTATTGAACATCTGCTCTGTGAATGCGAAGAAATGCTATGGGCTTACTCGTAGCAGACTTCGCCACTTGGTAACAGAGTTCCCCTAATAATTGGATCTATCCAGCATACGATTGAATAATATCCTGAGTGTGATCACAAAATTAGGTATTCTTAAGTACTCGGAGACTAACTAACAAACATGGGTTTATCAAAATGAGCTCATTTGCGGTTGCGGTGATATAGGGGACAGACTCTCTCCCAAAATACACAATCTATCTGTATCTATCTCTAAGACTTAAATTATTAATACCTGATCAATAAAGTACATTTATATTAAAATTAATGTAAATATTAGTAAAATTATTCATGGTATTCACTATTAAGTGTAGAAATGTAGTAGGTGTAGATCTAAAATGATTTGTACAACGATGTCGTGAATGCACCGCACCCTTGTACTTTTGATGTTGTACTCAATGTAGAATTGCGACAGGGGTTTGTTTACACATAAATTAATTTATAAATTAAATTTATAGTTATGAAAATAAAGTAGAAACAAGTTTCTTTCGTTCACTTGTAACTGTACATTGATCAAATAATTCAATTAAAATTTTATTTCAATTTAAATTTTTTATTTAAAAATTACCTCTGGCTTTATCTCAGCCATTTGCCAGATATATATGTATTGACTTTACAAATGCCAAACTTAAAAAGTACAATGGCAACAAAAGTGCAATACTAAAAGTACAATAGGTTTGAGTCATGTAAAAATCTACAAGTCTTGTAGAATATAGTTTTTATAAAAAAATTTTACAATGGTAATACACTTCTACACTTTTACACCTAGTACAAGACTAGGTACCATCAACTTACATACATCTATTCCTGAATACCCTTATTTGATTATTCAAGACTAGCTCAAGACTAGGACACCTTCAATCTACATACATCTATTCCTGAATACCCTTATTTAATTATTCAAAATACGCAAATAATTGGGATATGTAATACCGAATACCGAATATTATGATATACCTATTAATGTAGTGCTTTACGCAATCTCCCATTTGAAGATCCATTAAGATTAACTCCATATGAGCACAGATTGAATTTGCTACATCTCAATACGCTTGGAAAACGCAGAACTGTCGCTTATATAGTATTCTTAACTGAATTTATCAAAGGGAACATTTCTTCTACTCAATTACTCGCTAAGCTTAACTTTTGTTCCAATTCCAGATTGCGATCTAATAATATGTTTAATCTACAGTATCATAGAACTAACTATGGCAAGTATGAACCATTAAATAGAATGATGTCTTCATGTAACTCATATAACTCCCACATTAACCTACTACTAACAAAGCAGTCTTTAAAAAATAATTTATATATGTGTCGATGAACGTGCATCCAATGTTATCCCTTGAATTATGTAAATTTTTATAACTTAGTTCACATGAATTTTTCATTTTTTTATTTTTTTATTTTTTATTTTATTAATTTTTAATTCAATTGCCAAATATTGTGATTTTTAAAAATTAACTACATTTCTATCATCACTATCATTATCATTATATCATTACTAATTTTTAATTCTTTGTTATTTATTATTTTTTTATATATATATTTTTTTTTTAATTAGAATAAGTTTTTAGCTATGCTTTTTTTATTCTTTTTTTTTTTTTTCTTTTATTTTTTATTATTACTGTTCTTGTTATTCTTTTTTCTTATTCTTTTTTCTTAAATAATTTAACTTTACTAATTTTATATGTAATTTAACCAAAATTGTAATTATTAGTATATATTGTATACTTGCTTGATTTAAGCTCGAAAATAAATAAATAAATGTGAATATTGAAATATCGGTATTTGTAAAAAAAACAAATAATAAATAATTTAGTAAAATAAATAAATTTATTTTCTTTTTAAATTAAAAATTTTACTAAAGCCCCACAAATAAATAAGCCTCTATAAGATGCTATAGTTATTTTTTCTATAATGATTATACTATAAGTTAACGTCCGTTAACCTTTACTCCAATTTCAAAAATTACAAATTCTTTTCACACGGGAAACAATAATTATTGCAAAATCAAATTATCAAATTGCAATAAAAAATAAACTTTGTTGCACAATAAGCTTACGCATCATTTTTGGTCACGCGGCAACAACAATGAAATTAGGTATTGCAGGTAGAATAAAAAAGAAATTTTTTGTAAAAAATAATTAATTATTAATTGAAGAGCATAATAAACAGTTGTTTTGAAAAAAAGCATTTAATTTGTATTTTTTTGATTTATTTGCGATAACTTCGGTCAATATTTTGTTTTGAAGGGAAATCGATTAAAGAACTTTAACTGGCGCCCGAGCAGGGACCATTTAGTGAAAACTGAGGATAATACGTGAGTGTTGTGTTCAAAAGTGTTTGTTACATACCTGAAAAGAAAAAGAAAATTTTTATTAAGTTAAAAAAAAAAAAAAAAAAAAAAAAAAAAAAACAAAAAATAATTATATCAATAACAAATTAAGTAATTATAAAATAGTTTAAAAATAAAATAAAAACAAAACAAACTAAAAATAAATCCTATTACTAAGACTAGAAAACTTGTGAACTAAAAGTTACTAAAATAGTTTAAAAATAAAAATAAATAAAAAAATTCCGTTATCAAGACTAGAGAAATTTGTGAAATTTGTGTTTAAACAATTAGAACAATACAATTTTAATAACGGATAGATAAAAACAGTGTTTATTTTACAATCAAAAAATAAAGTGGAGTTATAACGGCTGAATAATTAAGTTGAACCACAAAATTTAGTGGAAATAAAACCTTTGGAACACAGCACGAACAGAAAAATTGTCCTGTTAACACGCGCAGCAAGTAGGCGAACCACAAGTGGCTCACCGAATTAAAAGCAGCACAAAGGAGATAGGAAACGAGGCCCCTTAGTAGGCTTAAAATAATAGCCAAAAAGGAGCTCACTTATAACAATTATAACAATTAATATAAGTGTAGCAGCCGCCTATCCCGCTGATTTTAAAGACTGCAAATGGTCACAATGAGATTTTGCTTCATAACAATTATTGTACTGTAAGTTATAATTATTATTACACTATATTATAAATTTTTAGTTTTATTCAAAAATATTAAAAGGATCCATACTTAAAACAAAAAAAAAAAAAACAAAAAGGCCTAAAATTGAAATTTATTACAAAAATAAAAAAGAATTGCAAATTTATTACAAAAAAAATAATAAAAAAAAGAAAATTGTTAAATGTTAAACTCAAAATCGTATCCTCATCTGTAAGGAGAAAATTTTGAGGAAAAAGTATCCCCATCTGTAGGGAGAAAAATAACTTTTAACTTTTTCAAAGAAAAACGAATTAAAATAAAAATTTAATAAAAAAGAAAAAACAAAAAAGAAATAAAAAATAAAAATTCAAAGGAACATAAAGAGAGTCTGACTATAAACGATTTGATCATTTAATTCATAATCTTTTCTATGAAAATATTTCACTAAAAATTTCTAAATTAAAATAAAAGCTAGCTAGCAAATTAAACAATTAACATTATTATATTACTGATACATGTTTGAAATAAACCAATTTAAATAAAATAAACTAATTTAAGATTTATTATTTAATAATAAATATTATTGTATTGGTAATAAAATTTTTAATAAGTAAAAAGGTCCTATATTATCCATCAGGATCTATATAATTTATAAAATTATTGAATGTTTATAAAATAAATAATTCTAGTTCTAAGTCTAAATATGCTTCTTATAATAAATGTAATTATAACAAAAATAAATTAAACAAAATAAAGATTTTTATAAAATTATTAAATATTTATAAAATAAATAATTTTAGATCTAAGTTTAAATAAATATTTTTTTCCAAATAAATACAATTTTGGGGGAAATAAACTAAATAAAATCAAATTTTTATAAAATTATTAAATAATCATAAAATAAATAATTTTAGATCTAAGTTTAAATAAATATTTTCCCAATAAATACAATTTCAGGGTAAATAAACTAAATAAAATCAAGATTTTTGTAAAATTATTTAATAATTACAAAATAAATAATTTGACTCCAGCTTAAATACATTTCTTACAATAAAAATATTTTTAGAGAAATCAACTAAATAAAGATAGAACAAGCAACGAATACAAAAATATTAAAAAAAAAAAAATAATAAATTTAATTCTTGGGAATATTTCAGCTTCGAAATTTATATCTCTTTAATTTTCTTTTGTTCATAATACTAAAGAATTTTTTGATAATACTATTATTTACGTCCGAGCACCTAACTGAATTTTAACTGAAATCTAAAAAACTCAACAAGTTTATATTTTTGAATACTATTTTTGATTTATTTTACTTTGTGGTCGCATCTTTGATCTTAACCATCCCTTGATTTTCAACACTATTGATAGAAATTAATTTTATTCACTAGATTAGAAGGTCGTGAAAGCTACCAAATTATTATAAATAAAAGAAGATCTTTTCTATAATCCGCTATAAACTTATAAGATGGAAACACAACCATCAAATACTCCCTTTGTAATGACCTCTACTCCTGAGAACCTAAATCCCCAAATAAGCGATGTAAGACACGTGGAGTTTAATGAAACAACTAGAGGTCAAGAGTCCATGATTAATACCATGAGGGAAATGATCCAATCCGAGACAAGGAAAATATTAAGGGAAGGGTTCAGCACTACTACGCTAGAAGATGACAATTATGATGAAGTTGTCGATTTTGATGCAGGAGAAGGATTAGAGGGAATGGATAAAGTACCAGACATGGTAAAAAATTTACGTACGTTTTCTGGTGAAAATGGAAACTATTCATCCTGGAAGAAAAGAGTCGAGAGAATTTTAGGTATTTACGATCACTTAAAAGGAACTGCTAGATACTACGGAATTTTGGATACCATCAGAGAAAAAATAACAGGCGATGCGGAACAGGCACTGGAAGCATACAACACGCCACTGAATTGGGGAAGAATTGTCGAGTGTTTAGACCTTCACTACGCCGATAAAAGGGACATTGGAACACTAGAGAATCAACTAACGAAGTTAAGACAAGGCAACAACACTCTACAGGACTATTACAAAGAAGTTTACCAACACCTTACACTTATATTGGAAAAACTAGATTACATGAACTTACCTCAAGAGGCAATTTCTGCCATGACCAAATTAGCGAGAGATAAAGCCCTTGATACGTTCATACGGGGACTTAAGGGCGACCTACCGAAATTTCTGCGTGTAAACGTTCCGCAAGACTTACCACAGGCCTTGCGAATATGTCTAAGTCTGGAAGACACAAATACCAATACCCAAGACAGTCAGATGGATGACAACAATAGATATTGCAATCAGAAAGCAGTCCGACCACCAAACCCGCATTACCATCATAAAAACAATTTCTATCCAAGTCACTCCAGAAATATTTCTTATCAGCAAAATCAATTCAGAAATTATAACAACCAACAAGGGTATAACAGGAACCATCATAATCAGGATACGCGAAAACGTTCCTACCAAAATTTTCCAAACAATACATGGAGACCACGAAATCCACATACGACTCCATATCAACAAACTCAAGGGAACTCAACGCATTCAAATACATTTGCTAATTCATCGCATGAAAACCCATCCAATATGCCAGCCAAACTGGAACCAGCTAGTACATCACAACGATTCCGAACACCTTATAGCTCCAATCACCCTCATACAGGAAGTTTTAATAACAGAGGAAGTTATTCAAATCGCTATAACAAGACGCAAAAGATAAATTACATTAAGCCCAATGGGAAAATAAATGGAGATGAAAGGCAACTGAGACAGGAAAATAGGAATCAGGACCACCAATGCACTCACAAGTATGACAAAAATAATAGCGATAAAACTAACTATAATACTTTTTTAGACTAGGAATCTCTTCGCTACCCTATATCGAACACCATTGCGGAAACGGAGAGATTTTAAAAGTACTCACAGATACTAGACTACAATGGATCACATTTGGTGGCAGTGAATATGGGAAAATCAAAAATTCAGGAAGGAAACTTCAGATTGATTCACATAATCAATCTAGGAACTTTACGGAAAGCCTTGAAAGAAATCAACACTGTTCTAGAGGAAGACAGCACGAGAGCCCATCCACTATACCCGTATTTACACCTAGAAGCTTCACAAATCCAAGACCTACTGGACGAATTCAACATTCATAGAAGGAAAAGATCAATTGACATTATTGGCACAACATGGAAATGGATTGCAGGTACACCGGACCATGACGATTTTAGAATGATTAGGAGCAAAATGAATAATGTACTGGAGAATAATAACAAACAAACCATAATAAATAAAGTATTTAGTGATAGAATTAACAATATAACACAAATAACTAACCAAATTTTAGAAAATATAAATTCGGGTTATCAATTCAATAATCAATCCGCCATGAAAATACAATACAAACTTAAATTGCTCAAAGAAGAAGTAGTTAATATAAATTACGCGATACATTGGGCTAAAGTAGGGGTGATTAATTCTATTTTACTTTCAAAAACAGAGATTAAAATAATTACCAAAATTTTGGATAGCGAAAATTTCCCTTATTTAAACGCCGAAGAGGCACTTGATTTTTCAAACATAAAAATTATAACAAACGGTACTTGCTTGTTCTATCTTGTTGAAATACCCCTAACCACATTAGAAACATACGATAGGCTAATAATTAAAGCCTTAAAAATCGAAAATACTGTAGTAAAAACTAGTTTTAAGCAAATATTGTACAATAAAGAAGCAATTTATGGAATCAAAAATAGTTGTAAAAATATAAATTCCATATCTATTTGTAATCAAAATAATATTATAAATTTGAAAAACTCTACCTGCATACCAAACTTACTAAAAGGAAAGAACTCCACATGCAATACCATCAATGGCAACCATATTCCGACTGTAGAGGTTTTAACTGACGGAATAATTCTACTGAATCAGTACAAAGGCACAATCAGCGTTGAAGGAGAAGAAAAATTCATAAACGGAAGTTACCTAATAACATTTCACAATTCTACAGTAATCATTAAAGGCGAGGTATTCGCTTCAAAGGAATTATCAACAGCCAAAGCGCTACCCGTCGTTCTACAACCACAATACATAAAAAAGGAATTACAGCAACACTTGTCATTAGAACTAATGAACGACATCCACATAAACAACACTCACGAAATCAAGCTACTGAAGGAAGAAAAGTTCATCCATCGTGTGATAGGTTTCATCAGCATTGGACCAACATCAATACTAATTATAATTTGTTTAGTAACAGTTGTCATCATTTGCAGAAGAAAGGCGAAGATTACCATTAACAACGTGCCAAAAGTAATTGAAGAGAAACATAATGATGTCGATGATTCGGGAGCAGGTGTGTCACTTTCGGTAATACCTCCAGAACCAACAAAACCAACTGTTGCAACCAGAAACCACATTGCCATGAGCCAAATGAGGACATTTGGTCTTAGAGGGGGAAGAGTTAACGTCCGTTAACCTTTACTCCAATTTCAAAAATTACAAATTCTTTTCACACGGGAAACAATAATTATTGCAAAATCAAATTATCAAATTGCAATAAAAAATAAACTTTGTTGCACAATAAGCTTACGCATCATTTTTGGTCACGCGGCAACAACAATGAAATTAGGTATTGCAGGTAGAATAAAAAAGAAATTTTTTGTAAAAAATAATTAATTATTAATTGAAGAGCATAATAAACAGTTGTTTTGAAAAAAAGCATTTAATTTGTATTTTTTTGATTTATTTGCGATAACTTCGGTCAATATTTTGTTTTGAAGGGAAATCGATTAAAGAACTTTAACTACATATTTATAAAAATTAATTATTACCTAGTATTTATTGGTTTTACTAACTTTATAAAATAATATAGTTCTCATACTATTATAACTCGCTTATATGATTTTATTTTAAATATATATACATATGAGCTATGAAACAAATTAAATTAGGAGTTGTCTGGATTAGGTAGCTCAATACTACGATTACAACAACACCTATTGATGAGCTCCAGTAGTGCTAGTGCTAATGTTTTAATTAATGTTTTCTAAGAGTCTTAGCATATATACAAAAGCTTTAATTTGAAATTAATTGGTATAACTAGCTTAAATGTTTATTTTATAGTAATTTCGGCTATAAATAATAACATAGTTTCATTTTTTTTTTTTAGTTATTACGAAATTATATGCAGAAACAATTATAAAAAAAATATGCTTATAGTGCTAAAAATTATATGTATTTAAAAATGTATGTACGCCCCAAACAAAATAGTTTTTTTTTCAATAATTTTAATTAATTCAAGAAAATATTTTTAAAATAACAAAACAAAAAACAAAACTGTAAAAGAAAATATTTTTCTCTGTTCATTGATTTTATGTTTTCAATTTGTCAATACATTTCTGGGAATTTTATCTGCATTTCATTTCCTTTGACATTCAAAACACTTCCGCTATTATCCTTTTACATACATTGCATACATATACATATATGTTTATAAATATATACTTTAATATGTATATAGTGACTGTAAATGATAATGGAAACATAAGTTAAAAATTCAATTGAATAATTTTGGTATGATAATTTCATCCTATTTTTTATAAAAAATTTAAATTTAATAAAAATTTAATGGGTATTATAAATTTTATATTCCGTTTGGAATGCTTTTTTTTTTTTTTTACATATTACTACATTTGTTTTCCAATCTATTATAACTAGGCATAATAAATTTAATTTTTATTGTCTTGTATTAATTTATTCCATCGTTGAAAAGCTATTTATATATTTAAAATTGGTGCAATTAATAACTTAAATTTAATATTTATAAAAACATAAAGATTAGAAATTTTAAATACTTTTCACTAAGTTTAATTAATATCTAAATCGATTTCGGTTATTACACCATCATGATAAGACTGTCTTCTCTTCTCAGAAATCAGTTTGACAAGTCTGTTTTTTCTTTTCAGAAATCAGTTTGACAGTTTGACTGTCATCTCTTCTTAGAAATCCGTTTGATAAAACAGTCTTCTCTTCTCAGAAATCAGTTTGACAAGACTGTCTTCTCATGTCAGAAATCAGTTTGACAGTTTGACTGTTATCTCTTCTTAGAAATCCGTTTGACAAGTTTGTTTTCTCTTTTCAGAAATCAGTTTGACAGTTTGACTGTCATCTCTTCTCAGAAATCAGTTTAACAATTTCTTCTCAGAAATCAAATTGACAAGACTGTTTCCACTTCTCATCTTAGAAATTAGTTTGACAAGTCTGTGTTCAGTTCTCAGAAATCAGTTATAATCGATTAATGAACTCAATTATATCACCTACTAATGATGATATCGTAGTTGAAATTTGCCAAGATATTAGTGTTTTCATAAACAAGCAATATTGGCAATATTGCCTATATTTACAAGTATTTTGTTTATAAACAAAATGTTTCAAATAAAGTTTGTTCATAAACATTTCTAACTTAGCAGAAAAACTGTTAAATTGTAGTAGATAGTGGCAGACATAACAGTTAATTGTGTTGCTTTTTTTATTTATCAAATATAACTGCAAAAGTAGAAAATTTAAATTTTAACAATCTTGTAAAAAACATTTTTTTTCTTGCAGCATTTTGAAACAAAATGAAGCTTGTATTGACGAATAAACTGATTTAATGAGTTACATTCACTAGATGTAAGTGATAACAAATTTCATAGTCTTCTAACTCCTACAGTAAAAGAATGATTCATAAAGTATTAGAATTCAAAAGAGGAAATGTAATTTGACTTTTGTTCTTTTTAAATGGGGAAAAACAAACTGGCAATATAAGGAGGCAGGATGAATTGAATGTTGAAAAGTAAAATTTAACAACGCAACTAGTACAGTGTCACTAGATTCGAATCAATAATACGAGAAGTAAAGTGAAATTAGATTGGGTAATTTCGGGAGGCAATCTGTCATCCCGTATTATCGCAGCCGCAAATGGGCTTATTGTGATTGTGAAAAACAATGAAATTATATATATAACTTTTCATAGGCTTCTTCTCTAACCTCCAGATTTCATTAATTTGCCAAGTTGTTCAAGTAAAATAAAAGCACACACATTTAATTATTACTCTGGTAACAGTTGCAATATTTTCTGGCTGCTTGTAATGTTTGGTGGACATGAAGTTATTAGGAATATGATGATATAAATTGTATATGATATACAATATGCTATTCGTATTGTTATTTTCAAAGTAAATAAATAAACAATTGACATAATTAGAATACTTAGAAAAATAAAATTGTATATTAAAAATTTTTATACCTATTACTCAATTCAATATTTTTGGTCTCTAAAACGTACAATTATATAAAAAGAAAGAATTGTTCATAATCATGAGAAAAATTGAAATCGAAGTCATTGTAAAATCTGTGATCGTGATGAAGAAAAATTTAATTTTACATTCGAAATTCAAATATCCTTGATAAGGGATATTTTTCGAAATATTTACCTATATAAAATAGACTAAAAGTTATTTTTTATGTATACGGTGTATTGTACTGAGTATGTTATGAATACCAGTTATGAGTATTTTTAAATTGCGTGAATTTTTATTTGAATTTTTTTTTATTATTTAAATATGCAAAAGGTAAGTGTTTAATAGAAAAAAAGGGCTTGATGTATAGAATATTTAATGAGTGTGAAACATCTTATAACGCATAGAAGTCATGGGATTGATAACATTCAGCTCATTGATTTTATTTTTTGAATATGGTTTGTTTTCTTCTGTATTTACAGTACAGTGAAAAGTTCATAGTTCAATTTATTAGATTGTAATTGAAATCAAATGTAGAATAATTCGAGAAGTTCAATAGATTTTAATTGATTCGATTAACCTTTTGTATTGAACTTTGATATCCTTTTTGATATTTTGATTTTTAAAATTTTATAAAAATTAATCTGGAAGCAACACATTAACATCAGTTCTGATATGATTTATCACAGGATACGGTCCATTTAAAAATTATATGTTAAAAGTTAGTAAAGTCTGTGTTTGATGCAGATGCAGATTCTATTTACGGAAAGATAAATTCTCTTTAACCGACTGAATGTGATGCCTTGCTTGCTACAGATATATATGTAAATATTTCGAGGCCTGATTCAGAAATTGACATTAACACAATAATAGCTTTCGTTTAGGGTATTGAACCTGTAATTTTTGACTACTAAAAAGGAATGTACTACAGATCTGAAAATGTCTTCAAAGTGTATAAAATTTACAAATTTTATTTTGTAAGCCCAATTCACAAAAATGATTTCTAACAAATATTCTAGAAGTTAAATAACAGATATTTGAGCACATTTCAAAATCTGTCATCATCACTGTCCCCCTTTATCACTGTAACCGAGCTCACAATCTGTAGTAGGATTGAATTTGTTTGAATTTGTGCTTCAATAGCATAAGGAAGGATCCATATTTATACTTTTATTAATGATCTGGTATTGTGCAGTTTTGGCTGATTGAAATTTCGTAAAAGCATATTTGGAGCTTCTACTTTTAGTTTTGGCTCGTGAGATAAAAAATTGATTTGTTTTTGATTAAAAAACTTTCCAAATCCAGCAAATATAAAGCATATGGAATAAGTATGGATTATAACATATGGAATAAGTATATGTAGGGAAATACTTTTAATAAAAATACAAGCAAACTTAAAAAAAATACAAAATAAAGACAAATACATAATACTGAAAACAGATGTGTAAAATCCAATACAACAACTAGAAAAAATAATGTAATACACGAATATGAAACTATATCAGCTCATCATATAAGAGATTCAGCTACCTTCCATCTATACTAGGATATGAACCTATATACTCAACACTGGAGTTCGACTGTTTAATGAACTGGCGGATGATGTAAAAAACTTGCCACAAAAAAATTTAAAAAAACATAAAAAAATACTTTTGTCTAAACCTAAAGTCTAAGCATTCGAATAATTTAAGTTTAACCCTATAACGAATTGCATATATTTCGGGGTATTAATATAAATTTTTATTTCTATTTTCTATGCAATTGTAAACTTTTTTTTCTTGTTAACCATCACATACATTTATTTGAATTAATGAAATTTTACACACCATACATATCGTACGCTTCATTTTAAAATAAATATAAAAAATATATATGCTCTGTACGAGCTCCTTAGCTCATTTTGAGAAACTTGAATAAATAAATAAAACTTATAATTACCTTTTCGTGCTTAAATTAAGTACGGTGCAAGTTTTTACTACGTATTTTACTGCAATGCTTTTCGAGTATTTATTTATCAAATTTTTGCCTTATCAACCAACTCATTAAATGATGAAACCTATTACTATTGTCAGGAACTATTCTTAAATAGAATGGCTCCACTAGAATGAATATAACAGATTATACTCTTAATTATTTTTTGTCATTTATTTTAATATACTGTCAGATATTGCTTCGAGCAAGCAAATCAGACGTCTCTTATAGGCGAAAGCTTGCTTCATGTTGTTAAGAGGTGAGATCATCATCTAGTGGGTTATTATATATCACCGTTAGTAACTAATGTTAGTAAGAGATGAAAATACATGGCTGACATGCTGTAGTTAGTAGAATGTTTAAAAAGATAAATTCAAATACAAAATAGAAAAAAGACCAAATATCAATAACAATAACTATATTTATCGCAATCAAAGCTGTATAAATTTTAAGCTTACTTTACTAAGGTTAGTATGAAAAGAAGCTGCTCTCCAATGACAAAGGGTACTGAATCAGACAAAGTATTTGTTTTTACTTCGTTGGGAATCGGTTGAAAGGTAAGAGCTCTACCTACTGCGCCGTCACCCAACGTGTGTGGGATATTTTATAAGTATAGATAGATCAACTTAATATTTTTGAGAATGAGATGAGAAGCACTAGGTAGAATGGTCAAACCAATTTGCAAAAAAAAATGTTTTCTTATTTAAAAAAAAAAAAAATTATAAAAAAGCAAATAAAATCTCTGAGAAGCAGAAACGTCGAAAAGTTTGTTTTATTATCTCATAAAATTTACTTTTTAATTTAACTAATTTTAATAAGATATTGATATGATTGTAACCATTGACATTGTAAAAGTATTTAAGAAAAAAAGGCATTTTATTATGATTGTAATATCTTTTTAAAATTAAGATATCACAATTCAAAAACCGTGTAATAAAAAAATATATTTTATTTCACTTTCAGCTCCCGCAAAATACGAATAAAAAGAAATAAAATTTAAAATCGATTTAATGAAAACATTGTGTAACATTGAATAAAAATAAAAATGTCATAGCATTTGAAATTTTTTGAAGAAAAATTTAAAAACTCATAAAAATTTTATATTCTTTTTATTTTATTCACTTCAAAATGTTCAAATTTGTTTTAAGATTGTCGACCCCAAAAATTGTCGACCAATAATTATTATTATGTCATTACAACTTTGAATTAAAATTAAATAAATTGTTGGTAAACCTTGTGGGAGTTATTTTGTTTTTTGTTCTTAAGGTTCGTTTCTAGATATATGTTGGTATGTCTATATTTATGTATGGGGTATTTCTGTGTACAAAAAGTACATACAAAGTAATTTTTTCTCATGCTGCTGGAGGAAGTTGTACTTTGTTTTTAATTATCATTTAAGGTTTCGTAGAGCCAATAATTTAGCATGGGCTAGTTCTTTGTAAATGTTAAAATTACAATATCTTCATTACTTTATGCACATATTGAACTTAAATGAATAAAAATTGATTAAAAAAAAGTATAACTGTTAAAAAAAGTATAACCGCTTTTGTACTTCAAACATAAAATTTAACTAAAGGAAAAACAAGGATTTCAACGTCTTTGTTTTTCCAAACGAAAAAAAAAGTAATTTTTTTAAAAAGATTTCAAAACTTCTAAATTAAGTTTTTTGTATAAAGTTTAGTAGCTATAAAATCAATGTTATGTTAACATATTTTTTAAGCTTAATTTAATTCTAACATTGACTGTGATGGTGTACGCCCCCATAATGATGATATTGTAATTTGAGTGAATCAATAAAAATTCACAATAGAAAATTAGCAACTCAAACTTTTTAACCTAAACCTAAAATAAAAATTACCTTTCAAATTTACCTACCTTTTCTACATAGGAAAAGTATAACCTCTGAATCAGAATAAAACTAGCCAAGCCATCAGTAGCTAAGCTGCAAAATGTTATAAGCCCCAGCTATCAAATTTGATTGAATACAATTGGCGTTTTTATTTATTTATTTATTTATATTTTCTTTCTTAGTTCAGAGCACAGCTTTATAGTAGAGTAAGAGAAAACAGAATACGGTCTGAATATTTCGTACTCAACGCAACTCTGAACACTCTGAGTTAAAAAAAAAACAATTTGGAGTAAGAAATTATGATTACTATAAAAAACGTGACTTATTTGGAAGGAAATTTTAGCTCCAAGCTTAGTTTTTCAGTTCAGTCGTAAAAAAATGGAAAACCTAATGGTTGTACGCCGCGAAGATTTTAACTTATGTTTTGAAGATAGTGAATCGGACGTGTGGTATCCCCCTTGTGGTATAATCCCTTGATCAGAATGAAACTAGCCATCATGCAGCCACCAAATTGCAAAATGTCTAGAACACAAATTTCATTGAACACGAAAGAAAATTCAATGAAAATGTTGAAAGTGTGATGTTACGACGTTACGAAAAATATATTTAAAATATGTCTGAAATATTGATATGTGATAGAACAGATTTCCAATTTTATTTTATTAAAAATATTCGTCAAATTTGGTTGGTTGAATATGGGTGACTATCAAAATGCAGTATAAAAAGTTTTAATACAGTTTTCATGTAGCTCTACTACCCTTTAAAGCTTTTATAATCACTTTATTGTAAAATATATAATAAAACGTTTGCTACATTTTGCAATACCATTTGGACAATATAAATACACACATACATACAGACACATGCAGACTTTTTGTTTACCTTTTGTTACATCAAAATAAATATTGCCAGCTCTTCATAGGTTCCGGCGCAAAAATATATTTTATTAACATATTTTGTTACAATTTGCAATAATTTTCCGACGAAAATGTATATCAACCTATAATTTTATTAACTCTGGTAATTTTATCTATAACATGTATACAAAATGTAGTCTACATTTTTTCACTACATACTCTGCTCTTATTTTACGTTTCCACTACGTATTTTAAACATTTTGGAATAGTGTAATCAAGAGCTTTTTATGTATATTCATTTTGGAAGATGATACATTGTAAATTTTACGGTTTTACTGCATTTTGGAAATCACAGTATTTCATGACGAAATTAGAAAAAATCCACCACATTTTTATAAAAAAAAAACATTTTGATGACATTTTGAAACAAAGAAATGACCGAATTGAAGGGTAAAAGTTAAAATACTGTGTTAAATTTTTTTTATCTTTTGCGTCGTGACTGCGATACTACTTGAGGGTTACTTTCATTGAGGTTATTTGTATTGGTTCTCATTTATGTCTTAACTTTAAAAGTAGTACTTCTGCGTGGTGACTGCGTTCATTCTGTTTGAGTCACTAAATATAATATTCAGCTCATAGATTTCAACCGATTTCATACCGATTTCAACTACCTGGACGTGAAAATTATTATGATGGTACAGAAACATGCTGTATATAATATTATTGAACATATTTTTTTATACATATACTTAAATACATTTTAATTTTAAATAAAATAAATTTGGCTTTAGGTTTTTCTTATAGAAAATTTCTGCAAAATTGAGGATAATTTAATGTTTTCATTACTGATGAATTAAAGGCTTAACAAACTATAATTGCTATTAGAATTACGATACTTTTGTATCCATATCTTCATAAAAATTTTTTCAAAATGATGTTCGTATATGAAATCATTGCCTTTTTTTTTTATTAGTAAATTATACTGAATAAAATCTTATTTTTAATTAATTGTTAAATATATTAAGAAAGAAGGGAAGGAAAACAATACCAGACCCAAAAGAAAGGTAATGCAATGACCAACAATTTTTTAACTGTAATTTTTTCTTAAGCATTGAAACATACTCGAGTAGCTGATCATGTTCTATGGTATAAAAGTATAGAAACGTATTGCTATAAGTGTAGAGGGATATAAAATAAATTTAATTATTTTAATTTTAAGTTTGCAAAATCTATGTAAAGCATTGTTAAAACTAAGCTAAATGTTACGAAAAGAAATATAAAATAAAATTATAAAGAAAAGGACAAGTAACCTAAAGGATAATAATTCCTGCATAAACTGAAACTGAAATTTTAATTTTTATTATTTTACGAGATTTTAATGACTTCTCATTCTATGCAGAATTATTTATTGTTAAGAATTATTTTTATTAAGAGTTTGTGTGACTCGATCTCGAAGAATTTAAACAAGTATCTTGAAAATTAAAATTGTTTTATAGCCATTTAATTTCTAATTATGCGAAATTAGAAAAAAAGATTAATAATAATTAAATATCGAAGGTTATATTATTTTAATGGATTAACAAAAAAAAAAAAAACAGGAAAAATGAATTAATTAAGGATACCAGAATATTTTATTATTAAAATTAGGATTACGGAAAACTTTTCTTATAAAATAACATTAAAGTTTTTAAATAACTCTTTAACTATACATCAATATGTATGTAATGTATGTATATAGAATAAAAATTATTGAAAATCAATCAATAGACTCATCAAGTCTCAGTATACCGACAATGAGTTAAGATACAAAATCAAATATTTAAAACAACATACATATCTCGAAAGGGTGAGGAAATTCACTTCTTGTCATGTATTTTTTTTGCTGACCTTCAACTGTATACCACCAAAACAAAAGTGTTGACTGTTTCTATTGGCTATTTGTAAGAAAATAATATTAAAGTATTAAAAAAGCTAGATTAGGTGTACCAAGTGTTCCAGAGTATGCGTATCAGCTTTTTAACCTTTCCTCTGTGTATAGTTTTTTTTATCGTAGTTCGTGCACTGGGGTCCATCTGAACCCATATGTATTTTCACATATTTTACATAAAGAATTTGAAATTATTTTTAATATCGATTTTATTTACAAAATGAAGCAAAAGAAATATAATTAAGATAAAACTAAACAAAACTTAAGTACAAAATTCAATTTAATCGCAACAAAAATCAAAAAATATATCCTAAGTTTAAAAACGGTCCGATGTTGGAAGCTCGATTTCTTCTTGGGAGGAATCTATCATTTCTTCGTTGATGCAGTTTATACAGATAATTTTTGAATGTGCTGCACAAGATCCTTCTTTACAAATGCAACATAATGTTCCTGTTTTAACATCAGCAGACCGAGGACAAATATGACACAGTTTTTTTGCTACGTTTTTCCGACGTTTACTTGCTGTATTCATAGGTATTTCATAGTCTGTTGCAACGCGTCTTAGGTTCACTATTTTATAACCTCCATTTTATAATGTCCTTTTATAAGGCTCCATAGCGATTTTAGCATTTTTTTTCATTGCTCTATGGTCGGATAGACGACTTAATATATTTTTTTGCAACAGTTGCATAGCCAACTCCTTTACGTTGAGATGATTTCGGCGGCTGATTGAATAGTTGAGAGTTTTCAATTTTATACAAATTAAACGCTGCTACACTAGCGATGTCGATCATATTAAAAAATAAAATCAATGGTCAACGTTTAGTTTTTTCCTTTTGCACGTTTACGTTCTCACTAATCTATCTAGTGTACTCCGCCGTTAGTTAAATTGTAATGCAATATGATGTTGGGTTTATTTGAACCAGAGTCAACACCTTTATCGTTATGCAAAGTTGATAGTAACAAGACGGTTTTATTTGGCCTTTGAATGTAGCTTACCAACGTAAGATTCTCGTCAGAACAAAACTCTGATGAAATCACATCTCTTTTCTTGATTTCTGCCTTACTGGTAAATTCTTTTGGCAGATCAGGGTTATTTGAACGAATTATCCCAATTATTGTTGCTTTTTTTCTTAATAGCTGTTCAGCCAATATACAACTTGTGAAGAAGTTATCCATGGTTACAGTTCGCTCTTTGTTGATGTATGATTCAGATAAACGAAGAACTAAATTCAATGCATAATCAGTTGAGCGTGGCTCAGTTGGTTGTTTTCCTACATATATCTCAGCTTTTAATGGGTACGAGTTTGTCGCATCGCAAATCCAAACAATTTTTACTCCATACTTGCCTGGCTTAGATGGTATATATTTGCGAAAGGAACATATGTCGCAAGTTAATACTAACTGTTCATCTATTGTTAAGTAAGCTGAAGGCCTATATGGCTCTCTGATATTTGCCAAAAACATATTTCGATATGCAGAGGAATGGTAAAGAGGGGAAAAAATTAATAAGACAAAAATTTATTATTTTTTGACCTAGAATCCAAATTAGCATAAAAAAGTACTTCCTCTTATTTGAATCTCAAATTTCGGTTTTGGAGAATTTCGGGTTTAAAAAACCCATTTCCAGTCCTTCATGGAAGTTTAAAATGTATTCAATCGATAGATTATCCTCGATTTAATTTTTAAATTTTGTTTTCAATTTCTGTCTTAAAAAGCTGAAACGCATGTTCTGGAACCCCCGGTATATACATATATATATATATATATATGTGTCACATTATCTCAAAATGTCCATAGTCTGTTGGTTCTAAAATTCGTTAACTTTCATCGTTATTACAGTTATTATTCATAAGCGTCCTTCAAATTCGTCCAGTCATTTTGATATATCTTGTCTACCTTTTTCTCTATTATTGTACGGTATTTCATCTTGTATTCTTTTTGACATCCTTTGATCATTCATCACATGTTCTGCCCATCGTATAAATATTGAAG
Organism: Argyra leucocephala; assembly: GCA_963942445.1. Classification (NCBI taxonomy): domain Eukaryota; kingdom Metazoa; phylum Arthropoda; class Insecta; order Diptera; family Dolichopodidae; genus Argyra; species Argyra leucocephala. The sequence goes on along the minus strand of OZ012678.1, from coordinate 62,994,341 downwards.
TGATGGTGGAGATCTTTATTATGCATAATGATCACGATGCAAAATATTGGACCAAGAACATTTTCCTGTGGAACTGGAGTAGACATTTTATTTTTGAATAATCTTTGCCATAACGCTATTACTCATCTTTGCCATAACGCTCACGGGTCAAAGTGTGTCGGCATACTGTCGGCAGTCACTACTACCTTGCCATAACGTATACGAAAGCATCTATTAATAATGTATGATTTTAGTTGACAAATTTTATGAAATTGTATACTGCTTGCATCTTTTATTTCAAATGGATATCCATTTTCATTATTATAATAATTAATGCATCTAGATGTACGAGTATAAAGTTATTGCTCATAATAATTAACAAAAACACAAACTTATTCTTTGTGAATACTTACTTACTTACTAAGATGGCCAACATACCATGTAGATCCTGGTTTTGTCTCATCAACGTTCTTCATTTTTGTTAGTCACGAGCAACTTTATATACAGTTGAAGATACAAAATTGTTTCATGTCTGCTGATATTTCGTTCCAATGTCTTGGAACATTTTCATCTATCCGGTATTAGAGCCACTGTAATTTCTTGAATTTAATTTTCCTGACTACGTCCACTACATTATGCAGCTCATAGAGTTCTTCATTATATCCTCTCCTCCAAATGCCATCGTCGTTTTAAGGATCATATATACGTATATGCCATACTACATCCGCATATGCCAACTAATAGTTAACTAAAATTTCTAAGCTAAAATGGTAATGTAATAGTAGTTAATTGTATGATTGATGTGGGAAGAGAAACAGAAATAAAAATTAAATGTTTTTAAAAAAATATTAAGAAGCTGCTAATGTTGAAATACCGTTCTTTTTAATGAATATTCTGTTTTGTTTTTGTTTTTTATATTATTATTTAATTTTTTTAAAACTTCTAAAGTAAATACATTGTTCATATTGAATATGTTATGTAATTTAAAAAAGCTTTTAAGTCTGTAAAAAATAGAAATATATAAAATACCTATAGAACAGTATCGTTTTATAGAGAAAATTTCGTTAAAATTAACACCTTATGAATCTCTGTAGAAACTTAGAGAATTTTTAAATAAATAGAAGTTAAAAAAATAGAACCGTAATTGAAGTTGACTAATATAAATTTAATTTTCTTAAAATAGAAAATCAAAGGTGGCAAGTTAGTAAATTTTCTATAGTCAGTTATCACAAATTTTTTTTTTTATCGAAATATAGCGTGTTTCTTCATGATGGTATTACATTTTTACTCAGTTGAGTCTACGGTTGAATTGAGCAGAAAAGTTTTGAGTTTTTATTTAGAGGCCATTAATATTTTTCGTATGTACTTTTATTTTTAATTTTACTGTTTTGTGAAAAAACAAACGCGTACGATTAGATTTGATTGTATTTGAATAATGACTATATAAAACAGGTTCAGCTGACTATAGCAAAATAGCTAACTTACTACCTTTGATTTTCTATTACCATAGTGTTATTTTGAACAAATAGATGTCGACTTGGTATTTCAGATCACCCTCATTTTTCACAAAAATTTTACTTGAGATTGGATGTCTGGTATGTGATGTGTATTAGGTAATTGCTTTGATTTGTTAAATTAATACTATATTAAAAAAAAAAACTATAGAAACCTTGACATCGTTAACATATCAACAACGTTGCCAATACAATGTCCAAGATCTGAAATGTAAAAAAAAAAGATTCGACATTGTCTCATGATCGGAAATTCATTTGACAATGTATTTGCGACATACTTTTACAACGCGGATTGCTTAATTAAAAATTTGGATACACATCTCGATACGGAATACACATAATCGAAGAATAATAGAATACAGGCATATATAAATGTATATAAATATTTAAATAAATGTCAGGTATATAAATGTCATTAGAAATTTTTAACGAAGTAAAATTTGTACTTATTTTTCTTTAATTTTTAAATTTATGTATTGCTTGATTAATAAGAATAACTCAACATAACTATACCAAACTATACTGTGTATCAACAAATTTTCGAATACATAATTTAACTACCGGTGTTGTGAAAATGAACCGTGTCGGATACACTGTAAAATTAATTACCGATCATGAGGCAATGTAATCAATTTTTTTTTCACATTTAAGATCATACGTCAATATGTTGGCGACGATGTCGATACATTTACGATGTCACGGTACGTGTTGTTGTTTTATAAAGAAAAGATGCAATTTAAATAAATTTTAAAAATAAACATTTTATTTTTACTTATATATAGTTTAAGGATTTTTTTTTTTAAATAATTTGAATTTTAAATTGAAAGTGGTAAGAAATTTATTATTAATTTGGCATTTGCATTTGACATTAATAATAAAGTAAAAATATTTGATCATATTCCAAATGTCAAAAACATATGATTTGAAAATTATTTCAGATACATTGTGTGGAAAGTGATCAGAATTGAAAACAAAATACTTTGTATTTTCGATAAAATGTGGTAAATATATATATTTTACATTCATTTGCGATATTTGTTTATTGTATTATGGGTTGCATATTTTTTACGACATTTATGATGTCCCGGAAATTCACTTTGGTAAGCGATAAGTTCTTATTCTTCAAAATTATTGTTCTATTTTCTATACTAAAAGTTCCTGAAGATTTAAACTAAATGATGACCAATTCATTCAATTTTAGATTTTTTTTTTTATAAGAGTTCATTCAACCATGAACTTGTATTACTAAATTAAATTTTATTTTATTATGCTATAGACAATTTACAGATCCTGAAAATTTCCCATTTAAATAAAAATGAATATATAGAAAAATTATATACATATATGTAGATATATAGTTGTGATGATGCTAGTAGATTTAAACAATGGCAACGATCGAATGATGAGCTTAAAATAGTTTTTAATATGATGGCGATGTTTCTTTTACTAATTTCGGCAAAAAGGAGAATGTGAGAAATTAATTGGATTTTCTGACGTCAATCATTTTGAATTTTTTTTTGCTAAAATTTTTACATGGTGGATTTTTTGGGTATAACTTGATAACTTGAACAGAAATATAGTATCTATATATGTAAAAAGAACAAAAGATAACAGAAAATAACGTGCAAAAAAAAAAGTTAATTTCATGAAAATAATTGACAGATGAGAAGTAAATATTGAGTAATTTTAACTATTCATATACGAAAGTGGTGTTAATCTTATTTAAACAGGCCGGTATTAAAAGTAATAATTGAAGGAAATAATTGCTTAAATTAGAAAAGGATATTTATATAATTTGGTAGGAAATTATTAGATAACGATTATTTATAGTATTTAAATTCATATATATATTTACTTTGTTATTATATAAAGTTAATTGGGTCAAGGTTTTCTATTTAATATTTATTTGAGATATATTAAAGATTTGTTTTGAAATTTAAATGAATAAAATTATTTTTAGGAATTGTTATCATCATAATCATCAGTAGAACAGAACAGTAATCATTATAACACTACGAGAACTCATATATTCTGCTACTGTATAGTATTTTACTGTTTGCAACAATAACTAATAGTTTTATTTTATTAATTTCATATAACGATGTAAAAATATGTAATAAATTTTTTGTGGGAAAAAAAATCATAGAAAATGAAAAATACGAAATAAATTATAGTTTGAAAAAAAAAAAAACGTGGAGTTAGTAAATATTGAAAAATTTTATACATAATATGTACATATTAATATTTTATTTTTCGACGTTTCATTTGGAAATGCTGTAATCATACTAAATTACTAAAATTATGTACATTAAGGATTATACATTAATGAATTAATCCGAATATAAATCAATCATCATCATCATCATCTGCTATCGGGCTTTCTATTCAGCACCACTGCTTCCTTTCGACTTTCGTGCATTCGGCTTACGGGCTGGCCCCCATCTTAGTCTTTGGAGCTTTGCAAACCGTACCATGTCCTCACTATCAATCATGCTATTGCTATCACTATCAATCATGCTATCAGAGCTCGCTGTTGCTTCTGATTATATATTCTCCATTCTGTAATCTTTTTGGACCGAGTATTTTTCGGGGAATTTTTTTTTTCAAATATGCGCAGGCTATTCTCCTCGGCCACGTTCACAGTCCATACCTCGCACCCATACGTCACTATGGGTCGTATGAGAGTTTTATATATCATCATTTTGGCCTTTCTTGATATTAGTTCTATTTTCTGCCTGAATTCTGTTATGAATACAGCACTGCATTCTATTATCTCTTCTTATTGTAGCTCCGAGGTATGTAAAGCTTGTAAGTCTTTCAAAGTTGTACTCTCCAATTGTTATATTCTGATTACTTCTTATTTGTTCATTTCTTGACATTTTTAGATATTTCGTTTTGTCTTCGTTGATTTTTAAGTCTCCTTTTTGTGTCTCCTCTTCTAGTTGTACAAATACTTTTGCCATATATCTGTAATTTTTTGCCATGATTACTATTTTATTCGTATATGCTACTATTTGGGTTGTCATATTGAATATACTGCCTTTCTTTTCTAATTTTCCTATGGCGTAATTTAATATTAAGTTGAATAATAATGCGGATAAGGCATCTCCTTGTCGTACTCCCGTTTCTTTTTTAAATTCACGGGCTATTTGGTTTTGTATTACAATTTTAGCTTTTGATTCATGCATTGTCATTATGACTAGGTTTGATAATTTCTGAGGTATTTCCAGGTGCTAAAATTATGTCTCTATTTATGCTGTCCATTGCTTGCTTGAAATCTATGAAAAGCATGTGAAGATCTATGTCGTATTCATAACATTTCTCCATGCTTTGTTTCATGACGAATATCTGGCCTATCGTTGATCTTTGACTTCGGAATCAGCATTGCTATTCTCCTAGTATTTCTTCAGCAAAGTAGTCTAATCTGGAGTATATTAGAATATAAATCAATAATTTATCAATTATGGTCAGTAACATTCTTATAACAAACCTAAACCAAAATGATTAACTTAAAATAATTATAGTTATTGCAACAAGAAATTATACTGGCCTGACACGATGTAGTAATGTGATGCTCAGTATTCAAAAATAATAAATATGTTTGCATTAAATATTATTTGAACTTTAAATTTTACTTTAAAAATAAAATAAAGATTAGAATGTGATAATTGGTTTGTTTTGGTACGTGATAGGTATGTTATAGATATGTGCATTGCAATTAACTTAGTATTTATTACAGTATTAAATTAAAAGATATATCATAACAACAATTCTAAAGACAACCCCAAAAAGCCATGTAATTGTGTATGCCAAATCTCTGACAAAAATAGTTAGGATGTTTATCACCATACACTTGGAATTTTATAAAAAAAAAATTAACCGATTAAATCAGATAATCAGAGAGAGTAGATCCAATCCCAGAACACTAACATGGTTCATAACAGGACACGGTCCTTTCAACAAACATATTTTGAAGATTGATAAGTCCAACACAGTAAATGTAAATTTTTTTCACAAGAAGAGTAATTCTTCTATCACAGTTCTTATTTGAATCCGATGCCATAGCTTCCAAGAGATATTAATATTTTCAGGTATACACATCGCCTGTTTCAAAAACTGATATTACTGCTATATATGCCTTAAATTATTTTATGAGTTCTGTATTTAAAAAACAAAAAAGAACATTTTTATCGATATTTTTCTAATAATTATCAACTTGTAATCATTCTATAAGCTTTAAAAAACATTTTCATGTCGTCAAAATTTTGATTAAAACAATTTTTTTTTATTTTTTCAACTAATTCTAATCAATCAAAAATCAAGCCATCATCATCATTTATTGGTTTTACAGTTGAATTGTAAGGTGAGGCTTAACTTCGTTTACAATTTTCCTCTCCATTCTGCTCTATCTTGAGCAACTGTTCTCTATCCGTTAACTCCAATATTTCGATAGTTTTTTTTCAATTTCGTCCAGCCATCTTGATCTTAGTCTACCTCTTGCTCTGATATTGCAGGGTTTTGCGTCTAATACTCTTTTTGGCATCCTTTTGATCAATTATCCTAATGTCCACATTCCTGCACATCTTAGCCTTTTTCTTTAGCAAATTTTACAATATTGTGTGTGCCCAACAACTAGTACTACTCATTCGATCTTATTTGGTACGCACCATAGTCATTAATTTTGGGAACAAATATTTTTCTACTCATTATTCTACTTTCGAATACTTTTAATTTATTTTCGTCACTAATTGGTCCAGGCTTCACAGGTATAAATTAAGACCGGTTGTATTATGTTGTACATTTTTAATTTAATTATCTTTTGTAACACTACAATTAAGTTATATGTTGGGTGGATGCTTGTGTTTGTGTTGATATATTTGGTTTTACTTTCGTCAATTTTTAATTCTACAGTAGCAGTTTCTATTTATAGAGTCCAAAATGTTTCTTTTAATTTGTCAAACGATGTGACTATAATTGCTTTTTTTTTTTTTTTAAATAATTCCAACTCTATTGGCTGAACACCCTCACTGCTTTTACATAGAGATTTGGAATACACAATCATATACAATAGCTTTTTCTGTAGAATTGTTATGCCAATTCATAATAGCATAGTTCCATTTTACTTTAAGTGATAACCAAAACTCTCAACTATTTGTCATTTATTTTATCCCAATGATAAAGGGTACTGGACTAGATTGAAAAGTTCAGAAAGCATTTTTTGCCTTCGTCGAAAGTCGAACCTGGGACCTTTCGATTGAAAGGCATGCGCTCTATCTACTACGCCACCCAACGTGATGAATGCAATATCGTGAGCATACGCGCTTATTAAGAATGATCTTATAAATAATATGCATCTTCTTCTGTCTAACTCATTTATTACATGGTGAAACATAAGATAAATCAAAAATCAAGTACATATGTCCATCAAATCCACCTTCAAGTTTTGTCATCAATTAATTTTTTACAATTGATTTCTTCAAATAATATTGGTAATTATAAAACAGTATTAAAACACATAATGAACAGATGCATCTAAGGCTTAACAAACATTATAAAATGCCAAAGATATAGTATAGTAAGTAAGTGCTATCCATAATATAATTTATGGGGTAAATCAACTGAGAATAAATACATGAGTACATGACTAAAATAAATCAAGTTTTATTTTCGGTATTACAATTTCAAGATTAAATCTGTTATATTCTCTGATTAATTTATTATACATACCTTACAAATATAAAAAAAAAGCAAAAACAAAAAAAAATACTTTCTTGGGTTAAAAAAGCTATCATCTTTTCCACTAAATGAATAACTTATATTTTATCTCTCTCTCTATATATATATATATATAAGTACATTTGAACTTATGAACTTTATAAATAAAGGTGTTTGTTTAGTTGTTATGTAACCAGGAATGTAACACCGGAAGGAATACATACCTTTTGTGGGTTATAAAAATATTTCCTAATCTATAATTCAAGTTTAAAGATATCATTTTTTTTTCCAACTGCAAACCTATCCCAATGTATTTTTTATTTTTTATATAATTTTCCTTATAATTTATTAGGACTTAAGAGTTTGCAAAATATTTAACTATCAACACACGTACCTATAATATGTGTTATATTACAAGTAAATGGAGTGTGCATTTTTTTTTTGTTTACTTCAACAAATTTGTGGTTCACTACAGAAATTAAAAATATTTCTGTAGTATAAATACATAGTTTTTATGTCTCTCTTTTTGTATATGATGATTTAGGTTTATGTAGTTATCTCGAAATCAACAAAAAGATGAAAGTGAAAAATACAAAACAAAAATTGAATGGAAGAACCGATTTCATATCTATAGCAATCATTAATTTGAAGTATATATAGCTCTACCAAATAATTTCCAAAGTTACATTATAATATACTCTTCATTTGTTAGTGCACCTGAATGCTCATGCATCACTGATCTTTTTTTTTTAAATTCAAGTTTAATTTCGATTTTGTGTTCAAAGTCATGGAAAGTATAATTAATGAGAAACTATCTTGAGAGCAAAGGTATCTGACAGACAATATGGTTTTAGACAGCACCGGTCAACCGGTAACATGATGACGTACCTCTGTGAAAAGCTGAATATCAGTTTGCACAATTCCGGCGAATCTGGTATTATTATTTTAGATATTTCCAAAGCTTTCGATCAAGCTCCAAGCGGTAGGTCTAAGTGTGTTCTCAATGGATTGAAGGTTTCTTTTTTGTCTTAGTAGACGCTTTTAAGTTTAAATTTAATATAAATGCAAGAATCTGTTCTATCACTCACTCTTTTCTGGATTTTCATCAATGACCTATTTCAATTAACAATAGAAGACGAAAAGTGGTTAACATGATTAACAATGATTTAATAAAAATTGCTGACTGGGGTATAAAAACAGAGTTGAGTTTAACTAAAACTCAAAACTCTAATTTCCAATTGTCGAATTTGAACCAAATCTCTCTTTCCAAGGTGTTACTCTAGAAAACTCAGATAGTCCAAGCATTTTAGATGTGCACGTGAACCAAAAAATGACCTGGGTGCAAAAAAAAACATACTCGCCTGCGCAAGTTTTTTGTTCATAATTGTCAGGTAAAAATATATGCACGACGCTGACGCATTTTTTTTGTTTTTGCGACTATGAACACACGATATATCTCAAGAATACCTGGTGTTGCAATATTTTCAACAATATATATTTTTAATGGCGCATCTTATCTTTTAAGGACGAAAAGGACATTTGAAAGCATCCTTGTTATTTTAATGATTTTGTATATAAACCGTTATATCTGGTTTATAAGTATACTCGATATATATATTTTAAATGGGAATACAACAGTTTAATTTAAATTTTTTTTTTTGTTTTTTTTTTGGATTTTTCTTTATTTTTTATTTTTATACATTTTTATAAATTTTTTTTTAAATGTAAATATTATTGTAGGAATAAATTAATTATTGTAACTTATTTGATTTAAGCATAGTAATAAATAAATAAATAAAATATGCCTTAACGTTCAGTTGATGATAGAGGGGATGTCGTTATATAGAGATGTTGTAGTTCAAAGTTGGAAATTTAAAAAAAAAAAAACACTATCTTTCTTTACAAAGATAATATTTCAAGATTTTACCAAAAAACAATCCCAATCTTTATATGTACATTTTTGTTTTTGTAAGGTTTGTTTTTTATGCTATAACTGATACAGACATACTTTATGTTCATATTATATAGTTTAGAAGATATGATAATTTATTAAACCGAATATACGTATATTTAACAGGGGAACAGATATAACGATTTGTAAATGAAAATTTTAAGATGAAAAGCTTTCAAATGTCCTTTTGGTCCTTAAAGGATAAGGTGCATCATTAAATATATATATTTTTGAAAAGCTGGAATCCCCAGATATCCTTGAGATATAGTAATTTGGTCCTACGTGGTTACAACACTTTTTTTTTAGGTGTCTTCAAATATTCTTGCTTGCATATTAAGTCACAGTTCATTTGCAATTTTCATCACAATGTTAGTATGATCAGATGCATCAATTGCTTCAACTTCTAGGAATATTTCAGTAAATTTCTTTTTAAAATATTGTTTTCACTTTTCAGAAGGTTATTATTTTACATTATTGAATCTATTATTGAATTCAATTCCCTAACTTTTTTCTGAACTTCGCTGAATTTAGTATCATGCTCTGATTGATGAAATAAAATTTGATCTAGTTTTTTCATAACTATTCCATTAGCACCAATTTTGATTATTACGATTGCTAATATAATTGTTTGGACCTGTTGATTTGCGTCTTTGGTGCTTATCCTTGCAGATTAAGCAAAACCAAATTTTATCAACATCAGCAAGGTATTTATTGGCTTCCTAATTTCCCATCCCAGAACACGAAATGTGAAATCACTTCTTACACTCTTGATCACACTATGCTGTATTTTGTTTTTTAAAATTTATATTTTTCTTGCATTCTACACAACTTGATTTAATAATTGCTTTTGACATTTTGACGTTTTTTTTTTCTTCAGAATCATCCAAAATTATATTAGGATATTGTATATCTTTCAGTCCAATCTTAAGCGTTTGTGAAGTACGATAAAATGCTTCTATACTGCCCACGTAACATTTTATTGTTATAAAAACAAAAGTAGTGCTATAATGCTGCTATATAACTCCCGATAAGCACTAAAGGTGTTATAATGATGTTTTTATGGGAATAATGTGATTAATATTGCTATAAGAATGTTTTTATAGCAATTGCAGGAGTTGTTATAATAGGATTTTCAGCAAGTGTTACAGTAATGTTGTAAGTCTAAAAATGCGTAATCCTATAACGAAAGTTAAAGTGTTATAAGAATAAAATTGTTAGAATAGCAGTAGTAGTGTTATTATTTTCCTGTATTCCTATAATGGCATAATAAACTTACTGTAGCTTTTGAATAAATATTTAGAATAAATATTTTGCGACGCCCATTATTTTCTACAAACATGGTAAAAAAAAAATTATTTAATTAAACAATAAACAAAAACTTAAAATCTTTATTTTGCATTATTTTCGCAAAAGTATAATTTTTTACTTAAAAAAAATAAATATTTAAAAATCTAATTTGATGTCATGCATTAATTAACGTAGATTATTATTATTATTTCAAAGGTGAAACATTGCGCCGGTGCCTTACAGAATTTTCCATTTTAGTGCTATAACGTAATTATAACGTTTCGCAACAATTGTGGAGCACTCAAATTAACTAATAATACTGCTATAAGAGTGTTTATAATAGTGTTATAAGAGTGCGACAGAGTCTTATAGCAATAAAATTGTTACGTGGGTGGTGTAATAATTGCTGTTTCAATTTCAAACCCAAAATCATCGATAGCTCTTGGTTAGTTGTGCTTTTTCAAAATTGGCAAGTGCACCAATTAAGTATTAAATTTTCGCTGTGTAAAATCAATCGAAGTGAATTTTTTCTTGACTCTGAAAAGGCATAGATAATGAATTTCGAGAAAAAGTTTTCGTATCCTTATACATAAACATATCACATCTTTATACCGACACATTGTAAATTTGATAAATAAACTAAATTTGCCTGTAATCAAAATGTAGTATCGAAAACTGATATATAGTAAATGTATTTTGAATACCATCAGTTTTTTGGTCAATGTAGTATTATTAAAGAATGTACTTATATAACTACTAAATTTGATTACTTCATATAATTGATAGACCGAAACGTCAATACGTCACGCTCGTAAATATTTAGTACTTACTTATCAATGCCATATGTTCTGTGAAAATATAGTTAAATGTACAAAAAAAGTAAAACAACACAACTTTTTTTATAAATAAAATCATTAAATAGAAAGAGTGAAAATAGAGATGTAATATTGTAAAATGTTTTTATATACCTACAATTCCTTATAAAAATTTTCAATTTAATTTTGTTGAAGTATACGTGGATGATATCAAATAATTATATTGTATAACATAGCTATACATATATAGGCACTAAAAACTAATGAATTTAGATTTTAATTTTTTTTTGTATTGTAATGTTACACTCTTGCAATAAACAATTTATATGACAATGTCCAAATGATAATAATCCAAACATCAAATTTTATTTTATTTCATATTATTTTATTTTTTTTTCACATATTATTTTTAGACACATTTACTCATCATTGTTATATATAACACCTTTATGTTATGTGAGTATATTAAAATAAAAATAATATATTATATTATATTTTTGGTGTGTTCCTTTTAAGAACCTATATATTATAAAGATTATATATGTATATAATAAAATTGTTTTTTATTTTACTATTATATTGTGTAATAAAAATGTTTGCACAAAATTTATATAAAATATATTTATATACATTATATATAATACTCGTATGTGTACTAGAAGAGGACATATGAAATAATAAAATCAACTACACAAGTACAGTGATATAAAATAAAGTAAAAATAATGAATTAAAATAAGTGATAAGGTTGTAAAAATTTACGACATTTTTATTTTTTATTATTTTGGTATTATGTATTTTCGTTATCTTTTTAATATATGTAATATAATATGGCGCTATTCTGTTAGATATTTGATAGACATTATAATTTTTATGTCAATTTATATGTGAAAGATCTATTTTTTTTTGAAAGATGATTTGGAAGGATTAAATATTTTTTACTTGTAGATATAATATAGGTATATAAAATAAATTATTGTATGATGGTTAGGTGTATAAAAACTTCTTTCAATTTTGATTTAATTTTCTAACAATATTGTTTGGATTTTAAATTCTTTTATAATCATCATAAATATTTAATTAATATTTTTTGATATATAAATTTTATTTTGAAAATTAATTTGTAAAAAGATTTTAATATAAAAGTATGGTGTATTATAAATATGTAATTATAAAGGATGCTCGTTCTAGAAGTTGTAAATACCAAATGTGGGTTTCAAATGGTAAACATTTTAAGTGTAAAAATATTTTGTTGGGTCTAAAGAAGACTGATGTCTAATAACCGTCTAAAACTGATGTATAAATCATTAGAAGACGGATGTCTAATAACCGAACGGTCCATCATCAGGTCTTCTTAAGATGGTGTAATAGCCGAAATCGATATTTAATAAAATTGTGAAACATACCTAGAGTTTTAATATTTATTTAATTTTGTTAAGTCTTGCCGGGAAAATATAAGCGACTCGACTTAGTAAAAAAATAAAATATTGAAAATTATTTGTCAAATAAAACCACTTCAATTCCGAACTGAAATCAAACGTTTTTCCGATGAATCAAACCAAACCGATTAACGGTGGGTTATGATTCCTATCAATGTAGTAAAAATTATTAAGTTTTATATTCTAAATTCAGGTTCGTGGTTATATTCCACCATTGGTGGTAAATGCGTCTATTAGAACAATTATGAGTCAAAACGTTATGATACGTCCCCAAAAACATCACAATTTATCACGTATTGTTACGGTCTATTAAAGTCTTTTCAAAGATTCACCTTCACCTTCAAATAGAAAACATCCCGATAACACCACACGTCGATATTGCAGTATTTGCAGATGACACGGTTATAAACGATTCGCAAAGACAAGCAACAGAGCAACTTCAGGAAGAGCTGAATAAAGTAAACAAATGGACCCAAAACTGAAAAATTAAACTGAATCAGCAAAAATCGATTGAAACATTTCTTACGCATTAAGATGAAAAGCATCACCACATTGATAATAAATGATATTCAAGTACCAAAAGCGGAAACAGTAAAATATCTTGGACTACACCTTGACTCGCGTTTTAACTGGAAATCATACAGAAAATCAGAGATATGAGCTGGCTAATAGGAAGACAGTCTAAGCTCAGCTTATACTCCAAGTTTCAAGTATATAAAAGTGTAATCAAACCTATATGAACTTACGGTATCTAACTGATAGGGATGCACAACAATATCTAATTATAAAGCGCTGGCAAAATAAATTTCTTAGATCTATTACGAATACGCTATGATTTAAACGAAGGTTTTCACAGAGATGTAAAAATAAAACAAATTTATGACGTAATTAGTGACTATGCCATTACTATGCTATGACTCAAAATAGCAACCTGAAGGCGATTGAGTTATTAGACAGATCTTATGATAGAAGAAGGCTGAAAATATAGGGGAGCAGAAATACAGATTTCTGTAATCTCACACAAGTTCGGCTTCTATGCACATTTTAAAAGTAGTAATAATTTAAAATAAAAAAAAAAGTTTGTTCAAAGTTATATTTTAGTAAATATTCGTTTTTATCATGTCAGTATACAATCTATAATTATTGACAAGCATTTAAGGACCTGCGCAGTAGACACGTAACTTTCCATTTTATTTGCTTCTCTTCAATGAACTCTATTTGTACAATGTTTTATATAAATAAGTTGTATATAAAACATTAATGCGCACACAGTTGAAATTTTTTTACTCATATGGTTTTATTATTTACCAAATACATTATAATATGTGGGTTCTTATTAAAATAAAAAACAAAAAAATTAGTTATTATTATTACTTGCATGGAACCTATGTACATTGTACATATATAAAATACAAACAAAAAAATAAATACATACATCTAAAATAAAAAATATAAAAACAACAAAAAAACAAATTACTTGAATTCTTCATTTTTTATTTTTTTAAGTAACTGTTTCTAAATTTATGTTATTAGTAGTAATAATAATAATAGAGTTTTTATTAAAATGATGTATTATGTAGGTATATATACATACCTCTTTAATGACAAAATTTTTTATTTTTAGTAATTTTATCCACTAAATGCCACTTACTATAACGAATATATCGGAAACGAAACAGTATATGAGGGACATGTATTTATATGTCCTAAATAAAACTTACTAGCAATAAATCTTTTTATTAAACACGAATGGCTTCTGCTATGTTGTGAGAAGTCTATGTCAGTACGTAAATTACTGTTTGTTTTTAAACTTTAAATTTGGCTTCAACTTGAATTATAATTACTCAACAGGGGCCCCTAGTCCTGGTTTAGTAAAATAATACACCAGGTTGGATTCTTCTTAAAATAATTGAAATTGTAGAAATTAAGTTTTAGTGTGACGGATTATTTTCTTATTTTAAAATTTTTCTCTTTCTTTTTAACTAAACTTTGAATTTTACTTTAATTAGGTTTCAAGTTACTTGAAATCAAATTCTTAAAACCTACTTCTGTCTTCTGTAAATTTATATAGTGACATAAAATATTTTTTTTTTTTATTTTTCTTATTGTTTTCATCAGTAGATTGTTGGACATAATATTTTAATGTCGTTTTTTCTATATATCAGTTACTTAGAGCAAGAGCAGGAAACAATTATTGTTCGATAGAAAAACTAAAAGAATAACAAAAATATTTCATATTGTAAATTACAAAATTTCAAAAAAATTAAACGTGTCAATTGCATTAAAAACAAAATCTAGTTAAAAAATGTTTTAATTCATGTAAAAACAAAATTAAATGTATGGCCTCCATATTTTCTTTAAAGAACATTAAAAATCTACTTGTAACAATATTAAAAATTGCATGTTTTCAAATCATCATCCTTTTTCATGTATTTTGAAATTTAGATAATGTTCAAATAAAAAAAATTATTTTATGTGTGTGGTGAAGGAAGATAAAAATTTTAAAGTTCAAAAATATATGTAAGGTTCCCGCCCGATAAATATTATTAAGTAATTATACATATTTTAGTTTTTTTCCAATTGCTTTATATATGCTTTATATTAGAAACTAGATACTATATTTTAAAATACTTTAAATAAAGCAGTAATGAAAATTAGATAAATGTAAAATCATTTGATGAATGAAATAACAGAGTATAAAAAACAAAATTATATACTTGTAGTAGCACAATATAAGGTTGATATTTCACAGCTAAAAGTAATACAGTTAGTTACAAGAATACAAAAATAAAAATAAAAAAATTCAATAAGAAATTAATTTTTTTTTTTTTATACATTTCCGAAACACTAACTGTGGATTGTTTGACTATGGTGGAAAAGGAAAATTAAGAAAGGAGGAAAGTAGAAGGGAAGGAGAACAATTATGAACGAAGGTGTTAATGTTCGTTTTGAATTTATGTAGATCATAAATAAAGAATTTTTTATGTTTGGGGAACACATAAGATGAATATTGGTTCGGGACATTCGGGATGTTGAGATTAAAAACAAATTAACATAGTTTTTTAGCGTTAGAATAAATTTTTTGAATAACTTATCATACAGATACGCGTATTTCGTCTACTACCTTTTCCCAGTATCCCAGTCAAAGACGCTATTATTCTGGTAGAAAAATGGTTACAATAACAGGAAATTGGACCACAGTGGAGTACAAAAGTAAAAGAGTACGTAAAGCTGATCCGGCTTTGCATGGAAGAAAATTATTTCACTTGCAGTCATTGCAACAAAGTTAACATTGGGTAAGCTAGGAGAAAAATGCAAACACGACTCAATAAACACCTGAAAGAAGCAAAACTAGCTAAAAAGACGAATTCAATAGAGTTCCGATCCAAAGGAGCAGAAAACATCATCCAAGAGAATCAAAATATTTCGAAAGAAGACATTTTAATGGTAAATTACATTAGAGATTCTAGGAAAGTAGATGCAGCGGAAAGCATCGAAATCTACAAAACTAAAAATGCCTCACTCCTAAATAAAGAAAAGGCAACAGATATTCTTCTTTATTTAAATTTTTAGTGAAATATAATAAAACGAATAACACCACCCCTACCTGTCACTCTAACGTCGGAAATATTATTTCAAATACCAATAATGAAATAAGTAATAATATTATTATTCAACCCCCTACCTGTGCTATTTCATTGGATAATAAACAACCACCCAGTTGCGAAAAACGTCAAATTGCTACCTGTGCAAATAGTATAAATAAAACGATTTTAGATTTCTTTTCTCAGTCGAGTACAAAACACTGAACAAGTCTGCAAGTAGTAGACGAAATACACGTATCTGTATGATAAGCATACCAGTAAAATTAAAAGGAAAATATTCGACTATTTTCGCCAATTAAATTTACATAACTTATCTTCTGCCTTTTAGGGGTATCTACGGTGCTGGGACAATCACATGCTGCCCTTCGTATTCTGCCCTAATTTTAAGCGCTTAAGTGGAAGTAAAACAGATTTAATTACCGCTGAGTATGTGCTCGTGCCTACGAGATATCTATTAAAAAGGGAGAGAGCTCCGACTTTACGACGATATCTAAGATGAGCTGGACATTTGGGTCATTGATTACCCCGTTTTTAGGCATTATTTAAATGTTTTAGTGCATTACTAGAAGCGCCAACCCATATGGGAGAATTGTACTCCATTTTGGGTCGTCTGAAAGCTTTATAGCTTTTCAAGTGGTCACAGGAGAAGAAGCCTTACAGCGGCTATAAAAAGCTAAACATTTGGCTGCATTTTTTGCAACATCGAATATAAGATCGTTCCAGACCATTTTTCGATTTAAGTGCACACCTAATATACTTAAGCTTTCAAACCGCTCAAGCTTATCTTGAGCGGAACAAAATAGTAGGGAAATTTTTCTGAAGACTGTACAGCTCTGAATTTTTGAAGTGTTAAACTCGACTCTGATTTTTAAGCTCCATTTAGCTATTGCGATCAAATTAGCTATTGCGATCAAATCATGGCTGAGGGAACTGGCCACCATGATGTCTCTTTTGGCTGATACACCGATTAGTTTGGAGCAAATCATTTATAAATATGAGAAATAACGTAGGTGAGAGAATTGATCTGAGGGGAACAGCAGCGTTTATTTGGAATTGATCGGGCTTAAATCAAACAACTTAGGCTTGAATCATACGATTTGAAAGGAAACTTTCAATACATTTGAGAAAATAGAAACCCAGACCTATAGCTTGACATTTTGCTAATAATGCACTATGCCATACTCGATCGAAAGCAGAATACCATATAACTTGCTTTACCCGAATTGTGAAAACAGATGTTTGGCTTCTCGTTCAGGTATGTCATTAAATCACCGGTGGACCAATGTGATCTAAGTCAATATTGCCTATCATGGACAATTCCTTGGCTGTCTAGATATTTGGTCATCTTCTTGTTTATTCAAATTTCCATCACTTTGGAGAGGATCGATATTATAGCTATAGGCCTGTAGTTAGAGGGATCACTTTTGTCGCCTTTTTTGGCAATTAGATTAACATACGTAATCATCCATTGTGTTGGGATGCTCCTGCAGAGTAATGGAATAAGTTGCGCAATTGTTTTGAAATAGCGAAGGATATTTATCTTAGAACTATAGCAGAGGTACAATCGGGAGCGGTAAGCTTTCTACTATTCAAATTCTTGAGTACCTGAACTGAAGGTACCTTATAGAAACTGAAGGTGGATTTTGGGGGAAGTGTGGAATTGGAAGAAAACAATATAGCGAATAAATTTGCTTTTCCAACCGAATCTGATATTATTTTGTCTATTAGTGGAAAAGGTAAACTCAATTTGAGAGTGAGAAGATTGAATAAGTTTGAAGAAGATTGATAAGATTGATATTTAAAATTTTTTATGAAAGTAACAGAAGTTCTATCCGACCTTAAAGAGATTACCATTGTAATGTATTGAAAATTTTTGGAGATAAATTAGAATGTGCAAAAATGTTATATGTATATTCTCGGAACATTTACTACTGACGGAGTCAATGGAAGTTTTTAACAGACAGGAGATAATAATTGATGTATGAAATTATGTCGGCAAATCAAAAATGAAATAAAGTCGAAAAATAATATGCAATTTTGTCGATTTCATTTTCAATTTATCGAAGTTTTTTCGATATAAAGTCTCATGTAAAGTCATAATAACCCCAAAATTTAAGCTCTTCAAATTCAACTTTCGATTTTAATTCTGTTTTACGCATGCTAAGATGTATAACACACATCAAAGAAATTATTTAAAAAAATTAAAATGTCATATATTTTTATTTCCGCCCTATATCCTACTGACTGGGTTGTATTGCAAAATTTGTTTGCGTTAGTATTAGTGTGTTCCAGTCTATCAAACGTGCGGGTATCTTAATGTAATAAGTGAAATTTAAAATGTGGTGTATTTAAATAATGTACGCTAATATGTTTGACATGCTGGAATCAACAAAAAAATTAATTAATTATTAACAACGATTAATAAATTGTTCTTTAATAGCAAAAAAAAAAGAAAACAAAAACAAAAACAAAAAAAATTAAGAAGACTTTTTATTATTTGTTTTTGTTGTAATTTATAGATTTTAATGTTACTTAAGTGTTTTTGATTTTATGTTTTTTCAAAATATTTTGCAATATACAACCTTATTTCAAGTTTTCCTTCCTGTCCGATCAAATAATATCCAAGTTTAACATGCATATCTTCTATTTCTTGTTATTTTATAGTTTAAGTACTGTTTTTAGTACTTCGTATACATATTTTTTTACTAGGTATAATTCTATATATAGTATATAAAAAATACATAAATGGAAACCTCTGGTTGGAGTTAATTTGCATAAAATGCAATTTAAGTTTTTGAAAACTTTTATGCATTCGCATAAACTTACCTTATATACTAAAATATATATAGTTTTGTTATACAACACCACTAACAAATTTTTATTTATATATTAACTACTATTTTATACCTGATTGTAAGGCAGAGGATAATAACCTTAATAAAATGTTTCTGTAGTTCGCAATTTAAAATTCGTTGTAGTTAATATACAGATTTATTTAACTCAATATTGACTACTTTAAAAGTGAACAAGGTGTATAAGGTTGGTGAATTTAGAGTCATTAATTAAGATCTACACTATTCAAAGCTATAGAATATGCCAATAATATGCAGAATGTACAGGAATGACAAATCAATATAATTATTTTAGTTATGGAGATCTTTAAGCTCAGCACTATTTTCGTGCTTTACAAGGGTGTTATTTTTGCTTAGATATAAGAAAGGATTAACTGTCAAACGATATGTCCATTCACTGGATTAATTTTCCGATATTTATGATCAGTATTTTCTGACAAGTTATTATGAACAGACTCCCGTTTGAGCAACGTTAATAAATTATATTCAAATTTACTTTGAAAATCAGTCGTGGATTCACACAACTTATAGACGACTTCGTTATATTTATGGCGCACATAATCGTTCATTTAAACTAGCTATTCTTTGAACTGTGGATATATTGTATATACTACATACTGTCCAAATGATATAAGAACACCAATACGTCGAAGGAATGTGTGTATTATGAAGATAATATCGTCGCTGTAGACGAAAGAGTGAAAGAAGATTCAAATTGACAGATTTGTCGCCGGTCTCAGAAATTGGGGCTCTGTCCGACCAATATGTGGGAAATTTTGCGCAAAGATCTTAGTCTACAGCCGTATAAAATCCACTTAGTGTATATTAAAGTTATACAAGTAATAATTTGTATTTGCAAATAATATTAACGAAATGGAAGAAAGAATAAAGCAAAACAAATGTCGTCATACGAGCTTAAATGGTCAATGGTCAAATCTAAAAGCGAATCATGATATAGTCAAGTCTACAGAATAACAACAGAAGCATAGCTGGCAGTGTACAAATATAAATATTTCAGTATTTGAATTCATTTAGATTTTAACTGGCTGAAACAAACAAGTTAATAAACTAATTCTGGAGATCAGGCGAATATCTGGAGTTTTGAGGAAAATCGGGAAAATGGTTTGCATAAATAATAAAAATATCCATGTATTATAAATTATTTACAGCATTATTGTGTATGGACACTTCCTTTGCAGTTGCCAAGCATTAGCTAGAGTCAGACTCCGGACCTCATGGAAAGCAAAATAGGAGATCTGGTCAACCAACTCAATCACGCAGGATGGCTTTACTACAGAGTCCCAGGGGCGAGAACAAATGAGAGCAACAACAAATAGGTCATTCGAGTCGTGGTATCAAAAAGGTCACAATTAAATGCTAATTGGTTTTTCACAAGCAACAGGAATGGCTACTTCTACCTAGGAATTTGGGGCAATATCTATCTAAAAAAAATGTCAACAGTTTTAAAAAAATATAAAATAAGACAATAAAAACATGTTTTAATTAAAGTATAGAACGTCGCCAACTGATTTAATTCATAAAAAGCGTGAAATAATCATAATTCATACATTAGAAAGAAACCAAATTCAGCGATGGTTTTGTTGTAAAAGCAAGTGTGTACAAGCAATGTGTATTTGTGCAATAATTAAAATTGCGCAAGATTTTATTTTGAATACAAAAAAATTCCAAACTATAGTCTTGCGCAACATGATAAATGCCCCTTGGTATGTTCGCAACAGTGGCTTGCACAGATCTAAAAATTCCTTGCATAGAAAATGAAATAAAAAGATATGCAAAGCAAAGCATTTAGCTCGTCTGGAGGGTCATGTTAACGTTGAGGCCACTCAATTGCTAGATAATAAAAAATGATATCAGAAGGCTTAAAAGAACTAAGCCAGTAGATTTAATACGATAGAATTTCGTAAAATTTTTCTTTAAGAAAATAACACTAGAAATAAATTAATGGTTAGTCCGTCGGACTAGTTTTAATGGGACGGATGTGGTTTAGTCAGTAAAAATCTGACACACAATTGAAGCTTGTGTCTATGAAGATTTCCATCAATCCACGCAAAACAAAAAAAAATTAAAATTAGAATTTTTGGTCAGTGTATAAGATTTTTAAAGTTATACAAAGTTGTGCAAAACAACATTATTTTCCTGTTTAAACTGTAATCCATTATGTAACAAATAGAGTTTGAAAATGCCTAGTTTACTGCAATTAGTGAAATCATAAATTTAGTAAAAGTAATTATGAATATCAAGCATTATTACACTCTTTTTTTTTGTAGTGATTCTGTAGTGTATGAAATTTAAGTTAAAACTCTGTCAAAATACGAGTACATAGTAGGTTAGTTTAGACAAATTTTTAAAATAGTAAGCAAAGAGGAATGATAACAATTTTAGTGTGAGTATGAGTATTCCTTTAGGAACATCCAGTAAGTCTACTTTTACATTAATGATCGATGTTAAGCCGTAAAGAAGGTTTGATCTTTTAATATTTGGTTTGAATCATTGCTTTAATTTATGTTTAGTATTCATGCTGCAAACTATCTATATCTATCTATATATATATATATAAAAATGAAATATTTTATGTCTGTCTTTATGTTATTTATAGACTCGAAAACTCCTGAATCGATTTGGATGAAATTTTCAGAGTATATTACCGGAATAGAGAGGAAGGTTATAGGCCTATCCGCTTTTAAAAATTCCGACAGGTTCGAGCGGCTGTCATACAAACTCCCAGCAACTGACACAAATATTTTTCATACAACTTCCATTATCTATCAGGAATATTTAAATAATTAAAGTTTTATGTAACTGAAAATTGTTTTTCAGGTACCCTCATACATAAAATAATGACATACGTTTTCTAAAATTTTCGGTAATTTTAATAAAGATTCATATATAAATTCTGAGAGATTTTTGGTTTTGTTTTGACAGATTTTAATTTTAATTTATATTAGCCAATTTATTATTTTTTATAACTTTATTATTATTTAAACTTAAAAAATAGTTTTTTTTTTTAAGAAATTATTTGGAAGAACCGAAATCAAGTACTCCTTCAAAAATACAACAATGACATCCGTTTTCTAAAATTGTTAGTAATTTTAAAAGAAATAAGCAGATTTAGTTTTTTTGTTTTAAATTTTTTCTTAAGATAAAGTGAATGAATAAGATTATAAATAAGATTAAATTTATGTCTTTAAAAAATTATTTTAAATTAGGTATTTCTGTTATAGGGACTTTGGGCCAACACAACGCGAGCACAAAACATATTTGTGAAATATGTATGTATATAGCTTATTAACCCTTAGATTCAGGCTTTGTCAGTGTTTTTGAACAACCATCCTATATGTTGCTACTGATTGTTTCAATCCGATTTTATTGAAATAAATTTGATGTTTGAATTTATTTATTTATATATTTATGTACCAGTCGATCTGCAAATAAATATACAGGTCAACTACAGCGCAATCACAGTAATTTCTTGGTATATATGTTCTACATTGTATATTCATATTATTTTAATTAATTTTTCATTATTATATTATATTAGAACCGATGTGGTTGTATTAAAACCTACTTTCAGTCATTTTCAATCATTTGAAATTTTTTTCGGTTAGCCCGGGATTCGAACGTTGATAATAAGTTAATAATTTAAATAAAAACGGATTGAAGAAAGTTCAGGGTTCAATGAGCAATGATTTTGCAACCCTTATTTAGATTTTATTTTTTCTTTTAAATGAAAACTGACTAAAACACTCTTCACTAACATATTTGGTTGCTTATTTTGTCAACAACAAAAAATTGCCTTCCTTTAAGAACTCTGGTTTATTGTTTCCTATTTCTGTTATTTTTTTTTTGTTTTTTTTTGTTGGTTTCATGTTATCGTATTTTAGGCCATGTACATGTAATGTTGTTAGTTTACAGTTTTTATTAGCTATTAATATAGGTGTTTGTTAAGTTGTCCATTTCATTTGCATTTTCATTAAAATGTAAAAATTTTGAAGTGTCTAGACGATTTCTTTTGCATTTAAAAACAAAAAAAAAATTTACTGTTGAAGGAAATTAAGGAAAATTTATGTTAAATATTTCAAGTTTAAAGTCTTGAGCATGCATATATGACGATATGAACATTTTCTTCACAATGCAGTTTTCATATTTCAAAAATATTTTCAAGAACAAATTTTTGATTATTTTAAATATTTCAATATTTACAAAATAGGAAAAAAAAAATTAATTTCAATATTTTTTGGTGTTGGACTTGTCTTGAAAATAATAAAATGGGATAAAAAGTGGTTTTAATTCTTTCTATATAGGAAAACCTTGATTTTATTTTTTAATATTGTCAGTAACTTAGGTAGAGTTACTTTTCATACATTTAGTATAGTACAGTAATTTATCACATAAAGTAGAACGAAATACAACTAATTGTATTGGTCGGACATCTACGCTTTCGAGATATAACAAAGTTTTTATCTACAATCTGATATTAAAGCGAGTTTTTCAATATGAGGTTGGTGCTAAGCAATAAGGAAGAGAGCTGCGAAAACAAACTTAAATGTGCTACAAAGGAAACAAAATGCAATCCTAAAATTAATCTTGGCCAAACATTTTTATTTTTCCACCAACAGATTGCATAGCATAGCAAATATTAATACTGCTTCCGAACAAATAGCAAAGATATCGCCTGCCTTTCTAGTGAGCTGTCTAAATTCAGTAAATCCGCTAATAAGAGCGATTGTAGATTTTTTTCTTATTTTATTTTGTTCTTTTTCTTTGTTTTTTTTTTAAATAGGTTAGTTTTTAAGTTTTAGATTAAAAATAAATTGATCAAAAAGGTTTTTACTTGCCATTTTTGCTTAAAAAATAAATATATTATTAATAGAAAAGTTCAGGTTAGTCTAAGTAAATTAAAAGTCATAGGTGTAAAGTGCATTAGTATAAGCTCTTAATTATTAAAATTAGAAATAAGGAAAATTGTAAAATGAAATTAAGGCATAATAATAATAATAATAACAATAATAAGAGAGGGAATTTAGTTTATTTTCTGTATAGATTTATTTTAAATGAAAGCGAATAGAACCAAATTAGTGGTTTTGAGATCAGAGCAATAATAGCGTTCGTCGCTGGACAAAGATATGCAATTCTGAGATAATAAACAAGGAAGTACAATTGATCTGAAGAGTTGGCGTTTACATAGAATTCACTTATAAAAAAAAAAAAATTAGTCATTGTCTAGGATAATCAAATGCCAACCTTTATACACGAATGCACAAATCTTGGACTAAATTGACAAGTCTAAAACTATATAAATACCTACTAATGAATTTGAGTTGTGTTGGTAAATGAAACAATCATTTAATTAAAGTTAAAACTATTTTATTAGTTAAGCACTCTTGCTACTAGGTGGTCTCTGACCAGTAGCCTATTAGTGTTACATTTCCCCACCATTGAAATTTGTAATAGTTGTTTGTTAATATAATAAATAACTAACTTAGACGTAATTGGTGTGGCGGGATGAGTTTTAACCCAAAATAATATTTTTTATTATTTCTTTCGTATTTGATAGCTATTTAATGAAGCGTTTTATGTCTATTTTATTTTATTTGTATACGTATTTGTATTTTGTAATAAAAAACATAAAAAACAAAAATCAATATTATAGGTTTATTATTATTGGTAATCTTTTTAGTTTTACTCTGTTTCCACAGTTTTATTTTTTTGTTTTATTTTTCCTTTCTATATTATAGCTTTGGTCCTTGTTTTGAAATTGAGGTAATAAAAATGATATAAATCTTTTTCTTTATATTATTTTGAATAACTCAAATATATATATATATATGTAGTATGTACTTATTATGAACATAATATACGTACATATATACATTTAACATTACAATGTTATCTTCACAGTTAACCGATTTTTTGTTTATGTTTTTTTTTTGAAGATCAATAGAAAAGGGTCAAGTTTCGCATCATAAATTAGGTCCTTCAAATATCTTGTATGAATATAATGAGGTTGAAAAAAAAGAAGAAATCTCTTTAATATATAAGGGATGTTTATTTAAGTGATATTCAATGCGGGTATTATATAGGATTCTTTGTGAATTTTAAATTAAATTTGATTTAAATTATATAAAAATTACTTAGTTTTAAAAATATAAATTTTTTTTATTTGGTTAAATTATTTAAATTCTGAATTTGTTACTACAAAGTTATTTCGAACATAACATACGAACAGTCAAAATTTATATATGAAGAAAATACAGGTGAGTATTAATGTGAATTTAAGATCAATTAGATCTACCATTGAGAAGGAAAATAATAGAAACATAATGCTTTATCTCAAGCTCATTAGGCAATTTAATAATTTATCTCATCAAATTGTAATTAGTGGATTAATTATGAAGTATATAAAGTGTACAGTTGTTAATAATTCTACCTTTTTTTTGTTATAAACCGCCAAAACGTTAGGTAGGAAAATACCTCTAGCACTTACGTACCAACATACCGCTTGGTTGAGATAGGATAGAATACGATAAATTATAGGAAGATATAGAATAGTTAGATTAATATTAGGAAGTTGAAGAAAAAAACTATTAATATTTTCGTTAAACTTTTATGAAATGTAAAAAATTGAGTTAAGGTTGTGTTGTCTACCGCAAACCCTCCTCATACTAATTGTACTATTATTGTTTCTTTTCCGGGTCGGAAAAACTACTTGCAAAATTAATCAAGATCACATCGATTACAATTCAAGGTTGTAATAAACTCACCATTAACATGTCGTTAAGTGATATTCGAATTCTTGGTTTAACCAGAATATTCACAAGCACGTGATTTAGCAACAAAAACAGATTGTATACTACAACATCATATATAATATGGATCTTCACATGTTATTCATCGATTTCAAACAATAATTAAAATGTGAATATAAAATAGAGATAAAATTTCAAAGCCATTTTTACTATTATTTATACTGAAAATTTTTATAAATTTGCTCAATATGACAACGAATCACTATTTTAGTAAAGTTCATTCACCTATACAGGATGCAGTTTCAAATGGGGCAGGTGTAGGATAGCCCCATTCTCTTCTACATGTTTTTATCTTTCCATTTGTGGAATAGCAAGGTTGTATAATATATTTCCGAACTTTAAAATAACTTTTAAATACAAGTTTTCAGATCAAACCACACCCGCCCTGTATATTTAGCAAAATTCCAAGTAATTTAAATTAAATTTCATAATTCAGTGAAAATTTTCAATTTGTATTTGTGAAGAAAGAGTAAAAATTTGATCGTTGAAAGAGTATAAAACTATTAAATAAAGTTCACACTTTTAAAAGCTATATAGATAATAATTAATAGATACTCTTTAAATAAACGAAACAATTTTGTTAATAAAATCAGATACAAACATTATACATATGTAATTGAAAATTTCAGTAACACTCTCATAATTATTTCACTATTCTAAAAGTTTTCATTTTTAAACATTTTAAAATATTATTTCAGTACGTTCTGGACATTGAAATCAGAAAGTTAAAATCAGAAAAGTAAACTAGTAATTTGAAATTTGATTTAAAATCTTTACAAAATGGATAAATTTGTTGCAACTACTTGTGGTGCTATTTCCGGTGGCTTAATGGGTGCAGCAGCTGGTAATAATTTTATTGTAATTTTTTTATTTCTATTTTAAAAAATATATTTTTTTTTTTAAATATTTAAAAAGGTGGAACTGGTGGAGCAGTTGCAGGAGCAGCAGTTGGAACATGTCTATGTCCAGGTCCTGGTTCAGCTGCCACTGCAACAGCTGGTGCGGCTGTTGGTGGAATTACAGGATTTATTAGTGGTGCTTTTATTGGTGGTACAGAAGCAGCTGAAGCAGCTGATAAAATGAAATAAAATGTGTTTGAAGAAGAAGCAAATATGTAAATAAAAGTTAAAAAAAAAATAAAATGAAAAATTAATTTTTATACTTTTAATGATATATGTATGTATAATAAATTCAATTATATTACACTAAACAAAAATGGTGAAATTCTTTTTTAAAGTAAAATTATTAAGATAAGAGTGAATTTAACTGAATTTCACAATATGTATTTAAAAGCTTTAAGATATGAAATGAGTCAAAATTATATCTAAAAATGTTTATTTGTATACTTTATTATTAATTTATTACGTTAATATATAAGTATATGTAGATATATGTATTACCGATCATGTATTGTTTAAATTATTTCTAATGTTTAATAAATAAATATAAAAGTACCTACTTTTTTTTAAATTTTTACATTATTTAGGATTAATTTAGTATAATAGCGTCCTGTGTAACTCTAATTCAACAAATTGATTTTCTTTGAAAATTTAATAAAATATTAATTGTAATGGACCGGCTCGAATATGATTAATAACGAACGCAATCAAATATATATATTTTTTTTTATAAACAATTTCTTGCTACAATAAAGTTTTTGATCCCAAATTATTTTAGTTATTCAGAAATTCAAAAATTGGATCCATAAATTTTAACACATGTGATTTTCTAATTCCAATTTAAAAAAAAAATTACTTCTAAATTATTTTTTATCTCTTTTTTTTTGCTAAGAAATAAAAACTAATTTTGTGGTGAAATATTTTTGTTTGAAAAAAAGAAAGAACATTTTTGTAAACAATACCAGAAGAATACATACAACACAATCGAAGATCTTAATAACACACAGTAATACCTGGTTTAACGTCACCCCAATAAAGCTTGTCAGCATAAAATGATTCAAGTTTATCGTAAAAAATTTGTACCATTTTTGTTAAACTTTTTTGTAAATTAAAATTTTTTTAAAAATATTTTCTGTGTTAATATTTTGATGCACAAATTGTATTTCATATGTATCCTTTATATATTTAAATCTTATAAGACAAGATTCAAATGGTTTATTTAAACATATTTTTCCATATTCATGCACCTAAGATAGCGAAATTTTTTTATTCTGCTAGACGCAGGCGTGATAGTTTTAAATTGACATAATGACAAAAATCAAAACTGGGTTGTGTGATTTCTATTAGACTTTGACATATGACATGACAGCCATTTTTTATAACTTCAAAATTTGTAATCGATGGAGTATCGCGTCAAATTATTTTCATTTCAATTGTTAAATAACTCAAATATAAATGAATAAAATAGTTAAATGAAGGTTAATAAACAATTTTTCATTAATTTTTTTTGCATTCTTATTAAAGTGTTTTTGTTTTCAAAAGAAAAGAGAAAATAACTCATCTTTACTATTACTGTTTTTCAACACTGATGTATTAAAATTTTTAACTAATCTTAATTTTTAAAAACTTTTAAATTATTATCAACTATACATACTGTTATAATCATATTAATAGTTATTATTTAAAAAATATTTTAAAATTTTCCACAATAATATATATTATATAAAAATTTAGGGTGCTATTGCGTTTCACAATACAACCTAAAATATAGTTTTAATTGACAACATTTTTGTCATTCTCTATTGTGATTCACAACACAACCTAATTATCTATCAAAACAACGCAACATAAATTTTAAGTTGTGTTGTTTGCAAATATAGCTATTGCGATTAACAACTGTTGTTACAGTTTACGTTTATGTTGTATGAGACAGCCAAATCTTTACAACTAGTTAAGATCAGTTTCTTTGAGTTGTGCTTACATATGTATATGTAGTAGATATTTGTTTTTGGGATTATTTATAGGGTAAAATTTACGTAATAAAAAAAAACTATTTTGTTTTCTTTTCTACAAAATTTATTGCCGCCCGAAAGAGGGGCTTTTCCCTTTAAATTTTTTTTAAAATATATAGTAGGAAAAATTGAAGAAATTGAAGAGGTAAAAAAATTTTTTGTTCGTTAGTAGTTATACGAAAAATCAGTTTTTACTATTCAAATTGTCACCGTCAATGGCAACATTGCTACGATAGACAACATGTTTACAACTGCTTAAAGTGGGAAATACATGTGCAGAATTCTCATTCATCGCTGCATAACTGCGTGCCAGACACATGTGCATATTTTATCTGTCAAAAATTGTTTTGTTTTGAAATAATGTAGATAATTCTTAATAATGTAGATACACATACAATTTGTTTGTATAGTAATAAAACACAAAATAAAATAATTTTTGAAAAATTTTAAAGTTAAAAGTTATTAAAAGTGTCTAATAAAAGTTTTAATTTAATAATTTTAAAATAAAATGTAATCACATATTTTGTTATCTGTCACTATCATGATTGTAACAAAATATAATTATCTGAATAAATGAATGCTAGCTTGTTGTGCATATATTTTGTTATATCTAAATATTTTAAAAATTTATGATGAATATTGCAACAAAAAAGAAAGAAAATCTATACTATGGACTAGGGAAATTTTCATTCATTTCAAATTAATTAGTTTTTCTTCCATTAACTAACTTAAAATAAATTTTTTATAATAATCAACGATTCCACACTTTTACAAAAAATTCTAACTAAATCCATTTAATTGCTTAACGTTATTAACTTTTGAAAAACATTTCACGTTAACCGAGAAATTACTGTAATTTTAAATAAGCTTTAATACAATGAAATATACTAATATACATAATAAATACACACTAAAGTACAAACACAAACTGATATTATTGACTTTTAATGTTATTTTTTAAAATAATATACTACCTATATATTTTTATCAGTTTTGATTTTAACAGCGTCGAATAATTCTGTTCTATTTATATAAAATAAGGGATTTTCCCAAATTTATAGATACTTTATTAGAGCAATAACCAAGTAATATCTAAAAACTTTTTAATTTTAAAAATGAAAAACAAAAAAATATTTTTTTTTAAATAAAGAAAATATGAAACATTTTTAGTAAAATATTTAAAAAAAATTTATTTATTGATAGGAAATGTTTATCTAAATGCACATGTTAAGTATATACATACATTAAATCTGTATATAAATTGTTATGTTACGTATAAAAAATTAATTTGTTAAATATTTCTACAAATTTGGAAATAATTAAATTTTCTATTTATTTTTTGTCTTTCTTTTTCTTTTCTTCTCTTTTCTCTCGTTTTTTTTCATCATCCGCCTTATTAATTGCCGAAACTGCTAAAGATGCACCAGCAATAAATCCACCCGTGGCACCTATTATAGCTCCTCCAGTACCTCCGGCAACAGTTCCAGCACCAGGAAAAGCACATGTTCCAATAGCTGAACCTGCTGTAGCCCCAGTTGTTCCACCTATATATAAGTATATGCATATGTATATATATATATATGTTAAATATAGTAATTTAAAAAATTTTAAAATAACGAAGTGCAATTAATTTTACCTAAATAAGCACCAGTTAATCCTGCTGCAAGTGCAGCAGTTAATTTAGCAGCTTTTTTATTATTTTCACTCATAATGTTGAGAATTTTTTATATTTTTATTCTTTAATTTATTTTTTCTTTATAAAATTTCACAATGTATTAAATAATTTTTGAAATTGAATTATTCTATAAGTTTATATTTTCTTATAAAAATATGAAGCGAAAGCTTTGCAAACGAAATTGAGAATAATTCTACATCTACAAGTTAACAATTTTTAGTACAGAAATATAATTACATTATACACGTTCCTTTGACGATCGAGAAGTAGTCAGAAGTAGTCAGAATAAAACGGAACTATTAACATCGTTAATTAGTTTTAACCTAACTAACGGATAGATGATAATTAGTTTAGATAGAAGTAGTTATCCAAACATTATTTAACTAAAATTTACTAGCATACTGATATTATTTTTTATTTTTTTTTATTAATATTCAATTTTTATTTTGTTTTTGCTTTCACAATTTTTCTTTTGTTTGATAAATTATAAATATTGTGTTACAATATTAAATTTAAATGATAGCACAACATACATTAATTATATTAACATACATTTTTAATTTAGGATGGTATTAGGATTTCTGAATATTCGGTTTTTAAAAATTTGTCGAACTCGAATAAAAAGTTCAAGTATTCTTCGAATGCGAACCCGAATAATTCAAACCCGAACAATGCTATAAAAACAAATTTATTCTATTTACACATACGTGCGTCGTACATATTTATTTTATTTTTTAATGTTTAAATAAAAACAATTTAAAAGTACTAGTGCGTCGATAGATTTGTCTAACAGTTTTGAATGTATTTTTGTACAAACATTAGCAGATATGGAAAAAGCTATTTCCGCATCAGTCGAATTAGGTTTGATGGTGAACAAAACTTCATAAAGGTTTTTCAAATTGAATGTTGTTTTTTACATATTTCTGAATAACATAAACTTTTGCTTCAGTTTGTTGGAATCATTTTTTACGTCCGGCTCTATCATTGAATGTTTTCAAGTTCTTTTTCAATTCGAACTTGGAAATAAAGATTTTAGTTTACAACTGTAATTGAAACTATATGAAATGCAACTATGAAAAAAAAATTTTAGATCATCATTGAGCTTGATTTCTGATATTCATTATTCGACATTATCAATCCGAATATCGATTCGAATATTGTAGCAAAGATTCGTTTCTAATCCGAAACCTAATTATTCGTTTCAGAAATCTTCTAGTTGTGATATAGAACAGATAGAGATGAATAGATAAGAATAAAAAAATTTGTAAATTATTCATTCAGTTAAAACTGAGAAGTGTCATGATACAGTATAGTACAGTGTCACAGTCATACAGAACTGATCGTGTAGATCGTCAGTTTTGAATGAAAAAATTTACAGATGGTAAAAACTGAGAACTATCATTTATGTCA
The DNA here is from genome assembly GCA_963942445.1 of Argyra leucocephala. Taxonomy (NCBI): domain Eukaryota; kingdom Metazoa; phylum Arthropoda; class Insecta; order Diptera; family Dolichopodidae; genus Argyra; species Argyra leucocephala. Next base: position 62,962,362 of record OZ012678.1, on the reverse strand, counting down.
AGTGCAAGTGAAACTTAAACAATAATAACAATTAATTTTTAGAAATTGCAGCATTTTTTATTTGTTTGGTTCTTTTTAAGAAATAATATAGGTATGTTTATATTATTAAATGCCTTAATTCAAATGTTAAATTCAAATGTTCAAATGTTTTCTTTTTATTAAACCGCCACAAAAAAGTGCTTATATTTTTTAGTTCAAAGGAAAGTATGAACTGTCGAAAAGATTTTATTTTTTTAATCAAAGTAATTAGAGCTTAAAATTCGTATTTTATCTTTAATTTACTTGGAATCAAATGTAGACATTTTGAAGGCAAATAGAAAATAGATTTTAACGATATAATTAACTTTTTTGTTTATGAGACCTTTATAAATCAATTGTATTGAAAGCGATTGATTATATTTAAGAAATTTTTTCAAATTAATTGTAATTTTAATCTTAAAACTGAGCAAATTTTAAAAGTTCAAATGAGCAAATTCTGCTGGTCTCAAACTTCCTTGTTTAACTGTCAAAATTTAAAAAAAAAAGTTGTATAAAATTGTTATAAAAAAAATGCAAAACAAAAAAGTTCAATTTATAACGATTTTGGACAATGATTCAAGTAACAGAATTGTATTCAGTAGCACAAAAAAGCGTTTTTTCACTCTAGATTGTTATAAATCGTTCTAGAACAGTTTACTGATCAAACCTACTATCTGCTCGTGCGGACTTTTTTTAATTAAACGGAACACTGTTATTATATTTTGTACTGTACCATTTCAATATTTACAATAAAAGTTTTCGAAATTTTGAAAAAAGCTTTTTTTATAACTTAATTTTAACATTTTAGAACAAACTGACCCTGACCTAGGTATCTAATATTTGAATTTTATGATTTTGTTCAAAAAATTAAGTGAAATTTTCATTTCTCTTACGTTTTTTTGATTATTATTAGCTTCAACAATATTTTTTTTATATCTATGAAAATTTTTGGGTTTATATTTTATAGCAGGCTGTTAGACTTTCTCTAAGGCTAGTGTACTTTTCTAAATCATGTCGAGGAAATTTTATTATTTAATTGATTGTATTTGATAAGTTTTTATTGAAATTATTGATATTATTTATGATCTGATATTATATTAGAACAATTTAATTTTTTAAAGTAAGAAAATGTCATCTGCATGTCATTTGAGTGTTGTAAACTTGCAATTTCGTCATAACATTTTTTTAAATGCATAAAATTCAGTTATGGATCAAAATAGACAATAGGTCAAACAGACCATGGTACAATTTTATTATTAAATAGCATTTGGGTATCAAAAATTTTTTTTATACTTATAGATTCCATATACTATTTGAGTATATGAATTATTTTATTTTTATTTGTTTTTTTATTTTTTTTTGTCTGCATTTTTGTAAAAATTTTTTGGTAAACAGATGTACATGTATGCGTTTTCCTTTTATTAAATTAAATTTCTTAAGTTCTTTTGCTAAAAAAATTGCGATCACTTGCAATGCAATCAACATTGTCAAACTTTTGTAGCGTGATCGTTAAATGATTTTGCATTTGATGTTAGTTTGACATTTCCAATTACATCTTTATATTAGTTAGGACAGTCCATTCTATAATATTTAAATTATATTATGAAAAAAACTCTCTTTCAATATTTCCGATCTTTTATTTCAATTTAAATACTAAATTTGGACAATATATAACATAGATGTATATATAGGGGTTTCCAATAGAGATGATATGATTTTAAAGTAACGTTTCGGCCATTTGTAATATGTCATGATCTGTCATTTTTTTCATTGAATTCAGTAATGTTTACAATTTCATCAGGAAGAGATATACGTAAGAACAATGTTTACAAATTATTCAGTTTTATTATCAAAATTATCGTTATCCAATTGCAACTTTTCGTGCGCTCTTGCCATTTTATAGTCGTAATAATCGTCCAAATGTGCTCGCTATTCGTCGAACTGTTGAAAATATTGAGCGTACATTTTCTTTGCATAATGTTCAAGTGCCAATAAGGTAACAAACCGCTCGAAGTAATGCAATTGCTGCCGTTGAGGCAAATGTTGCTGAAGACCGCAATTTGTCGATTCCAAGACGTTCTCAAGAATTCGGACTGCCTCAAACCACATCCTGGCGGATTTTGGGTTTACATCCGTATAAAATTGTTCTCACTCAAGAACCGAAGCCATTAGACCACCGTAAACGTCGTGAATTTGCTGATTTCGCTTTGGAACAACTTGAAAACGATAACGATTTTTTTAAGAAAATCATCTTCTCAGATGAGGCTCACTTTCATCTGAGTTGTGCGATAAATAAACAAAACTGTCGATTCTGGTGCAAAGAAAATCCACAAATTATTCATGAAAAACCGTTACATTCACCTAAATTGACAGTTTGGTGTGGTAGAATCATCGGTCAGTACTTCTTTCGAAATGAAGTTGGTAACACCGTTACTGTTAATGAAGACCGGTATAGATCGATGATAACCAAATTTTTATGGCCGAAATTGGAAAAAGTTGATCTTGACAACATTTGGTTCCAACAAGACGGGGTTACGTACCACACAGCAAGTGCAACAATTGAATTATTGCGAGAAAAGTCTGGAGATTCGATTATTTCAAGGAATTGTGATATTGAACCAGAAGTTGTGATTTAATACCATTAGACTATTTCTTGTGTGGCTATTTAAAGTCATTGGTCTTTAGCAATAATCTAAGACTCTCTTCAAGCTTTACAAGTCAATATTGAACGTGCTATTCATGACATACGACTGGATTTGGTGGAAAAGTGCGCGAAAATAGGGTTGACCGAATTCGCTCCTGCAGAAGAAGCCGTCGAGGCCATTTGAGTGACGTTTTCAGAACTTAATTGTATTGATTGTACTTCTCATTAAATAAAAAACATTTGAATTTCCTTAACAATTAGTGTTTTTTTTTTTTAAAAGAAATCATATCACTCTTATTGGAAACCCCTATAGAATCAGTTATATTTAACTGAATGTACAAACAAAATATTTTTATTTTATTTACAAATTTCCTTCCTTTTTTCAGATTAATGTATTTTCCCTTTAATTAGAGCTTCTAGCTAATTTTGAACCACTATAAATGACAACAATGGGAGTGAGATATATCAGTTCTGGCAGTAACTGCAACTGGACTGCTATCTGCACTTTATAAAGTAATTTTTAATAGATTTTCATGTGTTTTATAGATTTACTAAATTTTGCTTATATGGTATTGATGTTCTTGTTCTTAAGCAGCCACAGGATTAATGAGGCGATAAAAACTGTTTAGTTTTAATAAGGATATTTAATTATTTATTTATTTATTTATTTACAGGTTTAATTCAGGCGAGCTACATGCATTACATTCAGCCAAATTTTAAAATTAAGAAAGCAAAAAATTAAAACTAAAACAATAATTGCAAAAATTGGGAAATAATTAAAATGCAAATCAATGGTTAGTAACAAAATAAATACTTATATGTGAAAATTAGTAGTATGGACTAAAGTTAGTACTTTAAGAAAAACTTCCTAAGCATAAGAATATTGGAGATAGAGAGATGAGTCCAGAATTAACTAAAATGAATACAAAATCTTCTGCTGTCTTTTGAGAGAGAGAAATCAATTCGGTTCTTTTATTTGTTACCCACAATCATCATTCTATATATAGGCTGGTTTATCCCGAAGTTGGTTCGATGAAATGTAAGGATAAATAGGTTAGCAGAGCGTAGGTTTTAGGTAGGGGTGTGTTAGTAAATTGGTAACAACCGGCTCGCATATAATTAATGTAGTAAACATAATTCATATGAATAAATATCAAAACAAGAACAATATTAAGAATAAAGAAATTTATTGAGCATAAAATATTACAAAATTGGCAGGAATAAAGTTAAATAAATTTATTAATGTCCAATGTGTTATAAAGCTCATGTGGCCGGTTTATTTGCAGATACGGACTTCTCGCTTCTTGTATCTGTTGCTAATCTATGTTTCTCATTCATCCACGAAATAACAAACGGAACTATCCCAGTCTACTATCTGCTTCCCCAATAAATATATTGTCATTAAATTTGATATATGTTCCACAGTAAGACTCATTCTCATTTGTGACTATCAAATTCATTAGTTTAAAACTCTTTCAGCTTCTGAAATATTAATTGCAATAGTATTGAATAATTACGGACCTCAATGAGGGGTCCGAAAGTAAGTTTAGGATTTATGATAATTCCTAGATATTTAATTCTGGAACTCCATTCGATAACAGTACCATTTAGTTTAAGGTTTCTGCTTGACAAATTACATGGTTTTGTTTTCTTTGAGAAGAACCAGGCGGCCGTTTTAGAAGCGTTGATCTTGATTTTCCATTTGTAATGGTATTGGGGAAGAGTATTGAACCCGCTTTCCAAATTTTGCATAATGACTGCAGGATTTGCATCAGGTACTATACAGGCTGTTATCATCGGCAAACAAACCAGTGTAACATGAATCTGGGATGATAATGTCAGATATAAAAATATTGTACAGGATAGGACTTAGAATTGATTCTTGGGACACGCCTGCTGGCAACTGGAATTTTGAAGAGTGAGTGACATTGATTTTGACACGGAAAGTTCTATTGTATAGAAAGTTTTTAATTATTTTGACTAAGTATAGGGGAAACTGAAGACAATGTACTTTCTAGATCAAGCCGTCGTGTCATACAGAGTCGAAAGCTTTTTCTATATCACAAATTAAAATACCCACAGACTTCTTTTCTTCAAATTTTTGAATATATTTCGCTTTTAAAATTGAATCAGGTAATTGAATATTTTGTGATTTGATATTTGCATCAACAAAATCTCGGAAATCATTAATATTAATGCTGTATTTTAAAATTTGATTCAATTTTAAAACTTTTCTTTCGCCTTCTAGCCACGGAGATAGAATTTCATCAAACGACCAAGTAGAACGGATCTAATATGTCAAAAAGTTTTAGAAAATCGTCATAATTACCATTGGTAACAATGTTACCCAAATTTTGATATGTTATTAAAATTTATCCCTGGGAAGAATATTAAATTTTTTATTATCTTCAAACGGGTATAATATTTAAACTCATTTGAACAAACTACATTCGCAAATTTATGTTCATAGTTACCAGGATTATTTTTGAACACTGCTATTGCTCTTATTGATCATTTCATTAATTTATCTGCTTTCTGTATTTGTATTTTTCTTGATTCTACTGCATTTGAAAGTACAGAAATTTAACAACAAGCTCGCCGATTTTTTTATTGCCAACAAACGGCTCGCGTCAGCCGGTTCCAGCACACCCCAGGTTATAGATTAGCAGAAGTAAATAAGTTATAAATTCAATTATCTCTTTAGTTTTATTACTGTTTCTTAACTTAATTTCTTATTGTTTGATCATAGTTGCGAAAATCAAAAATAAAATTTTTTAAATATTTTTCATAACCGTAGGATCTTTTTATTAAAAATATTTTCCAATTATTTAAAAAACAAAAAACGTTACACGTTATTCACTTTTAATTTATTTTGTTAATTCTTTAACAGCTCCGATTGTACCTTTAATACTACCATAAATTAAGCCTGACGTACCACCAACCACTCCTCCAAGTACTGCACCAACAGGAGCACCAATAATAGGACAAATACATGTTCCTAATACTGCTGCGTTAAATGCACCTTTTTTCCCACCTTTTCAAGTAAAATATTTCTCAGAAAAAATTAAATAAAAATTAAATAAATAATTATTTACCAGTTTCTGCGCCAGTAACAGCTCCACAAATGGTACCCTTTACAATTTCTTTACAATTTTCCATATTATATTTTAAATTTAAATTCAGCTCTGCTTTATTGCTTCAAACCGCTCTGAATCTTACTACAAATACTATGATCGAACACTGAACTTCATTTTTTCAAATTAAATAAATTTTATGATTTGGGAGTCTCTTATGAGTACAAGTACAATACTATAGTAGTAACTATATACTTACTATGTGTATATGCAATGTGTATTATGTATTCTTATGCCAGACTGCAAGTGAAGGTAAACTAAATAATTTAAAATCTTAAAAATACTGTAATTATCGTTGTGTAGGTAACGTATATACATACATATTATGATTTTAATAAGTTCGCTCTTTCATTTTATTCTCCTGCGCGTTTTTTATTTACTATGTTGATCGGTTGAGCATTGAGTACTTTAAAAGCTTAAAAGCTTCAAAAGTTCAAAAATGCTATCACACCATGGAAAGCATTTATGCCAAATTTACTTTCAATTCTCTTTGATATTTTTTTTTTTAATATTATCACAGATAAGCACATATGCATGTATATAAAATTACTTATTTGTGATATTATGGTGAAATTCATTTTTTTTTAAATTTGCGTATTTGAGAAATATTTCGGTTTATAACCATTTCGAATCAAATTAAGGTGACCAATATTCTTTGCTATAGTAAACTTTTTCTTGAAGATTTTTCAAAATTCTAAAATGTGTGGTTACACATTTTTTGTTTAAATTTTTCCTTGTTTTTAAATTATACTTTATTCAATATCTTTTTTTTTAGAAGCGTATGATGCGTAATTTAAACTAAAATCAAAGGCAATGTGCCTTATTCTGAGTAGTGTTTAGAAATTCGTTTGATGAAAGAATTTTTGTATTTCACAGTTCTGGTTCGAAGAATACTACAAATTTGTGGGAAAAGGCTGCCTTACGAGTAATACGGTGGGACTGGCTGTATTTTGGGCATAAGGTTTTTTTATATTAAAGCCAAAACTTATGTTGTGAACCTTTGAGTACTTGCGTACGTAGACTATTTGAAAAAGGAAAGGATAGTTAAAGGAAAGGAAAGAGAAAGGAAGAAAAAAAATTTTGTGTGAAAGAGAGAACAATGTTGTTTATATTCGTATTAAATTTCTGTAATTCATAAATGAAAAATCCTTCTCTCATTGGGAATGCTTCGATTGGGACGCGATACCACAATCGAGATGTTCTAATTATAAAAGAATTTCTATAACCGGACTTAAACCATCTCGGAATTTCCACTGTGAAAGGGTGGGCACTTGATGCCTCTCGTGTCATGCGATTGAATTGCTTGAGAGGATGAAGAAGTGATTTTAACTGCTCGGAACAATGCCAACACCAAGTACATATCTATAAAATAAAGTTTAAGTTTTAAGTTTTAAAATTCTTTATTCTCAAATTTACAATTAAAGTGCTTACAAATAAAGATCGATTTTTATATAAATTTTCTTTACAAATAAGAGAATAGTTAGTGACACTTTTTATTAAGAAAATAGTGTTAAGCGCCACTTCAATAAAAATTTACAATTTGAAATTTACAAAAATTTTTATTGTGGGGTAACAATAAAGTATTAAAAATTCAATATACCCAAATAAATAAAAAAAACAAAAAATTAAAAATAATACATTAATTAGGTAATAAAAGAAAACAAAAAAGAATAAGAATAAAAATAAAAAAAAAAACAAAATAAGTAAACTAAGATAAAATAGTATGAGTATAAGCATGTGAAACAAAAATCAAATTATTCACAAACAAAATATAAGTTCAATAATTAAAAACTCAAATATTCAACTATTGAAAAATAAATCATAAATTCAATTTAAATAATAAAAACAAGTATTAAAACGAAATGAATGTAATAAAATATTTTAAGTAAAAGCTAATAAAAGACAATTAAATTACAAATCAAAAGAAGGAAAAGAAAAAGTTAATAATTCAAGAACAAATTATAATTCACAATATTATTATACTAAAAACTCTAGAAGAATTTCGATTTCATCATGATTAAAACCCAGAAGCCAAGATTTAGTCAAGTTTAAAAAAACATTTCTATTATGTAAAATTCGGATTGCATGTGGAAGTTTGTTAAATAATCTACCTGAAACTATGGAGTATGAATTTCGGAAATTTGTTGTGCGGAAATTAGGAATGTTAACTAACAGGCTATTATTAATTCTTAAATTGTGATTACTAGAGATTCTAGAGTTTAAATATCCGCTCCGAACAAAAAAAATTTTTAAAGTTTTAAAATAATACATTAAGTACTCCAACAATGATCAAGTGGTATAAGGGATGAGATCACATTTATGTCGCCTATAAAACGAATGGCGCGGTTTTGGACTTTATTCAAAAAATTTAAAACAGTTTTCCGCACCTGCCGATAAATGAGAATTATATACTTGAGCTTGGGTCATAGCTAAAGCTTTGCATAGGTAAAGCTTTGCAGCTACTCAAAACTCCCAAACATTTTCGACGTCGTTTTTCGCAATATCGAAAATATGCTCACTTATTTTAATTCACTCACATTCCGCGAACGTTTAGGTTTTTGAGTAGCTGAATAACCTGGGCCTCTACCGCGTATTCCGATTTTCGTAAAACAAATTTCGAATTCGAAAGATTGGTACTATGTAATACGAAATTCGAGTTAAAATAAGTTTGACAACTCGAAAATCGTATATACGAATCCGAATGTAAATTTTTGTACCATGTAATACTACTTTCGAATATTTTTTAACATATTTTATCCGAATGGTTTTTTGTTATCGAATGGAGGTAAAACTTTGTTTGTTTTAAAATTAAGTGAGTTATTTAAAAATATAATTATACTTAATATTACAATAACTAGCTTTGTAACCCGTCATAAATGACGGAAGCAAAATAAATCCTAGTTTCTTTTTTTCTTTCATTAGATTCTTTATTCCGAAATTACTGTACTTATGTTTATATCACTTTTTATTTATTTTTATTTATGTTTATATTGGCCTAACACTAATCTTTTTTTTTTTATATAACAGAAAAAGAAGTACCATACCAACAAATTTGTATAAAATGTTTGTATTTTTGTATGGTATACTCGTACTCACTTCCATTTAGTTATAATTCGTTAGTTGGGTTCCATTTAGTATAAATTATACCGTATTAGCGTTATTGTGGCAAACAAATTTAAAAATGGGATCTTATTTTTATATAAATTTTGTCTTTTTGAAAAATAAATCTTGTTTTGCTATATGAATAAACTGTTATTATGGTATTGTGTTATTTTTAAAAAAATGTTCAAAATTTTGTATCTAAATTGGTAAAATTTACAAAAAATACAAAAACATTTTCATCAATAATTTTCAATTTAAAAAAAAACAATGTTTTATTATCCGACGTAGAAGTAGAGTTTATTATCCTACTCTACTTCTATCAAGTTCTATTGAATGAACAGTGAACCTGAACAGTGAAGTGAACAGTGAACACTTAACACTGAAAATAAAATAATATTTTTGGAATGGAGCATGCAGAACATACAGAATACAGATACAGCAAATAATAAAAAAAAAAACAAAAAAAAAATAAAAATAATTTTTTTTGTGTGAAGTGAGTTACGCACACAATAATGATAAAAATAAAAGGTATAAGCAATAAAGTAGTATAATGTATAATATTATACAATACAAATATGCTGATACACATGGATATTATTGTATATAATTTTAAGTAATAAGAATAACCTTTGAGTGTTTTTGCCTTTTGGCTATTATACCATATTAAACTATTGATTAAATTTCTATTAGTCCTTATTATTATAAATTAAAAATATTGTTTGTTTTATTTATATTATTATTTTTTATTTTTCCTTATTATTTGCGAAGAAGACCAACATTAAATTAAAAAAATATAGTTCATGCAATCAATTTTTCCTGCAAAGGTTCAGCATGGTAGACAGGGGTTAAAAAAAAGCACCAAAGCAATTTGTATATATATGCATTTGTATACATATGCAATTTATATATGTGTTGGAGCGTTCCGTCGAACTTACAAACATCCAGATAAATGCAGAATAATAATTAATATTACAATAATAACTAATAATATAAAAAAACTACATTTATATTTAATTTAGTATTTAAAAAAATTTATATTATTTCATATTTGTGTTTTATAGATTAGGCTTAAACAAAAAACAACACCATCTCAATTTAAAATAATTATGGAGTTTCAAAACGAAATACAAATACAATAAAATTGATATAATTTTAATAAAAAAAATAAAAAATAACAAGTACACATTTAAAGTATACAAAAACATTACTGACAATTAGAAATTCGGAAACTTACGTTACCAACTTAAATGACGTTTATTTCCTTTCGAATTTGATACGCGGTACCAATTAATTTTACATTCGAATCGCAAATTCGGATAATCGTTCGAATCCGAATTTCATACACGGTAGGGGGCCTGATTTTGAAACCGGAACCGGAAACCGAAACTTTGATTGTATTGTCTATTGATTTGTGTTCTAAGGTACACACACAGCTCAACAAAAAACTGTTGTGAATCATAATGGCATCCTAAATCATTTCTAGAAACAAATTTCTTAATGCGAATAAAAAACTTACCAAATTTCTGAATTACTAGTCATTGCAGTAAGAACTTCCAGCTAGTTATATCAAATATGTTATATTTATATCAGTTTACTATAGTGGTTTCAAGGAGTAATCACAATCTTGACACTCTCAAATATCCTCAAGTTAATAATTTAATTTTTAATTTTCAGTTTCAAAACATGAAGATGAAAAAAAATAAAAATAAATGAAATCAACTACTGGTAAATAAGGGTGCTTTTAAGGATTTCGTGATTGCATTGAAAATTAATAATATATGAATACTCACCCATATTCTCTTAGGCACATCGTGTGTATAGACGCAGGCGTAGCTATTTTAAGTTGATGCGCCAAATGTCAAAACTGTCATGTGTTTAATTTTTATTGGACTTTTTTTTTTGTTTTGAAAAGAACAGAGATTAGAACTCATTTTTACTGTTAACACTTATGCTAAAAGATAGTAACAGTAAGATGATATTCAAAAATATTATAATGTACTTTTTATTTGTAAACCAATAATGGGTACCTGTCATTAATATCATTATCTTTTATATTTGGGGTGTCATGCGTGACCCATGATTCAAAAATGATACGTAAAAAAATGTTGCCATTGTGTATTGTATTTTTTTATGGAAATTGTCGAAATTGGAATAATGTAAAAATAATGATCGATATACAGCTGCTTAATATTCACTGACTTTTTACGAGTATTTGACGATAGGAAGGAATTCATTTGCAAATTGGAAGTTTATAAAAATAAGTTCATAAATAAAATAAAAATTTAAAAAAATCTATTTTCTTTTCCTGAAAGTTGGATTTGAAATGAAGAAAATTATTATAGAAATAATGTTTTACGTATGTACAAGGCTTAAAAATTATAAACGTTAATAGAAACACGCTAAGTTTTTAAAGTTCTGTTAATTAAACCAAAATACAGAACCCCAAAAGTTTGGCATGGTTCTTTTAACGTTCATGCATGATTTTTAAAGCCTCAAATATTCCAAATATCCATCAACAATACAGTAAGTTTAATCAGCTTTTAAGAAGGGAAGGAGCCGTTATTTTAAAATTAAAAAAAATTTATTAACTAAATCGAGGGTGCTCTATCGGTTGGTCCGAATTTGCATAAAAAAGTACCCCTTCCCATTTGAAAATTTCGATTTCGGCCAATTTCGGCGATATTTGAGCTTAAAAAACCTTTTTCCGATCTTTCCCCGAAAATGAAAATATCACCAATCGATAGAGTACCCTCGATTTAGTTTACAATATTTTTTTTAATTTTAAAATAACGGCTCCTTCCCTTTACATTTTTAAAACTTAAACAAAATAAATTTTATAATTTGAAAAAAATTTTAAAATAATGTAATGCATTAGTTTTAGTAGATATTATCAATATTATTTATTTAATTCTTTATTTCACTTGTTCAATTTTTAAAAATAGATGTAAAACACTTTTTTCTATGTTATAAATTGTTAAACTTCGAAAAATTTCACTGACAATAAAAAATGACAGTATCATTCTCAATAAAATTAAAGCCCCTATTCACCCATTTATCTCTATCATTCATTTTGGCTTTTTCATTCACAATTTAGTGAGAAAGGAGGCAGAGGCGAATAAAAAAAATGGTCAGTACTACCAACATAATAAAATTCACTATCACTCGACTTATATATTATATTTAAGTTGATTCGACATAAATAAATATTTAGCTAAAAGTTACATGATCAATTTTATAAGTGCGTCAGTCATGGGTCTAAGAGAAAATTGGTGATTATTTTAAATAAAAACACATATAAACTTAATTTTTCTTTCTTTTTATAAAAAATTATAATTTTTATTTAATATAATGTATATGTATATATACATATTTTATTAATAATACATATGTAGCAATAGCGATTCTTTTGTTTCATTTTTTTTTTATTTTTATTTTTGTTTTTTTTTTGTGTTACATTATAATAATTAATATTGTTTCTTTTTATAATAAAAAAAATGTTTCTTTTTTCTTAAAAATATATCTTTTATAGTTATATAATTTTTAAAATATTTATTAATATTACTAATAAAATAGAACATTATTTTATTATTGTATTAAAATTAAAAACAAAGCTTACATACTGAAATAACACCACTCAATTAAAAAATAATTACAATAATTAATTTATGTATAAAAAAAATTTAATTTATAATATTTACTTATTAGTTTTAAATCTAAAGTTTTTTTTTTACAATTAAAAATTACATTTTTTTTAAATAATATGAAAAAAAAAACAAATTTTTAAATTTTGAAAATTAATTATAAACATTTTTTTTTAAATAAAATAATTAGAAAATATAAATTATTTTAATTACTATGTATGTATGTATGTATGTATATTCTATATTAATTTCTTTAAATAAATACTTTTGTATAGTTTCATGTTCTTGATCTTATATATGTTTTAAAAATAAAACAAATTAATTTATTGTAATAAAAACATTCTATTTATATTATTAATTATAAATTAATTTTTGTTGGCAAGGATATATATGTACATATTACAATAAAATGTATGTATGTATTTTGAATATTACACATAATTTGATTAAAGAATAGAAAGTTATCAAAAAATATTTAAATGAATTACCATTTTAAATGTTAATGGGCTTTATTCTGAGAAACCAATAACTTTTTCGCTACGTAGCGATATTGCATCTCATTCCATCACAAAAAAAAAATTTGGTATTCTGAGAAGCGAATGATATGAAAATTTATAAAACTGGCAGCATTGTATTTTGAATACTTTAAATTTATATTGAAACTGTCAAAAACTTTGTATTTGACATTTAATTACTATTATACTGTCAAACTTTTATTGCTCAGCCAGCTGACGATGTTCATTTCCAAATTTTTATTTATTTTATGATATATTTTCAGATAGGGAAAATAAAAAAATTTCTGCTTTAAAAAAAAAAATGTTTATAATCAGAAGGTTTTGAGTTCGAATCCTGCTCACAGCATTGATGTTTAATTGAAGTTTTTTTTAATTTCATTGTTCGTAAAATAATGAAATTTTATATATAACTTTTTAGTGCCTAAATAATTCGGTAATAAAATAAAATGAAATTAAACTATTAAGAATGCCTAGTTTCTGACAGTAGTAGTAGTTTTACTGTAAAACACAATATATAAAATTGCTTGACTGATGTGGGATGAATATAATTTTTTGACATTTGATTTGACATTTATTTCAAGACACAGTTTTATAATCCGGGTAATCCAAAATAAAACAAATTTTGTTGTTAACACAATGTAGTTAGTTCAGAAAATTTGGCATATTGTATATGTGTGTACATTGTATCGGATTGAAATTTTTCGGTAGATTTCCGATGTCACCGTTACTAATAAGAACATAAAATTTTTTTATTTAATTCAATAAATTTAGCACAGTAGAGCGTCGAAAAAATTAAAAAAATGTTTGGTAATTATTTTTTTAATTGTTATTACTTTCATTAACTCAGAAACTTCTGGTATCAAAGAAAATTTTAAATAAAAAGTGGAATGAATGAAATTGTATGCAATTAGTTTTTATAAAACTACGAAGTAAAAAAAATTGCGTTATATTTTTAAAGTACATAAAATGTCATAATAAACATCGTTTTGGGGTATTTCTATGAAACCAGAAATAGAAACAATTCCTAAATCAAGCCGTCAAATAAAATTAATAATTTTATCAACAATGAATTAAAAAAAAAAACCTAAATTATTCAATTAAATTATTGAATTTTAAGACTGCGTATACAGGCATCGGTAGCCTTGTAATTAATAATTTTGAAATAATTTTAAGTTTTGTTCGTAAATTGAAATATTCTCAAAAAAAATTATTAAAAATATTCTAAAGTGATTCCTGGTATTCAACAGGATTTATATTTTACCAAGTTTAATTTTTTAAAATAATTAAAAGAAATAAAATGTAGAAAATGAATTTGAGTTTTAAAATATTAAAAAAAAAAAATTGAGTTTTTGTTTATTTTAATTGATACGGGATTTAACGAAGTTTTTTTTTTTAATTCCTAAAAATTAATTTCATATATTTTAAAAATTAAATTATGTATCAAATTTATTTATTGTAATTACAGGTATATTATTATTACAGAATTTACAATTATATCAAAAGAAATAACATGTTTTTTTTTGTAACGGTGCTTTTACATTAGAGTTCTGACAAATGATAGGAGCAGCGATAAAATCAAAATTTGTATTTCTATTTGCTTTTTAATGTCGTTATTTTAAGAAATTAATTTTTATTATTAATTTCACATAAATAAAAAAAACAAAGGAAAGAGCGATATCGAAGAGAATATATTTTTATTAAAACAAAGTAAATTTTTGTTTTACATTAATTTCGAAGACGAAGAAAATATATGTATATTACCTACTCTTTTATACTTTATTTTTAACCAAAGCGTTGCTCTGTTAAATAAATACTTCAAATATGATTTTGAATTTTTACGTTTTGTTTGTATCGATGCTCGTATTGTTTATTGAACTTTAAAAAAAGGCACCCTAAGACCCGTACCCCAGGCTCAATTTTTCATTAAATTTTTTCACATTTGTCATGTCACATTATAATTACTATCTCATTTTTTCATTTGAGAAAAGATTCAAAAAAGTGGAATGTAAAATTTAACATTAAAAATGGCCTGAAAATTATTTTGCAACTTTTATGACATTTCAATTTTTCAATAAATTTTTTTTCACGTTTTATATTTACTAGTACACAAGTTTGTAGTATTTTTTTGTGTTGAATGAGAATGTAAGAAAATACTGGTTAAATTAAAATATAGATGATAAGTTACCTGTTATGAAGACTAAATGGACTAAAAAGAAGCTCGCAAATATTATTAAATGTCAAATTTCGATATCAACTGAGGTTTTTTAAAACTAAATTAACCGAAAAAATATTTAATGTGAACAGACAAATATTTTGAAGTTTTAAAACAGCATGAAAATTTGAACTTGTGGGACAAGCCTTATACAAAATGTTCTTGTTTTAAATTTTATTAAATTAAAATTGTATTTAGTATTTCTTTTTTTGTTTGTTTTTGTAATTTTATATTAAAATTGTTGTTTTCTTTTTTTTTAATATATATATATATATATATATAATGTATATTAAATTACACAGGAGGAATTATTACATTCAAAATTTCATTTCAATATATTATTTTTTTTTTTTTTTTTTACATTTTTTCAATTTTTGTTCATATTTTTTATCATTAATTTTTTAAATATTTTTTAAATTATTTAGTTATAATCTTAAAATGTAATATTTAATAATATTAATAATAATATTATTAATTTTTTTTTTTTTATTTTATTTAGTTAATTTTATTATTTTTATATTTGTAAATTTCACTAAATATATTAAATTTTATTTTATTTTTATATTTGTAATTATAAAAACAAAAACAAAATTAATATATATTTTTTGTAAAATTTTAAAATATTTAATTAATGTTTTAATTTCGAGATTTTTAATTTACAATTATATATTATTTAGTTAATAATAATTTAGTATTATATTTTTTTTAATTTGTTTTTTAATTTTTTTTTTTTTAAATATTCAGTCAATTGGCACTCAAATCATTAAAATTCGAAAAAACCTTAAAATTTAATTAAAATATGTAAAATAAGATGTTTTCATGTTAAAAAAATATTAAGAATCAATTATTAACTATAATATAATTAATAATTATTAATTATTATTTTTTTAATGACCTTTTGAAAAAAAAAATGAAAATTCATAAGAGAATTTCAAAGTTAAATACTTCAAAAATTTTGAAAAAGGAATTATTGTAGTGATGGAATAATTGGTGGGTTAAATTAAAAATTCACTTAAAAATAACGGGGTAAATTAATTTTAAGGTTTTTCCACGAATTCATCTGAATTAGGTTTGAATTATCTATAAAAATTGGTATTTCTTTTATTAAAGATTTTCTTGTTTCATCAGGTATTTTATTTTTACATTTTATTATTCAAAATCTAGAAACTTCTATTTTTTTTAAGCCTTTTTGAAGTTCTAATTTTAAAAATCATATCGTAAAATTAACCTTTTTTAATTTTTTACTTGAATTTCGTAGTTATTCGTATATATTGAATATATATATATATATATATATTTTTTTTTTGTGTTAAATATTATTTTTATATGATTTTCTTAAACCTATATATATATAAATACATATATATATATATATATATGTATGTCTATTTATATAAAATTATATAAGAAGGCCGAGATCAGTTAAATTTGTTGAATTTTTTGCAACAATTAAACTTGGGGTTTTATTAATTAAATTAAAATTTCTCATAATTTTCATCTTTGTTTTCTTAATACGTTTTCCATCAGTTTTAGTGGAAAACAACAAAGACTAGACCTCTGTACCATCTTCACCTTCATCGGCAAATAATTGGCTTGTACTACCAGCATTACCAGCTGATGTTACAGCTATTTTTTTTTTTGGTTTTGGTGGCGGACGTGGTGGTATTTTAGCTAATTTATTTGTATTTTGTTGATAACCATTATTAATTGATGGTACTATCGTAACACCACTATTACTTTTTGCTGTACCATATAATGGTTCTGTATCAGATGTTGTTGTTAAATTTGAAATTTCATGTATTGGTTCATATAATTTGGAAAGTGTTTGTGAACCACCATTATTTAATATACTATTATTATTATTGTTATTATTATTACTGTTATTATTATTATTTATATTATTATTATTAGTTTTATTAAAATTGTTATTAACAGCACCACTGTTGTTACCGCTACCACTACCATTATTATAGCTACTACCATTAAGGCCACCATTATTACTACTGCTATTACTATTATTACTATTATTAGTATTTGAATTACCACCAATTTGATTATTAATATTATTAATACTACCAACACCACCACCACCAGTATTCGGCGTTGCTGGTAATGGTCGATCTTTCATTGTATATCGTGGTGGTGACATCATTTTATTATTTTGACCATTAGTAGAACCAATTTTATTTTGTCCTCTATTTGTTCCACCAGCTGTTGTACGTAATCCTAAATTATCATAAACTGGTTCAACCAATGATGAATCGGAAATATCTGTTCCAGCTATACTTGGATTTTGTATTGGTGATGTAGCTTGAAATTCTGATAATGGTGATGTTACAGATGGTGTCCAACTTGGTACACGTGGTTTACGTGGTATTGTCATATAACCTTGTTTCATTATAACCGATGGATACACAACTGGGCCTGGTATAAATGGTGACTGATTATTACGGCTAACATTTGATGAATTTGAAGCAACAATTGCTAAATTACGATTTTTTGGATGCTGTAATGTACGAAATTGTGCTGGTGCTGTACCATATATTCCATTATTAAGTGACGTTGGTGGTCCATTTGTTAGAACATGCTGGTAAACAGGACTCGACAAAGGTGATTTACCATATATTGTTCGATTATCCATTTGTATATTTGACATTGAACTTTGTAGAGATGGTGATTGTGGAACACGTTGTGCAGGAAATGAAAGTAAATCTGGTGGTAAATTCGTACCATAACCATCATCAATATATGTTGCACGTGAACGTGGTGTTGTATCTGATAGAGCTATTGAATTTGTTTCTTCATCGTGACTTGCTGCAATAAAAAAAAAAAATATTATTTTTTAATTAAAGTATAAAATTAAAGAAATTTCAAATAACTTCCATTACATTTCAAACAATTTCAGTACTATTAACAAATACTTAATTCGATAATATTTAAAAAATTCCTTAAGGATATTTGGTCAAACATTAAGATATTTAAAATATGAATTGGTAAATGGTAAGTATCTAATTAAATTCAACTTTGTTTTTGTGTTTGTTTCCATTATCATCATAAGTATGAAAGTAACTGTAAAAACAATTAAAAAACAGTAAAATGTCTCTGAGCATTATTAAGAAAATAAAATGGATTAACTGAGAACAATTTTTGATTTTCTAATAGAATTGAATTCTTTAATTTGGTTTACGCTCTAGGATATTAAATTTCATTTTCTGTTTTTAATAAATTTCGGTACAGTATGAAATATAAGTTGAATTGTATTGAGTTTTCAAATTTGATAGTTTAGATACTGAGATTATTGAATATGTTTATTTTAAATGACTTGATGTTGTCCAGTTATCGTATATGAATCTGAAAAATTGACCTCTATAACTACAAATGCAAACAGTTTGTATTTGAGAGAAAAATAATTATCAAAAAACTGGAAAAGTTATGAACATTCAGAAAATCTTGTAATCTCAATAAAAATGAAAGCAGTACTCTGTTCTGAATATATGATACTTAAAATGAACATGGAAGGGCGTCCGTAAGAGAAGGAACAATTTCAAATTATATGAATTGTGTAATGACATAGTTTCAATTACTAAAATCAAAATCAGAACATTTCAAAGGTTGTAATTGTTGATCGAATGAAAGATAATGGGTAATACAAGATAATAAAATCTGTAAACTCAGAAATGAATATACAAAATAAAAACATAAAATTTAGGTTAAAGAAATTTATTGACGAACAGTCATTAGTCAGAGTTGTAAATTATTTTCAGTATATCCAACTTCAAAGAAATTCTCATTTTACCTTGAGACTGACAAAAAAGGGGGTAAATAATGCATTTTCTTCTCTATCCTATTGTTAGTAACTTAGATAGAATACCATTTCTCACATTCAGAATAATAAATTACATAAAAAAATTGTTATCAAATTGTCACAACAAATTTTCAAAAATTTAATTATATGATTCAAATCCGTGATCTTTTGATTATTAGGCACTCTGGACTTACATTATCTGTAAGACTTGTTAAGTAAAATAAATAAAAGCCGCTTAAAAATGTCGATCTGTCAGCCAACTAACGATTGAATTACAATGACAAACAAAATCTCTATATATACGATATTAAAAATAATTGCAGTAGACGAGTAGATGGTTATGAATATATACTAGTCTATATTTTGGGACAATACAGTGTCAAAAAAAATACATGATGAACGAAAAATATTTCAATAGTGTTATACGATGATCATATGATGTGGAAAACAGGTTTAAATTAAATAAATATAAAAATCACCAAATATTTGGGTCAACTTTAAGATAAAAAATAAATACTGAGAGTATAGGAAAAACTAAAAAAAATAATAAAAGGCAAATCAAAAATAAAATTGGAAGATAACTGAATAAAAATAAAAATAAAATAAATAATGGAAATGAAATAACAAAAATCATTTGTTATTTGTGGTTGATTGAATGTTTTATGTAATTAATCTTTGATTTTTTGCATGTTGTGTACATACAACAATATTAATTGATGTTTGTGAAAAATGTAAAAGAAAGGAAAAGAAAAGTTGAAAATTGTAATGTGAAAGTTAAAATGGTAATGAAAATTGTAATTTATTTTTACTCTCATATAAATTAGGAGATTGAATTCATTTTTTGGGAAGCCTCTTTAACAAAACAATCCAATTTTTGATATCGAATAATTGAGAATTTTCCAAATAATATTAAGGCAAATCATCATGGGCGAGTAGTTTAGTCAAAAAACAAAAATGTTTGAACAAATCAAAGAACAATTGATTGTATTTTCAGTGAAGTTAGTATACTGTTGATAATCCGTTATCATTTTAAAATCTTAAAATTTAAAATTTGCTAAACATTTGGTCCCTAATGTGAATGTTTTAATTATTTTACTTTGTGTTGTTGTTCTACAATAATATATTTCAAAGAAAAGTTTGAAAATTCACAGTTTAAGTAAAAAAACAATCTACGTATACATAGTTGAAATTTAACTTTATTTTCTAACATATCAAATATGTAATCAACATATCAAATATCTAACATATCAAATATGATATGTTACGCATACAAAAACATATCAAATCTAGCATGTTATCAACAAATTCAAAATTATGGTTTTGATCAAGGATCAAACTTACAAATTGTATCGAACTTACTGTAAAAAAAAACAATGTTCAAAAGCATTGCAGCTTTTGCATAACGAAATAATCGTGAATACAATTTTTAATTTATTAATACGATTATGTACAATTGATTTAACCCATAAATGTATTCTAGAAATTTCCCAAATACATTAATAAAACTAATTGTAGTGGCAAGTTAACTCAAAATGGAGCCGGTGAAATTGTACGTAATCAGAACAGACTACCAAGATATTATAGCCAGATATTTGCAAATTAGTATGGACACAACCTAAAATTGCCAGGGGCAATAAACTTAGACTGTATGATGCATGCGTGAAATCAACGCTACTGTATGGCAGTGAGACATGGCTAATAAATATAATATAGGGAAAATATATGCTTTCTCTAACAAATGCCTACAAATAATATGCAAAATATTCTGACCCAGAATAACTAGAAATAATAATTAACTCCGGAAAATTGCCAAACAAAAACCAATATGCATCCAAATAAAGAAAAGGAAGTCAAACAATATTGCAAAGAAAGCATTGGATTGGAATCCACAGGGCAAAAAAGGTGTATGTAGACCGCAGGAAACATGACGCAGATCAGTTCATATTGAAATAGAAAACAACAACACAATATGAAGTGAAATTAAATACTTAGAGCAGAACAGGATTAACGGGAAGAATTTTCTGGAAGACTTATGCTCGCAAGGTTTGTGAATCATTGCAAAATTTAATACATTTGTATTCCCTAACGATTTTTTTTTATTTAATTTACATTTTTTGTAGTTAAAACTAAAATTCTTCATATAATTTTTGATTATTTGAAAAAAAATAACTTCTGAAAAATTTGCTTTACAATAATGACTAAAGAACACAGAACGACTAATATATTATTTTCAGAGCAATTATTTTAACACTTGTATTATAAAATGTTAGTGCGACATGAAATCCTTCAATTAATCACTTCTTTAAAATTTAAAGGTAGAATTAAACTTACTTTATACAATATAAGGTGTCGACAAGCTTTTAATTTTTTCTTAATAATTTCAAAATGTGTATATATATATATCTTTTGGGTCAGAAAGTATGATATAAAGTGTGATTTGTACTTTATATACATTTAAGTATATCATATTTTACATACACATTTATTTATTAATTTATTTATTTAACAGTGGACCTACAGATTAATCTGCAGGCCAATTACAGGCCCTTTTCCCTTTCGGAATGTTGACCTTTTCAACAAATATGGATGATGATGTAAGCACATTCTATATAAACATTATTTTTACTCAAAAGTTGTTTTTATTGTGCAATAATATCAAAATTAGGCAATTCATATTGCGATACTATTTTTTTACTTTATATTTTTGGCAATTTAAAATAAAAAAATAAAAATAACAAATTAAATACTTTTTTTAATATGATTCAATGAATTTTTCTTAATTGAATTAATAGTTAATGTTTGAATAATTTCCTGAATCATTTTGGATGAAAAGATAATATTCAAGTGTAAATGACTTTTAATATTCATTCTGATGTTTTTTTTTTAGAAATTCTTAAATTTTTAAGCCAATTTAATGTACGAATTTAATTTTTATACTTATATACTTAAAAAGATTAATTAATTTTGAATTATTGTATGTTTAAAAGTTAAATAAATCTGGATTTACTTAGATATATTACTAATTTGATTGATATACAGTAAGGATGAATATTTGTTGATGTATAGTTTGAATTAATTTAGAATTAGTTATTATTTTAATTGAAGTTATTTAAAATTTACTTTAAAGTTCTGATTCACCGATTCTTTTAAGAAGATTAAGCTTATTAAACTGAAAAAATATGTAGATAAGTATAGATATTTTAGAAATGTTATTCGTAAACATAATCTACAAACAAAATTCGATGTCCAAACGTTGCCTAAATTTCAGCTTTTGTATAGTTTTAAGTGTAATATGTAAGCAAATATTGGTATTTTAGTATAGTTTTTGTAAAAGATAATTGTTTATGTGTAAATTTATGTATTATTTTAATTTTACTACTCTAGTGATCAATTTCAGTGTTACATAAATTAAATAATAACAAATGACTACTAAACTACAGTCATATTTTAAGCCTGACTCAAGATATTGTAGCTTCCTGCAAATGAAATGTTTAAGATTTTTTTTCAAATATATCCTTTTCCTGATAATTATATAGGATTGCGATAGTGAGTCTTGAAAAGCATAAATAGTATAGTGCTTCCTTTATACTAATGGCTTTCTTTAATGCCGTACTAAATTACGGTAGTGCGCCTTAAAAAGCATATCTAATTTAGCACTTGCATTAAATTAATGGCATCCTTTAGTCTAATGCCTTATACGTGTATACAAAAATCGATATATACTTAGTTTACATTAGTTTATTACGAAATTAGGATTATATAAAACGATACTACTATATTATTACGAGTTGAGTATCTAAATGTATACTTTCCACATTGCATTTTATTTAATCAATAATAAGAGTAATATTTTTTTAACCGTATGTTTTTTTATTTTATTTGATAATGGTGTCGGCTTCTATTAACCCCACTGAATGATGATATTTATTTATTTATTGATCAGCGGAAATAAATCTGCAGGCAAACTTCCAACCCTTTACCCTTTCGACATGTTGCCCTTTTCAACAAATATGGATAATGATATATTGTACAAAATTGTAGTAAGTTTTTGTCTCTAATAGCCGTCTGACATGGAGTGACATTTTCTCTAAGAATTCAATCTAACAGTATAAGCATGCTGATTATAAAAAAAAAAATTTCATTGTGTTGGTTTGATTTATCAAATTAAAAATTAAAACCAAACAATTGTTGCCTATGTTATGTTATTAGTGTTATTACCTAACTATAACATAAAATGAAAAAAATTAATTACTTAAATTTAACAGTGAAAATAGTCGAATATTTTCCTTTTAATTTTACTGATATGCTTATCATACAGATACGCGTATTTCGTCTACTACTTGCAGACTTCTTCAGTGTTTTGTACTCGACTACAAGTCTAGCATATCAGTAAAATTAAAAGGAAAATATTCGACTATTTTCACTGTTATACCAAAATTTTACTCTAACTCTGGAAAACAAGTTTTTATAAAAACTACTTAAATTTGTTTTTAATCAAGTATCTCTGTACTCTTTATTGGCAGAGTTTTTTTTATCCCTTGATCGTTAAACATAGTTGTTCTAAACGAATTTTTTCTTATTCTTACTTTACAATTTCTTATTGGCATCGTCAAATGTATTTTTAAAAAATTATTATAAAACTACATATTCAGAAAAACCTTTTCTAAATTTTTATCATATAAGTATGAAATTTAGCATCTTAGGAGTTTGAACTATATATGTATATATATAGTATCTTTCTGATATGGTATCTAATATAACAGGTTGAAACATAACGCCCAAATTGAATACATTATTTTATAAAAAATAATTTAAGAAGGTAAGCATGTCTAAGAGATGAACCATTTTTGAAAAATTTCGAAAATCTAACCTGTGGACATGTAAACATCCTCCAAGACTTACTTGGGAATAATAAGCTATATATTATATTCATGAATATTTCCAATACGGAATAAATTTAATCTTTAATACGGCTTAAGTGATGTTTACTTTGATAAATAAAATATACACACACACATAAGCTTTATTTTATTGATATAAGGATTCATTCTTAATTGTATAAAAAATAAAAATTATTTTGGAAAAATAATTTATTTTTTCCATTTATGGATCAGCTATCTAGCTAAAAAAAAATTTAATTATATTGATTGAATTGTTGTTATTTTATGTAATTGTCAGTAATTTTTCAATTAAATATAATTAATTCTGATGAATCTTTTATTTTATAATTTATTATTATTTATTTTTTTGTGATGCCAACATTTTAAGTGTAATTAATTTATCATAATATTTAATCTATAAGTTGTGAAAAATACGGTACAAATATCTGACCCATTTCACAATTGATTTATTGATGAAAAAGATGAAAGTAAGAAATTAGAACTGTTTCTGATATTATTACTCTTGAATAGCCAATACTAAAATTGATAGACAAAAAAATTACATACAATAAAAATTAAGTTCTTATTAAACAAATTCTATCCTATTTCAAATAAAAATAAATAATGGAATGGAATCTATCAGCTAAATCAAGAATTAATAATTTTAAAAAAACCGTAAAAATAGTCTACGACTTTGTTAATATAGTTTTACAAATTTGAAAACAACATTATGTTGATTGAAAAATAAAATTGAAATCAAATAATTTTAATATAGCTAGTCATTAACTTCATGCAACACACAATAACATTTTAAAAATGTTCAAAAGCTTGAATACAATTTTTTACCAAATTTTCTTGAATTTCGAGAGACGACGAAGACTAGTTTATCTTAAATTACAATTAACTGAAATTTCAATTTTGTATATTTTAATATATTTTGACAGCTTCATGTGCCAGAACGGATTAATGGTTTGTAACCAAATCAACCCAGTGAGCTAAGAAGCAACATTTTTACAAAATTTAAAGTTACTCAATAAAGCCGTTAAGGCTGAAAAATTAAAAAATTTTTTTGTAATTAGCTCTAATCGTTATGGGAACGGAAATTTGCATTGTGTGTGCTTGTCTTCACGTAACAGAGTGTTTTTATGTAAAATTTAATTGAAATCACTTAATTCATTTTGAAGGAATTGTGGAGTATACAAACATATGTACATACATCCTTTTTTATGCAGTAAAAATACATTTCCTACTTTGTAATTTATTCAATATCATAGGACGAAGCGATGAAAATTGAATAATAGTCAATAAAATTTAATAATTTTTAAAATGTTTGAAATATCCTGTATAAGAAGGAAATAACGTATGTGTGTAGATTTGATGTTTAAAAAACAATTTAACTAAAATCAAACTAAAATTTGTGAACTAATTAAATAAAATAATAAATAAAAAATTATATAAAGTATAATAATAGTTAAAAAATACATACCAAAAGGTGTTTCATCAAGTAAAGTTTTTTTAATTTCATGTACATCATCAGCATCAATACTTTCAATTTCAGTACGTCTTGGTGGTTTTTCAACTGGATTAACTTCAGTTAATAAACTTTTTTGCATTTCCATAATAACAGAACCTTCTAATACAGAACCATTTTGTGTTTTTTCTAATTTTGATGTAATTAAACCATTTTCACTCATTGTTGTCTCTTTTGAATAATGTCTTACCTTACGACAATACCAACATAATACCAATACAACAACAATTAATAATAATAATAATGTGATTGCAACTAAACATATTATTAATAATAAATTTGATGAAGTTTCAGTATCTGGTATACCAGCAATTAATTTATCAACATTAACAGCTAATATAATATCAACTTCATCTTTACCACCACGATTTTCTGCCATACATGTATATGTACCACGATCATTTGATCTTAAACCAATTATTGTTAATTCAGATACTAATACATGATCATAATCTTTTCTAGATGTTTCCATTGCATTACGAATTTGTATTCTATGTTCATTTGTATTTAATGGTCTTTTATTAAATAACCAAAATACATCGGGTTTTGGTATACCACGTATTCGACATATAACTGTAACATTTTCATTACTTGCTTCAACATATGATTGTGTTCGTGGTTGAATTATTTTTGGTTTACATGCAAAATGTTCTGTTGGTACTTCAGTCCATAATTTACCTTTTAAATGTGCTGGTTCAGCACAATCAGTTGGTGGTGTATATAAATTTTTTGCTATTGAAAAATCACGAAATGGTTGTAATTCACATGTACAATTCCATGGATTTGATGCTAATGATAAATCTTTTAATTTTGTAATATTTTCAAATGTTTCTTTTCTTAAAAATGTTAAATGATTCGATTCTAAATATATTAATGATAATTTTTCAACATTTATAAATACATCAATTTCAATTCTTTTAATACGATTATGTTTAAATTCGACACGTGATAAATGTTTCAAATTTTCAAATAATCTACTCTCCAATATTTCAATTTCATTATGATTCATTAATAAATTACGTAATTTTTGTAAACTTGAAAATGTACCAACTGGCAACAATCTAATATAATTATTTGATAAATCTAATTCAAATAGTACAGCTAATCCTTTAAATGAATCACGATGTAATTCTTGTATTGTACAATTTTTCATATAAATTTTATGTAAATTTTGTAAGCTAGCATCATAAAATTCTTCACGTCTTATTTCTGGTATTTGATTATATGATAAATCAATAACTTGTAATTCATCATTAAAAATTGTTGGTATTTTAATTATTGTACGATTTTTACAATCAGCTGTTTTTTTACCAGAATTCCAATGACAATGACATGTACCACAATCTTGTAACCAATCTGAATCACCTTCACTTAATGATATACATTGAAATATTAAACATAATAGTATGGTATATTTTAATGTATATATAATTGAACATAATGTCTTATTCAATTTTATAATTTTCAATGCAGATAATGATGATGATGATGATGATGTTGTTGATGATGGTGATGATAATGACATTTTGCTGTTAGAATTTGTTGTTTTTGTTTCATTAGCAGTAGTAGTTTCTTTAAATATTTCAAAAATGTATTGATTTGTATTTAATAATCGCATTTTGATACATTTGGAATAATTATATTATGTTAAATTAATTAATATATTTTTGTTTTCGTTTTTTAATTTTTTTTTTTTCAATTCAATTCAATTTTAAGTCTTTCAATAATTAATATAATTATATGATGAATAAAAAATTTAATTAATTTTATAAATTGGTAAGAATTAACTGTATTTATTTATCAATTCCATTAACGTTTTCTTCAATTTAATTTAGTTTTTATGATTTTCTTCCTTAAATTCTATTTAATTTTAAATTAAATTAATAATTTTCATTAAATATTATAATAATTTAATATAATGTTGTTGCTCCTAGAGTGCAATGTTGTAAAATTGAAATTATTTAAACAAAAAATTGGGAAGAATGATTTCTGTTTATTTTTTTGTTATTTTAAATTTCTTTTGTTTTTCTTAAATCTAATTTATTTTTTTAATTTTGAATTCATTTTAATAAAATAATAAATATAAATATTCTTTGTTTATTCTCTTCGTATGGAAATATTCTTTTGTTTCATAGGTTTTTATTTTTATCCAGTGGTGTTGATTATTTCCAGAAAAAAATTATTTTATCTTTACTTTTCTCTAATTTTTCAAAAAAATTATTTTTCTTGTAATTTTGTTTTCTTTTTCTGTTTGTAAGGGTTGTTTTGCGATTTCAGGTTTTTTTTCTGCATTTATTACAATATGTGGTTTTTATTTTGTTAAGATGTAATTCTTAAATTGCTTTACATTGTTTTATATTCTCTTTTATATATTAATATATATGTATATATTTATATTATGGAAGAATAATGATTGATGCTTTAATTAAATAGTTTTTTTTTTTGTTATTGTGATGTTTTTGTTTTTATTTTCATTTTCGTAAATAATTTCTTTAATAGTTATTATTATATTTTTCTAGTGGTGACGTCTAGTGGTAATTCTGAAAATAAATAAAAGAATAAATTCGGTTATTAAAATTTCTTTGAATAATAATTTTTAATATAATTAAAATTTGACGTTATGAATTAAGGCAAAAAAAAAAATCATATATTTTTTCGGACATATTTTCGCTTTTAACTTTTCGGTTTAATTTCATGATAAAAGATTAATTTTTTAAACAGGATTAAAATTAATTTCAAAATGAACAATAATTATTAATGGAGTGTTTTCGTTCATCATAACGCTACTTGAACACACCAGTAGGTATTTACATTCACAACTATGTAATTTCAAAATGTTTGAATTTATTGAAAAATTTAATTTTTTTTTCGGACTTATTTCATTCGATTTTAATTCATAGTGCCTAAAATAATATATTTTGTATTGCAAACATTGTGAAGAATTATTGTATTACACATATCTTCTAATGCTTTGACAATTTAATTTTCAAACACTCTGTATATAAATAACAATATACTTAATTAAGAAGTATGTATATACTCGATGTTGATATCAACAGAATGTATAATATGTACATACTACATATGTAGATAATAATTTTTGTGTTTAATAGAACAGTTAAGTATTCATTTATTTTTTGCAATTTAATTGCATTTTGTGAATTTAAGGTATGTAGATAATGGGTTTGAATTGAATTACTAACTTCAATAATATAAAGATAAAAAAAATGATAAAATAATATTAAATATAGATAGTTAAATATAGAAAATTGGAATTTATACTTAAACTGTTTTTGAAAAAAGGTTGGATTTTCATATAGAAAAAAAATATTACCGAATGAATAATAATTTTAATTTGGATTTATTATTTAAATACGATTAAATATATTCGATTAAATATATTTGTAATTATATTTATTTTCAATATAATGAATCAGTCCTTTGACGGCTCCCATTGGAGAGTGAATGCCCTCCTAAAGGGGCCTGTCAAGATTGGAACCCTGTTTGGTCAGTATATCGATTATATAACTATTCTCTATGTTACAGTTTCAAATTCAATTCGACATTGTTACCCGAGCTTAGAGCAGACAGTGTCCAAAACAAAGTTTTGATAGCGGCTTGATTATCCGTGAAGATGATAACTTTTGTTCTGGTTGTCTGAATATGGTTAATGGTTTTAATAGCAAGTAACTTCGCTTGAAAGACACTAGCATATTTAGGGTTACCATTTAATTTTCATATATCGCTGCACCTACTCCGCGGTTCATTTTTGATCCATCACTGAAAGTCTTATTGTTCCATTTTTGATCATCACTGAAAGTCTTATTGTTACTGTCTTATTGTTCCCTTTTCACCAAACAACGCTTTCAATCAGCTCTGTCATAAAAACCTATCATAGGCTTTTATTGCAGTTTAGTTTGGGAGTTAAGAAGGTATAATTGGTTGTGCCTGTCAGCAGTTCATTTGGAAGCTGGACGAAGATGTTATCGTATGTATTAAGTGGGTAAACATTCATCAATAATTAAGAGAAAACAAACGACTTATGATAAATATACAATCTTATGAGATAATATACTTCTTGTAGCATTCGCATCGAAGAGAGTAAAAACCTAAAAATTATTGTCACTATTTACAACAACAATTTCAAGCATTATAAAAAGAACAACGAAAATCTTTCAATTTGATGTATTTAACAGCTTAAATTTTGTTTTTCATTGAAAACATTTGTACTTCAATTTTATATTGGCTTATGCAATACCGTTACAATTTTTTTTTATTACTCGAAAATAGTTTATTCTTCTGCAACAAGTTCTTTAATATCGTACAGTTTTTTTTTTGCTTTAACTTCCGGTTGCCGGTAACCACCCTGACTATTAACAAATTTTTTTAATACATGTTATTATTACAATTATTGAAAAAATTAACCAACATTAAGTGAAGCTTAACTGTACCTTCGCAATATGAAATATAAACAACATAGAATTGCTTAGAATATTTCCACTACTATATATTACCACAGAATAGTTACACTTCAATATTTTGGCTTAAAATTAGCTAGAACAAATTTAACTATAAGTAGACAAGTTACATTCCAAACATCCGGTTATGATAAGTATTGATATGCTTTGATAATTTTGATCTGGGTAAAGATGAAGCTTGAGCTTGTTTGAAAATTATTCTGTTTCTAACTTTTGTCATTTTTTTATGTTCAGTTTAATTTTAACACTTTTAATATATATATTTATGAAAAAATGTTTAAATACATAAAATCAAATATATTAACATCACTTTTTATTGACTTGAAATTTTTTTTTTTAATTGAGAAATCGATGTAGATCCGATATTTTAAAATATTGAATATTTTTTTTATTTACCTCAAAAGTATTAATGTAGGTCTTATCCTTGAAATTTTACAAAACAATTTAATTCTAGAATTTCAATTAAAAATTAAAAGTATCACTCTAAAAACAAATTTCTGTTGTCTTCAATTACATTAGTATGACAAAATTTAAATGAAAAATTAATTACGTGAATTATTATTTGTATATATATATATATACATATAGAAGTATATTATAATTATTAGAAATAGAATGTCGTTAACCGAATATAAAGTTAATCATTAAATATCAAATACTGATTCTAGACTGTAAATGAATGAATAAAAAAAAAATACTGAAATCATTCAATTCTTATCACTAGAAATTGATAAGGTTTTTAATAACAAAATAAAAATACATATTATATATATATATACGTATATATATATATATAATATTTTGAAATTAACAATTTGTAACGTATTTTTAACGAACATTATATTGAAAATATTTACCTTTGACAAAGGCAATCATTATTTGAGTTCAAATTTTATATATTTTTCGATTTTATTTCATAGAATGATTTTTGTGAAACAAATCGTGAACCGTAGATGTTTTTGTATTCATTTGAATGTACAGTTTTATATATAGAGATACTACATTTTCACACAATTTTTTTTGTTTACATATTTGACAAATTATTTTCAAGACACTAGGTATATATATTAATTTTAGTACCCTTTTTAATTGGAAGCATTTAATTAATTCAATATAGTTACATAATTAATTTCAGTAATTTAGATTAGATTAAATTTAAATATATAAAGGGTGAGAGTTTGACCCTTTTATCACTGTAACCACAAATGGGCTTA
Source organism: Argyra leucocephala (assembly GCA_963942445.1). NCBI lineage: Eukaryota > Metazoa > Arthropoda > Insecta > Diptera > Dolichopodidae > Argyra > Argyra leucocephala. The sequence goes on along the minus strand of OZ012678.1, from coordinate 62,931,188 downwards.
TTATGTTTTAATTTATTTCAGCTTCGATGTTTTCTAGGTAATTGTAATTTAATTATTTAAATATTTTTTTTAATAATGTGAAGACTAGTTTTAATAATAAAAGGACAGGAGTTTTTAGTACATTAAATTCGCAAAAAAGAATGGTAAATTAAGTCTCTTTTGATTATTATCTTCTATCTGTGAGAGGGCGAAAATATATTGTGAAGGTAAAAATTTACTTTTTTCTTTTCAGCAGAAATGTTAATTAATAATTTGTGATTTTTTAAATTTATAAATAAAACTGGTAAATTTTTTAACAATTTCTGACATAATTTCTGACAAAAATCGTATTTAAGTCCTAAAGTCAATATTTACGGATGACCGTTTAAAGTTTTGAAAACCAAAAAATGTAGTACCAAAAAAAGTGATGTAATATCTATATATACTTAAATTTAATTTAGTTTAATTGAAAATAAAGACAAATAAAATAAAAGACAAATAAAATAAAGAAATAAAATCAAACAGAAGATTGTTCATAAGTCTACAACTACAAATAAAGCATTCGAAACATTAAACCTATTCATTTTATGAGAGGTGCCCATTTGTATTAAACGATCTTAGGCAGCTTACCCTAGTATATTTTTACTAAAAAAATAATTTAACGAATAGAAATAACAGCGACAAAAACATACATCTTTATCGTAACTGACCTCAATTACAATGAGTATGAGTAGAGTACTTATTGAAATTGAACTCATCAAATGTTTTTTGTAAACTAACAAAAAATAAGAAAAAGAGAAAAGAAAAAAAAAATATTTGAAAAAAAAAATATTTTAGTATTGTTATTGAGTTGGCATTGATAGTAAACCTAGTGCGACCCACGAGAATATCCCCGCGGTCGGACTTATTTTTTTCTATCATTTATTTTTTCCAAATCAGATGTAGGTCGAAAAATCCATTTTTGCTCCCCGTAAATCAAAACTGTGAATTTTTGGTTGAAAGACAGATCTGTATAGCACCACCCAACATATGAAACAATTTTTTTGTGTTTTTGTCAATTAAAAGTTGTATTAACATATTTCAGGATTGTCTATCTCCGTATAAATAATATACAATCAATAGCACTATTAAAAAAATATAGTTTTAATAACAACAAATAGTTCAACCGTTTCATCTATAAAATTCAATACTTTTTTTTTGTCAATGTTCATCGGAAATGATAGATAACAGGTTTATGTTTAGATAACGAGCCTTTTAGTTATATATATATATATACATTTACATATAGGTTTATCAGTATAATAATAATAAATAATGTAAAATATTAATATGCAGTATAATATAATATTACTGTAGTTAAGTTTTTATATACCTGGTATTTATAGTGTTCCATTGAATATTTACGATTTGAAATTGAAGTGAATCAGACTAGATGAAAGTATGAAATTTTAACTAATAAGGTACTATTAAATATCTAATTAACTAAATAGTTCGGATCAATTAATAAAAAAATTGCTTTTATAGTAAAAAATTTAAAATCTGTATTACAGAAAATTCTATTTTCATTTCTCCAACTCTTGATCCGATCCGGTTCAGGTATCGACCCTGATATATGTATATAAAATTAGTATACAAATTAGTTTACATATGTTTTTTTCACACATATAACATAAGTGTAGTTAGTATATAGGTATTTTCAATTTATTTTTGTTTTTGTTTACTGTTATATAACTAGTAGTTTTGAATAATTTGATGAGAATAGTTTTTATAATCGAAATGAATATACATTTTTTAAATATTTTCCTTATAATTACTGTATTTTTGTAGTACACTTAGTTTAATTATTACTAGCTTGGTTCTGATTTAGAGAAATATATTATAGTTAGCAGAAATTAAGTTATCTATATATAACAGTAGAGCTCTTAAGTATACAATTGTATAGATAATTCAATTTAATCAGTTTCATAATACATATTTGAATTATACTATAGTTTTAATCAAAGCGAAAACCTCTGCAGCTAGTGCTTATAAAAAATTGGCCATAATTAAAATTATGGTCAATTCAATTATAATAATATAATAGTTTTAATCGAATCTAAAGAATAGGAATAAAATCATACTACTACTATCATATAGATTAAATTTTCATATAAGAAGATTGTTAAATTTGACCCTAGTGTGTGGTATATGTACTATATTCAAGACAAGTTGTCCATTAGTGTAATATTGCCAAACAAATTTAAGATAGGCATAACAATGACTAATATTAATTTGTTATTTTGTTTTTTGATTTTATTTTTGTTTACATTTTTCATTCACACATTCTGTAATAATTAGTATTCATAATCCTATTCGGGATCTCCATACAAAGTAGAATTATTAATCTACTGTTAGTTTTATGTAATATGAAGTTGATACTCAGACCAATAATGTACTCATTGATAAAACATTGTTTTAATTACTACACATTCAATGGGCCTGTTTCCACGAGTATTCTAGACTAGAACAATAGTCCATATTTCATACCCTCTTTACCAACAAATACATTTTGTGGAGGTGAGTTTTTGCCTTCGACGAAAATGAAAATATTCAACAAGGTTTTTTTTGAGTTGAATGATCTTCAAGCACATACATACATGCACATCCATCTATATATTCATCCATACATAAAACCATATAGACACACAAACATACATATTCGCTGCATTTAATACATTTCATTTAGAAATGAATGAAATTTTTACACACGCATAAATACTTAAATAACATCATTGCAAAGAATACAAGTGAAAACGTGAAGTGTAGTTATGAAGCCGCTGAAAAAATCAGCGACAGCGTAAAAGTCATAAGTAAACTTCAACCTAATATAGGTATGTAATGTAAATAAATTAAAGTTGTCAATGTTATTCGTAAAATAAGTTGGCAATATTGTAATGAGAGCTCATTGTGTCTGTGAGCTTTGTTTTAATTAATTTGTGATCGACTGATTAACACTGTACAACATTGAGTGTTTACAAATTTTTGTAAATCCAAATACCTGTCAAGCCTGTCGCGGAGATATCGTCAACAACATCGTCAATTGTGATTGTGGAGCTAATGTTTTAAGCTTTCTTCAGCTTTTGTTGACATTTAAGATCATGTTAACGTTGTATTCAACTTTCTGTTGACACATTTACGATTTCAACTTATATTCATGAAAACAGGCTCAATGGGTTAAACTACTTGTATATGTTACATTCTATACTATGATTGTATTTCAGTCAAATTCTAATGACAATTTGTCAGTTTAAGTTCGGGTTGTTTCATTTTGTTTATTACTTAGTTCATAAGCTACCACTATGATTTGACTTGATTTGACATGTGATAAAGAGAAGATCAGTGAATTGATTTTATTTCATGTTAATTATTTTTGCTTTTATTTGAATAACTTGTTGTTCTTTATAATTTTCAAACATAACATCCAAATGGTTTTTTTATTGAACATATATTATTTACTTTAAGCTTTAAATAGTTATTAACATTTTTTCAAATCATTCAGAAATTTTGAAAAAATTATTTTCTTTTTGTAGAATGGATTTTACAGTTAATGGACTTTAGTTATGTTTCTTATCGATAAATTTTTAATATTATCATAGACATTTCATTATTTATTTTAAACGATTAAATAATTTTTTTTATTTATTTATTTGTAATGTAGGGTAGGGTACACATTATCAAAATATGCTCTAAGTGAAGAGCTGAGAAAATAAAGTGATTATTTTTGAAAATATTTATTTCTAAAAATTATTAAATAAAATCCAAAACTAAATTTCAAATCCAATATTTTTAATTATTTCTTGTTTCTTTTGGCTTTGAAAAATTCTATTCTTTTAGGCATGACTCAAGCTAATCTCGTTACTCTATATTGAATCATAATTTTGTAAATATTATATTTAAATAATTAATTTTTTAAATATTAAATACTTACATGTTTTAATTTAAGCTTATAATCAAAAACAGTATTTGAGCTGACTGAAACTCTCTGAATGTATGTTATTTTTGAAACGCAAATTGTAGAGCAAGATTTAAATAATTTTTGATTTTTAATTATTTTTTTTACCAATAATTTTTCAATAAAATTTTTTACCCCAAACAATTGTAGGTACCAACAACAAAACTAATTAATGTCAATTGAAACTTTTAAATTAAGCAATTAAAGTAATTTACAAAATTAATCTTTTTAATTATTTTGCAGTTCATATTTTAATAAAATCGATTAAAATCAAATTGTTTTCAATTATAACAATTAATATTGGTATTGACTGACACTGTGGTTGGTTAAATAAGAAACAATTGATTTCCATAACTTTTGATATAATTTTTCAATAAATTGAGAATAAAAAAATAAATAAAATTTTTTCTATAGTATTTTTATTTATTTGTATTTCAGGTGTAAAATTACTTATTTTAACATCCATGCATACTCGTATATTAGGTATATTTATTGTAAATAAAAATCAATTATTATCTATAAATTTATTTATATTATCTTTTGTTGACCAGTTTTTATGTAAACAACGTAAGTACGAGTACGTTTTGTTTCGGAATATTTTTTTCAATGGAAAATTATTTAATTAGTATTTTATAATATTAAAGTTCATTGAATAACTTCAATTTTTTAACTTAAAACTGTTAATTAATATTTATTCAGTTTTTTACCATGAATTTTGTATTTTAGCAAGGAGTGAGAAAATGACATATTATTTTACTTTTATTACTTTCTAACCATAATTAGATACTTTGAAGGAAATCGTATATGTACATATGTGAAGTTGCACCAATTACACGTCATACAAAATCTATGATTAAATCTGAATCTGATGAAAGTTAGAAATGTAAACGTAGTCTGACATCAGATTTTATCTGATGGAAAAAATAGAAAACCATCTGACTCTCATCAGATTTTTACTCATATTTTTAAAATTCAATATGGCGATAATTGAATTTTTAGAACTTTTTACTGCCATCTGGTGATTTTTATTTATTTCTATATTTTATTCGATCATATGACATTTAACGTGGTGTCGTGGCATTCAATTTTGATTTGATTTTCAACTAAAATCGAAATATTTCAATTGTCGCTGTCGCTATATCAATTTTTGTGAATTTTTTCAACTTTTTTTTAATTTGAAATTCAACTAAATTTTTTTAGTTGAAATTTGAATTTTTTTTTTGATTTGTTGTGATTGGTTGTGATAAATTTATTGTAATAATGGATAATTTATAAATGAGGAGTTGAATTTTAAAAGACGTTATTTCCACTTTCGACCGAAATAGTTTTTTTGATGCAATTTGATGTAAAATCCTGAATTAAATAAAATTGTCACTTTATTTCTTGTTTAAATAGCGACATTATTTAAAAAAAAAAGAAATAGAAAGTAACAAAGTATTTGATTCATTTTCTTAGTCCAAAAACAAATTCTAAGAATAGAACGAAATATAGCTACTTATATAAATTCAAAGTTGAAACAAATTGAATTAACTGGTTGAACTTAATTCAAATAGTTGAAAATTGATTCTCCCGACACCGTGAATTTTTTTAGTTGATTTGAAAAATATCAAATCAAATAAATTGAATTGATTTGCGCGACACCACCTTTAATGTTTACAGGTTTGTGTAGTTTGAAAAAGTAAGTATTTGTTTTTTATTTTTTTTGTTTAATGTAAATTTCATTTATCTATATTTATAAAAGTGAAAGTTTGTTTGTTTGTTTGTTTGCTATACACGCCCACAGTTTTAAAGATAGGGTTCTGAAATTTGGCACAATTATTCCTGATCAAAAAAGGAACCGGTAGTCTTCTTAACTATTCTATTCGATACAACGTATGAGTTGTAGCTTTATGAGTGTACCTTTATAACAGTGTTTAAAATTTGTGGGGTTTTATCGTAAAATCTTAAGATATTTGGTTTTAAGGAGAGATAATATAAATTATTTTTTTTTTTATTCAAATATTTTGCACTACAATTTCTCCATAACGACAGCACCAATCATCATCAAATAAATGTTAAACCATGATCCAGACCGTTTTTTTATCTTACTAGATAAAAAAAACTGAATATTTATATATTTAATAGATCAACAGTTTATATAACGGTTTATATACAAAAACATCAAAAGAACAAGCATACTTTTAAATGTCCTTTTCGTCGTTAAAGGATAAGATGCGCCATTAAAGGTATATATATTTAACTTAGAAACACGCGGGTACACCATATCCCTCAGAAGAGCCAACAATCTTTTTTTAATTCGATTCATAAATCAAACTTTTTTGAAGTAAATTCTATACATTTTGTGTTCGACCCGGAAAACGTTGAGTAATTTTGCTAGTTATTTATAGTTTATATATAGTTGTTATAGTTATTTATAGTTTATCACGAAATTGGTCATATTTTGACAATTTTAATAAGATTTTAAGATTAGTTTTAATAACATTAATGTATCTCAAGCTGGCTGTTACAGTTAAGAGTTATCAAAAAATTTATAAAATTACAATTAGAAATTTTTGGTCAAGAGTTTTGATATTATCTAGATTTTTGTGTTTCTAACAATCCTTGAATTTTACTGAGTGATGCAAACTTGTTAATTAATAAATATAGAAATTTCCTATGCTAAATATTTATATGCTAGAATTGAAAATAAATTCATGAATTCGCAATAAGTACATAACTATTTTCTTTCTCACATAAATTATTGTTTTATTAGAAATACACAAAGTATTAATATTTTAAGAACCCCATATATTATAATTTATGATTATCTAAATAGTTATAACCTGTATGAATCCCATATAATATATAACACCTACATCATCTCAATTTTTAATTCAACCATATTTTGGAATTGAATAAATTCAGTTAATGGAAATATACTAACTATATATGTACTTACTTAGTTACCAAAATTCATTTTTTATAACTGTATACATAATATAGGTAGGTACATGAATATTGCATATTTATTTTTCATTTGAAATTCAAAAACACCTTTATTTTAAATCAATAAATTCCAGAAATCCTGAGATACTGAATTTTTATAATTTTTGGATGGAAAACTAGAAATAAATAAAACAATATCAGCGATTTCCCATTATTTTATGATTATATTTAGAAAGATATAAAGTGAGAGCAAACAGAAAAGAACAGTTAAATATTTCAAAACTCTCGTTGAATATATAAATAGGAAGAAAGAAAATATAGATAGTGCCGGACAATAATAGGATAAATAGCATAATATGTATTAGAAATATTGATAAAGGATTATGCCACTTAAAAATATTCTTAAAACTGCTATTGAATAATTTTTATACATTTATATCGTATATAAATTAGAAGGTTATGGACAAAAATAAGCATTGGATTGAAAATAAAAAAATAAGTCAGTTATACTGGGTGTTCCAGAGCATGCGCATCAGCTTTTTAAGAGGGAATGAATGGTTATTTTAAAATTTCAAAAAAAAAAATTATTAACTAAATCGAGGGTGCTCTATCGATTGGTGATATTTTCAACTTCCGGGAAGGACAGGAAAAGGACTTATTTATTTTTTCTCATAATAACATTTATTACAATTTAAATTCTAATAAATTTCTTCTTTTATTAAGTTCTACTTGTTTGGGTTATTGGCCTACTTTTAAATTTAATCAATCATAGTTTAAACAATTTCTGAATCTCTGACTGCATAACTCATATTTTGTATTAAATCCTATATACATATTCTGTAAAAAATTTGGGTATGTTTCAAGCTTAATTAGTTAATTTAGTTGGAATTTATGAGAACTAATCATAGTGATCTCAACATCGTATTTGAGCTCATAGAAATCTCCTGCAACACAAGTGTATTTTTACCCATTTTACGATTAAACTCATATATGCAATGAATGTCTTAGAAATAACTTCAAGTTATTAAACTTTTAATGAACAAACCACCTGAAGTAGTTTCGACCAAGCACGAAGAATTACAAACAAAACGATTGTTATATTGAAAATAATTATATATTTATTTATTTATTTATGCTTAATACAAACATATTACAATATATATATACATAAGTGTACAAAAGAAAACAAACAAAATATAATTTTAAGCTTAATTTTATTCTAGATCTTAATATTAAAATTGACATTTATACAAATTTGTAATTTAATACCAAAGAATGTTAGAAAATTATAAATTTATACTAACTCTAAGATATATATGTAAGTGAAGTTTTTTTTTTAGTTGGATTCTGTTTATTAACATAAACATTCTATTAATTGGCTCATATTTATCATAATTGGTACGATGAAATATTAGACGAAAAAAAATTTTCCACCCTAAAGCGGTTTCTGTTGTTAATATGTAAGTGGATCGATCATATCTCTAACATAAGGAGAATCAATTTAATTATTTAAAATTTTAATAATGAATATGATATCAGCAACCTTCCTTGTGGATTCTAATGATTTAAGATCCAATAATTTTTACCCGTTCCTATAAGGTGGCAGAATAACTAGATTTGATCAGTGTAAATTACGCAGTGCGATTCTCAAAAAATTTTTATGTAGCTTCAATTCTTTGGATATGATTGAGGTAATGAGGCGACCACACTTGCTGGCATATTCAAGATTTGGTCGAACAAGAGACGTAAAAAGTGACTTAAGGACGTGTGGATCGTTGAATTCTTTAGAAAATCTTTTGACGAAGCCTAGCATGAAGTTAGATTTATTTATTATGACATTTAAATGTTGATTGAAAAACAATTTATTGTCAAAGAGAACACCAAGGTCTTTAAAGTGTGACACTTGTTCAATAGATTTATTTTCAAAAGTATAATCAACCATTAATGATTCAGAAGAGCGAGAAAAAGTCATTAAAGCACATTATTTAATATTTAAGGTCAGATTGTTAATTTTACACTAATTTAAAAAGATTTTAAGTCTAATTGATTAAAGGATGTGTCCCTTGCTGATGTAATTTTTTTTATAAATTTTCATGTCATCTGCATAAATAGTAATTTTACTATGCTTAAGGACGGAAGTTACATCATTAATGGAAATAATAAAGAGAAACGGACCTAAATGGCTGCCTTGTAGAACGCCAGAGTTAGCTTTAAAAGCTTCAAAAGTAGCGGATCTAAATAATACGTTGTAGTTCCTATTAATTAAGTAGGAATTAATCCAATTGATAAAAGGAGGAGGGAATCCCATTTTTTTTTAAATTTTAGTATAATAATGGAATGAGGAAGAAGATCAAAGGCCTTACTGAAATCGGTGTATATGACATCTGTCTGAAACCCAGCTTCCATACAGTTTATGAATTTAGAACAACATTCTATTAAATTGTTTACTGTGGATCTTTTTTTCATAAAACCATGTTGGTTAGGTAGGGGATAGTAGGTTTGAACAATGATCATAGATAGAGACAAATACTATTAATTAATATATTTTAGGAATACTTGAAAGTTTTGCACATTTACGCATTATTATCAAAATCTGTTTCTTCGTCTACCTCGGATGGACGACAGGTCATCACAACTCTTTAGAAGTTTTGCTAGACCATATATTCAAGTGTAAAACAAATAAATTCACATCAACTCAGAAGCATAGTTGTGTCTTTAAAAATGTATTTAAAAATAATTAAATTAGAATTAATTTTCATAGAAGTACTTCTTATCTTAATCGTTATTTCGATATTATTATCGTTGTTTCAAATCTATAATACATAACATTATTATTACCTTACTATGAATACTTTGTATATAAATATAAAAATTTAACCAAAATTTTACCCTACAATAATAAAATAAGCACAAAGAATAGAAATAAATATGCGAAACATAGAATCGTAACCCAAAAACATAAAATTCAAGGATATACTAACGGTAAATATATTCATATTACAATTCTTGTATAAACTTTAATTCCTCAGTTAAAGGATTTTGAGAGGATTTATTTATCTAAAGACTAGATAACAACAGTGAATAGAATTTTATTTATATGTGTAAATGGAATAAAAGAAATGAATAAATCGATTTTTTTTTTTTACCAAATAATATAATCGTTTACCAAATAACGGTATCACAAAAAACAAAAATCTTATTTAGAAAAAATAAAGTTACTTATTCCAAAATATTTAATAATAAAATGTTGATAAATTTGAAATATTTAATAATATAGTATAAAAAGCAATCAATAATATTTTAGACCTTGAATTAGGGGTAAATTTCCTTAGCTAATTACAATTGATTTTGTTTTGGTTTTGAGTTTGTAAATACAATGTACATACACATAATATGTATATTTAAATAAATGAATGGGGTTTAAATGGTTATTGGAGGTTATAGATAAAATAAAAACGTAAGCTATAGTTAAAATTGATAAAATAGTTAGATAAAGGAAAAAAACACAGACAAAGAATGGAGGTAAGAGAAATAGTTTTAAAGTATATTAAATTATAAATTATTAACAACAGATTGAACCGTCAGACTAACAAATTGAAAACATCTAATTGATATTTTCAATTTTACTTAAAAATATCCAAATATGAAATATTTAAAAATTTATGTAAAGGTACATATATCTGTATATAACTACTATATGTATAATTCTCTTTTCCTTTATTTCTTAAAGTAATAAAATAGTCCTTTTTTTGCATTATATCAAAAACATATCCTATCCATATCTTTTATGTACACATTTATTTCGCTATACCTATATTTTGCATCAAAACTCTTATGATTATTAAGTTTTTAGTGGTGGTCAAAAAAACTTCTCTTTATCATTACTATGGTATTAACTATGAGAGAGAACAGAAGACCAAAATAAAAACAAAAATTATTTCTAAATCCCAACAGATTTTTGAATTATTTGCTTTTTTTATTTTTTGTTTGTTTGTCCTTTGAGATCCGAAAAAATCAAATAAAACGACATTAAAATTTTTCATCCTATATATTTACTAAAATTACCATTTTCCTTATTCATGTTTTTAATTTTTTAATTTAATAAAATTAAATTGAGTAAAAACTTGCAATTTAAAAAAAAAAGCAAAAATTAGAACAAAAATATTTGTAGTTGGGTCTTCTAATGATGTTATTTGGTAAATAAAAAGCATAGAAACACAATTTACATTTCGTTGATTATAAATTTTAATAATTTAAAAATATAGTGAATAAAATACTGAACTAAAATATAGTTAGCATATATATAAAAAAATATCCTGAGGGATTATTTAATTTTTTTTATCTCTTTGAAGATCTTTGAATCTTCCAAGAATAATCTAAAAATTTATGATACAAAATGTATAAATTTGAGATTTATTCTACTCAATAAATAAACATCAAAAATTGAGACACTATTAAGACTAATGTTAAAATAATTTATGTTTTTTAGTTGTACTTGGCAGTATAGGCCTGGCTCAAGTATTGTGATTCAGTTTCGGTAATCGTTATTTTCATTAAATAGTTGTGATTAATCTTCTGTTGCCATCCTCTACTTAGTTATCAAATGGAAAAGGCGAATTTTATCTCCTAAGGGTATGAACCCGTCTGCTTACCACAATGTTAGATTGCATTTTTTCTGCCATCCAACCGTTTAGGCTATAAAGAGATAATGAGCGAACTTTATATTTAACAGAACATTTTATTTTATTGGTAAAAAAAATATTCAAGTTTCTCATAATATTTTTCAAATTTATAAAACAAATGGCATTGTAAATATTTCGCATTAATTTAGTTTTGAAATTGTTGTGTACAATACTGGCCGATAATCTACACCAAACTGGTATTAAAATTTTCATTATAAATTGTATTCCTCTTTTAAGTTGGAATTTTTAGAGCAGCATTCGCCAATACAATTCGTCAATATTTTCACTGTCAATTTATTTCATCTTTTGGCATCAGAAACGTCTAACTGTTACGGCAGAAATTTGACTAGTACTTATTGTAGTTAATGCACAGAAATTTAATTCTATCTAAGTTACTGTAAGGAACATAAAAAAATCATTTTCCGATTTGTTCATTTTCCGTTACTGTTTTTATGTGACGATTGTTGATTGTTACTAAGACATGATCAGACTTTTCTTCTGCTTCTGAAAAAAATATGTCAGGGATAGAACATTCAGATACGAACTTCGTTGTTTATTGCACGTTCAAGTTTTGTTTTCATTATTATATATTGTTGCAGTTGTAGCATTGTTTCAGTATAAAAAATATGATATTTGCTGTTTATACGAAATATCTGCTGATCTTCACACCCGGAGTGGTGATAGAGAAGTTGTTTAAAATTCGAGAAATGATATGGCTGATAATAATTTTGTGTCAACATGCTTAGGAGCAAAATTTGTTTATAGGCTACCCTACCTTATTGTCTTTAGTTTTTGTCAATCTTCTGAGACACCATCTCTTTTTAATATTTTGTGAAATAACATGGTTAACTTTATTAATATATTGTCCCATATTGTGAAGTGTCAGCAGATATTCAAAATCGGTATTGTGATTATCAGTTGTCACCAAACTACTGATAAATTGTGAATACTGATAAAAATTGGTATTGTGAATGTCAATAAGAATCTGTTTTTCTAACATTTTCAAACAATTTTTTTCAGCTGTACAAAATATATTGTGTTGAAGAAAAATTTTTGTTTAGTTATATTATTTGTATATATTTTTTTATTTAAATTGTTGTTCGTTTTAATTAAAATTATAAGTATTTTTTTATTTGATACTCTTTAAATGTATTATGTATATTATAATGTAAGTAAAATTCAATTAAAGGAATTATTTGAATTACTGGAGAATAGACAAATTATTATACAAAAAAAAATTTGGTTGTCGACATGTATTTGTAATTTAATAATAAAACACTTTAATTTAAATCTTATATATATTACGCAAGGAAGGGCATGTGAGGAATATCTCATATTATAATACACAAGATGAACGACGTGGTGAGTAAGAGAGCAAGAATAATTGAATAGTAAATTATTTAAACCACAAAAGTATTTAAATTTTATCAAGTTCTTGGTGCTGAATACTTAAAACATTTCAAATATTTACACCAAATAGTGACGGTTATTTCCAAGTTGAGCGCCATCTATACTCTGAAAGAAATTTCAATTACGGGATATTTTTCAACAGGCTCGATAAAAAATCTGTCATTTTAAATAAACACACAAACTTATAGAAAAAAGTACAAAAATAAAAACACAAACAAAAATTCAAAACAAAACAGAAAAACAAAAATCATATCAGATCATACTCTTCAAAAATTATATAATAAATGTTAATTCATTTGCTTCTCAGTTAGTCATTAGCTAAATTTCAGTAATATTTCTGACTATAACCGTTTTGTGACTATAGGCGAAGTCAAAAAAAATTGCGTCTTTATAAACAAAATCAACTTCAATAAAATATCTTCCGTATAACAATTTTAAACTTTATTTTATTCATAAATAGAAATTCTGATATGTAATCATAAAATATGCATATTTGTAATAAAGAACAGAAAAGACAATGTTTTTTAATAAAATAATTCACTTTTTAATTATTTTTTTGTTTTATTTGATATTTCGATTTTGGTTTTTGATTATAGATGAATTAAAATATATCGATCTACTACGTTGAGAGTAATGGGGTTTTAGTGTGTTAAGTTACATTGAAATTAGTATTAATTTCGTCATAAAGTATTAGGTATTAAATACTTTAATTTTATTATATATATATTCAATAATCAAGCTATTCAGAAAACAACTACAATTATACTAAAACAAATATTTATTGTTACATAAAATTGTGTTTGAAAGAACTACTTCTGTGCAATTGCACAGAGGATCCACTAGTATTTATTTATTTTCTAAAAAAAATTTAAACAAACTACAAATTTAAAATGTTAACTGTCAAAAAAATTTCCGTTTTCTCAGTATTCACAATAGAACAACATTTTGTTAATATCACCTCACAATACTGAAAACTAAACATCGCATCACATTCTTTTTATATTTAAGTTATTTATTTCTTTCATATAATCTATTGGGAATAACCCTTACAGATTTCAACTAAAAACTAAACAATAAAAAGTAAAATTCTGAAAATTATAATATAAATATTACATATATATATATATACATATATAAGGTAAATATCATATTAAATTAATTAAACTAATGAGAAAAAAAATTGGCGACATTTCTTCTAAAAATATGTCTAATATAATAAATATCAACTAGGGGCCCCTGTTGAGTAATTATATTTCAAGTTGAAGTCAAATTTAAAGTTTTTAAAAAAACAGTAATTTACGTACTATCTATGTCACGACGTTACTTGTCGTACGATATAGCAGAAACTACTCGTGTTTAATAAAAAGTTTTGTGGTTAGTAAGTTTTATTTAGGACACATAAATACACGTCCCTCATATACTGCTTCGTTTCCGATATATTCCCTATAGTAAGTGGCATTAAAGGGTAAAATTTACTAAAAATAAAAAATTTTGTCATTAAAGAGGTATATACCTACATAATACATAATTTTAATAAAAACTATATTATTACTACAAATAACCAAAATTTCGAAACAGTTACTTAAAAAGATAAAAATGAAGAATTCAAGTGATTTGTTTTTTTGTTTTTTTATATTTTTTATTTGAGATGAATTTGTTCTTTGTTTTTATTTGGCATATGTACATAGATTCATTTGCAAGTAAATTATAATAACTGATTTGCTTGCTTTTGTTTATTATTTTCATAAGATCTCTTATATGCATAATGTATTTGCTGAATAATAAAATCATATGAGTAATTATTGTTTTATATACAACTTATATATTACATATATTAAAAGTTCATTAAGGGGTAGAAGAATCGAAATAAAATGAAAAGGGGTCTACTGCGCAGGTCCCTAAATGCTTCTCAATTATAATTATAGATAATTGAATAACAACTAAGCTATAGTATATGATAGTTGGACATATTAGAATCAAAATATAAAAATCTAAAACCACGTACAGTATACAATTGGTGGCATACAAACTATATAAATTTAAATTAGAAGGACAACCTATCTTAGCTTATAGAACATTGTAAAAGAAAATTACAGACGCTGTATTGATTCAAGTGTTTGAAGATTTATGAGTCGACATTTAGCATTATTACCGGTGGTATAGTTCTCCCAGTTAAATTTTTGATGGCAAAATCTTATCACGTTCTTCAGTACATATTCAATTCTTTTAATATACTTATTATAAGATGGCATCCAAATAGGAGAAGCGTATTCAAGATATGGGCGAATTAATGGCGGTATATAAATGCTTAAATGTATATAAATGTAAGTAAATTTTTGAGAGTTTCGTTTTATAAAACCAAGCATATTTTAGAGGTTATAGAATCAATATGAGGATTAAAAGTGAGCTTGCTATCAAGTATAACTCCTAAGTCCTTTATTTCATTAACAACATAAGTTCTAGACTTATTATAAGATAATAATTAAACTCAATAAAATTACTGGTCTTTAGGAATCTCATAACCTTACACTTGTCAATATTTAAAATGAAACCAATTATTGTACACTAATAATAGAATTTCTGAAGGTTTTTTTTTTTAAGTTTATTAGACAATCATTCAATGTTTTTATAATAGCGGATATTTTTGTCATCATTTACAAATGACAAAATGGAGCTATATTTGAATATTACTATCACAGCCATTCATAAATAATAAAAAAAAGTAACGGACTATGTGGGTACCTTGAGGAAAGCCCTATGCAGTTGTGAATGAATATGATTGAGTGTTTGAGATTTTTACTGACAGTTTCCGATCAATTATCGTTTCCATAGTTTATAATTTAATTGTCGAGTTCATCATGTCAATTTGGTTTTATTAATTTAAATATGTTTTTACTTGTTCCAAGTCGATTCTATAATACGAAATTGTAACGAATCGTTTCGATTTTCTGGTTTTTTCTATACAACTATCCCTTTCGTGGCCTTATCGGTTAGAGCATAGAAATGTGTTTTAATCAACATACAATAACCAAATAACATAATAAGTAATATTGGACAAACACTAATAATAACTACACAATTGTCAACAACTGACAAAAGTATGTGACATGATGTACCCAGTAAACATAGTAACGTCAGGAATCTTAACGTCAAAACATGGATAAAATCGCAGCGACAACTTGCAGAAAAATATGACGTATGTCGTCTTACCACGTAGGCGCAGATAGAGTTATCAAAGTGATCTTCTACAGTAGGCCAATTCCTTAGTTAGACAGTACAAACAGATTAAAAATGAAATTAGACATTGGCCCGGAAATACAAGTGAAATTAGCAGCTAGAAATCGAGTACGATGGAAACGTCAAGTGGAAGTCCTATGCCCTCAAGAGTAAGGAAAAAAAATTGTTATACAACTACCGTAAATAGAGCTTCCAAGTTGAATTGACATATATAGATAGAATTTATTATATATGTACGTAACTGTATTTATAGTTATACTTAATTAGTTTTTAATTCAAACATAAATTAAAATGTATATTATATATACAAATTAATCAGTAAATTTAACATAATACATATTTATTATTAATCCAATAAAATCCTTAAATATACTTTTATAAAAAAAATTAATTAAATATAATTGATTATGCAGATATTTTTTTTTTATAGGAATACTATTTACATTGATTTTTAATAATTTAAATTTAATGAAAAGAACTTTAAGTAATTTTGACGTTTAACAAACTTACGTCAAAACAAAAATTTCACATCATTTAATTTATTTTATTATTCATTCATAAAATTTCAATATTAAATTGATCAAGGGGAGAGAGTTCGGAGACTGGAAAACATTTTTTTAAATCAATTTCAATTATGAATACCGCATATCAGAAATAAAAAATTAAATTTTTTACAGCCCGAAGTCTATGAACTATATTTGGATTATAGTTGTTGTATTGTGTAGCTAAGTAAAAAATAAATTAAATTCAATATTAAGTACGTAGATTTTTTCTCCACATTTTCTCTATTACTACCACTATCCAGTCTCCATCTCTTTGTTATTTTCTTTTGTCTTATATAAATATGCATCTCTCTTTTACTCTTTTCCCTATTTAAGTTATTAAAATATTTTTCCGGTAGAATTCAACTTCGTCGTTTGTCTTTCAAAGAATAAAATTTCAATTTCAGTAAAATAAAATTTTTGATTTTGTGAATAAGTGAAGTATATTGTTTTTTTTATATGTACTAAGATAATGTATTGGTGGATGTATGAATGAGGGGGGGGGTGGGGTTAGTTATAATGCAATAATTATTTAAGGAATTTGTTTTTTAACATTTTCAAAAAGGATAATTATAATTTTTATATTATGGTTTGTATAATTGCTATGAGGTTCAATTTAATTGGATAGCAAATTATTAAAATCTAGTTTTGTTTTTTGTTTTCCAGTTACAAATAAAATTAATTAAAATAATTCAGGATATGGAAGTTGGGTCGAGTCTACTAAAATTTAAATGGAGATACAGAGTGTAGGTTATATAATGTAAGTAAATAAGTAATAAATTTAATTTTAATTGTAATTGGTTAAGTCCAATAGTATAAGAAGGGTATAATAGTAATTAAGTATACAATCAGAGCTGAGTATTTAAAATATTTACTTTGCGTTCTCAAGTACAAATAGAATATTTGAAAAAAGTATTTGTATTTTACCCAGCTCTGTATACAACAACGGCAAATTTAATTTATAGTGTTATATTATAGGTCGATTAACCTCCTGGGTTTTGTCAAGCCTAACTAATTTTTCAAAACTAATTAATTCATTTTCAATTTCTAGCTATTACGAAATTAGTAAATTAGTATTAGTAGCCACTCAAAAGAAAGAAGGGGATTTAAGTAAAACGCTCCCTGATGTTACTACTCTATTGCAAAAAAGTTGGCCCTCCTTTAAACATGTCATAACAATAATAAATGTTGTGTATAGGTTATTAAAATTACTATCTATAAAAAATTTGATTTCATATCACATCTACTGCGACTTTATGGGAAAAATGAGAAAAAAATGATTATGTCAGCACTGAAACGGTTTTACAATACAAACAAGACATGGGCCAACTTTTTTTTTTAATAGAGTCAGTTCCAGTTGCAGTAAAAGCAGTCTCAGTTGCTTCTAGTTTCAGAATTTGCAACCCTGTCATAACAAGTTAGATTCTTACATTGTTGTAAAAGGGACAAATGTCAAGAATATAGTGTAAAAAATTTTATCGAACAACTCTACATGTAGGTTTGTTTGTTTGTGGGCCATCAAAGAGATAACTGTGTGTTAGCCTGCTCTGACCTATGCGCAGTCTAGTCATTACGGTTTATATATTCAATTCATATTTTGCGGTTTATTTGTTGGAGGTTTTCTCTATTCGTGTGGCAAGTCTTAAGCTTATTTGCAGAAAGTTCATTTTGCCATATTAATTTTGTTGCACAGGTATTTTTAATCCTGATAATAAAATTTGTGTTCAATATCGAATGGTTCCATTGTAGCTTATTTCGCCAACAGGTCAACCTTTTCATTTCCAGCAATATTCGCATGTCTAGGTAGCAAAGAAAGTTTAATATATTTGGATTTAGATGCAGTGGCTCGTGTATTAATATTATTGTGGGATGTTTTGACAGTATATGGGATGAAATCAACACCTTAAGAATCATCGTTGAACAGGCCGTGGAATGGCAGGCACCATCATATATGCTGTTGATCGACTTCAAACAAGTCTTTGATAGCTTACAGCGTGATTTTATATAGACCATTATTGCTATAGCTATGGTGTGCCAATTTACAACATCATAAAAACCTTTACAGCAACGCTAAGTCCAGTGTGTTACATAGAGGAAAAACTGGGGACGCTCAATGTCCATATCGGGGTAAAAAACTGTATTTTATCCCCCCTACTATTAATTTTATATTTGGATTGGGTGCTGAAGAAAACAAATCGTGGAGCAAAAGGTATTAGATCGACTCTTACAAGAGGCCTTCACGACCTCGATTTTGTAGATGATGTCTGTTTTCTCACTCTCCCCAAAACCGACATGGCAAACATTGTTGATAAATGTAAGCAAAACAAAACTGATGCAAATCAACACAGCCGTCCCAGCAACTTACAGATTGGTGATGAAAATGTAGAAAAAGTGACGACATTCTGCTATCTAGTTTTATTACTGTGGATGGTGACTGGTATCCGAAAGGCACGCTTAGCATATGGTGTTTTGCAAAACTTTTGGAGATCTCGAAACATCTCAAAAACCCTGAATTCGTCAAGTACAAATTTCTCTCAGTTCTTTTATATAGATGCGAAACATGGAAAGCAACAGAAGGAATCATCTCGTACATCCAGATATATGTTAATAAAATGTCTGAGACGATTTCTCCGAATATACTGGGCAGAGGAAATTTGCAACAAGGAACTGTGGGAACGAACAAGAACTTAAGGAATCAGAGAATGGAAATGGATTGGCCACACACTTCGCAGACATACAGGAGACTTTACTCTCGGAATGGAATCTGCAGGGTCAAAGAAAGTGTGGGCGTCCAAAAACAACGTGGCGCCGAAGAGTAATGATTGAAGCAAGCACATGTGAAAATCAAGTCGTTTGTCCAAAACCAAGTTCGGTGGAGAAAGCTTGTTGATTCACACGAGGAGTGGCAGAAGCAATGATGATGATGATATAATAAATTCTCTTTTATAATAGATTTAAATTAGTTATGACACACAAAATTTGGAATTGTGTTTTGCTATTTATTAATAATTATTAGTTTTCAACTGTATAACTAGTTTGTAAACAAAATCTGTAAGGTTATTCCTGTAGATTGAAATGAAATAAATGAATATGGTAAGTATGGCAACTAAGCACATCCATGTTATCAATTCTAATTTAGATTCAATTCATATAATTTTATAGCAGTTTTGAAGCTAACTATATTTTTGTAAATATACACGCTCAATCTATTCATTTATACAATTTCATCGAAGCGTACAAAACCTTAAAGCCCTATGGTGCATTTCGATTAAGTAAATATTTATCTATAAGTAAATGAAACACTTTGTGTCCTATTAAACAAAAAAATACTATAAAGTTTAACTATATATATTACTTGAATCTTCTTAGCTTTGTTATTTTTGTAAACAAATGGATTCCATGTTAAAAAAACAATTTTTATTATTTTTTTGTTTTTGTTATAATTACTTGAATCCTGTTTATCATCATTAATTCAAATTTTAATTTTGTTTAAGTGAATATAATTTATTCCTTTTTTTTTATTTTTATTTTTATCATTTTTTAAGGAAGTTATATTTGTTAAATTGCCATTGATAAAGAATTTTAATTTAAAATATATATATATATATATATATATGTATGTGGAACTGAACATTATTTTCTATGGAATATTATGCTTAAAATGTTTAAATAGAACAATTGAAATTACGAATATCACAACATACTCCTACATACGACGAAAAAATTCTACACTCGGTTCTCCATAACTTGATAAAAATTAAATTTTGTAATAATATCAAGTTAGTAAACGCATTTTGCATATATATATGTACAATATTTCAACAATATATTTATGAGGTTATTACCCTCCTTAAGAATTGCAATGATGAGGACGGGGGAGGTATTTATATAAATAGGAAGTAACTATTTTTATGAAATCCAGTTTAAATTATTAAAATAAAAATGTTTGCCTACTTACTTATAGAATTCAGTTTCACATAAATTCAGGATTCTCTTCTCTACAATAAAAGATATTAAAATATTTTACACTATTCAAGAATTTCGCACATTGTGTGGGATATGGGAACTTGTTATCCTTTGTGTTTTATTCAATAAGTAGATACTATACGAGTATAAGGGTAATAAAAATATTTATTAAAAAAAAATTAGATTTATTTATGTTGAATATTCACAATTCGGAATTCCAAATACGTATACAAATGTGCATGAAATATTTCATTTTTCTATTTAACTGTAAAAGCTTTTCATTTTTTGTACATAATATCGTACATAAAAAAATCTGGTACGATTTCGGTTTTTTGTTATTTTTTTAATAATGAATAAATTTTATTATTTGGAGATTTATTAATTCTTCAATCAGAATACTACATTTTATGTTAATAAAATTTAAATAATTTTAGCTTGTGTTAAAAAAAAGTTTTTTTCTTTTTTTAATTTTTTTTTTATAACAATATGCATCACTGCACATATTATTTTGCAACATGGTTTGCAACAAAATAAAAATAATAAAACAGAGAAAGATAAAAAAAATATTACAAAAATTAAATAAAATTTCAGTTTTTGTGTAGTAAGTTTTGATTCACATATTCATATACCTATCATCGCATTTAAAATATTTATATGCACTTACAATTATTTATGCACATAAATGCAGTGTAGGTATATAAATAGGGTAATCCGACAATTAATTTGTTGCGGATAATGGAAAACAAAGTAATCATAAACATTGGGTGTTTTCATAAATGCTGTAAATTGATAATAAGTTTGTCACCAGTTGGCGTACTTTGCAATAATGAAAACAAACTCTACCTATACTCTACCTACATTTACTTGAAAATTCTGCAAAATTTCTGTTCATTTAATATGTCTTTTATTCAAAACATTTTTTTATATTTTTCACTTGTAAAATATTTTAAAAATGGTGCGGACCATTTGTTTATATTTTTGTATAGAGACCATTTGTGCAGACTTACTTCGGATTCACTACTCCTATAAACAATAAATTTCTTATTTAAAGTTTTTGTAATATATTAAAAAATATGGAATACTTATATTTTTCAAATAACAAAACATAAACTAAAACAGTCAAAAAACAAAGAAAACTATTTTAAAAAAATTTATGCATACTAACAATTTATTCTGTCAAGTTGACGCCCAGTAGACTTTCAGATTGCATTTATGAACAGCATTTAGATCATCTAACAAGTATTTTCATAAATTCAGAATAATATGCAGATTGACTGCAGGTTTGCATTTATGAAAAGAACCAATTCTTAGATCCAGAAAGCTTGAATATTTTTGGGCATCATAGAGTTCGGCATCCAAAAAAATAATTATGAATTATATAATTAAATTTATTTATTCTGGAAAGAAAAATTGAAGGAATTAGAAGCCCCGGTAGAAGAAGGATATTGAGGTTGAAAAAGTGTGAGCATACCACTACTGCTTGAAATCCCTAGATGGCAAAAGACAAGTTATGGAAATTCGTTTATAACCTCAACATCCCGAATGTGGAACCAAATTCCATCTTATGTGTTCCCAAAACATGAAAAATTCTATATTTATGACCTAAACAAATTCAAGACGAACATTAATACCTTCGCTCGTAGTTGTCCTCCTTCCATTTTACCATCCTCCTTTCCTAATTTTCCTTTCCTACCCTAGCCAAACGTACCAATCGGTATAAGAGGTCTCCACCTAGTGTTTTGGCTATATATAAAAAAAAAAAAAATAAGAAATAGAAGTACAAAATAAACAACAGGTTTAGGGGTGTAGCAAATTAACTTAAAATTGCGATTAGGATATCTAATTTGACAGTTTGCACTGGATAAAGCACACGAAATTCTCAAAATCAAATACGCTTGTTATTATGAGTAAATACTAAAAACATATCAAGTTGACATAACAGTGTTACAACAAAATATGTTCACTTTATCAATATGAATATTTTTATTTCAAGCAGCTCGATCGTTTTTTACTACTCTCTGATTCATAATTGACTTAATATTCATATTTATCCTAAAAATTTCTTCCACAAATTTCAAGTGGCCTATAAAACTTAGAGAAACTGAAAATTACCACATTTAATATTTTTAATATCAAATTTAACATCAAGTATTTCTGCTAGTGAAAACAATTACAATCCGATGCCGATACTAACACGATAAGACGTAGTGAATTTGTATTCACTTGTATCGATATCATGTAAAGCTTTTTTCATTATCACTTGAAAATATTTATGAGCAGAATTTTGCTATATTATATCACTAAAATAAAATGGAACTAGTTATACTAATATGAAGATGAAGCTATTCTATACAATAGATCTTAGTTTTGGACATTTAAATTAGTCAATGTACCAAAAATTCGAATAAAATTTATTGTGTAATTATTAGAGACATTAATTATTAGAGCATTAAAATAGACAATTAGAGCATTCATCTCTTAAACTTAGCAAATGTTTTCTATAAGTCATATCTCGAAAATATATTATCTGTATATAACTAGTCCACAATATACATATACGTATATAAAATTTGTAAAGAATTAATTGCGATTGAACTCGTGTAAATTTCATTATTAAATATTTAATCGTTACAATTAAATTTGAAGACTGTTTCCTAATAATCACAAAAAAAAAAATGTAATTCGACATACAACAAAACGAGTGTTTTAGGACTTATTTTCAAAGGTGTATCATCTTCTTAAAATCAAAACATAAAATGTACTTTAAACTGATTTATAATTTAAGTAGGTAGAACATTTAAATGTCATTAAGATGGAAGATAAAACCTCACAATGAAAGTAACTCTCTACTAGCATAAAACAAAGTTGATAGCATGTGTCTAATAAGAAAAAGGGTCAAAAATTTAGCTTGGATATTCAAGGGAAATAAAATGTAAAATAAGTTAAATTCTGAATGAGATAATTTATCTCGTTAATTAGAATGTAATTTTCAATAAAAAATCGTATTTCTTTACAGTTAAACATAATGAGTTTGAATATATTTTGTTCAGTTGGTTTATATAGTAAGCAATGTTCAACGACGAAAATTATCTTAATTAAAATATCACACATAAATATGTTTTAAAACTATTTAGAAAGATTGAGGTAGCGTTAAGTAAAATTTGTATATATAGTTGTCTAAAATAGTCAAATATTTAATTTCACTAAATATGCTTATATTGCGTCTACTACTTACAGACTTCTTCAGTGTTTGGCATTCGACTCGAAAAAATATTCGAATATTTTCAACAAAAGTAATAAAAGTTAATAATTTCTAATCATTGGATAGCCCTTTACATATAGTTAGCTGTACATGCAGATACCTAATTGATTGATATCAGTTCTGTACATGTTAGAACATTCTAGTATAAATTAGAATAGTTCTGATTTATATTAAGTTGTTTTTTACATACTAAGAAAAAAAAAGTTCGGAACAATGAAATATTTGTACATGTGATTGGTGTTATTTTCATTATGGACTGGTATTATACGGTAATGTGATTCGCAACAATCAAATTTAATTTTTATCATAAATTTAATTTTTATCTATTGCGATTCTGTAATAAAATGAAACTGCGAAGAATGATATTTAAAAAAGTTTTAATACAAATTTTTTTTAAATATTTTCGTATTTGAATTGGGACGGGATGATAAGTTGTAAAAATATAGATAGAAAACGTTGATTATAAAAAAAACTGATTGTATTTTACTACTGAAAATTCGAATATTGTATATGAAGATGTGTAAGTTAATATGTTTAGCCTTACGATCAAATTTGCTTAAATTATCTTGTAAATATACAGATTACATGAAACTGCATGGCCGATTATTGAAACAATTGCTTACGTTTTATTTATTCTAAATAAGTCGTTATATTTTCTTTGATAACTTGATGATGTCGACTTGATCAAGTAATAAAAAATGTTGGAAAATAATAAAACAAAGTCGAGAACGCTATTAATTAGACCCCTTGATATTTTTGTTAAATTAGTAAATTCGAAAATTAAAAACATTGTTATAACTCATCTTTTATGATTCATAGTACGTAAATACAAATTGGAATGTAGCATTTTCTGAAAAATACAATTTGAATGTAGAGTTTGATATTATAAAATTTCTAATTTAACTTGCAATAGAAACGTTCAATGTACACTGGGTCTTATTCTAAGAAGTGAATTTTGTGATGCGTAGCGTAAAATAGGTTGCGTAGCGTAAAATATGTTGCGTAGCGAAAAATTTTATTTTTAGTAGTCTATTTACAAAGTGAAATATTATAACTTATCGGTATTTTTCACAACATTTCGATTTTGATGGTATTCTGCGATTTTTATTTAGCTGTCATAAAAATGAATAAAGTTATTATTAGGAAAAATTTTGTGGAAGATAGTACATGAGAAAGAATAAGTTTAAAATTAATATAAAATTTAATTAAATTAATGTTAATTTTTTATATATTTTTATTTAATACTAATTATTAAATATTATTTTATATTTTTAATTGTAGAAAACTTTTTTTTTGTTTTTTGAAGTTGAAAGTTAGCCTCTTCTTATATTTATCATGAAATAAATATCAGCCGGCTGAATAAGAATAAAAATTGTATGGCAAAATAATAATAATAATATGTCATTATTAACAATGCTGCCAAATTTATAAAATATCATTCGTTTCTCAGATTACAAAATTTTCTGTGATACTCTATCCATACATAGCGAAAAAATAATTTACTTCTCAGAATAAAGCCCACTGTATGTGTTCGTCAGCTTCGTCCCTGACATTTTTTTTTATATTATATCATTTTTTTATTTGACACATTCAAATTTATATCATATGATGCCTGCCTACATTTGAGTATTCTCAATTGTAAATTCTTGCTTTGATAAACATTTTTTTTTTGTTCCTTAAAAACTGTTAGTATATGTATTGCGATGTGATAAGGAAACATGAACTCCCAGCTGATGGAAATTGCATTCCAGATTTGAATTTTAACGTTATCATTTTTCTTTATTTTTCACATTTTCTATATTTTCTTTTTCATTTAAATTTTCATTTTAAATTATTATAACTATACAAAGTTGATTCTCACAGGAATTTACATAATATCATGTTGTAACTAGAATGGGAGTAAATTTTTATATGATGTCTGTAAATGATAGTTGTTATGTATTTGTATTTGCATAGGTATAGGTATGTATTTTATTTGAAATTTATCATCTATAACTGTAATTTTATGCATTTACACTTCGTAATATTCAAATTAAATTTGTATGACTGGTGGAATTTTTTAAATAGAAAAAAAATTTGTTTTTCAGTTTTTCAATTTTGGCATGAAATTCCTTTTGATTTTCTTTTTATTATTTGTTTATTAAAAAACAAAAAGGATTTCAATGTTTGTAAAATAAACATATGTATGTATATTATACTTATATAAATAATATGTTGTGATGTAAAATTGTTACATTTTCATAATTTTATACTATACCTGAAGGAGCTCATATAAGTATGATAAATAAATGAGGAATGAGCAATGCACATTTTATTTGGAATTAGGAAAAATAAAGTTGAATGTAATATAAGAAAAAAAAATAAAATAACAAAAATTGTTATTCTAACTGGAATTATTTACTATTTCCTGAAGTTATGTAGAAGCAATTTTTTTTTTTAGAATTCAAAAAGTAAGCAAAAACAATTACAAAATTCAAAAAAGTGTTATAAACCTTGTAAAATTAATTAAAATTGAATTTTAAATTATTAATTTGTATAATTATTATTAAATTAGTGTTTAAAGATAAGGTCAGAGTGATGCTACAAATCAGCTCATATACAGCGAATAACTACAAAATAATGCAGAACCATTCAGAACAACTAGCTACGGTATTGTTTAATGTGGATGAGAGAAAAATAAACCTAAGAAGATGCACGCCATCAGACCTTAGTATTATGGATATTTATAGGACACGAATGAAATTAAAAAATAATTTAAAGCTGTAAGCAAGGAATCACAGGGTTCTACCATAAAAGAACATAAAAAGGGTCATACTAAATTTTAAATATTTGTATTTTGTGTAAGATTAAAAAAAATAACTTGTTGTAAAGATAAATACAAAAAAAAAATAACTTGACTGATTTGAAATGTTAGAGAACTATTTTGAATATAATAATTATTTTTTTCTATTATCTTCGGGTCATTTGATAACCCAAAGTAGTTTTAAATGAAAAAATATTTCGATTAAAATTGGTTTTATATGGCATCTTCTCTGATGCCTACTGCATGAGTTTAAGCGGGTTTTTGACATGATAATAGTTGTTCAATGTGCACTCTATAGATAGTTTTTGTATGCATATAATTGCACTTGTTATATTTGTTATATTTGTTGTATTTGTTATATTAAAACCCTTTTCGGTTTAAACTTTATTATGTAATATATTTTTCAATTTTTATTATTATTTACAATTTACAATTTATATTATTTTTATATTTACAATTTATACTTATTATTATTTTGATAAGTTATTTTAGTTGTACGAAGTACTTGTTGTGTACTCTTTGATGGTCTTAGAAGGAGAGAGAGCAGTTTCTGTCGATCGTTTATATCGTTTAAACAATGGTATTTGTCAACCAATGGCGGTAACGTGAAACCGGAAATGGTTACCGGATGTTGTACTACGTGGATCAACCAAGTTCCATGTAGCACTACATGCGCCATCCGGTGACTGGCTGTACCATACTAACATCAGTTATTTCAAGTATATAACTATATATGCATATAACTACATGGTATGGTATTATACAAATGTGTATTTTTTATTATTAACAATAATATTTTGTAAGCTTTTATCTGTATTTGCAATTTTTAAATAATTTTTTTGATTTTCGCTATGAAGTAGTCAATTACTGTTTTAAGGTGTTTATAGTTCCTACGGTATAGGTAAAAGTTGTTAATGTTTATGAGACGACTTTTTTGAATTTTCTGGCATGTTTGTTACAGATGACAGACAAAGCCACTTATCACAAGTTCAAAGAGATAAACTATAATATCAATTCATGATTTCAGTAAAATGCGGTTCAAAGTGTGCATATAGATGTACAATTTAATTCTTTTCGCGGGAGTTATATTTGTCAAGTAAACTTGGAAAATTTTCTAAGTTAGCTTTTTATGTAAACTTCTAAATTTATTTTGGTAAATTAATGCGAACAATTTGGGATAGATTTAGTATCACGAAGTCAATTTTGCCTTACAATCTGTAATTTTCCACTGGCCATAACATTAAAACTTCTAAAATAGAAAGTTATTCTTGTGGAAACAGTCCGAAAAAATAAAAGGTTTTTGTCAGTTCATATATCGATGTCAAAGATTGTGTGTTCAAGTTCTTTTATGTAATTCATTTTATCATACAGTGCGTGCCGAAAAATTCAAGTTAAGTACTTTGGCATATAACTACTTTGGCATACATAATCCGATAGGCCTTGCCATCGTAAATGTCTCAACACAAAGTTGAATACAACGTCCACATGATCTTAAATGTATACAAAAGCTCGCAAAAGCGACATTGTCTACATGATCACAATTGTTGTTGACGATGTCTTCTCGACCAGTTTGATCACTAATGAATTAAAACACAATGTCTCAGAAAGCTCTTATTGCACAATGTTGCCAACTTATTTTTCGGATGAAATTGACAACTTAGTTTTTTTTTTATATTGTACCACGTTGAAGTTTTTTTTAAAAACATTTACGATGTCACCGAGGTAGTAATTTATTTTGAATTTATTATAATATCAGCTAATTTAATATTAGAAAATTTCACTAGTTGTAGAGTAACTTTGCTTTCATAATAACATACTTCAATTTTATTTGAAGTCATAACAAAAATGTATTTCAAATTAATTTAAAAGAATAATTTAAAAATAATTTTTTTTATAATATCCATGTTGTAGCTAGAACTTTAACTCGGGACCTCCTGATTAGTATATTCAGATGAAATAACCTTTTAAATTTCCTGGCTAACCATAACCAAAGCTGACCATTGCATCGTGATAAAATTTGAAAGATCATCTGAGAAAGCTTCCAGAGATAATTGTATATCATCGTAATAATCGATTAATTAATTTGTTACAAATTAACAATCGTGATTAACGAATCAGAATGTTTTGCCATCATAAATCGAGATTAAAAATTAGAAGGAAAATAATTAAAATACGACTCAGATTTGAAGAAAAAAAAAGTCAGAAATTTTTATTTAAAATGTTACATGTGATTATTATCAGAATTTTTATCTGACTATACCTAATTTATACTTGATCTTGTTTTGTGGTTAAAATGTACAGATAAGCATATATTGTATAGAAAAAAAAATATATTACGTTGTATTTTTAACTAAACTGTAATTTGTGTTAATTTTTAACTGCTTTTACTATCCTCCTTTCCCTCGCTAGTCAATGGTAGCGTTCAGTGAAATTAACCGATGGATCTGAAATCCACAGACCCATAAATCTGTTCACTGAACGGTGTGGTAAATGTACCGGTTAATGTATCGCGGTTAATGAAAATGGATATGAAAACATTCTAGATACATTTCATGGATCTAACTTTTTATATGTAAAAACAACAACAACAATTTTTATGTTGAGTGTTGTGACAACTACTGTAAGAAAAATTAAATGTTTATATTTTTTTATGATTATTGTTAAATTTAAATCGCCATTATTTTTTGAATTACTGTGAAAATTTAAATTCTTAAGGAATATTTATGTATATAAAACTTAAATTAAGAGTTATAAAAAATAAATTATATGTATAATATGATAATATTATTCCATTCAAATTTAATTTATTTTTAAAAGTACTCATTATATTTTTCGGTGATGGCGCTAGTATTGCGGTAAATTTTTGTGGTAATTGCGTTCAGTGCCCAGATATATTGTACATACATCCAAAATGGATTTCAAATCTACCGGTTAATGCTACTGAGCCCACCCAATGGTACCATTCGGTATAAAATGTCCCCTAGTGTTTTGACTATACATATATAAATAAAGAAAACAACTGGAATTTGAACCTGTTCCCAACTAGGCCATTATGTCTTTTTTATTGATAGGTGTTTATTAAAATATTAGATTATAGTTTTATTTATTTTGGAGATCAAGACCCCTGAATGCAGTGCAAAAAATACAAAAAAAATGTAATAATTTAACCTCTTAAGATCCTGAATGAAAGATACATTTTTTTCAGATAATTTAAGTTTTTTTCAATTTAATGCAAAGTTATGGTCGAACCCACACAAATATTTATAATTATTCAAGGCATGTTTTTATTCTGTTATTTTCAAATCTGTATATCTAACTAAATAAAAGAACATAAACAAGCATTTATTTGAGATTGCATCTAAGATTAAAATTAGATAAAATGTTTTCTGTATTATGTACGATATATATGTATATTTAGATATATATAAAGATATTTCAAAATATACATAAAAGGAATATAGATTTACAAAGATTGAAAATGTTAGTGTCAAAACAAAGATAACAATAAAATAAATTGTAGTTTATTTCAATTTAACCCTACCTTATATTATTGGCTTTACTTTTAAGATTCTTGTTTTCTTTCTAAATAACAAAAAATAACAGTCTACAGTTCTAGAACTATGTAGAAAATAGAGTTTGAATATAATTCAAAAAACAAAAACCAATTAACATACAAAAAAAAAATATTCTTGGCATAATATCCGAATTTGATACGAAAATGAGTTTAAGAAATTTATACATGTATAAATAAAACTCTTGAATAGATTATAAAAATGAAAACAAGATGAACACCAAATAATCCTAAGTATAGAAAAAAAATGCAAACTAAGCAAAAAAAAAAAAAATTATCAATTTAAATGTTTTCAAATTTTAAAAAGAAAAAAAAAATATATCCCAATAGATGAAAGTAGTTCGGTTAGTTATATTCTGTCAATTGTTAACTCTTCCAAATTTTTTTATTTTTTTCTCGAGCTTTATTTTTTTTTTTTTTGTTTAGAAATAAATTCAATACAACAATTTTTTAGTTTTTTGAGTTATTAAGAATTCAAAAGCAAAAACACAACAATAAAAAAAAAAAAAAAAAAACAAGACTAAATATATATACTTATATTTAAGTATGTATATATGTATGTAGATGAAATAATAAATATAAACATTATTTTGGCACGCTTCCAGCGTTATGTATTGTTAAGGCATCCTCCAATATATGCATAACAACAATATTATCCAGGAAGATTAAAAAAAGAATTAAAATAGAATAAAGATTTTCTTAGAATTTATTTAATTCTAATATGTACAATTATTATTATTATTATTTGATAGTAAGGATATTCGACCTGGGTGTTTAAGCTAAGCAAAAAATTATTTTAAGGACACTTTAAGAAAAAAAATAATAATAATGAAAATAAGATAAAAACTAACCTTAGGGTTAGAAGATCTGAACTGGATATTGAACTATTGGAATTTAATTTAATTTTCATAAAATTTACAATAAAATAAAATGATTTTGTATATATATATATATACAGAGTGTTTCACCATAATGTTTTCATTTTGAAAGTGGGGTGTAGAGGAGAAACAATGATTGTTTTAGAACTAAGAACAAGTTTGTTCTAAAGTTAATGTTTAGAAATTGGTTTTAAGCTTATTGCATTCACTAAATTAAATGTCTTTATTTAAAATTTAAATCTTTATAAGTTTAAATTAGATTGTATAATTATAAAATTTTCTGAAATTTCACTTACGCTAATTCACTTAATATAGTACCAATTGACAGAATAGCGTCGTACTACTGAAGCACGAAATTATAGGTTTTTCACAGCCTTACGTGGCTTAAGTTTTACCTTTTCTCTAGAGAGTATACTCAGTTATTTCAGCTCAATACTCTGCATCTCAAAATAGCCAATTAGGTTCACTTTGCTTCATAGTTTGCAAAATTGATGCTTATAATGTAATAAATTTGTCTTCACAGTTTTGCAAACTACTCAAAACTATATTCCTGTATCCTGCTTACCAGATTGTCTGAACTTATAGAATGATTTAAGCCATTTTTCAGTAAGGACACATCTTGGTGTACTTATAAGAGTCTTGAACTAAACACTTCCAAATTTATTTATTTTATTTATTTAATTGATATAAATTGTACATAAGACGATTAGTTTTATTACTATACAATTACAATATTCAATTCAGTTTTATTTGGTTGGTAAGTCGTTTCCTTTTCCAAAAGAAGTCCATCTGGATCAGTTTGTTTCAACTACCAATTAAATGGGTTTCCTTACAAAACTTACTTCGACCACAAATTTCTGAACTAAAACTTAATTTCAAGTTATGCTATGATAAGATTGTGAGTAAGATAATTTTTTCGTTAGATATCATTAGACGTTGGTTCAAAGAACTCTCAGAACCATACCTCACAAATAACTTGTATGTTACATATATGAGGTCTACCTTTGACAAGTCAATCATGTATATTAATCGGTTGAAATTTCTTCATCGAAATTTTTTTGTTATTTCGTAAAAGGCACATGCCTAGTTTTATATAGAAAAAGGGTAAAAAAAAACAATTTTTTTAATAAATGCTTCTATATTCTAAACTACTAGGGGCCCCTGTTGAGTAATTATATTTCAATTTGAAGTCAAATTTAAAATTTTTAAAAAAACAGTAATTTACGTACTGACATAGAATTCGCACGATATAGCAGAAACCACTCGTGTTTAATAAAAAGTTTTGTGGTTAGTAAGTTTTACTTAGGACACATAAATACACGTCCCTCATATACTGCTTCGTTTCCGATATATTCCCTATAGTAAGTGGCATTTAGTGATAAAATTACTAAAAATAAAAAATTTTGTCATTAAAGAAGTATATATATACCTAGATAATACATAATTTTAATAAAAACTATATTATTACTACAAATAACCAAAATTTAGAAACAGTTACTTAAAAAGATAAAAATGAAGAATTCAAGTGATTTGTTTTTTTGTTGTTTTTATATTTTTTATTTTAGATGAATTTGTTTTTTTGTTTCTTTTTGGCATATGTACATAGATTCATTTGCAAGTATATAATGTAAATTATAATAACTGATAACAAAAGCAAACAATTGTTTATTATTTTAATAAGTTTTCCCATATGCATAATGTATTTGCTGAATAATAAAATCATATGAGTAAAAAATTTTTTTTTGAAATCTGTGGAACCTTTCAAATGTCGAGTGTTGATTGTGAAAGAGGATTTCATTAAAATAAAATTTAGAAATAGCTTGGTAGTAAATCATTTGGGTAAC
This sequence comes from Argyra leucocephala, assembly GCA_963942445.1. Lineage (NCBI taxonomy): Eukaryota > Metazoa > Arthropoda > Insecta > Diptera > Dolichopodidae > Argyra > Argyra leucocephala. Next base: position 62,898,098 of record OZ012678.1, on the reverse strand, counting down.
TTAAAAAGAATAAAGTCACACTTAATGGCGGAAAATATTATTGACTTGGATATTATTGACTGGATGAAAAACAAAGACAGAAGAGAAAAAAAATAATAATGTAATAACTAGTTATGTAATTAATAAAAAAAATTTAAAAAACTGCAATAAAAAACTTTTTTTTTATAAAATATCTAATTTACCAAATTTTTGTTTAATTTTTTAAACATAGCGCAATTTATTTTTCTTTTGCTCAGCTAAAAAAAAAATTAGAGGGAACGTTGATTACATTATACATATTTTTAACCAAAACTATATGATTACTACAAATGATCAAAATATATAAAACAATAATTCGAGACAGTTACTTAAAAAAATTAATAGAATAAATTTCCTTTAATTATGTATATATATAAATAATAAGATGATAAAATGGATATATTTTATTTAAAAGTTTGAATATGATAAAATCAAATAGAATTTTTTTTAACCCGTATGCGCATTCCTGTTGTATATACAACTTATTTATATATTAAGGGTTTATTAAAGAGAAGCGAGATAAAGGGAGAAGGTGCTTACTGCACAGGTTCTTAAATACTTGTCTATTATAAATATCGTTAATAGAGCCTATTATTGAAAACGGCGTTTCAATTGCGGCTCGTATTGAGTAAAACCGTGTTCGGTTCGATCAAATGATAATTTGGCATTTTTGAAAACGTCGGTTTGCTCCACTAATCGTAATCGGTAAAATTTATCTGTTACCGGTAAATATTTTATTCAACAATGTTGTACGCAATAAATATTTAGTTAGAATAAAATATTTTAAAACTGGATTTCATAACTATAATACCTGAATAAATTGAAGAAATGATACACGAAGAAATGTAAAGAACATTACCAAGAATGTGATAAATTTTAAAAACATTACAAAGAATATAAGAATTATATTATAATGTTTGCTTTAAATAAGGAAATTATTTATTCATTTTTTTAATGAATTTCACTTAAAAATATATCGGATTATTTAACAATTTCAATTTATATAATAAATTTTCGAGTATGATATTATAATAATTTAATTTTATTTTCTTTTTACGCTGATCTTCAAAATGAAATAATTTTAATAAATAATTCAAGGTCATATCTAATTTTCCAAAATAAGAATTTATTAAAAACACACTAATGAATTTCAAATAATTTAAGAATATCCTTGATAAAAAGAATGTTCAAAATGAATACGGAATATTTTCTGATATCTTATTTAAAAGACAGGATATTTATATACTTATATGCATATGAAGAATGTACATATATATATATATATATATATATTTAATTTTAATATAAAAACAAAATAATAATAATATAATAAGAAAAAAAAAATTAATGAAATTTTTTAAGCAAAGAGCATGAACATATACATATATATATATATATATATGTATATATACGATATACGATATCGAAACAAAACAAAAATATTTCCTTTTTCATCAATACTAAATTCTAAGTTCAAGGATAACAATAATAAAATAAAAATATATTATGTTAAAATTGCATCGTTATTTCAAATAAAAGAAAAAGAAAAGACAAAAAACAACAACAAAAAATATAAATAAATTTCATTGTATATTAAAATCTATGGTTATTAGATTTTTAAATGTTTGTTTCTCCTTAAAACGTGCATAACAAAACCAAAAAAAAAAATTTTTTTTTTAAAATAAATTTTTATTATATATTGGTATAATTTGATAATTAGGGAGTTAAGAGGTAATTTCTCATCGAATCAAATTTAATAATATTGTATTTAATCAAAATTTATATTTCACAAAGTAAAATAAAAATCAATACAATTATAAGAATAGTTATATAAGTCTTGTCAATTGCAATATTTTGAATTTATAAAGTTCTTAAAAATAATATGCTTTTGTAACCTTCTAATAAACTTATACTAAATAGAAAATTTTTCCGAAAAACGTGGATAAGTAGGTTTTATTTTTATTTATTTATTTATTCAATTCAGATTTCAAGAGAGCCAAATCGCTCGTATAGAATATCTATGTATAATGTATTCAAAAATTATAATTAAATAGTAAACGTAATAACAAGTAATAATATTTAGTGTGAGGTGAAATTAAGTTAAGTAACATCAACAATCAACAATTAATAATTAAAATTAGGGATTAAAAGACTTCAACAAATGAAAAGCAATGAATGTTAAACTATGAAATAACAATATATAAGACTAATATCATAAAAGTAAATTGATTATATGCATTAGATTTTATTAAAATAAAATTATTTTAGTTTACATTTAAGTTGACCTAAATCGCGTCTACGATATTAACGAACATACATTTTTGATTTCCTAATTGTGATTTGTTTTTGTGTATTTTTAGTTTTTATTTAATTTTTTTTAAATTCAATTTTTTACAAATAAAAATTACAAAACAGTAGATTGTAGTTAAATATATTCTTATGTCCTGTAGAATAGATTTTTTTCGTATATTACTTTTTTAGTTTCAAAATTATAAAAAAGTATTTACTTACAAATATTTTTTACAATCCATCACAAAAAAAATTAACAAATAACAATCAACAACTAATTACAGTCGAGTACACTTAAGAGCACCTCGCTTAAAAACAAACGATTTTAAGTGCATATTATTTCGAATGCAATTTTTTTGCTTTATTTTTTCATATAATTCAATTCGTTTAAAAGCAAATCGTTTAAACAGTGAAATATCTTTAAATGCATACATTTCTGTTTATAATTTTATAAATTTACATATTTTTCGCGTTATTTAATAGCACATAACGCCAAATTGTGTTAATGTGTTGAGACAACACAACATATGCGGGCATCTTTAGAATTAATAAAAATACGGACAGTTTAATAATTTTTGCAATATGTATTGGATATTATATAAATACAAAGCTACAAAAATTCAAATATAAATGACGTAATATGCTGTGAACCAAATATCTTTCTCATACTTCTATTTACAACATACCACTAACATCTAACTAGACATAATTAAAATTGATCTAAAAAAAACTTTTCACGACTTAACCGTTTAAAAGCACAGCTATGTAAATAAGTATAATTAACAGCTAAAGTAAATAAGCACAGCTATATAAATAAGTAAGACATTGATAGCTCTTTTTCGAATCTATAGGGTGTGGTGCATGTCAAGTTATTGGCCGGTTAAGAATTAAAATTTCATAAAGAAATGTTATTAGGTCCATAAACATATTTACATATTCATTATTGAATGAATTATAAATTTCATATTTTAATAGATTTAATGGCTAAAACTTAGCAAAGATTAACAACACCAACTATTCAATTATTCTATTTAAATACGACTTAAAATATTCTAATAACGCACATTTCGAAAATACTTTTCTGTTTTTTTCTAAATAATATATATTTTTTTATAGACGTACTTATTTCAGCAGCATATTGTACCTAGTTACTATCATTATGATTTTAAAACACATATAAGTATATAATATTTAAAAAAAATTTTTTGCATTTACTTGGCAGGATCTAATTAAACGAAAAATATATTTTAAGTTACAAAAAAAACTTAGAAAAATAGAGCAGTAAAGGAAGTAAAAAACAATTTTTTTATAGTTGCAATGTAAGAAATTCGTAAATAGTAAAAGTGAGTTTAATTTAAATACAGGGTGATATGAGTTTAAGCATGAATAAGTTTTTATTAGAATAAAAAATGGAATGAAAGTTAATATGAAATTACGATGTATGTAAGTAGATATGTATGTCTCTTTGGAATTAAGAGATTGATTGTGGAGACCATAAAATTAGTGAGACTAATGAGGAATTCATAAATCGGAAAAATTAAAATTTTATTCGCGAAGCATTCTGTATATTTATGTCAATTCCATTATATACTGTAGAATGGAATAATAATAGAAATATTTAACCCACTTTAGTTTATAATTTTAAATAATTTTTAAGACCAGAATTTAAAAAAAAAAAATATAAAACAAAATGAGTTGCAAGTGATTTAAAAACTATAAAATCCATTTTTCCATTTTTACAATTATATTCTAATTTATCTAACTATTTTAAATAATTATGTACCTAGATGATTCTATTCACGTTCCTGTACAAAACAAAAAAAAACCTAAAATTACTTTATAGAATTTTTAATGACTCTTTCTTGTCATCATCAGTATAGGTACCTATACCTATATGATTAAATTCTTTTTAATTGTACCATTAAAATAATAATAATAACACTGTCACTATTTGTTCATGTTCTACGTCATAATTATATAGACATTATAAATATATATATATATATATATACATACACCATTATTATGACTAGTTTGCACAAATAATTATTATTTTCAAAAAATTATTTTTCTTCATGATATTCTGTTTTAGTTGTAAGTTTAATGCCCTAATTATGATTTAAAGGAAAATATTTTCATAATTTATATGGTAACAAAAAACAAAAAAAAAAAAAAAATAGAAACAAGCAAACTAAAAAATTACAAGAAGTTGTGTAATTAATTTTTTAAGTGTCCTCTCTACTCTATGTAATATCTATCATGGTACTTTGAATACATGTAAAAACTGAGTACATAATCCCCATATAAAAATTTATGTAATCATTGTATGTGCATAAAATAAGGAAATTATCTACATATATATATGTAATGTGTGTGTATGTTATTCTCGCGTACACTTATGAAAAGTGGTAGGGATATATCATAATATTATGAATAATTACGGTTACTCAAAAGGATAAGCTAACTAAAAAAAAACTTTAACAGTTTTTACTGTTAGCTTATTAAAATATTTATTCTACAGTGGTATTAAAAAAGTGCTAGTTGTAATCTGCAAAAAAAAAAAAAAAACAGAAAAAAAAAATCCAAAAATCTTTTTACACTTACATAATAATATGTGTTTTTTGTCCTGTATCCATACGTAGTAAGTATACATCCATAATGACGTATAATTGATCATAAAAATGATTTTGAACCCAAAACACTGTGGGCAATCTTTAATAATGTGATTATAAATGAGGTTATGTTGAAGATTATATGAACTCGTCTGTAAAGGTATCGTTTTTTGTTTTTTTTAATTATGTACAATATTTTTTGTACATCGCTAAAAATTAACTTTTTAAAGTGTGAATTTAAGAATTTAAAATAGGTTATAAAGTCTACCTCGAAGAAATACTTAGACTAAAATTATAATGGGGAAATTATAAAAAAAAAAACGTAAAACGAAAATGTGAAATGGAATAAAAAAAATACCGATGTTTAGATGGAACCTAAATTCATGATAGTTTGAGTTAAATTAATGGGTTTAACTAAAAGTATACCGTTTTAATTGTTGTTTTAGTTTGTAAGATTTACTTTGATGGGTACATTATTAATGATGCAGATATTTTCAGGTTTATATCACTCTGGTCGTAGGTTAAGAAATATATTAAAACCTTGCAATTATATTAGGCAGCTAAAATAATGCTTTATCGATTGGTGATATATGTTCAACTTCCGGGAAGGACCGGAAAAGGGATTTTTAGGCCCAAAATTTGCTTAAATTGGGCGAAATTGAAATTTTCAAATGGAAAGAAGAAACAAATTCGTATAATTCTACGTCAAAAAATTAAAAAATAAATTTTTTTTTTTAGTTTAAACTTTGTAGTTACCTAAAACCGAGATAAAAAATATAATGATATGAAGAACAAATTTATTTATAAAAATGATTATTATTAATTTTAGTTTATCAAAGAAAAAATGCTTTTATTTTATTTTTATTAATTTTAAAGAAAAATATTGAGAAAACAAACAAAAAATACTTCACACAAGTTTTTTATTTTTTATCGCAGAATCCAAAATTTGCACAAAAAAGTACCCATTCCCATTTGAAAATCTCGATTTTTGCCAAATTCGGCGAATTTTGAGCTTTAAAAACCCATTTCGTGACCTTCCCGGAAGTTGAAAATGTCACCAATCGATAGAGCACTCTCGATTTAGTTAATAATTTTTTAAACAGTTTAAATTTTAAAACAGCGGCTCCTTCATCTCTTAAAATGCTGACACGCATGTCCTGGAACACCCGGTATATACGATTAAATATTGTAATAAATTCAACTCAGCTTTCAAAACTAAATCAGGATTAATTCAACGATATTGCGAACAATAAAAATACTCTTTTAACTCCAAAAAATTTGTTGAATTGGTTTTTCAGAAGCAATTGGAATAGCCACTTCTACCTACCAACAAATGTTCTTTGAAAATTACTAACGAAACGAGACACTTAATTTTTTTTTATAGGACTAGGTAATTGCATCTCGATTTTCGACGCATTATTTAAAACTTTAAATTCATTAGACTATGTTAAGTTTTAGATCTAGGTTATTTACTTCACTTAGTTGTGTAAAACCAATTGGTAAAATGAAATATTTTTATCGGGTCTGAAAGGGTTATGAAGATCTTATTTCATAAAAATGAAGGTTGTATTTGATTAAGGAGCTGTTAAGAATACATTTAAAAATGGTTTTGATGAAATCATCGTGTTGACATTATATTTCATAATCACCATTTTTAAGACATCATCATCATTACCTGACATTAAACTTACGAGACTCTAGTTTCTTAAACCAACAAAATTTTGAATATTTACTTGAAAAAACTCGAAATTGCGTCTACCGTGTCCTGATACACTTGACTGTTGGATTTAATATATATATATATTTGCGATTCGATACACAAATAACACATTTATATTTTGGTTCTGTTGTACAGCATTTTTTTGATATACCTAATTAATGCCAGTAAAAATACATAATTACAAAATATTAAAAAACGAACTTACGTTGCTGTAATCAAAGAGATTGAGCACGTCTAAAACCCCATAAGAAAATTTTAATTTTTAAAATTATTTTTTACAAAAACAAAACAATTTCGTATTTTTCATAAATTTTTGTTTAAACTTTTTAATTAGAATTTTAGTGTTTGAATCATTCAAAAAAAAAAATGTAAATTAGATTTAAGCACTTTTATTTCTTTTGTTTTAAAAAAAAAAAAATTTATTCAGGATTTTAATATATTACTTTTTAAGTGGATCTCTCTCTCTCTCTTTTAAATTTTATTTTATTTTTAGTGTAAATTACTCTGCTCTACTAATTTAAAATATAGGAAAACACTATTTTAACAGCAGAGAAATATAATTTAATATTGTTTATGTAATAAATTTTGTAAATCGGCGTTTTCAAAGAGTGTTAAATTACGTAAGACAGTTTTTTTTTGTTTGTTATCTTGAGTATTATCTTCTTGCATATTAGTTATTTATAAAATACATAATTGTAATATTTATTTATTTAATTTAATCTACAGAATTTGCTTATAAAATATTTAAAAGAAAAAATAAAAAGATTAAAAAAGAAAGAGAAAACAAAAATTTAAATATGAAAATATTTTCAAATAGAAAATAATATTAATAACAGTAAAAATTAACAAATTTCAAAACAAAAATAGCAATTGTAAGAAAAGAAGTTGAAATAAAATTCTCAAGTAAAATTAATAAACAAATAAATAACTAATAATTGTAATGGTAGTATAAATCTTATATAATACACAAGATGAACGACGTGATGAGTAAAAAAGCAACAATAATTGAATAGTAAATTAGTGCTTGGTGCTGGTGGTGTTGGGTTAAGTAAGTTCTTGGTGCTGAATATTTAAGACATTTGAAATATTTACACCAAATAAATGACGGTTATTTCCAAGTTGAGCGGCATCTATACTCTAAAAGAAATTTCAATTACAGACAATTTTTGAAAAGGCTTCATAAAAATTCTGTCATTTTAAATGAACACACAAACTTTTGAAACAACAAAAATTGAAAACAAAACATAGAAACAAAAATCAGATCAGATCATACTCTTCAAAAATGATATAAGTAATAAATGTTAGTTCATTTGCTTCTGCTATTATTAAAAAAAATATATAGAGTAAAAGCACGGTTATAAGCATTCCCTAAATTTCAGTAATATTTCTGACTATAACCGTTTTGTGACTATAGGCGTAGGCAAAAAAAAATTGCATCTTTATAAACAAAATCAAATTCAATAAAATATCTTTCGTATAACAATTTTAAACTTTATTTTATTCATAAATAGAAATTCTGATATATAATCATAAAATATGCATATTTGTAATAAAGAACAGAAAAAGGCAATACATAAATCAGTTTTTTAATAAAATAATTCATTTTTGACTTATAGAAAAAATTGGCGTTATATGTGACTTATAAATGACATGGATTGTATGAACTTATGAAGTTTATTACTTTCTTTCAAACAAATCGTTGACTATAACAGAATTGTGACTACAAACGTTTTTGACTATAAACGAATTAAAATACATCGATCTAGTACGTTGAGAGTAATGGGATTTTATTGTGTTAAGTTATGTTGAAATTAGTATTAATTTCGTCATAAAGTATTAGGCATTATACTTTAATTTTATTGTAAAGTAGTTATATATTCAAGAATCAAGCAATTCAGAAAACAACTACAATGATACCAAAACAAATATTTCGTTTTATATAAAATCGTGTCTGAAAGAACTGCTTCTGTGCAATTGCACAGGGCATTCACTAGTTCAAATAATAATAGAGAACAAATAATTGTAGTATAAAATTATAATTAAATAAAATTGAAATAGTTAATTATTGTGAATTATCAAAAAATGTGATAATTTTTCTCTTTAAAACGGATCTGCTATATATATGTTGAAGTCAATTAGTTAGAAACTGTTGTTAAATAAGTGCTGAGAATTTGCTATAGGCTCAGGAAAACTACCTCTATAGGCTCTAAAAAAACTACTAGTTCGTTTAATGACTATGAAGATATAAAAATCTTTGGCTTCTGAAATTTGGTACAGGTGCACATTATAAAGATGAAGAATATATTGACAATTTATTCTACCAGATAAAATATCGTAGGAAAATATCACGGAAGCAACATTTTGCCTAATCTGAAGAGTAGATAAGTTAATAAGTCGACATTTAGTTATAGATAGCCAGTGATAAAACCTAATCATATTCTTTTGAAAAGACTCTATATTTTTAATATGTTTAGCATCCAAATTGGACAAGCATATTCGAGATGTGGACGTACTATTGTAGTATATAAATTTTTTAATGTATAGTTTCGCTTTAAACATTTTTATGGAACCATCTTTTTTTTTTAGTATCTTATTTGTATTATTTATAAGACCTTCTTTTTTGGAAAAGGAGGTTTCATAATCATTCCAATCAACATCAGGAATAAAAATTAATTTATTATCGAAGATGATAAAGGTCTTTTGTTTTGGAGACATGTTCAATGGTAGAGCCATTACTATTATAATAAAATTCAATTGGAGTTTGTATTCTAGAAAATGACATATAATTGCAGCTATTATTATTTATAATAAGGCCGTTAATTTTGCACCAAAAGTAGAATTCATCAAGATCTACCTCTAGTAAATTAGAATCCTCATCCAATTTAATAATCGCAAATAGTTTAGTATGACCAGCAAATGATAACAACATCGTTCATAAACAATAAAAATAACAGTGGTCACATATGAGTTCCTTCTGGAAAACCAGACGTAAATTCATATAAATATAACTTTTTTTTTTATAAATGTTGAGACAGTTACGAATATGATAAATAAAAATAACAAAAAAAAATGCTGGAGTCTATTTATTTAATATGTGGACAAATTTTCAACCCCCGCTTTCGGAATGGAAATTTATTTGTTTTTCATTTATTTTATCGCCATCAAAGGGTACTGGACTAAGCCGAAAATTCTTTTATCAGAAATTGAACCTAGGGATCTTCTTGGTTTTGATTTTTTTTTTTGATTGAAAGGCATGCTTCTATCTACTGAAAATTGGGTCTATATATTTTATCGCTCATAAATTGGTGATTCTTAAGTGTTATAATGTTTTTAATTATAGAAACACTGAAAAACTAACTGCAAAAAATACAAAGTAAAAAATAAAGGAAAACCATTAAAATAATAAAGTAAGTAATAATCAACAATTTTTAAATCTGAAATTATCTACAGATTATAGATAACTGATTAGATGCTTCTGAGTACAATATTATTGTTAAGATTTTAAGAAAATAAGGACTATTTTCAACTCCAAAGCTTTACGCAATTGTATTGAGTAATATATGAGAAAGACATCCTAATCAAATAACGCTAAGTGATCTGCATTACAAATTATATATATATATATATATTAAATTCCTACCCTTGTCTGTATATGTATCTATACAAATAATAATATATCTATTTAGATTTGTTTTTTGCTTTCCATAGAAAATATATTCAAATTTGTATTTTTTTTCAGTAATATAAATTTTTCCAATAGCCTTATATAAATTTCATGCCTTCTTTCTTTCTTTAACCAATGTAATATGTTAGTTATAAAAAACAAATATAAAGAAAAAAAAAACAAAAACAAAAACAAAAAACATTAATAGTAAAACCAGAATTATATAAAAATAATCTGGAATCTAACCTGATGTTGCCCACTAAAATGATTTTACATCTGTTCTCATCTCATCGTAACATATTTTTATATGTAGAAATGGTATAATGGAGTCAAATTAATTTGTCGTAGTCCAACGAATTTATATTTTTTATTTTGTTTTTACGTTTTTTTGTTTTTTTTGCTGTGGTTTTCCTGACTGCTTTAATTTTGCAATCTAATATCTATTTATTTTTATCACCTTTATTGTTTATCTTTAAGTAAAAAATAAAAAAAAAAGGAAAACAGATAATCTGAAAAATGGAACAATCTCGTTTGTTGATTTCGATTTTAATACTTCAAGTCGATTTTAGTTTTAATTGTGAAAATTAAATTAACCGTTATTTATATTCATTTCGAATATTAGACACGATATATAAATTTTAGAGGGAAAAAAAGGATATATCCAAAGTATGGAGTTAAAAAAAGAGATAGAGTAAGTATAAAATTATTTCTTAACTGACTTGTAAATAAGTGTCCGCGATGAGGTCAAAAAGCAAATAATACTTCAATTTTTCTAATATACTTGTAAGTATTTTTAACTGTATTCACTTAATCTATACTATACACTAAATAAAAACCAAAGTTGAGTCAATTCAACAACCCATACGAGGACGGTTCATCTTACTTTGAGTGATTGATTTGAACAAAATTAATTCTTATAACTAGTAAGTAATAACAACATATTAGTAATGATAACCACTTTCTGTATAGAAACTCGGTCCAGTGAAATACATAACATTTTGTTGCTGTTTTGAACAAAGTAATGTACATTAGTACTTTATTATATTTTTGTTAACTTTTTGACACTTTTTGTAAATGCTAAAATTTGAAAAATAAAAATAAAATAATTCATTCAATTTATTCTAGGTCTAACACAAAACTGTACCAACTCATTCTAAATTATAAATTGCCCAAAAACTAATCATTCAAGTGAAGCCCACAACAATTTAACATAGAATTTTCTATAGAATTTTTACACAAGCACAGAGATAAACATAAATGTATATATATATATATATATATACAATTGAAACCAGTATATAAAAATATCTAAAATGTTAATCTATCTATAGAAATGGAGGTGGAAGTAAAGTACATAAAAAAAATATAACAAGAAAAAAACAAAACCAAACAACTAATCTAAGAGAGAGAAAAAAAAACCTTTAAAGATGCTTAAATTATGGTGAATTGACATGAGGGGAGAAACAAACAATTTTTATTCAAAAGACCATATGTACCTTAGCTTAGTATTTCTAAGAAATAGTATTAGAAAATTACAAAACAAAAAAAAGAAAAATTATATGTATCATATCCTTAAAATATATTATTTAAGGATCTTTTGTATGCGTATAATGGTAAATATGGCAAAATAAAAGACATAGGAGTTTCTGTTTTTATTGCGTTTTTGCTTTTTTTGTTTTTTTTTTGTTGTAAATATACACAATACTCAAAGAGAAAGAATTTTTGTTTATTGTTGTTGTTGTTTTTTGCTTACAATACACGTTTTATCTATTCTTAAGGTTATTTTTCTTTAAAAATACAATATATTTTTTTTTTCTACATTCAAAGCTATGATACCTATATATACCTCTTCCCTGACGTTGTTAATTTTCTCATACTAGTTATGTAATATTTCAATTACAATTGAATTGAAAAAGTTTGTCCATTTGTCTTTTATATTAATTGCTATTTGTTAGTCAATTTTAATATCCATATCAAAATTAAATTTATTCTGGTATGTGTTTATATAAATTTTATCATTCTGTTAGAATAGCGTATTTGAGTGCGAGCAATTGTTTTATTGTTATCCATTTAGTTTTGTTTTTGATATTTGGTTTAAATTCTTAATTACGGGCTGTGACTAACGATGTACTACATAACACCAGACCGACTGTGAATTAGACTTATCTGAAAAATAACCAAACATTATTTGACACAATACTCAATCGATTACAAATTTTGATGCTGTAAAAAATGGCAGTCACGTTGTATAAAATGTCTAAAAGACATTGCACAAATGACATTTGCATTTTGCTTCAGTGATATTTTCACACAATCAAACCACGAACCGTCTAAGCATATATTTGTTTAATAAATAAACTCCGACTAAGAAAGGCAATCCGAGTCGAACTAGCATAATAAGAACAATTTTTTTAATTTTATCAGTTTGAAGTTAAATATTTAATTTGGAATTTTAGCGTTCCCCGTTTAATATTTTTTCAGTTTTCTTCACAAAAAACATTAACCCCTCAGATAGTCTCGACGCAACTAACGGCGTTAAAATAATTAAATTTTTAATTTAGTTGATAAACTCGATGCCGTTCAACATTGGTATTTGTTTTTGTGTTTGCACTGAATTTACATTTAAGGGCATTAAAATTTGAGATAAATTAATCTTGATGAGTTAAAGCGCAGAAGCTAAATGGTGACTTTTGACATGTAATCTTTTATACGCTCACTCCCTTAACGTCACTCAGTTTATCACATTTGATAAGAACTTGATGTATTTAAATTTTGTATGACTTTTAATGCTGTCGATGACGTTAAGATTTTCTGATGTAAAAAATTTAACTTTAAAATTGATGTATGCAAGTGAATGAGTGTCTAATTTATTGATTAAAGTCGAATATCAAAATTAAATTTATCTCTTGTAAAATAAATTAAACATTTAACTTTTCATGTAGTTATATACATTTTTAATTGTTCTTAAGACTACTGAATTGAATTGAATTAAAATTTGATTTTAGACATTGATTTTATAACTAGATTAAATTATTAAAAAGTAAGATAGCAATATTTATTTCATGAAATTGATTTTAGACATTTAAAACATTAATGGAAAATTAAGCTTAAAAAAATAATCTGAGTAGCGAAACAGACTATGATGGTATAAGATTAACAGTCTATCTTATGATATTTCATTTATTTCATTCAATCAGCTACATATATATAAGTCGATTGGTCTTTTAAGCATGTAACTAAATTTTATAATTTTTAAAACTAACAAAACTTAACATATTTAAAAAAAGGAAAGGAAAAAACGTTAACAAAGAAAAATGTAAAAACGTAAAAAAAATAAATCGCTTAAACTATGACTAGATTAAATTATTAAATTAATAAAAATAAAACATATAAGTATATATAGAGATAAAAAAATAAAATAATAAATATACAAAAATGTACATACTTAATAGATAATATATTAATATGTATATCAATATATGTCTGTTGAGCTGAAATAGCTGAAATAATACATTTGCATGCCGCTACTCATAATTTCTAAAATACTCTCTGTTAAACTCAGCAAACTTGTTAATGTTATTAATACGCAAAAAGCACTTGAAATTAACGAAAGTAATCAAAACATGTTTTTGTTTTTCATTTATCTACATAATTTTAATTTAAATAACAAAACCAATAGCTTTTATAAATCACTGTTGTGTATAATATATAAATTATATTCAATAAAAAATAATAATAATAATTTACATCAAATTTAACACTACTTATAAAGGGTTCTACTTAATTTCGCTTTCGCAAGTCTCAAATCAAGAAAATTAAAGTCTAATTAAGTACTAATCATATATGTACAAAGCGTATATGATTTTTTTCACATGAACGATGAGTTCAGAAGGCAATACCGGGATTTGCCCTGTAAAATTCAATACCGAAATACCGATATTGTATTATTAAAATACCGGTATTTCGGTATTGAAAAATAAATTTTTATATTATTAATTTTCAATATATTTTAAACATTTTTTTAAAGTTTTTCTAAAAAAACATTACATGAAATTATAAGTACACATTTACATTCATAAATAAATACAAAAATATATAATAGGTCTTGTGGGTACATGTTTTTTCATTAACACTTGTGACAATGTCGACTTATATTTTTATCAATCAAATCAACACTCTAGTGATTCGGAATTAACGGAATTTCATCAAAAAATTAAAGAGAGAAGAACAGATTATTTCAGCATCGTAAAATACCTAACTAATGGGACAAAAGTAACATGTTCTCAAATTTATCAAAAGTTTATGGTCAACCAAATAGCACAGTTCTTGCGGAGAGCATTTGTGAAGGAAATAAGAAAATAGCAGATGAGGGAAAAAATGATGATGATATTGAAATTATTGAGAACGAAGAAGACGAACATGATTTCAACCCTCCAGCCAATATTTCTTTACAAGAAAAGCTTGAGATGGCCATTAGTAAACCGACCATTAAACGATTTAGCCAAAATAAAAGCAAAATAGATTACCAAAAACTAGTAAGAAAAGAAATCAGCTATTTTGAAGAAAAAGGGGTTCGAGGAAAATATTTAGAGTTATTGTATAATTATTTGTTGAGCATTCCTCCAACAAGTGTTGAAACCGAAAGTGCTTTTTCTGCAGCTGGAGTGATTTGCACCAAAATATGTTTGTCAATGAATGATCAAACATTAGATGCTATAGCATTTTTGAGAGCTTACTTCACCGATGAACAGACTGAAAAAGAAGACTTTGTGATACATAAAAAAAATAATGTAAAAATAAAAAATTAATTGTGATTTTAGTTAATTTTCTTTTATTTATTTTAATAAAAATAGAATGCTATTTATTTTATTTAAAAAAAGTGTTGTTCATTTATTTTGATGGCTCCATTAAAAAGCTGCCCAAAAACCATTTTTTTTTTTTTAAAATTGTAGCCCTTAAAAATACCCGTATTAGCGTTTTGACAATACCGGGTGGGAAAAATGGTCCGATATTGCGAGCCCTAGTGTTCAGTAGTTTCTTTCATTTTCATATTTAGGACATTGGAAATTCAGAAATATTTTTTCTCTCAGAATCAGATTTACTGTCATAATCTGTCATGTCGTGTTTTCATGACGTATTGTAAGGTGGTATACAATTTTTCATATAAATTTTCTGATGATTTTTTTTTATTTTATTAATGGCTAGTTATACTTTTTTATTTAGTGTCATTACAAAATGTATACAAATAAATGCCACATAGGGATAGATGCCGAAACTACAATAATTATTGAAAAATAATTGATGATATTTGTTTAAACAAAACTAAATTCAAAGTCTGTGTGGAAGTAGCAATATTAAAATAGTTAAAAGTATTTCAGTAAATAACAATAGTTAATTAACTAAGTATACCTACTTATAACTAACTATAGTTATCCTAAGTTATCATTTTAGGTCATCAACATTACGATACAATTTTGTGAATTAGTTCATTACATTTAAGCCAGTTTTTGTCATTTTTTTTTTTGCTTTTTCAGGAAAACTTTTCATATTTTTTATTTTTTTTTTTTTGCTTTTGTTCTACTTTATTATTGTCCTTTATATTTTTTTATTTTTCGGAAAGAAAATATCAAAAAACAAGAAACCAAAATAAATAAAGAAAATTCGAAATATGTGACTAAAAAGCATAAACAGAATTATCATTAAGTCGAGATATTTGAATGATTTTGAGATAATATATACTCTCGTATTATAATGTTCCTTTAATACAAAATAAAAAAAAAAAAAAAAAAAAAAACAAATAGAAAAATAAAAATGTCACCCACTGTGAAATTTCCTTTTTTGGGATAAAATTAAAATCCATTTTCCATTTAGGAAATAAACTTTAGGTGTCTGTTACTAGTTATTCTATTGAACAAAAAAAAAAAAAAAAAGGAAAAAAAAAATTAAAAGCAATTCCAGTATAAAACCATCGCAACAAGTTAATTTCAATTTAAGGAAATATTTTTCTCCATCTCTTCTTCTTTTTGTTTTTCTTTTATATTATTACGTATAATTCTGATAATTTATAGCACAAGTAAATTTTTACTGTTAACCAAATAGCAAAAACAAAATAATAACCCCAAAACATCGTCCATTTTGTAAAACAAACTGTACATTATAGTAAAATGACATAATATTATTTTTCTTTATAAATTGGAAAGAGATATTAAAGAAAATTAAAGTATCTAAAATCTAGATTAGTATAGTATAGAAGAATAAAACAGAAAGTAAATGAAAACGAGATAGAGAGAGAGAGAGAGAGAAAGGAAAATGAGAGAATAAATTACTCATATTAAACTAATACAACAAGTCATATAAATAATTTGGATTATATCCGAAAGTCGTGACATTTTCCTAAATTATTGGAAAACTTTTCAATCCATAGTAGGCTTCTTAAACATGGTTTTATTTTTTATTTTTTTTTTTAAATAAAAAAATAATGAAACGAAAGTAAAAAAAAAAAAAAAAAAGGAAATAGACAACTTTAATTGAATATAACGGAAGTTGTTGATACTGTTATTATTACTAATTTTGTATTTCATTTTCTATTTTTTGTTTTTTTTTTTTTTTCATTGTGGGAATTTAAATGTCCCATATTATGGATGGTATTTATTAGTCCCAGAAGAGGTATTATAATATATACAAAATAAATATAATATAAAATGTTTATTTGTACGTTTAGATGAGTGTGTTTGTGTTTTGAATAAAATATTTTATTAGTGGAATTGTAGTTTAATTAGATGCACATACAATTTGTTTTTTTATTTTTTGTTAGAAAAAAGAAGAAGAAAATATACAATTTATATATATGTACATAGATATTAATATTATATACATAGGTTAAGTAGGTAGATAAGATACATATAAATACGTATTATATATATAGTTAGTTATATTTCTTTTGTTTTAATTTTTGTTTATTTGGTCTTTTAGGTATTTTAATTCTGTTAATATTTGTCAAAAACAAAAAAAAAAAAAACAAACAAAATAATAAAAAATGTTTTTAAAGAATAAAGAAGAGCTATCTAAAAAGTAATACTGTTAATGCGTAAATGTTGTTATATAGAAATTACAAAAGTTGGTATATATAAGCATTTTCAATTAAAATATTTCATTAATTTAAAAAAAATTTTTAAAGACCTGGTATTATTACATTAACAGAATAGGTATACAGTATACTACTTATCAAAATTTATGACAAAAATTATTTCAAACATAATTTTTCTAAAGAAAATCAAATTCGGTTTTTTATTCCACTTTTTTTTTCTTTTTTTTTCGAATTTTCATTTTTAA
Organism: Argyra leucocephala; assembly: GCA_963942445.1. Classification (NCBI taxonomy): domain Eukaryota; kingdom Metazoa; phylum Arthropoda; class Insecta; order Diptera; family Dolichopodidae; genus Argyra; species Argyra leucocephala. Next base: position 62,880,463 of record OZ012678.1, on the reverse strand, counting down.
AAATTATTAACATTATTTCTTGCATACGTTTAGGCGAACAAAATTTATTTAAGTTCCACATTTATTTTTCTTTAAACAAAGTAAATATGTTACGATGACCTGTTATCAATTATTTGCTTTATTAATATTTTTACTTATTTACTTAAAATGTAATGCCGTAATCCGTAATTAAATCTTGAATTTTTTTCCTTATTTGTTCGGTTTCTTTCATTATACTAATCTTGTTCATACGTCACTAAAAAATTAATTAAAAAATAAATTCAGATATCATTTTGGTATTTATTATATTTCATAATAATATGTTCTACATTTATGTAGTATTATATATATGCATATCTAATATTTATAATTTAGAATTTACTTTAAAACTATATAAATAAATATTTCAGAGATTAGAAATTAAAATTTTGGTTGTAAGAGGTGTAAATAATAATGTAAAACGGTCTTATTATTAGTAGCCAGATGACATAACCTAGTTAGAAAAATCAACATTAATTTTACTTTAATTTTGCAACGACTTTGTTACAAATCTAGCTTAAATTCGTTTTGGTACTTGGTACTAATTAAAAAATATATTCTGGAGTTTTGTTTTGTTCTGTAACGCATAGTCGCAAAAAAAGTAAGATAGCAATATTTATTTTTGAAATTAAAATGCTGCCACATCGATTTTACTGTATTGTAACATAATATAAAACTGTCTTAACTCAGAAAGTTTTATAAAATTATTAGTTGTTCAATGGAGTGTTATGAGTGTATTTATTGTATAACTATACAACATCCCCACGTAAAACAATTACAACCTTCCCCACATTACGATACAGTAGTATTAGTCACGACTGCCAATCATTATTGTAGATTCACAATTAATATATAAGAACACTTATTAAAAATATAAAATTGGATAGAAGTACTTATAATCTAATACAAAAACTCAGTGGTCTGTTAATCCATTACCAAAACGAAGATAAACTTATTTACTCCATAGTTATTAAATAACACGAATTGTAGAAAATAATACACATTATATATATACACTGGGACAAGCGATTAAAGTGAAGAGAACACATCAAAATACATAATAAATTCAAGTAGCTTACACTCAAATTTAATAAACTATTAATTATACATATTAACTATTTACTCGCTCTTAACAATAATATCATTGATGGATATAAGACCTTCTTGAAGTCGATTGAATTTGTGGTCTTGAAATGTTAGGTACAACCTGCAACTTAAATATTTAGAAATTCCCTTCAAAAGTACCACAATCGATAGTTAACACGCCATAGTGTATGTCCGAAACAATGAAACCATTAAATATACTTTCGATAAAAAAATATATATAAAAATATTGCGATATGCTTCAGTCAGATCCAAATCAACAAACATTGTAATAAGCAGTTTTAATTAGATTCTAATAGACTTAGAATAGATAGAAAGCTTAATATTATTAAGTAATTTATAAGATTCACTGCTCACAGTAATTTGATTCACTACCATCCCTTCTCTTCCAAGTATTAATACAGGTTTCTTTATTCAGAAGTTATTAGACCATAAGGTTAAATATTATTAATTTATTTTGTGAATAAAATATCATATAAAGTCCACTAAGTAAAAAACATGGTGATTTGGAAGAATTCTGAAATAAATGTTTAAACCTCGTATCTATATTTCTGTCCTATGGTGGCTAATACACATCAATTACTTTATCAATACTGATCAATTACTGGACAATTAATTGATGATGGAGAGATGAGAAATTAATTGGTGAGTGTGATCAGTTTTCTCATCAATCAAAATCAGCAGATTTAAAAAATAAATTATTTTTTTTTAAATTTTTGCAAATGGTCAGACAATTTTTAGAAGCTTGTGAAAAAAATCAATTGTATTTTAAAAATAAATATAAATTCATTTTTTTACAAATAAATATAGAAGAATCTAAAAAAATTACGTGGGCAAAAAAAATTAAATGGATATGAAATTGATAGTTCAACATGGATGTGTAAGAGGCTTTTTACTATCCAATCTGATCGTATGAAATCCGTGAATCAAATTGGCTGGCCATCTAATTTACATCCAATCAAATTTTGACAGTTCATGAATTAAATATGACGAATTCGTAAATTTTCATTCCGACTCTATGTTTTCAGTTGCATTTTAACAATGATTTATTTTTTGTTCTTTGTACATATAGATTGATTTTGATAACAGAAGTGTTTTTTCATTTCAAATCGCTTATTTGAAAGTAACTACTGAATTTTTATTATTTTTTTTTTTTAATATTCATTTATTTAGTATTAAATACTATTTAATTATAATTTGCAAATTTTAAATTAAAGCTTATGTTTGAATTCGGTAAAAAAAAATGAAAATGAATTTGAAAATTTAATTTAGAAAAAATTAGCAAAATAAAGTTTGCAATTACACCGAAAATTTTACGTTTGAGCTGACAAAATATATTGTGGAACTTTAAATTTGAATTTTTTGTAGTTCCTTTCCAGTTTCAGATCTGTGGCTAATTCATTAAACATCTTTAGACCACCATACATTAATTGATTTTTCGCAGTTTCACTTCTAAAGAAATCTAGTCTGAAGTGAAATATATTTCTTAATCTATAATGTTGAACTTCTTGAACATATATGAGTTTGGAACTAAGATAATTCGATAACAATCTATTTTTCATCTTAAATACAAAAAGTAGTACATGTAGACGAAGTCTTTGCCTTATGTTGAGCCATTTTAACCTTTTTAACATAAAATCAATATTAAAATCACTACTTTTATTGAATTTGATTTTTGTTTTTGTTTATTTGAAATTAGCAATATTTCACATGGAGAGAAATTGATCAAATTTATCAACTTCTATAAAGAAAAAGCCGTTTTGTTAGAACGTTATTTCCAAAAATTATAAAAATACATTTTTAAGAATCAAAACCAAAACTCAATATTAGTAAGCGGAAGAAGCAAAAAACAAGATTTGAGGACAATGTTTTTTTGTGACATTAAAAATTCATGTGCAACTTTAATTCATTTTTATTTTATACGAAATATTTCTGTTATTTTTTTAAAACTTAAGCACACTGTACTTTTGACATATAGTTTTAACATTTACTTTAAAAAAAAATTATAGATTTTGTTTAACATGTAAACGCTAAATGGATTTCATTGTGATTTTAATTGTCAATTGACTTGAATTAAATCCTACGTGTAAATACAGCTCATCAATTTAAAAAGGTCCAGTAATTGACAATTAAAATGATGAAAACATTGATGTGTAATAGACTTGTACCATACATGGTTACCACTTTATAACCGTAAAAATAAATTAAAACATTTCGAAGTTTAAGACTCCTAAACGATAGCAAATAGACCTCCCTACCTAATTACCACTTTTTGTTCACTCAGTGCACGTTTAACTATTGAAAACTGAACACCCTGTACATAAATTTCAAAGTATGGTTATATTTTGTAATCAACAATTAAATTTTAAGAATTTTATTTCCAATTAATTTATTTTTTTCAATTCTTCAGAATTACCAGCAGAAAAACTTTTTTTAATTATTTTTGCACCTCTCAACAACTCCAATTTTTTTGTTCTTTTTTCTCTCGACGATTTTATCCATTCATTCGTTTTTCTTTTGCTTTTTGCTTCTATATTAGAAATAAATTGATTTCATTCATCAATTTCACTACAACTGTTATCTTATTTGACATATTAGATCATTTTATTTTCCATTTTATTTTTCTTTTTCTTTTCTTGTTTTTTGTTTTGTGCCCCAAATTTTAAACCATTAAGGATAACAAAAACCAAAAAATTGCTTATAAAATCAACAAGGATGGATATTGAAGAAGAATATACATATATAACATACATATACATTTCCATATATATATATATTATATCAATCTATGAATTACTATATAACTGTATATATATGATATATTGATTCTAGATCTATGCTAGAAAATCTATGAAAAAAATATTATGAAATTGTAAAACTACATTACAAAAAATATAGAATAAAAAATACCATAAATTGAAAAAAAAATACAATAGAAAAACAAAAAATAGTAAAAGATAAAGCAATAAATAAAAAAAATTCCAAATTGAAAACCAATACGTTGCACAAGATGTCACATTGACATCTTAGATATAAATATCTGATGAAAAACAAACAAACACAAAAAAACAAAAAAACACGAAATGACATTAAACTGAAGACACATGAAAAACTAATAAGGAGAAATGTTTAGAAAATTTAATTTTAGTTCTAAAAAGATGAAAGTTTCTCTCTATGTTTTTTATTTGTTTTTTTTTTTTTTTTGTTACATTACAAGGTTATAACAGGTTCTCATCAGATATTGAAATATATGTATTAGTAAAAGTAGTAGTACAACACTATAATGTTGTGATTGATGACAGTTTGATGTCATTTAAAATATTTTTTTGACAACATAAATCTAGATGAAGAGTTTTTAAGGGCAAATAAAAAAGCAAAAAAAAAAAAAATAAATATAAATAACAAATTTATGTATTTTATCAAATTTGCATTTAGTATCTATTAATAATATTTATGTAAAAGTATACATAACTTTATATTTATCTATATATGGGTGGGTATCAGTAATTGAATAAATTTCATATAAATTTTCCAAAATTTGTTATCTACAGAATTTTTATATCTTTAATTTGTAATGAATAAAAATTAAAAAAATAAAAAAACAACAACAATAATAATAAATATTAACAAATTTCTCTTTTCATCATCATTTCTTTCTATTTTCATTTTAAATGACCTCAATTAGAATCTGATGTCAATTGTAACAATCGTCAGTGATTAGCATTATATTCTTCGGTAAAGGTCAAATTTTTCTATTTTTTTGCTTATTTTTTTTTTCTCTATTTTCTGGTGGTGGTTGCTTGGTTATGCTTGTAATGATGATGGTAAAAAAATATTTTATAAATGGTGGAAAATAAATTGTATAGAAAATGATTATTATCGTGTACCATAATATTATGTTAATAAAGTATGTGGTATGATAATGACAGTAATAAATTTACTTTGTGATATTTTAATGTTTGTTGTATATAGAAAGGATATATATCTATGTATAATATATATATATATATATTAAAAATTGTATTTTAAGGGATGAAATTGACTTGAGTATACCCATTTACAGTAATATTTATAGAAGATTTTTTCATGAAAGAATACACTTAAGTAATGATTTAAGAAAAATTTAGGAAAATGGTAAAATTAAAAAAACCGAATTTTTTTATGTAATTCGATTTTGAATGTTATTTTGACAGTGTTTAAGTATAGAAATTATAGTAAAAAAGTTTATAAAATTGTTAGATGAATCAATTTACATGATTAAGTATAATGTTTGTTTATGCAATTTATTATTGAAATATATGAAGTTATAACTATATGCTTTGAATCTACTGTTTTATGCTTCCTCATATATGCAATCAATATTAAAGTTGAAAACATTGAAGTTAACAAGTTGTAACGTAAGACAAAGATTAAATAAAGATTAAAACTCTAGGTATGTCTCATTTATTTTATTAAATATCTTAATTGATTTCCGTTATTACACCATCATCAGAAGATTGATGAAGTTGTAACGGTTACTGTACCACTTTTTTTTAAAACTATTTTAACGATTGAGATTAGAAAAACTATAATTTTTTTAATTTTGACAGTTAGGAATTTGTAAGAAAATAAAAAAGTTTACGATTTTTATAGGTCTATGTTTTAAAAAAAAAATTTTTGCGCAGTTTTATTTTCAACTTATTAACTTATTTTGCTTTACCAACCTAAATCGGATATGGATTCAGATTAATAACATGTAAATACAAAAACAACCTAAATCTACATTTTTTTTTTGGATTTGGATTCGGATTTAAGTACTTTTGTAGTTATTATGATGTAGAAGCGATTATAGTGTTAGTAGTTTAAAATATAACAGTTGTCTAAATTTTATTTTTAAATTTGACAGTTGAAATGAATACATAATTTCTGTTTTAAATCCAAAATCGAATTCGATAAATGTTAAAAAAACAGCTAATATTACAAAAGCAATTTTGAAAAAAGATTTTATATCTTCAACTATAGAGAAAACGCCCGTGACCGAAAAAAATGGAGGACGTTGATGAATCAAACCCAGGAACTACATATGGTCTGTTGACCACCTAAGTAAATAAGTAAGTAAGTATTTATGAAAAAAGTTATTGTTTGCAACTTTCAAAGTTTCAACTTGACTCTCAACCAAGATGAATAATGTATAGGTAGCATTATAGAGAAAATGTTGACCACCACAAATCGATATGCCGATTGTTTATGTAAAAACATCAATGTGTAAGTATATTATCACTAACATAAACATTTTATATGTTTTTGAGTTGATATAATTTTTAACAGTTTCTAATTTATTTCTTTCTTTGTTGATCTATGAAAATTTCGCTATCTCTACTGAATTTCAAACCTTTTAACGGTGAATGATTACAAATATATAAGTCTTAGAATCGTTATCATTTAAATAACCCTATATTTTCTAAATATTAATAATTTTGAACTTTGTCATGTCAAGCTTCTGTAAAGCTTTGCCATTAGGTAACATAGCCTCATAATGCAACCAGTCTAATAATAGAATCCTTTATTACAGTCTTGATTCCATTAAAACTGATTTGAATAATAAAATGAGCCTGATGAAGTTTAATGCAAACGACATTGTCGACATAAAATGTCGCATAGCAAGTCGAAATTTTCATTTGCAACAATTTAAAAACAACAGGAATGACATTTTTAATATAATAATTTAGAATTGTCAAAATGAAATGTCGCAGTGCGACATCGAGAAATTTTGAATTTTGATCAAATTTTTATCGTCGACTTTGTAGTGTCGTACCATTTGCTATGATGCCATTTATATACACATTTCATGTTAAACACATTTAATCAAAACATAATTTGACATATTTTGTCGACATGCAAACTCATATCGGTTTTATTGGTGTTCAGACTATCAAGTATAAAAAAAGGCATTTAACCTAAATTCAATAACTAAGATTGTCCTAATACTTTTTAACTAATTTTTATTATTTTTATTTTAAATGTTTATCTTTGTATTGTAATTTTGTTAATTTTTATGATTTTAAATTTTTGGAAAATTTTGTAATAATTTCATACTGTTTCCGGTAATTATGTTTTTCTTTGTGTTTTGTTTCTCAAAATTTAATTGCACGGAATTGTAATGTTAATTTCATTTACATTTTTTAATTTTTTTTTTTTTTGTATGAGTAATGTGTCAGCTAACATTTATATTATAATTTATGATAAATTTATTTTAAAAAAATTATCAAAAATTGTATCTAAAGTACTTTGAAAAAATTTAATTGTTTTTTTTTATTTTATATTTATACTTAAATGAAAATTTAGAACAAGATATTCTTATTAAATTATAAGTATCTTAATTGGCATAATTTTTATTTTTATTCAATAGTCCAAATGAGGATGTTTTGAATAAATAAAATATATAAAGTTAAGAAATTCGAACTCCAGTTTTTAAAGCACATTCTTTAAATTTGTTTTTCTTTTAGAAAATTAAGAATGTTAAGTGAATTAGATAGAGGACAAGTCTCTAGAACTTAATTAGGATACAGATGATTTTTTGTTTTTTTTTTAGTTGAATTGAATTGTGGGCTTATTGTTATTACCCCTATATGCAATGCAATTATGTATGCAAATTTATTAAATTATACTACAAAAAATGAACCATACCAGTCACTTACCCGTTATAAATATATATATATATATATATATATATATATAAATTTAATTCAATCAAATAAATCTAATAGATTATAAGTGAATCTCAAGTCCACAAAATTATAAAATTAACTTTATATATATAAGAGTTTAAATATAAAAAAAAAAATCAAATCAAACTTACCATAAACGATCTAGAGTTGCAAGTAAATCCATTAAAAATATTTTAATTAAAATCTGAAAAAAAAAAAATAAATAAAAATTTAATAAAATTTAATAAAATATAAGTTTATTATTATAGTTAATAACAGAATATAGATTCGAGTTATAAAATATTTTAAACTATAGATACTTAAAAGTTAAAAATACTAACTTTAGTATTGAAGAAAAAGAAAAACTAACTAATATTAAAAAATAATTTAATTTTCTATTTTTTCTATAGTTTTTTTTTTTTTTTTTTTTAACTGTAAAATTCAATTTTTCTGACGTAAGGTAAATTATTATTATTGTTTTTTCAAAACGAACGATTTCAGTATCAAACAGGACACGAACTGAATTGATTGAAAAGCTTAATACAATAATAATGACAACAAAAAGCTTGAATTTATATTCAATAACTAGTTAGTTATAATGAAAAAGTTTATATAGATATTATGTACCAGCAATAGGATATAACAAAGTTAATAAATAATATAGTGTTAAATAGAAATTCTTAAGGGGATATTTTTAATTAAAATTTTTCTATAGATATATGTACAAAATATACATACATTCATAGTAACTACTCAGAGTAATGTGATTTTGCAATCAATTAAATTTTTTAATATAAAATAATAAACAAATCTAGAATAAAATTTAATTAAGTACTAGGGAAAATTTTTATGTGGGGACAGTACATATTGTGTACATTAACTATACCTTCACCATGTTCACAATTTTGATTTTATCGAGACTATAGAAATATATACAGAAAATATGTGAAAAATATTTTTGCTTCTATAATTACAAGACGGGAATGAACACCCTAATTACAATTTTTCATTGGAGAAATGAAGACAAAAAACTACACAAAGATAATACCACATAGTGATACCATAATACCACAACTATAAACGGATTAAGAATTTGACATCGCCCTCTTCTCTCCTTGATTTCTTTGATTTTTTTTTACTTTACTCAATAATTTATATTTGGTTTTACAATTCTATACTCTCAGAACGTTCTGTATAAGTAACTACACAACTTTTTTTTCACTTTATTACAAAATCAACTTATCATCCATTAAGGGTTTAATGTTAATGTTTTTATTCGAATACATATCCATCTGGGGTAGTATAATTTTTTGTTATTAACTAAATGTAAAGGTCAACTATACCTAAAGTTTAAAACCAATTCAAAATGAGTTTTAAATTTCATATTTTCTTTATTTATATATTACTTATGTATATACCTACAGAGTAAATGAAATTAATTAAAGTCAAAAGAAAAGTTTTATTATTGTACAACAAAACATGATACTTGCATACATAAATAAATACTTTAGATATCTTAAGATCATAAATAAGTGATATGGAAGGATATGTGTTTATAAAAACTGAAAAAAAAAAAATAATATAATATAATTAAAAGTTGTTGTATTGGTGTTTTATGCTTCATAATAAGATTCATTTTATAATTATTAAGAAATAAAAATATTTCATATTGATTAGTTTATCAATTTAGATGCAAGAGTGTAGGAAATATAAAATCAATTTTTTTGTTATTACATAATTATGTTAGTAATTAAATTTCCAATTGAATGTCAATTGGATTTTTGTTGTTGTTTAAATTACATAAAACCGGAACACATCGCTACCAAGAAATACGTAAAATAACAAAATTGAAAAAAAAATTAATGCTGTAATGAAATTGATCAATATATGTACATATATATATTATATATATTATGTATATATACATATATCTTTTTTAATGGGTTTGTTTTTATTCATTTATTTTTTTCTTGTATAATTTCGACACAAAACATATAAACCCAATTATGCTATTTTTGTTTTTAAACTTAATGACCTTTGCAAAAGGTACTCTAAGATTTTTAGTATTTCTCAAATTGATGAATTTATTTATTCCATCTGTTCGCTACATCTATTTTTATTTTATTACTTCGCACTTCTTTGTTTTATTCAATTGCAAAACAGTTTAAATTTACAAATTTTTTGCACAATTATTATGCACTGACTTGGATTTGATTAAATTTAATTAAATTTAGATTTGTAAATATTTAAAACAAAAATGTTTCAGAGATTTGAATTGAAGCTGTATCGTTATTTATCTTATCTGAGAGGTGCAATCCATCAATGCTGAAAAATGAGATAATAAAAATGTATATATATTTAAAAGTTTGTTTGTTATGTTTGAACAAGCACGGAGAATCCAATACAACTGGGACTTGTAAATTACCCCAGAACTATTTTTAAGCTTGTTTACTTGTAAGGAGTGATGTTTGAAACGTATGAATGTTTTATAAAAAATGTTTAATACTTTATATTAAAATAAAAAATGACACTGTTTTCTTTTAGTTTTGTATTTTAACTAATTAGTTACTTTGTAATAAAATATTAGACGAAAATAAATGAATAAAATTGAATCGAATAGTGATAACTGCCGAATTTGTGAAGACTTAACACTCAGTACGATATAAGGGATATTCTTTACGACTGAACTAAGCTCAAATGTTTAGGAGAGCATTATGTTTGACCATCTAGGATATATCCATTGATATGTCAGAGATATGGCTCTTTTGAGGCCCTTTGATATTTATTATAACTATATTAATGATGTAGGCAACGTTATTAGTAATAGTTGTATCTCCATTTATGCTCATAATATGAAAATTTATAAAACTATTAAACCATCTAAGTGATATATAGTTATGCTTCAAGAAGACTTGAATGAATTTTTTGATTGGTGCATACTAAATAACCTCTTTACACATTAGCTTCCCTCTGCGATCTTCTGTTATACTTGACAACTACAATTTAATATACAATTACTATAATATAAATACTTGACAAGTACGATGCTAAAGATATTAAAAGAGCCTCACAATTTAAGAATTTTTGTTTATTTTTTGATGAGAAAATTCCATTCAAACAACATTTTAATGTGATAACTAAGAAATGTAATTCATTGATATTGGTTTCATTTGATTAAAAGATGGCTCAAAGAGTTTGATGACCCATATATATCATTAAATCTTTATATACCTGCCTTGTTCGTTCAAATTTGGATTATGTAAGCCCTGTTTGGTTACTATTTTGTCGTAGTTATATCGATGGATTAGAAGCAATAAAAAAAAAATTTCTTCGTTTTGTCCTCCGTAGTTTGTCCTATTATTCTCTTTCTTAAAATTTATACAATTAAATTCTGTGGAGTCACGATGAACTGATATTGCATTCTTAGTTCAAGTTTCGAATGGAGAAATTGATTCAAACACTTTTAAACGGTTGATCAGCTCCCATTTCCAGTTGGAAAATGTCTTTAATTTTGTATTTCACCGAACTAACTATGGAAAATATGAACCAGTTAATAGAATGTTCATGACAGCTAATGAGTATAAAGATTATATAGTTAATATTTCTTCTTCGAAATATTTTTTCTTAACTTGTTTTAGAAAATAATGATTAAAACTCTTGTTAATTCATTTTTCACAAGATTTATTATTAATTAATTTTAAAATGTTTTATTAAATTTTATTTACACAGATTAAATTTATTTATTTTTATTTTATAACTATTTTTAAGAATTTACGCAACTACAGATTTTAAGATTTTAATTCTATTTTCCTCAATGGTCCATCTGAGACTGACTTTTAATCTAACAACGGTGTCTTTCACTTCCGTGCGTTGTTAGTAACCGGAAATTGTAACCGGCTGAAATATATCTTTGAAAGACACCATCTATTAGATCTATTACATAACTAAGTATATATTGATTTTTTCTTTAACGAATTCAAGTTAAATAAATCTTTATATTTACAGTGATACCCTAACAATATTAATACAATTTTCTATTTGTTCGTTTAGACGAAGATATTTGAATATACAATATGTATATATATATATATATTATATTGCTAATTATAACAATATTAATACAATTTTCTATTTGTTCGTTTAGACGAAGATATTTGAATATACAATATGTATATATATATATATATTATATTGCTAATTATAACAATTCAAATTTTAATTTAATTGAAAAAATTTGTATTTTTTTGATTTAAATTGTTTATTAAACCAAATTTTTGTAATGTATTTGATTTAAACATAAATAAATAAATAAATACGGGTCTGCTCGAAGAATATGGGATGGTCCAGTTCAGTGTAATGTGATGGTGGTGACCCATTGCTATATGAGATCGAGACGAATTGCTCTAACTGACACCATCGTTTAAAACGTTTTTTTTTTCTAATTTCTTATATCTTGTCTTTATCCTTCTTTCAATCAATCATAAAAAATCCAATGTAATTAAAATAATAGAAATAGCAATGTAAAAACAAATTAGTAATAAAGTAATAAAATTAAATTAAAGTAAAATTGTATTAAAAAGTATGAACTTAATTAAAATGCACTTTTGCATACATTTTACATTAATTCTATATTATTATTGCATATTCAAGTGATCGTTCTAACACGTATTACGAAAATAAAAATTGATTTATAATATACAATTCGATCAGACAGCTTAGGCTAAATCTTAAACATATATTTTTACATTTTAAATTAATTAGTATATTTAATATTAATCTTAATCTTAACTATTTTCTTTTATCTTTTTTATCTTTTTATTATTCTCTATACTTAAAATCATGTTACTATTAGATTTAATAATATATTTAATAATAAAATTGAACTTTATCTTTTAAATAAATGAATAATTATAACAAAATTTGTATTTATTTTGAAATTTTGAAATAAAGAAAAAAAACTAATTAATTAACTAACGGGCCAATCATGAAAGTCTAATAACATTAGACTTTTTTCTAATAAAAAAAGCCAACAGAAATAAGTCACGCAATCATTAAAGTCTACTGAATAAAATTGACTTGACAATAAAAATAACGCAGGCAAATTTTTTTTGGTGGCAAAAACATATGATTAGATTGAGTTAGGTATATTTTAATATTATAAATGCTGATTAGATATTTCACTTATAACAGAAATAATTTTTCTTTCAATTTTAATATTATAAATTGTGTTTTAAATATACTTTTTTTTTTCAAATTTTTTGTTAAATTTTGACTAGTTTTTCAAGCTGCTTTTTGTTGCTAAAAATTTTCCTAAAAATGTTTTATTAATAATTATCTAAATAAGTAATAAATTTTATAAAATTAAAACCAATATATATATATATACATTACATATTCTTAATTCTTCAAAGTCAAGAGAAAAATTGTGATTGACCTAAAATTATCAACCCAGTGGACTTATAACAACTCTAGACTTTCATGATAGCAAAAATTGACTTTTTTCTAAAATTTAAAAAAGTTAAAACCCATTAGACTTTCATGATTGACTCCTAACTATATCACGTTTTTACTTGTTACACTTAGCTACATTTGACTAGCTTCTTAACAAAATGTAGAAAGATTTTGCATAAATTACAAAAAGCTAATTTTAACCGTTTTAAGCAATGACTTTTCATAATTTTTCGATTTTCAAAAAAAACTTTATTTATTTACGTTTTCTGACATGTTTCAGAAATGTAATATATATATATATATAAAACAAGGCCGATATTCTACAAAATGCAGATATCCCTTTTTGAAACGAAACCATTAATTTGGCCGATTTTATTAGTGTACAACTTGTATTTGACGATATGTCCTTAAAAGTAAGCATGTACAAAAAGCTGAAACGAAAACAGTATATTAATTATAATAGATTTTTCTCATGTTTCAGAATTTCTAGTTCAGTATTTGGTTCTATCGTAACACAAGACTTTATTTAAAATTTATTAAACGAACTATCAAAATCTTATTTCAGTTTCAAAATGTTATCATGACAATCAGTATACTTATTCAATTTTTCTAATACATGAAGGTGTCGGGTTTTGTTAATACACCATTCATTTAGGAAAATATAAATCCTGATTGTATCACACATTTGCAAACTTTATCTCAATAACAAGATAACTTTTGTTTTTATTGATACTTCCTAATATTTTTGTATAAAGCATAAGAAACGTATAACTTATTCATTCTTAAACGATTAAAATTTTTGAATTCTTATTTTCGTAAAACAAATTTATAGCAAATAATATTATATTCTCTGTAGTAAAATTAATGTTGTCTATGTGTTAGAAATAATTTCACATTTTCCTCATTGGTGAATCTAAGTTTTCACTCAATTTGTAAAAATTTAATTTCAGTTCAGTAAATTGGTTATTATTTAAACCAAAAAAATGTATATATATATATACAAAAAATAATTCCAGTGCAGTTTGAAGAGCATCCATTAGACCAGATCGTATGCATTTAAGTGCCCATTCTACACTCAATGAAATTTAATATAAAATTTTAACGAGTTAAAAATTATACTGAAAGTATACTGATGGAATCACAATATTTCCTTTATATATGGTTTGAATTTTTCATAGTGTCGTCATTTTATTTTATTTTTAATTTTTTTTAATTTTTTTTTTTGTATCTTTCTTTAACCATTTTTTCATCATTTCATATTTTTAGCTTCTGTTCACTATCAAATGTTTGTTATGGTTAAATTTTTCTATATGTACAATGGATGATACAGAAAACTAGTAAGTAAGTATAAATTCATTTATTTTAGTAAATAATATATGTACATATATATATACATAATGTGATATTCTACTCAAAATTAAATTCAACACATGTACAAGCAATGCATATATGTACAAATATAAAAAAATAGAGGATGATGGCATCAAAGTGTTGTGGTAATATTGGCTTACTATGTTATTCGAGATCCCTTATTCTTATTAAATTTCTAAGAGTGCAACTTAAATTACTTCATTGTGTTTGCTTGCTTCTATTATCTTATGTATATATAGTAAGTATAATAATGTTATTAAAAAAAGAAAGAGACTAAAATATAATATTCACAAAAACAAAAGACAGATTAAAATATATTTAACAAAATTAAAGTAAGTATAAACAATTAAAGAATTGACTTTAAAGTTAAGATGATTGTAAGGTAGTAAAAAAAAAAATTGTATGTGATATTTAAGAAATTCGAACCAAATTGTAGGCACTGGTGTAAGTCAAGTGAAATACAACTGAATTTACATAGTAAGTGTGTGTATTTGTATAATGTATAAAAATTCATTATAGTTTGACATTTATTATGTTGCTCGCTCATCAACATAATAACATCAAATAAGAAAAGTAGTACACTTAACATCCGACGAGTTAATTGAAGAATAGAATAAGCATGTTAAAATTTTGTATAAGTTTGAATGCGGGATTTAGTTGTAGTGTTTTTAATTAACTTAAAGTATTTGTAACTTAATTTAAATTGACTCAAGTTTCATCAAAAAGAAAACGATTATGAACTGATGGTCATTGATGAAACTAAATTAAATTAACAGATTTAGAGTACCTTTTATGCAATTTATATATATACGAGTACAAAACGACATTGTAACAAAACTTCTTTGAAGTAGGATAAATTGTATAATTAACAAAATGAAACACTGCTTTTATCAAAAAAATAAAAGAAGTAAAGATAGTATAATAGATAGTAAATTTTAGCATTACATAGATAAAATTTAATAATAAAAGAAAGAGAATAACATTTTCCGCGCCAAATTTAACCGTCCGTTGGCTTATTTATAACATTTAAAAAAAAATTCCGGTAATAGGAACTAGGACGGTAATAGGGTGTTTTACCTTATGTTATCGACAAATAAAATGTTCTCACAACACCATGTAAAACACAACATCACTGACGGCTCATATAATTTTGCGGTAGTTCAGGAAATTATCTACCTAGGAACCAACATCAACTTTACAAATATCATCGATGTTGATATAAGGTGAAGAATTACCCTTGCAAACCGTTGCTTTGGCTTGTCCAAACAACTGGGTTCAAACTCCTATCCCAAAATACCAAGACACAATTATATAAAACGCTCATCCTTCCGGTGCTGCTATATCTTTATGAATGGTGGACATTATCAAAAGCAAGCAAGCATGCACTTAATATCATTGAGAGAAAAATTCTTCGTCTCACTTATGGTCCTGTGTCTGACAAAGAGAAGAAGTAGATATAATGCCAAAGTATACCAGCTGTTCAACGACATGGACCTAGCCAAAAAAAGTCAGAATAAGACGTCTTCATTTGCTAGACCATGTATAGCGTACGATTGAAAATTTTCCAGCTAACAAACACCTCTAATGCAAGCTCCGGCAAAGGCGTCATCGAGGGAGGACACACATTCGTTGGAGAGATGAAGTATCGGTAGGTATCAAAAAACTTCAAATCACCAACTGGAGAGATTCCGCTCGTGATCGAAGTCAGTGGAGGACAATTTTACGTCAGGCCCAGGACTTTCAAGGTCTGTAGCGCACAACAAGTAAGTAAGTAAAAATAGTAGACAATAAAGTTCAATGTTAAAGCATTATTTCCAATAATACCAGAAATAAGCAATTCGAATGATTGGAGGAAAAAAGTAAAAAGTTATATCACTTTAGATTTAATAATATATGCTAGCTTCAAACACGAGCTGATAGT
This sequence comes from Argyra leucocephala, assembly GCA_963942445.1. Lineage (NCBI taxonomy): Eukaryota > Metazoa > Arthropoda > Insecta > Diptera > Dolichopodidae > Argyra > Argyra leucocephala. The sequence goes on along the minus strand of OZ012678.1, from coordinate 62,863,912 downwards.
TCTTTGAGTCAAAAAATAAAAAATATGCATGAACGAAAATTATTTTATTTTTATAGGCAAATATTACAAAACTATAAGGCGATGGGGTTGAATCGCTTTCGGCAGTTTTAAGTAAAATATTCATGACTCATATTGAAGAAAGCATAGATGAAGAGGGTCTTATGCCGAGAAATTAGATGCGATACGTAGACGATATCATCGCAATAGTAGCAAAAGATAAAATAACGTCATACTAGATCAACTGAACAAAATACATGGAAACATAACAATCACTATGCAGAAATTGAAAAAGTATCGAAATACCGATTCTTGACATAAAAATAATACATAAAGATGTAAACATAAGATTCGATATACATATTCAGAAAATACATCATTACCAAACCAACCCTACCTATTGAGTCAAATCACCCACATAAACAAAAAATTGATATACTTCTGATACGATGATCAATAGAATAGTAACTATATCACTATCAGAGACTAATTTTGATACTACATAAAAGACACGACATGAAAAAATTAATATAAGGAAGAAATCATAGATCTAATTATAAGGAAGAAACTGCATCGTATCGAACTGAATAACATCACTATAGCTTGTTTGAAAAAAAAGGATGTAGAAAAAAAATATAGGCGTAAGCGTAACGCACTCAACATTTACTACGAAGTTTAAAAAAATGTTCAATGAACTAATTTGGAATTAGTAACAACTATAGTAAAGCCAAGCAATGAGCAATATACTTGGATCAGTACAATATAAGAAGAAGTTAACGGCGTATATACAAAATATCATGTCAAAACTGTTCGAAACTATATATAGGGCACACAAAAATACTATAATTACAGTGTGATTCCAAAAACATTTAAGGTAAGCCGAATTAGCAAGAGAAAGATGTACTTAGGTAGGTACTACCAATTTTAGGTCGACAATTGCCGAACGATAATTAAAGAACATCAGGTACAAAATAAAAGCAAATTATAGAGAAATACGAAAGTTTAGCAATTTCGATAGAACAGGTATATATATATAACAGAATGAACAACGATTCAAAAATGGATACTCACCGATATTTAAATTAATATAAAATAATTTGCAAGAGTAACAGGTACAATATATATAATTGTTAGGGATGAAAACACAAAAAAAAATAATGAGGAAAATTAGTTACTCACAAAATATCGATATTTTGCAATCAAATATTAAAATAATTATTAGTGAACGGAAACCTGACAACAATTAAATTATTAAATTATTAAATTAAAATTAGTTTAAATAATTAAATTAAAAAAATTAAATTTAATTGATAAATACATTTGAAATCATTTTTTTTTATTTAGTATAACAATGGCTGTAGTGATGTCTACTATAAATTTATAATTTGTCAAATTTATTTTATTTTATTATACAATCTTTTACAATATTCACGAAAGTTTTACGATAACAATTTTTCTCCGCACGTGAACGATTTTATTGGAAAAAGAAAACTATTGGACTAACTAATTAGTCAGTCTAAAGATAAATAATTATTTTAAAATTTGAAGTTGACCGGCAGATTTATCTGTAGATCCACTGTTCAATAAAATCTTAGAATTTTCAATGAGTTAGCACTGGATTATTTTTTATTTAGAATGAATTTGATAAATCTTAAATCAAAATTTCTTTAATATTTCATAATAATTAATAATTATAATAAAAAAATATTTTTATAGTTTAGGTATACTTATTTCAGATTTCTTTCCAATTTTTTTAATATCAAAAATCATTACACATTCACACCCGTATCAAATAAATTTTATGTAACAATTTTTATTGCAAAAAAATCTAAATTTACTTTATCTAAATTTTTTAATACAGCTCTACATCTCTGCAAGCACTTATATTATACATTTTAACTCATTACACTCCAAGCTAATCAAAAAGGTCGCAAAACTTTATAGTTCCTAAGGTTATGATAGTTATTTTATGTCCACCAGTAAATTAGAACACTCTTTATAGTTAGATATATATATATATATATATGAATATGGTATATATATGCATACAAAATAAAAACTATTAAATTTGATTCCGGAAATAGCATCGACTTACAGGGTCATTAAAGTCATATAGCAATAACTATATGTTATAAAATTGTAGAAAACATGTTAACTATAGTCCATTATATTATGTCGTATATACATGTTAACGTAGTGGTTATATACATTTTCCATTATTTTCGTACCCATTAGATTCCAAAAAAAAAAACGATTACAAAAATAAAAATAAAATAACATGAAAATAATTTGAGTATATAATAAGATTTTATTCATTACTTGTAAATACTAGGTGAAATATTTTCAATGACTATATAAAAGTATATTATACAGTGTATATACATAGTATCATAGTATGTAGGTGTTATTGCATTATTTTTAACTGAAATTAGAAATAAGTAACTATGTATAGTGTTTATTCTTGTTAATCTTTAATCTAATAGTAAAGTGGGACCAAAGAAAAACGAATTATGTATATTTAATTTCAAATGTCGATATAAAAAAATTATTCATTCATCCAAACATATTTGACTACAATTAACTACTGGGTGAAAGATAAAGGATATATATATATATATATATATATTTTATTGCAAATAACTAGGTAGTATATGGTTCTATGGTATATTATATAGGTAGACTATGGTTCTATGGACTAACGTAAATGTACCTATCACCGCTCTAGTACATTATGCCGCCCAAGCCCTTTTTTTTGTAAATACAATACTTCCACGCTTTATATTCCAAATTTATTTTTGAAATAAAAAAAGAATATTATTTCCTCGTTGTAATGCAAAATAATGCACATTTGTATTCATATTAATAAATAAGTTATTGATAGAAAACTAAACTAGGTAGACATTTTAGCGAAAATATTGGTTCAAACGTTTAAAATTTTTTTTATTTTGTTACGACCATAATAATTAAACTATGATGTTCACTTATTTATTTTATTCAAATAATTGTAAAAGATATATTATTAAATAGATTATAATACATACTTTCTTCAATTTGTAAACAAAAAATATTTAAAATTACTAATTAGTTTTGAGCGCGAATTAGGGACACGTAAATTTATGTTGTACGTATTTACGATCGACAGGGCGGAATTAGGAAAATGATATATCGAAATAATTGATTAAGTATTCACCTATTTTTGATTATATAAGGATGCAGCTGGACAATTTTAAATTGAAATTGAACGAACTAAGCTGGACCTAATTACGACCTATAAATTTAATTTCGCATATGTGTTTTTTGTTACTACTAAATTTTGAGTTTTTATAAAAATTTGTATGAAAAAGTGGGTCGGTAATACGTTCAATATGTCCTAATTCCGAACTTAATATGCAGGTGTAAGCTATTTTCACTAAATTCATACCAAGTCTATATTTAAAGAAATTACTTAAGTATAGCAATATTGATTTTTTTATTATAATAAATATTTTTTATAATTTAACTAGGTACTAGTTAATTATTTAAAAAATTAATTATTAATTTTACTATTAATAATTATTTTAAATAGCTTTTTTTGAATAAAATCGTAAATAGGTACTGCGAATCGCAAATAAGTTCAAAAAACGGAATTGAGTTTATATAAGGGCGGAATTAGTTCAGATTGAAATTGTTGAGCGGAAATACGTACAATCAAATTTTTTTGGCAGTTATGATATTTTATTATTTATTTAGAAAAAATTAAATTATAATTAGATGAACATATTTTTTTTTTTAATTAAAAAATACTAGTTATTATAATTTGAAAAAAAAAAAATAAAAAAAGCTTATATTTTGCTTATTTTGTCAACTTAAACTAATTTTTCCTTAAGAAGGCGGAAATTGGTACATTTACGTTATAGGTAGTACATATATGGTATGGATATATGGTTCTAGAAATTTCTAAAAGATTAGGCTTGAAAAATATGACAAATCTATTTTTTTTTTTTTGGTTTATTGCAATATCCGAATCTTCAGAGTAAAATTTAAAAATGAATTTATTTATTCGATTGGCCAGCTTAGTTACCCTATCTTAATATATATTAACGTCTACCAGTTTGTTTTTCAAACATTCGCACAAGCATTTATTTTAAAAGAGTTTTTTCACTTCAGTTAACAGTAGAGAATTTAAATCACTAAATTGATCATACTCAGAATTTATAGTAAAAATTCTGATCCTGATGATCGTGTAATAACTGAAATCAATCAAGATATTAATTGAACTTAGTAAAACATGCCTAGCGGTTCTAGTTTTTATTATTAAAAATGTACCTTAGCATATTTGATAAAATATATATACGGATACAAATAATTGTCCAATCTGCTTAGCTTCAGTGTTATGCAAAATAATTGAAATTGTTATAAATACTCAACTACGTGTTTTGCTTGAAAAAAATTATTTTCTTCGATTATTCGCAATCTGTAGGTTTTAAATTACACAATAATCGAATAAAAATTGTTAGAATTGTTATTGGCAGAAAAATAGAACTCAGAAACAGCAGTCATAAATATGATTACTCAAGCTCAAAATCTAAAGTATAAAAAACAAATTTAGGTGCCTATTATGTATTTTGATCGAAATTAATCGGATCATTTATCGTTATCGTTAGAGTTATTCGATTGTAATCGTTAGTGTCATTATGTATTTTGATAAAAATTTGATCGAAAGTGTTTAAAAATGCTGCCATTGGCGTTGTGTACCCTTCTTTAATACGCTTTTTTCTTTGTTTATTCTGTATATTTTGAAATTAAGATTAGCAAAGTTGGCTATGAGATTAGAAACGATTGAAATCGAAAAACTAACGACAAGTTAAAAGCATTTCAACTTTTTTTATTTTTTTCAAATAACAACAAAATACATTTATTTCAGTGAAAACTGACAGTGTTCACTGATCGTCTAGACACCGCCATTGTAAAATTCAAATCTACGATGAAAATGACATATGTTTGATTCTTTAACTGTCAAATTCAAATTATTATACGAAAAAAAAAAACAAAACAATAGTTTTATATTTGAAAATTTTAAGTTGAAAATAAGTTGAAAGTGTTTGAATAAAATATAATTATAAAATTATAAGTTTTTATAAAAAAAATGATTTCAGCAGAGTTAAATTTTCCAATTTATGATAGTGCTGAAAAACGCTATCAAATTGCAGAATTAAAAAACAAGCGAACATATATTCGGAATTATTCTAATCCACTGGATTTGGAAGATTATGACGTATGTTATTTACACATGAATTTGATGAGTTATTATCTACCCTATTAAAACTATTAAATTAGGGCAAAAATTGAAATAGCCAATAAGTAACATGTCGATTCCAAATATAATTAAATTGGCGGCTTGTACCAAGAAAATGATTTTCATGTCGGAATAACACAGCTAACTTTTTTTGTTGTGCTTAAAGAAGTTTTATATGTATTTGCAGTTTATAATTATGTCCAAAATGGATCAAATTCCATTACGCACTAGAAGAAAAAAGTCAGACAAACATTATTTTTATGATTAAAATAGAATTACTGAAATAATTGGAGCAGTAGACTCAAAATAAATCATCGAAGTAAAACGTACAACATTTATGTTATAATAGAAAGGGATTTTTTAGCATTAATGCAATCTTGGTAAGTTTATACTTTATTGTAATTAGTTTACATTATCATAACAGTTTTTGCTTTTGGATATATGTGATCATAATCAGGTAATTCGTTTTGTGAGTGCAAGATATCCGGTTCTCATCTGTTGCACTTTCATATTGCAGTTTATTTGTAACTGGCCTTTCATTCCCATTAAAATTTATTTCAATAAAAAATAATTATGAAGAATAAAGTAAAATACCTACTTCCATTACATTCAACAATTAAATTTATTTTTTTTCCAAAAAATATCGCACATATAAAACAAACACCAAGTGTCCAAGCGTCACTCTTTTATTTTATCCGTTCAATTCAAAACTAAAATAATTTGTACAAAATCTTTCTTTCGGTGTCTCTTTCGTCGTAAAATTTTACATCGATAAACTTTTGACAATTTCTGAACGATATCGAAACACATAATGGCAATTTTGCATTTTGACATTTCGTTCGATTAAATCGAACGTTCGAAAACGTTCGAAAAAAATTAATTTAACTAAATTTTGCGTTAATTAACTTTGTTAATAAAATTATGAACATACTTATATGACAAATAAATTTTTTAAACATACTTAGACAATATTTTACGAGTCTTAAGCATTAAAGGTAATTAAATTGTGTAATGTGAACATAGCATTAGAGAAGAGCTTAACAGCTTCAATTTTCATCAAAACTTTGAATTTTATCAAAACTAGAGTTACTGTACCAAATTTATTTAGTTCAATTTTTACTTTATTATTACTTAGTTAGTTGAAATGTATGTATTTTATATGTTTCAATTTAAAAAACTTATAATTATTATTTATTTAATTTATTTATAAATTATTAATAATGATTCTGTAAATTAATAGGTATATATATATTTAGTAAATTATATACATCGCAATTATTTTTTTAGTAGCAAAATATTACCATACAATTTAATAGGTCGGATACAGGCACCCTAGTGGTCGGTATCAGGGAAAATGTATTTAAGTGGATGGAATCTCAGGGGCTCTATAACTTTTTTGCAGTAATTTTTTTATATAGCCAATTTTTAGTTCAAATAGATTATTTACTATCCAAAAGTTTATATTAATTAAGAAAAAAACCTTAAACTAATTGAAAAACTATTTATATTATATTTTTTGCGAAATGATCTTTCGAAAAGTTGATTTTTTTTATCTATATCGGTATACGGTGCCTTTGCGTTAATTAACATACAAATTTTTAATACTGAATATCGTTGGCTAAAAAGTACATTATATATTCATTATATTATGATGATATATATGTACTCTTAGTAATTAACATTCTCATAGAGTTCAAACTCGGATCTAGCTAAAATATTATCCTAAAATATTATACCTTGATAAATATGTTGTCTTTTTTTTTTAGATTTACACTTTCTGAATATTACCAATACCACATTTTTCGTTCTGACTTAAATAGCAAGCTACTAATCTCATATTATGTATATTTAAGTAGTTACTCTAGCTTTTAATCTTGGTTCCAAGTATATTATTTAAATGATCTAATAATAAAAAGAAACCAGATCGGAAGGTACAAGATTGAGTCAGACCAAACCGTGTCTGTTGGAAATATACAATATCCGCAGGGATGAAATAAATTCGTATCATCAATTGTATAACCAGTTAAAATGAGGTATCCAGATAAGTCAGACCCAAAACTTGCCTGTTCTGTTGGCTGCTTAAGTAAGTAATAATATGTATCAACAATATTTTGTTTTTGTTCTCAATTGACTGTTCTATTTTTTCTCTAAACCTGACAATATCATACAGATCAATGCTAACTACTGTTATTTTTATTATTTAAATAATAACTATCTTAGAAATAATATTTTTGAAATATACAAAAAGAATCATTTAAAGATTTTCCTAGAATGGAACAAACGTAAAACTAAATTTTCAATTCTGTTTCCAACAGTACTCTGCACTCTACAGGGATAACACAAAAAAAAAAAAATGTCAAGTTATGAGCTCGTAATATGATCCTAAATACTATGTAAGTATATAATAAAATACAATATACTTAAGTATATAAAATAAAAAATAGAAAGGATATTAAAGAAAAAAAAATACAATATTACAATATATATATATATATATATATATTATGTATGTATTATATATTTATCTGTTGTAAACTACATAATACATATAGTATATATGTATATGACTATAATTGTTGAAAATGCATTTTGGATTAAATAAAAATGGTTTTATTAAAAGTCTCTGATAATTCCCGCAAGGATTTTAAACTTTCACATCATAAAATTCATTTAATAGAAAATTCTTGTTTTAATGTTTTAGAAGACAAATTTTCAAAATGAGTAGTTAGTTGTTGGGTACATTAAATTACCACATGATCTGCAAATAAAAACAAAAAATCTTTTCTTAGAATATCCTTTTTTTTTGTTGGTTTTCCCAACGACATACTCGTAATGTAAATGGCTTATGGAAGGATTTTAATTTTCAATTTTTATTTTTTTTTTTTTACTAACTGTAAGTATCTTGCGGACATCTATTAAGAAAAACGGAAATTAATTTAAGAAAAAAAAAATGAATGTTGATAACATAAGTAATATATGGATTATATTTATTAAAAATTTTGATCTTGTATTTTTTATAGTGCAAATATAATCCTGTTTATTTATTTGTTTTTTTTTTGTTCTATAAATAAATCTGGTCAGATTTCGAGAGAGATATTTTACACGAAATTACAGTTTAGATATATAGGTTTGTAAAAACTATTTTGTTTAATTCTATAATATAAGGTTAATGAACAAGCTCAAGTGAGTTAAATACAGAATAAATTGAAATTTTTGATTTATTAGACTTAAAAACTGGAACAATGTTCAATTATAGGGAAGATAATATTGTTAGTATTTCAATTGAGACAATTTGCTGTTTTTGGTTATTCGATGAAATAATTTTGATTATTTGAGGTAATAACTGTGTTCGTTTCATCCAGTTCAAGGTCTAAATCAATCGTTTAATATGAAAATACAATAACAACTCAAAACCCAGATATTATTTGGTTTTTATGCATATCTCAAATATTTTTAGTTTCGTAATAGAAATTTTTGTTTGCCAAGACCTTGAACTGTTTGAAAAGAACAGATAGTTAGGTAATGATGAAATTGCCATAACCAATTAATAAACTATAAAAAAAATAATATAACACTAGATGTTAAGAATATTGAATTATACGTGGCGTGTAGTTGTACTATTACCTATATGTGACTAACAAAACCCAGATGCATTTAAATAAATATTTTAATTATCTTAATTGATTTCTACTGTAATACGATCATTAAAAAACTTATCTATTTGAAAATTTATTCTAATGTTAGTATCCAGTTGAATTAAAATCAATAGTTATTTTAAAAAAATGAAAAATCTGGAATGGGTAAAATGATAAACGTTGATAGAGAGTTGGGTAATGGTTAATTTTTTATATATTTAAACTGAATGTACAGCAAACCTTTGACTTTATAAAATTGTACCAAGTTTTCATCATCTATTGGTTCTACAGGTCAGGGTGAGCCTCAATCTCGTTTAAAACTTTCTTCCATTCTGCACTATCTTGTGTAACTGTCCTCGATCGATTAATTCCAATCTTTCTACAATTGTCCTCGATTTCGTCGACCCATATTGATGTTGGTCAAACTCTTGCTCTAGTACTATATAGTACTGATGAATCTAATATTCTTTTAAGCAACCACCTTTGATCATTTATTCTCATCAAATGTTTTGCATATATCAGTGCATTAATTAGGGTTTCTAGCGGCTCGTTTGATTTTATTTGGCGCTCAGACCCGTAGTCATTTTTTTTGTAACCAAATATTTTTGTCAGTGTTTTTCTTTCAAATACTTTTAATTTATTTTCGTCACTAATTGTCATCCAGACTTGGTAATTGTAAATTAAATTGTCATTGTAAAGACTTCGCAGCTATAGGTTAAGGCAGATTATATTATAGTCTTGTACATTCTTAATTTAATTGTTCTATTCAAAATTTTACTTTTCAACAGGCATTTGTATGCGTAGATACATTTTTCTAGAGCTTGGATTCTATTATCAATTGTTAAATGCATGTCAATTTTATTTTTAAAGTATTAAGGTACTCAGGTATTATCCAAAACTGTTTACTTCTTCAAAACAGTAGTCACATTTTGGGTAAATCGTCTTGTTTCTTTCCGCGCCATCCTCATATATTTGCTTATTGTCCATTTTTAATCCTACAGTAGCAGTTTCTCTTCCTGGTATCAGAAGTATTTCTTTTAATTCGTCAAAGGATGTGGCTACAACTGTTACATCGTCAACATCGATTATTAATTTACTAAAAACTAATATTAATTAAATAACGAATTATTAATTAACTTCAATTTAATATTAAAAAAGTACAATTAGTTATAAAGAAAAATGATAAAGTTATAAAATGTTAAATTAATGAGCAACGCACCACAATTTTAAGCGTACTAAACAACAAAGCAATCAAAATTTTATTAATTGAAAAGTGCTGGAAACAAACAAATGGCTAGATAAAATATAATCAGTGTTAACTAAGATGAGCTTTGGCTTGAGCTTACTGATTTAATGAGTTGTAGGTGCTAGCTGCAAATTTTAATATAAATTCCGAATGTTGAGAATAAGTAGTAGGAAATTATCGCGCAAAAATAGCATGGAGAGTCGCTGCTTTTTAAATAAATATAATTAGCAATATAAAGAAAGTCTAAATTCACAAAAACGACTTCCAAAATCACAAAAAAAAAATTTGTTAACGAAAAAAGCTATTTTTGTAGTACTTCAATTAACCCCGCTTTTGGTAATGCTGAATGAAGTCAACTGAATTGACGATGACTTTTGAATCAACTAATCAACTGTCAAATAGACATACATGCATACTTTTGACGGCGTTGTTTGCAAGATTACTGAGCATAAATTTTTGATTTGTGAATTGTGATTTATTTTCGTTTATTTTTAGTTTTTATTTAATTTTTTTTTAATTCAATTTTTTATATATGTAATTAAAATTACAAACAGTTGATTGTAGTCACATATTTTCATATTTAAAAACCTGTAGAATATATTTTTTTATAAGTAATATAAAAAATATAAAAAAGTAATTTAAAATAATATAGGATTATTAACTATAAGTTATAAATAAAAAATGATAATAATTTTTCTTTTTCACAATCCATCATAAAAATTTAAAAATTTAACAAAATAATCGACGTTCAACAACTGATCATAAAAACTGTTGCAGCTTTGTATTTTCAAATTTGGCTGCCATTTTACATAACCGAAGACTATTGTCAGTCAATTGTTGTCAATTGTCGAACCGAATGACAGTTGATTTTTTTTACAATTGCAGCGCAGACGACATAACCGGAAACAGGTTAAATTAGTTCAAAGCATTTCGTGTGTAAGTATAATTTTGATCAGACGGACTACAGCCTTTATCAAGCCATATTTTTTGTTTGTACTATTTTTAATATATGAAAATTTAATTATCTGATTTTCTTTAATAAATTTTTTTGAAAAAATAATTAACACCAAAATGATGATCTTAATTCATATTTAAATCTCTTTCTTTAATAAATAATTAATTAAGTATTGGTTAATTGATTTTCGTTTTAAATATTTAATGGTAATTAAAACCTTCTAGACGACATATGAAATTAAAATTGATATGAATGTTAAAAAGTAATTAAAATTTTAATATTAATTAATCAAATTAAATTAAATTCAAAGGTATGCATTTAAAATATTTTTTTCTTTTATTTTGGTGGAAAAATTATCCAACATGACGTCCAATTAAAATATGTACATTTAGGTAAGTAAAGTTATGTGAATTTTGTAATGGCGCTAGGGAAGATATGCAACTGAAATACAATTAACTATTATGAATATATATTTAAAATATTGATGTTAAATAGAAGATGGAATTTAAATTTAAATTTAAAAATATTTTCCAGGAAAAATTGTTTTAAACTGACGTACATAGCCGTATTACTTAATAGATTCCTAAAATTATAAAATTTATAGATTTTTGTATGATTCTGTGCTTCTGTGAATGATGTGACTTTGTGGTGAATTGTGATTGTAAAGTTTTTTGAAAATTTAATAATTCATACCGGAATATGGTTTTGAATATAAAAAACAATAATTTAAATTTTAGTGAAAATAAAATATACATTTTATAAGTGTGACCCACATCCCGAAAGGGAAAAAAACCTGAAGTGTGTGCAGACCTGACTCTGTATAGGTCAACTGATAAATAAATATGTATAGCATCACATGAATCGTTTACTAAGCTCTCTGGATCTAACAAATTAGATTAAATTAATTTCAAAGTACCTAACTATCTAACAGCTACCAAAATTATATGAGTTAGCTCAAATCGGTTTTAAAAAGTAGAATCGGCGCAGAAAATCGAAATTCTTTGGCAATGGACTTCTTTGGTATATGTCGACTTCTACTTATGCATAAATTACGTTGCTAGAATAACAAATAAAAAAATGTGATACTTATTTCAATTTTTTAAATTATAATGTCACTAGTTAATAGATAATTTTTAAAATTATTTCAAAAGTGAAGTAACTGAGAATTAAAATTATAAATCATATATATATATATTTAACACAAGATGAACGACGTGGTGAGTAAAAACGCAAGAATAATTGAATAATAAATTATTTAAACCACAAAAATATTAAAATTTTAGTAAGCTCTTTAGCCAAAAATAAAAATATGCAAAACGATGGTGAATACTTAAAACATTTCAAATATTTACATCAAATAAATGACGCTTATTTCCAAGTTGAGCGCCATCTATACTCTGAAAGAAATTTCAATCACGGACAGTTTTTGAAAAGTCTTCACAAAAATTCTGTTATTTTAAATAGACACACAAGCTTATAGAAAAAAGTACAAAAACAAAAACACAAACAAAAATTTAAAACAAAACAGAAAAACGAAAATTAGATCAGATCATACTATATTCAAAAATTATATAATAAATATTAATTCATTTACTTCTGCTATTTAAAAAAAATATATACAGTAAAACACGGTAAACTAGTAAAAATACATTATAGAAAACAAAAACAAAAGTAATAAGTTCTACCGATGAACATATTGTAAAAAGAAATCTCATCCCATACAAATTTTTAAAATATTACTTTTATATAGCGGGTCGCACCATTACAACCCGCTTTCTCATTTTATTTGGTTTTTTTATTATCGGTTCATTTTCTTACCCGCGCGTACACACATCTAAGTTGAAAAAATAGAAAGATATCCAGATGAGACTTCTTGTATGTTCTTTGGTTCTACTAATTTCTATACAAATTAGTTTACACTTTAGATATTGCATTAATCTGCTGGGCTTATAGCAACAAATTTTTAAAAATAAATAAAAATAAAAAAAAAATATGAACGTACTTAACTACTTATTCTTGAAGTGTTAATTACTTAGTTACGTATATATTAAATTTTACAAGATTCAGGGAATTTAATTGTTTTATTTATTATAATTGTTCTTTTTATTTTAAAAATCTCAAGGTCTTTTATATATATCTGTAACTAAAATAACCTTACTACTTATACTTTTTTATATCAAATTAATTTTTTTTCTCCAAATTTTATGTTAATACTCTTATTTAATTTGATATCACTGTCATTTATTTTAATGTACAAAATGAACATACATCCTTTTTCTTATGTTATGTATACATATTCTTGATTTTTTTTTTTTATTTTTTTTTATTAAAAAATTAAAAAACACCAAACTTAGAATCATATCCTTGTACGTTATTGTACTTAATTACTTCTTTCCAGCTCGTCTTTCATAAAATAAAACAAAAATCATAAAATGTATGGTGTACATTATATAATAACACATACGTATATAATGAATTTCCCTTAAATTTATGCGAGTATCAAAAATTCAGGTCAAGGTTTATCAAATCCTGAGGTTAATTTACCTATTTTGAATATAGGTAGTTGAATTATAATATTTAATATGGGTACAAATTAAAATTGTCACAATGGCATGTGATGTCTACGACAATACTGTAGTACTATTATGAGGTACGTATACGCTGCTATTGTGCTTATATATTATGAAAAAAAGTAATTTAAATATTTTAAATTCCGAGAGAAGACTTTGTTTATGAATTATGAATTCAAACAATGCTAATACTTATTGTTATTGTTTTTTTATTTTTAAATTTAACAACCAACATCAAATTTGTCATAATAAGTATTGTATTAAATAATAATGTTAAAATAAAAATTGTTGTCCTTCATGGTATATCACTTTTAAAGAATACACGTGCAGCATATAATTATGCCAAATACAAATATATTCGTACTCATACACTTCGTTACATTTAATTAAATAAAAAATTAAAAAAACAAATGTTAAGGATTTTGAAAACGTTTCATTAACTGCTATTCATTTTTTAAAATATCTAACTAAATATAATTAGCAATTCCCGGCGTTACATATGCCAAGGTCAAACCTTGAAATATTTTTTACTCTTCATTCAAATATTCAACTCGAAGTAAAGTTTTCTATTTCCGCAAAGCAATTAATGTTTCTTAGCATATTGTTCCAATAGAAATAAGTATAACATTTTTGTCACATAGGCTTACCTCCGTTCAATACCGATGTACAATTCTCCATTCTGGTTTAAAACTTGCATACAACGGAAACACAATGTGGATAGGAAGAAGATGGTAGTTTTGTAATTTCAGCACCAATTGAAAAAATAGTCAATATTGCCCTCTATAAATATCTTGCTTCTGTTGTTTTTCCTATACTAAGGAAGGATTTCTAACAAATCTTTACCATCATTAGAACAATAGGAAGATTTTTTTTTCTACTTGTCAATATTTTGCTGTACAATGTACAAAATAAACATTAATTTGAACTTGAAGATGTGCCTGCATTCAGCATTAGTCAATTAAATTCATTACGAAATGACTACATCAAAGACACAAAACAGGGAAATTTTTAATTTAATAGGTAAATTATTTTTTGGGTAATTTCAACTGTTTTATTGATTTAAAAAAAAAAATTCTAATTTGAAAAAGCTGAAAATATGATAATTTTATTGATTTTATGATGTTTTGCTATTTGGTTCTTGTTAATATATATTTATCCTATATATGGGTTTAGAACTTGGATATGTTTTTCTAAATGATTTAAAGGCACAAAATTTACTACATTATAATTATTTTAATTTAATTTTTATTTCTTAATCCGTAATTTTTTGTTGAAAAAAACTTTACATATAAATTTTTAGGTTCCTGTCACTGTTTTTTGCTTTAATTCACCGACGTGAAAATTTTTACAGACACTATTAGCGTATAAATATATTAAATGCTGTTTTGCTGATAAATTTTTTATCATATTTTCATTACAGATCATTATTAGTGATAATAAGATACTATTAAGCTTAACTTTCAAATTAAAATTTGCATAAAAAATTCTAAACTATATCCGGTTCTGATTGGATGGTATTAGTTGTAAATTCAAAATCATAATAAGAACCAATTCTATTTGGTGTAAAATATTCGAAGCTGTTATTTTGTGATTGATTGATTGATTTGACAGTTTCGAATTGTTTTTTGCAGATTTTAATTTGAAAATTAAGTTTAAATAAGTGTAGATACTAGTTATTATGATCTAATAATGATATTGAAGGTATATTTATTTCTAGATACGAAATACGTTTCGCTTATACAAAATACATTTTGCTTATACGAAATACATTTTGCCAGTATTGTTATACAACTAGAGGCAACGGTTAACACTCTTCAACAAACCTTTAGGTAAATTACTTCGATTGTGGTTCGATTCGATTCACTATCGTTTCGAGATAAAAAAAAACAAATCGAATAAAAAGTAGTTCAGATTTAAATTTAATTGAAATTTTAACTTTAAATTTTGCACGATAAAACTTAATGATTTTTTTGGGTTGAATCGATATTGACCTGGTTAAGCCATTTCATACCACTTCTCAAAGTCAAAAGAAAATTCACTCTTATAGGTTTAAATTTTGTGAACTTTGAGACAGAGCTAAAAATGGAATCCGTTGTCAGGGGTGATGGCACAAAAGCTGCCTTTATTTTTACATTGTAGGACAGAATATGAATATTATATATTTTGATTACATTAATTTTCATTAATTTTCAAAAACTCTACAATCAAAAAACTTTTAAGTATCCAAAATTCTCCTAAATGCTAAAAATAGCTACAAAATTATTTAAATGTTACATAAAGAACTGAATTGTGAGGGGTCATTCAAAATATAGAAATTGACCCCTGTTATCTCATATTCAACAATATAAGTTCTTATATAAATCACATAAATTTCTATACTTTGCTATAAATACAAAATACAACTGATAAATACAGATAATTGCCTAAATTCACGTTTAATTGCTGTAAAAAAAAATTATTAAATTTTTATTTTAATGTAAAATAAAAAAAAGCAGGTTCAATTTCTTTAAAAAAGAAAATTACAACGAAAATTAAAGAATTAAGGAATAAGTATATATTTTTATTTGAATTTAATCAAATGTAACTGAGTGCATATGCATAGTTATGTGTTTAATAATTTTCATGTGCATATGTATTTATATATATATATACATACATAAAATACAAATACAAATCCTAAAAAATAAATAAAAAAACAGTCCTTTCAACAAATCACTTAAAATTTACGCCAATTTTCTATAATCAACATGTCAATTCTCTCATACAACCATATACATATACATATTCGTACATAAATAATTGGACGTGGTAAATTCATGTAGCTCGATAATACTTATAATCTGAGATTACTCAACTCTCTGTTTGGTATACGAATATTGTTTCTATTAAAAATTTCATTTTACTTTTATAATACCCAAAGGATGTCTATACATAATTATGAACATAAACATGGGATTGAATTATAGAATCATTGTATTTATCACATATTTGAATACATAACCCAAAATGATTTTGTATTGATTGATATTTAAGATGTATTAATAATGATAGAGTTATTTAAGATCAAAACGTTTAAACATAACAAGTATTTTTATATCTAAAGCTGTAGTAATATATGTACATATGTAATTTGATAATATGTTTAGACTATTAATAATTTTGATCCAGTTACAGAAGTTTAAATATAACCAAGTCATGTACTAAATTAATGAATATAATCATAGTTAAATTTTAAATATTTATGATGAAACCACTGTAGAAGCAAAATAATTAAGAAAATACAATATTAGAAAATATTTGCATATAAATATCAGGATGCAGACCTGCAACATAAATAAACAAATAACACAAATTGATACAAGCTTTTCAAGCTTTTCATATTCTATTCTATTCTTTTTTTCTTATATATAGTTTTGTTTATTTCTTTTTTACTATTATTTTTTTTAATCTTTAAAATTGCTTAAATTCGAAAACAGAATTAGGGTTTTTATTCCATTATTTTAGAATCTGATGTTTTCTGGCTTTCCGTTGAACGAGTACATTATATTTGTGACAATGGCATTGTGGAATATTCATTTTTATTGAACAAAGTTTTAAATACATTTGGTTGAATAATATTCATAAATTATAGTTAAGTATAAATTAACAAAAAAATACAAAAATAAGAACAAAATTAAATTATAAGTGCTTAACTATTCATTTTTAGTTCAGATAAAATCACAAAATAAATTTGTCAATAATAATAATAGTTATGTAAGTCAATTTCAGAAAAATGGTATAGCAGAACATAGTTATGTAGTTTAATATGTAACTGTAATATGTAAACTTAATGTAAGCTGTTATATTTTTCTATAGAATATTTGACATATAGATATTAATTAGTTATATTATAAAAGTTGGTGTATGTGCTATGTACAGTCTATCTAATTTATGCGAATAAATTAATCTCAACTTTAAAAATGCATACAAGCCTCGGTATTTTTGTAGAAAATAGATTTTTGCACGTAGAATGCGACGGTAACAATCCGTGACTTCCATATTGTAAAAAAAAGCTTTTTCTAAAATGCACCATATTCCATATTACACAAAAAAAAAATCTTGCAATCTAGTCTATTCCATATCGTTTAATGTAAGTTTTAAATGCGCAAAAAAAAGCAGAGCACGCATCGAAAATGATGCTTTTTATAAACTTTTGGTATACAGTTTTCCATTTGATTGTATACTGGGATATGACTCTCGCAAAAAAAATTTTTTTTTGTTTCCTTTTTAACTTGTCTTTAGTACAAATGGCTTTCAAGCACGATGCAAACAAAAGGTCCGCTGGAAGTGTCGGGACTGAAGACTTTGATTTTTTTTGTCATCAGTACAATGGCTCTTAAATGTGATGAAGACAATAGGTCCGGGGTCCAAGGAATTGTGGCCGAAACTCTATATCACGTGTTTAAATTGTACTTGTCTAAAAAAAGGTTATTAATAATTATTACAAATAATTTTTAAAAAATTTTCGGATTGGCAACAAAATAAGCGTTAAAAGTTTTTAATTGTGTTCCATAATGTAAAAATATTACAGCAAATTTTGTACTATGTAGAAAGTAAGTTTTAAATTAGTTTAACCCCTTTAATCCACAAGTAGATCGAGGAGGTTAAGAATATCATTATTTTTAAATATATATTGTGTGTTTTCTGTTAATTACAGAAAACTATCTTCGTTTAATTAGAATTTATTACTAACTATATATTAAAAAATATCTTCATTTTCATTTTTCAATCTTCAAATGCCAGAATGGATCAATTTTGACAACATTTATTTTTAACTATACTATACATGTAAGTCTATGAAAAATGATCGGTAATATATAGCCAAAACATAATCTACAAAATATCATGTTTTATATTCTCAGAGATATTTTTCGGCACATTCTTGGAAATCTGAAAATATATATATGTACAATATAAAAAATATATATATACTGTGTACAAGTAGTTCCTTTTAAATATTATTCTAGCAAAATATGCTTATGTTGCAATTTTTTTTTTTTAAATTTAACACTAAACTTTAGTTTTCGAAATATGAAACCGTAACATTTGAATAATGAAATTTGATGTCCATCAAATACAGTTTCTAATACAATTTAAAATTTAAAAAAATCTCTTCCTATGAGATGCCTTTAAGTTTAAGGTGGTATTTAATGTTATTATTGTCAAATATGTACTACCGAATTAATGTTTTTTTGTCGTTTTTTAAAACATATTTTTAATCGCATTAAATTTCATGGCATCTTTAAAATTTGAGTATTAAAAAAGAAAATTATTTGTTGTTTTGTTTGTTCTTGTTGTTGTTGTTTTATTTTTCATTTTTCTCTTGTCATTCAATTGGGAATTTGTTTATTCGCATTATAAAATATTTTTCTTAAAGTATAAAATACGAATAAGAATATATTATAAAAAATATACGAAGAAGTAGAATATGTTATTTATAATAATAATAATAATAATAATAAAAATAATAATAATGATAATAATAATAATAAAAAAAAATATAAAAAAATAAATAAATAAACAAAACAATATGGTGGGGTGTGATTTATTCCAAAAATAAGTTAAAATGATGGTAGAAATTTACTTCATACTTAATAAGAGAAGAAAAACATTACGTTTCAAATTTGAATTTCATATTGCAGTTCTAGCTCTGCAATCTTTAAGTTTAATCTATTTAGTTACTAAAAAGAATGTGTACAAGCTACTGTTCACTTTGACGAGAGTGATAGAATGTCACAATACACAAATCACCAACAAAAACTAACAAAATATGTTCACTTAAGAAACAACAAATCGATCAAGTACCTAAGTAACTGCGTTCTATAATATGTTATCAGCGTTAAACCGTTATAGAAGGTGTTATAGCTAGTAATTTTGTATTTAACTGAAGCTGTCAAGTATACAATCCTATTAAAAATCAATGTTCTCGTCCATATATTGACAATTAAAATTGATGAGTTATTGCACATCAATGTTGAACACATCAATTTTTGCATTCATATTTTGACATTTTGCCATGACATATTGAAGAAGTGTTCTGAATATATTAATAATTTCGAAACATATGAATGACATTGAAAACATTATTTCTGGACGAATGTTTTTTACTTAAACTCAAATTAAAAGTAAGTGTTGTCTATAAAAAACAACAAATTATTTTTGTGCACATTTTAATAATATATCAATTGTCGTGTAAACAATAATTGCTTTAATTATTAAAATTATTATAAAAATTGTTCTTTTTCGAATTAAATTATAAAGTAATACTGTAACCTTATCTGAACATTCACGAAAAAGAAGTAATTTTTTAACTCAGTTCGTTTTGACACTAAAATATTATTGATATTTCTCATCAATATATTGACTATAATATTGTCAATATATTGACAAATATTTATGAAAACATTGACACCCCTATAACATGTTTTCCAGGAACACATGAAAAGCTTAAGGGAGCATATAAAGAAAATTGATTTAATTTTTTCGACATTCTTTTCACAGCCCTACAATAAGCCATATAACAATATCACACTACCACAAACATTTTATATGTTGAGGTTATGTGTTTTTATTTACTATTTATATTTTTCTATTTTGCAATTGTACAGTTAAGTTTTTTATAGTAAAAATGTGTTTGAAGTTAATTTATTTTTTTCTTTATTTATAATTTCAGGGGTCAATCGCGAAAGTTTAATAATATTCAATAGAATCGCATTTATACAAATTTATAAAAAGTCTATCAAAAATTTTTTTTAAACGGAAGTCTATTGAAACTAGTAACCTAATAGACTTGTCAAAAAGTTTGCTTAATGTAGTTCAAAATATTTGTTGGCGTAAAAATAAAAAAAAATTTAGTTTGGAAAATTTTGAAAATACAATAACTAAGTATATTTACTTGACTTCGCCTATTTATCATAAATTTTAGCTGGATTGGAGTGGGGACGTCCCCCACTATAGCGAATGATTACTACACTATCGCATGATTTTTAATATCGTTAGTTCGTAACTAACTGAATGATTTTTACTTTCGAATTAATTTCGTTATTTGAGTTGAGAGTTGATATGATACTGAATTCTGATAGTTACTAGTTTAGTTACTAATTCTGAGATTCGATAGTTTTTTTTTGCAGGAATTTTTTTTAATATGCTTAGCTATATTCTTTTCCATCAACAGTTTTCTTCAATTGCTTTGTTACTATACTCAAAAATTTTTCTTCAAATAAAAAACAACAAATTTTTAAAACATAAAATAAAAATTAATTATCCTCTATTTTGAAACTTCCAACCAAAGTCGTATCAAGAAAATGTCGTTGACTTGAAAAATTTTCTATCCATTAGACTTTCCGCGATTGACTTATATATTATTTGCATATGTTAACATTTACGAAATCAACATACCTCCTTCATCAGTGCTTCTGACTAATTTAGAGTAAAATTAGTCAGAAACATTGATAAAGAATATATGTTGCTTCCGAAATGTTAATATATATCCGCAGATACATGTATTTTACAGTTTGTCAAAATTTGGATTGGTTCGGGTAGTTGCCAATCAAGAATGTTTCAAAACTCAATGGTTTTACAGATCTGAAAATTTAACACTTACAAATATAAAAAAATATGTCTGTTACCAATTTCGAAAATGGATATATAATGCGTAAAAAAGAAAAAGCAAACAACGAGATGTTTACGCGAGATAACCAATATAATTAAATTATATAAAACTTAAACGTAATTAAATAATCGTAAAACCCATTATGACCTAAGATCTCTATTCGACAGAATCCAAAGCGAACTCTGTACAATTCGAACAATTATTCAGTTGTACCAAAGTGGGAAAATTAATTTAAAAACGGCTAAAATTACGAGATAACATCAATAAAGAATGGATGAAAAGAAAAATTGTGTTTGAAATCAAACTAGAGAAAACCGGCGAGTACCAGGTGTGTCCAAAGGACTTAAAAAGGTAAAAAAAATTGAACAAACTTAGCGCTAGAGATATAAAGAGAGTGTAGTCTAAAAAAATAAAAAATAAAGTGGTAATCAAAAGTAAAAAAAAACGAAGAAAAAGTAAAAAAAAAATTAAAAATTTACGTGGCACGGAAATACTTGAAAGCAAAGAAGTTGGCATTATGTGCAAATTTTACTGTTTTCCTGATTATCTCTCTCTTTTTATTTATCAACTATTGTACAATTGTAAGTAATAGTAGTTTATAAATAAAGCAATTTCAAAAAAACTTTGACAAAATAATTTGTATTTACGTAACATTCTTATTTCCATTTAAGAATTATTCTTCAAAAAGCCTATTTGTATTTATGGTTCTGAAGGAAATATGATGTTAAAAAACGAAACAAAAAAACAAGCAATTCTCAAGTTAAGTTGAATTCTTCATTTTCTTATATTGTAATATAATATTTGTACACATACTCCACATATGTACACCCATACATTCGTATCCATTTTAATACATATATTTTTATATTCACTAATATCAAAACGTAAATCTTTTATCCCTGAAAGAGAGATGTAAATGTAATTTTATTGTTATGTCGCTATCATTATTACAGATGTAAAAAAAAAAAAAATTTTATATTTTTTTATTTGTTGTTCAAAATTATTGAAAATTTTTCTAATTTCATTTTTTTTTTTTTTTTTTTATAAAAACAAAAAATAAATAAATATGAAATAAAAAAGAAAAAAAAAATTGGGTATAAATGGCTTTTCATGTTCTCTCAAAGGAATTCTCCAAGGTGTGAAAAAATGTATGAAGATGCAAAAAAAAAAAGTTTTGATTTTAGGATCAGAGTTACAAATTGTTCAAATTTTTCTTTAACGTTTTTTATTGGTTTCCAATAAAAACTGTGTGTGTTTAGATTTGAGGGGTGGTGAGGTTTTCTTAAATTTATTTATTAGATTTATAAAATATATTTGCAGTATAGTTACACTAAATATTAAAAAAATTAAATTTATAATTTAGAAATACTTTAATATAATTATTTAGTGTTAGTTTATATATATATATTTACTTAAATATAATTGTTAAGATTTGCGTTTTGATATAGAAATTTTGAAAGGGCTTTTTTAATAAGTGTCCGTTATGACTAGCTTTAAAAAATTTTTTTTTATATTTATATAAAATATATAATTCGATTTAACTACAATAACATACTAGTTAATACATACGCACTTCTAGTTTTTCCATTTCCTTCTATTTTTCTTTTAAAAATTGCTTTAGTTTAGAATAATTTTGTTAAATATTAATTACTTTTCTTTTATTTATTTATTTTTTTTTTTTTAGTTTACGACCTAATTGTAATCTGTTTGATCTAAACAATAAATAAATAAATATTCTTGAATATACTCGGCATAATGGTAAATCATAAAATGATATGAAACCATAACATTTTATTCATACTAAGACTTTCTTAGCTGTTGCAAGACGTAATTTTATACCCAAAAGATGGTAAATATCTAGTCATACAATACAAATCAAAAAATACAATTCACATATTTGAACAGGTGCGTCCCGAACCGAGCTAAATTTTTCTGATCGAAGTTGAAAGTGTTGCTATAGAAAATCGTTGTATAGTTGGAGCACACTATATCTAGTAGATATAAAAATTTAATCAAACAAAACGTTAATGCACCCTCTCACACATTTACGATGATGAACAATAGAAGTACTAATTTCTAAAACAAAATCCAATAATCAAACCACATAAAATCTGCTATTACCAAATCACTTAAATCTTCAAACGATATAAGAAGAATAGATTATTTTCGTCCAAATGACTTAGTTACTGACTGACTGCATTCTAAACTTGGTACCCATGTAGACATTTAAGTACTAAATTGTTTCAGTAGGTATTAAATTGAAACCATTAAACAATTTTATTTCTGCTCGAACAACGCTTCTTGTACTTAGGTCTCAAATACTTTCTTCTACTCTTCTTATTTCCGCCTCTCTTTCGCTACCAACCTTTTTTTTAACTTTTGCGCTAACGACATTTCATTATATTCCTACACTCGACCATTTTGAAAAATAATTCCTTTTAGTTTCCTTATAATACTTTTCTCTTTATTTTTATTTTGGTTGAGCCCCCATGCAAATACCTCCAAGAGTTCAAACTTTGCATTTGTGTAAAAATGTTTTCCGACATAATGTTTGGTCATAGTAATAAAAAAAATAAAATCAGCTTAGAATAATTTTTTTTCTTCTTTTTTTTTTCTTTTTTTTTTTTTTGAATTTATATACAAAACATTAAATTATAAAATAAAAAATAGTTACCTCGCCTAGTTTGAAATTGTGGAAACTTAAATACCTTAAAGAGTTTTAGTACAATAGATATGAAAAGTCACGTCTACAAAAATAATTGGGTATAAATGGCTTTTCATGTTCCTGAACAGAATTCTTCAAAGTGGGACAGAATGTACGAAGATGCCAAAAACAAAAATAATGATTTTAGATGGTTTCACATTAGAATATCCCATGTAGTTATAGCTAGGTAAAAGATTTGAATTTTATTTCATTCCTGATTCCAGAGAACTAATTGTTTAGGATTATGAAATGCATACCACTAGTTACACTAAAACATAAAAACAGATATGATCTGACGATTGGGCAAAGTTACAAATCACGATATAGGAAATTTACAAATCTTGGATTTGAACCATCCCATTGCCTCTATCAGTGAATCAAAAATGATGATTTAATACCTAAAACTAGAACAGTAACCGGTATTACTATACGGAACATAAAGTAGAAAGCACAATGGAGTTTTATAATTCATGCTGCTGTCTATGAGCCCCAAGCATTTAAAAAAAAAAATCATAAATTTCTTTAATTTTAATTCCGTTCCGATTGTATTAAAAATCCACGACCTTAATATATTGGCATTTTATCAATTCATATTTTCGGTAATTCTCTGTAACTAGTAACTAACAATATTATAAAATTTTAATTAAAATTAGTTTGTAGTAACAAAAAAAAAAATCGAAAATTTTAATAAAAAATTATTGATTAGTGATGGCGACATCTTATATATGTGGCATTTTTTAAATAATATATTATTGTTTTTTGGTAATATAATTTTTATATTTTATAATAATAAAATATAATAAAAAAATAATAATATTCTTACAAATATTTTAATTTTATTTAAAAAAAAAAAAAAAAAACAAAAAAAAAAATCAATATTTTTGAAAAAACAATGATTTTCTTTGTTTCTTAAGTGCATATAATATTGTACAAACCATCATCAACAGAAAAAGGATATTTTGATGTCGCCAACTACATGCAAATAAATATAATAAATATGTATAACAATTGGATGGTATAAGATTTTTTGGAACATGCATAACATAATTTTGTTTTTTAGTTTTATTATCTTCTTCAATTTATTATGTATGTACATCCACATATATATATATAAAGAGAATCAAATCCTCATGATGCAAATAATCTCTCTTTAAAAACCGGATGGCGACAACAAGACGATTGAAAGTTTTTATTTAAAAAGAACGTTGTTTTTAGAATGTTTTATACATATTATTCACGTTCGAATACATATGTCATTCATTTAATACATGATGATATGTAGATACAGTACATTTATACTCTATCGAGTGTATAGTTATTTGTTTTTTGATTCCCATATTATATTTGTAAACTATACACATATATGTACTAGTATATATAAATAGAAAAACGTATATATATATATGTAAAGACATAAAATTGTAAACATTTTCAATTGAATTAACTGAATTTATAAATTCGGTTGATTTGAATTTTATTTTATTTGTTTTTTTTTTGTTTTTGTGAATTTTTGAGTTGAATTTAAGAATTGTTGAAAAATACCATTAACAATAATCCTTTTAATCCTCTCTCAGAATAAAATTGCAATAAAAATAATGAATTAGAACAGAAAAAAGTTTTAAGCTCTAGGCAATATCATCCTTTTTATAATACAAAATTCTTTCAAAAATAAAATAAGTAAACATATATTCTATTTGATTGTCAGTCCTTCTAGATGTACGCTAAAACTATACAATGAAAATTTTGATTTTTTTTGTTTTTATCACTTTTAACTCCACATTTTAGTGAAACTAGAAAATTAAGATTTTTTTAAAATAACATACCCGTTGTTAGAATTTATTATTTATTTATTTATAAGATCTTTCTTATCAACCACGTGGGTTTTGTCAAGCTCTCATTCTTTAAAGTTTTTTACATAATTATCTTAAGTTTATTTCATTATTATTTTTTAACATAATGTTGTTTTAAATTTAGATTTTTGATTTACTTTTTGTTTCTTTTCTTTTTGTATTGTAATTTCAAATTCATTTTTTTTTTTTTCCTCTTTAAGTTTACAATTTTGATTTTAGCCTAGTTTATATTACATATATTAGAAAAATTAAATTTTTTAATGGTTTTTATTGAATTTTATTATATTTTATTGAAAATGTCAGTTTCTCTAACGAATGCCATGATATTAGTTGTTGCTTCTATAGTATCTTGTGTGAGTATATCAAGTCCCATGATTCCAAGCCTGGCTCTTACATCAGTGTATAAAGGGCAAACCTCAAATATGTGCTGTATATTAATTGGGGTATCTGGAACACAGTGACATGTTGGCTGTGCGTTTTGGGGTCCATCAAAGAGATAGCTGTGAGTGTATCGTGTGTATCGTATTCGGAGTCTAGTCAGAACAACATCAATTTTCCTACTGGCCTGGTCTAAACTATTCCATCTGGATACATTTCTTTTAATGTGCCTTAGTTTGTTGGAGAGGGGTTCATTTTCCCAACTTGTGTTGTGTATGTCCCATAAAGTTCGATCACATATCTCTTTATAATCCCTGTAGTACCTTTGGCTTTGCTGTTCGGAAAGTGGTTCTAAAAGAATTTATATTTATATTTCTAATAAGCACACTACTTATGGTGGGCTAATTTTTAAACATTCACAACCATTTGTGAGAGAAATAAATTTGTAATTTAATTTTATGTAAATAAGTTAAGTTGATTTTATATTACTTATAGTTGGTTAGTTCTAATGTTTTTGGAAAATATAAATAGTTACACTATAATGTAGTTTAAAATTTAGGAAAAAAACAATAAATAAATAAATAATTACACTATAATGTATACATATATAGTTTTTTTTTTTTTTGTAAGAATAAATCAACACTATGAACATGCAGGATGTGTTTTGTATCCATTTAAATACGAATACTGGAATGAAATATAGAAAATCAGTTACGTACAACTACACATATCATTAGACTTAGACTTTTGTTTGATAATTTTTAGAAGAAGACTTAGGTATAAAACAATGCAACGTAAATTAAGGAATACTGTATGCATCATAATCATGTAAATCTAAGCCAAAGATTTCAATGTAATCGAAAAATGAGATCAACTATAGCGATATTCTGAGAACCAACTCAATTTAGTTGACTTGACTTATTTCAAGTCAACTAAAAAATTCGTATTGTTCTATATTTCAACTAGTTGACTTAAACTCAACTAAAATAATTTATGAGTGACGGGACGTGGAATTTCAAACTGGGGAAGCACTATAAAAGGAAACATCAGTTTGCTTTGGCTTTCCTTTTCTATTGAAATTTTTGCTAAATTCGACAGTTAAAACTGTTCACATCTATTTCTCAAAGTAGTTTTAATTCTGTTTAGGCAGAAAAACGATTGCTCAACTAAAATAGTTGTTATAGAGGAAGTGTTATTATCAATTAACAAAGCTTAGACTGTTTTTGTTATCAACATTTTAATCTGAAAATATAACTTTAATTTAAGTTCTGATTTTAAGCAATGTAAAAAAAGTGTGAATATGAATTTTCCATATTAATGTTGGAAAATACAACGTATACGAATTATAAGATTTTATTAAAAAATGCTGATTACACCGTTTTATTGTTGTTGTTGTTGTTAATAGATCAAGCATTGGTTTACCATCCTTAACAATTAATAATTTTTCCTCAAAACTTTTAGCAGAAAATGATTTTTTCATAAGCTTTAAATAACACAATTACAATTTTCTATTATAATTATTTATAAATGATAAAAAACAAAATGTTTTAAATTTTTAGATTTGTTAACAAATTAATTGTTTCAAAACTGCATAAAACAAAATTATGGTTGAAAATAAAAAATGTAGCATTCAATAACAAAAAACTACAGAATTACTGAACAGATATCAAATCAATATTAATATAAATATTAATTCTTATTTAAGTCAACAACCACAATAATGCATAAAAATAATTCATTACTTGCTACTTTTTTTGTTTGTAATTTCATTTTGTGTCATGCGATATTTTGTTGTTGTTTCCCCAGATAATCTATTTTCTATCAGATATTTTCTAATTATATCAGGTAGATTTGGAATGAATATCAGCAACTCAATCAATTTTTTTTCCTTTTGATTTTTTTTATTGTCGCTTCTCTTATTATTTTGTTGCTGTTGCTAAATAGAGACAGTGTGTGTTGAGTGTATGTTGTATATTGTAAATGAGGACAATGATATTTAATTTGTCATTATAATAATTATGCAATGTATAATTGTTATAGCTATATTGGTAAGAGAATAATGATTTTTAATAGACATTATTTTCAAATATTTCAAATTTGGGGTATTTTGAATATCTCTACTTGTCTTGTATGATTGAATTGAAAGAACAATAGTAATAGAAAATAATGATGTTTATTTATAGGCATTATTTTCTAAACATACATAATGTAGTTAATATCATCCTATGCATATAATTTTTGCTTGAAATTTTTTTTCATTCGATTTGAATTTTTGTAGTTAAGTAATTTTTATATTAAATTAAATATATATTTTATATTAAGTTGTAAAAAATAATAAATAATATTTTATTTGAGGAAGTATTCATTAAACTCAATATATGGACGCTTCGTGCCTGGTATGTACATATATGAATACATAAAATATACAACTAATTTTTAGGCCCTTCACATTATGATATGTGAGCCATAATATTCGATTATTTTCACTCTTACGCTAAAGAATAAATTTTTCGAAAAAAATTAACTAACAACTACTATTATATTATTTTTACTATTTTTGAATAATGAATTACTGTAATTTGGTAAACGAAATTAAATTTATTTTACTGAAAATAAATTTAATTCTATGTTTAAATTGCTTTCATAAAATTTAATGTCAACCAATGCTCTAATAACCTGAATGGTGTAAATAAATTCTCTCCTTTTTTTTTCTTGTGTTATTTTGGATTGAAAAACTTTTAATAACCTTTCTAGGATACAAAATTTCTTATATATATATATATATATATATACATTTAAGTAACTAACAAACATTTTTCCCTTTAACTTAGCTATGAAGAGTATACTACAATCATATTGTTGTTAGTTTTATTTTTTTTATTTTGCCTGCTTTAAAGTTTATATTTTATTTTTATTAACTTTTTTTTTTCTTCATATCACATCTCCCACCATCCGCATCTCATTACTACTGATACACCACTGAAAACAAAAAAAAAAACAATAACACACAAGGACCCTCAAATTTTTGGGATGCGGTATTTTCAACAGGAAAAAAATGTCGTCAACATTATCATTAGAAAATTATTTTAAAACAACAATAAATATTTTCATGTTAAATATATATATACATAATACACATATAACTTAGTTGTATTTTGTTTTTGTTGTACTTAAAAATCCCATGTTTTCTTAATAATTGTTGTGGCGCATGTAATCCAAAAAAAAAAAAATTTTTTTTTTTTTTTCAATAATCTTTAAAACTTTATATTAGAATAGCAGTTATCCTTTTAACATTAATAGGTATACTCTTAAAAATTACAAAATTTTCTTTTACAAAAACAAAACAAACCCATTCAATATTTTGTAACGGTATATACAACATATAATAATATATTGTTTGTTTTTTTTTTGTTTTTTGTTTTTTTGTTGTTTTTTGAACGCTAATGAACCAGAACCAGGAAAAACAAGAGAAACATTTTTTTTTGTTTTTTTTTTCTACTAATAACACTTAGAAAACCTCTTTGGGACATAACATAACCATCATATTATATACAAAATGAAAAACTTTATTTACAGTATGTTATCATTATAATTGGTAAAAGTTGAAAGTTTATTTAAGAAATTTTTTAAAAATTGTATTGCGTAAGTATTTTACCTATATTCAGGATTAAGTTTATCCATAAAAAAAAAAAGTTATATTTTGTATTTAAAAATTATCTAATTATTTCTCTATTTTTTTCTATATATTTGATAACCTTTTTAAACTCGTTATTTTAGAAAAAAAAAAACAAAAATAAAAAACAAATTAAAAACCACGAGCTTAAAATACATTATATTAATTCTATCATTAGATAGAAAGATGTTATGATTTAGATTTTTCATTCGGAAGGTTAATTTCTTGATTATTATTATTATTATTTTTTTTTTTTACAAATTTATTTATCAAGTGAGTAATATTGCTCGCATAGAGTATGTAGATTAATTTAAGTTTAAATTGCAATCATATTGTATAAAATTAATTAATTAAGAGTAAAAATTAAAAATAAACAGAAAATACATACGTATTACATATCTACACTAAGAGAAATAATATGTTTATCCAATGGTTGCGATAAACATATTATTATTACTTTAAACTTATTATGTTAGATATGGTTGATAGAAACATATTATATTTGTCTTAAAAATATTATAGTTGTGGATATCATAATATGGTTAAAAAGCTCATAATCCAGTATAGTTGTAACAAACATATTTTGATTAAATAAATCATATTATAGTTGTTTTAAAAATATTTGTAGTAATATTAATCATATTATAGTGGCCTTATGATTAAAGTAATCATAATATTGGTTGAAGCAATCATCTCATATAGTTGAATTAATCATATTATGTTTGAAGCAAACATATTATGTTTGCAGTAATCATATTATGGTTAAAGTAACTATAATATTGGGGTTGAAGTAATCATATTACGGTTGAAATAATCATATTATATTTGACGTTAAAATAAAATCCTTCAAAAGTATAAATTCACTGTAATTTTCAGTCTACTGTTGATCTTTACGAAGTAAGTTACGAAAACGTGTTTATAAATGCAAGCGTAATATAAAAATGGTCAATTAATTGATATATAACTTTCTAGGTTGGTAAGTGTTTGCATACATTTTTGCATAACATTTTATAAACTAACCATTAATTTTTCTCTTGATTTTGATAGACAATGAAGTACCTTAGGAGAAACTGGATAAATTTTTTTTAAAAAATTAATTAATAACCAAAATTAAGACGAAGTAAAGGAACAGGTTGGTTAATAATTTGTTAAATCAAAAACTTACTTATTTCGATGGCAATTTATTACGAAAATTGAGGTTTTCTTTAGACTCTCTTGCAAATGCTATAATATAAGTACTTTTTAATTTGAAGGATAATCCTAACTATTAAATATTTATTTTTTTTTATTTAATACAGTTAAAAATAAAAATTATCAATTCTGATTTAAAGAAAGAAGCAACAATTTAACCAAATACTTATTGGAACTCATTGGAATTCATTCGTTGCAAATATATATTTTAAACCACCATTTTATAATTGACAGAAAAATATAATCCTATATAGAAATTAAATATATATTGTGTAGTGTTATTATTTTAAATATAACATGTTTACCTTAATTATATTTATTTTTGTTTCAATTAAAACTAATGTTGTTGCAACCATAATTCAAGTTTGTGAGAATATTATTATTATTGAACCTACTATAAATTATGTTTGGTGTAAACATAAATGTTTTTCATTCAACCATATTATATTTATTTTTAACATAATATATTAGTAAATTATATTTAAAACAACAATATTATAGTTGAGAACAAAATATCGTTAGAAAATAACTATAATATGTTTATTCCAAACATAATTATTTTTGTTTCAATTATAAATAATATTGTTGCAAACATAATTATGTTTGTGAATATAATAATACTGTTGTGTTGACTATAAATTATTTTTGTTCCAATCATATTATAATTCGTTCTGCCATATAAGAAACATTTTAGCTTCATATAAATGATGTAATATGGTTAATGGAACTATATTTTCCAACCATATTATTCTTCTTTAATTTTATAGTTTTATAGTTGAGTATAGTTTTTTTTTTTGCTCAGTGTACTTATTCAATATACTGAGACAATATAAATTATTAATCAAGTTTAACAAAATAAGATCTATAATGATGAAATTTCATTTACAACAATTCTAATATTTCACATTTTATACTTATTAATTTTTTTTTTTTTAAATCTTTTTTTATACTGTTTACTTCTAGCAGTAATGAATTTTCATGATTTTCTAAGTACCTAATTTGTTATCTTATAACCTTTTTTTAATTTTATTCTTGATAGCTTTTTCCAATTGTTATTTAAATTATTTATTGTATAAGGTAAAACCGCCTATTACCGGCAAATTATTTTAAAATCTTAAATATAAGCAAACGGGCAGTTAAATTTGGCAGGAAATGTTTTATTTTCTTTTATTTATTATTAAATTTTATATATACTAGGGGCCCCTGCTGAGTAATTATAATTCAAGGTGAAGTCAAATTTAAAGTTTTTTAAAAAACAGTAATTTACGTACTGACAATAGCTTCGCGATAAAGCAGAAACCACTCGTGTTTAATAAAAAGTTTAGTGGTTATTTAGGACATATAAATATACGTCCCTCATATACTGTTTCGTTTACCGATATATTCCCTATAGTAAGTGGCATTTAGAGGATAAAATTACTAAAAATAAAAAAATTTGTCATTAAAGAGGTATATATATACCTACATAATACATAATTTTAATAAAAACTATATTATTACTACTAATAACATAAATTTAGAAACAGGTACTTAAAAAGATAAAAATGAAGAATTCAAGTGATTTGTTTTTTTGTCCAAGAACAACATTTTGTTAAAGTATGAACCGAATAAAAAATCTGAAACTTCAAAAATATTGAATGATAATGAAGAAAAGTTGTTGGTCAAATGGGCAGCAGAGATTGGGTACATGGGATTTCCGCTTACAAAATAGTAATTTGTTGGCAATGTTGCTACTTGAGTTAAAAATTTGGAAAAGCAAAACAATTTTAAAAGTGGTCTTTTCAAAGGCGTTACCCAGAGCTAACTCAAAGACTTGCACAAAATTTATCGAAAAACCGCTCTCTCTTTTACTGAGTGTGCAATTAGAAATTAGGTTGAAAAATATTTAATAGAGTAAAACTTGCTAGACCTAAACAAAAATCCGGCACGAATTGTTAATTGCAATGAAACAACTTTTCTTATGTGTCCAAAGGAAAAGTTTGTTTTGTTCAAAAAAGGTTCGAAGCAAGTATACAATAGAATAACCAATGATGAAAAGTAGTATATCACACTACTTATAATGATAAATGCTGATGGTAAAATACACATACACATACAAGAGATTGCCAGCACAAATATTAACAAAGATGCCCAATGATTGGGGTTTTGGTCGATCGGAGAGTGGATGGATGACTTCAGAAACTCTCTATGAATATAACGCAATGATACCATTCTTCGTCCACCCTCCTGATACCGTCCACTTAATAAATTCGTTATATTTTTCAATAAATAATATTATTGCGCATCTCTTGTTAAAAAATTAGAATTTTACGGCTACATGGTAGTTTATTTGTAGTGCGAGATTTTATGTCAACCGGGGTTTTTTTTCTAAATTTTTAATGCAAAAATAGCTCAAAAGTAAAAAAAAATATTTCTTTAGATTTTTAAGGAATTAGACGGTACAGACAACTTTAATAGTATTTTTTCACCTTACTACGAAAATGCACTTTTCCACTCAATTATTTTGAAAACTTAGATTAAGTATATTGGTAATATAAAAGTGGACGGAATCAGGGGACTGTTCAATTAATTAAAGGTCTGATTCCGTCCATGTGTTATTAGACTAGTTTTGAAATTGAATAATATTATTTATTTATTTTAGGTTAAAAACCTAATTAATGAATTTTGTATTAAATTAAAACAACAAAGAACTTATATTATAAATAATGTCTTTTAATGTTCAATAAATCATATACGACGGTAATAGGAATGGAATCGCCGGTAATAGGATTTCTTGAAATTTCATGTTCCGGTAATAGGACAATTTGACTGATTTATTTAAATTTAAGAAATAATATTTTTTAATTAAGTTTGTATTACAAATATATTCTTAAATGTTCAATCTGGGATAATACCCAATTTTTATTTAAAATATAGATTAAAATAAAATTTTACAGAGAAAATTGAGTAAAATAACTCTTAACATGCCGGTAATAGGGTACTTTACCATAACTAACTTAAAACTGTATTTGTAAACAATATCATACAAATAAGGTACATGTATTACAAAATTAACAAAAACCTATTAACAAATTAGTATTCACCAGTTTGATAAAATAAAAAATTGTACTCACTTTCATTATGATTTATTCGTGACAACAACCACTTATTTAGTAATAATTTATTAAAAAATAAAAAACAAATTAAATTTAATCTAAATGCTTATAACCTACAGTTGCATTGAACTTAATTAAATTTTATCCTAATTTGGGTTTCGTATTACATATTATATTGGTTATGGAAAAACAAAAAAAAAAAAAAAAAAAAAAGAAAAGAAAAACCAAAACAAACAAAAAACCAATATAATGTGAACAACATGAAAACTTAAAGAAAAACATTTAAATGAAAATTTGTAATCATTTCCCGACCTCATATAGGTATACCGCAATTTTGGGTTCCTAGCAATTTACGACAAGTAAAAAATACAACAGGATCAACAGGAAGAAAATATAATAATAAAAAAAAAAATTATTTAAAAAAAAACAACAACTACAAAACAGAATTTCAAATTTTATTTTATGAAGTTTATTTAGGAGGAAGTTTACTTGTTTTATCCAAACCTATTGGGAAGTTTACATAACATTTTGTTAATATGAAGTATATTTTAAAAGGGCTTGAAAAACTGTTTTTTAATTTTTGAAATTTTTCATTACTTAGATTGAAAGTTTAATTTTTCCTTTATTGATAGTTGACATTACAAAGACAGACGACAACAGTGGAAGTTATTCAAAGTAAAAAAATTCTAACTCGAAATATTTAATTTTAGGAATTTTTGGTACTACGGTTTCCAAAAAAAAAAAAAAAAAAAACAAAATAATCGATTTGAATATACTTAACTTAGTTAATATTCAAACATTTGTAAAATAATTTTATAAAATGGATCCCTTAATATCGTCATATGATCCCTTACACGTATTTATTCAAATTAGACTTGGTTATTTTGAAATGTCCCAATAATAGAAACGAACATAAAATAATACCTTTTTTATTTTGGGTTTTTTTTTGTTTTTTTTTTTTTTTTGGTATTTAAAAACTTAACCGACTTACTTAAAGTGAAAGTGAAAAGTTTTTTATTTCAATACAAGTGATAATTTTTTTGTTTTACACCTTAGTTACATTCCATTTATTAAAACTTTATCCTTCATTCGACAAATTTACCTAATAAGTAGAAGTTATTATGTTTCACATTGAAAAAACAAAAAAAAAAAAAAAATCAAAATTGGATGAAAATTTAGAACAAAAACAAAAAAAAATAAGACAAAAATTGGAAACTTTGTTTTGCCAAGTTTTCATCAAGTTTTTTGTTTGTTTCTATTTTTGAACCCTTATTTTTTGCTAACTTAAATCTAGGTGAATTTTTAAATAAATTTTATTTTTTGGTTCTTCAAATTTCAGAAAACAGTTGCGTTTTTTTTTCGCAATAATTTTTGTACAATAACAATAAAAAAGTGTTGCCGTTTATGACTTCACATAGTCTAAACAATATATTTAATGCTTTTACTCAGCTAAATAATTTCTAAATGCAATCTGATTGATTTAGTGAATATTAGTTGTAGTCTTTTGAATTGCCCGCAGTTCAAATTGAATGTTTTAATGTTTGTAACTATTGTTTTTTCTCTCGTTTTAATTGCAGCCTCTAACAATGGAGTTACTGACTTAACCTATATTGCTGACATTTAAAATTTTGTTTTAATTATCAACAATAGAAGTTTTTTGTAATCAGAGCATAAATACTGTACAATCGGAAGCAAACAATAATTTTTGACTAAAATATTCTTATAATCGAACAACATTTGATTATTTTTAACTGTAGACTAAGAGTATTTATATATGGATATATTCTAGTGTTATTAGGATCTATTCAATAAATTCTAGAATATATTTATTTAAGATTCTTTCTTTATATTTTTTACCCTTGTTGGGATGTCTCTAATTAATTAACAGAACACTTAACTATACTCTGTAATTTGGGGTTACAATAATTGTTATCTAAATATATTTTAAATCTAATGTTCAGAAACATATCTTTAGAATACGGTAAAATTTAGATAATTTTAAAATAAATAGACAGCAGCTTATTGTAAGGTTTTGTTATTGTGCTTACATAAAGTATAATATACAATACATACTAGAACCAATGTTCACATATTACCGCAAGCAAGACTCTCAAGTCCTCTGATAATAACGGTTGAGATAAGAAAAGCTATTAACATAACAAAAAAAAAAATAGTGACCCTGATGAACTATCATCAGAAATTCTTAAATTAATTGATGATGACAATCTAATCATCTTAGAAAGAATCTTAAATAAAATCCATGGTACTAGAATATACCCAGAAGAATGGCTAAAATCAACGATGCCTAAAAAAACAAATGCAAAAAAAATTTAACCATCATCGACTTATAAGTTTAATGAGCCACACATTAAAGATATTTTTAAAAATTATTCACTTTCGAATCTATAGGAAATATGAAAGTACAATTCGTATAGTACAACATTTGGCTTTAGAACAGGCCTTGGTACTAGGGAAGCTCTTCTTGGCCTCCAAATTTTGATTCAAAACTGTCGAGATATTGAGAAGGATTTGTTTCTCTGGTTTATAGATTATGAAAAAGCTTTTGGCAGTTCTTCTGATTTTTTTGGTTAAAATATACCGTAGACGTAGAACACTGAAGATATCATGGGTAGATCGAGTGAACAATATTGAGGTTCTAGGTAGAGACCGGGAGTTGTTATTAACAATCAAACGCAGAAAACAACTTATCTGGGTCAAATGACGCGAAATTACAAATATCATATTCTAGAACTGATTCTGCAAGGTGAAATTGAAGACATAAGACATGATGGCAGAAAATAAATGTCATGACTAAGAAAAATCAGTCAATGGATGGACCTCCAAACGATGGGAGAACTAATGCACGAATCGCAGAGACCTTTAGAAATGATAAATGATAAATATTGTGTTAATTCGTACTTTTTTATATATATGGATATAAATATCTATATATATATATATATATATATAGAAAACATTTACTTATTTCTTAGTTTAAATTTAATAATTGATATCATTATCAATATCAGTGTCCTAAAACTCAGAAAATGAGCCATAGGGTTGATTGATAAAATTTAAACAATCGATTAAATAGAAATTATGTTTTGTAATATCTAGAGCGGACAAATTTTGGATGCAGTAGCGTTCTGAAGGACATAACTTCTGTTTGTAGGACATTTGATTAATATTATCATAATACAGAATACAGAATATTATAAACAGTGTTTTATGATATCGACACATTTTGGATAAATTATACAAACAAAATTATTTGTTACCAGTTATACGAGTAAATGTAGAGAACTGGTGCTTGAACATGTATACTCTTAGTTAAAAATTGACGTGAAGTAATGTACAGCTCCGAAAATTTAAAATAATTTTTCAACATGAATTCGATGAAACAAGCAGCATAAAATGATAGATAAAAACATAAAGTACTTACATATAGTTTAAAAATATATCCCATTCTTCAATCCAGATGTCAAATTTGAAGATTTTTTTTTTGAAAAATCTTGTTATTAACAGACTTGAGATTATTCTTGACCAAACTTTCAATTTATAATGGCAATTAAATTTAAATCATAATAGATTAAGTTTAGTTTTAATAGGTCGTTTGAATTTTTTAAAAGACTGGGATTAACAATGAATGTGTTGTATTTCAAAGTTATGAAAAATTTATACTCTTCTCCACAATGAGAATTAGTTGGCAATATAAAAAAGAGTAGTAAAATCTACTCCTAGCAATGAAATATTATATAATATGGACAGTTATCGTAACCTACCTAATTTGAATTAAATTATCTTTTATAGTTTGAAATATGAAGGGTCAATCTAACTTCGTAGGCTATTAAGATAAATTCTGATGTGTTATGTCTTCTAAATACAGTATTTTCAATCTAACCTACATTTTAAAATTTAAAATATTTAATTTTTTTGTAAAACAGGCTCCAAAACTATGAATTTAATTTTATTGAATAAAGCATAAAAAAAGGATATGATCTGATGTCCTTTTATACATATATATATATATATATATATATATATATATATATATATATAACATAGAAAATAATATAAAAGAAAATAATTTCATGATACGCGTTTTTTGTCTATAACAATTGAAATATTTTATTATTTTGTTGGTTTTGTTGGGTTTTTGTTTTTTTCTTTTGAACCCTTCAGGACTTTTAAAACAATATTTTTCAAAAGGTTTTGCTTTTTTCTACTTGAAACAGGATAAAATCACAAATATAAAGTTAAATTTGTTGTTTTTTTTTCTTTAATTTTTAATTCATATAAAAATTTTCTTTACAAAATTGGAAATTTAATTTTTTTTTTGTTTATAAATGGATAGGTATTTAGGTAGGAGAGATGAAAATATTGCGTTCTCTCATATTCTATTTGTGACAACTTGGAAGTTAAATTGGAAGTTATAAAGTTCACCAAAGATAAATTGTAAGAATTGTAATTTTATAAAATGGAAATAAATTGAAAGTATAAAAAACAAAAAAAAAAAAAAAAAATTAAATAAAAAAGGATGTTATTTCAGGATTGTTTTTATTAAAGTTATTGGAACAGAAGAAAAGCGATAATAGAAGAAAATTGATATGTCAGATACATGTTTGTTAAACTTAGACAATTTATATAAGTGATTTTTTTTTTTTTTTATATTTTTTATTTAAATGAACAAATCAAGTAAATGTATAAAATGATCTTAATAAGATATTTTTGTTTATATTCGAAAAGATAACTGTAAAAATAGGTTACATCTGTTAGACCTTAAAAAATATGTTATTATAAATATTAAAAAATGTAATGAATTTTAAAGGTTACAAAGTTTGATTACTTATATATATAGGTCATGTTATTCAAATTCAAAATATTATGCCTACAATCATTTGAATAACTTTTAAAGTATTTGGAATTAAGTAAACCGAATTTGAATGAAAAGTTAGATTTTGTTTTGTATTTAAAAAAAAAAAAAAAATATGAGGAAAGATGAAAAAAAAAATTTGTCCTAAAATAATAAAATGTTTAGAAAAGAAAAAATTTAAATGGAAATAAAATATAGTCAGTTATTGAAAAAATTTTACCAAGAAAATAAAAACATACTTAATGGCGACCCAATTTTTAATGTTAATAGTTTAGTTTAAGTTAAATTTTACTTTTTTGCTTTACAAATATGTTAGAGCATGAATTTAGTACATGGAGCCGATTTGCTAGTACCGATTTACTAGTACACTAAAATTGTACCAATTTACTAATTCAACTAAAAAATCATTGGTTTTGGGATTTTCTAGCTCAAAATTGCAATATTAAAGAAATTAATAAGAAAAAACATTTATTTTTTGAAATATAAGAAACTAGCAAAATTAGCCGACTTTGTACGGGTCGAACACAAAATGTGTAGAATTTACTTCAATGAAGTTTGATTTATGAATCGAATTGAAAAATATTGGTTCATCAAAAATATTCTAATATTTTTCTTCACTACGACAACAAAATCAAAAATACTACGACTTAAAATATACTTATATTAAAATTATTTATTTGTAAACAATATTTCGGGTTTTTTCTGATGTAGTAACTATAAACAAACACATCTCGAAAAAAAGATATGTTCGCCCTTTCCAATCAATCAATTTGAATTTATGCTTCAATGAAATGAGGATGCAAAGTTATTATTATTAATCTAGTACCAAGTTTTAGATGCTTCAAATTTCGTAAAAGCAATATTGGAACTGCTACTTTTAATTTCAATTGGTGAGGATGCTAACCATATCAAAACCAACGAATAAAAAAACTCTGTTTGGAAGTTAACAGCTTCATTTTCATTGGTAACTTGGCAACATTCAATTGCATAGATATATAAATATATATATATATATATATATATATATTTGTATGTACATGCACGCCCTGGAATACTCTGCAGTATTTTCTGATTAATAAAACAGTTTGTTACATTTTTTGTGGCTCATTAACATAGCCATTTCCCATAGTCATGTAAAATTTGTATACTGATTCCTAAGATTCGGAAATACTTTTTCAGGAAAATACGTGTTTGTTTATTTTTCATAGTGTATATATTTTTAAGTCTGTAACAAAATTGTTTTTTGAAATATTCGTGATAGGTGTTGCGGGTTGTATAGCACCAACACGAATCAGTCAAAAATTTTTAAATCGGTAACAGTCGTTTTTCTTTATCTTTAACAGAATATTTCAGTGTACATTTTCATGTCTGTAGCACAGTTGGTTTTAGAAATAATTCTGATAAGTGCTGGGAGTTAAACCAGCCCGAATTTTAACAAACTGTAAAATACGTATTTGTCTTTTTTTGATAGAGCATGTCTGTTGCACAATTGGTTTCTGAAATATTACTGATATAAGTGCTAGGAGTTGTACGGCAGAGACCCGAACCAGTCCTAATTTTCAAAATCGGTAACAGTAGGATCTCTTTATTTGTGAAAGAGTATCTAAGTGTAAATTTGCATATCTGTAACACAATTGGTTTTTGAAGTGTTCCTGAGAAGTGCTAGGAGTTGGACGGCAGCGACCCGAATCAGTCCAAATTCCCGAAATCGGTAACAGTCGTATTTCTTTATTTATGAAGGAGTACCCAAGTGTAAGTTTTCAGATCTGTAACACCTTTGGTTTTTGAAATATTCTTGGTAGGTGCTAGGAGTTGTATGGCAGCTACCTTTGTGTTTTTTCTATAAACAGTTAATATAATTTATGTCAATTTAAACCTTTAACTTAATATAGAGATAATATTGCAGTAATGGTTTAAAATTTACGAAAATTTGTTCCGCGGAAATTCTTATATTTATTTCATTGAATTTTATTGTTTTTGTTTAGATAGAATATTTTATCTAACGTTTTCAAAAAAACGAATAATAATTTAAAAACGTTTTATAAACAAAATCCATAAAATCTAATGGATTAAAACAGAATTTGAGGCGAACAATTTAGCTATGATCAGTAATTTTACACCCATTGCTGATTAAATTTACACATAACTATATGATGTATTTAACATAAATTACACGCTTTATGTGTATAATTAAGTACATAATGTTTTACACTACTATTGAAAATTACATTATATTAGGTAACCTATTTCCTACATTTTTTGTAGTAATTTTCAACAAAAATTATTTAGAGTACTTATGAAAAAAATTGTAAAAATGAAAACGCTGTAATAAACAAAATAAGTGCCACAGATCATGGAAGTGGTCAACAAAAGTTTCAATTCAGATCAAATCAAAAATCGTATCCAAATTAAAAAGAAAAATTTTTTTAATTTCATAGAATTTTGTTTGAAATACCAATTACAGTACTGGTCATAAAAAAAAGTGCAATCGATGCAATAAAAGTCATGGTAATATGTGTTCAGCCACAAATTGGCAGTTTTATAAATGCAAGAGAATCGGGCATCATATCAGTGCCAGGTGCAATGCCTAAACCTTTACCTATACAATTTGTTGAAATGAAAATTCTATTTTTTTGATTTTGTATCTTATACAATGTTCGCATTATTGAGTTAACTATGATTAAATCTCTAACTATAGTAAACATAATTTAAGTGCGATTTGTTTTTTTTTTTTCATATAAAACTAATCATACTTGTAACTGTAGTTAAAAATAAATCACACTTAAATTATGTTAAATTCACGTTCACAACCCTGCTTTTATGTATATCGTATTTTTTATTGTATTTTTTTATTTTTGTGCAACCTGACAATGATATTTTTGAAGTTTCAAACAATTCAAAATGTAAACAAAATTATAATATACCTAGACCCACATATTCAACAAGATATATTTCATACAATTAATAGTAAAAATAATTAATTGTAAAAATAATAAAAGAAAATAAATTAATATTTATTAATCGTTAGTAAATTTATGCAATTA
This sequence comes from Argyra leucocephala, assembly GCA_963942445.1. NCBI lineage: Eukaryota > Metazoa > Arthropoda > Insecta > Diptera > Dolichopodidae > Argyra > Argyra leucocephala. The sequence goes on along the minus strand of OZ012678.1, from coordinate 62,821,775 downwards.
AAAAGGAAAAAAAAATAATCACCAAAAACTAAAATATACGAAAGAAATATATATATATATATATATACATACATATATATATTATTTGCCTAACTAAAAATAAGACATAAACCAAAAATGATTAAACAAAAAACTTTTTTCCAGATATTTCTTTCTTGTAAATTGTACAAATGAATATTATGTTCATTTAATTTATTTTTAAAAAATCTAATTTTTAATATTTTTTTTTATTTTTAATAGCATTTTTGTTTTTGCATTACTTACAAAATAAACTAAAATTATTTTTACAATTTTTTTGAAAAGTATATTGTTTGCTCCATTATTTATTTTTTATTTTGATAAACAATCAAAACGTCTAACTTAACTATAGTTTGTATAATGCAAGCATTTTTTTTCAACCATAGTTAACATACGTAATTTAAACACAATGCGAACATGCTATTAGTAAATCAACAACAGAACGAAATTTACAATAGTTTAAAGATACAATTCAAAAAAATATAACCTAGAAATCCGATTCGAAATTTTATTAATTATATTGCTAATAATACGAAAAATTTGTATATAATTTTTTTTTTTAATTACATAATTTAAATGAAAAGTTTCACTTGCACTTTAAAATTTCCCTAAACTTTGCAATTAATAAAAATTTGATTATATGTATATATATATATATATATCATTAAAAATCAATTAAATATATAATATTATATTAAGTAGATAACTTCTGTAATAATAATAATTTTTAAGAAAAAAAACTTTTCTTTCTTATATATTAAATATTATATAACGGACATTTTGTAAATAATTTCTCAAATTTAATTTAATTTACAACCGTAGATACATTGTTAATAGTTCATTGTCGCTTTCTGTCTTAAAATTTATTCCTTACCCTTTATACTACTGTTTAAAAAATTATTAAATAATATTAATTATTAAAATACAAACAGCATTCTGATTCTAGTATTATTTATATATATACATAAATATTTGTGTAGGTACATAGACCTGTCAAATTAATCATGTACACAAAAATGTTAAATTCAATGAAAACACTGAAAATGAAAATTTATCCCTCAAGATGAAAATTTTTTTATCCTTTTGAAATCTTCAATAAAAACAGTAAATTGTGATGGTGACTATTTAAAATAAAATCGTTGGAAATTTTAATAAATGTTCTGGAAATTAAATCCAATTTTCTGAACGTTTATAATAATTTATTTATAATAAAGTATACATGATTGTTTATCCGAAGGAAATAATATTATATCGATTCTGAACAGGGACTGCAGGTAAGTTAAATAAAATTAGATATGGTTAGATGTGAATAATAGAATAAATTGAATATAGATTCCATTTCGCCATTAGAGGATTTAGATATATTGACTATCCAATCCAATTTGTGTGTGTATAGTGATTGAATATGATGTTCTATTATTAGACCTAAAACTAAAATAATTTTGTAAAATCTTCCTTGTCTACTCGTATTGTTTTTGTGTAAGTATATAGGGTGTTTTTCGCATCAGTTCAATGCTTTATATCATTTTCACTACGTTACTTGATAACGTCACCAATAGTAGCGTTCCATTATGTTGTGTAAAGTAACCATTTTTACACATTTTTTAACACAGCTAAGTACACTACCTTTTGTTATTGTGTAGAAAATGTTTATAGTAACGATATACTTTCAGCTAGGTGCTGAATAATTATTTAATGTCATATTTATAATTTGAAGTTGATATTGACATTTAAATAAACAAAAATTAAAATTGAAATATTTTTCAACAAAAAACTAATTCAAGTATGATAAGTAACCATTTTATTTTAAAAATAATTACACATAAAACTAAATTTAATGAAAAAAAACTAGACAACACCAAGAAAAGAAGAGAATTTTTTGATGAATTATTTTTGATAAATAAATTTCCAAAACAAAACAAACTAACATTAATGTTTTTGGATTATGTTTAGCTGGGGAGCACAAAATGAGCGTTCCTTTTACAATCTATAGTCATGAGTAGTTTACACAGATTAATGGAACGGTACTAATGATACACAAATTTTCCTTCTTACAAGTACAATAAATATATATATCACCAGTGGTTGTTCGCATTTTTGTCTACCGATACCGATATCAACAGCGATATTTACAATTTTTGAATTTGTAAATGGCAGAAGAAAAATGTCGGTATTTATAATGAGTACCGTAGCTGAAAATAACAATGGGGGTTGTTTACATGTGAGACATTAGTAGCTTGGTAACTTGATTAGGTGAAATCATGTAAAGTGTATGGAACTTGTGTTCAAAGGACATTTTTGATTTTAATAAAAGTTTTAATAAATTGGATAACAGCTTTATTTTAGGAAAATATTGGAAAAATGTTATTCGTAATTTGAATGAGCAGATTAATATCGTAACACAAAATGAAGGTTCAAATATTTTCCAATAATTTCAGATTCTTCAGTTTCAAAATTTTTTATTCAGTTTTTTTTTTTTTTAAATCAAATTTTTTCGAATGATTCAACATGTTGATGATTTGCATAACAGGTTACGGAATTTTATGTTACATTCAAATTTAGGTTAGTTCTCAAAGATTATAAATACTAAAAAGATGGAAATTGCTGCCATGTAAAGTAAGTCGGAAAAATACTGTTATTTAAAAAAACAATAACAAAAAATTTAGAAACAGTTGTACATTTTTGGAAAAACTTATTAATCTCTTCATCCAAATTACGGTAAATTTTGTTGATTTTTTCTTCTCTCTTCTTGCAACAAGTTGTGATACATTTTATAAATTTAAAAATTTTAATAAAAACTTTGAAAACAAATTCTCCCAACTAGCTAATTCCTCTTCGTCTTGGTATCTTAGACATCGTTCGAAATTGAACCAGAGCTTCCATACAAAAATTTACTCTACAAATTATTTACTACTCATGGTGCAAACAATGGCGTAAAACAGTTCACTAATGTATGAAACATTCTGCATGAGTAACCCTAATATTTAGGTTTGGAAGCTATACACACATATATGGACATTAAAAAAGAACTGAAATAAAAATACGAACAAACGAATTACCAATTAATGATTTGGGAATTATTTAAATTTTAATTATCCATGGAACAAATTTCCTACATCCAATTGCATAATAATAAAAAAAAAAACAATACAAAAATTTTCCCTTGTTGATTCTGTTGTTCCTGACGTAGTATTTTTAAAGCGGTGGATTTTGTTTCAAAAAAAAAAATTTTTTTTTCCTTTAATTAATTTTTAAGAAAATGAAAAACGACAAGAATTTTTTGAAAACAACCATATGAAAACCCCTTACAAAAAAAAAGAGAAAGAAAACCATAAAAATTTAATTTTGTAATTAAATCCTCTCCTTTTACATCAAAAATTATGTAAATAAATAGTATAGCCATATAATTATGAAAACAAATATATACGTACGCTAAATTTGGTCTAGCCAACTATAAGATATATTCAAATTGAAAAAGAAAATTATTTTAATAAATAAATTATTTTTAGCTACTGAACTAGTTATTGCAATTTTTAAAACCCTAAGACCACTAAGCGCAGACATACAATTTTTAGTTTTCCAACTGTTTGACTGCACATTTCTATATCATTAGTTTATATGAAAACGTGCACACATAAAACCAGTTGCAGGTGTCATATAAACTAATGAAACACAAATGTGCAATCAAACATTTGTTAAATTAAAAATTGCATCTCTGCGCCTTGCTTAACTATAGTATACAGATATTTTTATTTCATCATATGCGACGACGAATGCGAAAAAATACGATCGTCTATACACAATTTAAACAGATTGTTATTATTAGCTTGTTGTATTGCTATTGCAGCTAGTTAGAAATTTAACTTTTTAAATGTCAGTAACCCTAACACTTATGCAATTACAATGTTTATGTTTGTTTTCTCTTTAATTAGAATGAAATGATAATTTTCAAAGGTTCTGAAGAGTTTACGAAATGTCAGCTAGATATTAGAACCATTAAAAGGATAGTCCCAGTGAACATATTCACTTTAGTAAATGCAGTAATATTTAATACAATTGAAGTTAATGAGAAGCATATGTCGGTTTAAGTATAACTAAACCATTAATGCTGCAAATCAAACTCTCCTGTGAAAAGAGAAAATAGACCGCATTTCTGAGAATATAAAAAAGATTGTCTAACGAGACAAGGTAAACAACCATGACATCATTACTGGTCGAATTACACTTCCTTAGTCCGCGATATTACTACCTTTGTTGTATCCATTGGGCAAACATTATGCAATATCCACGCATGCGCATTATAGACTTTGATTCAGGGCAGATGAAATGAAAAATTATAGGGTAGTTTTATATAAGTATTATAAGTATTAAAAAATGGTATACTCATATACAATTAACGAAAGTGAGATAACTCTTTTTGTAATTTTGTTTTATTTATATATATTTAACAACTGGTTGTTTTTTTGACATATCTCTACATCAGACTAGGAAACAATTAACAAATTTAACTGTTATTGAAAAAGTTTAATTCAAAAATCACTAAAATGAAATTCCAGATTGGCTTTAATCAAAAAATAAATATCAAAAAATTTGCAATTTGTTTATAACATCCATTGATATAAACTGTTTGTATAGGTTTGTATAATTTATGCTAAAATCCGTTTAAATTTTACCTAAGTAAATAAATAAGAACCAAAATAATTACTAAAAACCTTTTTTTGACCATCACAAATAAAAAATCAATTCATGTTTTTTTTTTTATTTTCTAAAAACAATTCAGTTCTTGTTCATTCCTTTTTTTTTTTTTTTTTTTGTAAGGTCTACTAGCATTTTATTAGTATCATTATTACAAAAAACATAGTAACTATATTCGTATCCTTTCTGTTTTTTTATTTTTTTTAATTTGTCTGAAAAACTCTTAAAAAGTTTTCCCATTAAAATTCGCGTTCATTAATAATTTACAAGAAAATATTTTTTCCCAAAAATACAAATATTTTCTCTGTCCAACACATAAAATCAAAAAAAAAAAAAAAAGGAAAAAAAATGAATAAATTTTATATAAAAAAGTCCTTTTTTATAACTTTTTTTTGTTTAACAGTTATTCTGTTAAAAGTTTTTTAACCGCCATAGTATAGGCTGGAAATAAAAACAATAAAATAAAACATAAAAATGACTACATATTTAAAATAAAATTGTAGTCAATTTTAGGAACAGAGAAAAACTTTTCGAATAAGTATGATATTTAATGTGTTCTCCAGTATTTAAATTACCGCATTATTTTTAATGTTTTTTTTTTGTTTTTTTTTATTAAATAATTATTTAAGAATTTTTTTATTTACAATTTCAATTGGATCAAATTTAATCTGATTATTTCGCAAATTCGACAGTTATATTAAAATTATAGGTTAATTATAACAATGGAAATTTTATTAAATTCATTTAATATAAATATTTTAATAATTCGATTTTTTTTTTTTAATGATTTTTATTTAATAATCGAAATTATTGTTAAATGGTCTTTTATTGTATTTTTATTGGAAATTCAAATTGGATTCTATAAAGAATTATTTAACTGATATAATAAATTAAAGAATACCGGTGTTTTGAAAGGATTATTTTTTTTTAGACAATAGTTAAAAGAAAAATTGTCTTTAATAATATGTATATATATATATTTATTATGTTCATTTAATAATAAACAATTAAAATAAAAATAAATAAAAAATAATAAAAATTTAGAAATTAAAAATTAAGATTAGAATTGCCAGTTATTATACAAGTACGTATATCCTATATTATAATACACAAGATGAACGACGTGGAGAGTATAAAAGCAAAAATAATTGAAACGTAAATTTCACTACAAAATTTATTAAAATTTTAGCAAGTTCTTAAGCCAAAAATAAAAATATGTGAAACGGTGGTGAATACTTAAAAACATTTAAAATAGTTACAACATTTAAACGACGGTTATTTCCCAGTAGAGCGACATCTACTCTAAAATAAATTTCATTTTAAATTAAAACACAAACTTATAGAAAAAAGTATAAAAACGAATACACAAACCCAAAATTTAAAATACTTAAAACAGAAGAACAAAAATCAAATCAGACTCTTCAAAAATGATATAGTGTTATGATGATAGTGTTATGATGAACGAAACAATTCCTAAAAAACATATTGTTTGTTAACACAAATAATAATAATATTTATAGAAACAATGGAGATAAAATATCTATATGTACCAAGATTGAATATTAATTAATAAATCGAATTTGTTCAAAGAATATTAAAAAAATTTATTAAAAGTAAAATGATATGGAAAACTTAAAAAAATTTATAATTACATAAATTTATTTTATGTAATAATAAATGTTAGTTCTGCTGTTTAAAAAAAGATATATATACTGTTACACACGGTTATAGTCATTCCCTAAATTTCAATCATATTTGTTACTATAACCATTTTGTGACTATTGAAAAAAAAAATTTCATTACTTTTGTCATGTATGAAAAGCAAAAAAGAGGTGATTTTAGTTGGGTAAAGGCTCTCACTACCATTGTTGGTTTGCGCGCGCGTGACTGAAACAACTTGGTGTCCTTTGAAGATTTCCACCTAGCTAGAGAACAAAAAATAAATAAGATTCATATAATTTGATATGAATCAATGATGATGTTGTTATTCAGGATGTTTTAAATAAATTTACTACTGTGCAATTGCACAGGGGCCCACTAGTATTTTGTATTATAATAACTTAGTCTATGTAAACGAAAAAATAGTAAATTGCGTTGGTGTCGTTAGGGTAACTGGAAATATAAAGATTTCTTTAAGTTGAATTTGTTAAAGGAAAAATCACTACATATAACCTTATACTCATTAACTGCCATAAAGATTCTATTAACTGGTTCATATTTCCCGTAGTTAGTTCGATGAAATACAAAATTAAAAATATTCTCTGATCGAAAACGAATACTTGTGTTCAAGTGGGAGCTGATGGATCGTTTAATAATTTGAACTAAGAATACAATATCAGCTCTTCGGGACTCTAGCGAATTTAATTTAATGAGTTTTAACCGGTTTATATAGGGAGGTTGAATAATAGCATTAAACCAGGGTAAGCTAAAGGAGGGTGTAACAAATGTTTTTTTTTTAGCTTCTAATCTATCGATATGATTGCGATAAAATGGTGACCAAAGGGCTCCAAAGGACTCAAGATTTGGACAAAAAAGACAGGTATATAAAGCTTTTATAATATACTTATGGGTCATCAAACTTTTTGGGCCATCTTTTGATGAAAGGAATTAAATTTATTAATTATGACATTAAAATGGTGTTTGACTGAAATTTTGTCATCAAAAAATACACCTCAGTCCTAAAAGATTATTTAGTATGCACCAATAAAAAAATGAATTCATATACATATATATATATATATATAGTACAAATGTAAATATGAACAGGAAACCTTACATGATTCGCAGGATAGAAACAAAGCATTTGATTGATTGTTTCATAATTCAAAATAATAATTTGGAATAATTTACTCTATACAAATGGAAGATAGACATTTAATGAACTTTGATCGTTTATCTATCGTAGTAACTGTAAAAGACAATATTATTCAAATCAATTGGGTTCTAGGATATAAATAGACTAACTAGAAAAACTTTAAAGTATGTTTGAAAGAGAGAAGTAGCTGTACCGTTACAATACGCAGAATATCAGAATATAAGGCTGTACAAATATAAATAAAAAATGCACAATGAGAAAGTAATTTGATAATCACAAAAAGCTTAAAATAAAATAAATACTTAGCACGAATCAAAGAAAAAAATTGCATAAAACGCAAAGCAAGAAAAAATTGTACCAAACTAGAGTCCTGCAAGATCAAATTAGGCTAAATGATCTCACGCAACAATTAAGAAGAGTACTTGAAAAGAAAAGTAATATATATAGTTATATATATATATATATATGCTTAAAATATATTAATTAAAAAATCATTGATCTTTGGAAAGCAAAAATTGTAAAATAATCTCTTACTCAAATTCCTGCTGCAATTAGGTTATGTTAAATAGACAATAATAAAAATCGATTTCACAAATAAAAAAAATAACAATATGAAGCGTGTATATATATAAATGATGAAGAAATACACTTCATTTAAATATTGTCAAATATCCTGCTTTAATGTTAGTTGCAAATTTACTCATAGGCAAGCATTCTGGTTTGACAAAACAAAACACTGTTCTACAATATTTGGTCTTATACAGTTAAACACGTCTAGTTATTTCGTTTGCGTACATGAAAGTACAAATCAATGTGTCTAACTAAAAAATAAAAATAATCTCTTTCATTGACTGTAACTACAGGCTAATTGAGGATATTGGACCTTTTAGTATTGCAGTATTAGGTAACTACCATTTTTCATCATTAGAACAATATTTTCAATTAATCTTCAATCAAAACAAAAGTTCTAAAAAACAATTTTCGATCACTTTGCGACATAAGCAATCTAATTTTTTTCAAAGTACTTAAATTTAATTTTTTTTTTTTTGTGCTCAAAATTATTTGTTTTATTTTTATTACTGGTTTTATTTGTGTGCCATATTTATCAAAAGTTCTTGTTTTTTACTTTTTTTTTTCTAATTTTCTATCGTTTTTTATGTGAGTAGCGTAAAATAATAGAAAGTTTTGTTTGTGCTAACTGAAAAATTGACAGTTAAGCAATTTTTAACAAAAACATTCTAATCACTGTCATCACCACAGTCAATATCATTCGTATAATAGTGTATATATATTGTATACTATAGCCAGAGTGTGTTGACTATTTACAACAAAATTAATTGCTAATTGTTGTAGACGAGTGAAAAGGATATTTTTTTTTTTAAAATAGCGATAAAAAATTTAAAATGTTGGTAATTAATGTCAAATTTTTAACCGTTTACTTTTATATTGTATTTTTTTTTGTTTTTTTTTTTAACAAGATACCAACGTTAATAACAATGTAGAAACAATAATGTCAATGATGACACATACTGATGATCTATAAATAATTTAATTTACTTTTTATAATAAAATTACACCAAAAAATGTTCCACAGATTTTTGTGATGATATTTCGATGATCGGGTGGTGGTATTTTTTTGTATTTTTCTATATTTTCTACTTTTTAGCATATCCAGTTTGATATTTCGGATCATTGAATATTATTACTAAATTCATAAAAATACAATCATCATCTGATTATTCAATAAATAAAGTAAACACGATGAATACATGATATCCGCATGTTATATGAACAAATTTGGCCGAAGGAAGGAGGATATTTGGAATTCCATGTCTACCTAAATGGGTTGAAAATAGTTTAAAGCTTATTTAGACATTGCCAACATAAATAAGTTAATTTATAAATATTTCAGTAAAGGTCGACTGGCTAAGGTAGTAATGAAATGGCCAAATCAATGTCAAACGTCTACCAGGAATACTTCCAAAAAGATGGTATAAATGCTGGACGTCGTCATCACAAAATTGAAGAGAAAAATATTTATATTGGCAAAAACAGAAGTAGTAGAAGATTCATATTATCTGACCAGAGCAAACATTTTGTGTAGCCTCTGAAAAATAAGTACTTATGCATAACTTAACACAAATAAACTACTTCTAATCAGTTCTCGTATTGACATATTATACTAAGGGTGGTAGTAAATTCTTTTGGTAACAGATTCAGATACCTATGGTCTTTCCAAAAAATATTGATTCCGGGATCTAATTCAGTTCCTTGCAAACATTGTTTAGAGTTTATTTTTTTTTATTGATTTATCTTAGACAACAACCACATACGTAATAATCTAAAATAAAATTTTAATTTAATTCTGGCAAAAAAACGAAGAGACTCTGAAGAAGAAGAGACTGCTGTTTCCGAGGTAATATTTAATTTAATTTCTTTTATCTGTTTTATGCTAACCCCTACTTAGTCTATTGTCTTATTGTAGATACCACTTTCGACACTCTACATACGCTTACGTCGATAAGACGACGTCATATTTCTGCAAGATATCGCTGCTATTTTATCCATACCTGACGATAAGATGCCTGACGTTACTGTGACGTTACTGGGTACGTCATGTCACTTTTTGTCAATATTTATTTAGGTGGTTATGATGAAGTTCGTCGGAATGTGAAATTCCGATTACATTCCGAATTTGGTATGCTGAAGTCCGAAAGTATTCCGCAGTCTGCAAATGTCATTATTTATCCGAAATTTTAAAATTTATGTATGATGAAGTTCGTCGGAACGGAAAATAATTTGAAAATTGTACGCCGGAATTTCTCATTCGGAAGTATTAGAATGGTTCGGAAATGAATTATAAACCATAAAATTTTTGTATTTAGAATATTAGGAGAAGTAGAAAATGTAATAATAGTTTTTTTTTTTTTCAATTTTTTTTTCATTTATGAAAAATATTTTTTTTATTTAGGAATAAAAAAGCGCTTCAAAAGAATAATATATTTTATTGTTTTTAATATTATAACATAATATGTATATATATTAAAAACGATACATATATATTTTACATTCTTTAGAGAATTTTAAATTTTCTCTGATGTAACAAAAAATTACTATTATTTTAATTTGTGTATATATTGTACATACTACAAATATAATTAAGAAAGTTGTATCTTTTACTTTTAATTTATGTATGCATATTGTATATATACATCATGTGATATACATTATCTATTAAAAAATTTTTACAAAATAAATAAAAAAAAATTGAAAATAAAAATGTTTGAAATGAATATGAAAACAAAACAAAAAATCTTCCGAAACATATGATTTTGATTTCTGCACAGACTTTGCAGTCGAAGGGACTTCAGCATACCAATTCTTTCGTATTCGGATCGGAATTTTTTTTCGGAGAAATTCCGCTTCGGACTTTATCATAACCACCTTATTGTATTATTAGTTATTGTGTTGATTCAGGTAATTTTTTAATAATGTGTATTTTTTTTATTTTTTTTGTTATAAAATATTGACTAGTTATAAATTTTTATATATTATTTTGAAGTTTTTTTTTTTTGTTATATTTTTTTTTATACCCCCCAAGGGAAATGAAACCGTGACTACCACATCATAATTGAAACACAGTTATGTGCTTCAACCGATTAGGCCACGGAAGGAATGGTGAATGAATGTATTTAATGAACTCTATACTTTGACGAATTTGGTAAATGTATGCATATATACTATATACGTTATATATTCTTCTTATGAGAATAGTATCAAAATCGGTTGTGCAATGGTTCAGATATTTGTACTGTACTTTTTTCAATTTGCAGATTAATCAAAATGATGATGATAGAATGAGCAGTATTCGAGCAGTAGACATGCTCTGAGCAGTATTCGTCGAACCCAAAACCGTCTGAATAATATGTCTCAATATACTATATAAATCGACAGCTTTTGTCATTTAAAGTTAAATATTTTTTGCAACTATATTTGTAGTAAAGACATGTAGGCAAAGAAAGTATGGAAAAATCCTGATATGTTTTGTAATTTGTTGTAAAATACCATACATATTACATTAAAATCAAAATTTAATAAAAGTTGATCTTATAATAAGGTGGGTGGTAGCTATATTAAGTTAGTTACTCCTTAAACATATTTTCTTTTTTTTTAAATTATGCCATTAAATTATCAAAAATTTATTTGGACTTTATTTTGATTTACAGTTGTTGAAAAATTTCCATAATATGTACTCGTTTATAAATATGTATATGTATGTGTACACATATACACATATGTTGCATTTAAAAAAAATTTCTTTACAATCATTGTTTTTTTTTTAACTCAGATTTACTGTAAACAATGTTTTTTTTTTTTGTACAAAAAACAGAAATCATTTTTATTATTAATTTTTTTATCAAAAGTTTCAGTTAAAAATAAATAAACAATAAAGAAATTTAAAAAATAACACAAAAAAAAAACCAATAATAATAAAGAAATGATCATAACCGTAAATATTCATGTGAGTCTTTTTTAATAAACAAAAAACAAAAACAAAACATTTTTTTTTATATTGCTTTCGTGTCAATTCACAATTTTCAACTTTCATTGTATGGGATATTCAGGACAATGGCTATACGTAATAATAAGTCTGAGTCATAATGATGAATTTTTGTATTTTACAAAATGTTTTTGTTAACGATATTTTTAAATGTTATTATGTCAATCGGTAGTTATATGTATATATGTACATATATATATAACATACTATAGTTATATTATAATAAATTTTTTTAACAAAACAAGGACAATGTTTTAAAAGTTTACTATTTGAAATGCGTAAGATTTATTAATGTTACACAGACTGTCATTGAATTTGTGTTGAAACAAAAAATTCTACTTAAGTACTTAGTACAATTTTATTTTAACTGACAGTCGTAATGTCATCAAACTGTTAAAAGTAGAAATACTTTAACAGTTAAAACCTTCCCAGAATATTACTTTTTATGCTAGTATTATAATCTGCTTTTTATGCAGAATATTACTTTAATGAAATTCTTGAAAGCCGACATTAAAACATATTTTTGTTAATTTATTTTATTTAACTTCAAAAAGATAATTCATATTTTAAAAAATATTTGGTCCTACTTCCAATTTTTAAATTTATTTAAATTTTTTTATTATTTATTTGAAATATGACACTTTCACCCATATTCTGTAGACCCATCTCGCGAGATTGCGTCAAAATATCTCAGAAGAGATAATTTTGTATTCTGTTAGACACCACAGACGCGATAGCAAATGTCAAAATAGTCTCGTGAGTATTTTCTGTTAGACCTTTAACGAGACGCGATAGCCATTTTTGATCTCGTCAAAATTTGTAAACGATAGAGTATCTCGCCAAAGCATTTTTTGTTTTTTTATCAAAAAATTGAATTAAATAAATAAATTGAATAGATAAAATAGTTAAGTAAAGATTAATAAACAATTTTGCAATATTGTTTTTTTTTGCATTATTATTAAAATTGTGTTTTTGTTTTGAAAGAAAAAACCATCTTTACTTTTACTGTTTTACCACTGTTTATGTATTAAACTAAAAAATATTTAAAACATAAATATATTTATATTTATTTTTCATTTAAAAAATATTTTAAAACTAAACCCAACTAATACTTTCCAAAAAATTTATAAAGCATATTTTGTTTATATACCAATAATTTTTTTTGACAGTAAAAAATTATCAGTACTACCAACAAATAAAATGTTCTATCGCGCCGCTTACAGTGTTTAACAGAAATGCATATTCAGCGAAACGAAGCGAGATTTTCTTCTCGTCAACGATGGGTCTAAGAGAATATGGGTGTTTGACTTTAACGACTTCTCATAGCCTTTTATGCCACTCTTCCGTCGTGGTATGCTATTCACGATTCCAATGATTTAAAATTAAAAAAAGTGGGTATAAAAACCTGGTATAAAAAGCGATCATAAATTCATGTTCTGTTAATGCCTTCGCAGCTGTGTTTTGTTTTGGCTGATGCCACTGTGTTTTGCTTCGCATAAAAAGTTTTAATCCGTGAAGGGCTTTACACTTATAAATAGGCTGGCGCAAAGTACAATAGTGTCAATAGTCGAAAAATAAAATATTCTCAGAAAACTATTAAATATTTGGATTATATGATTGAGCTACAATATCACCCCTATTCTAAGTTCCCTCGTAGAGCTACGTCGGAGAGAATCTACGAAAAAGCGATCGTAAATTCCGAAAAAAATGCCTTCTAAGTTTTTCCCGGAATTTAGAATCGCTTTTTCGTAGATTCTCTCCGACGTAGCTCTACGAGGGAATTTTATTTATTAGACTAAATATTTAAGCCTAAATGGCTTTGCAGGTATAAAGAGAATAGAACAAAGGTAAAAAGAAAAGATAGAGACGCATAGAGAATATTTCATAGCTTATAAATTTCGAACATTTATATTAGTATACTAAAATTATAACTAAAACTTAGCTTCACGTAAAAATGGTAGAGATGCCTGTGCGGCAATTATTATTCCTATTTTAAAAAAAAAAAAAAATATTTATTGAAAACTGTGGTGCAAAGATTGTTATATAATAAAAAACCCCAATTTTTGGATGAAACAATAAATTTGTAACCATACTTATGATAATATCTTCTCTCGCTAAAATTTGCTTTATAAATGAAAATACAGAACATAATTTGAAGTTCGCCGAACATTACCATAGATACACGAACTTGTTTGCCGAACACAAAATGTTTGAAACATCTGTTCAAAATTTTATCATTTTAAATTCACAAAAACAGTAAAAGACTTAAATTGAATTTTTTGATATATATTTATTTTCTTTTAAATACATTCTAGATTCGCCATTTTTTTTTTTTTTTTCATTTTCATCATTGTTGAAGTCATATAAATTATTCAGGTAATTCTTATGACGGCATGATTTTTAATATTTTTCATTTTGATATTTACAAAGAGATGGCGTAACGATGGTGTATAACCTGTTCTTTTATACTAAAGTTCGTTTAAATTAATTTGATTTATTTTTTTTTACTTTTAATACAAAAAAAAAAAACATTTTTTACAAACAATTTTACTCATATTATTTATGATGTCTTTCAGACGCTTTATTTCATTCTCCTTTTTTCTTTTAATTTTCAATTTTAAAATTTATTATCTACCAACAAAAAAATAAATAATTCTTGTTTTTTTTTGTAAAGGACAACATTATGAAATTCAATTTTGGTATATTTTGATAGTCCTTTTCCTTCTTCTAAATTTAATGGGTATTTAAAGATACAAATAAAATATTATTAGTGGTGTAGATATGAAAAATATTTTTCATTAATAAATTATTAATTGTCAAAAAAAAGCAACGTGAAAAATAGAGATAGTAACGGAAGGACGGGAAACAATAGACGAGAGAGAAATGGATAAAAAGAGAAGTAAAAAATAAAAAGATTTATAAAAGTAAAAAAAATATTTTTAATGTTTTCAATTTTTGTGCCATAACTAGTTGTTTATTATGAAAAAAAAATATCTCAAACTGGCCTAAAAAAAAAATTAAAAGAAGGAACACGACACCTGTGGTACACCAAAATATTGACTGAGTCTCTTAACTTTGGATTATTGTAAAATTAAAAAATGTGATCATGTTAAATTATTTGCAAAAATACAGTTTAGTTTAAAGGCCGGTAGCTCGGTAACATTTGTGTATTCCAAATCTCTGTGTAAAAGCAGTTAGGGTGTTCATCCCTCCTCTATCTTAGTCTATGGACTTGGAATTATATATAGAAAAAAAAACATAAAAATTTGTTCAAAATTTTCATTTTAAATACTTTATTCTACTCTTTCAAAAAACTGAAACAAACACTAAAAATATACCAAAGTAAAAGCGATAAGAAGACTGAATATCAGCTACGGATCTGATCGTAAGATGATGTTTAGAATACTAAACACCATGGTTATCTCAGTTCTAGACTACGGAAGCTGTATCTACGGACGAGCGACCAAAACAATATGCCTAGACCGAATATTGACTACAGGTACGAGACTGGCACCGGTTGTATTTCGAGCCAGTCTTATTACCAGCATCATATGTGACCTAAGGAGAATCCTCCCCTCCCCTTTATTTGAGGTGAGACAAACAAACAATAAAGTATATGGACTTAAGATATTCGCAAACAAGGAACATCTACCATCAAAACTCATACTAAACACAAGACTTTACAACAAACTTAAGGATAGAACTTAACAATATCAAACATTTTATGTCGGACTGAGAAAACTGTTGGAAATATATAAAATAACATACAATCAAGTCGACATTTCAATATTACTCAAAACACCATCCTGTATTATGAAAAACATCAATATTGATTTAACAATTAACACATACACAAAAAAGAACAAACAAATAAAGAACAGTATGTAAGACTACTTAAAGAAAAGCTAAACAAAAAATACAAACATTTTATAAAAATATACACGTCCAAAATAAATGGAAAAGTCGGATGTGCATTTGAACTTGCACAAGAATTGAACAAAAATACAGACTAGATAATTACATAAGCATATATTCACCAGAGGTATTCGCAATTTATAAAGCAGTTAAACACAAAAATACGATGGAAAGAAAATTATTATTTATATTCACAGACTCCATAAGTAGCCTGCTGGCTATGAATACCTATAACCCCAAAGACTCAGCGGTAATAGAAGTGGAGGAATTAGTTCAAGAGAGTAGCAACGAATTTGTATTCCTATATGGACACCTAAACATGTATATTGTGACTTTACCTGAAAAACGGCAAGTCTGATATGAAAGTTGTGTAAGAAAAAGATGTAGGGGATGATGTAGCGTGTAGGGGATGTAAAAAAAATAGCGAATTTTTTCGAGATAACCAACGTTTTTTACAAAATTTTCAGTTTTTAAAAGCAAAATTTTAAGTTTATGCAGTTATTATTCAAAAACGGTAAATCTGATACTCATTCAACATATACCGTTAATTAGGTGTATTAATTCTAAAAAAAAGCTATGAAGAAGATGTTGCTCTAGTTTCAATTTCTTCTGAGCTGTAGTTGATATTCTTTAGACATAATTTTTCTAATCCGATTTGCTTTAACCCTCTGTAGCCCAGGTTAATTTAAAGATAGACCCCTCTTCTAGAACAATTTTTTTCCTAAAATACTCCAAGGAATCATCCCTTAATAACTTACCGGACCATCCTGTATATGTACTTAGTGAGTAAATGAAAAAAAAAAAATATGTAAGTAGATTAGTAAATTTAATTTCTTCAGTCGGTCAGGAATTAGTGAGTTTCACTGATCCATAAATTTAGTAATTATAATCTAATTTAAGTAGTTATAAGTAATAACAATTTCTGAAAACGATTTCTTAATTACATATGAGCAGCTTCTGTGTTTTTTATTTTTTTTTCCAATGAGCGTTTTACTAACAGAACTAGCCAAAATTAGAATTTAAATGTTAAAAAATCAATTTTCGAAAAAAAACCGATAAATAATGGTTATTCAATTTTTTAAAGTTTAAGTTAAATATTTTTACCTATTGAAGCTGAAATTGAAATTTGCATGTGATTAACGTACCTGAAAGTAAAAAAGAAATAATGATAATTAGTTAAAATTATTTAATTCATTATTTATAAATCTTTAAATATATTTAAAGAATTGATGTATAGCCGCCGCAGAATGGCTGAATATGTTTTGTTTTCCAATTTTGTTTTACTGACAGAGAAATATAACAGTTTTTTATTTTTTACATTTTTTTTATAATAAATGAGTGAGACCAAAGGTATTTAATCCACTTATATACCCACTGGTAACTAATAAGTTCCTTAAATAATGATATATGTATACAGCTTAGGTGAGTTGTACAAAAGTATGCTAGTTATTATAGTAAAACTTACTGTACAACTTAAAGAAAGAATATGAAAAGAAAGCAGAAAACCTACGCACATAAGTAGAGTTTAAAATTAAAATTAAAATAAATTCATTACTAATAATCAGTAAGTAATAACGAATAGTTAATTAAAGTAGTTAAAAAAATGTTTTATTAGTTACTCTAAAAAAATGTGGTCGAAGTTGCCATGGTTGACTTTATTCTAGCTTATACAACGATTCATATAAGTATACACGGCTGTGAAAAAAAATGGGGTCTTTTAAATTTGTGCCTGCAGTTCATGTAATGAATGCAATTATTGCGAAATTTATAAACGGGTTGACATTTTTTGTTCTACAGGTGTATTTATCTATCTAATATCTACCTGTATTGGATATTTATAGTGTAATATAGTAATCAAAATAATATTGGATAATGATTGTACTATCACCGGAAATTTTATTAACAAGGTAAATTTTGTTAACAAGGTAAATCGCTGAAAGATTGTGTTGCTCTAAAATCGCAGTGGCTCGTGAATTTGAAAAAATATCGTGAAAGTAGGAGTATTCACAGAACTAAAGGATCAGGACAACTTCGTATGAAAAACGCAAATAGAGGGCCACTTTATAAAATTTTACAGTTTGAGAAGCCGTTTCAAAACGTCTATACATATATTCGAAAGAATCTTTATAGAGCAAAAGCAGCCATCATTTCATCAGTTTGGTACGATATATTGAACAAAAGACTTGCATGGGCAAGATAACACGAACAAAGGAAATGTGGGACGATGTAACTTTTTTAGACAAAAGCAAATTCATATTGCTTGGCACCCATGGGAGACAGTTAGTGCAACAAAGAGTTGAAGAATGATTAAGCATTGAATGCATGCAAATGTTGTCACCAAAATCTGAAGGTGTAATGACATGAGGGTGTTTCTCGGCGCAAAAATAGGAAGATTGTGCTTTTTTTCCGTAAAAAATTAATGTGGATGTTTAGAGTTATAAACATTTTGGAAAATGAATTGGAGCATTCTGTGAATTTATTTTTCCACAAGACAATGCTCTTTGCCACACGGCTAAAAAGGTAAGAATATTTTTTTGTTTATGTTTCTTAAGTAAGTTGGGTATTTTACTTTCATCTCTTTTTTCGGATTTAAAACTCAGATAAATTTCAGCTAGCATAGGGTAAGCAACGTTCAGAGTGGTAGACCAAAATTGATAAGAGAAAATCTAGGAAAGTGCTTCTGTTGAATATGACAACATGCTCTTTACACTAATTGGTTATTAACAACCATACTTATAAAACTTCTAAAATTTATTAGTAGTGATAATTGTCGATCTGTGGGATCTTGATCATATAGTTTGTGATTTTCCTGGACTGTGGTAAATTGTGTCGAATAACAAAGAAGATATATATATCTATTTTAGATATGTTCAAATTTAGAACTTGCTTGTTCATTGCATAAATAACGGTCGAAGTTGATGTGTTGACACAGATTACTTAGATGCGACATGTAACTTTCAGACAAAATTTATGAAGAAAAAATTAAACAATATAACTTACTACAGAGTTAGCCGAGTTAAATCTGTTTTTATTCTTTATATTTAAAGAATTGAACTTTGATTTTATAATTTTTACTTGTATATTAAATTTTGAATTTTAATTCTTGAGTCTTAATTTATGATTCAATGTTTATCTCATTTTTAATTTTTGATTCACAATTTATGATTCATAACTAATTCTTGATTGTCAATTCTTGTTTTTCGATTAAAAATAACTTTTAATTTTTAATTTAGGATGGTTGTTTTCAGTTTCATTTCAGTCTTGATTCATAATCGATGCGACTAAATTTCTATTTCAATATTTCACATTTGTTATTTTTGATTCATGATTTATTTGTTATCCGTTAACAATTTATTGTTAACTATAACAGATATCAAATCGATAATGCATATATACTTAGTTAGTGTTTAGAATATTTAAATAAATTATTTTATTAAAAACTAAGTAAGATTAAATAGTTAAACAAGTTTTGCAAAATAACGAAATATTTTATCTTTCTGTTTAAAATAATGAGCTGAACTGTAATTTAAATATATTGTATTTAAAAATTAAATTTTACTGTTAATAATTGACAGTGTTGAATCAGCTTAAATCAGATTTCTGAATAATTTTAATACGTAATTCGTATTAGCTGTTGTAAAAAACCATAAATAAATTGATTCAGACAGCCAGAAAATGGAAAGAATATCAACATCATTAAAATATTCAAATAATATGCTGGTATTATATTATGTGAAAAAAGAAGGTATAAAACAAAAGTTCGAAAGTCAAAATTTGAAACTGAAAAGGAGTAGTTAGGTACTTTTCACTTGTGTATTTAAGTACTTCAAATTTTTTTTTCATATTTTAACTAACCGTTTAGCAAAATGTCAAGGTGGTTTGAACACCTACCACGAATATTTAATTTTTTGTATTCCAGAACGTTAAATTTTGATAAATAGAATCTATTTTATACTGCATTAAATTTGTAAGTTTTTAACTGTCATGTCAGTAAAATACAAATATAAAAAATAAATAAGTGAAGTCACTTGCCACATTTTTTCATATAGAGTGATCATCACCGGATGAATGAATGAATGAATAACAGTTCTAAACTATATATTATTTTAATAAAGCATGTATGAGTCACTAATTGTTACAAAAATGGCAGGATTTCTGATATCACTCTGCAAGAGTATTCTAGAATGTATTCTAGACTAAACATTTAATAATTTTTAAATTTTGAATATCTGATTTTTGTTTAACTGATTGCTGTTGGTTTGTCTCCTTAGCATTGTGATCTAAACTAAACTTAATTTCGGTAAATCATTAACCTTTTTTTCAATAAATATCACTACACCATCATCATCGATTGAGATATCTGTCCTTTTTTATTAGGGTGTTATGGTTGTGGAATTCAGTTTTGAATGGAATTAGTCAACTGATGTTTTAGAAATAGAGAAAATGTTTTGCGAGTCAACTGTTCTACGAATAGATAGAATCAATTTAAAAAAAGTTTGCTAAAAAGAGAAGCAATGTTATGTAGGCTTGAAATATTTAACACTGCATATAATGACAGCTAATGACATAATGCAGCTAATGACATAACTATTACGTAACTATAATGAAACTATTCTATTTAAGAAGGCTTAGTTCCTGACAATAGCAGTAGTTTTCCACATTTAATGAGTTGATAAGCCAGTAATTTGTTAAATAAATACTCGAAATATTGTAGATTGTAGTGTAAAATTACAGTACCGTATTTAATTAAGAACGAAAAGGTGATTCTACCTAAGTTAGTGTAGAGTGTAAAAAAAAAACTGTAGTACATTACAAAATTACACGTGTCTAATAGATATAAGTATAATATATATATAATATATATATATATATATATTTTTTTTTTGTTATTTATTTTGATTTATTTATCCTCAATTACATTATTTTATTTTGTTTTGTTTTACAGTTTGCTTTTAGTTAGACCGTATAATATAATATGTATTTACATTTATTATTTTTCAATACTTAGTGAATAATTTATGAAAAATATTTAATTTAATTGATTTAAAATAACATACTTATATATAATACCCATTAATTATAGATTTTAAATAAATTTTAACAAAAAAAAAGGAAATTCTGAAATTTTAATCAAACCGCACAAAATATTTTGATATGGTTCATAAAACCATTATTTATTTATTTTTTTTGGAAAAATTAATTATGTAATTAAAGTATAAAACTATTATATACTTGACTTTTAAATTAGGCAAAAAAATAATTAATTCATATTTTTTGCGGTTCAAATGAGGTAACTGAGGTGCGTTTTTTAAATTTAGTTAAAGAGCTTTTTATTTACAAAAATTACTAAATAAAAGTTTTCGTCATGTTTTATTTTAGTTCATATTTCTGTACTAAGTATAATTATATATAAATACTTTCATATAATTAAATATATTTACATTAATGCTTAGTTATGATTTCATAATTTAAATAAATAAAATTGATAAATTTAGGATATTTAATAAATTCTTTAAATATATTATTTCCATTGTACTTAAATTTGGGAATTTTGAAATAAACAAGATAATATTTCATTTCAATAATTCACATTTAAATTCTGTTCTACTTAATAAATTACTCGTATAACTATTATATTCTACAATTACAAATTTATTTAAGTGTGTCCTACTTTGAATTTTTATATAGAATAATATTATTCAGTTATCCACAATATAAATAAAATTTTAATTATATCAATGCAGCAGGTTGCTCATATGTTTACAAAAAAACAATATTATACTTAATATCTTATTACATTATTAAGTATAAGCATATATATATATATATATATATGTATATGTGATGATGATGACTAATTGCCAATTTTATTAAACATCTAAGTAATAGAATTTCAAATATTACGGTTTTATAAATTGTAAAATTATTCAAATTGCAAAATATAGAGCAGTTAATACAAAAAAATAAAAATCTGTAATTTCAAATATATATATTTTTTTTGTATTTGTAAGATAAATCTACTTAATTTTTGTTCTTATTAGTTTTTTTTTTTACTGTAAACGTATCGATAAATTATTCCAACTTAATTCTAAATAATATAACAATGAATATGTTTCATTTTCCAACTTGAAATATAATTGTGATATATGTTACCTAATGAACTCTGTTTGGAGTAAATTTACTCTTTTTTTACATTATCAAATATCGAAACATTTATTTTTACGATATAAATTAAGTGAATTAAATATAATGAAGTGTTATAAGTACAGTAATCTACAGTATATCATTAACATAGTAATAGTATCTAGTTATTCCAGCAATAGATCTGCATTGAGAAAAAATTAAACGATTCAAGAATAAGTAGTAAGAAAAAATTATATATAAAAATACTTAATAGGTATATATATATACATACGTAAAATAATTTTAACTTATTGTAAACATAAAATTACTAAAATAATAATAATTTAATAATATAATAATAATTAGAATAAAGAAAAAAACACACAAAAATAATACAATCCTGCTAAACTGAACTATAAAATTGTAAGCAATACGAGCATTCAGCTTTGGCTAAGGTCTAAATAAATCAATGATTATAAACACTATATTATATAAGCTAAAATTTTAATTAAAAAAAAATTATTTATAATATTTATTTTAAAATTTAAATTATTTAGTAATTGTAATTTTTTTTATTCAATATACCAAATCAGACTATTTCGCAGTTATCTGTTGGAAATCTCAACACGTTTACAGTGTGTTAGCAGTTGTTGTCGACACTTAATTTGTGTGGGGAAATAATTTTTATTTCAATTCTTTGGCACGTGTAGTTTTTAAAACATCAAAGTTGCTATTTTTTGTTATATTTAGTTTAAACGAAAAATAGCGCTATTAAAATATACTCTTTAGTCAAAAGTGTAAATACTAACTTGTTTTTTGTTTATTCCACTTTGTATATAATATTACATAACGATTTATTTTGTGTTCAGTTTTACTCATATAAATTATTTTGTGTACGTTTAGTTATTCCATAAAAAAAATTCTGGGCTCTTAATATTTTTTATTGTTTTTTTTTTGTGTAAATTGGTGAGTTGCATGTAAAATTTTCTAAAAGATTTTACAATTGTAAAAATAAGTAAAAATCTATATTAAAAAATGATGATAGTTATCTCAATTTTTTTCATATTTAAATTAAAAATTATGTTTGTTGTTTTAAGATTAATTTTTATTCTAATTTTAACAAATATTTTTGGTAATATGATTGTATTACGTATGCATACTAAAATGAAATATAATTGGTTAAATTCAAGGATAAACGAGGTAGTGAAAAATACAAAGAAGGAGTTGCAATTGCATTATAACAACTGCAACACAGTGTGAGTATGTACAATAACTTGTTTTTAAGCTGTTAATGTCATATAAAGAAATATAGATTCAGTAGTGTACAATATTCATATCAATATAATTCGAATATGGTTTCACAAATCAATTGATACAGTGTACAATTTAAAATTGACATCAACTGTATGAAAATCCTTAACCAAAACACATTTGAATAAAAAAAGAGGGAAGATGAGATCAAGAAGACTAAATTAAGTACTGCTTAATTTTAAATTAAGATAAGTATTTTTATAGCGAGTCGCTTTCCTCCATTTAAGAAGGCTTAGTTCCTGACAATAGCAGTAGTTTTTCACATTTAATGAGTAGGTATTAGAGCCAGTAATTTGTTAAATAAATACTTGAAATATTGTAGATCGTAGTGTAAAATTGCAGTACCGTATTTAATTAAGCACGAAAAGGTGATTCTTCCTAAGTTACTGTCAAGAACGTAAAAAAAAAATCCAATAAATTTTACACATGAAATATTGTTTTTACAAGCATTTTGACAAGTAAGTAATTGACTTTTAATTGATAGTTCTCCAAAACTTATAGAACTTCAGTCATATTCCGACTAAAGTTTTTTCTTATTTTTAAAAAATTCCTCTTTATTTTTACACGTCAACATTTTTTTTAAACAAAATAGAATATACGTTAATCACAGTACGGTAAACGTTGATGCGTTTCGTTTTTGCAACATATAAACCCCATAGTTATTACTCATAAGTAAGTATACCATATTATTATACATTTTGATTATTAAATAGCAAATAATTTTTAAATTATCACCAGATACAAGCACTAGCTGCAAAGGATTTCGATTTAATGACCCATTATAAAATAGTTATTATACGCCACAGTGAGAAATGTTAAAATTTCATTTAATGTTTAGCATTAAGTACTTATGATTACTATCTGAAAACATATTTGTTCTGATCTGACTAAAAATAATTTTAGGTGAAAACAAGAATGTGAGATCAAAAATATTTTATACTTTCAAGTGATTGTCGTATCAATTAGATAAGACAGATTAACGGAAATGTACCAATTTCCGCAACCTTAAGGAAAAATTACTTTAAGTTGACAAAATAAGCAAAATATAAGCTTTTTTAAATTTTTTTTTCAAATTACAATAGTTAGCATTTTTTAATTAAAAAAAAAAATTTTTTTTATCTAATTATAATTTAATTTTTTCTAAATAAATAATAAAATATTATAACTGCCAAAAAAAGTTTGATTGTACGTATTTCCGCTCGACAATTTCAATCTGAACTAATTCCGCCCTTATATGAACTCAATTCAGCTTTTTGAATCTATTTGCGATTCACAGTACCTATTTACGATTTTATTTAAAAATGCTATTTAAAATAATTATTAAGAGTAAAATTAATAATTAATTTTTTAAATAATTAACTAACTAATACTTAGTTAAATTATAAAAAATATTTATTATAATAAAAAATTAATATTATCTACTATAAGTAATTTGAAAAAAAAAAAAAAAATAGTTATAATGTAAGTAAAATTATTTGTTACACATAAAAATATTCATTTATTTCAATATGAAAACTTAAAAAAATTAAACAATGCAACGATTTAATATTTCAAACAAAAAAAAATAATTCAATACTTATAACATAATTAACTTAAATATTATAACAATGCAAAAATACAAAATATTTCATATACATACAAAGTAAAGATCACATTTACTACTTCTTAGTTTTGTCATTTTTTATTTGTATGATTTCAGGTACATTATATTGTCCTCTGCGGTTCGTTAAAACTGGAGGCTCAATTTTGCAGACTATGTCACTGTCTAAATATCTTCTTTTACAGGCCATCTCCAAAATGTGCCAGACATTGTCATGGTTTTCACTCCTCTATTTAACTTATTGTGAAATGTATACTAAGAAATTATTTTAGTAATTTATAATGGACGCCTTGATAAAATTTTGGTGGCAAGGCAACATAATTGGATTAGGGTTCGTGTTAGAGTAAAATTTATCTAATTGTTAAAAATAGTCGAATATCTTTTAATTTTACTAAATATGCTTATCATAGATACGCCTTTTTCGTCTACTAATAAAAGGAAAATAATCGCTTATATTTAACAATTAAAATATAATTTTTTCTTTAAATATAAAACTTGGTATGAATTTACTGAAAATAGCTTACACCGGCATATTTCGGAATTGGGACATATTGCACGTATTATGCGAAATTAAATTTATAGGAATGTAATTAGGTCGAGCTTAGTTTGTTCAATTTCGATTTAAATTCGTCCAGTTGCATCCTTATATAATCAAAAATAGGTGAACAACTTAATCAATTATTTCGATATATCATTTTCCTAATTCTGCCCGGTCGATCGTAAATACGTACAACATAAATTTACGTGTCCCTAATTCCCGCTCAAGACTAATTAGCATTTTTAAATATTTTTTTATTTACAATTTAAAGAAAGTCTATAATCTATTTAATAATATATCTTTTACAATTATTTGAATAAAATAAATAAGTGCACATCATAGTTTAATTATTATGGTCTTAACAAAATAAAAAAAAATTTAAACGTTTGAACCAATATTTTCGCTAAAATGTCTACCTAGTTTAGTTTTCTATCAATAACTTATTTATTAATATGAATACAAATGTGCATTATTTTGCATTACAACGAGGAAATAATATTCTTTTTTTATTTCAAAAATAAATTTGGAATATAAAGCGTGGAAGTATTGTATTTACAAAAAAGGGTTCGGGCGGCATAATGTACTAGGGCGGTGATAGGTACATTTACTTCGATTTTCAACTGTCCGTTTTTCAAAGCATTTTCATCGTTATCAAACCGTTCGTATTATTTTCATCTTACAACTAGTTATGCACACAATGACCGATTTTACCTTAATACAATATGTAATATTTGAATATTCAAAAAAGATTCTTTAGTTAGACAATAAATAAGTATTTACTATAAAAGCAAAATATTTGTAGTTACATTGTCTAAAAATTCAAATTTCATAAATATATCTTATATAGTTGGTTAAGTGTTTTTCATACTTTTATCGACTTCCAATGTCTTTATTGCCTCCGCAAGTCTGTGTAACAGATAACTAAGTCTATAGTTGTAGAGTCGTTAAAAATAAAATTTTGTCAGTCGTTCACCTTATGATGCCTCACTATTGTTTTTTCAGTTTATAAGATGTTCAACAATTTTCTTTATTACAGTTCTATTTCTATTTTTCTTTTAACTAGCCATACTTCTATACAATGTTATATTTAAATAGTAAAATAAAATATTTTAGTGAGATAAAAAAAATGATGACTCAACTATCTTATTTTGTTTTCCATTTGTTATCCATTTTCACAGTTACATCTACATTCACAGTTCACCGAGTAATAAAATTAATTTTAAATCATAAAATAAAGCGTTGCATTAATGGAGTTTTATCATGACATCAAACTAAGTGAGTTTTTGAATGTAAAAAAAAAGTAAAAAAAAACTTACAACTGCATTTCTGTTTTAAAAATTAGTTTTTTTTTTTTTGTTTTTCAACAAATGTAAAAATAATTTATTGTATCTAGTTAATAATTTTATTACTTTTAAAAACTGTCAAACAGCAGAAACCTGATGTAAGGTTTTTAATATTAGTTATATGTAATATGTATACAAATGGCAATTTAGTTTGGATAATTTTGATTCACTTATGTGTATTTAATTTTTAATATGTTTTACTTTAATTAGAATATTAGCACAGCACTTTAATTACCATAAAAAAACAAAAAAAAACATAAATATCGATTTAATTATCAGGTAATTTCACAGTTGTGATATTATAAAAATGGTGAATACTTAATTTATTAAAAATATTTATTTTTAATTTAATTATGAATTTATTAACATTTGCTGCTTATAAATAATTTTAAATTGGTTTTTGACAAAAACAAAACTCTAAAATTTGAATTAAAAAAAAAAAAAAAATGCATAAAACAGTGATTTTACCACAAAAATATTTTTATATGGCTTATAAAAACTATATATAAAAAAAAATTTTACATGGTTTATGTTTATAGGAAAATTTTATGTTGAAAATTAATTTAATTAAATATAAATTTAAAATTTCCTAAAAAAAATTATTATTAGATGATATTTGGCGCTTTAATATATCTATAAATTTAACTGTAAATAATTAAAAAAAAATCGAATTAATTTTATACAATACACAATCTGGAATAACTACGGAGGGAAAAATGATAAAAAAAATGTATTAGTTATTCGGAATAAGTGTACGGATAAAGTTACCAGTCGAGTTCTCATATTGAAATAGAGTGGTTCTGGCACCATAAAATTATAGATTAATCGCTTCTGGATATATTCGATATATGCTGACAGTGAACAAATCTTTAGGTCTCAAAAGCTTGACCACTGCAATCATTTCAGTATTCAATTGACTAAATTCGATTTTAGTAGAAAGTCAATTCAAAATTTTATTAATGTTTAATATGCAAAATGATTGATAACATATATATATATATATATATATACTTAATTAATACTTAGATGTAATAGTAATAATATAATATTCAGGTGTTAAATATTGACCATCTTAATTTTTTTTTTATGTTCTTGACAGTAATTAAGGTTGAGAATTGGTCTGGTCGGAAATGCAGAATGCACTGCAAAATCTAAACTAAAACAATAATGTTTTTTTTTTAATAACTACTGTAGCATTGTTTTGATAAATAAATAAAAAAAAAGGAAAATAATTTTCACTTTTAATGATTTTTTTGTTTTTTTAACACTATTAGTAATCTAATAGTAATTAGTAAGCTAATATTATTTCGCAAAAGAAAAAATAATACTGAAAAATTTGCTACTACTTTTTTTTTAAAAATCTAATTTGTAGTTTATAATTTTCAAACCTTATGCTTTTGTAAAATATGTAGTTGAGAATTTACGAACTTGTTGCTTTTGCTGAATGGGTATTTTTTTATTAACGAACTTGCTCTTTGTTAGATAGTTATGTTTCAGAAATGAATTTCCGGCCCAACCCAATTAACTTTTCGTGTATTAAGGGCAGTACTGCAATTTTTTGGTTTTTAAAAACTAAACCGAATCACTAAAGAACTCATTAACCTTCTAAAAACTGCCAAAGAAGAAGCACTTCAAACGTATTTAAAAAAAACTTATCACCATCTGCGCACAATGATTACTCTCTTTGGAGGGCAACAAGAAAACTTAACAACATGTTCCTCCATTAAGAAATAATCATGAAAGTTGGGTTAAAAGCTATATGGAAAAAGGTAATTTATTTGCTTTACACCTGCAAAATACTTCCGAGGCAAATCTCTCGGTAGTCTCACATGCTGAAGATAACAACATCAGCCAGTTCATTGATACGCCATATCAACAAGATCTACCTATTAAAAAATTCAACATTAGTGAAGTTCAGAATTCGATTAGAACACAGCTAGCAGTCAAAAAATCACCAGGCCACGACGAATTAACAACAAGGATGATAAAAGAAGTGTCAAACAAGACAATGAAGCATTTCACGCACTTATTTAATGCAATATTAAGACTGTAATATTTCCCAGAAAATAGCCGAAATAATAATGCTGCCCAAACAAAGGTAAACAGCTCACATATGTTAAATAATATAGAACGATTAGCTTGCTGCCCATTAGGTCGAATATTTTTGAGAAATTGTTTGTCAGAAGACTGAATGATACAATAGTCGAACTAAATATCATACCAAGCTATCGATACGGCTTCCGCAAAAAAACATTCGACCATGGAACAAATCCACAGAGTAGTACAGCATATAAATGAAACATTTGAATGTTAAAAATAATGTTCTGTAGCAGTTCTCGACATCATGAAGGCCTTCAATAAAATCTGGCACGAAGGGCTATTATTTATAAATCATACCAAAATAATCAAAAAATTTTTAGTAAAGTACAACAGCTATATTACAGATATTAGACAAATACAACCAATAGGTCTATCACAGAGAAGTGTTTTAGGACCAGTACTTTATGTTATTTACACAGCCGATTTCCCAATATCGCAAAAAAAAATTATTGCAGCTGCTTTTACTGATAATACTGCTATTTTGGCATCCCATACAAATCCGATGATAGCGTCTGAAATGATGCAAGAAAATCTTTTTAAATTTGAAAATTGGCTTATAAAGGCATAACACATCAAAATCTTTACACATTACGTTTACATATCGTAAAGGTATCTGGTCCTGCAGTAAAATTAAACGATTCACTACTGCTACAAGTGAATTTAGTAAAGTACTTGAGCATGCATTTAGACCGCCGACTTACTTGTAGAACTCACATTGTCCAAAAGAACCTACAACTCAGAATAAAGTTAAACCAACTCTACTGAAGCGTTATTTCAAGCTATCAAATTTTAGCAAATTAATGATATACAAATCAATATTGAAATCAATATGGACATACGGTCTGGAGCCTGAGCCCGAGCGGCCTAGATGGGGTACTACAAGTAACTCAAACATTGAAATAATTGAATGTTTTCAGTCAAAAGTACTGCGATCCATTGTAAATCCTGGTTTGACAAAACCTACAGAATACGAGAAGATCCAAAAATTCCATCTGTAAAAGAAACAGTCACTTCCAAGTCAACATTTTATCACTCAAGACTTAAAAATCAACCGAATGCGCTGATTCCATAGCTTTTAACTACTCGGGAGTCATGCAGACATAAAAGATTTACGCCTACGCCTAGAACTAAGTTGAAGATTTCCAAACAACTAACCAAATAAAATAAGTGTCTAGAAGAAGAAATCATTGGATTTTCTCTCTTCCATCACAAGTCCTCATTCAAATCAAAATTTATACTTGATATCTTGTATTTTATTTATAATAAAATTATTAAGACAGTTGTAATGAAATTAACAAAAAAAAAAACCGTTTTTCTATTTGTTTGTATGTACTTAGTTGTTTATTTAATAAATTTCTTCTTAAATAGCGTAGTCTCATTTTATTTAACTTCATTCCAAATTACACTATTTTAATCCAAAGACAAAAAGATACTTACTTGTTACACTGCATTCGCGTGCAATAACAATAATTTTGTTTCTTTTTTGTGATATAAATTATGACCTGGACCTCATAAGGAAATGGTTTTATGTACATAGCTTATTTATTAGTAGTAAAACAAAGATTATCCACTTTGGTAAAAGTAATCATCCCAGTGAAACTCAGCATCATTATTTTATCATTCTCCTGTTTGTAAAAAATTTCCATTGATTCCGTCCCTGAATGGCAACACTTTTGACTCAAGTTCTTCTTGTAGTGAATCATATTTTAAGATTGATAGTGTCCAGGTATCTTGGCCTCGCTCTCGATTATAAATTAAACAGAGCATACTTTTCACTTACATAAATATTTTAAAAAAGTCACAAGAAATGTCTTCCACCTAAACCAATATTGTTCCCTCATAAGTTATGAAAATGGTATACTTTAGTCTTTTCAACTCTAAATTACAATATGGAATTAGTTATAGGGGGGGGGGGGCTAAATTATTATAATGTCACTAATAATTTAGCTCTTACTTAACAAAATTCGTCCCCTACTCATAGCTCAAAAATAGTGTGATCGATTTATCGTGAGGAAAAATAGACTTACACCTAGTTTTCCACTATTTAGAAAGCTACCTATTAGACTGCTATATGTATTTAAAACACTAAAAATTTATTTTATTAGATCTCATTCCTTTAAGTTTTATTTCTCAGGCTTCTATTATTTTATTGTAATCGTTTATTTCGAATTTTAATTTTTTCTCTTTTTCCTATTTTATTTTCTTTCTTATGTTTAATTAAATTTAATTATTTCTAATGTATATATATTGATATTTAATAGCTAAAACTTTGTATTTTATTTTATAATTTTTAAATTTTTTGCGTTACGTTTTGCTTTACTGTATTACTTCAATATTGAATTTTTTATTTTAATTTTTGTATTCCTGTAACTTTTAGCTCTGAATTATTAACCTAATATTGCTTAATTATATAATTTAATTATTTCTACTCTTGTTATTTCATTCATCACATATTCTCAGAAATATCAGAATGATTTTACATTTATCTAATTTAAACATTACTGTTTTGCAAATTTTTTAATTTAATTTATGATAAAGGTATGTAATAATATGTAACATGGTATAATAAATAAATGAATTTTAAAAACTAAAAACTAAAAAAAACTTGTCCATATCGAAAAACCCCTACATTTTTTTTCCCTTTATCACGAAATAAACCTACCTATTGGTTACCTACTATGTGCCACCTAACTTATAAATATTCGTAAATCGTAAGCAAATAGAATCAAATTGAATATTTACAATTTCTAGAATTTAAAATTAAATAAAATTGCACCCTTTAAAATTGCGAAATTATTTCAATTTAATTAATTTTTAATAAAACTAACAAACTAAAAAAAACTAAAGAAAAAAAATAGATAACTATTCTCTTATGTCAGAATTAAAATAAAAATTAGATTTGGCTTAAAAAATTAAATAAAAAATAAAAACTAAAAAGAAAATATCAATTTACTGTTATGAAAATTTGTAAAACAAAATTAAAAAATAGAAAAAAAAAATAAAAAATATTTCTCTAAGGATTAAAGAAGAAATATTTTAGGAAAGTTATACAATAACAGGACAATAAAATATAATAAATTTTTTTTTTTTTTTCATTTTTATTATTTTTAATCTAAGAAATATAAGAATACAACTTCACTTGCATATACACATATATAATACATATATATATGTATATATATATATATATACAAGTACTGACTAGAAGCTTTCTATTTTAATTCTATATTATATGATAGTTAGTCTGAGTGGAATGAACACTCTTAAAAAAAAAGTTTGATTTTTACGAGCAAAACAGAGTTCTTTCCCATTAAGTGCATCCATTCTATTCATCTCTAATATTTCGATATTGAAATACACTATACTTATTGGAAAAATAAATTTCCTGTGGTAAATTTGCTTTTTTTTTTTTTATTTGATAGTTTTTTGAAATTTAAGTATCTAATATTTTTTTCATTATATTTATATGAGATATCTATAAAATAAAAATATATCTTGATATCCTAAATGTATATAGAAATATTTATGTGTATTTTGTACATCTCAATTTCTTTAGTTGTTCTACAAATTATATTCTTCCATTATTATTTTCTTATTAAAAAATTCATTTTTTTATATACGTATATATATATAAATATATAGAAAAGTGCATGAAAAGAAAAACAAACAAAAAAAA
Source organism: Argyra leucocephala (assembly GCA_963942445.1). NCBI lineage: Eukaryota > Metazoa > Arthropoda > Insecta > Diptera > Dolichopodidae > Argyra > Argyra leucocephala. Next base: position 62,789,080 of record OZ012678.1, on the reverse strand, counting down.
AATGGATGACCTATCTTGAAATAGGTTCTAAGGAGAGGAGAAACTGAGTGTAAATTAAAAACAAAAATAATAAAAAGCAAAAAATATATTGATAAAGAAAGATATTGTTTATTTATTTATATACACAGCTATTTTATAACTTTGCAGTGAGTTCAAGTACTTACACTTTATGATAAGAAAATAAGAGTACAGTTTTGAAACGAAAAACTGTAAATGAAGTATAAGTGTAAGTAAGTAAGTATATGTTGACACTAAGAACTAGAGATACAAACCTAAATCTATTAGAAGAGAAAAAAAAGTAAATATTACAACCTCTTACAACAAGACTGAAAATAATTAATAAGAGTTTTATCATAGTTAACTAGAGAAAAAAAGCAGTTATAAAACTAAATCTAGTATTATCTATAGGCAGAGCTTTGCTTTGTTACAGTTTTAATACAAAAACACAATAATATAAACGAATATGATAGGAAATGATATTATATTTAAGTATTCGAACTTAACTCTAGTTTAAGGTAAATGTACCTATTACCGTTGTAGTATCTATTACCGCGCAAATGTAGTCTTAAATCGTTATAAAAATATATTCTTTAATTTTGCTCAATATATATAAATCTATTATCGTTGAGAGAATATGTTAAGTTTATACTCTCATTGAGTAAATAAAGAAAATTGCGCCAAAATTGAAGACAATTGTCATTTAAATGGTGTATTTTACAGTGAATAGGCGTATTGTATATTTTTACTAAGATTTTGGTAAGTACAAGCATTACTTTTCTAGTAAGCTTTTTATGGCTTTTTGAGTGAATTTTTTTCTATTAAAATTTATTAGATTGAAGTCTTTATATTTTAAATAATTTTTGGTATTTTGCCCATTGAATACATCAAAATTATTTAAATATAAGTAAAAGTAAAATATGCGATAATAGAGGCGCAGTTAAATTTCAATGTGAACCGATTACCGTTGTATACCACGGTTTCTTATTTATTTATGTGTCTATTACCGTGGATGAAAATCAAATACATACACGGTAATAGACGCAATAAAATTTCAATAAGAACTTATTACCGTTTATAAAGAATGTTACTAACTTTAACCAACTTTACTAACTTATATAGATACAAACTGTTTCATAGAAGGGTTAGATTTTACAACTTAATCTGTGGAATATATGCTTTTTGAAGTGTACTTAAATTGGTTTGTCTTACAGTTTTTTTAGTGTTAATTGATCACTTATTTAACGTTTATACCGATAAAATTTATAATTGCACAATGTATCAACATTTAATTTGTAAATTAAAAAAAGTACAGTACTTACTAATATCTGAATCATTTTAAAACAGATTTTCATTATTATTCTTTTAAATGATATATATTTAACAGGAGACGTAGCGAATGTAAATAATTTTTAAAATGTTTTCAATTTAAATTTTTCAACCCATGTATAAAAAAATTATAATTTTTCAAATTGCCGCAACAACAGCCATCATGATTTAAATTTAATTTTTTGAAATCAATTATTACGTATGAGATTGTTGTTTAAGATAAATAAATAAAAATCATTTTGTCCACGATAAATTGAAATGATGGAAAACAATTCATAACGAAATAAGTATTGATTTTTTATCAAATATCCTCGAATTTCGAGGAGTGGGGAAAGCTGGTTTGGTTAATATAACGAATGTTCGCACACTACTCTTTTGATTCGAATCTATGTCCATTAAAATAAATGACGACCAATCATATTTTATAAAATATGATAGGCTCTAGGTGACGCTATTAAAATTAAATAAAAATTAAAACATTAATTAGTGAAATATAACCTAGAGTTTTAATCTTTATTTAATGAAGAGCAATCACACAACATGATTCAGGTTTACTTTAAGTTATAAAATCAGCAGATGATAGTTTGTGGATTAATGAATAGTTTTTAATCAAAATTGAAAATTCAGAATATTCAAATTCAAAATAAGATTCCTCAAGAGAATCATTTGTATCTTTGTTTTTTGCCAAAAACTATAATATAAATATATATATATATATACTTACTTAGCACTAGTATTCAATACTTAGTTCAATTAAGCGCCAGACACCGTATTCAATTAAAATAATAATTATTTATTTATTTATTAATCTGCAGGTAAATCTGCAGACCAACTTCAGGTCCTTTTCCCTTTCGGAATGTGAGGGTTTTACTTATAAAATAAAATAAAATAAAATAATATAGTATTATCAAAAATTAGTTGTGCCGTCAAAGCAACAGATTATACTCATTATATGGAGCCGAAAAGAAAATTAGTTTCTTTAACACTACTTAAAACAGTGCCAATGTAAAGGTTAGGCCTAATTGTTTGCCAGAATACAAAATAATAATTCTTATGACCAACTAGATTTTTATTTCTAAATTTAATACGCGTAGTGTAAGGTAATGTCACTAATAATTTAGTATAGTTATCCTATGGTGTTCATATTGTATTTGAACAAAAAAAAACACTACAATCAGTTTTATGACCTCTACAACACACCACAGATATTCTATAGAAGGAAAATTAAATAAAATAGTAATTTAAAACACATAGTAAAAGAGGAACTTCAAATCCTGCTGCTTATACCCTATATACACACCAAGTACTTATTTTTGTATATATATATGTATATATAATGAAATATCTTTAATATCAAAGAATGATATTGCGATAAAGACGACAACAGCTACACAAACACACACATATACACGCTGATATAAAAATTACAATAAAATTCCCATAGGAAATTTAAGTAAGTGCTTCAGGGTTGAGTTTTCATTTTTCATCTTAGTTTATATGTATAGTTTATATATACACATAGACCTTGAATATCATATACGATTATATGACTATAAAGAATATTGTTTTAAGTTTTAACTATATTATATTTATGATTATAGTTATTATAAATAACTATCCTTAGAAGTTTGAAACTGTTGAATGCATTTTATATTATAAAAAGAAAAAGAAGAAAAAAAAATCAATTTTTTTCTGTTAAGTATGGGAGTTAAATTGAAGGAGGAATGGTAGGAGAGTAAAAGGGAAGCATTAAATGCATTCCATTTTCAATGAATCGATTTTAATTCTAATATTAGTAGGTTTTGTATTAAAAATTACTTCTTCTAGATTTCTAGAATTCTGATAGAAATTAATTAAAATTGTATTATAAATTTCATTCTTTGCTGGCTTGAAGTACTCTTAATAATGTTTAAAAAATTAAATTACTAGTAAGTATGGCATTAAAACTTATAGTTAAGTACGTTTATATGTAAGTTAAATTTGAAATAAATTCAATTTTTGTTTTATAGTTTTGAAGAAGTTGATTTGACATGGAAATAAAGTATAATGAGCTCATATTACAGTATATTTTAGATGAGATAAGACTTTTTTTCACCCTATGTCCCACGGACAGGGTTAAAGGACAATGATTAAGACTTCTAGGAATATAATATAATTTATTTTACATCTAAAAACTCATTTCAAATCTCGAACATAGTGAAGTGATTCTGTCAACGAATATATTTAGTCGGGAAGGATTTCTTAGTTATATTTCAATAGTGGGATTGATAACATTCAAAAGTTGATCGGTAGAATAAAATGATGAATGAATCCATTTATTTAAACAAAAAAAATGTATAGCATAATGCAGTATATAGGTAGTGATTTTGCAGACTTGCCAAAATTTGTCATATATCGAAGACAAACCGGAATCTATAATTTAGTTTTATTTCGTTATGGAATTCGGTTTTATTTCCAGGGAGAAAATTTAACATAACAGATTTTGAGTAAAGCCAAAGCTGATAAATTATCAGAATGAGAAAACTTAAGTAGTTATAAAACTTAAGTGAAAAATTTTACAAAAAATATAACAACTGTACTATCTAAAGTCTGAAGTAAAAGTTTAAAAATAATATTAGTTGATTCAAAAACTAAATTAATTGAAAAATAAAAGAAAAAATTAGTTATACTAACCCAACTAAGTCTTTTAGCAATTTCGTTCTATAATCGTTCACTACCTATCTAATCTGTAAATTCTAAAAAATACGGTACAAATATTTGAACATTTTAACAATCTATTTTCATTATTAATCTTTTAAATGATAGCCTATATTTAAAAAGAGACGTGGCGAAATGAAATTTCTTTTAAAACATATTTAAACGAGGTTTTATTTAGTCAAAAAATATTTATAAACCTAAAAGTTAAATAATTTTCAATCAGATTAGTTATACTTAATTTGTTAGTACATCGTTTATAAAATAAATCTTAAATATTTTTTTTAAACAAATTGCTTTTACTACCCTTCATTAATTAAATTAAAAATATCCTTTGCAATGTTCTTTACATTTCTTCTTTTATCATTTCTTCAATTTATTTATGTATTAGTTCTAAAATCCAGTTTTGAAATATTTTATTCTTACTAAATACTTATTGCGTACAACAATACAACAGCAAAATATTTACCGCTGACAGATACATTTTATCGATTACTGGAGCAACCGATGTTTTCAAAAATACCAAATTATCATTCGATCGAATCGAACACGGTTTTACTCAATACGAGCCGCGATTGAAAAGCCGTTTTCAATAATAGGCACGAATATTCTTTTAAATTATGGCTATACATATTTAAAAAGAGACGTGGCGAAATGAAATATTTTTTCAAATATTTTAAATAAATTATTTCGTTGTTGTTTAAGATAAATCAATAGAAAACAGTTAGTTATATACTTAGTGTCTACGATAAATTTAAATGCTGGAAAATAATTTATAATGAAATATTGAGTACGATTTTTTATCAAACTTCCTCGAATTGCGAAGAGCGGACGGATACTAGGTAATAGTTTTTTAACTATCGTACATTTTCTTTAAGTACTTATAAAAATACTTTTATGTTTCTAGGTATATGATTTAGAAATTCGAACACGTGTTGAAATAATAACTTACTCAATAACTACGTATATATGTACATATATGATTAATATAATAACAGTTAAATGATAAATAAATAATGAATATTAAATTTTAATTTTGATAATGTACTTTTGATACAATTTTAAATTTTTTTTAGAAATCGATAGTTTGCAAAGTGACAAATAAAAATACAAAATCGAATAATTTAAGATACTTCCACAAGTGTGCAAGAGATCTCATTTTAAGTAATTTATGATAAAACAAAATATTACTTAAGTAAGTAAATTTTACAGAAATAAGTACATTTTGCATTTTTATTTTGTTTTTTAGAGACTGTTATTATCTAATAAGAGTATGTATTTGGATTTGAGTTCTTTTTTTTTTAAGTTTTCTAAGTAAAAAAAATGAAAAATAAAACTTTAAAAATAAATTATAAATAAGTATGGTTATAGTTAGTCAGTTTAAAACATAGATATATATTATATAAGTAAGTATGTATATGCTTAAAGTTTAAAAAAAAATCTTAATATTAGATAGTTACATTCTTAATACTCACAGTGGTGATTCTACATAGGAAATGGATTGAAATTAATTTGAAGCTTAAAGTGACAGAGCTTCAAGAAAACATTTTGTTAAACAATAAAAATTCAAAGATTACTTGGTATAGATTTTCTTAATAGCTAAGTAAGTAAAATTACATAGATTCAACAAACACCAAATTACTTGTAAGTACTTAGTTAGTACAATAGTAATTTTCAGGACATCTGCAAGATTCGATATACCCCTTTCTGCACTATTAAAGATAAGAACTACTAGTTCCTTAACTTATCCGATAGTTAAGGAATAACTATAACTGTAAAAATGGTTTTAACTAAAACTTAAATGTATTAACTACGTAGTACTATTTATGTAAAATATTTACAGTTATACGATACCAAGATTGAAATGTTGATTTTGAATCCATGAAATCTTTACAATAATCCGGAAAATTAACAATCTGTTAAATTTATTGTAAAACTATATATATACCAATTTTATACATTATAACGAAATCATAATTAAATGTAATACACATCTACATATATATACAATATACATATATATGCATTAGTATATATATATATATATAATATATATATATTAGTTATAACATTTTTCAATTTTTTTTCGTTTATTTTTTAAGTTCATGACAGTAACTTAGATAGAATCGAATACCTTTTCGTACATTAAGTACAGTACTGCAATTTTTAGTACGTTTTTTTAGTACAATTTTTAGGTCTAATGATTTTTGGGGGTATTTATTTATCAAATTTCTAGCATATCAACACTCATTAAATATGAAAAGCTACTACTATTGTCAGTATCACAAGCCTTCTTAAATACTGTATAGCTTTATTTTTATTTAAATTATCACCATATCATAAGTACATTATTTTTTGAAAATAGGGATCACTTGAAATAGGGGCACTGGACCAGGTCGAAAAACCAATAACATATTTTTTTGTTTTGTCATCATCGGGAATCGATCCTGGATCGGACATTTCGATTTTTTTTTGCAAACACTTTACCTATTGTGTCACTACGAAATAATTTGTTTCTTATTTTTCAAAATTAATAAAATTCACCGCATTTTGGATACATTACAGAATTGCAGTACCTAATCATTTCGATTGTTAATCGAATTTCATTCTTCACATTTCAGTTGAAAATACAAAATTTACTCTGGTCTAAACTCTGTAAAATAAAAAAGTACCTAAGCAATCTTGTAAACATATATTTTTTTTAAGGATAATAAATAAAAAAAATAGCAATAAATAATCGAATTTCATAATAAGCTTTTTTTTACTCGCTCGATCAACGTGGGAGGCATGTGGTTATTCTAATCTAGGTCTTTTTCATCAAGATATTTTTTTTTGTAAATGTTTTGTATTTTACTAAATATTTTAGGTTTTCTGAATATTTTTTTTTGAAAGGAACTTCGACGTTTAATGTCTAGACTGCATTTATGTTAGCTTCATAGTTATATGCTTATTTTCGATGTATAGTTCCGTATTGTTGGATCACTGGCTCATCTTAGCATGCGTTTTTTAGTAGACAATCTGCTATTATGAATAGATCTAATGTATATGCAATCACATTAATTAAACAATATCATAGTATGGGCGTAATAAAAGCAATGAAAGAGTTGAGAACATTTAATAAAAAAAAGTATGATAGACAGAAATATTTAAAGTTGTATGGAAAACAGTAATCGAATAATTGTAGTTTTAAAACAATTTTTTGATGACACATCTTGTATCAAAACTAGTAATTAAAAAAAATAATGTTTCTACTTAAACACAAGCTATTAAAATAATTTCAATTTATCAAAACAAATATCCCCCATCCATCGCAAGAGGGTATATAACTTAGTAATAATTCCTTCCTCCATTTGTTATATTAGTGGTATCTTCAATGTTATCATTATCATTATTTGTGTTCATTTTACAGAGTAAATTACTTTGTTCTACTGTCAAGTGTCAACTACTTCACTCACTGTCTGAACAAATGTAAATGACACCAATACTTACTTACGCAAAAAAATATGTGCGTTCCATTACAACTACTTTTCGTGAAGATGAAAATGCTAAATTACTACTATTATATCAATGCTGGTGCCTCTCATGGCTCAGTTGTTTCTCTAACATGCACAATGTTTATGATTCTTAAGCAAAAATAGGAAATAATTTACATCTTTTAACCTTCTATTAATATACAAGGGATACACTCCCATGACTTGAATTTACAATTTCCATATTTTGTGAGGTTCATCCAGTACCAGCCTACAGTACTTAGATAAGGTACAAAAGCGAGCCGTCAAAATTAACAATGATAGAGATCTTACACAATACCTAACGTCATTAATCATTGCCGTAATGTAGAAGTAGCCGCATTCTGCTTTATAAATATCTGTTGTGCCATTACTGTGACCAAATAATAAAACCATTCCAGCATAATAGAGCAGCCCTTTCTCACAAATTTGACATAATACCTTCACATAATATAAAAAAATTTCATTAGCCGAACCTGTAAACTATTGAACCCCTTAGTGTCTTGCGCTCCTACAAAGATACAACTTAGACGTTTTCAAGGGACGGGCAAATAATTATCTTTTAAACTGCCCGTAAATTTTTATATACTAGTTCTTTATTCTATTCTATTTCCTACATTTTCATTTCCATTTCCTTCTAGATTAGAGGAAAAAAGTACTGTTCAGCGATATTTCTAGATATTAGTCAAGCATTTGATAAAGTCTGGCATGAAGGATTGCTGTACAAACTTAAAAAAATTTTACCACAGAATTATTATTTTTTGCTGCGGTCATATCTTATCGAAAGACACTTTATGGTGAAGCATCAAGGTGCCTATACACCAACTAATGAAATTATATCAGGTGTACCACAGGGTAGCGTCTTAGGTTCTGTCTTATATCTCATTTACCTGCAGACTTACCAACAACTAATGAAACAACCACCGCCAATTTCGTTGTTGATACGGCCATACTGGCCTCACATAGTAACCCAGTGCATGCTTCAGAGATTCTGCAACACAGCATAACCAATGTTCTGTAATGGCTAAAAAAGTGGAGAATCAGGGTGAATGGAGCAAAATCAACACATATCACATTTACCATAAAGAGAAAACTTGTCCAGTGTTTCTACTTTATAACGAAGTAGTACCTCAAAAAGAGGCTGTAAAGTATTTGGGCATGCACTTAGACAGGAGACTCACATGGAAACCTCATATTCCCATATTCATAACAAAAGAAAGCAATGGACCTACGGAATCCAACTGTGGGGAGTAGCCAGCAACTCAAATATTGCAATATTACAGCGTTTCCAGTCAAAGCTATTAAGATACAGCAATAATGGTGGTTTGTCAATAATGATGTCATACATCGTGATTTACAGTTGAGAACCATTAAGGAGAACCATTAAGATTAGTTGCACATCCAAACAAACTGGCAAGCAGCTTGTTGGCTACAAGTGATGTAAGTCGCCTTAAGCGTCCTAGCATCTTGCAGCTACCTAGTAGACAATAGGAACAATCAGATGGGGGCCGAGAAATACAATGGAGTATAATGTTGGCAACATGGTTGGTTGACCACTGGGTTATCTCATCCGCTAGTCAGCGCAATTTACCTGCATAAAAAATGTCATACAAACTACTGAATGTCTCCTTCAGACACATTTTTCATTAGGAAATAAAAAAAAAAAAGAAATTCCTACATAACTACTTATATAACTACTTATTTTTTCTAATTTTTATTTTTATTACTTCTTTATTATCTTTCTTTTTTCGACCACTTTTAATTGACTTAAATTCTGCGAAGGCAGTTAGGATGCTTTTTTTGAATTCGTATCTAAACAATTTGTTTCATATTATTTTTCTGCAACTTCTAAAATGTTATTACGGATCAACTTGCATACAAAATTAACTTCCACTTTATAAAATTGTATGTTCCTGAAATTTAATAAAATAATAATGTTGAATTTCCTATATATTGAAAGTCAGAATTATTTTAATTTCTTTATTTCCATTTACAATAGACGAACAGATGTACATAGGTATAAAAACAAAAAAAAGAAAAAGAATCACCCGCTCAAATAAAAGCCAACAATAAATTTATATGGTATGGAATATGGATAGTGAAAGATTAAAATATGTAAGCTATTTTCAGCGTACAGTACAATGGTGTATACTGCAGAATAGTGCAAAAAAATCTGAACAGATGTAAAATCAAACATATACGACACTATACTCACTTAAACAAATAACTAAAAAAAATTAATTGTTCATTTTATATACAAGTTTTATATATATATATATATATATATACGAGTTATATATGAATCAGTCAGTCAGTCAGTATTAAAATAACCATTTGAATTTGAACAAAAGGATCATGATAACAGTTATATTGAATTGAATAGCTATATCATAACTGAGGGTAATTTAAGGTTAAAAAAATTTCTCTGTAGAAAATGTTAATGTTGAAAACAGGAGGGTATAATGAAACATATAATGTCAGTATGTATTCTATACATATGTAAATTTATTCAGTTTAGATATTAATACATGGTATATAAAAAAATATCCCTTTTTTTAATTCTATTGTAATCGGTATAGTTTCAAATGCGTTTTTAACTTTGTTATTTTTATTTATTTATGTTATTTTTCCTTTAAAAAGCCCCCATTTTTATAATCTTTAGATATTCTGGATTAATGTATAACTAGTAGTTTATTTATATGTATATGTACATTGAATTTATAAAAAACAGCACGAGTAAAACTATTCAATTTATTTGAAAATTCCAATACGGGTATATATATATAAACTATATACATTAAATCCGAATACATTTATATATGAATTAATTTACATATTTAGGTTGTGTTGTGATTTTTTTAATATTTAAAAATTCTGTCAGCTTTTTTTTTTAAATTCCAGGAGTCCAATGAAATGAAAAAAATAAAGTTTTATTATTAAAGAGTAAGCAGTGATATGATCACCATAAAGTAAATAGAATTTTTTTTTATCTAATATTACGTTTCTAATCTCTATTTTAATACATTGGTCGAGTCCATCTAAATGAATACAGATAAGCTTAATTGGTGACATTATGATTTGCATTAACGAAAAGCTCAGTATCAGGTCACATAATTCTAGAATTGTTATTTTACATATTTCTAAAATTTTTGATTAATTATGGCATGTAAAGTCTTAATAACCAAATTACAAGCTATAGGGGCGCATTTTCTAAATAGATTAAAGGATTTTTTTCGAATTTTTAGTTTGATTCATGTTTTATTTTCTACTTAAACACAAGCTATTACAATAATTTGAATTTTAAATAGATTTTAATTTACCAACACGAAAATCGCCCACCCATCGCAAGACAGCTGATAAATCAGTAGTTATTCATCGTTTCATTTATTGGTGATATCTTCAATGCTGAATCATTATCATTATTTGTGTTCATTTTATAGAGTAAGTGTATATATATATATTACTTTTTTCTACCTTTCAACTACTTCACTGTGTGAGCAAAAGTAAATGATAGTAATATGCAAAAAAAAAAATTAGTATTTCACAACAAATTGCTTTGAAGTATATTTTACAGTATTAACTGGATTGAAGGTTTTCTTTTCGAATCATTTTATTCGTGGCTTAGTAAGATCACTTCACGTCTAAAAATTCATATATAAATGCGCAAGAATCTGTACTTTCCTATATATTTACTCTTTTTTTGATTTCCATCAACGATTTAAGTCAAATAATCTGCAATTCAAACCACAGTTTTACAGAATTAAACCTGCGTTTTCAAAGTAAACCTAATGTTGCTGAAGTTGATAACAGAAGACAAATAATTATTGTTAGGGTCATTTAATCATGATTTCACTAAAATTTGTTAATCAAACTCAAATCTGTTTTAATTCAAACGAAAGCTTCTAGGATTTCAACCTAATTACTCTTTTAAGGATGTTAATTTATAAAACACAGATAGTCTAAGCATTTGAGGTATGTGCGAGTTACGTTCATTATAGTGAGCTAGTCTCATTACACCACTGAATATTGTTTCAAAAATGTACATAAACATGAATCAGACACTTTAACGGAATAATCAATGATTATGGTTTTCGAAAATGAAATGGAGCGGAATTAGCTTTTGTATGGAAATCAAATACTAAACTACTTAATAAAAAAATAACGTTATTGCTTTTTATTAGAATTAAAATAAAACATAATTCGCGTGAATCAAAAAAATATTTGGAACTATATATTTAAATTTTCATATAGCGCAAAGAACTGCCTATTGTTTAGAATATCTAAATCGATTAAAAGCTGCATTTCTACCTTTGTACTTTCTTAATATCTATAATTTTTTTATAGTTACGTCCCAAGATCGAATATAAGTCACACATTTAGACTTGACCACCAAAATAATAATATAACCTCCTTACATTGATGTAGCCTGTAAAGGCCTTAAATCAAAGGCTTAACAAAGGAATTACAAAACTTTACAAACATTAAACATTTGTAGGTAATAACTGTAATAAAGTGAGGCGAGGCGACAGTAGTATAAGTTATAATATACATAGTAGAATAAATTTTTAAAGATTTTCTACTTCAGTAACTAGTTATCAGTCTTACTAACATATATATACATATTTCGTGTATGTTGGTAAGACTGAAGTTTTCGCAGTGATAATCTTTCTATACTTATAAAAGGGAAAGCTTGTTTGTTTGTTTGTTTGTTTGTTCGCTATACCAACACACCCACAGTTTTAAAGAGAGTTCTGAAATTTTGTACAGTTATTTGTGTTCAAAAAAGGAACCGGACACGGTACTATAAAGCTATCAAGGAACAGGTTTGGGTAGCTACCATACAACTATAGCACCTATCAGGAATGTTGAAAAACCAAGGTTGCTATGGATCTGAAATTTTACAATTGGGTAAGTACTTTTTCACAAAAAAAGAAAGAAATACGACTGTTATTGATTTCGAAAATTTCGACTGGTTCGGGTCGCTGTTATACAACTCCTATAAATTCTCAGGAATATTTCCAAAACCAATTGTGTCACAATTCAAAATTTACACTTAGATACTCTATCAAAAATAAGCAAATACGTATTTTACACTTTTTTAACATTCGGGCTGGTTCGGGTAGCTACTGTACAACTCCCAGCACCTATCAGAATTATTTCTAAAACCAATTGTGTTACAGACAAGAAAATTTAAACTTAGATATTATTTTAAAGATAAAGAAAAACGACTGTTACCGATTTCAAAAATTTTGACTGATTCGTCTCGGTACTATACAACCCCTAGCACTAATCAGGAATGTGTCGAAAAACGATTGTGTTAGAGACTTCAAAATTTACACATAAGTAGGTATTTACTCTATGCAAAATAAACAAACACGTATTTTTCTGAAAAAGTGTATATTTCCGAATTTTAGGAATCAGTTTAAAATTTTTTACATGGCTATGTGAATTAGCCACAAAAAAATTGACAATTCATTTTATTAATCAGAAAATGCTGCGGAGTATTCCAGGCGATCCATGTATACAAAGAGATATTCATTCGTTAGATTTGACACGATTTCCTCCTCACCAAATGAAATTAACAGTAGCAGTTCCAATACTGCTTCTACGAAATTTGAAGCATCCAACACTATGGTACTAGATTAATAATAAGAACTTTTCATCCTTATTTCATTGAAGCATAAATTCAAATTGATTGTGGAAAAGCGAACATATCTTTATTCAAGGATACCGCAATATTAAGGAACGGGTATATTTATACTACATCAGAAAAGTCCCGAAATATTGTTTACAAATAAATAATTTCAATATAAGTATAGTTTAAGTTGTAGTATTGTTGATTTTGTTACTGTAGTGAAAAAAAAATATATTGTTAGAATAGTTTGGATAAACCAATTTTTTTTTCAATTCGATTCATTAATCAAACTTCATTAAAGTAAATTCTATATATTTTGTATTCGACCAGGACAACGTCGGGTAGCTTTGCTAGTATTAGCTAATTTCTTGTTTATAATATTTTATAATACTAGTGGATCCCCCGTGCAATTGAACAGAAATAGTTCTTTCAAACACAATTTCATGTAAAAAGAAATATTTGTTTTGGTATAATTGTAGTTGTTTTCTGAATCGCTTGATTATTGAATATATACTAAATTAACACTAATTTCAATATAACTTAACACAATAAAATCTCATTACTCTTAAAGTAGTAGATCGATATATTTTAATTCGTTTATAGCCAAAAACATTTGTAGTCACAATTCTGTTATAGTCAACGATTTGTTTAAAAGAAAGTAATTAACTTCATAAGTCCATACAATCGACGTCGTTTATAGTCACAGTAAAAATAACGCCAATTTTTTCAATAAAACAAAAAAATATATATTGTCTCTTTCTGTTCTTTATTACAAATATGTATATTTTATGATTACATAACAAAATAATTGCTATTTGTGAATAAAATAAAGTTTAAAATTGTTATACGAAAAATATTTTATTGTCTATAGTCACAAAACGGTTATAGTCAGAAATATTACTGAAATTTAACGAATGACTATAACCGTGTTTTAGTGCATATATTTTTTTTAATGAGAGCAGAAGCAAATGAATTAACATTTATTATATAATTTTTGAAGAGTATGATGTGATCTGATTTTTGTTTTTCTGTTTTGTTTTAAATTTTTGTTTGTGTTTTTGTTTTTGTACCTTTTTCTATAAGTTTGTGTGTTTATTTAAAATGGCAGAATTTTTATGAAGCTTTTTTAAAAATTTCCCGTAATTGAAATTTCTTTCAGAGTATAGATGGCGCTCAACTTGGAAATAACCGTCACTATTTGTTGTAACTATTTGAAATGTTTTAAGTATTCAGCACCAAGAACTTACTAAAATTTTAATATTTTTATGGTGTAATTAATTTACTATTCAATTATTTTTGATTTTTTACTCACCACGTCATTCATCTTGTGTATTATAATATAAGATATTCTCCACATGGCCTTTCTTGTGTAATATATATAAGATAAAAAAAAATATTTTTTTAATATAAAAAAAAAATTAAATTAATAGAGAATTGAACTCACTAAAATGTGTGATACTAAAACCTATATTAATAATATTATCCTACCAATTAATTTTTTTTTCTACTAAAAGTGCAAAAAACCAAATGCGATAAATAAAAAAATAAATAAAAAGAATTTGAGTCAAAAGAGAATCGACAAAATTTTCTGATATTAAATGATGCTTTAACCAACTCAGCTAATATCTTATAAAAATTGTTTACCCAAAATATACACATAAAATAAAAATTGATTTTGATCGCCACAAAGCACACGAAAAACCGCGAAAAGTGTGCCTTCACTAATCGTGCTCTTGTGTATTATAATATAGATTTTAATAAACAATCAAAACAATTAAAAAAATATAATTTCGATTATATCGTTAAAAGTGACACAAAAAATTTCATTGCATTGCATTGCAAAATATACCTAAACTATTAAATTTAAGAACCAAAACAATTTTAAATTCCTGTTGAATCAATGACAATTTTAGAAATTTAAACATTTTAAATTTTTCTCTAATTTTTTTTTATTTTTTAAAAACATATTTTCAAAATAATTTTAAAATGCATTACCAAATATTTCCTAAATCAGATTTTAGTATTATAAAAACACATTTTCACTGTCAAAAAAATATTTTGTTTTTTTAAATTTTTGTTTTCGTATATTCAATTTGTTGAAAAAAGAAAATATTTACCAAAAACATATTAATTTCTTTTAGAATTAAATTAATGTTTCCATTAAAATCACAGCATGTCTAAATTATTTAAAAGTTACGTATTTTATGTTTTTTTTTTGTAAAAAAAAAAAAAAAAATAAAAACAAAATTTTAAAATTCATTAAATTTCTTTCATCAAGATAGAAAAAAAAATAATAATTTCATTAAACTCTTGTTTACATTACTTCAACATTACAACAGATAATGTTATATTAATTTTAACAGATATTTTATTACATATTCATTACATGGCATGTATAACTGAAAATGTGTACGTACTTATATATATATAAATTTAGTTATACATATATATATAAAGTACAGACGTATGTCGTATGCTATTTTTGGTTGTTGTTGTTTATTTAAAATTTACATAAATATATTATAGGAAATATACGTAGACACATATGGATAAAATGTTCGTGGGCCATTACAAAAAAATAATAAAAATTATTTAGAGAAACATTTTACATATATATATGTACAAAAAATACAAAATTAAAGTATGTGAAGAAATTCATATTTACTTTATTTCCTTTTTGTTTTTGTACAATTGTAAAATAGTCTTTGACTATAATAGCAAGTTAAATGCCTTAAGACGATTTAACCCAGTTTTTTATTCGACTCTATGAAGTTTCATATTGATAATTACAACGAGCTTGACTAATCTTTCAACTTATGATTTGATTAATTCAATTTGACAACTTGATTTTAACAAATGTGATCTTTCGTTAACTTAATATATATTTTCGTTAAAAGTGTTTTGGGCGTAGAAAACTGAAGCAAAACATTATTTGAAACGTCAAAAAATAAATTAATATTAAAACAAGAAATTTAGTATCTAAATGATGTTAGAAATTAGGTTGAAAAAACAATAAAACAAAATTTGAACAAAATTTGCTAGCAATTAAAACAAAGTTTTTCTGCCAAGTAAAACACAATCAGATAGCAACGCAAACCAACAATATGTATATAATATCCAATATTAATGACATGATTTCAAAATCAATAAATATTATAAATATTGACAAGCAGCAGGAGAACGATTTGAAATTAAATTAATTTTGCTATCGCTGCTTTTACGGTTTCATGGTTTTATGGTTTCATTAAATGGGAATCCAGTGTAATTTTTTTACCATTGTCAGATTTTGCTGCTTTGCTGTTGTACTTTCAATTTTAATTATTTTTTAAATTGAACTGGTGCGATTCAGTTTGTAGGTTACTTAGGTAAAATGACGTTTAAATGACATTCGATTTGTGCATAAAAATCAATATAAATAAAATTCAAAATGGTGTTTCTTCTTTCAAAGTTTCAAATCAAATGAAGTTTTACCAGGCGTAACTTAAGTTGGTTAGTTAACCTTAAGAAGCTTTAACGTTTGTTTAACGAAAAGTTTTAAGTTAAGTTAAGTATGGCTAGTCTGGTCTTGTGACGAAAAAATTTAATATGTTTCAATGTGTTTGGCATTTTGTAATATCAAAAATGTAGTATTAAAGTTTTAACTGTAATCTACTACTTATATTTCATAATGTTTGTTGAAGATAATTAATTTCAAAATGTTTTCATTCTACTTCTGTCTGCTTAGTTAAGGCATTCTGAAATCATTTACATTGTATATTTAATACATTATGGAACATACTAGATTGCAGTTAAAACTTTAATATTACATTTTCGATGTCACGGATACTAGCAATCAGGCAATAAGTTTTTAGATAACATTTTTGATATATATATTAAATATTTTAAATATGTAAAAATCTAGACCCATTGTAGAGTAACTTCGCCCTCATAATAGCATAGATCTTAGTTATATAAAAATTTAATTAAAGAAGAATGAAGTTAAAAGACGAAATGTTATATTATCGTATATGATTGATTTAATTCCCGAATGCAGTTTACTCTGCTACGTTCTATTACAAATAGGTAAATATTTCTTTTTGGTTACCATAGATTTAGTTTTATTAATAAGAAAAAAGTGGAGAACACAAATACGTAAACAATTTTTTTTAAATTATAAAAATGTTGCAAACATTTAATATTTAACAAAAATAAATAAATTTTCAAACTGATAATTAAAATTTGGCTCAATTTCAGACACCCCTTCGTTATATCAAATGTTTTATTATGTTTAATTTACAAAATAACATTACCCTTGTATTATAACTTTTTAATAGACTTTTATAGGAGGGAAAAAATTGTACTTCAGAAAAAATAAAGGTTTTTCCCTAAATTTAAAAGAGAAATGTTTATAACAAGCCTAATGCAGAAACAAAAAGAAGGGAACCAGGTGTAGGTTATTTTAGATAAATTTTATTGGCATAAAATTCCTGTTAAGCATATTTACATAAAGTCCTACAATATGTAACTCTTCACGATAGATATATATATATATATATGTATGCACATACATATTATGTTTTGTAGGATATTTATTTATCCTGAAAATTTTCTGTATTTAATTTCTATTTAAAAAATTTCATATTTTATGAAATAATTTTTTTCATTTTATTTTTTGTTTTTTGGATATTCACCAAGAATTTGTTTTAGTATTTTTTCATTGTCTTTTATATTGAGACTTAATCGTATTGAAGTATTGTTGTTGTATTATAGTAATTAGGAGAGGTTAAAGACCCTTTTTTTTTTTAAAGTATTATTTGAATTTGTATGTTTATAAGTATTTATAGTTTGAATATAATATGATTGTGAATATGTGTGTGTGATTGGCAATATGAAATTGAAATTTTTAAGCTGGTCATGATCAAGGATGAAATTATACATTATGGGCTATAAAGTATATAATTTAAACTAAGCATAGGGATATTTTTAAGTTAAGTATTGGAATTTTTTCATTAGATATAATATAGTATTATAAATTATATATATATGTAAGTATATGATTATATGACTGTTTTATAAGGATATGTGGAATTACTTTAAAATGATTTATAATGTGGTACTAAAATTTAATTTATTAATAAAAGACAGTACAGTTTTTAGGGACAATCCTTTCTAACTCATAAGTAATAAAATAGAAGTAAATCTTCGATTTCATTGGATTTTTTTTTTATTAATTAACTGTAGTTACATTACAACTGTATACTTCGTCTCAAATTTTCAAGTGCTATAGAAAATATTTTAATAGTCAGTTGAGTGCTGAAATAGGAGTCGAACTACGAAAGAAAAGTTTTAAATGACAATTAAATTTGAACTGTCCAAAAAAAAAAACGTACTGTTAACAAAACTTAAAAATATATAAATAAAAAATAGTTACAACAAAATATAATAATTTACTCTGAAGGAATAAATGAACAGCTTTGTTACTGATCTTGAATATAGGTTTTAAGTTTTTATTCGAATTTTCGCATCAATATAGATTCTACATACCATAGCACATATAAATAATAAAAATAAGTCTCATCCCATACAAATTTTTAAAATATTATTTTTATATATCGAGTCCTCGCATTACAACCCGCTCTCTCATTTACTCTTTAAAACAATAGTTTTGCTCTTCAAATCTTATACGAATTGTCATACTATGAATATAACATTAACAAACATAGATAGTAGGTAGTAGCTGCCGACAGAACGCTGACACACTTAGACTGGAAAGGTCATTGTGATACCACGGGAACTTTCCTCGCGTAAAACTCTACTTGTTGAACCAATATGAGCTTTTAATCAAGCGGTGGAAAATTTTGATTTTAGTGCTTTCGAGGTCACCTAGCGAGTCCAGAAAGGAGACTCCTAGAAGGATTTTCCTTTTACGGTAAAGACTATAATAGGAACAGAGTAGGTGTTGGACAGTTTAATCCTCCTTATCCTCTCTACAAGTTCTGTAAAAAGTAGTTTGAAAGAGTCCCAGTCTTCTGACATGTTTACCAATTAGAAATTGACGCGTAAAGACCCCTACCATAGCGCTAATGTCACACCTTTTGAGAGTTAATAGGTTAAGGGATCGGTTCAGGTTCAGCATATGCTAAATTTGCTTGGTGATGTTGCTGTCTGGTCTATCTGAAACTTTGAAACTTTTATTGTATCTTTGCGAAGCAATAAATTACAGGTAGCTAGAGGTGCATCCAGAATGCTCCTTTCCGGAACGATTTCTACTATAGTAACCTTTCTCGCAAGTTGATCTGCATTGCGGTTACCCGGAATATCAATGTGTTTTGGCACCCATCGTAAAAATATGTGGAACCGATCCGCTAGTTAGTCCAAAGAACTGTGGCAGGACAACACGGTTTTTGAGTTGACCGCCTCCAGTGCTTTAATTGCGGCCTGACTGTCTGTGAGTATACAGATATTTGTAACAGATAATACGCTGGATCTCAGCTAGTCTGAGGCTTTTTTTATTGCCATCATCTCCGCCTGAAACACACTACAATGTCTTGCTAGGCTCTGAAGGATAAACTTATATTTAGATTTTCTGACTTGACTCCAACCCATACATAGCTGCTACTTAAATAATAATAAAATGTCATAAATTCAGAATATCAATGTAGGTACTGTTGTATGATGTATTGAAATAAGTATAGTCTTTAATAGAAATTTAAAAATATATCTATTTTCCGGTATAACTACTTTTTAACACAAATAAAAATTCATACAAAGAATGCACGTGCATAATTTCATCGTGCACGTGCATAATTTTTCTTATTGTGAACCTTGATTTGAAAAAATATTGAAATATATCTACATGGATGGACTGAATAAAAACTGCTGTCTTATTTATTTTTTTGTTTTTTTTTTATAACAAAATTATATTTACTCTTCTTTGCTTTCTTCAATTTTTATTTTCGTTTCATTTTCTTACCCACCTTTACGCATCTAAGATGAAAAAATAGAAATGAGACTTTTTGATAATAAATATGAGACTTCTTGTTCTTTGATACTACTTACATTACAATTAAACTCAAAATTGAGTTCGATAGAACAATTTTTTTTGTTTTTATAATCTTAACAACCCACAAGAAGTATCAACATTAATAATGCTAATGATTCCCAATAATTAACCACCTTTTTATTTGCAAATTTTAAAGTCGCTTAAGCTCGCTTCACAGTTCTTATAAAAAAAAATTTAACTCTTAAAAATTGTTTGAAACTTTAAAGTCAATTGTATTAAATAGTTAGACAGAATAACTAATTAGAATAAGTATTTCTACTTTAAGTAACTAATTAAAATTAAAAAAAAAATTAATAGTATTTTAATGAGCTCTCAAAACTTTTAAATTTTAAACCTTCAAAATTTTCGTTCTGTAATTTACTTAAATAAATAAATTAATTTCAAAATAATAAATAACTACCTTTTATTTACAAAAACTATAGTGCTCAGCAGAATTTTCTGTACCACTGCATAAAATTACCCTACCTAGTTATAAAAAATAATATTGTTATAAAAATTGAATTTTTATCCTAAATTCAAATATGTTAAAAATGATAATGATTTTATATAACATATTCAGTGTGTTTTTTTATTTAAAAAATATACAATTTAAATTTAATTACATAAATACATATGGATGTACGTATGTATAAATTACATTTGTTTTTTTTTTCAAACTCAACAAAAACAAAAAAAAGTAAAAATATTCGTATTTCTTTGCAGGAGACTATACAATATAATACGTAAAATATGAAATGGTATGAAGGATAAACAAAAACAAAAAAAAAACAAATAAAAAATTAAGGATTACTTAATAAAAATAAAATATGAAAATAAAATAAATTATAATGAAAAATTTTAGATGAATTATCAAACAAAAGTTCTTGTTATAGTCTAGTAATTCTAAATTTTGTTATTATTCACAAAACTCAACATAGAATTAGAATATTTTTTTTATGTTTTTTATTTGTTTTTGTAAATTCCTTTACAATTTAAATTTTGTTAAACAAAAGTCTTAAAAATAATATACATATATACATACATAGTTATGTACAATAGCACTAACAGGGTTATTGAAATTTAGTTGTGGTAAATATATTATTATAAATGAATATAATTAAATTTTTTTAAATACTTAAATTGGATTAAAAAGAATAACTATAGTTAAGTATTTATTCTATTATTTTGGAAATTTTATTAAGTTTGTATGTATATGTATGAATAGATAGTCGTTAGAGATCTATTATAGTAAATGTGCAACGAACGTATCTCTCATTAGTTAATTGTTATTCAATTCGGTTGAAAATGGTATCGTTGAAAACGTATATGATTAAATTATGAGTTCGAAATATTTTTGAAAATTAATGACAGCTGTCAAAAATAATATTTATTAATGTTTATTATTTACTACCCAACCTAAATAAGAGCGTACGACGCGTATAAAAATTAGCTCATGTGAAAATATTTTATATGAAGGTGTCTGAAATACGCAACGCCAATACGCTGTATATTGGAATTTTCAATTTTGAGAAGCGTTGTATTTTTATTTTCATGTTTTTTTTTTTTATTTATGTTTTTTTTTGGTAAGATTTGGTATTTATTTCTTATCATTTATTTCTTAATTATGAAAAATTACATAAATGCGACGTTTTAATTGCGGATCTTAATTGCTTTCTTCGTGTAGGCAATACACGCCACGTACGACGTATGCTCTAATTTAGATTGGATTTTCCGTAAAAGAGGCAACTTGGTTTAGAATCGTATTTTGGCAAAAAATTCTGTTGTTTTATATATATAAAAATGTTTGTAGTTTAAATAACTTAAGCTGCAGTTATAGCGATCAGTAAAATGAATACGTAAAATTTTTGTTTTCGATTTTAAAACCGCCGCAGACACAAAATAGTAAAAAGTAAAAATTATAGGAATGCTAAAGAATGTTTTCACAAACAAATTCTGTTCAAAATTTTAACATTTTATATAAGTTAAAATTTTAATAAAAAAGCTTTTTTTATCATTTTACGGATACGTATTTTTTTCTGACCAAAACAAAAAAAAATAAACAAAATGAAACAAAATTATTTCAATGTCTACGACGGAATATCGTCTTTTTTTTCACTGTTTCATTAATTCATTTGTATTTTATTGAAATTATGTTTCATTTTTTCACTGTTTCATTTCAAAAAATTCTGATGCAATTTAACCTTAATTTACATTTACTAAGTTTTGTTTGTTGTTTAGATTTGCGTAGTGTGTTTTTGTTTTTGCATTTCAAGGGCTTCAAACTGTTCACTTGGCATATGTAATGTTAATAGTAATATTAATAAAACTTCAATTTTTCATTTTTAATTCAACTATGAAAACAACTCCTACTATATTCTTTGTTATTTCAAATTCAAAACAAGAAAACGTTAAATCGAAATGACAACAAATTTTACGGAAGAAATTTTTCTGATCGCTATAACCATCTCACCGTAAAAATAAAATATTTTTTCACTGTTTCATTTTTACATATTCATTTTACTGATCGCTATAACTGCAGCCTTAGACCTAGAAATATCCTTGAACTCAACTCTATTGCATTTGTTTGAATATTCTATACTATGAATATTGAATGTTCATTTTGAAATTTGTTTATAAATATTTAATTTTTACATAACTATTTCTTTTTATTTTTTTTTTTAAAAGTTTGTTTTGGAATATTTTACATTTCAATTTAAATGTATTCCAATGGGTTTTCACGTAACGTAGAATTTTCGGATTCTATTTTCCTTTACTTGAAAACGATTATTATTTTCTGTAACTATTTTTTTAATACAAAAATGTTTTAATTTTTTTTTTTGAGTACCGTAATATCCATTTTCGGTGCTGTAACACCTTTGTTTTTTGAATTGGAGAGTGCTAGGAATTATATGACAGCCTCCCGAACCAGAATACCAAAGGAAAGATATATAGAAAATAAAGAAAATAACCGGATAAAGTATTTAAAACAACTGCTTTTGGAAAGGGACATCAACGCGGATCAGGTACAGTTAGTTTTAATATAAATTTTAAATTTTTATACATTATTTAAAAAAATAAAGAGTAGTTATTACCAAAAAGCAAAAAAAGACGAAAAAAGTGACATGTGTTAATTTTTAGTCTCTGAATATATTCATTCAAAATTATTTACCTATTTACTTAAGTATAGCTTACTAATTTCTGAACACAAAAACTATCACAGATTTTACAGAATGAATAATTGTTGGAATTGTGATGAGGGTGTAAATACACAGAAATATATATCAGAAATATTTTTTGTGATCGCCGAGGTCTGGTGAGAACTAATAGATAAATAAGAAGTAATTAAGCACACTTTGGGTTATAGAGGATCGCTATGGAACGATACTGGACCGAATCCGAAAGTTATTCAAAGAATAATTTTGGTTATCACCTGCCTTGAACTAACTATATCTAACAAATTAATTATTTAATACTTAGTATCTGTAAGTAGTTTTGTTAAAATTATTTCTTGATAGTTATTGATGAAAATACTTTCAATTTTCTAAACAAATTGGTAACTAACTATAGTTACTTGTGATATTTGGGAAAATTTTTTTTAAATAAAGTTAGGTATCTAGATTTTTTTTAATCAGTAAATAACTGAAGAAATTAGCAAATTTTAATGATTCGAGTTATTTGGTATTCATCTCAATACTAGTTATATCATTCCAATTTTTTTGAAAAATTAAAATTTCCAAAAAACTTACATATTTGATTGTACCAAAATATTTTTAAAATTTTAAAACATTCTGAACTCACCTGAAAATAAATAATAAAAAAACACATTATTAATAAATATAAGTAGTTAAGTATATAAATTATTTTAATTAGATAATAACTGAGTATATAGTTAAGTTTTCATTAAAAAGAAGTTACTCAATATAGTTTAGTGTTAAAGTGCCTATGGGTCTAATGACCGAATGTTGTGAGATATCCTAAACTAGCTACTTAGCATAATTGGAAATTGGAAACTGCTCAATTTTTTTTTTATTTCCCTTTAAAAAAATATTGACAATTAAAAATTAGCCGGAAACGAATTATACTTAGTTAATCAATATTGAATTTTTCTAACACTATTTTTATCACCCTACACTATATAAATATATATATATATGGGTCATTTTTTTTTTTTTTGCACATTTGCTGTCCTGGACTTAATTACCTTATAATTTTCTAAATAAACAAAATACAGAAAAATCAATAATTAATATTAATTTTAAAAACAATTCTCTGTTTGTCACATTTGATTTGAAAATTTTACCTTAAACAATTTTTCTTAAAAATAAAAAAAACTTATACTGCCTACCCCAAAATCCTATGTCCCCAGCTCAACTTTTTTGACTTTGAAATTGATTTTTTCTCTTTTTAAGTGGCTTTGGGCTTACTTGGAAAATCAAAGCTTTAAATTATAGTAATTATAATTTCAATGTTTACTTTTTAAAAGCAGTACAATGTATTTTAACCATTTTATTAGCAAAATAAAAGATGTCCCTATATTTTTGTCCACTGTGTTACCGATGCTTTATTTTTCAAATTAAAACCGTTTTTTTCTTCAAGTGTTTTGGCGCGCTTTTGTAATTTGTTCAAAATTATTTAATATGCTTATTAAGTTGACTAAAGTTTTTCAAGTGAATAGGTCGTAACTGAAAAAAATAAATTTTCCAAAACCTGTACGTATGTATTTTTATTAATTGTCTACTATGTTACCAATTTTATTCGAAGCTAAAAATGAATTGAGTTATTTAATTATATAAAATAGTGAATAATGTAAAGGGAAATTTTAGAAAAAACTTATTTTAATATTGTTTGGTCAATAAATTAAGGTTTTTCTCAAAAATTCAGTAAAATTGTCCACTGCGTTACCTGTCCACTATGTTACGTAGAACACGGTAACACAGTGGACAAGTTAGTAACGCAGTGGACTAATTGGTAACAAAGTGGTACTTTTCATAAGGGTAATATTAGAATATAATTTTTTGTTAATAGGAAATGCCACCCAAGGCAAAAAAATCTTTAACTCCTGCTGAAAAGCAGAGAAGGTATCGAGAAAAAAGAAAGCTTGACTTGGAAAGAGAAAATGAATATAAAAAAAAGGCGTGTGAAAGATACCATAAAACCAAAACTTTAATTGAAAATCAAACACCTCGCGAAAAAAGACAGACACGCAAAAACTGGCGGACAAACAAAAAAAATCAACGTAAATCTAAAAAAAATCTCCAAACTGTAGTTGAAAACACTCCGCCATCTACGCCAACCACTGCAAACATCTTAAATGCGGAAAACAACAGGTCGCGGGGTAGGAAAAAGGTACTGCTACACAGAACTAAATTATTTAGAAAGAATATAGAACTTAATGAAAAAATTAATGAATTGAAAAAAAAAGTCGAAAAATATAAAAAACAAGCTGTTAGAAACAAACAAAAAAACAAGAAGCTGCTGGAACAAAACTTTTCCCCAATTGCAAAAACTAATAGCCTAATTGAAGAATGTTTTTCTAATTCAAGATCTGCACCAGCTCACAAAATTAAGAGAGTGCTATTCAACTACAACATTTTAACCCATTCTCTGAAAGCTAAATACTCAGAGTTAAACAAAACGTCTGAAAAAAAAACATTTAAGTCTGTCGTTGTGTGTAAGTTACTACGAAAATATAGAGTTCTTCGGCAAGTTGGTTATGAGGCTCTTGCCATTCAAGCAGGACGTGAAAGAGCACATAAACCAAAAGAATTGCCTGAAATTGGAAAGTGCATTCATAAATTCTTTTTAAGGGATGATGTCAGTTGTGCGACCGCTGGCAAAAAAGAAACAATAACCAAAAATAAAGTTAAGGAACAAAAAAGATACATGCTTGATACTTTGATGAATCTTCATAAAAAATATAATAGTGAAGCAGAAAACTATGTATCATACTCATATTTTACATTAAATCGTCCATTTTATGTTGTTCAACCAACAATTCAATCCCGCGATACATGTGCTTGCAAGCTACATTGCAATATAATGCTGAAAACATGTACATTGAAAAAACTTAACGTTATTTCTACGGTAAGTTTGCCTCTTCTACTTCAGATGGCTGTCTGCGACACACAATCAATAGAATGCATGTATAACAAATGTACTTCCTGTAAAAATCAGACAGTCCCATTAAATTTTGAAGATTCTAACCTCGATGTTCATTGGATGGAGTGGTTACGAAGGGAGGAAATTTATGAAAAGGATGGCAATACAAATAAAATTTTTAAAACTGTAAAGGAATTGATTAAAGGGAAAATTTCAACACTAATCAAAAAATTGAATGAAGAGATGATACTTCTGAAGAAACATCATTTTAATATTAAAACACAATATCAAGCTTACCGGAACTGCATCGATAATTTAACAGAAAATGAAGCGGCAATTCATGTAGATTTTAGTGAAAACTACAACTGCAAATACACTGAAGAGATCCAATCGCATCATTTCGGAGGGTCCAGAAAACAAATAACTCTTCACACAGGTATCTCTATTTTAATAATAATTCTTTGGTTATTCCAAATTTATTTATATCGTAGGTGTAATATATTTATTCGATAACGATACGGTATCATTCTGCACAATTTCACCAAGTAATGAACACAGCCCAAGTGCAATTTGGGCTCATTTGGATCCGGTTCTTAAAATGATTCAAAAAAATAAACCAGGAATAGATACACTTCATTTTTTTTCAGATGGTCCGTGCACTCAGTATCGACAAAAACAAAATTTTTATTTATTTAGTCACAAAATTTTTGAAAAAAAATATAAAAGTGGAACATGGTCATTTTTTGAATCAGGGCATGGGAAAGGAGCGGCTGACGGAATTGGTGGTACTGTAAAAAGAATTGCAGATAGGATTGTCGCACACGGAAAAGATATTACTAACGCCACCGATTTTTTTGAACTTGTGCAGAATGAAACTTCCGTTAAGTTATTCATGATTGAGACTGAAGCTATTGAAGATGTGCGGAAATCTCTACCAAAGCTTATTCCTATCTTGCCGGGTACAATGCGGTTGCATCAACTAATAACAGAAGATTCAGGTTTACTGAAATATAGGGATTTAAGTTGTTTTTCCTGTGTCAAAAGAGGATTTTGTGCTTGTTTCAATCCCAAATTATACGTAGCCTCACTTGCAAATTCCCCTAAGCCGCGAGCCGAGGTCTACGATTTAGTATATACTCCAACAAGCAGCGAGAATGAGTTTGAATCTGACATCGAATCCTTGCCTGAAAGAGATGATTCAGTCACTGATGGATCAAAAATTAAAACCGGGACCTTTATATTTTTAAAAATGTATGTAGAAAAAAAAGAACGTAAAACTGAGTATAAATATGTAGCCGTTATTCAGAAACTAGAAGAAGCAGATGAAATAGAAGTTATGTTTTTAAAATCTATGGATGAAACGAAAAAAATATTTAAGACACAAGACAATGATATTTCATATGTAAACATGAATCAAATAATTAAAATATTGCCCAATCCAAACATAAAAATGAAAGGAGATCGTCTTTTTTATGAGTTTGGAAACAGAATTGATGTTTGCGAAAAATAATTCAATATTTTGGTATTTGTAAACATTTTATTTATGTATAATTTTATATTAATTTCCCCTAAGTTACTTTTTGGTCCACTATGTTACTTTTTGTCCCTAGTCACGAAGACTTTATTTTTATTTTTATTTAATTTTAAGATATTTTATTTAAGTTTTGTTAATTGAAGTGATATATAAATAATATTTGTATTATAATGTGATATATAATAAACTATACGTTCCTGCTGTAACAGCGAAATTAAATTTTATTTGATAATAAATTAATAAAAAGTAACGCAGTGGACTAAAATTTGTTAATTTCTTTTATTTATATTATTTTTTTTATTATTTTTTCAATAGAGGTTTTTTATTTGCAATAAATGAAATATAAAAAAATTATTAATGTTTTTCATATTTAGTTTTTTTAAATTTAAATAACATTAAACATTCAGGTAACGCAGGAGACAAATTGACTGATTACAATTCACTGATTTTGTTATAAAATTTGCAATTTTTAAAAAAGTGTACGATTAATTTCAGAATATAGTAACGAAAACTTGCAACTTCCTGAAATAAATACCTTGGTTCATATAAAAAAAAAATTATTTAAAATTTAAAAATTCTGAAATGTGCAACAAAAAAAATAATGACCCATATATATGTACATATTTAGTTCGTTATACATTTTCTCCTCCTCTTTTCAAATTCAATAACAGTTGTTTTCTATTTTCCTTCATTTTATAAATTATTTCCAAAAATCTATATATATATATATATATATTGTTTATTGTATCCATACATATGATAGATTGTATAAATATAAAATTTCCAATACAGTAGGAAAATAAAATGAGTTTTTTTGTTTTTAAACGGAAATACAAACGTATCAATGATTTATGACTTGTCCTAGACCTCATAATATTCCATAATATTTTGTATGTGATCAAAATAAACAAGTACACATACTTACCACATAAAAACAATATTTTAGGATATTGGTATTACTTATGTTCGGTTATAATAATGGCTGCCAAATAATTTTTAAAAACATCCTATAAATTCGGTTTATTTTGCAATTATGAACTTTATTAGACAATAAATAATTATTTATGTTATATACTTAGATATGAGAAAAATAATTATTTTTATTAATATATATTTTTGTTTTTGCTTTTAAATTAGTTATTTTTAAATGTATCGAACAATTTAGAATTTATTTAAATAAATAATTTAAGTAAAAATTTAATTTATTCAATTAAAAGATATTTTTATATGGGACATATGCGAACTGATATAATTTTTATGTCAATGAAAATTTATTTATTAAGTATTGGTTTTTCTAGAATATATGTATATCGTTTTCAAAGACCTAGAATGTCTTTATATTTGAGCAGCCTTCTAATTTAATGTCTACTTATAGAAAATAATGTAAAAATATATTATTGTCTTGCTGAATTATTATGCAGTGAAATGATTTCATTTACTTTCTTCAAATAGTTATATATATAAGTAGTTATGCATATATAGGAATAATTATCTTTATGTAAAGCGATTAAATCGATAGCCTGCAAATTTGAAAGCTTTTTTGCAGGAAAGTACTATACAATTTCCAGTATCAAAGATAGTAAAATTTTATGTATAAGAATTATTGGATACAATTTTTATTTTTCGAATAGTGTAGTGTTAAGCCATGCTCCACTTAATTAAAAAAAAAAAACAAAAACAAAATAGATAAAAGAAAAAATTTCGTTAAATAACTAGAATATTTATTTATATCAAAAAATATGTCATTTTAATACCTCTTACGTAATAACTATATAGATATTAAAATGACATAAGCAGTTACGTAATTGTATTAATTATTTCTAATTAAGTACTATAACCGTTAGTGAATTAGTATGAAGTCATCATGATCTTAATTTGAATGATATAATACTAAATAACGATAAGAATTAAGAATTAAGAACTATACATTTATATATATATATACACATATAGGTATCACTAATTTTCATTAAAATATTTTGATCCACTTCGCTACTGATTGATGATTATTCTTCTGATGATGGTGTAATAATCGAAATGGAGAAAATAGAGCCTAATTGTGGTAAATTCACCTCGAATTGGTATTACGTCCAAAACGCGTGAATATTCTATTTTCGAAACGTTGAATAACAAATGTGAAATACATTTATTTTGAACTAAAGCCTGAAGTCCAATGAAAATCACACGCCATTGTCGTCCTAGAATGTCGACATAGAATGTCGCGTAGCAAGTCCAATTAATGTGACATTTTCATTTTCATTTTCAAACAACAATTCAAAAACAATAAGAAAAACATTTATAATTGAATGATGCCAACATGAAATGTCACAGCCACAATGACAAATTTGGAATTTTGATCAAACTTCTGTCGCTCACTTTGCCATGTCGTACTATTTGTTATGATGCAATTTAAACATATTTGTTCAAAGCATAATATAACATAATATTATGTCGACTTCAGGCTTGAGTATTTTATGTGAAAGTCAAAGTTTGTATTATTTCAAAACTGTTTAAAAAAATATTTGAAATTGATTACAAAAACTTATTGTTTTTAAAATTATTGAAAAATATTAAAAATGAATAGTGTAGCGGTAACTATAACTATTTTGTTGAGCATGATATTATTGTAGTGGACGATTAAAAGTAAAAATTTTGAAGCATTTTAAATATTTTTATTTACATACGTGTATATACACATATATATATATATACATATGTACTTTTAGTTTTACGACAAACTTTCGTCTGAATAAATCTGTTTTTGAATATGTAAGCATTACTTATTAAAACAAATTGATGAAAATATGCTGACACCAACTAAATCGTCATCTTTAAGACCTAAATTAAAACTTTCTGCTTGTTTGAGATTTTCTACTCACAGTAGTTATCAGCAGCCGGTGGTGAAATTGTCATCAATTTTAGAACTAGAGGCAACAATATGTGATAAAACATGGATAAAATTCTTAATGAATTACATTTTTTAACTTAAATGAACAAGAGCATAAAAAAATATATAAAAATATTTTACTTAAATTTTATTGTTGAAAATTTTTTAAACGCGAACTAATCTTCATGTTTTAACAATACAAAGAAAACTATCGCCGTAGGTTTTGAACCGCACTAAAAATAGTTATATTTATATTGACGTTTAATTTCGAAAATGACGTTTGACATTTTTCACAACTTCACGTTTATCGCACGTTTACCACAATACCGATTCACCGTGTTTCGACCACAATAAGACCCATTCATTAAAAATAGTAATATTTAACTAGAATTTTTAATCTTTATTATTTAAAATGTTTCAACTAGTTACTTAGTGTCTACTTAGTTATACCATATTCTATAAAATATATTTTAGAGATTGATACCTAAAATTGTCTATTTCATAACAAATCTATTGGTAGAAACTATAGGTGACAGATTATTACAATATTTGTAAATAGATTAAAAGGTAAAATTGTTTTCCAAAATTATTTATTTAGTATGTTTTTAAGTATTTACATATAATCAAATATTATTTATTGATTTGACCTCTTTCATCATAATTGGTCTTAAATTATCTGATCTAAATGAACAATCCTTCTTTGTGATATGACTACCTCTTTGTTCAGAAGCATCAATAATACAAAAAAATTTGAATAATATCAATATAATAAATTAAATTCAAATAAGACTATCTCAAAATCCCACTTCAAGTTTAATCAATAATTTTAACAACGATCAGTTAAGTGTATTACTTACTTATTGTACATTATATTTTTCACTACCGCACTTCAAAATTATTTAAAAATATAAAACACATTTCAATCAAAATTTATTTTAATTTTTAATTTTCTTGTATATATATATATATATATATTACTTAAATATATTTTTTTTAATTTTTCATCAATTATGGACTTATAACATTTTCATAATAAATGTTCCACTTTCATTCTACGACATAACTTAACTATTAAAGGTAATCATAATTACCTTAAAAGTTTTCAAATTAATTTTAAAAATACCATCACAAATTGAAACAAAATCAATCAATTTTTTTGACAGGTGATTTAAAAAAAAAAAAAAAAATTTTTTTTATACGATTGACAGATAATTAAAGTCAAAAAACTGTCAAAAAATTTGTATATTCATATCACACCTTAAAGGCATAACTATTTAGAGGAAATAAATTAACCTAACGTGAAAGTACTGTACAAATTTTAATTATTTTCACTTTTTCTATTGTAATACTTATAAAAAAAAAAAAGAATTTGTATTGTTTTAAAAAACAACATTTGAATATTAATAATAATAATTTATGAAATTTATTAATTTAATAAAATATGTTAAGTATTTATGAAATATTTTCATTAGCTTAAAATGTATAGTCAAATTATATTAAAAAGTTCTAAGTTGATATCGTGATTGGAATAATTGTCAATTTCAAGTTAAAGCGACGATCATTAGCACAGAATGATCACACGTTCAGTGTTTCACTCATACTTAAGTGAATATCAATGTATTTGTTTTTGTACGTAAATTAATATTTAATTTTTTTTTTTAAATAAGTATATATATATATATGTAACTACCACGTTTTAATCACGATAAGCCCATTTGCAGCTGCGGTGATATAAGGATCAGAACCAGATCCCCTCCCGAAATTACATAATATAATCTAATCTAACTATAGTTCTATGTTTTTAAAATGGACTAAAAAGTATAAAATAATTTATTGTAATCCCACACAGATTCCAACCCTATACAGATTATTCTGAAAATTTGTGTTTACAAGTTTTTAAAAGCTATGAAAATACTTGGAAGAGTTAAAACGAAAAATATGGGCCATGCAATAAACTATTGATTCATAAATAATTCCCCTAAGTTATTAATAATTTTATTGTATTGCAAATGGTATAAAATATTGTGAGCTTTCTAAACGTATTCTAATACTACGAGTAAGTAAAAGAAAGCTATAACAGATTAAAATTTGTACTGAAAAGAAACAAATCGGTCAGTTAATACAAACGTTTTAAAAAGAGTTAAAGCGATTTCTTTACATACGTATACATATACATATTATATATATACATATATAGTTATGTATATTTAGCCAGTTAGGGAAAAAATAATAAGAGTTGAGTTTAGCACCTCCGAAAGTCAAAGCTGTCTAGTCTTGTGTAAAGCTACATCATTTAACCGTACCCTAATATTCGATAGTAAGTGTATTGTACCTCAAACTGAACACTTCGTTTATAATTTAAGTAGAATTAATTCTCTATTAGCTCTAAGTTTTGTTTTTACATGTTACTTGATGATATTTTGACATTAACTGCAATTGTATAGTTTACAAAATCATCAAATACAAAAATCATAGTCCATTGATCCGTCATTTTGTTTGAGTACATTTTAATTGTGCTTCTTTGTGCTAGAAACTACATAGTAACTTTTTTTTAAATATCTAGTTAGTTATGTGCTGTAGCGTTCCCGTCAAGGGGTTAGATTAATTTGGTTGTATATCTGTTTTTACATTTTTCTACTGTGACTATCAAATCTTTATTTAGAATATTCGCTAAAGCACTAAAAATTTTCGGTTAAGATAATTTTAGATTACATGATTTGGGTTAATTCTATATTATTGTAGTATATAGCTATATTTCCGCTTAACATGCTTTCAAGCTTGTATGCTACTGATGAAACGTATCTACTTCCTTGAATACATTTGACATTCAAATGTCATTCATTAACAGTAATTTATTTGATCTAGAGATTTAAGTCTATTACTTTCAACACCAAAATTAATAAAATAAAATATATTGTGTGATTATTAACATGCAAGTAGCCTATTGTTTTGGTATTTGTAAAAATATAGATGTAAATATATATATATTGTAAATGTGTATTATATGTATTATATTCTATATATACACAAAAACATTAAGTAACTATTTATTTTATTTTCAAAATACAAGATTTGCATAACATTCTTAAGTTTATTACGGCCTAATTTAGTTTACCTAGTAAAATAAATAAATGAATAGTTATATACAGAAGTACTTGGTTGTCAATGTAAATATCAATAGCGCCTACTTATTTTCATCGCTATACTCGCCGTTAAATAGGCGTTTATTCATTTTTAATTTTTGTTCTTTTTGTTACACAACTTCAGAAATATTACTTATATGTTTCTTTTTCTGTATACATGTATAATAAATCAGAATTAAAGTCAGAAATTTTTAAATTAAATTTGTACTCTAAAACTGGACCAAAACTAAGATTCCAATCTACCAACACAGTGTTCTAGAAACTCAGTTTTACCTTCAATATTAAATGGAATTTTTCTATTTAATCATGTTTTAATATCTCAATATCATCAACATTATTAAAATTAAAATATATAGTATATATATATATATATATATATATATATATAATTATAATAATATGTATGACCTACTTATAAAACACGCATTTAAAAAAAAAAAAGATAGAAAAAAATGTAATAAATAAAAACTGGCTGGAATTGTTGCAAAATCGTTAAAAAAAAAATCCAAATAAGTAGGTATAACTAGTTGTTTTACACTAACTATTACTGTTAAACTAACTAACTTTTACACACCTGGGTTATGTATCTTAATTTCTTTGACAGATATCATACCTAGATATTCCTGCTCTTGTTTAAATTGTACAAAAGTTTATTTTACCTTGATGTTTGTTTATATATAAATATTATATATATGTAAAATAGCACCTGTTTAACACTATTACTTCAATAACATCCTTTTTTTGTTTTGCTTTTCTATTTTATTATGAAAAAAATGATTTTTTTTTTATTATTTAAGGTTTTTCTTCCTATATAAGTAATAATAATATTTTTTTTTAAATATAATAATATCCTTGATAATTTTTATGTAACAATATGGAGAACAAAAAAAAAACAGAGAATCTTGGGAAATTTATTATAAAATTAAAATGTACAGTCATCTCAAAAATTATATGTTCACTAACCGCAATCTAATTTTTTTGATTACATTATTTTTATAGAAAATAATTTTGGCAGAACAGAATTAATACCTATGTAAATAAAATAAGTAGTTGGATATATTGTAGTAAAGGTATATTTTAGTCAGGGTATGTTATCCCAAAGTCCGCGTTTCTATTTATTTGAAACTGGCTTTTGTTGAAGCAAGGAGAACCAAAACGGCAAGGCTCTAAAAAGAAATTATTTGTTTGTTGTTGTTTTTTGAAAGCAAGACTTAATCTTTTTTTTACCTAAATATTTTATATAGATTAGGAAATTATTCCCAATTATTTCCGTAACATCCGGTCCAGCATTAAAAAAATATTTTTTTTTTTTTTTTTTTATAAACTTTACTCTTCATTTAAATTAGTTAACTCAACAACAAAGTTTTCTATTTCGGCTTAACATTTTTGTTATATATATAAGTATAACTATTTTTTTCTTTTTCTAATCTCGTTGTTGTTACTTCCATGGAGTTGCCGATGTACAACTATTCATTCTGGTTTCAAATGTTCTTTTGCATACAACGAAGACACCATATGGAGATGAAGAAGATGACAGTTGTGTAAATTCAGCACCAATTGAAAAAATAGTCAATATTGCCCTTGATGTGTTCTCTATAAATATATTGCTTCCGGTATTTTTCCCATAACAAGTATTTTTAGAAAACCTAGTGAATTTTTAGTGTGTGGAAAAGCAAAGTTTACCACCATGGCAATAAATAGAATTTTTTTTTCTTTTTGACAATAATTATTTTGTTTTACAAAATAAACATTCATCTGAACATGAAGATGTGTCTGCATTGTGTGTCAACCTAGTGAATTTTTAGTGTGTGGAAAAGCAAAGTTTACCACCATGGCAATAAATAGAATTTTTTTTTCTTTTTGACAATAATTATTTTGTTTTACAAAATAAACATTCATCTGAACATGAAGATGTGTCTGCATTGATCAATTAGAAACATTTCGAGGTGACTAGTTCGATGACACAAACCAGGAAAATTTAAAAAATTTAATAGGTAAGCATTTACTTTATTTTTTGGGTAATTTTAATTGTTTTGATAACTTTCTGAAATATTCACTTCTAATCAGAAAAAGCTTCATATTTTATTAGTTTAATGATTTTTTACTATTTGGTTCTTGTACATTTATTTATTAACTATATGGGTTTAGAACTTGAATAAATATATATAATTTTTCAAAAATGATTTATTTAAAAGATGGGCAAAAAAATTATTACACAATTTTTAATTCTTTTTTTTATTTCTGAATATTAATTATTTTTATAACATAAACATTCATTTGAACTTGAAGATGTTTCTGCATTGAACAATTAAAAATTCAAGGGGACTAATCCAAATACACAAACCATGGAAATTTAAAAATTTTTAATAGGTAAGCACTTTTTTGGGTAATTTTACTTAATTGTTTTGATAACTTTCTGAAATATTCACTTCTAATCAGAAAAAGCTTCATATTTTGTTGGCTTAATGATTTTTTACTATTTGGTTCTTGTAAATATATTTTTTACTATATGGGTTTAGAACTTGAATAAATATATTTTTTTAAAAATGATTTATTTAAAAGATGGGCAAAAAAAATTATTACACATTTTTTAATTCTTTTTTTTTATTTCTGAATTGGTAATTTTTTGCGGTAATTATTTGAAAAAGAAGCTTCACATTTAAATTTTTGGGTTCCTGTCACTGCTTTTGGTATTAGTTCACTGAGATGGAAAGTTTTACAGGCATTAAAAGTCTATTAATTTATATATATATATACACATATTTATTGAATTGAAGATAATTTTATTAGTGTTACTTACGATATCTATCTATGCACAAATAATTTTTGAGGCGACTGTAAATGTTTTTAACAGTAGCGAAGCATATTTCTTTCGGCAATTTTGAACATGTATTTTAATTTTAAAAGATAATTTACTAATGACCGATGAGGGATTGTTTTGCTAAAAACATATTTTTTTTTGCTACTGTAACTAATTAGTGCTAAAAAAAAAGTTCATTTTTCAAATTAAATTTAAAAAATAAAATTTTAAATACTTTTTTCACAATTAATTGCGATTATATTAACCCTTTCATATCCAAATTATAAATGAGTTGCATAAGTAGTTACTGAACAATCTATTTTCAAGTTTTTATACCTATATATAAATGCAGATGCAATTTAAAATCTAAATTGTAGTACAAGTGCAATTATCAGTCGCTTTAAAATAACTTCAGAAATCAAAGGGTTAAGAATATGATTTAAAATATGTTTAATTTTTTATATTAGGAAGTTTGTATTTATAATCACTGGTGTTGACCCGTTTTTAAATATTTTTTTTTGAATAATTTGAAAACATTTTGTTAATTTGAGTACTATTTTGTGTGCTCATCTACAAGAACTTTAGATAAAAACTAAATTATAATTAATTTAGAAAGCAAAAAAAATTATGTAGTCGACCGAGGAACCTTGAGAGCTAAACTAAAAGTCTTTCTTCATTTTTTTAAAGCGAGTACAAGTATAGGACAGTTCCCACATATGATTTTATGTACCTAATTAACTATAATTAATAATATATTTTTTTTTTTTTTTGTGAGGATTTCAATGTAAGCGCGACATCTTTAGATCTATGTACCTTATAACTACTATATGTATTATTTGAAATAATTTTGTTTATATAAAATAACTGTTGTTGACCGAACAGACTTATATAATTGTTCAAAATTTATTTTTTAAATGCGTCCAATTATAATTTCATCAACTAAATGCAAAAATTATTTCTCACTATATTTTAGAGCATACTTAGTGAATTGATGAAATTTGTGTACACATAAACTGTAGTTTAACCTTTTCAATTCTTTCAATTCTCTATGGAATAAATAATTCCGTTGAATTGTGTTTATTTCCTATTTAGAAATCTTCCTTTATGTTGTTCTTTTTTTTTTATATATATGTATACTCATAGTTATATATATATATTTTTTTTATTTCATTATTTTTTGCCTATACAAATTTATTTGAATAAACATGCATACATACATATATCATTATGTACACAAAATTTTAATATGGAATGTAAGTATTTGTTTATGTATACTTATTTCAAGGACAACGAAAGGATGAACTTCATTAATTTTTCTGTCTTTAGATTTATTCTCAATGTAGATTTGAACTGTGAAACGATATTTAATGTATGTAAGTAAGTATATAAGTAACTGTGTGTCAGAATTTCTTTAACTTTCAACAGTAACTTCTGTTAACTTTTTTCTTTTGTTTTTTCTTCAAGGTTAATGCTATATAGAGTAGATGAACAAGGATATAAAAAATGAAATGAAATAAAATAAAAAATAATATATATATATATATTATACTTATGTACTTATATAATATAAAAATAAATTCTTGTTTAGGTATAAATAATATGAATTCATTCTGACCTAAAAAAAAATGTTTTGTGAAGAAAAACATAATAAAATTGAGAGTATCAGTTCTAATTTACAGGTGTACACATATATAAATTTCAGTGTAACAATTTTGAGGAGCAAAGAAAAAACTAACAACAAAAGAGTAGATTATTTAGTTATGCTTATGTTGTGAGGTTGAATAGTATGAACATTTTTAACACACACATTTGATTTTAAGTGATGTTATAAATATTATTTTTGTTTTTTCATGCGTAATACCCATACTCTACAATGTATACATTCGATTTATTACAAGAGACAAAAAGACAATGAAAAGGAATACTTATCAATTGGACAAATAGAATCATAACCCACTAAAGCTATTTTTAGTAACTTTTAGTTTTTTATATTTTTATATTTTTCCACCAGTTAAGTGTACAAAAGTCTGTACAAAAACTTCAGATAAAAAGAAATTATAAAAATAATTCAAAAATTATCAGAAATAAAATGAAAATAAAAAAATAAATATTAATAATAAAAAAAAAATTTAAAATAAAATTATTATTTATAAACTTTGCATAAAGTGAAAGTGAATTTTAATTAAAAAAATATTCCGAAGCGGAGTAGTAATTTACATCAAATTTGTAGCTAATTACTATAAATGACTGTTTTCTCGTATTTGGGGTGTCCAAAAATTAATTATAAAATATAAATTGCAAAACACGTTTATTTTTACTAATGAGTTTTATTTATTTATTAATTCAGTGGGTTATATAAATCAGTATATATTTATTTATTAATTCAATGGGATAAATCTGCAAGCCAACTTCATAATGAGTTTTATTATTAATGTTTGAATCAAGGATTGAATTTGATATTAGATTATTTTTTGATATTATATTTATATATGTACTTATAAAATTGCAATTGTCATTAAGTAGTATTAGTTCAAAACATTGTCAAAACATTCAAAACAAAATGTCATTGTCATTAGTTCAAAACATTGTTTTCATGGTTTTGAAACCTTGCTAAGTACAGTTATTACCTATATATACCTTGATACATATAGTTATGAAACTTAACATCAAAATGATCACATCTTAGCATCATCAGAGCAGTAAACATCAAAATGTTGTCTTCTGAATCTTGGCTTTGAATTTCGATCGTTTATGTATATGTGGAGCGTTAACCATCTTAATATTTAGAAAATGCAATAAGTTAAAGTAATTTGAAATTAATTATATTGGTATAGAAATTATAGAAATCTATAAGGTAAATGTACCAATGGTGGAAATGTACTTACCATAGGACATAATTTGTTTTCAGGCCATTTCCAATTGTCATTTCCAATTTAAATTAATTTCACATAAGTATGCATCGCTCCATTTGATTCGTTCATTTCAAGAATTACTTAATCTTGAAAAAATATTATTTTTCATAAATTGCAATAGCATATTGCCCTTGTTGATTATCAACGTTGTCTTTATTAATTTTGTAATTATTTACAATATTTAATTAAATATGAAACTTATTTTCTTTTTCATTTTTGCTTTTGTTTTTCCATAACTAGGTTTTATTAATTTTGAATTATTTTTTGACAAATTATTCATCATTTATCCTTTGATTTCTGTTTGTCTTTTTTTCATAAATAATCCACTTATATAAGATCGAATTATGGAAGGAAATTTTTCCTTCTTGGCAGTTTTTACTTGTCCTTCCATTATTGGAACGAGCAAAAAATGCTAGATTCCCCTTTAGTGGAATGCATGTTAAAATACTTCAATAATAACTAAACTATCACATTTTTTTTATTTGCATCAAAATATTTTAAAAATATGCGCTTTCAAATAAAAAAATGAATTTATCTATTTATTTCTAAGTTTAGTTAATTATAATTATTAATTAAAAAATTAATGAAGATCTTTTCTGACCTAATAATGGAAGTACATTGTACATTAAAGTGGAAGTAAGTATATTAACACATAAGAGTTTTGATTGAAATTTTAACCAATTTCCTTTATTGGTCCAAATAAAATATACTGGCAATCAAAAAAAATTAAATGTTTAATTTTTACTATAATTCTTAAAACTTAATGAGATTTTAATACTTAGTATTTCGAATTGCAGTCAATGTCCCTATAATGGAGATATATTTCCACAATAGGATCACCGTGACATCGTAAATGTATCGACAACGTCGCCAACATATTGACGTACGATCTTGAATGTCAAAACAAAACTGTTTACATTGTCTGATGATCGATAATGAATTTTACAGTGTATCGGCGGATCATTTTCACAACACGGATAGTTAAATTATGTATCCGAAAATTTGTGGATACACAGTATAGTTTGGTACAGTTATGTTGAGTTTTTTTTATTAATAAAGCAATAAGTTTAAAAATTAAAGAAAAATAAGTATAAATTTGACATCGTGTTTCAAAAATAAATTTAAAAATGTTTTTTTTTTATTTTAAGCTCCAATCTTTCACAAATATATTCAATTCAAATGTTTTAAAAATTTATCCAAAAAATAGGTATTCACAAGAGTATAATATTTTGACATTTGATTTGACGTTAATTTCAGAGACAATGTGTTTAGAGTGATCGGCAAATTATAATTGTAAGCAAAGTACATTGTGTCACCAACACAATATTGTCAGTTCAGAAAATTTGACATATTGTATTTGTATGTACATTGTATCGGTTGAAATTTTTTGGATAAATTTCCGATGTCACAATCACTGTTCATTATTAATGTACCTATAGTGGAAATACTATATTTACTTTAATTAAAATAATTTGTAACACTTATTTAAGTTTTTTTTCAATTTTTAATAATATTTTATTACAATAAAACAATAATTACCAATATTCTTCTATTAAAGTTATTTTAATTAAAGAATAAATTCAAAGTGATCCGTTAAGATATTGTTCACAAGTTTTTAACACTTTTGAAACGGAAACTTTACTTAGTATAACTTGTACAACTAAAATGAATTAAAATGACAGAAAAATAGGTAAAAATACATTTTTTATAAGTAGTAATATTGGATTCATATTTTGAATTTCTTAAATTCTGATCAAATGCTATATAGTTTTCTTATTTACATAAAAGAAAACGCCCACTATTTCCATCAATGCGTCGACCTTCCACAATACGTACACTCACCTTATATACAGTTATAACTATATTAAAAAATCGAATTTTATACCATTCATAATGTATTAATTTCCGCAAGTGTGAAAATGGAATTCAATTTACAGAATTTTGATTTATTAAAAAAAAACAATAGTAGCCTTATTTATTAGGATCTAAGTATAACTAAGTATGTACATTAGGTACTTACTTTCATGATATTTTTTTCTTTTTTCAAATTGGATTTCCCAAAGCTGATTATTCACCTTGTAACTATATTTCTCTTGTTTTAGATTATATTTATTTTCCTTGCGTAAGGAAAAAAATTTAGTCCTTTTTCAATGATATTTAATCTTAATTTTACTACATTACAATTATATTCATATATACGAGTATATAATGTTACGAGTATTAAATGTTACATATAGTAAAGTCTAAGGTTATATATATGTATATTTATATAAAAAACATTCTTACTTATATATGCATGTAAAAATATACATTCTTACTCGTTACCTTTTTAATAATTAAGTTTTAAAATGAGAAATATAATAAAAGTGTAACTCATTCACACATACAAATTAAATCAAGAAAATAATTTTGTAAAATTTAAGTATTGTGTAGAGAATACACATTTTTTCTTACATATGTTATACGTATTTATTTATAGTGAAGATGTATTTTAAAATAGATGTCGTTGAATAACTTTTCATTATAATAAAAAATTATTTAGAAAAAAAGTTAAAAAAAAAAAAAAAATAATAATTTTTTTTTGTTGTAAGAACATTAAAAAATATATCGTCAGTTATAAGAAAACATTTTTTTAAATCTTGTTTTAATTATGAAACAAATGAAGCTTAGAGAATAATAATTAATTGCGTAGATGTACTTACTTCAACGTATAGTTATTTACATAATAAAATAGGCTGAAAAGCTATTCAACAAAAATACAAAATTTTAAGTATAAAAAATATATATTCATGGGAATAAAAATTTACATAAAATTGCGAAAATTTGTAAAAACTATGGGGACTTTAAGTTAACAAAAAAAATTAAACTAAAACCTCACATTTTAATAAGTAAAAATAATTGATAAATGTCATATTCTAAAGTAATAATTAATATAAGTAGGTTAGGCAAGTTATATTTTATACGGATAAGGACAAATATTACTAATTATACTTACTAACTTACTACCTTATAAACAGAGTTGGACTCTGTTCTCTATATATTCTATTTAAATATAAATTGAAAATTTTTGCATAAATAGCTTAAGTTATTGATGTAAGGTAATATGTAGATATTACACGAGTCTTAGAGACTTTAAATAAAACTTTGAATATCAGCTTATAACTTAATTTCTTTTATTTTTAAACACTATAACTATACTTATTAAAGACATTTAGAAAAGTATTAATCACTTATATTACTGTTTTTACTGACACCTAAGTATTATCATTGTGAATTTGTTCATACCGCAGTACGTATGATGAACCGATCACAATTCTGTCAAATAACGCAAGACAAAATT
Source organism: Argyra leucocephala (assembly GCA_963942445.1). Lineage (NCBI taxonomy): Eukaryota > Metazoa > Arthropoda > Insecta > Diptera > Dolichopodidae > Argyra > Argyra leucocephala. The sequence continues at coordinate 62,746,180 of OZ012678.1, read as the reverse complement.
TCAGTTTTGTATGACAGTAGTAGAAACGAAATACAAAATAATCATACCTAACTTTAACTTTTGAACATCAGTACAATAAATTGTAGGCCTTAAGTAAGTAAAATTAAATAAAAAAAATGTATAACTATTAACTACACAACAATAATAGTTAAGTCCCGATTGAAATTTAACGATTCCTAGTTACTACCGCATATAATTTTTGCTTTTATTTAAATAATTTTAAAGTATAGTTATAAAACTAAGGTAGTTACATTAAATCAAACACAAATAATTATTTAACACTTACTTATACATCAACTAGTTGTAAAGCCCGTCTCAAGACGGTGTTATAATTTAAAAAAAAAAAAACTTCTTGTGAAACTGCACAAAAAAGTGAATTCTAAGAAATGTAATCAAATATTAGGTGTATTACGCTAAGTCAGATGCAAAAATTTTTATAATTCGATAAATTGAAAAATTGTTTCTTACTAAAGCAAATTGAGTTAAACAACAACAATTTTTTTTTTTGAAAATTCATTTTCTTTTTTCCGCACCACCCAGGAGGTAAAGAAAAACATGTATTATTTTTTGTGGTTTTCCAATAGGCCTAGTCAACACTCCGACGCAAAACATCGTTGACAAAGGCAGCTTTTTACCATTTTTTCCCTAATGATTAGATGTCAAAACCTCTTTATATACAAATATAATATTTTTTGTATAACTATATATAGTTTATTGGAATGACGAATGAATTTGCCTTGTTCCTTTCCTTCAGTAAGTTACGGTAAGTACGGTAAGACCGCCGTATTCTGGAAATTGCAACATAGAGTTGTCAATGGCTAAATACTGTTTCAGACAAATAAACTCCTTCTTTTTCCAATGCTTGACCTTGCGACTTATTTATGGTCATAGAAAATGTCAATCCAGAAAAAACCAGCCGTACAAGTTAACTTAAGTAAATGTCAAACTGATGTATTATACGCTTTTTTGAGTTCGCGTATTTAAACAACTAGTCGTACTTAAGATAATTTACGTTTCTGTTTCGTTAAAAAAATGTATTTTTCGTTTAACTTTAGAATGAGATCACATTTGTTTTCTGGATATTATAAATGGAACTTTTTCTGAAAAATAAATAAATATTAAAAACAAATAAAATCAAAGTGACAAATCAAATGAAGTTTTAACCGGCGTAACATAACTAAGTTGGCTAGTTAACTTTATTAAGTAGCTTTAAGTTTGATCGTAAGTTTAACGAAAAGTATTAAATTAACTTAGGTACAACTAACTAGTCAGACTTTTCGTTTATCAACTCTACTGCAACTAATAAGTAGATATAGTATAGTGTTTGACAATACCTATATACAGCTCTTTGTTTGAATTTTAAGTTTTAAAAATTATGATAAAAGTTATATCGATTTCATAGGAACAAATATGTGAGTTATAAAAACCAAATCAAATTCACAATGGTTCTCTTAATATTGATTTACTTTATAACTAACTATCTTTTATTTTGATTCACATACTGTTTAAAATTCTAACTAGTTAACTACTTCTAATTTAAATTCCGTCATTCAACAAATCAAGATTAAGTTGATAAATTATGTTAACATTAGAATTAAGTAAGTATACTTAACTACATCTCTGAAAATGATTTCTTATCATTCGTATATTTGCACATTATTCTGCTGTAATAATTCTACTCATGTCATAATTCTTTGTTTAAGTTCACTTTAATTTATTAAAAATAAAAACAAAAAAATTTACTTATTTAAAATTTTTTTTTTTTCAGCAAGACAGAAACAGTGAAAGTCGTTATCAGAATTCGCAATAGCCAATATTATTCAGAAAATTAATCAATTTCAATTCACTAATGAATTTTGTCAGTTATTAGATTTCTAACATAAATAAGACAATTGGTCTGAATCTTTCAATTGAAAAGATAATTTGATAGTTATTGAGAAACAATTCTAAATATATTTTTTTAAAGATTTGAAAATTATGTGAAATAACTACTCTATCTACCTACCTACCCCGGCAGTACGAACATCTACTGTAAATAATTGAAATCATAGTTTTTCAAAAAATCGTAATTAAGTTGTAATATTAAATCTAACTAACTAAAATTTTTGGCATTTTAAAACATTTTACTGTAATATGACAAGATGTTGGCATTTGTGACTCATTTGAATGTAATGGACAGTTTAAAAGATGCAAATGTCACAATTAAACGGATGATACTCTAAGCATTTTTGAACGAATTAATTAAGTTAGTTGTAAGTAAAAGAAATATTTTATTAATTTATTTTAATTAAAATGATTGTGTTTAATGATTTTGCAAAAAGGTCAAAAGCCCTGTGAATATAAAGCAAATGTGAAACAAAAAAATATTTATATTGAAGTGTAAACGCTGCCTAACATTTGATTTTTAAAACTTCAACATATATAAACAAATATTAGGTTCATTCAATAGCAAATAGTTTTCGATTGTAATCACTTGCAATCGAATGTTTTTTTGTGCAATAACTTTTAAATCATTTTCAATCACATTTTGGAGGGAAAATTTTTGTGATTGAAACAGATTTTTTTTTGTTCAATAGACGTGATTGAAAATGACATTTTCTGCTTGTGCTCATAATTAATATCACAAGCATTATATATATATAAAATTTATTTTTAATCTCCAAACATTTTCAATTTTAATCATAGAAAAATACTACTTTTTTCAATACGAAATATCAGCGGAAAAAAAATATAAATTTTATATCAGATTTGGAATTTAGTTTTCGTTTCACTGTTGTGGAATACTATATATATATATATTAAAGTATATATCGAAATGATGATTATTCCCAACATTTATTTATTTTACTATACATATTTTTAATACTAACTTACTAAGTCAATGTTTTAGACATTCATTATAGATTATACTAATCTTAACTTCTAACAGAGCCCATTATGAATAAAAATAATGTAAGTATTTAATTTTTTAACTAATCAATATATAATTATAACGAAACTACCATTATTAACTATAAAATTTCATGATAAAATCTAAATAGAGATATTTCAAATTTATAGATTAATAGTACATTGAACTGTACGTACTTATATTAAGTATAAAATAAAAACAAATATTTATTTTCTTCTATTTTAATTATTCATCCCTCGTACTTCCAAAAAATTTAAATTAAACCTATAAAAAATCGTAATAATCAACAAAAACATAAAAAACAAAAAAAAAACACAAATTTTCTTCATCTAATCTAACAATCCAATAATTATGTTTACCCAACCTTATTAAATATCAATTAATTAAGTGATTTATTTGCATAACATAAAATAGAATCCAAAAATAATATAAGAAAACAAAAAATGTACTTAATATTACAAAACAATTTAGGAATTTAGGTTTTTTTTTTGTGGTTGTTGTTTGATTATAAAAAACCCAAAAATGTGTTCATAGAACCTATAACTAATTATTTGTGTACATAAACGTACAAGATGATCTCGATGTTAATATACGTAATTATAAATATAGTTTTCTATACAAATTTCTATAGGAAACATTTTTTTTAAATATAGCATTGATTAAGAATAATAAATAATAGTATTTATCAATGATAACATATAGCTAAGTAGCTGTGTAGGTATAATTAAAGCAGAGTTGTTTAATTTTGTTAAACTCATTTTTTAATTAATATTGACCAAATTTTTAACACTATAATTAAAATGATAAGTCATTCATTCGATTAGCTCTTAACATGATTGTAATATGCTAATTAAATAAATGGTTATTACATTCTTTAATACAAGTACTACCAACCAGTAAAAGCAGTACAACCAACCACAGATCATGCAGTTGGATTCTGATGTTCATACAACTCACAAATATTTATTTTATATTGACTTGACAACCAGTCTTAATAAAGCACTCATAAAAGAACCACTTATAAAAATTGCTTTTAATTTCATACTTAATACAATACGACATATCCACATATCAAATTTCAAAGTAGTATACTTACATATTACATATATAAATTATATATTAAAATTCAGTTATATGTAAGTAATTATCTACTTATCGTTTTGTCTTCATTAAGGATTTAAACCATTTTTTTTGCCAATTTTGAGATAGATAACGTTAATTTAACGAAGTATCTAACTATTAAGTTTAAATAAATATTAAAACTTTAGGTAAGTATGTTTCACAATTTTTATTAAATATCTTAATCGATTTCAGTTATTACACCATCATCAGAAGACTGAGTCTCAGAGAGTCTGTTCACTACTTACAGTCTTAATATTTATTCAATTTTAATAATGTTTCACATGAAGACTACAGAATATTCTATAAATTATATTAACAATTAAATCTTAACTACTCCATGTTTTAACTTGACTACTTAAAATTTATAAATATTTAGTTAACGGTAACTATATAAAGCAAACTACAGAACTTAAATGCAAATATATTTATATAGAGACTCTACTGTAACTATATAAAATTATTAATAGTCCTATCTATTTAATTATATATATACATTCATACGTATATATGTGCCACATACATACTTATACATAAATATTAATTAATTATTACAAAGTCAATATTTAATAATATGGAGCCATATAAAAAAGCCTCACATATACTTGAATAACGAAAAAAGTGAAAAAGAAAAACAACTGAGTGAGTATAAAAACAAAATTCATATGACAATTTTATTTGTTATACGCAATTAATTAAGAATACGTGTTGAAAATTAAAATTATCTAAAGAAAAACAAAAAAAATAAATAAATATAAGTGTATAAAGAAAAATCCATTAAAAATAATTTTTAATATTTTTTATTATTATTATCTTTTCGGTTTTTTTTTTAGCTTTCATTATGAATAATTGGTATCATAAGAGTAAAATTTAAAAATTCTTTAGAGAAATTTTTTATTTGTATCAACATGTACGGAAATTAGTATATATAGTTATATCATATATATATATACAATTTTCATTCAACATTTTATACTTTAACAATACACTTAAAATTTAGTTCATATTAATTAATATTTAATCGTGTTAACCATCAGGTAATAACTGAGGACAGGGTTGGAAGTTATTCTTGATTTAATCAAAATTAAGAGTAGATACAATTTGAAAAATGGAATGATTTAAGCAATGGGCAGTTACAAAACTTTCACTTTATTTTAACAAAAGGAATAAAGAATGTGGACAGAAGGAGGACAGTTACAAGTTTAATTTGTCCAAAATCTTTATAACTATATATATATACTAGTGGCCCCTGTTGAGTAATTATATATCAAGTTGAAGTCAAATTTAAAGTTTTTAAAAAAACAATAATTTACGTACTGACATAGACTTCGCACGATATAGCAGAAACCACTCGTGTTTAATAAAAAGTTTTGTGGTTAGTAAGTTTTATTTAGGACACATAAATACACGTCCCTCATATACTGCTTCGTTTCCGATATATTCCCTATAGTAAGTGGCATGTAGTGGATAAAATTACTAAAAATAAAAAATTTTATCATTAAAGATGAAAAGGTGTCTACTGCGCAGAACCTTAAATGCTTGTCAATTATAATTATAGATAGGTACTCTAACTCTACTATATAAAATAAATTTGCTAGTCATATGAACAATTCAACTGATTTTTTTTGTTTTTGCTTTTTTATATTTTTTATTTGAGATGAATTTGTTTCTTTGTTTTTTTTTGGCATATGTACATAAATTCATTTGCAAGTACATAATATAAAATATAATAACTGATTTGTTTGCTTTTGCTTATTATTTTCATAAGATCTCACTTATGCATAATGTATTTGCTGAATAATAAAATCATATGAGCACAAAATTTTCAACTGTGTGCGCATTTTTGTTTTATATACAATCTTATATATTATATATATTAGAAGTTCATTAACGAGTAGGAGAATCGAAATAAAATAAAAAGGTGTCTACTGTGCAGGACCTTAAATGCTTGTTAATTATAATTATAGATATATATACGTGTAGTTCTAAGCTGTGGGAGTGAAAATTGAATACTCAAGGTAAACGAGAGAAAACTGATTGAATTCGATAGAAAAAAACATGCAGGATGTATAAGAGGTCCAATTTAAGGACTTGTCAATATAGGTCTTCAATTACTATAGTGACGTAAAATAGATGTGAAAAAGTCTGGTCATAGAACACCTCATTGCAAAGAAAAAAGAAAAAAATGCGGGAACGTGGAAAAGGGGGAATTTTATACGATCTGAAAATGTTTGGTTCACATTGGAAACCGGTACAAAAAAAACAAGCGATTCGATTTGTGAAGGTAACGAATAAGATATAATTAACCTGCAAAAATACACATAGAAGCCAAAGTCTCGAATTCATACATATAATATGAAGCTTAAAAAATTTGGGTATTTGGAGCGCATGTCTGAGAATTTGAATTGTTTTTTTTTTTGTTATGCAATTATTTTTAATTTTTTATACAATTACTTAAATAACTATATATATATATATACTTATGTAAATTATCAAAATTTATATAAATGTAAGTAGTTTTTTTTGCTTATGGCTTTTTTCTGTTAAATAAATAAATTTAATAATTTAGCCGAACGGTCCGCTACGGAAACGTCCAGTTAAGTTATTCTAAGAATCACAACAGAATGAAAACAGATTTTTTTTTACAATCTTTAGGTTATTATAGTACATAACTATAAGTATATCTTATATTTTAATAAATTATTACTAGATTCAAAATACCTGTATGTGAGTTTATTCCCCCCTCCCTGTGCTCCCCAATATTTTTATTTTATCCCAATATATCATGAGGTTTTAGACTTTTCAGCCTTCTTATGTCATTTGATCTGTTTAACAGCATTTAACATTTGATACTGTAATACTTAGTTGATGTATCATGAAATCATAATGTCATAAGACAATAAAAGAGTAGAGAGAAATAAGGTGAAGATGCATAGAGATGATCAAAATTCAATTTGGGCTGTACCGCCATCGAAAGAAATAGAACAAATTTGCTTATCTATAGATAAAATAAAATTTGTGTCTATACATGACTGCAAAATTTGTTTAAATAAAAAATACAAGATAGAAATCGTTATGTTTCATAATAGTTATTCGATCGTGTGAAGACCTGTAGTTTCCCGGAAAATTGAAAAATTTGTTTTTTTTTCAAGAAGAAATAAATACCAAAAACTAACTTTATTCAATATTTTCATATTCATTTCAGATTTTATTTTCATTTGGCAATTTAAACATATGATTAGAGTCAGTTTTCAAGTGAACACTTACTTAAGTATCGAATCAAACATAAGCCACATTTTAAATAGAAAATGTTGTTCTGCAGTTGGTACTTGAAATTTACTTAGGTGGCACTTAAAATTTGGTAAAATTACCACTTAAGCTTCACTTAAATTTTTGACATATATACCCACATAGATTTGACCAGATTTGATTGAACCAATGAGGCGTATGGCAGACCAGCGTCCTCGGTCCTGTTTTATATACAAATGAGACAACTACCGCCACTTTCGTTGATAATACGGCCATATTGGCATTGCATAATAACCTAGTACATGCTACAAAAATTTTGCAATACAGCCTAAATAAAATTCAGTAATGGCTAAAGAAGTGTGGAGAATCAGAGTGAAAACGGAACACATGTCACATTTACCCTGAAGAGAAAAACTTGCCCGAAAAAGAAATATACCTGGGCATGCGTTTGGATACACGTTTTTCATGGAAAATCCATATTCAAAGAAAAAAAAAACAACTTGGGTTGAAATCAAATAAAATGTATTGAAACAACTTACCAATGTCGCATGGAAAACTAGTTTCTGATTTAAAAAAAAACTATTTTAAAGCCGACATGGACTTACGGAATCCAACTGTGGGGAGTAGCCAAAAATTCAAATATTGAAATATTACAGTGATTCGAATAAAAAGTATTAACATTTATAGCACGCGCACCATGGTTCGTAAGTAACGATATCTTATCAAGACCTACAGGTAAAAATCATAAAGAAGAAAATCAGAAGTGCAAGCTGCAAATACCAAACATGATTAGATTCACACCCAAATACCCTACCAAACAACTGCTTGGTTTCAAATGGTGCTGGTCGACTTAAGCGTCACAATATTCTGCAACTACCCAACAGATACTCACAGAATATTTAAGTAGATTGTCACGGATAACTTACCATTGGATTTTTCATCCGCAAGTCATTATATGTTGCTTACATATATAAATATCATACAAACCACTGATTGTCTCCATTAGAAACAGATTGTACAGTTTACAAAGGAAATAATGAAAAAAAAATATATATTTGACAATTGTCAGTAAGTATCAATACAACGAAAATGAAATAAAAATGAGCTTTATTGTCTGTCACTTGTAATGCATTTTAAGAAGTGCTGCCATTGCAAATAACCGAAAACGACAGCTAAAAATCAACACGTAAGTAAAGTGTCGAATGATACTCAAACTGAAATGTAGATTAAGTAGCCACCTCAAAACTGCCACTACAATTGTAAGTTTCTACAATTGAAAATGTATCAATAGAAATTGAAAATTAGCTAAAACTTTTTATTTTTTAAATATTGTAAAAATATTTTTTAACCTCAATTTACTTAAGTAGATAAGTAGGGTTAAAGAGTGTCAAAGTTAATTTAAAAATTATTTCATTATAACGAGTTAAGTATGTACACGTATTCATGTCACACTAACAAATGTATGTCGATTTTTGTTTAAATTTAAATAAATATTTAAAAATTAAAATTAAATTTCTATAAATAAGTAATTATATAGTTAAGTAATTTTAATTTAATAAAAATTCATATAATAATTAAATCGTATATAATTAAAAATACATTTATTTTATTTTTCTATTATAAGTACTTTACTATATTTTGTATTTTACGAAATGTAAAACAATTTATAACTTTAGACAGCATATCAGAGCCATCTGTGAATTAATATCAAAAGTATAAATAAATTAACATCTTTCAAAATTAAAATTTCAATTCTAATATCGTAATCTCTTCATTTTTTCATTATTATTAAATATATACAATTATGTACATATTATATTATATTATATGGATGAAGTTCCAACACTACCACCCCCACAATATCATGAATAAATTTGTAACGTGAATACAAAATTGAACTTTACAAAGAATAAAAAAAAAAACAAAAGAAAAAAATTAAATAAGAAAACAAAAAGCAAAAATAACATCAAAACACAATTAATAAACCATAAACGATTTATGGTGTTAACAACACCTCACGAGACTTAACGCTGTGCTATTATTAATAGTAATTTAAAGAGAAGACCAGGTGAGAAAAATACAACAAAAAAAAAAAAACAGAAACAGAACAAGAAAAAAAAATAATAACAACAACAACGACGATATATATATATATATAACAGTTTATTTGTTTGTTTTTTTTTTTCGTATTTTTAATTTAAATTTATTTTTTCATTCCAAAAATGGAAAAATAAACAAAAGCTATTATTAATTTGCAACATATTTGGAAAATTAGAAATATAGAGAAAGAGAAATTTTTTGTAATTCTTTTTTTGTTTTTATTTTATTTTTTTTTCATTAATATTCAGTATTGTAAAGATGGCGCTTTATTGGAATTTTAATATTTAATTTTGATTTAAAAAACATAAACAAAACAAAAATGTATTGTATTTTTTTTTTCTAAAAAAAAAGCCATTTTTGGGTTTCTATAACTACTCTATTTTAATCGCACAACTTTTAATGATTAAAAAACATTTTTATTTTTTATTTTTTTTTTTTCATAATTTATTATGAGTAAGTATACATGTATGGTAAGCATAAGTAATGGAATAAGTAATTAACACTTTATATGCAAATGTAGACTTGGACGTTTTTAGTACAAATATATATTGTATATTTATATATATGTATGTAATATGTATATATGCAAAAAGAAATAAAATATAAATATTTTTTTGACAACATAAAGAATTATCAAAATTCTGAAAATAAAATATTTTGTCATGACTAACTATGTATGTTATGTATGCATAAATACAATAACTTCTGTAGAGTAGAATATTAGTTATGTTTTATAGAAGTAGTTAATACAATAGGGTTTATGGATTTTAGAATTTTACTTGCAGAACCCTTTTATTCTATTTTTTGACACAGATATCTTAACTTGCAGTACTTTTTTTTGTTACTATAGTTAGGCCTTTTCATAAACACGTACTGCAAAAAGAAAATAATGCAGAAAAAAAATTTGTTGACAGATTTATTAAAATTTGAATTTTCAATTTCAACATTTGCAGTTTTGTGTTATTTAAATAAAAACAGCAGCCCAACTGATTGTCATGAGTTATTTACTATAATTTTACAGTTTTAATGCTAAGTTAGAAATGTTTATGAACAAACTTCATTTGCAACATTTTGTTTGTAATCATGTATTTGTAATTTTCTGTTATCACTAAGTACTGTAATTTTGTATTTTTAACAAAAATGGTAATACCTACTGTCATAACTAATTAGCTATAACTAACACTGAATATTTAAAATTAGTTAAGTATTGGAAATTATTATTTTTGTATTGTTCACATAATTCGTTTTATTTTCCCTTATTCATATAAATACAGTAAATAAAACTGTTTAGTGAAACTTAAGTTTAATACTTACATGGTTCCCAAAATATGATGACTTTATGTAGCAAATTTATTTTGTACCACTTTTATGTAGTCGACTGATCACACTCTGATACGTATATTACAGTAGATATTTTCTGGAACTATTTTTCGTAAACATTGAAAAAATATTAATGAATTAATGGAAATGGGTACATAGGACTTTAGTAGAATTACGGTTGAAACAAATTTCTAACATTTAGTTAAGTTATCTATTTAAAGCTTAAGATTAAAAAAAATGTCAATTCAATTAATGATTTTATTTGTTATGACAGATAACACATTATTATGTTATAACAGTTTTATTGCCACTAGTGTCACTAGTTAAAATAACGAATTATATACTAAAAACTAAGTTTCATGGCAATAGTCAGCTGTCATAGATCGACTATATCTACACCGTATTTGTTATCAATCTGGTTTGCAAATTTTTTGTTTATAAAGTCTTTTTTTGATTCTTGGTGCATAAAATATAACAGCATTTTACCAGCCGGATTCATCAAACTAAAAGTAATGGTATATAAATCTATTGGTCAATAATCTTCTATTGTGTTCGAAGTACAATGGTCAGTACAATGAAATTTATTATCAGAAAAAATTAATAGTTAAATAAGTATATATATACAAACTTGTTTTATAAATGTACGAAGATATTGGATTTTAACGTATAACCTATATATATATATATGTATGTACCTGTTCACTACTTGTAAATAAATAAAGAAATAGCTAATACTTAACTAATATAAGTAATTTCTTCTTGAATACATAAGCTTTCATAATTCTGATAAACAGTCTCAGATCAATCGTATGGGAGAGACAAATTTTTTTTCCTACAGATTTCTGTTTTTCTGCTTCTACTGAATATAATACACATAAATAATTAGAAGAGATAAACAAATAAATAGTTAATAACTAAGTAGTTAAGTGGTTATGTAAAGTTATTTTACATTATTTAATTAATTAAAATTTACTTCTACAGCAAACTCATACTTACGAATTTGTGTAATTTAACTAACAACCTATCTTCGAAGAGTGTTTTTCGGATATCGAACTGAAAGTGCAGAATTCGGTTATATTTTCGTAGAAATAATTATTATTATATTATTAATATTAATATATATATAAGTATATATATATATAAGTATATATATATATAAGTATATATATATAACTATATATATATATATATAATATATATATATGTTATATACTTCATTATGTATATAAATTCATCTTAACAACAGTAAATATTTGAATAACTAACTACTATATATAGTTCTGTAAGCACCAAATTGAAAAAGAAAATTCACCACTGATTAATTTTGCTATGCTTTTAAAAATTTGTTTTGATTAATGGTTGATGGAAGTTTCCCTTTTTATTTTCTTTATACTTAATTACATATAAAATATATTGGAATAAAAATAGAAAAATAGAAAAAAGAGAAAAAATAAGTTGAGAAAACATTTATCTAGATTCAAAGTTTTATTTTTGGGATGCAAAGAATTTTGAAGTCGGAAATTTTTTTTTTGTTTTAGTAAAATTTGTACAGAGTTGAACTTTAATTTTGATGATGTTGCGGGATAGGACGTGTTGTGGTGCCATCAGAATATTTTTTGTGAAGATTAAATTATAACTTGAAATATTTTTAGCTGAGCATTTGAGTTAACAAATATTTTAGACATTTAACTAATTATTAATAAAATTGGTGTATTTTAACACTATTTTCCGAAATTCGATATTTTTTTTTATCCACGCCGTTACCTAGATTCAAAGTTTTTGATTTTATTTATTTATATTATTAATTTAATAAAGAGTCGGTATCTAAGTACTACGGCTATCGACTTTTAAAAGTTAAACTATAGTTTTTCCTGATTTTTTTTTTGTTTTTTACTTCTTTTTAATCACACTCTGTATACTAAAATACCTTCAACTGTCTTGAAGTAGTACACCCAATGGTGCAGCCAAATATACGTAATTAATTTTACCTTAAAATATCTCCTGGCTCTAGACATACGTTCATTAGCGTATGAGTTAAAATATTTGGATGTTGGTCCAATCTGTAAGTGCAGTTCTTAATCGTCATCATCATCATCAATGTCCTGCAACCCCATCCGTGGGGCATAGGACGGAAATGTATTCAGTTATTAATGTATTTTATTAATTCATTGCGTAAATTATTTTCGATTACTTAATTTGGCACGATTCATGCTGCATTTCCCATCCAATCTTTATTCGCAAATCGTTGGATGATTAAGTACATTGCTTTTGGCTGCAGCAGCCTCATACATGAATATAAGTTAAAATTGGTTGTAGTTACAACATTTTGCTTTCTAAGGGGAGTTGTTATTTACTCCCTATGAACCAACAACATGGTTTTCCACTCAATACCGAGCTTTTGTTGTCAAATTGCTTTCACTAGTTTAGTTGTTTATCTAAGTTAGCCCTAGGTAAATATTTGACGTAATTTTTTTGAAGAATATTTTTATTATTTAATGAAACTGACGGGCAAGTGCTTCTCCTTACCGTGAAAGTTATATGTATGGATTTTAATCATAATAATTTTACCTTAAGCTTTCATTTGTCATATTTGCCATGTTTGTGGTAGGTTTAAATGTTACTGCAATATGGGAGTGGCTAAATACGTATCATTGTAGGAAACGATAATCGTAGTGTCATCTGCGAAAAATGTTTCTGTAACTTCATTAAATAGTATATGGTTAAAATTTATACAGCATAGATACAAGGACACTGTCTTGAGGAACTCCAGAGTGAACTGCAGGCAGCAATTTAAAAAGCGCGTTGTGAATTTTAACATAAACAAATTTTAAATGTTATTCCTGATGAAATCATATTATACTTAGTCCTATATCTATTATTGTTTGAAACAAATATTAAAAATTAATAAGAATAACTTATATAATATACTTAGTTATGTACACGTGTACGGATGTAACGTTTGAATTCTTAATTTTTTAATTTAATTAATTTTGTTATTTAAATTTTTGAGGCAATGTTATAATGGGAGACACAAATATCTTATATATACAATTTGAGGCAATGGTTAGCTATAGTACCTACATTTTTTTTTGTTTCTTTATTGTACACATTTGTTTTCTCATACTTTATAATTGATGCCCGTATTGTTTTCATCGTTCTTTTTTTTTCTTTTATCTTAAACTATCAAGAATTTCTTTTATAATTTTATTTTTCTATTGTGAAAAGTCCTTTTGTAATCTAATTAGAGTCATTTAATTTTATGGTTGAATAAAAGTAATTTTTATTTTTGAAAAATTCATTTTAATTTTTATAAAATTAAATGAGATATTGTAAAGATTTGTAAATTCTTATGGAGATTTTGGTTTTTTTTGTTCCCATTTAAGAAACGAAATTTTTAGAATTAAATGTTATACTTAAAATGAAATCAAATTAAGAAATTCAAAATTTTTATTAGTTAAAAAAAAGTTTTATTTTATTTTTTAAGATAAAATTTCGGCAAATGCGCATCAGTTGAATTAGTTTGAAAATAGTTTATTTTATAAAACAAATGAAATTCTGCCTTTCCGAAAGTCTATTAAGTCGATTGACAAAATGGACCTTATTCTGAGAAGCGAATCACTTTTTTGCTACGTACAGGTAGAGCATCACATTCCATTAGGTATCAGCGAATGATACGATATTTTATAAAAATGGCAGCATTGTTCGTTAAAACTGTCAAGTTTTTTTATGTTTTGGCATTTTTTGTTTGAAAAGTGAAATTAATTAAATTGAGTTCAATTAAAATGCGTTCAATTTTAAGTATTTGTTTTTTTTTTTTTTAAATTCATTCAAGTATTTCAGGCTCTCAAAAGAAGTCTTTGCAATGATTATAGATAAATTATACAATAATTTAAATCCTGCAATTGGTCCACATTCAGTAAAACTCATTATCAAATTAGTTGGAACATTGCTTAGTTATCAAAAAGGCGTGAGAAACGAGTTTTTGGTAGGTTCAGCTAAATCAACTATTTCTAAAATATTTGCCGAAACATTGTCATTATTAGAGACGGAATTGTGTCGAGAGTATATAAAATTTCCTGAAACTGGAGAAGAAAAATCATACATCAAATTGGGATTTTATAATAAATTTGGATTCCCAGATTTTATTGTATACGTATGTATGGAACACATGTAAAAATCATTGCACCAACAAACATGCAAACTGACTCCTATTTGTAATTTTTCTATCATTACAAATGTAAAATTATATATATATTTATAATTATTTTTAAATATAAATATATAGTTATATAAGTAACTAAGTATATAAATAAAATTATATAATTTACTTGAATTTTACGTTAATTACTTATATAACTAAGTATTTACTTTTTCTCATTCGCCATCTTTCACTACCTTTTTCTATAATGATACTTATATTTAACTATTTTATTGTTTTTTCTGACAGCAAACAAAAAAAATCGGTTTTCGTAATACTATGAAAATCGAAACATTGCGCTAAAAAGCGATCGGTATCGCTATTTCGCTTCACAGAATACCAAAAATTAAATTCATCATATTTTTCAGTACAGTACCGAAAAATTCGCTTCTCAAAATAAGGCCCAATGTCGACAAATTTCCTCCAAAAATGTCGGATCAAAATGTTGACTGACAAAATTTCAACTCTTTGAATATCGACTCTTTGAATATCGACAAAAACATCGATTTTTAAAATTTTTAACTTTTTGTAGAAAATAGTGTTGTAAATGCTTTATTTTTTAAATATTTATAGGGTAACCCCAAAATCCTTGTTTTTTATTTTTTTTTTTTACTAAAGTCTTGGCGTTTACGTATACAGGGCAAAAATAGGGTTTCAATAAATTGGTGCGAAATATAAATATAATAATAAAATAAATTGGTGCATAACATTTTTTTTCTAACTCATTAGCATAGAGGTTATAGTAAGCTACTAAATCAGAACTTGAATCAGTTATTGTCGAAAATTCTTTTCTTTTTGAAAGCCGACATTTTGTACAAGTCGATTTTTTTTTCATTTCGACAATTTAGAATGGACATTTAAAAAATCGAAAAATTGTACAAGTCGACATATTTTACAAGTCGACATAGTTATGTAGATTCATTTTCCTTCCCTCCTTAAAATTTGGACAGCCGACAAGACAAAATATAATTATTTTGTACTTAAATTTTATGTTATTTTGCCGTCTGGCGGAAGCTCCAGCGTACCAGAATTTGGGGCGGAAGCCTTTTGATTTCCGATTGTTTTTTACCAATTTTTATTTATATACATAAGTACACGACATTATAAGTAAAAGTAAATAAAAGTTGCCAACTGTGCATTTGTTAAGTGTCCATTTTTTCAAACGTTTAGTATGACAAATAAATTTTTTGTGAAATGTTCAGAGACCAAATGTCCATTTGTCAACTGTAACGTACTCGGTTTTTATGTTTCAGGCTAGAATAGACTTTTGAAAAAATATTTCTGTATTGAATATGTAGAACTGGTTCAATTAACATTTATTTTAATTTAATAATATTGCACTAAAACAAAAGATTAAGTTTTTATTTTAATAAAAATAAAACAAAAATCCACCATATTTTCCGTTGGTATATAAACCACAATTAAGAATGATCATTTTTATAAATAAATTTGTTTTTCATATTAGCATATTTTTATCTCAGTTTTGGGTACCTACAAAGTTTAAATTAAAAAAAGAAAAAAACAAAAAAAAAATTACTCAACAAAAGTTTCTTATTTTTTGACGTAGAATCCAAATTTGCATAAAAAAGTACCCCTTCTCATTCGAAAATCTTGATTTCGGCCAATTTCGGCGATTTTTGGTTTTAAAAAACCCTTTTCCGGTACTTTCCGGAAGTTAAAAATGTCGCCAATCGATAGAGCACCCTCGAGTTTGTTAATAAAACTTTTTTTTAATTTTAAAATAACGGCTTCTTCCCCTCTTTAAAAGCTGATGCGCATGCTTTGGGACACCCGGTATAGTATATATATTATATACTTAACTATACATTATTTATCAGTACAATATAAAACTAATTAATGTTTAAATGATAGAAGACATGAAACATCGGCACATTCTAAACCCTCTATATTTTCATTTAAATTCTTAATTTATATCTTTTTATAACCCTTAATCTTATTGATTCAAATATCGAATAAAAATAAAATTGACTATACAAATTAACCTTGCTTAACTCCTCAACTTGTTATAATTGGATCAGAGATACATCCTTAATGGAGTATTTAACACTGAAAGTCTTTTAAGTGTATTGTAATATATTTTTTTACATAACTGAGTAACTATATCTCCATTTTTGATTGCGTCCCAAATCCGATTCCGGTTAATTGATTCAAACGTACGGTCATATTAATATACAAATACGAGCTGTATGATTGATTGCTATTCTTTAAAATCGGTTCAATTACCATTTTTTCATTTTTAGACAATTTAAGTAATTAAAATTCAATTTCAATTCAATCCAGTTTTTTCTAAAATTTCAAAACTCAAAAGGATCTCTGCTGTAATAAAATAATTTTGCTATAACTAACTACAAAAATTTTCTTCCTCATTATAACTAAAACTTTAAGAAATGCGATAAAATAACTTAGAATATTTTTATTTACTTACGTAATTTTTATGGTGTGATTCTTAATTGGAAATCCTTTATTAATTTGAATATCCTATTTTAATTTATTATTTCATCAAAAGCAAAAAAAAAAAATATTACTTATTCAGCATAATGAATGAAGAGTGAAAATCCCTTGAAGGCGTTTTATCAAAATGTCCTTTATTTTTCAACCTCAAATATAACAAGACAAAAAAAAAACACAAAAACCAAAATATACACATACAAACATAGAAAGGAAGAGAAGTGAAATAATTTGTTTTAATAAATGTTTATTTAAGAAAACAACCACACAAAACACCAACAAAATGTCACAAAATTTATCAAGTCAATTTTGTTGTATATACTCGAATATTTTATTTTTTGTTTGTACATCAGGTAACTATTTACCCCTTCTCTCAGGTACATGCTTAACTATTGTTGTATAATATGAATTTTATTTGGAAAATTTCT
This sequence comes from Argyra leucocephala, assembly GCA_963942445.1. NCBI lineage: Eukaryota > Metazoa > Arthropoda > Insecta > Diptera > Dolichopodidae > Argyra > Argyra leucocephala. Next base: position 62,728,386 of record OZ012678.1, on the reverse strand, counting down.
AATGCTAACAAAAATAAACTAGAAAAAAATAAAACCAAAACATCCCAAATTGACCTCAATTATTCTGTAAACGAAGGACAAGAATTAGGAAAACTTTAAAGTAAAACCCCTTTAAAAGAAAATCTAAATAACCGTAAAGGATTTAATAAGGTATTAAAATTGTAACCCAAAAATAAAAATCAAATTTCAACAGAAAAGTTGGATGCGATTATTTGTGGGTTATATTTTTTTGTTTGTTTGTTTTGTTTTTGTAATTTAACTAGTCTTATATAAGTAATAAATAATAATAAAAAAAAAAAAGCAAAAATGCAAATTTAAGGGGATTTTACAAGTCTAATGGTAAAAAATAACCCATTAATCTATGTAAATCTGCGTAAACTTCAAAAGATTCAACTCTCTGATTTAATGATAAATTTGTTTTGGAAAATTCTTTAAGGGTAAAAAATAAAGTTGAAATTTTATTTTTTTTGTTATGTTTTTAGTTTTGTGTTCGTTTTTTTTCTCTTTGAGTTTAGACATTGTTTTTTGATCCTTTTTATTTTTTGTTTTTGGTTTTTCTGTTATTACTTAAATTGCATAATATAATATAATTACTACTGTTTTTTGTGTGTGTGTATAATAAATCATGTTTATATACTAATTTTTTGAAGGATTTAACATACAAAAAAAAAAAAAAAACAAAAAAACAAAATCACAATTTAATGGACTCATTACCAGGTCAAAGAGTTGATTAATTTTTTTTTCCAACTTTTCAATGCTATAAATTGCTCAATTTTGACATGTTTTCGTCATATTAAATACCCTTAAAGAGATGAACGTTTAAAATACACACGTACGTGTATGAAATGAAATTTATTTCGTCCTTGATATACTTTCTAAAACCAGCAGCAATCAACAACGTATGTATCTGGGGAATTCTCGTCTCTCTCATGATGTACAGATATAAGTACATACAATTTAAGTTACGAGTTTTAAGAAAATATAATTCTACTAAAATATATGAGTTGTCTATAATAAAAAAATAAATTTATAGAGATATTTGTAAAAATGCTGGTGGAATATACAAAATCAAAACAAAATCAAGTAAAAGCACTTTTTGTCCAGGCAATACATAATAGACGGCTGTACATTGATACATATATATATATATATATACTTAAAATATGTCAGAAAAATTATGTGAAGGCGTCATTTCATCGTATGAATTCCCCAAACATCATAAATTCTACATTTATAACGTACGTATAAATTAATTCAAGACGAATATTAACACGTAATTGTCCTTTCTTGTACCTTTCTTCTTTCACGGCTTTGCAAACGTATCAATCGATATAAAAGGTTTGCCTCATCTAGTTATTTGGCTATGTATAAAAACAGAAGAAGAAATTTATAACATTACGTAAATATCCAAATTATATACATATATTTTTTTTTACGACTAAAAGCGTTGGAACAACAAATGCCAATTCTGTAAGACGATGAAGCGACATTTTCAAATTGACACGAATAAACCGTCAAATTTATTAGTTTCGATCAGACTTTACCTGCGAAGCGATAAACATTATTCAGTCGCTTTAAAATTAGTAAATGAACAAATGTGGTGTTAGGTGTTTATGAAGAAGGTTTGCGCTTATTTTTTAATATTTGTTATTAAAACAAGAGTGAAGTGAGCCAATATTATGTAGAGAGTTTAATGATTTTTTTGTTTGGTTCTGATTCTTCGGAGGATGAACAATTACATAACTTCAATATAATAAAGAGAAATATAAGAGACAACTTCAATCCATTAGAGCTACCTACACCATAACCGCAATATTTTTATTGTTAAAATATAATTGTATCTTAATATAACTAATTGTCATTTTTTACTGTATAGTTAGTTAATAAGAGTTTAATAAATATTCAGTACAGTCTCATATATATATAATCGTTTTTAATTACAACAAAAATATATTTATTGGTAAAAACTAGAGTTTCTTAAAACCCGGTCTTTTTTGGATTAGTCGAATCCATCGAGTTTTCAACCATATATTTAAATTTATACGTGTATTTTTATTTTATATTTTAAAAGTTAATCTGGAACTAAAATAATTGAGAATTCTAAAATGTCAATGCAATTTTCGCCGCCATGACATACTATCCAAAGAACAGAGCCTACTTACTAAAAGCTGTACTTTTTTTATAAATTTGATTATTTGTCACTTTTAGTTACCAAAATTCCTAACGGATGGAACAATTAATATTGTATTTTTTGTTATAATCAAGGTTATTTATTTTAAATAAAATAGTAAATTTCGAGGAATCGAGATTCGGCGAATTTCACAAACGGATCCCGAATCCGAATACCAGAGCAAAGATTCGCCAAATCCGATTCCGACTTATTCGGTATGAGAAACTCTAGTAAGAACATAACATTTTACATTCTAACAAAATAACAAAAAATAGTTCTTTTCTTAAAACCAAAAATACTTAAGTATTATAAAAAAAAAAATAGTAGGAAGAGGTACTTTTTAAAAACGTCTAATATATGACGATAATCAAAATGAAAAATTCATAAACATTGTTTAAGTTTCACATTATTAAGTTCTGTCCCTTGTACTCCACCTTGATACTTCCAAACGCACTAAAACCTCTTGCTAGGATTGGATTATCCTCCATTAATTTAACTAACACCTCAAATTGCTTTCTGCTAGTTATTTTTTTCATACTAAAATGAATATAAATTGTAAAAAAGTTTTAAAGTGTAAAAAGCAAATTTATTTTAACTTCGTATTACTTTTCCACACTGTCCATATTTTTCATTTCTTCATCCAACAGGCATGTCTAAGTGTTTCAATTATTTTTGTCTTTAAATTATTTGAATACTTATTTCAAATTATTTTACTACAAAAACTATACAATTCAATTATTCAAAACAAATAGAATTTTTTTTTTTCTGACAACAAGTACTACCAACATAACAAATATTTCATCGCGCGTCTGACAGATAGTATATAAATTCATCGACATTACACGATTAACTTTCGTAAGGGTAAAAGTAAGTACTTGTTTAAATTACTAACGCATTTTACTAAAACTTAAGTGAAATAAAGTATTTGTAGCCAAATAGTGTAGATATAGTTATATATATATATATATATATATATAACTATATATTATATCGTTATATTGTATATTTGTATTGTATACTTAAGTACTTAAGTATTTACCAAATCACTAAACAAGACTTTGAACAAAGAATATAACTTTCAAACTTGTGATAAGAAAATATTTCCATGTAAGGTAATTGAAATGTTAAGAGATGCAATCGGTATGTAAAAATGATGACTTAGACGGCAAATTTTTTTTTTTTTACTATATTTGACTTTAAGTGTGTACTTGAATTGTTGTACTGTTGTACTTGAATATATTTTAAACCATAAATGTACTCTACAAGATCCACAAACTCCTAAATCACAAACAAAGCTCATAAAAAATGGTAACTTATAAAGCATAGCAAAATGCTAAAATAATCCAAATTATTGGGAAGCTATTTTATATGAATATTTACCAAATTCTAACTATTATTTAAAACGAAATATAATGTCAAATGATTGTTAAAAATAGTCGAATATTTTGATTTTATTAAATATTATATGATACAGATACCCGTATTTCGTTTAACCTACTTTTCCAATGTTTTGCCCTCGACTTATCAAATAAAATATCAAAATTATTATCAAAATTCTGAATTTTCTATTGATCAACCATCTCTTCCACAAAAGTAAACCGTCAATATTTAGTTCATGCAAGACAGACAACAAATGAATGGACAATTATAAAAAAAAAATTTACAATAAAGATTTATGGATAACTACTTAATCTGCGATAGAAAAGTTCAACCTTTTAATCCTTTTTCCAAATAAGTGAGTGTTGTAATCTTTCTGGTTTCATGCTGCGTTTTATTTGTTGTTTTTTGTCTAACTTTTAATTTAAAATTTTTTTTTTTATATCCTGATGCGAATTATCCTTTTTTCGCTATACAAAACGCAAGGATATACGAATATAAATCGATAAGTTTTTGAAATTTATAACTAACTAGATAATATTGTTCCGTCGATTAACAAAGCAAGCTCAGCATGCGTTAACATTTTTTTTCACAATTCACAACTAAGTACTGTCATACTTAATTACTTACTTACTAAGGCTTTAAATATTCTGAGCTGCGAATCAGTCATAATGGCTACATTATCATACTTAAGAGTATCACATCATAAAAAATTTGGTAAATAGACTGAGAAGGAAATGATGGGAATGATATAATATTTTATAAAACTAGCAGAATTGTTATAGCTTTTAAGTTTATTTTAAAGCCTTCAAATTTTTTGAAACATTTAAATCAAAATTCAATTTTGATATTTTAAGTATTATTCCGCAATAATTACTATTCTCTATTGATATTGATTCGACTGGTTATATATCACATAACTGCTCATAAGAAGGTACTGAACTAAATTTCAACTGAAGTATAGTGCTATTCGCCTACAGTGAAACGAAAACGAAATGTCTCATATAAAACTTAAATATTTTTTTTATTAGAAGAAATGGGTTATTAGTCAAATGGATTTTAGCAAAAAGAAAGTTTACGAAAATTTAAAGTTTGATAAAACGTATTTTGTGGAGTTTGTAAATTAGAATTTTACAACTGTCCCGCTCCCTGGCCAAATGTAAAGTTTTTAGTCATAAATTTCAATAGACGATAAGAAGTAGCACAATTAGTTTTTAAGTCAGAATCCATTATACTAGTATTTCTTTAACTGCGTGCCTGTTACCGCAGGATTCAATGAAAACGGGAACATCTTACTTTTAATGGGTCGGTAGTAGTTAATAGGTTAAACTTTGTTAAAATTTAGTTTTTACTTAATTACTTACATTTATTTTTTAGAAGTAACTATACTTTTGAATATAGAAAAGACGCAAAGACTCGATTTTAGCTCTAGCGCTATTGAAAGAAGAAAAGTGCTTAGTTATACGGAATTTGTACATAACTAAAGGTAGCACTATTAGTCATATTTCAAAAGGTAGGAATTCTGAAATTTTTGTTGTTTGTTAAATTTTGCTCACAGTTGTACGTAAAATATCTGATCTCTTGGAAATCAAATATATACAACTTATACACTTATTAATGTTGTATTAAATGAAAATAAATATTAGTTTGCCATTTATGTAGTAAGTAATTAAGTTTTATTTCCTTTCATGAATGAATATTCAGAATCGCTTATATTGGATATGAATAATATTAAACTTTATAGCTAAATGGATAAGACTAGATTAAACTAGATTTCAAAATGATTTTTTTTTCTGCTAACATGGTTTGAAAGATCTTATAGGTTATCAGCTACCTAACCACATATTGATACTTTTCCTAAATTATTTTAGCATCTTAACATTTCGTACTCTGTATTGCGAAATTAGCATCGATGTAATGCGAAAATTGTTTAAAAACTATATTAAGTATGAAGACATTTTTTGTACTACGTATTGCAGTTTATGTGGCGTATTTGTCACACGGTTAGACCCCAGGTATTTAGACTTATTGTACCGAGGATCAAAATCTACGGAATTTGTGTTTTTCGAATAAATCTACAAATTTTCATCGAATTCCTTTAATAATACCGTCTGTATAAGTCAAAGTCAACTAAATAACAAGAATGTAGTTAAGGTATGTGTAATTTTAAAAAAATTAGTTGTGATAAGAAAAACAACTTTTATGGTGATATTTTTTGGTGAAAAAATATCTTTTGATGACAAAATTGCTTTGTTATGCAAAAAATATTTCTTGTTATTTTCTATTCTTTTCAATCTTCAATCTTTTCAATTTTTATTTTTCAATCTGCCTACGTTATCTCTAAAAAGAAATATAAACAGTTTTACGCACTTCTGAGGCATGCCTATAACAGCTGGAAATAAAATATTAATACGTTGTAAAATTTATTTGAATATTGTTTAAATCCAAATCTATACACAGACGTGTACAGTTATAGCATGTATGTTTGTCCAATATGAATCGTTCAAGAATCCTTATGGTTTTGTCGTACCTTTGAATGGTTGTTTTTGTAATTATTTTTTTTTTTTTGTTTTTTGTTTTGTCAATATTTTTATTAGTTGCCTGCCCTGGCGTCTGATGATATTATCCTGTTAATAAATAATGATGATAATCTTGGAATATGGATTTTATTCATTTTCTCATTGCACTCACCTCAATTTATTTTTATATTTTTTTTGTTGTGAAATTGAGATCAGTTTTCATATATACAATTAATTCCAATTGGAACCCTTTTTTTGTGTATAATTTTTCTCTCTTACTTTTTCTTATTAATTTTTCATATTTGGATTAAAATAACGGTAAATATTGCGTAATAAACGCGGTCGAACACACATCATGTTAACAAAATAATAGGAATTTAATATTTAATATTTGAGAAGAGAAAATAGCAACAGATTTATGACTTTTGTATTTTATCCTTTACGGATACCATTTTTATTTTTAATGAATGACAATTTTAAGCATTTTTTTTTTCATTGTTTCTATTTTCTTTGAATGGGTGGGTGAGTTGATTTTATGTTATGTTTACATTTTTTTGTTTAATTTTTTATTCTGAAAATTGAAAAAAAAAATATATAATACACATTCTTATATAAGTATATAGACTTATTACATAAACGTGTGCGAACATCAAAAGAATAAAAATTGTTTTTAATCATTTACAAGTTGGGGTGAAAATTGGTACTCAAGACAGAGCAAAAAAAAAACACATTTTTAAATTTCAATGCTACGGAAATAAACGGAAGGATATTCGATGAGTATGTGTTGTATAGTAATAATCAAGCAAATATTTGTCGTATACGTAAAGGATATCCTCAATTCTTAATATGTAATTTATTCAGTATAGCTAACTACATATACATATGCACATTTCATGCGATATATATTAAAAATGATGACATAATTAAAGGCGCGATTTTTTTTACCGTATTTAATCGTTTTTGAGAGTGAGTCTGAGTATATTTGTTTTAATAGAATTAAAGAGTTAAATTTATAGAAAATTTAAAAAAAAGAGACATTAAAGAGAAGAAAAAAAACATTTGGTTTGTTGAGTTTTTAATTTAGCTACACGGAACAGGAATTAAGACAACAGTATATAAGTATGTAATTCTAATAAAAAAAATATTCGTTATTGTCTTTATATTCTAAGGGAAATTTAGAGTGTTTCGGGTTGTAACAATTGAGGGTTTATTTTTTTTTTTGGAATGCTTAACTAATGTTTATGTAAATTATTTAAAATTGAATACATTGAAGTTATAAATATGTAAGTAATTATGTAAAATTATAAAAAGTACACTTGCATTTTAATTAGAAAATATTTGTGGTGTTGTTTAAAAGGGTTTTTTGTTATACTTAACTAGGGTTTGTTTTTTTTGTGGGTTTAATATTTTGTAAAAATTGTGTAAATTATTTTTCAAACATATTAAATTCAAGTGGTTTTATTTTTTTTTTGCTTCTCATTCCTGAAAGCAATTATTTGAAGTAATTTAAAAGGGGTAATTATACGTATATCTAGCTAAAGTATTCATTCATCATTGACAATTTTAAAATTTTATTATTTATTTCGGTGTACAGTATATATATATATATATATATATACGGTTTAGTAATGTGTATACTTTGATGTAAAATTTAGAATTTAAAATTAAGAAAAGAAAATCAATTTATGTAAATGCATGCAAAAAATAAAGGAAATAATTTTTTTGTATATATATATATAAATACTAAAAAAAATCTACACACACACGTGTACAGTTATAATATGTATGTTTGCCCAATATGAATCGTTCAAGAATCCTCATGGTTTTGTCGTACCTTTGAATGGTTGTTTTTGTATTTTAATGAAATTCTGGGTGATTATTTTGTGGTAAAAATCACCTACTTAAGTAATTTAATTTAATTTTTTACCACAAAATAATAAAACGAATAAATAAGTAATTTTTTTAAATTTTAAGTAACTAAATTTTATTTTTATTAATTAACTATTTATTAAGATTATTGTTATTTAACTAGTAAGAAAACAATTTGTGATTTTAGAATACCCACTCACTATACTAAATAAGTAACTAATTAGTAAGTACCTACTTTATGAATAATTATGTTAACTATAAGCAAGAAATGATGCATTTATATGTAAATAGTTACAATATTATGGCAAAAAAGTGGAAGTAATTTTAAAATTATCACAATAAAAAATTTTGGAAATGTAAGAATGGGCACTTAAGTTCTAACTATTTGTTAGAGAAAGCTTTAATTTTATCTCTCACTGAGACTTTATGGGCAAAACATGCAAAAAAAAAAAATGGAATTCATTATGTCAGTAAGTAGTCACTGAAAAGGGATTGAAAGTACAAAAAAATTAAATTACGTAGTCCTACTTTTTGTAATAGAGTAGTACAAATACGTATATTGATCGATTTCAATTGTTAGACCATCAGCAGAAGACTTTATTTTATCATTTGAAAATTTTTCACTTATACTTAGACATAAAAGCAAATTTTTATTTAGTTACATTACTTAATTCACAGCTAACTAATTCTAAATACAAAATATATTTACTTTGATATCTCGAACATGATTTAGAGTAAGCTAAGCATTTAATTAAACTAAGACAGCTTAATAATAAATAAGTACTTACATACAAAGTTCATTTTAAAAACGTTCTTTTTATAAATCATTATCTTGTAAACCATGGATTTATTGTTATTAAGGTAGAGACACCATTTACCGACAGTACCCATCTACCGACAAAATTCATTTCTTTCTAAAAAAAACAAGGAAGCTAACGTTCTTTAAAAAAAATTACCTTTGTTTCTTCAAAAGTAAACAATTCTGAACATGTTTGATCTGGTCATTTTACATATTATCAATAAAATATAATTAAAAAAAATTAAACATGTTCATGCGGTCAAGTGATGAAGCAATATTTTTTCTTACTAAAGATTTTATTAAGATTTTGTTATTTAAATTTGTTTTAACATTTAATTAATTAAGCAATCAATACAATAACTTATTATTAGTGTACATTATATATTTTAAATTAATTTTTTGTTCAAATTAAAAAAAAATTATGTAATATTAATGATAAAAATGTGTTTTAAATTTTGTCGGTAATTGAATATGGTGACTTTTTAGGTTCTCCATCTACCGACAAAATTGTTTTTAATAACTAGGGTTTTATATAATTGACTTTTAATCAATTATTATGTCCATTTGTACTACCAATATCACTTTGAATTTAAATTTATAATAAGTGGAATTACCGGAATTTAATGCTGTCAGGGAAACCACCACAATGAAAATTGAATTGGGCTGTCGGTAGTAGGTTCACCCAGATGTCGGTGAATGGAACCAGACTATTCCGTATTAAACCACGTTTTTTATTATTATTTTTTAATTATTTTAAATTTTTTCAATGAATAATGATTAAAAACTGATCAGTTAAAAATGTGGACTTCAAAGTTTTTTTGCAAATAAATTGAGTTATGTCAAACAAACCAACTTTACTAAGTATGTCGGTAGAAGGAGCAACTGTCGGTAAAATGGTACTCTTATTTTTTTTTTTTGCTTTTATTTTGTTTTCGGTTTTGCAGAATAATTAAAGATGTATCCGCGAAAAAGTTACAATACTCAAAAGAAAATCTAAATAAATCTATTGAGGCTGTAAATCAGAGAATCAGCAAATTTCAGGCCAGTAAATTATTTTCCATTCCACTTATGACTATCTATACGATAAAATATCAAAGAAGTTTGACTCTAATGTGAAACCTAGACCGCAAAATATTTTAACAGACAAATTGGCTAACTGGGGGTTCCCATAACAAAAGGTCAACTTCTTGACTGAGTAGCTGAGCTAGTCAAGAAACTAAAGAAACCGTTAGTATTGCCTGCATCCCGGGCGAATTTGACCGAGAAGAATATTCGGAAATGGTTTAGTGATATTAAAGAAACCTTGACAAAAGAAAATTTGCTAGATGTTCCTTTGGATCCTTCAAGAATTTAATTGCGACGAGACAGATTTCTTCTAGGCAGCCTAAGAAATAATAAGTTCTAGTGAAAAAATGGTTAAAAAAGGATGAACACTAAAATTTAGAACGATGAAAAGAAATGTATTAGTTACTGCTCCTATAAATATAGGTAAATTTTCTTTAGGTGAATTTTGTGAAAAAAACGTCATAATTTTGGTGGCTCTGTTTCCCAATGTTACTCATATGTTACAGTCATGTGATGTTGGATAATAATTAATTAAAACTATATGTAAAAAATTTTTTGATTTTATTTGAAATCTTCATAAAACATTAGAAATATCAGCTTGTCGGTAGTTGGTTCAACTATTGTCGGTATTTGGGTACGGCAAAAATTTAGTGTCGGTAAATGGATACCGAACAATAATTTAAAAAATAACTTTTTTTATGTTACATGTTATATTTTTTAATTGTTTTTTTTTTCATAATTAAACAGGTAGTTAATTGTTAATATTTTTAAATAATAATTAGAAAAATCCATTTCTAGTGAAACTTTTTTAAATACAATGTCATTTATCCAATGAAGCTACTAAACTGACGGTAGATGGTGCTCTTACCTTAAGTAAATATAATATTTTTTGTAAATCTATATTTTGATATACTTAAATGTGTATTTTTTTTAAATTATTCTTATTTTGAGCAATGTTATTGTAAAATATTTAGTCATTAAAAAAACAAAAATTCCGTGTTAGTATTTAAACTCAAGTGAAACTTTGAAATTGATTAATGTGTGGAGAGAACACATCGAAGAGCTTCCAGGAGCTAAACAAAATAGCCATGAAAAAAATTAATATTGGTTACTTAATGCAAAAAAAAATGTTATCTTCCATTTTAGTTGTTAAGTATAATAATAAAATATGAATAGTTAACTATACATATTACATTTGTGTCTGTCTCTTACTGTTTTTGATATTATGATATAGAAAATATTAGAATATTGATATCATAATATCGATATTGCATTCTGTCAGTAGTATATATAACTATTATGTACGTATACAAAATAGTAACTAATATCAATTATTCTGCCTAGAAAGTTTAAATGTCAAAAATGTTCTTTTTGTAAATCATTATCAACTTACAGTTCATAAGTCAGTAGTTATTCAACTATTTAGAACTATTGTTCCAAAAAATCTAAAACACAAAAAAAATTTTAGGCAACACTTCATAACATTTAACAAATTTAATAATAAATAAATATTACATATATATATATATATATAATAAATTAAAAAAAAATAAATAAAATTTATAATTACGAAAAAAATACAAAATGTTATGTGCTTTTGTTAAAATAAAAAATAAGTAACTTAAGTAAATAATTTTATTGAGATTCTCATAAAAAGTTATCTACTCTCGAAATATAGTTAGTTAATTCTGTTTAGTAATTATAACTGTACTAAATTGTATACTGTATGTACTAACATATATATATATATATGTACACATCATATACATAAGTGAATCCGATTTTCCAATTGATTAACTAACAAACTAAGTATTGTAAAAATTCTGCATTGTGAGTTTATTTAGCATAGAATTTAAGTATATAACTATATATATATATATAGTTACTTATGTAATTTTTAATATCACTATTCTTAGATAAAATGCTTTATGTAAAACCTTTTTTCAGGTTGTTAATTGGTACTCACTCCTTGATGACAATTTTGAATATATGTCCTTTAATAAAATTTCTAATATAGATTTCAATTAGAAATGTAATAGGAAGTTATTATTAAATTACAAATTAACTAAATAAAATACTTAACTATAAGTATAAATAAATAAAAAAAAAATGTAAGGTATTTAAATAGATACTTACTATTACTTAAATATAATTTGGTGTCATAATTTTATATATTATATATATATGTGTATCACTGTATAAGTAAATAGTTATACCTACTCACTTAGTTAAGTTTAAATTCCATTTATTTATACTTAGTAGTTTCATTCACGAAAGAGATTAACCACATACTTATATACAAAAACATAATTATTTAAAGTTTAAAATTCCTAGAAGTCCAGCAAATGCATATATATATATATATATATACTTACTTATACACCTACATATTTTATACACTACATAAAATATAAAAAGACAATAATTCTATTTTACTTTAGGGTAAAATAATTTAATGGAAACGTTTCTAATTTTAAAAATAAATGATAGTAGTAATTATGAATTCCACGAATTCCTATTAATAATTTAACAACTTAAATACCAACACTAAAACATTTTTAATTTAACTGCGACAAAAGTGAAAGAATTGCAAAAAAAAAACTGATGGAATTATTTTCCTTTTTTTTTGCTACCATTATTTAATTTGACGACAAAATCTCTGTTACACCAACAACAACAACACCCTCTCTAATGTCCTTCACTTTTATTCTAACAAATGACGGTTACAGAGAAAAAATTTTTTTTTTTATTTAATTTTATAAATTTAAAGAGAAAAAAAATACATAAAAACAAAAAAAAAGTCCATATTTTAATTCTGTTGAAAAGCCATTGTCACGGGGGAATTTAAAAAATCGAAATTTTTTTCATTCATTTTCGTTTACGGTCTACAACAACAAATCTAAATGACATTGTGTCGCTACTGAGCTTCTTAAATTATTTTGATCGGAATTTAGTTAAAACGAAAATATTAAGAAGAAGGCGTCAATATAAACTTGAATTTGACAGGAAAAATTTAGAATTGTTTTTTTTTTTTTTATTATTTTACTTACTTTCTTTTTTAAATTAATTTTAATTTTACTTAGTTTCAAATTTTTTTATTCTCCTATCTTTACACATTTCTATTCTCACACAACTTGAAAGAACAAAATAAGAAAAGGAAATATTGAAGAGAGGCTGTAACTGTAATATTATTTATTAACATCAATAGAAGAAAAATAATAGATAGGGAACACTATATTTACTTAATATGAAGTTGGGAAAGAGATGGGAAAAAGAAAAAAATATTTGTAAAGTAATTTTTAAAAAACAAATTAAGTAGCAGAAAATTTTGGAGAATTTATTTTACAGTGTTTGGTGGGATTTTCAAAAGAGCAATCAATATGTAGACATACACAAACAAATTTACATTTAAAGACATTTTAAATAAAATTAAAATTAATTTTTGAAGAGAAAAAAAATGACAGGTAGATATTTGATAAGTTCCTTCCTTTTCCATTTCCCTTGAATATGTTTCTATTTAAGTACATATATACATTATACATATATATATATATATATTTTGTTTGTTAGGATTTTCTTAATGCCCGTAGTTATAATACTTATAAACAAATAAAAATTTGCTACAAATAAGTACGTATTTTGTTTTTCTTTATGAAGAATTTTAAACGAAAATGTATTTCAAACTTCATAATTCGTTTTGCATGTCATAAGTACTTACGTTCACAAACTTGAAAATCGAAATGGCTATCATGTACAAAATCTAGTAAAATGTCAAGTGTTCACTATCATTTTTGAAAATCAAGTAAGTCAGTATAACTATAACTAGTTAGTTAGTTAAATTCAATTTAATTAGTACTTATTTCCCTTTTAAAGACTCCTATGTTATTAATTTGTTTTATTTCTGTTGACAATTCGTTGTGTTTATTTCTGTTGACAATTCGTCTACTTACTTTAGGTTGGGTCTCGACGAGACATAAAATCAAACATAAAAAATGTTTGCAAATATCAATAAATGTCAGACATTTTTTTTTGCTTGCCAAATTTAAGTAAGCATCTATTCGTTTGTAAAGTCAACTTTTATAATTCCAAACGCATTCATATTGCTTAACAATACTTCATAATTCAATTAAGTAGTTATGTTGTCTTTTTTTAATTTATCTTTCGTATTGTATAGCAAAAATTTAATTTATTTAACTAGTTATACAGTTAAAACTACATTAAGAAAACAATCACTTAACTACTACTTGTACTAGTTTATTACTTTTTTATATGTCACATATATGTCACATATTTATATGTACAGCAAACATTACTCACCAAAAATTTGCCTAAGCTTCACAAATAAATAATTAATACATAAATATGTATGCATTCGGAAACTGATGATTAAAATATCAAAAAAATGTCTTAACAGATTTATGTCTATTAAAATTATGACATAACATAAGTTAAAAGACAAATATTATATGTCTCGTCGAAAACAAGCAATAAGCAATTAGTTATGAAGGCCATTATTATTTTGATTTTGAAGTTGAAGCAGAAATTTGGCTTGGTTTTCTTGTTGTGTTGCGGACTGTGGGGACTATGATGAATGTCAATATTCAAAATGAAGTGATGTCTGATGAAATTATTGATAATGTTGTTAATGTGCGAACGGTTTAGGTAATCTTCCTCATGAGTAAAGCAAATTTGTTGTGGGTTGTTGTCTTTGCTAAAAGTTCATACTTAGATATCCCTTCAAAGATAATGAAATACGACTACTTTATTATCAATTTCGTATATATACATATATATATATATAAATAACATTTGCAATAAGCTAATGAATTTAACACAGCTTGCCAAATTTCAGAAGACTTAAGTGTCAAAATTGAAATAAAAACGATCATTACAACCATACAAAGTATTGAAGAATTGAATGTAAAAGTATTTTCGAATTTTAGGAATCAGTATACTTAAAAATTTTACATGGCTATGTGAATTAGGTTTAAAAATTGTGACAGTTCGTTTTATTAATCAGGAACTACTGCAGAGTAGTTATTCCCTGTCCATGTATATAAATCGATGTTAACTACCGAACACAGTTTTTTAATTCGTTGGATTGACTCGGTTTCCCCCTCACTAATTGGAATTGTAGCGACTCCAATATTACTTCTACGAAATTTGAAACAGCCAAAACTATAGTAAGTACTAGATTAATAATAAGAACTTTGCATTCTCATTTTATTGAAGCACAAATTCAAATTAAGATTGTGGAAAACGCCAACATATTTTTTATTCCAAGAATACCGCTAATATCATTAAAAATACCGTTTCAACTTAAACGCTTACAATTTTAAGCAGATTAAATTTTGTCATGTTCATTAAAAAATCGCATTAACAAACGTTAAGGTCGACAACAAAAATTGTTTCTCTCATGGACAATTGTAGGACGTTCACTGCTATAGTGATAGCAACGAACGTGTTTGCTTATACTGTATCGGAAAAAATCCAGAAATACTTATTGTGTAAAAAGAAATAATTTTAATATAAGTACTTAACTATAGTTTAAGCTGTAGTATTGTTGATTTTGTTGTCGTAGTGAAAAAAATATATTACTTAGAATAGATTTGATAATTCAATTTATTTCAATTCGATTTATAAATCAGATTTCATTGATGTAAATTCTATACATTTTGTGTTCGACCCGGACAACATCGGATAACTTTGTTAATAATCTTTTAAATGAATGCCAATTTTTATGAGTTATACAAATTAGCATGCATATTTCAGCAGTTACTTTTTAAGTTATTACTTTTTTTTACATATAACTAGATATTGATATTGGTTATACTTACTTATATAAAATAAAATTGCTGACTGCTGTTATAGAAGTGTTTAGTTTTATACACCATAACATCATGATATATTAATTAATTGTCATGATTCTATTACATATTTTGTTATAAATAATTTCTCGAGTTGTCTTGACGAAACTCAGTAATTAAGTAAGTATAAATATGTACTAAATTTTAAGCCCACAGAATTCCTTAACATTTTTTTTACCATTACTAACTATATCTCAGTGGTATTTGAGCAGTGTGGTTAAACAACAGAATAAATAAACCAATTTTAATTTTTGATTTTAGAATATTTTTGGAAATACCTACTTAAGCATAGTTATATATATATATATATATATATATATATATATATATATATATAAGTACTTAAGTATAAATATTTTTTTAATCAACTTATGAGCTATTAGTTACTGTACGGTTATTATTTTTTAGCAAAAATATTATGTGTTATACTTAGTTACGGTCATTTGTCGTTTAAAAATTGATGATGCTTTAAATGGGATGGAATTGTCTTTTATTAAATACACTCAAAAATGTATAGAAAATTAATTTAGTTTTCAAAGTTGTGTTCTTATTATGTTTTTGTTATTTTCATTCTGCAAAGATTTTCTGTATTTTTTTATTTTATTCATTTATACTTTAATGTATACATACATATATATATATAGAAAAGCGGAAGTTTACGAAAACAAAACAAAAACAAACATTTTTTTTTGCTAGATTGGATTTAATCTACGATTTAAGAAAATGAAAACATATGAAACAATAGAAAAGCATGAAATTTAATGATTTGCAATAAAGTGACCATTAGAAACTTTTTTTTTATTGAAAATCTGATATATATACATATATATATATATCTAAGTATATCAAGTTAGAAAGAAAGTCCAAAAAAGAATTTTATATATTTACAATTTCTTCCTTCTATACAATTTTTTACTTCCAAATATAAAAAAAATGTCGAGAATGTTATGTGTGTTGAATATAAGTAGGACGGTTTATATTATCTATATATATATAATATTTAACTATATATATATATATATATACAATGGTATGAATAAACACAATTGAAACATTTTGAATTTATGTCCTTTTTTTATGTTATCAAATTTTTATTCTTAAGTTGAAAATTTTTCTTTTTTAAATTGACTGGAAATCAAAAAAAAAGAAGAGATAACGGTTTTTGTTTTTGTTTTATTTAAGTTTGTTTCTATTCGATTTAATGGTTAGGTGTATTAATAAACGTAAAATGAATTTCTAAATAAAAAACCAATTATTTATTCAATAGTTAATCGAAAATAATTGAGGAAAATCAATCTTTAATTTCCTAAATTTTTTATGAAAACTTATTTTTATTGTTTTGTGATTTGGAACGTCATTGAAAACACTTGGGAATCAATGAAAATTTCAATTTTGAAAAATATAATCGATGGTTTTGAAATCTTTAAGAAAAATATAATCGATATAATTGAATGTTTTGAAGTCTTTATTAGGTTATAGAAATGATTCTTATTAGTTGTCATAAAATATATCCAAAATAATTTTAAATTCCTAACATTTTTTTTTTAAATTCTTGTTTAGTGGTGCAAAATATATCATTTTTTAGCAATAATTTAATGTACGAATAATTTATGAGATTTTTTTACTGTTTTTTTGCTACTTTAATCGAAATGAATTCCTTCACTTCCGTGGCCTAATCGGTTGGAGCACAGAAATGTGTTTCAATTACGATGTTGTAGTCACGGGTTCGATTCCCGTGGGAGGTATAAAATATAACTAAAAAAATTAGCAAAAATATTATATATAAAAAAAAAATTTATAATCAATAAGTAAAACTAATTAATATAATTAATATTTTATATATAACTACAAATATTACATATATCAATATCTATATCAATACTCTTATATCTTATACAACACAATAACCAAATAACAAAATAAATAATATTGTACAAACACTAATAATAATTATACAATTGTCAACAACTGACAAAAGTATGTGACATGACGTACCCAGTAAAATTTCAGGCATCTTAATGTCAAAGTTGGATAAAATCGCAACGACAACTTGCAGAAAAATATGACGTCGTCTTACCACGTAGACGCAGATAGAGTTATCAAAGTGGTATTCTACAGTAGGCCAATCCCCTACTTAGACAGTACAAACAGATTAAAAATTGAATTAGACATTATCACTCGGAAATACAAGTGAAATTAGCAGCTAGAAATCGAGTACAATGGAAATGTCAAGTGGAAGCCCTATGCTCCAAAAGGAGTAAGGAAAACAAAAAAAAAAAATCGAAATGAATTATTTGAATTTTTTATGGGAATTTAATATGGAAATATTTTTGTTTTAGTATCAATTTAATAAATTTGTATATATAGTTATATATATATATATATATATATATATATATATATAAAACTAAATCAATTTAATTTACTATTTAATATAATTTACAGTTCATTTTGTTAGTGTTGTCTACAAAATTCTTCTATGCACAAATTTATAATCGTCTCTAATTTTTGAGACGATTACAAAGCATACACAGTTTGTTTTAAAATCTACAACTATACTAGTAATAACGATTCTGAAAAATGTTTGAATGATGCAACCGTTGAATGTTTATTTTGTTTAATATTTTTTTATGATTTTATGACCTACTCATAACTTACAGTAATTTGGAAATTTGAAAAAAAAAAAAAAAATTGTTTTTATTAAGGTAAAAATATTTGTGAGAAATTTTTCAAGTGTGCATTTGGTTCATAAAATTTGAAGATTTCAATTATTAACAACTTTATAAATTGAAGTACTCTTACGTTTGGTAGGTCTATTTATTATTCTATTTATTTACTTATATTACATTTTTAATTTTTTTTTAGAGAGTGCAGGTAAACAAATCTAATAAATAGATACCATATGGGTTTTGTTTTTATATTCTTAAGTTTTATTTATTTAAGTAAATTTTCTTCTTGTGAAAAAGTATCTTGCGTAACACTTAGAAATTGTTTGTTTATTTGTTTTATTTAAAATT
Organism: Argyra leucocephala; assembly: GCA_963942445.1. Classification (NCBI taxonomy): domain Eukaryota; kingdom Metazoa; phylum Arthropoda; class Insecta; order Diptera; family Dolichopodidae; genus Argyra; species Argyra leucocephala. Next base: position 62,709,703 of record OZ012678.1, on the reverse strand, counting down.
CAGTTTTGAGACAGATTACTTACACTTATGATGACGAGAATCAGAGAATTCAAAATATCAGAAATTAAAATTTTATATTTTGGTGTGATTTTGTAATAACGTGGAAATAGTTATAATTAATACTAAAATGTAAGTATATATATATAGTTATATATATATATACAGGGTGGTGCAGTTTAGAGCAAACAATTTTTAAGGGGTGATTCTTTGGAGTATTTTAGGAAAAAAATTGTTCTAGAAGAGGGGTCTATCTTTAAATTTAACCGGGCTACAGAGGGTTAAAGAAAATCGGATTAGAAAAATTATGTCTAAAGAATATCCACTACAGCTCAGAAGAAATTGATGATAGAGCAACATCTTCTTCATAGCTTTTTTTTAGAATTAATACACCTAATTAACGGTGTATGAGTATCAGAGTTACCGTTTTTGAATAATAACTGCATAAACTTAAAATTTTGCTTTTAAAAACTGAACATTTTGTAAAAAAACGTTGATTATCTCGAAAAAAGTCGTTTATTTTTTTGTATTGATGCGCTACATCATCCCCTACAACTTTTTTATACACAACTTTCATATCAGACTTGCCGTTTTTCAGGTAAATTCGTATAAAATTTCAATAACCCTAACTAATTTCAGTAATTTTGACTAAAAAATAAAATTGTTGCAATATTCAACTCTCAGTTATTATTTTTCTTACTAAAGTTATTTATTTATTTCAAGATTTAACTACCTTTTTCATTTTGAATTGAAGTACATTTATACTTGTTATATAAAATATAAGATTAATAATGAAAAATATTGATTATTGATTTGACTACATATCGGTTAAGATCGCTTAATAAAATGTAAATTTGAACCAAAAAATCTTGTTTGAAGTAAGCAAGAATGTAGCCAAAACAACTACTACTACTAATTATTAAATATTACTAAAGACATTATAACTATAACTATATAAATAATATTTATACACAATTTATGTTTACATATTTTATTTTTAGTACTTAAGTACTTATTTCTAAAAGAGCTGTTAGCTCATACAGAGTGTATTTATAAAGTAAATTATATATTAATGATGAAGTAGTAAATAATATAAAGGTGTTAATCGATTGCAAATATGGTTTAGAATAAAGAAGTTTTCAAATGTGGTGCGTACATAATAAGCTTACAACTATTAAAATATTAATGACTTGAATTGCTAATGTTAATTTCTTAAAGGTATTTAAACAAAAAATTTTCCTAAAATATGATTATTATTATTAGTACAAAAGTAATGTACTGACTCAGGTACTAACTATTAAAATAATTGGGAGCATAATTTAGTAACAACTTACTTAAAATGAAGCTATTTGAAAACCGGCTTAGTTCTTGATAATAGCAGTATTTGTCGTAATAGTTAGTACCAACGTAAATATAGGTTTATTCAGCTTATTGACTCGATAACTAACTGATTATATTCCGCACATAAAAATGGGTCAAGTTTTTCAATTATACTTATTTAGTTATGAATCACACTAAACAGAAATTATAAATCAATCGCTAATGCACGGTTTTTTGAAAATTCTAAATATGAAATTTTCTTATTCAAATAAAATCACATTTACTTATTTACTTACTTATTTAAGTAATAATAATTTAAAATTAGTTACTCTAGCTAAGTATGTAGTTATAAGTTGTTAAATAGTTCCAAAAATATGAAATTACAAATCCTGTATTTAAAAATTCCAACAAAGAACAATCCTACAAAGGTTCACAATCATTAACTAGTTTTATGATTATGTTAGTCAAATTGATAATGAACGATTACTTACATCAATTCAAATAGCTTAGCCATAAAGAATATACCATACATAGTTTGCCAGTTTGATCATAACACTTAAATGATAACTACATTTACATTTGCATAAGACAATCCTACTGTACTTAGTTATATAAAATAATTTTTTTCCTATTGATATGGTGTAGAAGTTTTGCCACCTAACTAACTAACTACTTCATAATTACAAAGTCCTTGGTCGAATTATGGGTGTAAAAGAAATTGAACACTTTATTTAAGTAAGTACTTGAGTAAATACGAGGAAATATTTTTCAATTGATTACAATAAAAGTTTTGATACTGAAAAGATGTAACTAACTGTTTTTAATATTGTAAGTAAATATTTTAGTTAAATTTGAATTTTAATCAATACTTAAGTATATTTAAACAAATAAAATATATAAATTCCAAATATTAGCAACTGCCATATAAAGAGCTGAAAATAACGCCGACTATTAACTAAACTTTTGTAACATTTTTATTTAATTGAAATGAAAAATACGCAAAGTATACATTGTATTTTTCCGCTAAAAACAGGTTTTTTTTTTTATTTATTTAATAACTAAGTAACTATTTACTAGTCCATTTATGGAAATGTATAATGAAATAAAATAGTTATACAGTAAACATCTGGTGTATATTTAACCATTTTTCTCGGTAAATTAGTATTTCAATTGAAATGATGACTTTTAAAATTAAAATTCAAACATTTTATATATATATATATAAACAAGTAAGTACTAATTAACTTTAATTTTGAATTTACATTTTAAAATTAAATTATTTGAACTTATTAAAAATAATTAAATTTACAGTTACACAATTTCGTTTAAACTTTGCACAGTTGCATAAAATTGTTCAAACTTAATTCATTGCAAGGTAAATAGTTAAGATTCGCAAAAAAAAAAAAAATAGTTGAATATAATCAGTCAGCACAAGTTTTACCATGTGCGATCAATTTTTTAAACATTTCTGTGATTTGTCAATGTCAATGCTTTATTTAAACTCTGTTAATAATAACAACTAATTAACTACTTAAGTAAATCATTTTTTATGAATGTTGAAATATTAACAATAAGTATGACAATTAAATTAATCTCTGGATAACAAATCAGTGCTTTGTAACATTTTTAATTTTGACATTATCTAAATATGTCAATTGAATTTGATTGAATACGCAATATAAATATTGACTTTCTCTACTGGTGAGTAAAAGTTCTAGCATACTAATTAGTAAGTTACTAATATACTAATTACTTAGTAAGTACTTGTTTTTTTTTTTATGATTTAGTTAATTTAATTTTATTTTATTATTTCAACTACACATAAATACACAGCCTCAATTTAGAACCCCTTTTTTATTATGTCAATTATATAACTAAGTATTTTAGTATAAATTAAAATAAAATACATTTTACATCAAACTTATAACTAGTTAGTATACCGACAGGCATATAATATCGATATTATGATACCAATATTCTCTAACTATCATAATATCAAAAATCGTCATATTACTTTTACGCACAAACGAACATTCATATATGCCGATACAAACGTAATATTCATATTTTATTATTAAGATAGCTAACTACTTAAAATGGAAAATACTTAACAAATTTTTTTGCATTAAGTAACTAATGTTAATTTTTTGTTATGGCTATTTCGTTTAGGTTCTGCAAGTTCTTCGATGGGTTTTCTATACACCACAAATCAATTAATTTGAAAGTTTCCTTTGTATTTACTTTGTATGACTTGACAACTTTTTTGTTTGATTTTGAAAATATGTCAAATCAGTTGTTTTTAACACTAAAAATTAAAAAAATAATTAATGTACTTGCCATCAGAATGCTCTGATGAACAAAATCGCTATATTGATTCGTAATATTATGTCTTTGTTGGTACTTAATGTCAAAATTACATTTATATTGCATTAATATTGATCAATAGTTATATATATAGTTATAAGATGACAACCATGTAGCGATATCATGATATCAGCAATATTATAAGATAACTAGATATTACATGTCTATCAGCAGTATTGCGCCGATGTTAACCCCCTTAACAATGCCGATGTTAACCTCTTAACAAAAACTAAAGTTTTTCATTAAATTTTAAATGTGAAAAATTTAGTAACTAATTTCTAATAACTTTCAGACCTTCGATGCATTTTTAAATTATTAAGTAAGCACAATTAGTATTTTTGATGCTAAGTAAGTATGTTAGTACTTAATATTTAATGAACCAATATCTACATAACTACTTACCTAGTTAAAACACATTGCTTAAGACTTTGTTTACACTACAAACGCACAAATACGGATTATAAAACAGATTTATGCACAAATTTGGATTTTTAGTTGAGTTTGCACTTATTTCTGAATTGCAAACTGTACGCATAAGTTGATATATATATATATATATATAGTTATATATATATAATTATATATATATATATATATATTTATACTTAACGAAAGCCAATTTCATTTTTATTGAATATCGAACAAAATGTTTTTCAATTCGAATAACTAAGTTTAATTCTTTATTCTGATGTGCGGCACCATAAATTGCCATGAGTTCTACTCTGAAATTTTTTTTTTGATATAAAAATAAAAAAACAAATGTTTTTCAGTAATAAATAATTTTACTTGTATACTTACTTATATATAATTGGTATACATTCCATAATTAAGGCATTTTATTTACATGAGTAACTCATTTTTTTATTTTTTACATTAAGTAAGTAAATATGATTCAATACAGAAATTCGAATAAAAAAGAATCAATCAAATTCTCGAAATTAAAGTTTGAAGGTCAAGTTTATTAAATCACTTTTAGTTTATTGTTTTTTTTATTTATTTTTTTGTTGTTTTTGTTTGAAGAATATTTTTTTCCAATTAATTACTTTTAAACCCTTTTGTAAAAAAATCAACTAAGTATGTACGTACATATTTGTTATGAAGTTTTGGAGGTTCTTTTAACTTTTCAAGGTAATTTTAGAACTTCAGAATATCTTCCCAAACAGACGTCAATAAAAGACAAAGTAGAAATATATATATATATACACATTTACTTATACTTATGTAATTATACTTACATACTTCAGTATATTACTTATAAGTAAATATAATAATAAGTATATTAACTTAGGTAACTTTTTATGAATTTTTGACTTTTTAAATTTGAAGTTCTAGTTATAAAGTAATTTAAAAAAAAAAAATAAGCAATTTGATACCGATTAATTTGAAATATTCAAGGTTAAAGGTTATTCAAATGATTATTAAGTATAATGGTTTAAACCTGAAAAAACTTTTCACTTTTGGAAATAAATATAAACGCAGCATTATAAGTAAGTTAGATCTTGTGTATATACTTATAAGGTGTTTTTTTGGGTTATTGGAAGACTATTAGAATTTCAAATCAAGGCTCAAAATAAGAAAAACAAAAAAAAATTAAACACCTACGATCTCCAATGAATTTATGCACGTGCATTATTTTTTTATATGGATCTCTTTATAAAAGTATAGTGAAAAATAGGGACATATTTATAAATTTTCAGCAAAGAATATTTTTTTATTTTGTTAATTTTGCCAGTTATCATATATATAAATATGTATTTAAATATATATATATATATATATATATATATATGTACACTTATATCTCATAATAAATAAACAAGCAAGCAATCTATCAAAACTGATTTGTTGCCTTGTTTTATTTCTTCATCAAAAATTAAAATACTAAAATTCAAATAGAATAGAAATTTGATTTTCAACGAAGTTTTGAGAGAAAAAAAAAGCAAAAAGATATTCCGTAGACAGTTCACGATTTGTATTGCATAACTAATATATTTATTCTTTATTAACTAAGTACTTACTATAATTTTTAGAATTATTTCTAGATTCTGTGATTCTGTGATTGATTTTATAATTGTATTTTTAACTACACACTTATTTCACAACGTATATATATACAATATACATAATTAGTACCTATATTGATATTCTGAATTTCTCATATTACTATTTAGGTAACTATACAACTAACTATGCCATTGCTTCTATATTTAAAAAGCCACGAAACTAATTTTTGGTTCGTTAAAAAAAGATTTATTTGTGTGGAAAATCTTCGCATATAAATCTTCTTTTTTCATACAAAGAAAATAATTTTTTAATGAAGCAAAAATTAGTTTCGGGGGTTTTTAAATATAGAAGCGTTGGCTATGATATATATATATATATATATATATATATATATATATATATATATATATATATATATATCATATTCGTAACCGGTAAGTAGATATTTAACTAATTCGTATAAGGTTTGAAGACCCAAAATTATTGTTTTAAAAAGCAAATTGTTTTGAGAATAAAATGAGAGAGTGGGTTCTAATGTGACGACCCGTTATATTAAAAAAATATTTTAAAAAACTGTATGAGATGAGAACTTCTTTTTATTATATGTTCTTTGCTATTACTTAGTTATTATCAAAAGCTAAGCTAGTTATAGCCCTTCTTAAATAGCATAGTTCAACTTTATTTAATTAAGATAATACCAAGTTAAACTCTTATAATAATTTCAATAATTTATAAGTGGAATTCGAATCTGGGAACTTCTGGTTAATAATCAGATATCATAATCACTAGACCATTTCAGCTAGTTCACATTTGAGTGCGGCAAATATTCATTAAAAATTCTATTACTTAATTTTCTTATAAATTTACGTAATTAGTTAAGTAATAGCTTTCTAGTTTTAATTAATTGGCAATTCATTAAATATTTTTAATCATATTTTTAGTTTTCTCATTTCTGAAAAAGTTTCATCAAAACATGAATAAGTAAAGTACTGTTATATTTTTTGAATTGATCGCTATAAATTAAGTGATCACATAAATATTTAGCTCATTCTCAGTTAATTCAAAAACATTCTAACTACGTACTTAAGAAGTTAATTTTTTGTTTAACAGATGTTAATTTTAGTGTTTCAAGTAAGTAAGTATATGTAGTAACGTACATTATACTGATGAATATAGTAAATACTCAAAATGAGGTTTAACATTTATATATATAACTATATAGTTAGTTATTTACATTTACTTATATAAATATACTTACTTAGTTAGTTATATTAATTTAGTTAAAATGGTAGATATATAGTTACTTAATAATTAACTAACTAGTTAACTATTCAATAACAATAATCCAAAATAATCTGTTTGTTGAAAAGATTTAACGAATAATGTTCAAGACAAAACTTCACCTATTAATGAAGGTCTAAACAATGACATAGCTGTGCATCGATGTGGAAAGCATCCTGTGTATTGTTTTTTTACTTAAAAATTGATTTATGCTTAATTACATAACTTTAAAATATCAAGTAGTTAATAGATACAGTGACTCAAGTACTTGAGTACTAATTCAAATGAAATTTAATTTTCTATTTTGAAAACATTTTTTATTTTTATTTCTCCTACATAAGTATTATCATTTTTAATTTTTTTTAATTGGTTCAATTATAATTTTGAAAATTTGACGTACTTTTCATTTTTTTAGTTATTCTATAATTTTACATAACGTAAGAACTAAAAAGCATTAGCAAATATACATATATAACATCACAAATGATAGAAAATAAAATTTACTAATATAACAATAGAGAATTATATACTCAAACAATTGCGCTAAAGTCAAATTAAAATAAACTATTTGTTGGTGAACTAGTTACTTGCTTTTATTGGTTAATTAACAAGTATAATAATTTATTTAAGTACTTACTTACCTAACTATATGTTAATAATTTTTTATGGTATTAAAAAAGAGCAAATTCATTAATAAAGTTAGATTATTAAAGTTAAAACGGAAATTTGCAAATAAAAAAAAACGGAAATTTTTTTTTTAATGATATGCAAAAATAATACAAATACAAACAAAAGAAAATTAAAAATTTTATTGTTTATTATTCTTAGCAATTTATAAATTTGAAAATACATAATAAAATTTTTAACGGTCAGTTTATTATGGCTTTGTTAATTTAAATTAAAAGCATAACTAAATAAGTATATCAAGTATCAAATTTTTACTTTAAATGTATGAATAGCCAACTTAACTATCATATTTCTATTCCTCATCATATTCTTTGAACGTTAATTATGACTGGTAAAATTAATTTGAAAATAGAATTACTTAATAGATAGAGTATATTATATGTTGTATAGTAGTTATATATATATAGTTATATATACATCATCATAGCATGATCTTACACCAGATGGAATTATAACCGGAATGTTATTAATTTTAAAAAATAAAGATAAGTAACTCCAGCTGTTAGCTTTAAAAATAATAAAAATACAAAAGCTTAGCGATAACCAACTATAAATAAAGATCGAAAATTTTAAATATTCACCTGAGCATAAGCATGAACAAAAATTTGTGATAAAAAATGTTAATTCTAAAAATAATCGAAGCGTAGATATAAATAAGTAGGCATGTATAGATACTATAGTTCTATTGTTAAACAGCTCTAGTGTAGGTAATATTTAATACAAGCAAGATGCAAATCTAAGGTGCCTAGCTCATCAATTTTATTGTCCATATATTGTCAATAAAAAATGATGAGCGATTACACATCAATATTGAACTCATCAATATTTTTATCCATATTTTGACATTTTGCAATGACATGTTGTAAAAGTGCTATGAATAGTAACATTAATAATTTTGAAATATTTATACTTATAATATGAATATTGAAAATATAATTTCTGGACGAATGTTTTTGACTTTAATTCAAATTGAATTTTAAAAGTAAATGTTGTAAGTACGTGTATAAAAAATAACAAATTATTTTTTTTGCATATATAACTAATACCTAATATTATTAATTGGTTACAATAATTGCTATAACTATACTTACTTATTAATATAAAAATTATTCTTTTTAGAATTAAATAGTTACAATATAAATTAATATTATAACATTATCTGAACATTCCCAAAAAAGTCATTGTTTTAACTCCACTAATTTTGACACTAGAATAGTTATTGATTAGAATATTGATGGGAATAGAACCACCATCAATATTTTCTCATCAATATATTGACAATATATTGGATAACAATGTTAGAAGTTAGATTGGTTATACTTAAAACTCAATAATGTTTAACTAAACTTAGTGACATGAACTTAAGTTATTTAATTATTAACATATTAAAACTTTTTTGTATGAGTAAAAGAAAGCTAGTGGAACTTAATTTCTATTTTAATTTAACCCAAAACTTATGCTTAAAATAAAACAATTTATAATTTTAATTGGATAAGAATTTTCAATAAACTACATTATACTTTCAAATATCAATTCAACGACCTAACTAGTTACAATAATATTTTCTTTTATCTTAATATTATTAAGTATATTTAAAAATATTTATTTAAATATATACTTTTATATATATATATATATATATATATATATATATATATATATATACTTACATAAATACATAGTTATTTTATAATTAAGTCTAAGCATAGATACTAAATGAAAAGCCTAAAAAAATATGTATATATATAACTATGTATATGTATAGTTTTTCCAATTGAATGGGGCATAATAAAAAAAATAATGTTCACCTTTCCAAAAAAAAAAATTCCATTGAAAATACTCAAAAACAGAACTCAATCTATCTGTATTAAGTATACCCATAACTATACTTTATACTTTATAGGTAAGTTATCTGTAAGTATATCAGTATACGCTTATAAAACACGATTCTACTAAAAACAAAAAAAAAAAAAAAGTCAATGCACACCATATTATACGATATATATATATATATATATATGGGATGTAGGTACCTGAATGTTAATATGTTTGTAAACTGTAATTTCATTCCATGGAGAATGAGAATGGGGGATACATTAAGCATTTTCAAAGCAAAGTAAAAATGAAAAAAGAAAATGAAATAAAAAAAAAAATAATGATCGGGTTAAAACAAAACAAAACGATCTCTGATCAAAATACCAAAATACCAGTTTATGTACTTTTTTTTTTGCTTTTATTTTATTTTGTTTTTTTTTCTTTTTTTTCAGTTCTTTCTTCAGTACTAAACCATTCATTTTTAGAAATTTAAAATGAGTTATTTTATACTTAAATTGTATCTTATAAATTATATATATATATATATATATATACAGTCATGCTCATCTAAACAGCCCAATATATTTGCAATTGGAAAAAAAATCTGTTGGCACGTTTTTAAATGGCAGAAAGTGATCAATATAAAATATTCGATATACATATATTCATTTATTAACTTAAGTAAAGTAACTATTAGGTAATATAAAAAATATTTTGAACTAAAATAGCTTTCAAGAAAATAACTAGCTAGCCAAGTACAGTTACTTAAGTATCAATTAACCTACTTATAACAATATGCTTTAAGCGCCGAATCGAGAGCAAAATGTTTTTGGAACATATACTTACAACTATACATTATGAAGCAGTTAGAGACGTTTAAATAGTAAGCCTACTATATGTTAATATCACCTAACTGATATTTTGAAGGCCCTCGGTTTGAATCCTGCTTTCAAATTCAATAAACAAAAAGAGCATGGTTGTTCAATTGAATGTTCCCTTCACTATTTATAAAATATGATTAAATTTAATAAAATTTGTTGAGGGTAAGTAAAAGTACAACATTGGCTAATTACTTAAGTAATTAAAATAGATCTAGGCTATTTAAGAATGCCTAGTTACTAACAGAATAGTTGTAGTTTATTAAATTTAATGAATTGGTACTTTAGTATAACAGAACAGTTTTAAAACGTTGCAGTTTAACTACTTACTAATAATACTGTACTTAATTAAAACATCTCGGGATTCGCAAACGGGAGTAAGTATGTTATTAAACAAATAACCCTAGTCCATATCGGTCTAAGCCTAGTGTTATCTTTTTTATTATAAGTACCTTATAGATACCTAATAAGAACATTAAAAAAGTAGGAGACATGTAAATAACTACGCTACAATATTTTTATAACTCTAGTTAGTTTTTTTTTAATTCAATCTATCCAATCAATCCATTTTTGTATTCAATCCATTGAAATTGAACCTGTTATCATGATGACAGCTGTAGTAACATACATTTCATACCCTCTTACCAATAAACGAATACACAAAATCCTAGAAGATGTCGTTTGTTGTTGAAAGGATACGGTAAGCTAAAAATGTCACTCATGAAAACAAACCCCTACTAGTTATAACGCGCCATTTATATGAACATCACTGTATTAAAGTTATACATTATGGTATCTTATAGTTTGTAATAATTATTGATTAAATTCATTAAGTATTATTTATAAAAAAAATATGTATATATATATATATATATATAATATAGGTAAATAAAATATATCTAGTATACATATCTAGGTACATTTATTTTAAAAGTGTAGTTATATTGACAAACTTACCTTTGAAGATAATAAATGTAGCAGGTAAGAAATATATGTGTATACCTTTTTAGGTATATAATAATGTGTAATCCATATAAGGTTTAAGGTAAAGTATTTAAGATATTCCAAAATCTATTAAGATAAAAGAATAATCCTTTAGTTTGTTACTTTTCGTTTCGGTTTTAGATAGGTAATCCAGAATATGTATGCATATGTACATATATATATGTATATGTGTGTATACTTGTGTATTAATTAATTGATAAGTAATATTATTATTTATTATCTATGAAATTCCAATCTCTTTAAATAAAATTAAAATAATCATAAAATTATTAAAATTATTTATATATATACTATACATATGTAAATATGTGTATTTTAAAAACATATAATGCGAATGCGATATGTTATACAAAAACAAAACTAAAATAAGTATTTAAATTGATAAGTAAAATATTTTTAATATTTACATATTTAAAATAGAAAATAAAAATATTGATTTAGGGTATCAGCTTTCAACAAAATGAATAATAACTTTAATTTTATCAATTCTTTAACTTTTAATTTTTCTTTCAATTATTATTTTTTTTATTCACATATTATTTTTTTTTTACTTTTATTTTTTTACACTTTTATATAAAAAAAATGAGTCACACTTTTATATAAAAAAAAATATGTATGCTTTTCTCAAACTTTTGTTTAACTAAACCAACTGTTACTCATTTAAATTTTGTATGCACATACATTCACTTCTATTTACATATTTGCATTATATTTCATTAAAAATTAATATTTTTATTAACACTTGTAACTTGTAAGTAAATTCAAAAAAAAATATTTTCATTAAAAATTTTACACTTTTATTTTTTGAGCAATTTAATACACTCTACTTACATCATACAGTATAATGTAAGCTAATTATTTGAATTATTATTGATTAACTATTTAATAAATATTTTAATAAAAAATTTTATTTTTATTTTTTAAATTATAAATATATTTATTAAAGATAATAAATCAATATTCATTTCCAATTTTAATATCAATATTGAGTATATTAAATTATAAATTAAAGAAATAATTTCAATTTTAAGGATGCTTTATTTGTTTACTTTTTTCTTGTTGTTTTCCCCCTTTTTTTATATCGATACCAAATAATGTATTTGATGGACGGCTCCTGTCCTGACTGTGGTTGATATTTATTTACTAGAAATTCACTATAGTATCGATATAATTTTAAAATTAAATGAATTTAAAATTTAAAAAATAATAACATTTTTACTTCTTGATTAATTTAATTTTCTTCACTAAATTAAAATTAATTCACTTTATTTTATTCATTTTAATTTTTCTTATTCTTTTATTCTGTATAAATTTTAATTATGATTTCCATAAGAAAAAAAAATTAAAAAAGCACCGTTTATTAATAGAAAAAAAAAGCACAATACAATTTTAATTAAAAATGGAAACAAGAAATAAGATAATTATTAATTTATATAATTTTTTAATAAAAAAAAAAAAATATAAAATTCGATATAAAAATTATTTCGCGTCACGTTATGCTATATCACGAATAACAATATCATTTCAGTATTAAGAACTAAATCGAACTAAAAATTTACTGAATAAATATTAAAGTTAACAAACAATAGAGTAAAAAAAGAAAAACAAAATGCTGTTTATTTTTGAGTCGTTTTCGAGTGCGAGTCAGTCAAACAGTTTTTGGTTTTGGTTGCCTTTAGGTTTGTTTGTTGCACCCTTGCTTTTTTAAATACTTGCATATTTTTTTTCTATCTCTTTCTGTCTCATCTTTTTTCACATTATATTTTTTGTATACATACTATAATTTGTCTCACTTTAATTACGTTCATACTTCATTCATATACATTTTGTTTTGTTATTTTTTTTGTTTGATATTTTTTTTTGTTTTGTTTTTACTCAACAGACTTTATTTTTTTTTGTATCTTTTTTTTTATTGAATTTCAAACTTTTTTTTTTTAAGATTGGAATGGAATCTACAAGTACAGCCGCTTATTTAATTTTATTAAAAATTTTTAAACTCATTTAACGCGGTTTAAATGTGTTTGTGCGTTTCGTTCCACATTGTTAAAGAAATTGAATTGAAAAATTAAATATTATGATTAAAATATTCACTCATTAATGTCATACACTACCACTACACTACACGTGTACTGTTCTGTGTAGTGTAGTGTATACTGGTTCGGTAGTACGCTGCTATATCATTTAACATACACATTTTTACTTAATTTTTATTGGAAATGTGGAACTTAACTTAACTAAAGAAAATAATAAAATAATATATGTGAGTATTGAGTAAATGATTTAAATTTGAGAAATTGAAAAAAAAAAATAATAATGATAAAAAGATGTTGTTTGAAATTTTTCAACAATTATTTACACATTTGTGTTGTGATTTGTGAATTGTAATTGTGAATTGTCAATGCACATGTGTGTGAGGTGAGCTAAATAAAAAAAATCTTCTAAATGAAATAAAATATTTTTATCTCTTTTCTTTACATTATTTTGTTTTATTTTGGATTGTTTTGTTAAATTGAGTTTTATTTACTCAAATCAAATTGAATAATAACAAAATAACAACGGTTCATATAACGTAGTTGATAATAATAAAAAGCAATCTAATATATTCAATTACACTACAGTATCTACTACCTACAAAGGCATAATACATGTATATTTTGTAAAATTTCCATAAATTCATTTGGTTACGGTTCGTTCGGTAATCGGCGGGTTTATTTATTTTATTTTATGGGCCATTATCTGAAAATCTAACTCAATTTTTTAAATTCTTTGTTTCGTAGTGTAGTGTAGGTGTACAGTGTACAGTATACTATGTGTGGACTGTGGAGTAAAAATATAATGCATATGCAATATGCATGGGTAAAATTCTGATATGTACATTTTTTAAGCCGTCAGAGTAGTAGTGAGTGGCCTCCGGGTCAGATACTCAGCTATATATGTTAACCTTTTCGTTTTGTTTTTGTGGATTGAGCGTTAAAATTTTGTTTGCTAGTGTTTTTTGTTTTTATAAATTATGTTGTGTTCTTTGAATGACTCAACAAAAATCAAATGCTATTCAAATCTCTAAAAAAAACTCAACTCATGATTTTGACTGTAAACTGTTAAGAGTTTAAAGTAGAATAAGACTTAATTCATGGCTTAAATAAAATTGATAATTTGGTTGTTTCGTATATGTTTGTAGTTTGGATATAGTGATAGTAAAGTAAGGTGAGGGAGTGATGTACTGGCATTGTAGTTTGAGTACTTTTACGAGGTACGACATTGAAGCAATTTTCGTTTCTGTCGTCATATATAAAATATATGTATGTAGTACTATGCATGCGTGCTTTTTAACAAAATAATGAGTGAATTCTTGATTACGCATACGTTACGGACGGGATCAAATTAATATGAAGAACAAATTATTTTGGAGTTTGTTTTATTTGATTGACTATTTCAGTTAGGTGCACTGCAAACCAGAGATGCAAACCAAAAATATTTTTCGTCTGGTTCGGTTTTGGTTTAAGGTTAATTTTAATTTTTGGTTTTTGGTTTTGGTTCTAAAAATTTCAAAATTTGGTTTCGGCTTGGTTCTGGTTCAATAAATATTTTTATTTATGGTTTTCGGTTCGGTTCGGTTTTGGTTCAATTTTGTTAAAAATAAAATTATTTATATACATTACAGATTACATATACTATATACAATCTTCTTAAGATGTCGCATTAGATTTTCGGAGTGATTGCTTTTCATAACAAAACAACACTCGTTACATTTGCATGTATTTGTTTCTATCTGAAAACAAAATTTTTCAAATACTGGGTTTTTGTTATTTTTTCGTCTGGCCATTTTCTTTGGGATGACGTTGAGAAAAAAAAAACAAAAAATTATAATTAAAAAACTACAAGAAATTAATTAATTTTATTACTCACATTCACATCACAACAGTCACAACTTCAAAATTCAAAGACGTTATAAATTCGTGTATTGAAAAAAAAGTCAAATCAAATGCCAACATTTGACTTTTTTCGTATTGAATTTGATTTTTTTTTCGTTCCCTATAAAC
Source organism: Argyra leucocephala (assembly GCA_963942445.1). NCBI lineage: Eukaryota > Metazoa > Arthropoda > Insecta > Diptera > Dolichopodidae > Argyra > Argyra leucocephala. The sequence continues at coordinate 62,694,312 of OZ012678.1, read as the reverse complement.
AAATTTTATCTTCATGATTTTTGATTTCGACTACCAGTTTTTTTTTTATTAGTTATGTTAACATTTAAAATGTTAAAAAATAGATTAAAACATGAATCGAACCGTAAATCCCCATATATTTTGTTGGTTTGTGGTTCGGTTTCAGAACTATTTTAAGAAATGGTTCGGTTTTGGTTCGCCCAATTCATTATAAAAGTGGTTTGGTTATCGTTATGGGTTTGGTTCGGAAAGTATTAATGGTTCACTGGTTTTTTGGTTTGGTTCAAAAACCGGTTTGCATCTCTGCTGCAAACATCATGACATAATAGTTAGTTTTTATTTATGCATGTGTACATATGTATATGAAATGAATACAGCATGTGTATACTGTGTCATATCTGTAAGCAATCTGTATCCAATGAAATGAAAAAATGTTTAATTATTTTTGTTTGATGAATCTGAATGTTTGTGGTCATGGTATAATGTTATTATAGCCAACCGAATCGAGCAAAAAAATAAAAATATACATAATAAAAATATAGGTAAAATATTGAGTGTGATTGAAGGGAATATTTTTATGTGAGAGGGCGAGATAGATTTGCAGCTAGAGACCCTAGAGTTTAGCAAGATTTAGATCAAATTTATTTTAATTCAGTAATTAATTAATTATATTAAATTCACTTTAAAAATAAAAAAAGTCAAGAAATTCAGTTATTTTTATTTAATTCGACAGTTAATTTCATTCGAATAAAAAAATTTAATCTTTGTTTACCAACCTAATTGCATATTCTCACATATGGTACTGGACTGGTGGAGGCAAAAAAAGAAGTAGATTGATCGCGTATTTGTACTAGAAAGACAAATCATATGGCGACAATGGCAAGAACAAATTTACTTTAGAAATATTTTTTTTTTTGTTTATGTTTTGACGCCAATAAGAACTTGGTCTCGGTAAATCGGAAAACAATTTTGTAAAACGAACTACAAAACTATGTACCTAATGGTTTTTTAAAATCTTGTACCTACTCAGAAAAAAACCAACTAACTTACGTTTTTTTCAAACATATTTTGTATTTAGAATTGACTTGCTAGTAAATTGTTTTTTTTTTGCCGGTTTAAAAATGTAGATTTAAAAAAAACATTTTTACTGTCGAAGACTGCTGCATAAATCCCAAGCTTCCAAATCCAGACCTAAATCTATTTAAGACTTTTTCTTGCTGATACCAAGAGGTTTTCATTCTGTTTTATCCCCTGTACCTGGTGCCATCTGTCCTTAACATATCCACAGTGGATTGAATTTTAGAACATTTCATTGAAGCCTATTTTCCAAAGTGTTGTTTGTTTAATTGAGATTTACATTTACTTTTACAATACTTTTTTAATATCAAAAATGAATATCAATAACACCGTATTGCCAAATTCGCCTTACTGCGGCCATTAAAGGTATTTTTTTTATGTTGGTAGCAGCTTTTTGTGCAATGTTGCTAAATAAACACGGGAGATGGAGTTGAAATATGTTCAGAATCTTAAAAATAATATAAGGTCCAAAATATTAAAACAAAAAATCTATTTTAAAGTTATTTCATTTGGTCTTAATTCATACCGCGGGCATATAAACATCATATGTGGATGTGGTTTTGCGTTGATTAAAATTTACCTCATTTGCACACACACACGCATATGTGTTTTTTTTACTCATATTTCTACTCATTTTATTTTATGTCAATTCAATATAGGAATATGGATGGCTGGCGCTGTATTGTAATTTAAAGGTGGTGTGGTGAATGTGAAACAAATGAGATAAAAAGAGAGAGGTTGGAAAAATGACAAAGAGAAGTGGATCTTTTTCTTTTCAAAGATAATAATTAAAAACTCGTTTGAATCTCGTTGGAATGAAATACTTGAGATTTTTTATTTTTTTTGTTTTTTTTTTTTATGGTTGTGTTCTTTTTTTACTTTTAATTGAGTCAAAAAATTTGTTATTTTTGTTTATTTTGTGGACATAATAAATTTTATTTTCTGATCTTAAAAAAACAAAACAACAAGCAAAAAAAAAAGAAAACAAAAATAATAAATAATTTTGTTTTATCGATGATATTAATGATCGTTCAGTTCAGCTACTGGTTTTGAAATTTTCAAAATCAAAAGAATTCATTTTATACAAAAAACAAAAATAAATTGTCTGAATAGAATAAATTATAATTTTTTTTTTGCAAATTTTTAAATCATTTTTTAGATTATTTAATTTAAAGACAAGTATAATTTTGATGATTACTTTTGATGACGATTTGAATCACATTTTAATTCTAGAAGTACATATGTATGTATTCTAGTATATTTTCAAAGCATGTATTGTTTTTAAAAAATATTAGACATGTAGCAATTTTGGGCCTGTTTCCACGAGTATGCATGATAACAAATTCATCAATCGTTTCATACCCTCTCACCAACAAATAAATTTTGGGCAAAGAATTTTTGTACCTATCGTTTTTGTTATATTTTCTGTATTCTTTTGTTGATGAGAAGGTGTGAAATGTATGATAAAACTGTCATCATGAAAACTCGTGGAAACAGGCCCAATATGTATCAAAATCCAACTTTATTTGGAAAAAGCAAAATCCAAGTCTGAAGTTTGGTGGTGGTGATCAGTACAAATCATTGATGGGCAGTAGGTAGTCATACAGCTAAATTTTATCACTCTTCTCAGCATTCATACTGTCGGAGTTGATAGAATATGCTCAAATGAGAAATTATGAGCACTTCTTTTTTCCTAGTTCTACTAGGTTTAAGTTAGAAGAAGACTTTGAGTATTATAACACAACCATTTAGAAGCAAGAAAATGTTTTAGAAAAATTCTGAATTATGACAAAAGGCTGACAAGAACAAACTAGGTACCAAACCTTGCGAGGGGGGTTTTTTTTTACAATAGTGATGATGATGTTTAATTTGAAAAATCAAAATCTGAATAATAATATTTTTTTCGCCCCTTGCCAGAACAATACACATATCCTAGTATCTACTATTATTATTCTTAATTTTGATCTCTGTTATTTTTCTAACTTTGTTATTATTTTTTTTAATGCTTCTAGTTTTTGATATTTTTAGTTTTTTAATGTGTTCGCTATACGACTAATGACCACAAAAAGAATTTTATCTTGAAACTGGGTGTTCAAAATACAAAGTAATTTTTTAAGTGTTATTGTTATCAGTGGGAGAGACATAATTACAGTTAAAAAAAAAAATGGAAGTCGAGAGAATTTTTTTTTGGTTTTTTAATTAGAAAATAAATAAAAAAACTTTAAGTGGTCCAAAGTGTTTAAATCTTAAATAAATAAATAATAAACAAATATTTTTGTATATAATAAATTATAACTCTAAAAATTAAATAAATAATTGAAAAAGAATGGTGGTCGAAAGAAAGATGGTTTTTTGTTTTTTATAATTGCATTTGACTTTTTTTGATATCCTAAACAAAACATCGATTTGGAATAAAAAATCTTTGATTATTGAAAAATCTTTTGTGTATATTTAGTATTGTTTAGCACACAATGCGGCTTAGATTTTTTCAATCAATAATGATAACTGTGGAGTTTCAAAAACTTTTAAGGTTAAACCTAGCCGGTATACTTGTTTTTCAGGATCAGATAAATCTCCCTCTTCTTCTGCCCTACTAATCTTGCTACACTTGGGTGCCCATCGTTTAGATGGGTTAAGATGGAACTATCATTAGAGTCAGAAAATTGGAGAATAATGGAAAATAATTAAATTTTTTAGGAAAGGTTGTGTGGTGTTAAATAATGTATACCATATATTAGCATTTCAATTGAATATCTGCTATATAATAGGGGTTGAAGGATTCAAAGTAATAGATTTAACTACTTCTCTTCATAGTGTTTGAAGATTAGGAATAAACTGGGTGACTTTTGAATGGAAAAAAAGTAGATGATGCTGAAAATTACGTCATAGCAGTATTTCTAGACCTAAAGCGTTCATTTAAGACGCTAGATACAAGTTTATTATCATTAAAACTCAAAAGATATGGAATCAGAAACAACGAACTGAACTGGTTTAAAATAGGAAGAAACCAGGTTACAAAAGTTAATAATGTTATAATGTTTTATTTAAACAAAAGGATATGAAATTAGGTGTTCCACTGTAATCACAGTTTAATTGTCGAAAATAGTCGAATATTTTTCTTTTAATTTTACTGATATACTTATACAGATACGCGTTATAATGTTCTTGTTATACATTAATGATATTGGACGATTTTTAAAATTTTGCAGTATAGTCATATTGTTTTACAGTAATATTGAAAATTTAGTTCGAAATTTAAACACAGACCTGATGCAAAATATGTATGAACAAGTTCAAGCTTAATGTCATTAAAACAAAATGTATGCATATCAATATTAGATCTGTAGCTTCTAATATTCCTGATGTTCATGTTAATAATGAGACCTGTAACGAGTATTAAATATTTAGGTGTTATATAAAAGATAATAAATTAAATTTTCGCAAACACTTTGGACTACATGTGCAGAAAAATTAATAAAACGCTTTCTATGCCGCATTCGAAGCAGTGTTTCATTTGCGACAGTTAAAATGGTATATAATGCACTTATACCGGGTGTTCCAGAGCATGTCTTTTTAAGAGGAGAAGGAGCCGTTATTTTAAAATTTTAAAAAAAATTTTATTAACTAAATCGAGTGTGCTCTATCGATTGGTGATACATTCAACTTTCGGAAAGGACCGGAAAAGGGTTTTTTAAGACAAAAATTCGCTGAAATTGGCCGAAATCGAGATTTTCAAATAGGAAGGGGTACTTTTTTTATGCAAATTCGGATTCTACGTCAAAAAATAAGTAACTTTTGTAAAGCACATTTTTTTTGTTTAAACTTTGTAGGAACCCAAAACTGAGATAAAAAATATGATAACATGAAAAACAAATTTATTTATAAAACTGATTATCATTAATTCTAGTTTTAAAAGCTGATACGCATGCTCTGGACCACCCGGTATAATACATAGATGAACGAAGTGGTGAGTAAAAAAGCAAGAATAATTGAATAGTAAATTACACCACAAAAATATTAAAATTTGAGCAAGTTCTTGGTGCTGAATACTTAAAATATTTCAAATAGTTACATCAAATAAATGACGGTTATTTCCAAGTTGAGCGACATCTATGCTCTAAAATAAATTTCAATCACGAACAATTTTTAAAAAGGCTTCATAAAAATGCTGTCATTTTGAATAGACACACAAACTTATAGAAAAAATTACAAAAACAAAAACACAAACAAAAATTGAAAACAAAACAGAAAAACAAAAATTAGATCAGATCATACTCTTCAAAAATATTATAATAAATGTTAGTTTATTTGTTTCTGCTATTTAAAAAAAAATATATGCAGTAAGCCACGGTTATAGTTATTCGCAGTATATTTTATTCATAAATAACACAATTCTGTTATGTAATCACAAAATATACATATTTGTAATAAAGAAGAAAAAAAGACAATATATAAATCAGTTTTTAATGAAATAATTCACTTGTGACTTATTTTTTTGTTTTATTGAAAAAATTGGCGTTATATTTTAATGTGACTTATAAACGCATCGATTGTATGAACTTATGATATTACTTTCTTTCAAACAAATCGTTGGCTATAACAGAATTGTGACTACACACGTTTTTAACTATAAACGAATTACAATACATCGATCTATTACGTTGAGAGTAATGGGATTTTATTGTGTTATATTGAAATTAGTGTTAATTTCGTCACAAAGTATTAGGGATTATTAGGGATAATTTCATTATATATACCGGGTGTTCCAGACCATGCGTATCAGCTTTTTAAGAGCGGAAGAAGCCGAGAAAGCTGAGGAGCCGAGGAGCCGAGAAGTTTAGTGAAACTTACTTTACAAAAGTTACTTATTTTTTCACGTAGAAATTAATAAGTACCCCTTCCCATTTGAATCATTTCGGTCAGTTTCACCGAATTTTGCCTTAATTGGACAAAATTGGACCTTACAATTTGGTCTTAAAAAACCGATATCCGGTCCTTTCCGGAAGTTGAAAATATCACCAATTGATAGAACACGCTCGATTTAATTAATAAAATTTTTATTTACTTTTAAAATAACGGCTCTTTCCCCTCTTAAAAAGTTGATACGCATGCTCTGGAACACCCGGTATATTTAAGAATCAAACGATTAAAAAAAAAACTACAATTATACTAAAAAAAATATTTTTTGTTATATAAAATCGTACTTGAAAGAACTGCTTCTGTGCAATTGCACAGGGGATTCACTAGTAATTGTCCAATATGATAGGTACAATAAATAAATATAATAGAAATGTTCAAAACATTAAAACTTTATAATAGAAAAATTTAGAGATACCCAGGTGTGACATTAAATTTAGCTTAATTAATATACGTAAAATAATTTATTTTAAGTTTTTATTAGTATAATAAATTTAAAAAAATAAAAACTATAAAAAAAGGAATTCAATTGGGTACCTATTCAAAGTAAGTTAGTAACCATGCATTTAAAAACAAAATTAATACCAATGCACGCACATATTTAATAAAAATATGTGCAGTTTTTAAATTAATCACGTGTTTTATTTCAAATTTAAATTTCCACCTCTAATCTCTTCATTTTTGTTAGTTAAAATTCACTCTAGGAGGTCAAATAAAATTATTAACTTAATTGATAAACAATTTGTTCAATTCCATTTAGAAAATTTTCTTGAAATAAATTAATCAGAATCTATTTTTTTTCAATATCAATGCTTAGGCTACAATTTCTTGTAGTCACCACTACTAACACAATTTCTAGTTTCTTTTAATTATTATTAGATCCTGTTTATAATTGAATTATTTATCATTATTTATTTTTATTGTATGTATCTATCTATGTATTATGTATATTTGATGAGAACAAATGTAAATAAGAAAATATTGAAGGTAAATGTTGAACTCAAAAGTATAATAATATGTAAGCATGAACAGAGACTATGTTGTGTTTGTGTAGCATTATAAAGGAAGAACCCCTGTTGGAAATTTTTTATAATTATTTGTAAACAGTTTCTCTGTTGGAATTCTTACAAAAATAAATTTGATAAATTTGCATGAAATTGCAGGTACTTTATAATATAATCAATACAAAAATAACAAAAATAAAAACAACAAGAGGAATAAAATTTTGTTTGTTTAATCGCAAAAAAAAACAAAAACACAACAAAAAACAACACAAAAAGAAAATTACAAAACAAACAAAAACATTTTTTTAGGTTCCTAAGAAATAAAAAAAATATTTACAATTATTCTAGTTCGTGATTTAAGTCGCAAAAATATTCCTTTGAAAACTGTATAATTAATGAGATTTTGTTTTTTTTTTTCAAAAATAAATTTGAGGAATCCATAATAGATATACCTCTACATACTTTTGTGTACTTTATATTATAAAATATATTTGTAAATTCATAAGTTCAGAAATGAGAGTACCGAATACCTGTCAAATGAACAGGACGCTTTCAAAATAATGAAACCGAAAATGAGATTATGAAAGTGGTCATACACCGCACTATAATAATGTTATACATATAAAAAAAAATATATAATTTTTTTGCTTTTCGTACTCCTCTGATTGAGTAATCCTTGAGATTCGTACTACACAACAAAGATTAAACAATGAAAAAAGTAGACTCTATCGCATACATACTACTAAATCTAATCTTAATTTTATTTTATTGTACGTGTAATTTCATTCCACAGAAGTTTAACTTCAAATGTAAGCTTTTAAGCCAATCCTATCTTAGATATTTTTGACATACTGCTTGATGATCTGATAAAGTGGAGTAACTGGCAGCAGAAGATGGAATAAACAGGAAAAGAAGAAGAGATTCCCATAAACACAAACATAAAGTTGCCTCGTGGTAAAGCACTCGACTCTAGCATAGTATTGAAACAACGGAGAAGCACGGGTTGCAACCCCGTAAGAACCGAAAAGTTTTCAAATGGTAAATTACTGAAAAAATATAATTTTCCATACAACCCATCGGTTCAAATATAATATAATAATTTTTTTTTTTTTTATTTAAAACGGAGGTGGCTCTAATATGTCAGGGCCGGTCATGGAGGATTTTAGCCCTTTATGTCCTCCTCTACCCTCAACTTATTCGACCCTTTTGATAAAGGCCAATAGGTTTGTGGGTTCTATCCTGCAGAAGTTTTCTGAGGTTATGTAGTGCGTTTTCAACAACCTGAGTCTCAGCCTTGAAAGAGCTAGGCACTTTCCTACAACATGTGTAAAGGTTTTTTCCTCTTTCAAACAGGTTGGTTCGTCACTTAGTGCTAGTCTACACATGTGCTTATTCATGTGGTTATGGCCAAAAAGTATATCCACCATCTTCCTACAGTCTACTCTATTGAGAATTAGTAGGAAGTTGGTTGTTTTGGTATTGGTCCTTGGTACATATATTTTGGAGACTTTGTGGCCTTCAATACGTTGCCAAAGAATGTTTGTTTCTCTCTTCAGGGTGTTTCCTATCGATAGTTTGATATTACCAATAGATATTCCAACTGCCAGCTCCGGGCCATAAATGTTTCCCGCTGATGATCTGGCTACTTCGTCAGCCTTCTCATTTAAGATCAGTTGTACCTTGTTTCGGAGGCCTATGAGGTTTAGTGCTTCTGAACATGCTCCCATCAATCTAGATTTGATGAAGTTACTTTCAAGAGCTTTTAAGGCAGCCTTAAGATTCTAATGACTTTTTTAGACCATCTTTGCTTTTTTATTATATTCACTGCTACGTTTATTGCAAGGACTTGAGCCTAGAAGACTGTGCAGTATTTGCCAAGAGGAAAATGGAGCTCAAGTTGTTCTTTTCCAAAGAACACTCCGGCACCCGTGCCTAGAGTCGTAAGGAACCCGTCAGTGAAAATGTCCGAGGTGTTCGAAGACCTATCCTACTCTCTGAACTGCCTCTCTTGTCGGGATTTCACCTTCGTATCTCTTCTTTAGGGATACGTATGTAGTGACGTCATCTGTTGTCATGAAGAACTCTTTCTGTTCCTCTTCTAAAACGACCCACATATCGAAAGGGAAAAGGACCTATAAAGTTGGCCTGCAGATTTAACTGTATAGGATTCTTTGTTAAAATAAATAAATAAACAAATAAAAATATAAATAGGAGTTAAAAGTGGAGCACTACTGCTCTCGGCACGAAAACTCGATCTAAGCACAAAATGGATGCACATAGCAAGACCATGCAAAGAACTTCATCATATAAAATTTCTGACACAAAGGGTGTGTGTCTAACTTAACTCAATTAAAAAAAAACTAACTTAACTCAATCAAAAAAACTTCAATTGTTATTCCCTAGACAACCCATGGACAATATTTTGACTTTGAAATTGAAATTTGTAATTAATAAAATAAAATTTAAAAATCACCAATAAAACCAAACAAAACCAAAAAAACCATAAAACCAATAAAAATGTATAAAATTAAAAAATAAATACAAATTAATTATTTTTATTATTAGTTTATATATTTTCAATTATAATAAAACTGTCATCAATCAGAAACATTTCAAGTTGGTTAATTCAAAGACACAAACCAAAGAAATTTCAAATTAGTCAATTCTAATTTAATGACTAATTTAGGTACTTATGAAATCATGTTTTTTATAAAACTAGAGTTAGTTAACTCATAAGAGGTGACACAACACCCTAAGCAGAATCAAACCAAACGGTAAATTAATTTTAAAAATTAATGAAATATGATTGATGACATTTTATGAAATTAAGTAACAATAATTAAAATAAACCTAGATAATAATATTATAAGATATAGCTTGATTGTAATTTTATTTATTTTCCTATGAAACTGTCTCTAATGAAGACATTAAAGAAGACTAGAGGAAGAAAAAAGGCAATGTTAAGCCATCCCATAACGATCTAGTTATGTCAGTATTGTAAGACATAACTATTTGTTGTTTATTAACAACTATGGGCAGTTGTAGAATACTGTGAAGCTTAAAAGTCAACAAACACCATTTGAAATCAACAATCCGTTTGTTAAGCTATTTGCTGAGAAGCTAATTGTGTTTCGTATTTGCGACTTGTAATTGTGATTTCATTCTTTATGATCGTTTTTATCTGTGCGTCTCGATGTAAAAGGTTGTTATTCACGAAATGGTGTTCCTGTTATTAGTGTGAATGCATTTCTACTTAAATCGTTGTAATATTTCAATATTAGAATAGCTGGTCACTCCCCATATCTGTATTATGTAATCCCATATCTTTTTTGGAATAATGGAATAGTTACCGAGAGTTTTAGTATTTATTTAATTTTAATAATGTTTCACCTAGAGCCTACAGTATATTCTATAAATTAAATTATATTCAATTATCCAATCAACTTTATTTAAGTTCAAGTCTAGTGGTTTAGTTTTACTGCATCTATATGATTAGTCCATATAAGTCGCCTATATCCAAGTGCAATTCCAATAAGATACTTTAAAACATCTTTTTGCAGAACTAATTCGCTATTCAGTACAATAATCAAAATGGTTATTCCCTTGCTAACTAGTGTAAATATGGTATTTGTTGATTTAGTTCTGATGTTAACTCTAATTCTGCATTTCTGTAGCAATTTTTGAACTTTATTTATGCTACGTTGCAAAATCTCAGATGTTCAATGTAAATGTGATATGTGTTGTTTTAGTCCTGTTAACTGTGATTTTGAATTTCCGTAGCCATTTTGGAGATTTATCTATGCTGCGTTGCAAGATCTCAGATGTTCAATGTAAATGTGATATGTATTGGTTTAGTTACATTCACTCTAATCCTAGTTACATTCACTCTAATCCTCAATTTCTATAGTCATTCATGAACTTTATTTATGCTGAGTTGAAAGGTCTTAGAAGCACACGTTGGGTTAACATGTCATTATAACCCTGTAATCAGCAAATTTGGGAGTCGAATTGTTGTTGGTAAGTCTGCAGTGTAAATGAGGTATAAAACATTGCCCTGTGGTACTCTTTGATATTTTACTAAAAAGTGATAACAAGCTTTACATTTTAATTTTATTTAGCATGGCTCATTTTATAAAACAATCTTAGCTTGGCCCACTGAAACACTAATTGTCTACATCAGTAAATAAAGAAATACAATTTTGTCAGATCAACACTAATTACTGTGTTCGATTACTAATCGCACTAATTTCCCTATTCCCACTACTTTCTTTCTAATTTGAATTTGGATATAAAAAAAAAATAATGTTTTGCTATTTTCTATTTAAAATAAAAACATAGAAAGATTTAAATTTAATAAGAATAAATACGTAAATCATAATTAAACATTTATATTTTTTGCATAGTTCATAATTACGAAATTTATTATATAAATTTATCGACAAACAAAAAACAAAACAATAATCTAAAATTCTACAAGTCATGAAAATTTAATTAAAAACATTGAATACTTTTAGTCATCATCATCAAATAACTCAATTCAAATCAGTCACACAATTTTTATACAGACATACAAAAATGTAATAACAAATTCTAAGAAAATAAAAACAAGCTATAGTAAAAGTGATAAATTTTTGTTTTATCGCTACCATCGTCACTATTATACATAGTTTTAACTGATGATACATATACATACGATTGTCGATTATACTGCTCAGATATATTATTATGCATAATAGTATTGAATGATTGAAATTCGAAGAAGGCTTGAGTTATTCTATATTGTATCTGAGTAGATACAAATTTTATTTTTCATCATTGAAATCATGTGATTTATTGATGTTTGAATCAAAATTACATCATCAATTGTTCAAAAGGTTAACTTAGAAAAATAATAAGATAAATTTTATGAAAATAAAAAAAATAAACAACTCGTTGATTGTAATTATATTATTGTGTTGAAAATTAGATGTGAGGATTGAATTTGAATATATAAAATGAAATAATTGTATATCATGCCAGCCATAATTGAATAATGATAAAATGTTGATGATAAACATTGGATTAGAATTAAATTTAAGTTGATGATTTATTTTGAAGTTTTTTTTATTATTATAATAGCAGTTTATTGTAATTTTACACATATATAGATTTTTAATATCTAAAGAAAACATTTCATGAACTCTCATAGGCAGTTCTAAATAAATCTCAACTAAAGAAGTTAACTTTTCATTAAACTGAATAATTATTATTACTTATTTCTTTTCTTATAATTAATGCAATTTCTATATTCCAAATGTAGCAGGTCCTTTAGCAATAAGTTTTACATTTATAGATGTATAATAATCTAATTATAGTAAACTTATTAGCTCTTTTGCAAAAAATTTGATCTTATCATAGTAAAAAATAATGCATAGGATAACCCTGCTTCCGATAATGCTGAATTAACGATCAATCAATTAACTTTTAATTTAACGAATCATTGGTCAAATAGTTCGTACATATTTGTTATTATGTACATATTTTTAACGTCATAGGTTCGATATTCCAGAATATAAATTTTTGAAGTGTGCATTTTTGTTTTTTATTTAATTTTTTTTAAATTAAATTTTTACAAAGATATGTAATAAAAATTACAAATTGTAGATTGTAGTTACATGTTTTTCTATGCTACACTTAATTTTATTATATTACCTTATTACAATAATTTATATACTTGATAAAATTTTTGTCAAATATATTAATATTTATATATTTAATATATGTAAGAGCTTGCATCTGAGGGAAGATTAAATAAATAAATAAATATTCAACTGTTTTTTGGCGTTTCTCCAACACACACTAACACAGAATTAAACCGATCGACAACTAATCATAAATTTTTTTGCTGTTTTGTATGGTCAAATTCTACTGCCATTTTCAATAATCGAAAGACGGACGACCGAACGATAATTGTCATCAATAACATAACTGAAAGCGTGATGCAGTTGATTTTTTTTACAGTTGCAGCTATAGTGCCTCAATTACAGTATATTTTCAATTACCAGTAAACGGTAAATTTTCAGTCGTGTTACCGGTAAAAACCGGTAAATTTCGGTAATAAGCTTTTTAAATAAATTAAAAAAAAGCATTAAAAATAGGGTTTCCAGTACAGAAGAGTTTCTTTAAAACCGGTATTTCGGTACTGATGTCAATACCGAAACCGGGAATACCGGTATTTTCGGTAATAAAAAAAAACTTATTTTATTCAAGTCAGCGATAAGAAAAACACAATTTTAAAAAAAAAAAAAAAATTCTTTATTTAATTTTTCGAAAAATTAACTGAAATTATAAATTAAATAAGAAAATTAAGAATAATAAAAATCATTTAAATATTATTTTTGTTTTAAGAAATAGGCTTTTAAAAAGTATGAATTATTTATACTGTCCAACGAAAGCATCGACCGAATTTTGGTTAATAACAGCCCTGCTGCTGAAAAGGCCTCTTTCTGCTTCAACACTGGTAGGTCGCACTGTTTTTAAATAACATTCAATTGTACTTAGATAATTGCCCTTGCAACCTTCCTCTTCGTAATATTTCAATTCTGCTCGAATAACTTTTAGAAGCTCTTGTTTTGATTTTATTTTTTGGCTGACAATATCTTGCCTGCATTCCGACCTTTCCTTTAATTTTTGCTGAAGAATTTCTTTTAATAACATCTGTTTTCTCTCTTCCTCGACTATAATTTCTGAATTAGTGATCACTTAAACGTCTGCATTTGATTCTTTTAAGTCTGGTGAAAGCGTGTCCAATCTTTCTAATAGAAAAATAATTTGGGACTGCAACGTTGTTTTTGAAGTTAAATTAAATATGTCATAATCTTCTCGTTCATTGTTAATATTTTTAGGATTCTGCAAGAAACTGAAAAGATCTGTATTATAGAATATTTGAAGCGGCGTGTTAAGGCGATTTTAAGATCATTATTGAACGAATTTAATTGCTAAGAAAGTTTATCAAACATAAACTCCAATGCAATGTCGGCTTTATACAAATCAGCATCTTGACAGTATAAACTTTCTACAGCTAACTTAATAGGAGTTAACGCTGTTAATTTACGAAAAATTACGTCAAACTCTTTTTTTGAAACCGCGATGTCCATTTGTAAATCAATCAAAGCCTTTTGAATAGAGCTTTTCAATTTATAGAACCGTTCAAGCATAAACAAAAGACTGCTCCACCTGGTTTTACAATCTAAAATTAAATTCAGTTCTTTTCCATATTCTTCTTTGACATGTTTTTGTAAATACAAGTCATTTTTGGTTGGAGATTGCCGAAATATTTTTACAATTCTTCTTACTTTGGACAATTAAGGGTTCAATATATGCTCGTTTAAAGTTAGGTCAACTTGTTCTTCACAAAATCGTTTTGAAAATATGATTGGTCATAATCATCATCAGAATCAGGGTCATCATTATCAACAGTTTTATAATTATCTTCTACATATTCTAATAGCTTTTTTTTCAAAAATAATTATGAAAATATACAATGCTTTTGATTTGAAAAAATAGGTTGCTGTTGCTGCAAGTCAAATTCAAAATATTTTAAATTTTGGTGCACAAAAAAAGTTGAAAATTAAATTTTTTTTAAAGAACGCTCTGGTGTAAAATTCCAAGAATTTTACAAATTTATTAGTTAATACCGGTTTGCTTGATTCGGTAGTGTCGGTATTTCGGTTTTAATATTCTTCGGCAATACCGAAATCCCGGTAATGGAAACCCTGATTAAAATCTAATTATTTCATACAAAAAACGAACAAATAAAAAAATCATTCAAGAAAAGAACAAACACAAAAATACAAATTATAAATTTACACAACAACATTCTGTTAATCTATTTTGTTTAATATTCAAATTTTCATCCGATAATCTAGTTCTTATTTTAGTGAATGTTCTTTCGTTGTCTATAGATGTTGGTTTTGCGGTTTGCAGAGCTTCGAACAACAGTGTGAGATTATGACTTTTTTCTCCGGATACTTCAAAAAATAAAAACTCTTTATGGACTGATGATGATAAT
Organism: Argyra leucocephala; assembly: GCA_963942445.1. Taxonomy (NCBI): domain Eukaryota; kingdom Metazoa; phylum Arthropoda; class Insecta; order Diptera; family Dolichopodidae; genus Argyra; species Argyra leucocephala. Next base: position 62,679,285 of record OZ012678.1, on the reverse strand, counting down.
CCTACTGGTTTACTGGAAATGGAAATCATAGCTGTACAAATAGCTTTTTGAAATTGAGAATTCAAGTCAGTATACATAAAACCGAGCTGGTCTTTCTCTTCTAAATCTGATTCTGAATAATCTTTCAATTATTTTTTTTGCCAAATGCCACTGTCGATAACTTTGAACAGTAATCAAAGTTAACATTTCGTTTCATTAAATTTTTTGGATGAAGCATGTATTGTACGAGAGACAATAATTTAATATTACGTCTTTTATCAATTTCTCTTTCCTAAACAAACTAAGAAGTTAGAGCATATTTGTGTATCGCTATTTTTTTCCAAAGTTGAACATAACAATTCAATTACACTTTCCGCGGTAAATAGTGTAGTATAATTTCTTTCTAAGGCTTCTGCGGCAATCCGAACTAGCTCTAAAAATTTTTGAATGTTTGTTAAATATTTCTCATCTATTTGAGCTGACAAATGAAGAGAATTAAAATATTCTAAAGCTTCTTTTACTTCTACTCTTTTACTAATAAAATATCTTTTTATCATGGGATCGTTGGAATTCTTCTTATCGCTTGTCATCGTGGCAGTGTTTTGGTTTACACATTTTATTTGTTTGTTCGCTTTTTTCTATTTTGCACAATAACCGCATTACCGGTAAAGTGGTAAATATTTTTTCCGGTAAACCGAAACGTAAAAAATGTCAAATTACCGGTAAACTGTAAAGGTTTTTACCGGTAGAAGAACTATAGTTGCAGCGCAGACGGTATAACCGAAAGCAGGGTAATACAAAAGTTTTAATTTTATCCCGCATATAGAAGACTTGTGTTACCCACATACATTTATAGTAAAGCCAAAGTAATAAGAATTGATAGTTTTATCTTAATGCTTATAAGGAGATACTATGCTAGAACATCGGAAAATACAGAAAATAGTCTGATTGGTAGTTGTACTATCGCAAATGATCAATATACTGAAGAAACACTTAGCACAGGGTTTATACCGCTAGCATTCCTTTATTTGGATGAAAATGCTCTAATGTGAAAAGAAATCCACTTATTTATATGCAGCGTATATCCTTTACTGAATTGATTTCCAAAAAACCGTTGATTTTCAGAAAAAAAAATTAAAAGCTAATAATTGCCATGAATTTCTTTCGAATGTAGGATATGTAAAGGGTGCCTCTTGTCTCAGAGTGATTGGACAAGTCGTAATAAACAAATAAACAAACGACAGTATTGGCATTCTTGGATTTAGTTTTGCAGACGACAGCACTCTAGTAGTAACCTTCGATTTTCTTAGAAAATCTTATGCCTCAATACCAGTTACACAATACCAGTTACAGATACTAAACGTAATGATGGTTGTGCTGACTTGGTGGTAATGATGGTCAACCAAGACTTAGCCATTATTTTCAACTCGGGAAAAAGTAATAGAGTTGAGTTTAACACTTCCAAAACTCAAAACTGTCTTGTCTCGAGCAAAATACCCCAGTCTATTGTTCGCTGGTGTACGTATTCAACGAACCGAACACTTGAATATCCTGGTCATGAAGGTCAATAATAAAATTATATGTATAATGACCATATGTTTGACATTGCTAAAAATGCCGCTAAATTGTTGGGATTTTTGAATCGCTGCAAAACGTATTTTTCTCCCCAGGACATGCTAAATATCTATAAATCATGCATGCGACCCAAGATGGAATACAATTCACATATATGGGCTAGTGCATCACAAATCGCACTAAATTTTCTAAACCAAATTCAAAAGCATGACATTCGCCTGATTGACAACCCTAATGTGACATCCTCCCTTGTACCACTTAAAAATCGTCGTGTTGTTGGAGCTTTTTCCCTATTTTATAGATATCTCTTAGGTTTAGTCGTTTATTCCGATAATAAATAAAAACTCTAATGCAACATCTTGCTGCCTCATTTACGTCGCGAAAGAAAAGAGGCAGCAAGTGCCCTCCTAATCATATAAGCTTCCTTCTTTGGTATATAAATAAAACTTGTGCCCTAAGACCAAAAATTTTTAAATTTCGAAATTATTTTGATTAGCTTTAAGGACGATTTTTACATGTGCCAATTTACCGTCACGATCGATTTTTGACAGCTGACCAATCAGAATAAATATATCGTCGCGCCGAAATATTAAACGAACTTTATTTTTTCCGTGGAAGTTGTCATACGTCTGAAGAAATTTGACCGGTAATAAAATCAACGACAGCAAAATAATTTTATGTTGTATTGTATTGTAAATATAACTATGACGGCAAATCGTGAACAATCATGAACAATCGTGAGCAATCGTTAAATAAAACGTGACGGTAAATCGGCACTTGTAGAAATCGTGCTTTATACTTAAATAAGTAAATTAAGCTTAAATGAGTTTGCAAAACTGATAAAATTCATATTCCAAACCATTTTTAAAACCTATATTAATTGAAGTTATTAGTCCCTAAAATAAAATATTATTTAATTTTTTACAAATAAAATATAATATTTAAATAATAGGGTTAGTGAGCAAATTTCGAAACCGAAATTCAAAAAAATCCACCTAAAGCCGCATTTAAAATTATAAATCTTTTGGCTCTTTGAATGGTGAGATTTCGACACGCTCCCGATGATAAGCCAGAAATTTGATAAAATAAATTACTCGAAAATAAGCATTGTAGTAAAAATATGTAGTAAAAACTTGCAGTACCGTAAATAATAAAACGAAATGAATAAAAACTTGAAAATACTGGTATTCATTAGGTCTGTAAATAAAGTTTGTAATTTAAAATACTTAATTACATGATAGTCAGTGATTAATTCATTTGGTATTTAAATGACCAATTCGGCAAAAACAAGAAGAACAAATTTAAATGTTCAAATGTTAGACATCTTCAGTATATTTTAATAAGACAAATAAAAATATTATAGCTAGGGTATGTGATTGTCTCTTATATACTTTATGACTCAATTTTTTTTTTGTCTTAAAAACATTTCCGTTTTGGTCACGTTCATTCATGTTTATACAAAAAAACAAAAAAAAAAAACAATCGCATTCCGAAACTTTCTATTGTATCTTCTTTTTTCTATTATCCTTAAAAAAAATTTTTTTTCTATTATCCTTGCACGTACACAAATCTGAATTAATTTTTTGTGCATCTTTAGACAAATTTTTTAATCGGCTTTTATTGTATTAAGTTGGCTTTTGAGAAAGAAAAAAATTTAATGACTTTCAAAAATAGAAAAGATTCAAGGTTTTTAAGTCTTGAATCTAAGAAATTTTCTGAAATATTTAGTTTGTGATGATAATACAAAAGGTTAGACTAAAATTAAATTATTAAAATTAAGAAAAATTGTATTTAGAAATTGTTATAAATTTTAGAAAATTTTTGCTGTCTTTTAATTTGATTTAAAAAATTTGATTTAAAAAATTTGATTTCAGAAATTAAAAATAAAAAAATAAATAAAAATGGATTAAAATTTTAATTTCTACTTTGATGTTAATTTTAATTCTCAGCTTTTTAAATAACTAGCGCCAGTTCATAGTAAAAGAAAATTAAAATTTGTTTTTTATTTTGATAGCTTTGAATACCAATAAAATTTCATAATTGCAACAAAATCTTATCAGGGGAAGAAAATAGACGTTTTTTGCAATGCAATAAAAATTTCAAATTTCAGATGGTCAAGTAGGCCAGATTGCAATATCAGCAGGCTAATCTGGCCTATGATTAACCTGAGTCGCTCTTTTTAATAACCTTGTATCTTTGAAAAGGTGTGACATCAGCACTATGGTAAGGGGTCATTTCGGGTTATTGCCTTGTTGTCACGAAACATGCCAGAAGGCTTGGATTCTCCTCAAACGAGTTTTGCAGAACATGTAGAGACAAGGAAGAGGATGAAACTGTCCAATATCTACTCTGTACCCGCTCTGGCCTTTATAAAAGAAAAAGCAAAACTCATCTAGGAGCCTTCTTTCTAGACTCGCTGTTTGGTCTTGAAGACATTAAAATTAAAAATCTCAACCGTTTTCTAAAAAGTCCAACGAGTAGAATCTTATGCGAAGAAAGTTCCCGTGATATCAAAAATGGACTTTAATTATTTGTGTGTCGGCGTACTGTCCGCAGCCACTATATTACCTACCTATCTACATCATAATATAATTTAAGTTAAATTTTATATAACGTTATAATAAATACCTAGAGCTCTTAATTTTATTAATTAATTAAGTTATTGAAGCATCAGTAGAATTGAATAAAGCTGCCTCGGATAAAATAATTTGATGGGGTACTTCTGAAGTTACGTCTGTCGCTGTATTAAACAAAACAGACATCATGGCTCGTTCTCTCATGCCATGATTTTGTCGTAATAGCTAATTGGGTATTAAAAAACAGAGCCGAGTTTAACAGTTCAAAAACTACAAAACCTGTTTTATCTCCATAAAAGTTTCGATTTTGATTACGATATTTTATTTTAGTTAGATAAAGTTCAGTGATTTGAAAGTTTAAGCACTAATACATGCCATGATGCACTTAAATCAAAAAAATTATCGATCATATATTCGATGTTGTAAAGAACAAAGTTTTCCTAGCCTCTGTAAGGCTTAAACCTGTCCTCCTGTAGACCTCTTGAAAATCTATAAAATTTTCATACGACCCAAAATGGAGTACAATTCTCACATATGGGCTGACGCTTCTAGTATTGCGTTAAAACATTTGGATAAAATCCAAAAACAAGCTATTCATCTTATCAATGAATGAAATATGACTGCTCATCTTGGACGTCGTCATATAGTCGAACCTTTTTATATATATATATTTTGTAGGTACGGTCGAAATTAAATCTGTATTACCTCAACTTAAGCATTTCCTTCGTGAAACACTCATTCGTACACCGTACAAGTTTCTACTAAATGGGAGAAAACAAGTTATGGAAATTCGTTTATAACCTCAAGATCCCGAATGTGGATCCAAATTTTCCAAAAAAAAAAACAATCCACAGTAAGATAAAATTTTACTTTCTTTTGTATTCACAAAATATTTTTTCCCAATTTTGGAAAAAGGAAATTTTCTTATAATTCAGGAATTCAGTTTCTGGTGATTTCCTCCTACCGGAGAATTTATCACTGGTGATTTTTTTGGTTGGGCATTTTGTCTGTCTTTCAAAATTTTTCATTTTCAATAAATTAATCAATTGGGGGTGCCTAAATTCTTGCTATAATAATTTTTTCCCGGTGTCTTCACAATAAATACAATAAACCCCATAGTTTGCCATTGTGTAGTAGATTTGTTTTTTTTTAAATAAATTAATTTTGATTTTAGTCTAAGTTGATGATCTTCAAAAAATAAATGACAATTACAAATTTTAAAATTGAAAATTGAAATATGTTTCTTAACTACTAAAATTATATAATCCAAATATCAAGGCAAAAAAAAAAAAAAAACAAAAAACAAAATAAAGAAAAAGTAAGTATATCAAAAAAATAAAAATAAGATAGAATAATCAAACAAAATATTAACCAAAAACTTACTGCTAGAAATTCCACTTTATAAAAAACTAAGTCTACCTTTAGTAATAATAAGAAATAAAAAAAAAAAAATGAAATAAATAATTTAAATTATAAGGCAAAAAAAAAAAAAAATAACTAACGAGCCAAGTCCTTTGCAAATTAAATTTATTCTAAATATTTAAGTCAGGTTAGTCTAATCTGTAATTATTTAGATATCAAAGGGGTTAAGATATTAAAATCAAAGGTGTAAATATTCTAGTAATATAAGCTCTTGAAATAAAGAATTAAAATATATGAAAAGTACATATTGTACAATTAATGTATTTTAAAATAAAATAATAATAATAATTCAATACTTTCAAACAGTTGTAAAGGCAATTATTATTATTCTGATTATTGGTTTTAAATAGAATCTGAATTTGCATTCAAAAATACCCCTTCCCATTTAAAAATCTCGATTTTGGTCAGTTTCGGCAATTTTTGGTCTTAAAAACCGGTTTGCGGTCCTTTCCGAAAGTTGAAAATACCACCAATCAATAGGGCACCTTCGATTTAGTTAACAAAGTTTTTTTTAAATTTTAAAATAACAGCTCCTTCCTTTCTTAAAAAGCTGGTCTGGACCACCCGGTATATACAACTTAATGTAGACCCAACTAGACTTTTTTTGTTTTTTCCGTCTATGAATTTATTGAATCTTTCTTTGTATTTGAAAATTACAATAAGTTTTAAAAGATAAAAAAATAGAATCCTTAAGGGATGTATTAAAATAAAGGTTATTGTACGGATTGTCTTACTTTAAAGATAAGACAAATTATTTTTCTGCTAGACAGCTAAAGTCTTCTTTTTTAGTTTGCTGATAGTTGGGATGTTCAGTAGGTTTCTTGGCAATGAATTTGGATGACACGACAATCTGGTCGCATAGTTGTTTGTGAACTTTTCAAGTTCTTCTTTACTGTTGGTATGTTTATATCTTTGTGCAAGTTTCTATTTTTCACATACCAAGGGTCATTTGTTATAACTTTTAGAAATTTTGATTGCATTCTTTGTATTATCTCCATATTTGAGTTCGAAGTACTTCTCCATAGTTGGCATCCATATGATCAGATGGGTTTTAGCAAGGAATTATATATTAGTAATTTTTAGTCCAATTTTAGTTTTGAGTGTTTACCAATTAACCAGCATAAAGTCTTTAACTTTATTTTGAGTTGATCTCTTTTACTTGAAATATGTTTTTTCCAAGTCATCCTTCTATCAAGATGTACTCCGAGATATTTAACATCATTTGCTTGCTGTACAGGTAATCCATTTATATTTATCTGTGGACAGGACCTTTTTTTGAGTGTAAATGTTACATGGATAGATTTGCTTTCATTTATTTTCATTTTTCACTTCTTCAACCAGTTTTCAATTTTATGCACGTGTTTTTGTAAATTTCTGGATGCAACCTGAGGGTTTGTGTGAAAGCTTAAGATTGCAGTGTCATCTGCAAATGTGGAGGTTACTAGATGACCACTTTCTGGCAAGACAGATGTATAGATTAAGTACAAAAGTGGACCAAGAACGCTACCTTGTGGCCCTCCGGAATTTATTTCAAATTCCTTAGTCAAGTGATCTTTGAATTTAATTTTCAAGCGTTTGTTGGAGAGATATGATATTAATAGCCGGAAAATCTGTTTTTTTATTTTATATATTAGCCCTTCATGCCAGACTTTGTCAAACGCCTGTGACACGTCGAGAAATAAGGCAGAAACATTTTTTTTTTTTTCAAAATCATTTCTGATATGTGCTGCAATCCGATGAACCTGTTCAATGGTACTATGGGCTGCTTGGAATCGAAATTGGTGGAGAGAGATTATACCCTTACTTTTTATTTTCGGCAAAATTTTGTGTATTATTATTTGTTCAAACACCTTGGCGATAATTGGAAGAAGACTAATTGGTCGGTAAGAGTTTACTTTTGTTAAGTCTTTTCCAGGTTTTGGAGTCATTATAATTAGAGAAAGTTTTCACTTGGGGGGAAAGCATCCATATCTGCAAATCGTATTGAAAACTTTTGTAATTAATATCACAGCAATACCGGGAAGTTCTGTCAACATTTTGCCAGAAGTGTTGTCATATCCTGTTGCTTTTTGTATGTTAAATTTTTGATTTATGTAGAGTTGAATTATTTTATTTTTTATTTTTAGAGGCCTTACTGTTTGTAATCGATTTCTGATAGGAGGTAACATATCGTTACTTCCAGTATTGTGTGGCTTAAATACATTCTCTAAATACTCGGCAAATGCCTCTGTCTTTTCTCCATTATTTCTTGCCCAGTTTCCATTTTGTGTTCTAATTGCTTGTTCATTATTTTGTGGTGATTTTAAGTTCTTAGTAGCTTTGCATAAGAAATAATTACTTTCTGCCGTTGCCGATAAGTCAATGAGGTAATCACTTATTTTTTTTCTGCTGAACTTCTTAATAAGTAGTTTAATTTTCTTTTAATTTTTAATTCTGAGCTTGGTTTAGTAATCTTTTAAAGGAGAGGAGCTTTTAAGGAGCAAAAGGAGATCGAGTACATTGTCAGTTTCTTCTAAGTTCATGCTTTGCTATTAAAGCTTGCTGTATTTACATTTGCTGTTGTCCATTTTTGGGGTTGTGTGGTATTAAGGTTGTGTGGAATTGCTACCTGCGCTGCTTGAACTAGAAGTTTATCAAAATTTGTTAAAGCTCTGTTAATGTAATTTTCGCCTTTTAATGGTACTGATAAACATATATGTGAACTGATATATTTTTTATATTTTAGCCAGTTTGTAGTCTTTTTCGCGATGCTTAGTGCTTCATTTTTTTCAGCAATTTTAGATTTAAATTCAAGTAAAACCGGCGAATGGTCAGAAGATAGGTCGTTTAGGGTTGATGTTGAGATTTTTGGTGATGGCAAAGTCAATTAAGTCAGGAATTTTGCTCTTGTCGGATGGCCAGTATGTTGGATGTCGGATGGCCTGCTACACAATCGAAAGCCTTTTGCAAATCTAAGAATATTATGCAACATAATTTTCTCTCATCCGAATTTTTCGTAATGAAACTCTTCGAAATTATTCTTACCCATCAAACTATACTTTTTATTTAATTGTAATTATATAAAAAAAAATTATTTAAATTTACAATATTAAGTTTAGCATAAAAAAAATTCAATATTTTCCTTGAAAATTTCGTGTCTTAACGAAAACTAATGTAATAGAAATTTTCTTTCATTTTTTGAATTAAATTTTGGTAATTAGGAAGAATATTTTCTCACGTACAACCACTCAGGAAATAATTTTAGTCAAATTTCAGGAGCAAAAATAAAAAGCATATATGTAGAAAAAAAAAATGTAATTTATTTTAACTAAAAAAGATAAATCGTACTTTTTTTTTTTTTTTTTAAGTTTCCATTTTTTCCTCAAATGAGATCGTGAAAATGATGAGGATGATGAAAATTATGCATGAATAGAATTAAAAAAAAAAAAAATTACATGGTAAAAATTTTCTTTTTCCAAATGATGTTGACACAAAATTGTAATTTTCTTTAGAGGAGCACTGAATATTAAAAGAAGTGCGTCACGATTGAATGAGTCTTTTTTTTCATTCTTGCAATTCAGTTGCAAACAAAAACAAAAAAAAATTATTTTTTTTTCTTAAATTTTAGTTAAAACAACGCTTTTCAACACAGGAAATTTTCTTCTTTGTTTACTTTTGCAAAAAAAAAAAAATAAACCAAAACAGAAAAAATGCTGTAAGAAAATAATAAAATTTTCAAAAATTAATTCAAATTTTATTTGTTTTTTTACTTTAAAAAAGAGCAAATATAAATTTATTTGTTTATGCAAGATTTCATTATGGTTATATTAGAAGAGTTCATTATAATATATAAATATATATATATATATGAGATACAGTTATGATGTAAAGGTTTTAATATTTTTAGATTCCAATTATGGAAACTAATTTAAAAGAAAATCACAAACTATCTAACATCAAGGAAGTCGACAACAATAAAGCTTGTATAAAATGCCAGCAATTTTCTAACTTATTTCAATGTTGCTACTATGAAATATAATAAATTGCACATGTAAATGTTTTTAATGAATCAGAACCGGTCTTAATGTTATAACAATTCTTATATTTTTCTTTTTTTGTTCTTCCTTTCCAGAGTTGAGACTTTATAGTTGGTATATTGTACATTTAATTAGTTGATGTACCTAATATGAAAAAACATTGCGCGTAAAACCAGTAGAATGTTCTATTTTATATAATAAATTCCTGAATTGTATTTAATGTCCAAAAATAGTGATTTATGTTGTCAGTATTGGTAAAGGCTTGCAGATATGGCACACACCAAAAACTGCATTCATCATCATTAATTGAAAATCTGAGAAAATTCTGTAATTACAAAAAAGTTGTTATGTGAAAAAAAGGTTAATACAAAAAAAATAATTAATCAGACTCTGGGGATTTGTATAGCGCCGTAAAATAAAGTTATGATGGAATGTATTGGAAAAACCCATCATAAATAAAGTAAAGTTAAATTTGCCTCTCTGATATGTCGCAATTATTGTTAGTAATTTTGTTATTTATAGGCGTTTTCGTTTTTTAGTTCAGAGCAGAGCACGAACTGTCAAAAAAAAGGTTAAGTACGAATGTTTTTGCTCAGAGCGCTCAGAGCTTGAAATCTGTAGTTTTTTCTGCTTTCAGAACGCGCTGAGAGCGTACTCTATGTGTTCGATTAAAACTGATAGAGCACATGAATATTAAATGTGAAAAAGTGATTTTTATTTTAAAACAAAATAGATGGCGCTACACTGTGCGATAGTAAAAATAAAAATAAATATTTTTTTAAAGTAAACCATTTTAAAATAAGTATCAACAAAGTGATTGTTATAGAATTTAAGAAAAAATGAATAACGATATGATAAGCTGTGATGGTAAATAATTAATATTTAATTAAAAATAAATATTTTTTGATTATTAATAGTTTTAATGTTTAAGTGGAGTAAGAACTGATAGCTCCTCTTAATAGATTTGATAAAGAAACATTTTTCTAGAATAGTAGTAGTATTTCGTTGCAAAGATTTTCGAAAATCTTGGTTTTTATTCTAAAGTAACTTTTATTGGAAAACTTTAGCACAATATTTTCGGCATAATCCTGATTTTTATTACTTGCACATCACCATTACTTTCAGATATGTCATCTTTTAAATAATTTTCATCGAAAAGCAAATTAAAAGCTTATCTAATTACTATTAAAAAACACTGAAAAATTTTGTTTGTAAATCTTATACTTTTGTAAATTTCAAAATTTAAAGTTTAAATTCGATTATTGACAAATGATAATTTGAAACAATAAAATAAAAATGACAGTTTATTCAAGTCGTGTTTCTTTTTTAAAATCTGAGCGATTGAAGCTTATTATTGCTTGTGCTCTGCTCAGAGTGTGCTCATTTGAGTCAGAACGTGCTCAGATCTATACTCTGATTTCAAAAACCGAAAGCACCTTATGTTTAGAAGTTTTGTCATTTCTGTCAAAATATAAAATTTTGTTATCTTTGAAACTTTTGTGGATGACTTTGATAAGGTTAAACTGTTTTTGATTTCAAAGTGATACCAACTGATGGATTAACTGATGCTTTAATCAACTAGGAATATTTTGAAACGGTAAGTTTAAAAAATATACGCCGCATGTGTATTTTTACCAAGTAAAGTTATGTACTTAAAGTTATTGTTAGCAGTTTTGTCATTTTTGTTAGAAGTTTTGTTACTTTTAAAAATTAGGTTATTTATCATGGACAAAAAATAAACTTTTAGGACTTTTGACATTAGGACATTAGACAGTTAGGAGATTTGACATAGACTAGTTAAATTCACATTATTTCAACAAATTTTTTTTGATTTGAGTACGCTGTTCAGAAGTGGTGGGGTTAATATTGCATTATGGGAACATTGGATGGTAAGACGAAGACGAGTCTGAACATGTTCGTTATAAAAAAATTTCAACGCTGTAAAAATGAGCATTTTAAGCTTCTTTAGTGTTAAGTTGGAATTATCTATAAAAGAGAGAAAGCTAGAGAACTCCAACGTTTCGGTGGGGTCGTCAATTACATCATTTATCATATACATAATCATATACATAATCATTTATGTATATAAACATATAACCTAATATTTTGCAATACATAAAACAAATTTCAATATAAATCATTATTCATTATATAAACTGAACCCCCCGGTAAATGAGATTTAAATGTATTAGTATTGTAAATAATTATCAAATTTAAATGTTCAGAATTATTATACCTTAGAATTCGTTAACCTTTCAGAAAAAAAAAAAATAATAAATTCAAAATACATCCCTCTGGTGTTTAATTTTTTTTTACATTATGTCATTTTGTGACACTACCAATTAAAAAAAAAATTACAACATTGCGAGTATCTTATAAAAAATATTTTTTAATCCATTCTATGTTAAATATTTTCAACCTCCTTAATATGATGGTGAATAATTTTAGCATAGAAATTTGAATTTCACTGTATGAAATAATTTTCATTCATTCATTTTCATTTCCGGTTTGGTGCGCCTCATTATTATTGATTGTTGTTGTTGTTGTTGCACTGCATTTTATACTAAATAGTTAAATTTAGATTTATTTTGTTCCTATTTTTTTTCGTTTACACTACACTACACAGTATTAAATTCAGTTTTTATCCTGTGTCACACCGGGCGGTCCTATAAGCTAGTTTTATTCTATTTTTCCTTGTTTTATGATTTGCATACGAAACGTCGCTGACGTTTTTAAAAGGAAACTCATTATGGTGGTTTTTTTTTTTTGTTTGAATTTTCTTTCCGTTTCTTGTTTTTTTTGTACCCGTAAATTTTATTAAATTTAGTTTTTCTATTCTATATAGTGTGTAGTAAAATGAAAGATACGAATGATGGAATTCTAACGGTACATTTTATTTAAAAAAAAAAAACAAAAAACGAAAAATCTATTTTTGGTAACAAATTTCTTGTAACAATTCAAGTCAAGCGTATCTGTAGCTGGGTTTTGGATGTCATTCATCTTATTCTTGTTGAAAAAATTCATCATTATAACTGTAAATATCATTTTGTATTTCTCGGAACCATACACCAAAAAATTGTATTCAAATTGAATGAACTTTTTTCTTTGTTTTTTTTTTGTTTTTTGTGTTTTTTTTTTTGTTTGAACTGAACTGCACTGATGTACTTCCAATCTCGAAGTGGTAGAGATTTCAGTATACAGATTTTCATAAATGTATATGGAAAAATTATTAGAATGAAAACCAAAGTGAATCTAAAGATTTGTTTTTTTATTTTTTCAATTTGTTTTTATTTTTATTTTTTTTTTGCTTTTTGTGGTTTTTGACTCAATTTTAAGTGCCATTGCTAATTTGTCAGACAATAAAGAATTTTTCTCCTTTCTTTGCGCAAAAAAAAAGAAAAAAAAAACAAGAATAAAAAAAAGTAAAAAAATAAATAAAAATTTTGTTAATTTATGCTGGGTGCATTTACATTGGTTTGACTTTGCCTGAATTAATTTGAGATGCAGATCTTTAGCATTGTTTTTGTTTATTTTAATTTTTTGTATTTTTTATTGGCAAAAGTCTAAAGGTTGTTGTGTCAATGAATCATTGCGTAGAAATAGTTTTTTTTTTGTTTTGTTTTAAAATTTTGAATTTTATTTAATGTGATTTTTATTTAATTGGCATTTATTTGGAATTTTAATAGGTATATTCTGGTTGAAAATGTTGAAATTGAATAGAAGGGTGAATGAATTTAAAAGTTAAGTGGGTTGCTGAATATGCTAAAAAAGTTATATTTGTAAACTGTTTCAACTTTTAAAGTGTTTAAAATACAAAAGTTAAAATTTAAAAAAAAATAATAATTTTGTAGTTTTTCGGTGGTTGCTCAAAATTAGCTTCAGATTTTTATTTAAAATTAGATTTTAATATAATAGGGTTTTCATAAACACGTGCACCGCAAAAACAAATTATTAAAATTATAAAATACAGAGTTATTAAAATTGGAATTTTTCACATTTACAGCTATTTTCAATAATTTTACAGTTTTCCGGTAAAGTTAAGATTGTTTGGGAACGAACTTCATTTGTAACATTTTGTTTATGAACAAAATACTTGTTAATATATAGGAAATATTGTTTATGTAAAAAACCACCAATATTGTCTATGTGTATATGATAGAGGGTAAAAAAATTTAATTTTCAATTGAAAACTTCAATTTAAAATTTAGTCCTATGTTTAAGTATACACATACATTTATCAAATTGACCAAAGTACAGAATTCACCAAATACATTCACCGAAATACAGACTTTTTTCGCCACAATTTAATTAAAAATTTTTTTAAATAAAATAATTTTTGAATAAAATTTTGCAAATGCGGTTGTTGTCTAAGATAAATCAATAAAAAAATAAAATATAATACCAAGTATAAATTGAAATGATGGAACATAATAAATTCATATTCATAATGGAATTGAATGAGATTTTTCAAACAAAACGAATTTCGGGGAGTGGGTGAGTACTAGTATGACTCTATTCCAGCTTGATCGCTGAATTTTCAACGAAAGATCGATTTTTTTTCAGCGTGATTCTACTCCGTGTATTTCTAGGTCTTCTAACCTTTCCTTGCAATTATTGCCGCAGATTTAACATTTCTTAACTAGCATTTTAAATTCTATTTCTTTGGATTTAACGTTTCGACATACGGACGACTGAACCAAAATAACATGCCAACTATTAAACGTGTTTGTAGGCTTTCTTCACATCGACTGGCAAAGTGTTATTCAATTCAATTTGAGAAGTGTGCAGGCCTCTTAATAAATCGAATTCAGTTTAATTTTTTCAATTAATGCTATTATATTATTGCATCGTTTATACGTACATTCATGATTGATTAATTTTGTGTTGATTGAATTTGAATATTTTGAAGATAGTAGTTTGGCAAATTTTCTTGAATACCGTTTTATTTTTTAATGTGTAGATTATAATATAGCTTAAAACCTTTAGTTCGTATCACACTTGAAATGTAGAGATTTATGAAGATTAGATAATTTTGATATCTACTTTAATAATAAAAATTAGAAACACTAGATATCCATATATGTTTCACTAAGTTTAATTAATATTTTGATCGATTTCGGTTGTTACAGCATCATCATATGACTGATGAGTATGATTATACTTAGATGTTCTGGGATTTCAAAATTTTGCTGTAAAAAATTATAAAAATGATTTTATATAATAATAATCTCAGATTAATGTTTAGAGCAAGCACATTAAACGTATATTTTTAGACGGAATCTTGTTGTAATTGATTGTGCAATCACTGCTACCGTTAATGAACCTTTTTTGGTAAAATAAACTAAACCAGATATCTGTTCTGTTAGTATAGAGAAGTAAAAATTATAAGTAAATATATTTAGTTAGTCATTGTATAAGTAAATTAAAATACTCTCTAAAAAATTAGTTTAGTTATAGTAACAAAACTAAAAAATAAAAGTTGTTAGTTGGTCTCAGCCATACGTACATTATTATGCCATATTTTTTTAAGAGTAAAACTACTTAGTTGACGATCCAAAGATATAGAAAAGTTACTTCAAGGAGCCTTTTAGAGAATGACTCAGATTTGCGATATTCAATAGGGCAAATGAAAATTCAAAACAACTCAACAGAAATTATTCCGATTATTTGTTTCAATCAAATACATTGAAATTTCATAGGTTAACGTGTTGCCTGAAAATATCTGGTAAATAAAAGAGATATTTGAAATTATTCAATGATCAGGCAATGATGACTGTAAGTCAATAAGTTTTAATAGATCTAAAAGAATACTGTAGTCATCGGTAGTTATTTCTGAATACATAAATTAGACACTCCATTTTTTGGTTTATGCAATTTGGCACGAACTACCGTTCTCTTTCAGAAAATCTATTCTAATCACAGTTGGACAGGTTGCAAACGTTGCACAGTTATTCAAAATTAAAAACGAAACCGTACGCGGTACTTTGCATACCTATCAAATCACAGGTTCGGGTAACTCACATGCAACTCCTATAACGCGTGAGGAATATTTCAAAAACGAAATATGTTATAGACATGAAAATTGGCACTTATATACTCTTTCGTATAAAGATAAAGAAATACGGCTGTTACTAATTTCGAAAATTTGGACTGGTTCGGGTTGGGACTGGTATCGGATATGTTAAAAAAAATTGTGTTACAAGCATCTACATTTATACATAGGTAATTTACCTAAAATAAACCAAAACGTATTTTACAGTTTTTACAGATTCTGGCTGGTTCCAGTAAGTAACATACAACTCCTAAGACATATGAGGAATATTTTCCAAGCCCAAGGTATTACAGGCTCGAAGTTCGAGTACTTTCTTAAAAGCACCCAAGTATTTTACCATTTCCCGAAACTCTGGCTGGTATGTGTAGCTGACATAAAACTCCCAGCAACCATGAAGAAAATCTCAAAATGATTTAAACATAAAAAAAGACATTTGTTTTTCGTTTGACAAAATAAAATTAATGTTAATTAATAATTTAAAAAAAAAAATAAATTGATTTTAAATACATTTGCAAAATGTGGCAGTTCGTTTTATTAATCAGAAATTACTGCAGAGTATTCCAGGGGACTCATGTATTTACAAATCGATAGATACAATTATCAATGTAAATTAAGCTGTTAATAAGACAACGGAGCTCCAATAATGCTTCTACGAAGCAGCCAATAACTATGCAATGTTACTAAATTAATAATAAACACTTTGTATCGTCATGTCTTTGAAGCATTAAGTCGCACAATAGTGGTTGTGGAAAAGGCGAACATATCTTTATTCCAAAATACCGTTAATATCATCACAAAATTCCGTTTGAGTTTAAACGCTTACAATTTCCGGTGAAATTCAGTTTTGCCATGTTTATTAACAAATCGCAGGGACAAACTTAAAATTTTTTTGATTTGCAATTGAAAGAAGATTGTTTCCCTCATGGACATTCTTCTCATATTTGGGATGATCAAGGTTAGGAACACCAAGTATTGTTTATATGCCATCAGGAACAAACCGAAATATTGTTTACAAACAAATAAGCTTAAGATAAACAAAACTTAACTGAACATTTTTGATAAGCCTTAAATAAATTCTATACATTTTATGTTAGGCCTGGAAATCGTCGTGTAAGTGTGCTAGTAATTAATAGACGGTATACAGGAAATTTGAGAAGTATTTTCGAATTGAATGAGTTATTGATGACTAAATCGCAGTTTATTTACGAATAACCAACATAACTCATATGGTTTCATATGTATTTCTATTTTAGTCTATAGTGTACCATAAATTATATATTATATGTGTATATATAATTTCAGATTAATATACATGGATAATAAATTAAAATTCAAAAATTTATAATAAACTTTAGGTTTAATTATAATAAACAAGGGTTTTATATCAAAAGGATTTAAATTTTAAATTGGAGAAAGATAAAATAAAAAAATGTATAAATATATAAAATGCATTTTATTAATTAAATATTGACGTATTTAATTTCAATTAAAAAAATAAATTAATTATTTTCGAATACAGCTAAGGGAAGTAAAAAGAAAAAAAAGAAGAAGGGTTGCAACATTTATTTTTTGTTATAAATTTTAAATAATTAAAATTAAAAATTCACTAATTTTTAATTATCATCAGATAATAATTAAAACTGATTTGGCATTAAAAAAATAAAAAAAAAAATAATAAGCTAGACAATAGAATAAAACCATATAGAAATAAACCAAATAGAGCTGATTAATTTCTAAAAGATTTTTTTTTACTTCATCACTGCCATAACATATCATTTCATCTGTTTTTTTTTTTTTTTAGAATTAATTCCCGCTGGCTATTTTAATATAAATGTACTTTGTTTGGATTTAATGAAATATTACAAATATAAGCCTATATGAAAATAAAAACATTCAAAATTCCTTTTGACAAAATGTATGCAAAAAGGAAAAGAAGAAATTTTTGTAATAATATGATGCAAAATTAATGTATTATATATGTACATATATTGCATACATAATGATATGTACTTATACATACTTAAAGAGTATGTGTAAATGCAAAATGCATATTTCATTTTTATGATTGATTAAATTCAGCATAAAAAATGAAAGGGTGAAAATCCATTAAATACGTATTATTGTATACTAGATTGAACAATAAAAGCCATTTGTAATAACAGTTATAAAAAAAAAAAGATAAGAAGCAAAAAATGAATTCATTATTAATCAATTCACAATAAATAAACACAAGTTTTTAAAAAAAGTCAATATACTACTGTTCTTGTTTAAATTTTAGAGTTTATTTTTTATTTCAGATCGAATAAAAGGTATAAAAGAATTAAATTTCAGTTTATAATATTAAAATACAATTAGAAAAATTCCAACAGGAATCTTTTCAAAATAGATTAAAGAATCAAAAAAAGGTAGCAGTGATTTTTTTTGAAATCACAAATCTCACCATATAGAATGCAAAATTCTTGTACTAATTATATTGTTGTTTACTTTATCAAAGTTTATTACTGACTAATAATAAGTTTAATTACATATTTAAAATATATATACATAATATAAATATATGTGATAGAAAGAGACAAATATAAAATAATAAACAAAGCACAATATATGTTACACTAGGAGCCCCTGTTGAGTAATTAGAATTCAAGTTGAAGCCAAATTTAAAGTTTTTAAAAAAACAGTAATTTACGTACTGACATAGACTTCTCAAGATAGAGCACAAACCACTCATGTTTAATAAAAAGCTTTGAGGTTAGTAAGTTTTATTTTGGACGCATAAATACACGTCCCTCATATACTGATTCTTTTTCGATATATTCTCTATAGACAGTGGCATTTAATGGATAAAATTACTAAAAATAAAATATTTTTGTAATTAGAGAGATATTATACATATTTTTAACCACAACTACATGATTACTACAAATGCTCAAAATATAGAAAGCAATATTTGAGACAGTTACTTAAAAAAATTAATAGAATAAATATCCTCTAATTATGTATACAAATAATAAGACATTGAATGATACAAAATGGATATATTTTATTTGAAAGTTTGAATATTATAAAACAAAATAGAAATTTTTTCAACTCGTATGCGCATTTCTGTTGTTTATACAACTTATGTATATATTAAGAGTTCATTTAGGAGAACCGAGATAAAATGAAAAGGCGTTAACAGCGCAGGTCCTAAAATGCTTGTCAATTATAATTATAGATACTATAACGCTACTATATAAAAATGAATTGGCCAGTCATATGAACAATTCAACTGATTTTTTTGTTTGTTTTTGTTGTTTTTATATTTTTTATTTCAGATGAACTTGTTTTTTGTTTTGTTTTTATTTGATATAATAATATGTACAATGTACATTATGTTCACTGCAAGTGATTATAATAACTGATTTGTTTGTTTTGGTTTTTTATTTTAATAACCCCCCATATGCATAATGTATTTGCTGAATAATAAAACTATATCAGTAAAAATTTTTCAACTGTGTGCGCATTATTGTTTTATATACAACTTATTTATATATTAGGAGTTGATTAAAGAGAAGCGAAATAAAATGAAAAGGTGTCTACTGCGTAGGTCCTTAAATACTTGTCAATTATAATTATAGATGTTATATTTTGAGTATACTGTGTTTACATGTATTTGACGATAAGTATCAATCACCCCTCTCAATGTCATGTGGATTTTCCATGTAAATTTCAATGTCTTGCAGACATTTTTCCAATTTAGAAAATGTTACACTTTTAGTTAAAATGTCCGCTGGCATGTCAGTTGTTCTTAGATATTTAACTTTTACATCTCCATTTTTAATGGCATTCCTTATAAAATGATGGCTAATATCAATATGTTTATTTCTGTTATTAATTATATTGTTAATTGCAATCATTTGTGCACTTTTATTGTCATTGTAAATTACTGTTGGTTCGCTTATTTCAAAGTTAATTTCTTTTAATAATCCTCTTAAATATATTGACTCTTTAGCTGCTTCAGTTAAAGCCAGATATTCAGCTTCAGTGCCTGATAATGCTATCGTTCTTTGGTTTTTACTTTCCCATGATACAGGACATCTAGATTGACAACATATCCTGTATATGAAGGCCGATCGTCTACACTTGAACCCCAATCTGCATCTGTGAAACCTATTGGATTCGTCTTATCAAAAACATATTTGAGACCATACCATAGTGCGCGGTGCCCTTCAGGTATCGTAACACTCTCTTTGCTGCTAACCAATGCGCTTTTTCATAATTAGAGTTGAATTGACTTAAGAAGTTAACTGTATGTGCTATATCAGGCCTAGATGTTATAGCTATATATAAATATAGTTTTTCATTTTGGTTTTGTGGACACATTGCCTTTGATAATTTAAAATCATTAGAAACACCATTAGAGTTCTTACCGGATTGCATTTTTTCATATTGAATTTTTTTCAATAGTTTTTCTACAAATCTTTTTTGTGTTATTATGATAGAGGCTTCTTCTCGATTAATTTCGATACGTAGACAATATTTTGCTAATCCCATTTATTTCAAAGTCTTGCTCCAATTGTAATTATATCCATTTCATTGAATCAATATCTATATCTTATTTTAATATCAACCGGCACGTGTTTTTAATTACGATTTGTATTGATCTCTGGGCCCATAACCCATGTTGTTTACTCTATCAAAGTTTATTACTGACTAATAATAAGTTCAATTACATATTTAAAATGTATATATATAATATAAACATATGTGATAGAAAGGGACAAATATAAAATAATAAACAAAGTACAATATATGTTACATGATATATTTTGAGTATACTGTTTACATGTAGTTGACGATAACTATCATATATGAATATGGAATAAATGGTGTTGGACAAAATTGGTTCAGGAGCTATCGAACTGAAATGAAACAATTCGCATATACAAAAGGATAAGTCTGTTCTTGTGAAAATAACTTAATTGTATCACAAAAGGGCTGAGGAGTTCCTATTAAACCCAGTACATTAGTGCAATCGAAAAACGTGTTGTAGCATAATATACAGTAATTTAAGCACCTAGCTACACTATTTAATAGTTATATAAACAGTTTTACCAAAAATCTACAGGGACAACGGTTTTTATATGCAAACGATCTTGTAGTTGTATATAATGAAAGTAGTAGTAGTGTATGAATTCGGAAATAAACATAAATTATGACCTAACCACAATATATAAATGGATGTGCAAACACAAATTGACTATAAATAATAATAAAATAAAATATATACATTTTTAATCTAAACATTTAGAATCGCTTAATCTGCAACAACATGAATATTTAAAAATCAACTAATATAAATATTTAGAAGTTGTAACAGATTCTGAATTAATCTGGAAAATACAAATAAATAATCAATTTGAAAAAGATAGAAAAATAGTTACATTATGACAACAATTTCAGTACTAAACTCTTTGCAGATTGGAGCATTTTGATTAAAAGTTTTCTCTATAACCAAAATTATTTTAAGCTTAGCAAACTTTTTGAGTGAATTCATTTTTTTTAGTAATAAAAAAATACTTTTTTATAGTTAAAATTATATCCGAGGGTGGGGTAACAAATATAGGTAACAAATGCCTTTTTTGAAGTGACTTATTGTTAGCAGAATTAAGTATTTCGAAATATGGAAAATTCAATTCTGATTTCACCATATTGAAGTTTGAATTATTAACAGTATAACTGTAAAACCATTCTCTGTATTCTTATAACTCACAGATGTTTTTATTGTTATATGAGTTATAGAATCAATTTAAGCTTAAACTAGGAGTTGTAGAAGTAGTCTAACACTATGAATATCTACTGATGAGTTCCAGTAATATTAGAAGAGCGAAATACTGTTTTAATAATTATTTATATGTTATTAAAGTTTTTTGATTCAATGCAATCATAATATATATCATACTTCATTCAAATTAGAAAATACAAATTAGAAATAACCGTTTTCTATTTTTTCAGGTAAAATAAGTGAATGTATCTATTATGCCTAACGCAATGTTCTATTCCTTTATTTAATATTATTTACATGCAATTGGTAAAAATTTGCCATACGAAAAGCCGGGTTTGGTTGTGTGTTTTATTAGAACTTCTATTGGTACAGGTCTTTGCATTCCATTTCTGGGTATAACTGGCAACTCATTACGTTATTTTTTATTTTTCTATATTTTGATTGAATTGATTTAATTATAGAAAAAATTTTTAAATTTGATTTAACTATTTAAAGCTCACAGTTAAAATGTGAAGTCAGAATTTTAAGTTTATTATAATTATATTTCATTCTGTTCATGTCGATTCCGGTGCTTTTGCCTGGTATTGACTTCACCTATTAGCTGAAAGGTGACATCGCAAGTTTTTAAATGCAGGCGCTGCTATACTATGCATGCAATTGTTCATATATTGCTCATATGCGTTGACATTCACCATGAGTATATGATTACTGCTTTAGAGCGCGTCGGTGGTACTGATACATTAAATTTTAGTGAACTACGAAATTTTGTATCACAGACGGCTGACAATGCCGACAATTTGGCATGCATATCTAGTATAGTTATACTTTTCGAATATTTACTGTAAATTCCAATGAGTTTTTAATATAAATTTAAAT
The DNA here is from genome assembly GCA_963942445.1 of Argyra leucocephala. NCBI lineage: Eukaryota > Metazoa > Arthropoda > Insecta > Diptera > Dolichopodidae > Argyra > Argyra leucocephala. The sequence goes on along the minus strand of OZ012678.1, from coordinate 62,657,025 downwards.
TTGTAATTAAAAATTTTTTGAAATCAAATTTAATAAAAATTTGATATATGCTGGAAAAATTTTGTTCAAAAAATGTCAGTTCTTCGCACGTTACAGAAAATCGTAAAATTAAATTTTCTGCCAGTGTAGTTGTCTTTAATTATAGTGTAAAAATGAAATTGCCCGGACATTTGACATTTGAAGAAATTAAATTCAGATTGTAAGCTAAAGGAATAGATCAATTTGTTCTTTTTGTTCGAAACTAAAATATACATGGTTCATCGCAGGACTTACTGTTTCTTAAAAATAAATAGTTTAATAGGAAAATCCTTGATCAGTCTAGTAAAGATTATTTTTAATAATGAATAAAGTTAAAAATGTCTTTTGTGAGTGAAAATCATTATTTTAGGTGTATTTATTTTGCTTACAATACAGCATTCACCGACTTTTGTATACACCTTTATTGCATCATTTTGAGATGCATGTAGCCGAAGGCTTCAGAAATTTTAATTTTGGGATAATTATTTAAACAAATAAAGTATGTAAGGGTATGTATAAAAGTGTTTATGGTTGACAGTACGATTTTTACATGGGGTCATGAGAATTGTTGTATTACAGCTGACTAGTTTGGTGGTTGTGATGACCTCCCTCGGTATTTGTGTATTAATTTTTGTTATAGTTGCACGTGTTATATAATAAGTAGCAAATAATACTTATTATGTGTATTATGTTAAAGCTATAGAATATACACATATCCTAGTGTCAGCCAAGCCAACCCAAATTTTTTTTTCAATCCTCAAAGAAAAAACAACTAAAAATTACATACACAAATAAATTGTATAAGTGATGATAATAATACACGTAAATTCGTATATTTAACTTAATGCAGAAAAATATTCATAAATATACAACAAAAATAATACATTACATTATTACAATAAAATAAATGTCAAATAAAAACATACATGTACTATTATAATAGTATAAAATGTAAATGTCATAATAATAAAAATAAGAATGATAAAAAGAAAAAAATTACATACAAAAATAAAATTAATAAAAGATCAGTTTGTATTTCGGTATGAGCTTGATTTTTTTTTTCTCTCTATTATTATGCAACAGAATGCTGTATGATGTACGTACATGCATATATAATATGTACGTACGTATGTATATTGACTGACATTTAAATGTAAATAATATTGAAAGTTTAAAAAAACGAATTTAAGTATAGAAATAGTATATACAAGTACAATAATATGAACAATAATAAATATCGTGAAAAGAAAACGGAGATATTGCATTTGTTCAATAAATTTATTTTGAATATAAAAAAAAAAAAAGCAAAAAGAAGAAAAAAAAAACAAATCATAAAGAGTTGAGTATTTCAGTCAATTAATATTTACAGAGAATATTAAAAATATGAACCCTAGGTCATGTTCAGCACCACTTTAACGTATAAAATGTTGTGTATTGTGATTATCAATAATATGCTATTAAAGTTGCCATCTTCTTTCAGATAACATTAATTAACTAGTTTTGTAACCCGCCATAATGACGGAAGCAAAATAAATTCTATCATTTCTTCCTTCATTAGAGTTTTCATTTCAAGTTTAAGAAAAATATGTATTTGCTTACTAATTTATTAATATCATAACTTTATTAGAATTATTAGAATGTACTTTTAATTACCATATAAACAGAATATTTGTAGTAAGGTGCAAAATTTTCAATTTCCTACGGGTTATTTACTCGATCATTTTAATGACATCTTATTTGCCATCATTGGAAATTTAAACATATATTATCCTAAGACCTCAAAAATTCTAATATTCTTGGATATTCTATTGTATTCAATTAATTATAATATAAGTTAGTCAAAAAGATAATTTCGATTTAAATTAATATAGAAATACTAAATTTAAATAATATTTTTAATAAAAACAAAATCTAACTATAACTAGATATAATATAAACTTACAATAATTTTATATTTCTACAATCATAGCAGCGTTCTACAGTAAAATTCGAATTGTAAAATGAAATTAATTAAGACATAATAAAAGTAAAAAGTTCTATGGCGCCATCTAAATTTAACACTTGAATGATATGACAATCATTATGAAATGATGGGCAAATGACACATATAATAGATGACATATAACAGATGACAGATGACAGATAACAAATGACAAATGACAGATAGCATATATAAGCAATAAAAAACAGATACTATGCTTATGACAATTACATGATGTTACAATTTGTATATATATTGTAATTTGTATATATGTTGGAGTATTCCGTCGAACTTACAAACATCCAGATAAATGCAGAAAATTATATATTAATTAATATATAAGAATTGATTTAGACCAAAATAGCTACTTTACAGTTCCTCATCGTACATTTATTACCTAAGCTGCATAATGAAATGAAATGTATAATGAAGAAATTGGTCATTGGCGTAACTAAAGATAGATGAAAACCCTTGTTGACCAATATTGTGCAGTGATTATGTCATCTAACTACTCGAATCCTGTTTAAGATATGAATGTCTATCGTAATTTACCTCTTTTTTTATTTACATGATTTTTATTATATTTCAATTTATATCAGAGTTTAAATGTCATCCAGGTATTACAATAAAAGAGGACACAAGCACCAACATGAACATAATTTCAGATAGAAAAGTTGCTTTAAAAGCTCTGGCTTCTTAAATTTTTAAATAAAAACTCATTTGTAGAAAATTAATTAAGGAAGATAAAACAAAATATACTTAAAAATTCCAATAAATGATAGATTAGAAATAAACGAAATATAACAATTGGAGAGTACAATTTTGAACGAGTTGCAATCTTAATACACTTTAAAGCAACAATAAGAAGCGATACTAGCATTCAGTGTAATTTTTTGGTTTTTATATGTTTTTATGTATGTTTATACGGGTAGAAAAGTGGTAGAAATCTACCAAAATTTATAGGTGAGGGGATATTTCGGTAAGGGGTAAGCAAAATTTTTGGTAGATTTTTGACGTTTAGATTTTTTTTCTGGGAATATGTCAGTGTCAAAATATTTTTATTATCTTTTATTCACAAAAAATAAGGAAATTGTTGTTGACAACAAGCGATGGTGCCAAATAGAAAACCCTATAGAAATCGTGGTATAGAATAACAAAAGAGCAGATAAGCAGACAGCGTAATTTTCGGATCGAATATTAATCAAATAAAAAAATATAAATAATACAAATAATAATAATGTTGTATTGACACTAGAATAATAATACAAATTTATTTATTTATTTCTTTGGCAATAATTTCAATTGCGGCCATCTTGATATTTCAATAATCTGACAACGACAATGGCAGAAATCTACCAATTTTTTTTTTTACGTATGAATATGATGGTAGATTTCTGCCTCGTATAAATATGGGCATTGACAGTAACTCACGTAGAATTACTTTTCATGCTTATTTAAGTACGGTACCACAAGTTTTTATTCCATCTTTTACTACATTAGAAGACCATACACCCCAAATTCTTACTCGCTTGCAAACTTGTACGCGAAAGTGTGACCCTGCAATCTTGCGTGGCGTGTTGTTCATACACTGTACACTCTTGCCTTCGCGAATACTGTTCGTTTTAAAGCTTTAAGTTCCTGCATACAAATTGTTATTGTAATTAAAATTTTGGAGTGGCGTGCGGTGAAATTTGAACACTCGAAATTCAAATCAAACAGTTTTCTGGTTATTTTAATCAAGAGTGCAAGCAAAGTACCTGTAGTTTTTGCTTTAATTTATTTAAAATATATAAAATTTAAAAATTAAAAAAAGAAACGTAAAATTTGGCAAAAACAGTGGTTAACAAAAAATTATAGTGACGTGAAATTACTTAATTATAATTTAGTCAAACCGTACATCCAAAAACAAAGTACACAAATAACATACATAAAAAAAAACAAATTGCAAAAATTAACTGTGAAAACAAAAAACGTAAGCTCCACACCTACGTGATTGAGCACGGTTAATCTTGCATGTGTATGGTAATAAAACTGTACAGTTTTAAGTACATAATACGCGCACACAATCTTTTCCATATGTTTACTCATACACAAATGTTCTTTCGCGCACGCATTAAGAATGTACACGATTACTTTCGCGCAAGCATTTGTGTGTATTGTTTGCTACTGTTTTCGAGTATTTATTTATCAAATTTCTAGCGTGTCGAATGTGGAAAACTATTATCATTATATAAGAATTAAGCTTTCTTATCTTAAATAGCGTAGTTCCCTTTTGTTTTAAGTTGTTACCAGATTATACTCTTTTTTATCCGAATGGCAAAGGGTACTGAACTAGGTTGATGATCCCATAAAGCATTTTTTTTGCTTCATCTGGAATCGAACTGGGACCTTTCGGTTAAAAGGTAGGCCCTCTACCTACTGTGCGATCCGGCGTGTAGTCTGTTGTATTCATAACAGAATCCAGGCCGGAAATAGATGCTACTATGCAAGGAAAAAAAATTCTACAATAAAAAAAAGGCAAAAGGACAATATATCAAATCCTCTTACTGTAGTAAGATATGGATGCAATGTATGAGCTATGAATGTGACTGAAAACGGATATTCGAAAAAAAAATCTACAATCTGATTAAACATTGTGGCATTTTTCCAAAGGACCCAAAGATTGAAATGGGCTGGTTGCACAAGTCAAATGCACGAACGTCGAAAATAGGCGGTGGTGCCAAATAGAAGACCCTATAGAAATCGTGGTATATAAAGACAAAAGAGCAGATAAGCAAACAACGTTAAAATGATGTTTAAATTTGACAAATCTGAATTCTGAAGATCTACTTTTCCAGAAGAGTGTATAGTTCTCAAAGCCAAATCTCGTCCAGAGCGTAGCGCTATAAGATAATAATGATAAATCAACAATCGTGAGAATGGACCTCAGTGTTAAACAAATATAATGAATCCAGTTAGTGAAAGTTAGGTATACATACACACAAGTATTATTCATATGAGATGGTAATCCTTATAACTTTTAATGTAAATTTAAATAACTCATTCTGTATACCATAATCATCCACAAGCTTGCTAAAAAAGAAAAAAAAACCAAAAACCCAGTGCTTCGGGTTGTAGATGTACAAAATTAATTTTGTGTTTTTTTTTTCCTACGACATTCTACTTATTTTTTTTTCACCGTTTTTGTAAAAATAAAAATAAAAACGAAAATATTTATTTAAATAATCAGCTGGAGTTCATTTTTATTATTTTTTTCATTTTTTATATTTTTATTTTCTTTTGTAAACACACCCAGTCAAAAAATATTTTTTAAGTTAAAAACACAAAATTTTATTTTATTTTATATGATGAACAGAAAATTTACATATTGAATATGAGTTTTGTAAGAGATGGATTTACAATGTCAAATGTTTTTAAAATACCTTTGGCTTTGGATATGAAATATAACTTAATATTGTATATGGAAATGGTAATGTGTTTGGTATTGTTGAATCCTTTTGTATATTTGATATCTAATTAATTACAGATGAATTGAAAGAAACGTGATTTATCGTAAAATTAAAGGTTTTTCTACACCTTATGCAAATATGGAGGTTAAATAAATTTAAATTCATTTAAAAATGTTTGCGTTTTTTGTCTATGGTTTCACAGTCGATCTATGATGGCTTCTTAATATGTATAGTAATTATCTTGGCGATTTTTTCCACATGAAATTTTCTGTTTATCTTTCAGTTGAATACCATGTTGGGAATACAGTTTTTTGTTCTACTATTTTTAGTGTTTTTAGCATGCACCCAGTGCGTGTTACGACATCTTTGTCGGCACGTATACATTGCAAGATTCATTGTTTTACTACATTTTATACTATTCAGTGATTCAAAGTATTTTCCTTCCAAAAATCGATGAAGCTTTTTATTTTCAGGATACTGACTCAGATGTTACAGTCTTTGTTCTAAGTGTAACTGGTGCATAATTATATATTCTAGCATCACATATGAACACGTATGAAGAACTATTTTGTTCATCAAAGACTTAGCTATTAAATTCTAAAATAGTATGACATAGAAAATATTTTAGATGAAAGTGCAAAAAGGAATTAATTTCTTTAAAATCGAAATCTGAATGCTCCTAAGACAATCCTAAAAAGATTAACTTAGCTCATGTCACAAAAGAAGTATAAGCAAAATATCATGAGCAAACAAAATAGAAATATAGACAAACCGAGTTGTTCTTGCAAACAAAAAAAAAGATGTCACATTTCGATCTTTCTTACAGGTTTGAGGCAACTGCCAATTGAATAAACATATCTGGACAGTTTGGAAAAATTATTGACTGACGTTTAAAATCAAAACAACAATCAAAATGCATTGAAAGCCAAACGTTGTGGATAGAGTTTTTAAAATAGGGATTGAGTGCCTGTTTTTTTTCAATATACATACTTTCTCTTCTATTTTGTTATGACGACGTCGAGCATTCATATAATTTTTTTGGAGGTCTCCCTGGTACACGTTTGATATTGATTTGGCCATTCATTAATACCTTGGCCAGTCAAACTTGTGCAATTCTATTTATATGGTCTCTTCAGCTTCTTCGTCTACTTCGACTTTGACGGATAATATTTTGAATGTCGCATGCATTCCACCGCCGGCGATACTATGTGTCTTATATTTTAATGTATACCCACGGAGTTCGTATTTAAGGAATTTCTACTAAATTAATTATATTTGTATGTGATCGTAAATATGATAATTTTAGTAAAATTTTTCTAAATCGTATTTCTAGTTCTTTGTACAGGGGTTTTTATAAACGTTTGCATTATCATTCACAGTTGGCTATGTGGTTTGCAAAAACAAATTTGACAAAATTTTTATCATTTATTTGAGTTGAAGATGGTGATTGTGCTACTTGTGATAGGTAATTAATATATTGTACGTTCAAATCAGACCTAGACTTTAAAGCTTCAAAGCCCAACCTCACCTAACCACGTAAGAAAAATAATATCGAAATGAAAAATGCAAAATCTTTTACACAAGGACATCATGGACAATTATTGTTTTAGATGCAAATATTTTTATATTAAACTTTTTCTCTAAAAATCTAAATAAAATTTTAGAACGAACAGGTGTTTATTTATTACTATCCATATGTAGAGCTGTCAAAATATTACAACTTTTAATTTATGTGCTTAAAAACTATATAATATGTTGTTTACATTCACGGAAAATACACAAACTCTCTATTAACTTTTTATTAAAACAAATTTATAAAGCAAAATAATTAAAAAATTACAATTACAAATTGTTTTTGTAACTATATATACATGTACTTATACAGTATACATTTATTTGTATTACATGTCTTTTTTTTATCTACTCTTTTATTTAAATTAAATTTTCAAAATTTCACATATCTCATTTAACTTACGAGTGTATAAATAATGAAAATATATACTTACATATTATATATATACCATTTAACAGCGCGTATAGTATATTGTTTAATAAATTTAAAATTAAATAAGTCATGAATGGAAAAGTGTTAATTTATATAAGTATATGTTATATACATATACATTTCATGTAAATTAAAAAAAAAAAAAATGTTGAAAGTTTTATAATCATTACTATGAATTTTACTTCAAAATTATCTCATTAAAATCTCATATATTAATAATAATGAATTCATTACAAACCAATGCAAGGTATGAAATATATATGTATGTACATATAGATATATGTATATATAAAAAAAACTTTGGAAAATTTTAATCAAAATAATTTTCCTCATCAAAATTAAATTGTATTTTAAAGTTAGTTTAATTGTATTTAAAAATATAAATTAATGTGTACAATAATAATAATTATAATTAGTGTTGAGTACAACACTGTTATGACAGTGATAAGGTTCACAATAGTTTACTTTAATTTCAATTTTTCAAATACATGTAAAATTATTGAATTGTAGGATTAATTTATTATGACTATCCTCCACATTATTAAAATATGGTAGAATCGATTTGAAATGAATGATTAAATCTATACTTTTATTTTTAAAATTTTCAAAATAATTGTGAAACAGCATTTTTAGTGTTAGTAAAGATTACAGTCAAAGATTTAAGAATAATTGTGTTAGATCTAGAAATATTGTTTTTCTTCATATAAATATGCATCTGATATTTGGTATTTATTATTGTTAATTTTTTCGACTTTCAGTTATGGATCGCTTATACGAAATAATATAGTATTTATTTATTTATTGATTATTCATTTACCGAAACAAAGTATTTAACATAACACAATATTAAAGATATAAAATATGAAATACAACATTATAAAATGCAAATACAATTCATAACAATCACGTAATAATTTCGGTAGATAAAATCATCTATTAACATCTATTTTGCAGCTCTGTTTAAGTTTCTTAATATTTTAATATGTGATTGAATATTTTGCTTAAAATCGAGCAAATAAATAATCGAGACAGGAATCACATATTAATTTATAATGTAGGCTTTGCAGCTCTGTTTAACTTTGTGAATATTTTAATATGTGATTGAATATTTTGCTTAAAATCGAGCAAATAAATAATCGAGACAGAATCACATATTAATTTATAATGTAGGCTTTGCAGCTCTTGTTAACTTTGTGAATATTTTAATATGTGATTGAATATTTCACTTTAAATCGAGCAAATAAATGTTCGAAATAAGAATCTTATCTTAATCTATAATGCAGATTTTGCAGCTCTGTTTAAGTTTCTGAATATTTTAATATGTGATTGAATATTTTGCTTTAAATCGAACAAATACATATTCCAGACAGAAGGACGATCATCAATTTTCTTTGAGTTTAGCAGATTAATATAGATTAATTTGTTATTTTACAACTGCCGATATTTCGGAAGTAAATCATCTGAGCTTGAGACAAATATTTTTTACATTATTTTTTATACTTAAATTACTTCAAAAATAATTTTTATATTTAAAAAATTAAATCAAAATTGTATTACACAAAAAAGTATGAATTTTATTACAAAACCAGTAATACAGTATTATCCAAGTAAAGTTTAATAAATTGAATTTTCAAATTATATTATAATATTATCGAAATAGTATTATGCCACCAGTCTGTACTAAGAATAGTAATTAATTATGCACGCATCGGTGTGTTTTAAATTACACGGAAATTCATTTTCGAAAATTAAAGTCGACTTAGAGTTAAATACTTGGAATTAAAACTTCATATTTTACTACTTTATGTTGTTGTAGGTTTCAGTTTTTTCAGTTTAATTTACTTGAAAAAACAGAAATGTAAGGTAGAAAAAAGGTTGTTATAAAAATAATTTAATTAACTACGAAAACATTTTTTAAATCGTTTTCGTGTAAAATTTTATCGATATTTTCTGTTAAATAAAGATTAACTATATACCAATTTATTAAATGGTAAAGTTAGGAATATACAAGATCAGTTGCAGCCATTGGGCCATAGGGCTTCCACTTGACATTTCCAACGTACTCTATTCCTTCCATTGTGCAATTCTTGTCCTAGTTCGTGTGACAATATTTGTTACAATAGTATCATCATTTCTATTTCCGAGGCAATGTTGAATTTTATTTTTAATCTGTTTGTACTGTCTAAGTAGGGGATTGGCCTGCTGTAGAAGACTACTTTGATAACTCTATCTGCGCCTACGTTGTAAGACGACGTCATATTTTCTGCAATTTTTTGCTCCGATTTTATCCATCTTTGACGTTAAGATGCCTGACGTTACTATGTTTACTGGGTACCTTATGTCACATACTTATTGTCAGTTCGTCGCCTGGAAAAACGTTTGTTGAATGTGCATTTTTGGGCATATTGAGTTATTAATTGATACTTAGGTTTTAAAAGTTTCTCTTTCATTTGATCCAATCGGTATTTTAATAGCAGTTCTAGATCTCGAGATTTTGAGTCATGCTTTTGTCGAATGTAGCCAGTAATTATCAAAAAATAACAAACAAATGTCGTATGTGAAACATTCAACAAAGTTCTATGTTAAAAACTGATTTTTTCGTTTAGGAAAACGATTGTTGAATGTGATCAAATTCAATCACATTCAACAAAATCATTTCTTTTGTGTATAATTTTCAAATGTTGAATGTGTATGGCAGTTGTGATTCAGGTTTGGTTGAGTGAAGATCAATATGTCTAATTATTCGTCGTCGCCACCAAGTCTAACAGAAGATCTTGTAAGGTTTGTTAGTAAAATATTTTGAGATATTTACTTTTTCTAATTTGATTTGTTTGTTTATTTTTTTTGTATTAGATTACAATATATAATTTTTGGATGCGATGAAAGGGAAGTGTCGAGGAGGAGTGATTCACGTAAATAAAATGAAAAAGTTTTATATAAACAACATTTTTATTAAAAAAGATTTTAAAAATGTTTCAACAGGCTCAGATTTCAGTAATGACGATGACGTCAGAGATCCAAATTACTCTCCTGAACAAAATATCAACGATTTTGTGGAAAATTTCAATCCGTCCAACCATGAAGGAAACTCTTTTTGTAGTGATGAAAGAGAATTACCATCTTCAATTTCATGTTCATCTCACAACTCCACTCCAATTTCTCGTAAAAGAAAGCGTAACCCCGCTCTTTGGAAAGCTAATATGCAAAAGAAATTACGTCAAGGTGGACAAGAATATACAAACCGACAAGGGAAACTTATTCCTGCCAAATCAATTGGACCATCTTGCTCTGGAACGTGTTTTTATCAATGTTCAAAAATTTTTTCAGAAGAAGCAAGAAAAGCTATTTTAGGATTTTTTGGAAATTGAATGACGAAAAGAAAAAAGAGTTCTACAGCAATTATGTTAGAGAAAGAGATATTAAAACAAGACGTACGAAACTAAATGCGAAAAATGCAAACAGAAAAGATGTAGCGTTTGACTATTATCTTCAAAACAATGACAGATTAATTCAAACCTGTAAAAAAATTTTTCTTTCCACTTTAAATATAAGTGAAAGGAGAATTTATTATTATTTTCAAAAGTGTTTTAATAAAACCACTGGCGTCCCATTACCTTCCAAAAAGCATTTGACAGGAAGAAAAAAAATTGGAGACGACTATTTAAATGAAGTTAAGGAACATATTGCTAGCTTTCCAACGATGGAATCTCATTACTGTCGTTCTTCGTCTTCAAAAAAAAATTTAGAAAGTCATTTAAATGTTACCAAAATGTATGTCCTATACAAACAAAAATATGAAAATCCTGCAACCATCGATGTTTACAGAAGGGTGTTTAACTATGACTTTAATTTATCGTTCTAGTTACCTAAAAAAGATCGATGTGACAAATGTGAGCTATATAAAAATATTGAAAATAGAAATGAATATCCAGAATACAAAAACCACATAGAATTAAAGCAATTTGTAAAAGCTGAACGAGATCTCGACAGGAAAAATATTGATCCTAAAAAAGCTGTTATATGTTTCGATTTAGAAAACGTTATTACACTCCCGAAGGGCTATAATTCTAATTTTTACTATAAAAGAAAACTGACTGTATTTAATTTAACCGCTGTAATTTTGATTCCAAACAAATCAAAAATCACTTTTTGCGCAATGGGGAGTGAAGCAACTATGGGCGATCAGGTGATAATTTAGCTTGTGCCTTGATTCAAATCTTAAAACAAGTCTTACAAACAGAAACTGATATTGAAGAAATGGTTTTATGGAGTGATTCATGCGTGCCACAAAACAAAAACCAAATTATGGAAGTGGCACTAATGCAATTTTTACACGACCATGACATGCTGCAAAAAATAACACAGAAATTTTGCGAACCTGGACACTCGCAAATCCAGAAAGTCGACTGTGTTCATAGCGTCATTGAACGGCACTTAAAAAATTTAGAAATTCCCAGCCCTTTGAGTTTAATAAGATTGCTAAAAAATTTAAATTACAAAATTACATTTTTTTATTTGTACAGTCGCAAATCGTCAGAACTTTCTTTTCAAAAGGTTCCATTCAGCAAATTAAAATTAAAATTAAAATTAATAAAAAAAAACAACGATTTTCTCGAAATGCTGTTGATATTGAAAAGATATTATCTGCACCCTTGAGGCATTCTGAAGTAAAACCTATCAGCCGAGAAAAGAAAGATGATATAAAATCTATCCTGCCATACTTGCCCGAAACGGACAAGGATTATTTAAAAATTTTACTTAAAATTTAACAAAACTGAATTTATTGTGATATTTTATTTATTTTATTAGTAATAAGCTTATTTAACTTAACATTAATAATATTACAGTAGTACAAAGAAGATTGATACTGGAATTTTTCGTTTATTTTTTATTTTCGAATTTTTTTTTTTATGAAGCAGAATAAGCTATTTAGTTTTATAAACGTTATTGTTGAAATAAAGTACATTTTCTAAAAAACAAATTTATGTTTAAATTTAAGTTTTTGATTGATATACAGGTAATAAAGTTTAATCCCTTCAAAAATTATTATTCCCTTTTACGTTATATTTTAAGATTAAATACTAAACTTCCCAAGGGAAAAAACAAAGATATCAATCATTAAAGGAAAGAAAAGTCAGAAACCCTCAAATCACACCTTTATTTAATCCTATATAAAAATTATAAAATATTTATGCTTTTTTACTGAATCTTTAAATAACTATAAAATTTGTAGGTTTAAAATGAAAATTCATGGCACTACAACTATATAAACATGAGGAAATCACATACAACAAGAGAAAAACTTTTAAAAACAAAAAATTTTCCACATACGACAAATCCATCTGGCACTTAACAGCTTTTAGGTCCGAAACTAAGCGTGGGCGGACCATTCGACAAGTATGAATCGAAAGCTGATTTGATACGTTGTATGTTGTAAAAAAATTTTGAATTTTATCGTCCAGTTTTTGAATAACAGCAGCTCAAACCTTTAACATCGTTTTTCTGGAAACCATATTTCGTCACATTCAACAAACGTTTTTCCAGCCGACGAGTTGTTGACAATTGTGTAATACTGTAATTATTATTAGTGTTTCTCCAATATTTATTTATTGTGTTGTATGAGATGAGTATTGATATAGATATTAATATAGGTTATATTTTTAGTTATAAAGTATTAATTATTATTTATTTTTTATTGATTATAAATTTTTATATATAATATTTTGCTATTTTTGTGATCGTGACTACCACATCGTAAATTGAAACACATTTCTGTGGTCCAACCGGTTAGGCCACGGAAGGAATATTATCTACTAATTAAAATGTGGAAACTGTATCTATTGTAGAATAACTTTGACTTAGCTCCACTTCTATTTTAAGTGATAACCAAAACTATCCACTATTTTGTATAATTTATTTTATCGCAATGGCAATGGGTATTGAATACTTAATAAAATTCACCAATGACTAGGTCGAAAACCCTTTAAAGCACGCTTTGCCATCGCCGGGAATCAAATCTAGGACCTTTCGGTTAAAAATCGCTATGCATTACTTAATGTTCCACCCAGCGTGTATAATATTAAGGAGGTAAATGGTAATGCGACTCAAAGAATACATGAAAGAAGCAGAATTAGCTAGAAATAAGAATTTAACGAAGTTCAGGTTCAAAATATAAGAACGAATCATTCAAGAGAGTCTCATAGTATTTCAAAAAGAAGACATAGTAATGGTAAATTACATGAAAGCTTCAAGAAAACTAAACTCTCAGCTAAAATCATCGAGTTATATAAAACCAAGAATGATTTGCAATAAAAAGCCAATCCAATGCAACGGATATTCTTCATATCTTAAATTTGTAGAATACCATGTACTATACCATGAATAAAATTACCCCTATCTGACAGTTGTTACCACCGGACCCAAGTTAAGAGTTATATTATAAATAATAACAATATAATAAACCAATTCTCTAACCGTGCTATTTCAATTGAAAGTAAACTGACCAGCTGCGGTCAAATTGCTTCGTCTTAAGTAACCGTAAATAAGGTTAATTTTAAGTATCTTCACTCAGTCGAGTACAAAACCATATTTATAAAATGTATATTAATAAAATGTATAAATATATTTAGTAAAACTCAAAGGTAAATATTCCGCTATTTTCAATAATTAAATAAATCAAATTAAATGATAAACGAAGTAAATTCTTAAGAAGAGGAAGATGAAAGATTTGTTATAAAAATAAGTTTTATATAATTTAACGAACCTATTGTCTCGATTATAGTTAAAATGTAAAAATTATATTGAGCTGATCATATTCAAACAATATAGGTACCCGAACACAGTATACCGAAACGTGTACTAAGGAAAAATAATACCGTTGCATTAATCAACGTTGCGAAGCGATGAGATGATTCTGAAGAAAAATATGCAGTTCGATACTATAAGATTTTGAAGAATGCGGTCTTTGAACCAATAGAACTTTTCATGATATTGATGGTAACATGCATTTTATTAATTAAAAATAACTTCTTGTACAACCACCCAAATATTGCAACAGATTTTACACAAATACAATAATTATTTTCTTCACTCAATGCGGCTTAAATCACTATGTAGGTATCCTAGTACACTGGCATAAATCAATGTAAAAAAGTTATTAATATATCGAAAGTGAAATTATTAAATTATATATTAATGCATGCATGGTTGACATGATAATAAAAATTTATTACATTTATAAAATATAATGGAAAATCATTTAATAAATAATTAAACATTTTAATTATTACATTTTTCATAAATGTGACAATCGATCAAATTAAATGAATGCATACATATACTAGTTTTTGTGTCAATAAACATTATTAGACTAAATTGTTAAAATATTAATTTTAATTAGATGTGAACATGCTTTGTTACATACCGCAAATAATTTAATCTAATTAATAATATTTATTATAATGTACATAATTCAAACATATGTATATGTATAAAGTTAAATTTTTTTTTTTGTTTCAATGTTTATTGATAAATTTATTTTATGCTTTCATGTACATTTATTAATCAATCAAAGTTATTTTAGTAGTAAGTATGGATTCGTAATAATATCAAAATTATATATATATTAAGTAAATATTTCATTACAGTAAAATTGTTAATATAATGAATAAAAATTCATAATATTAACAAGTAATTTACTTTACAAAATTACCTCTTCTAAATTCTTTGCAATAATAACTAATCACTAAAATGTATAATGTAAATAAAATGTAAAACTTTCATGTAATTTCATTTAACCTTCAAATAAATGCATTTTAAATTATTTCTAATAAGTATAAATTTTGCAGTTTAATTAATTTAAGTAAATAATTACTGTTATGGCTGTGTTATATAAGTTGTATATAGAATATTTTTATAAATAATATATATATAGATTTTACAATGTATTATAAAATGTAATATTTGAATATAAATGAGTATAATATAATAAATGTATGTATAATATATATGTATAATATTGCATGTAGGTACGTTTCATGATGCAGTAATTTTATTTTATTTTTTGTTGTTCCAAAGAACTCTATTTTATAAGTAATTTAATATGAAACTGCAATTTATTAAATTTAAATTAACTATATGGTATAATTTTTATACATGTTTATTAACAAATAAAAATATTACTTTACTTTTTCCGAAAATAAATTAATTTATGCATGTTGTTTTTTAAATCGAAAATTTCATCTTTTATGTACATACACACATCCTTTTAAAAATTACAAAATATGTAGTTTTGCAACAGCTATATTTAAATAATAATATACTGGCAGTTGTTAAAGTATATAGCGGGTGTGAATTATTGTTAAAATGCAAATTTACAGAAAAAAAGGAGGAATTCTCTTTAATCCTTATTAAATGAAAAAAGGCCTATATGGAAAAAAAAGTTGATTTATTGAAATAAAGGAAGGTTATTAGTGAAAATAATATTATGTTTAATTTCACCATATTTATTATTGTTGTTTTTCTAGTATGAATCGAATATAATAGAAATGTAAAATACGTTACACATATTGATGTACTTGAGTGTAGGTACAAAAATTTGAAATTTGAATTACATGTAATTGGGAGGGTTTTTAGAATATTATTTTAGATTTTAATGAAGAAAAAGCTAATCTAATATAAATATGTAAATATATATATAAAATGGGTTAAGTATTTGATTATTTTATCATACATTTTGCTATTACTCGTCGTGGGTGCACAGAACATCAACAAACTATTGTGCTACTGCTTTGATTTCGACCGAAATTTTTCCATACGCTTGACCTCACATTCTTTTGGTGTTGTTCACAAACTTTCTTCATATAAGATATTGTCTTATCGATCTAACGTTAATGGTTAATAGAATTGAGTTCGTTCAGAAAAATATGGTTATATTTTGCATTCGTACATTTAATTTAAATGTAATATTATTAAAAATAATGTAATATTATTATTAAAATTAATATTCTAAAAAATAGGGATAATCCCAGTAACCAAAAATTGTCATGACAAGTTTTTGTCAACATATTTTCAGAAAATTGTAGGCACATATTGCCGTCAAAATTATGATGGCAATTTGTCGACAAAATTTTTTACAAAATTGTGGTTGCAAACCCACTCACATTTTTTCGCCAAAATGTTGACAAATTTTGTCATGAAAATTTTTGGTCAACATGGTATGTAATTAATGTTCACAGTCGTTATGTATTCTTATGACATTTTATCAGTCAAACAAGACTGTTTTATTTTTTTAAGTTCATTTAATACTTATGCACGAACACTTTAGATCTTGAACATTTTTATACCTGAAATCGCACAGAACTAACTACGTATTTTCAGAACCCCTATAATTAACGCTCAACGTCTTTTTAATAATTGTTTTTCTGTAATATATTTTTAACTATAGTGAATTGACTTTAGAGAAATATCATAATTTTTTTGGAAATAACTTTAAAAATTGTTATTAATTATATTTATATTAGATATAAATATATCATTAATGTTTTCTGAATTAAATTTAGTAAGTACTTTTAGATGTAAGTAATAATCTGGAAGGGCTTGATACAAGTAGATTTTGAAATAAATAAATAATTTCAAATAAATGTAGTTATATGTGTTTGTGAACGATACTGCTTGGAATGTTATGGTTGTTCGTTAATTATTATACACTAATTCTTTAAATCTTATTTGTGCCAACGGTTCTTTGTTTGGAATTTCCCGCAACGTAAAATCAATTTCAAATATTTGTTAACAACCTAATACAAGTTAACATACCCTCCACATTAAAAAGTGCCTAAGTACTTTTGGATTTGAATAATATACGTTTTAGTTAACTTTGGCCAACTAACTAATATAGTGTAGTTGTTATACATAATTTGACTACCAAACAGAATGTCTTGAAATGAATGATGTAAAAAGTTTGTTTTTGATTGTGAATACGATTTGGTTCTCACTTTGATAAACCACGAGACGTGCAAATATTTTTTTATGATACTTTTTGATTGACATGCATTTCGGATACGTCGTTTAATAAGTCTGTGCCACTAATCATTGTCTAATAATTGTTTTTGAATTTAATTTTGAAAGCCAGATTAAAGAGGACATTTGAACTACCAGGACTAATTAGAAACGTTTTTCATTAACAGTATCTAAAATTATCACACAGAGACAGTAATTTGTTTCATATTATTAATTTTAGATAATTATTAAAATCTGATAAAAAAATTAAATTCATTAAATCGGAACGACAAAATTGTATTTAGTTTGTAATTTCAAACTAAGAGATTTATTTAGGTGAATAAAATTGAGGAGACAATAATGGATTGATTTCAAGTTTATCAGTTTATTCGTCACTGTAAACTCTTTTTAAACTTCAATAATTGATATTGGTCTTTACTATTATGGGACTATATTATATTTTTGTTTATATAAATTTTAGATTTTTGTAGTATTGAATTAATTGTTCATATTAATAGATTTAAGTAATTTTTCAATAATTTGTACAACTTTATAAGGCCAGGCCTTTTTGTACATTTAATTAAATAAATAAATAAATAAATAAATAAATAATATTCAGATTGATTATTTTAAAAAAATTCAACAGTATGAAAAGATTACAGTAATTTAAGTTATAAAGGCTCAAGGTCATTATTTCTCACTAGCATTACTATTCGCACTACATTTTTAGAACTGCGATATCTGTGCTCAAAAGTGATTTATTCACAAAAATAAATTCTGGGTTTTGTTCAAACGTTAATGATTCAGAATTATTCATTTTATTTTCGTTTATAAGAACGCACCTCGTTGAAGTAACAGCTAGCTTGTTTAGATGTTGGTAAGCATCCTGAGCTTATCATCATCATCGTGATCATCTTATAGCGCTACAGCTCTGTGTGAGCTTTGGTTTTTACCACAGTACTACTTCAAAATGGTTGATTTTGCGCCGCTTGTCTCCATTTTGAGATTTGTAAGATTTATAATCATTTTGAACATTACCTTCCAATCTCCTCCTTGGTATTCCCCAACCACGATTACTTTCGGGCTTTCTATTTAATACTACTACCTGTTTCGATTTTCATGCATTCTAATTACGTGGGCTGACCATCTTAGTCCTTGGGCCTTTGCAAACCTTACCATGTCTTTATTCATCCTGAGTTTATTGTAAATTGATCCTGATACTAAACAAATTTCTAAGCACTCGTCATGAAATTTTTGTTTTATTTAAATATCCAAAATAATAGGATAAGTAAAGAACCATATTTTTTGAACAGTATTTGGGTGTGATCAAAATTTTGAAAATATGATATTTTGTACTAGTCATTTAGTAACAATACCACTAATGATGTAAATCTGATACGCTCTGACTTGAGAGTAATTCAGTTACGAATATTTAAATTCATGAAATGGGAAATTATTATTGCAGCCAAATTGTCAATCGCATTTGTGTTATAAAATATATAAATAAATTTTTTTTAATTTTTTTTTTCTTCAATTTATTGAATGCCATTTTGAAATTTCTACTATTAGAAAACAAAATTGTCTTAATATTATATTTTTAATATCCATAAAATGTAGCTGTATAACCAAAAAAGGATGTTTGTTTAGCTTCAACTACAATTTGAATAAATCTTTCACCAATACGACCAGCAACAATATAAGCTTGACCAATATTTGATGATTGTTCGGCAATAATTTCAACAAATGTTACAATTGCACCAATACCAGATCGTGGATAACCAAGTTGTAATTTAACATCTTGTAATGTTGGATAATAGAGTCTATTTCGTCCAGTTTCTAATACACGTTCATCTAATATTCCACGAGAAAAAAAAACCATTTAATAAACTCAAATTTAACGAGATTATTTAAAAAAAAATTTGCTTACTGCCACGGCGGACTCCCATTGTATAACGAATTGGTGAAAAAGCTCTACCTCTTACACTTTGAACTTCTTTTTCCATAGGAGTAACTTTCACATTTGGATTAGCTTTAATATAATCTTCAATACTATTAACTAAAACAACTTCATCAATTGATCCAGATTGTTTAATTTCTGTTGATGCAATTGCAATAACGCTGAAGAGGGCACAAATTAAAATTTGAATTTTTGCCATTTTTTTATTGTTTTTGTTTTTGATGAATAATTTTATTTTGTAGTTTTAAGAAAATTATTATTTTTTTTTTTTTGGAAAATGTTGGTATTTCAAAAATAAATTCGTTTTTCAGAGACAAGAAAAGTTGATCTGAAGTTGTTTTACTAAATATCGGAAGTATTTATACCTATGAATATTAAGCGATAAATAAAAATAATTTAAAAAAAGAAATAATAATAAAAATAAATTTGTTTTGATAAGGTTGATACCTTAAAAATATTAAAAATATGTTTTCCGATAATACCTATGTCTCTTTGTTTTTTTTTATAATCGCTTCTTAACCTTATATACAATATGTGTGTGTTTTAAGGCGGCAGAGTTGATAACAAAAACACGATGATTTTATAATTCTAATTAATTATAATTTTTGTGTGTCTGGTATTGTTTTGTTCTAACTTTAATTTTATTTTGTTTTTACAATTTGTTTTTGTAACTTTATACTAACCCTATTGTTACGGAGCCCATGATTTTGATACCAGCTTCTTTCTAACAAATTGATTTCCATCTTCTTCAAATCATGTTCATAGCTTTGTTAATTATAGTAATTCTTCAAAATTAATTAGTTTTAGATTTTTTTTTTAATCTACTGAGTTGAACCAGACATCGGACCTACAAAAAAATCCAAGATTAGAAAGCTAAACAGTTTGAAATCATAGAGCTGCAGTGAAATTCAAATTTGTTTAGATGAGAAATGTTAAGAGTTTTTATATTGAAAATAACAGCACATTTTTTTTATATTATTAGCCAAAAGTTAAATCAGAGAAACCTTCATATTTTCGTACCGTTGCCTTTTGGAAAAGAAATGGAATAGTTAGAGAGAAAAAAAAAGAAAGAAGTAGGAGAAAAGTTCTGCGGTGAGTTGCGAACTAAGTTTTTGATGTTCACTTTGAATTTTTCTAAATTAAACAAATAAAAACTACCCCTTTTTGGGAATGGTTGTAGTGGAATGCGATTCCACATCCTAGAAGTTCTGACTATAAGCAAATTTCCATAACCGGTCCTGAATCGTCTTGGTATTTCTACGGTGTAGGGGAGGGAATTTGCATCCTCGACAGAATTGATTAAGAGGTGCAAGGTATCTATAGTTAGTGCTCCAACGGTACGACGATAACCAAGTAGAAGAAGTGTTGATCAAACATTTACATCATCTATGAGGTGAATGGTGCGTTTTTATACTTTGTCTAGAAAGCTTAGAGCAGTCTTTGAGACGCCCGCCCATACATGCGAATTATACTCCATTTTGAGTCGTATGTAGGCTTTATAGATATTAAGCAGATTTAGGTGAAAAATATGCCTTACACCCACTTAAAAAACATAAAAATTTTGCGGCGCTTTCCGCAATATCGAAAATATGATCATTCCAGAGCTTATTTTGATTTACTCGCATGTCGAGAATTTTTGAGCTTTCTGGTCGCTGTAAGCTTGAAATTTTAGAATAGGTTCGGAATAGTTTTTCCGTAACTATACAACTTTGAGTGTTGGAAATATTAAACTCAACTCTATTTGCTTTACCCCAATCGGAAATTTGTACTAAGTAATGGTTTACCATGCCGCCCATTATTGTTCTTTTGGCGTAAACTTAGGTAGTTGTAGCATTCGGTTTTTAAGGAAATCGTAGGACGCGACAAGAGTGCTATCATCTGCAAAAATTAAGGAGATCATTAATAAATATTAGAAAGAGAATTGCAGAAAGGACAAAGCCTTGAGGAACACCAGCATTAATTTTCAGATTGATCAGATGTTATTCCATCAACTAAAATTCAAATGGGCCGAATCGAAAGAAAACTTTCAACCCATTTAGTGAAAATTAGACCTAGAGCTATAACATGACAGTTTGCTATTAAAGCACTATGCCATACTCACATCAAAATATCACGAGCAGGTGGGCCCGGAAGCCATATTGATGATCATGGATTGCGTCATTGCTATTAAGATATTTAATTAGTTTCTTTTTGATCAAGATTTTCATTGTCTTGAACGATTGCTTTTGTCATCTTTTTTGCAATAGAATAAACTTGGGAAATTTTCCATTTGGATAGGTATATTCCCGTGGAAAATGAAATCAGTTGCGCAGAGGCTTAAAAATGGCAAAGGCAATATGTCTTAGGACAATGGGAGGAATGCCATTTGACCATTTGGACTTCAGAACTTTCACTATAACCCTTGTTCTGAAATAAACACTTCCTAAAAAATAGTTTACTACAGTGATTGTTGGAGGATTTAGAATAGATGTAGAAAGGAGTGTGGAATTTGCTGCAAACAGTTTTGCAAACATTTTTGCTTTTGCAACTGAATTTGATATAATATCATTGTTATGAATCAAAAGTAGGAATCATAATTCATAAAAATTCTGCATAACGTTCTTAGCAAAGATCTAGAAGGACCTGATGGGATTAGGAAGATGTAAAATATTCTGTGGTACGATCACATTTTTGGGAAGAGGATGTCGCGAAATAGGTGTAAGTAGAAAATACTTTATACCTACAAAATTTCTTGTTTGTATGGCAATGACTTGAATATAACTTGTATATTTGGCGTGGTGTATTCAACATTACCTGTCAGTATATAACATTAAACTATAAAAACGAAGCATCAGAATTAATAATGATGGAAATGTTGACAACTAAAATATTTAATTGATAGTCAAAATGTAGGAGCTGTCACTTAGTGTAAAAAATATCAGCTGGGTAACTGCTCTGACGGTATTAAAAGTATTATTTTTTCATAAGATTTTATAAATTTGATTGCTATTTTATATGAATTGTCTGAGATGTTTATTTGATGTTGAAGGCATTGTACAGCAACATTGTATAGTTATAAACTTAAATGAGGCTATCACAATATTTTTAATTTTATTTTTTTTATATACAGCCGCGCGCTAGGATAGTTAATGTTTGACTTGAACCACTGCAGATTATAACAAGCTGTTTAGTTATTATTTGATTGTGGAAACACGTCGGGAGGGATGTGATGCCACATTTTCCGCTCCTCTTGTTTCGCGTTGAAACTGTTTTAGAGGAGGAAGTAGTGATTTGATTTCTACTGAGCGCCACACCTACGAAATATCTATAAAACAAGTGTCACACCTACGAGATATCTATAAAACAGAGAAAGTGCCCCTACTGTACGACGATGTCCAAGAGAAGTTAAGGATGAAGTTACATTTGCGTCGCCTATGAGACGAATGACGCGATTTTGAACGCGGTCAAGGTAGCCTAAGGCTGAAATGGGAGCGCTAGCCCAAATGTGAGAATTGTATTCCACCTTGGGTCGTATAAATTCTTTATAGATATTAAGGAGTTCCAAAGGTGAGAAAAGAGCTTTACAACGATTTAAATAGCCTTACACTTGGCAGCTCCTTTCGCAATATCAAAAATAGGGTCATTAGATATCATATTTGCACAATACTCAATTTTTATGTATTTTGAATATTACTGCAATCACAAATAATTTAACTGTAAATTATATTTACATACAGAATCACGATAAACTGAGTAAATTTATTGCACAAACAAGGGTTAAATAATAAAATATAGTACATATAATTTTTTAGCTAGGATTGAGCTTAACTAAAAATTTGTTCAAAATTAAGGAAAGTGTTTTTATTATTATTTTTTTTTTTAATTTTCTGGAAACTTTATACAAAAGGAAATTAAATTTGAGTTATCTGACACTAACATAGTATTTTTTGTCGTAAATTACAATTGAAAAATAGATAAAACATTTGTGTAAATAATAATTTTACTCATAATTTCATTTACAAAATGTGACAAAATTTTATTTATTGTTTTTGGTTGGTGTTGTTGACAAATTGCGATTGATTGCTACTTCTTTTGAATTTATTTTCAAGATTAAGTAAAGTAGGACGTCATCTGTTGTGTATAAAACAGAACAGTATTGAACTTCTGAAATCTGTTTTTACTATCATATTAGGTTGATGAGTCATTAACATTTTTCGCAAACTTACTAAATGTTCTACAAAATTTCTCTATCTATATCGTTATCTTCTGTATTTTAAATGAATGTATAGACTTTTGACAAGTTACTTTTTTTAATATTCATATAACATTTTTCAATACATACATAGGCACCCTAGCTGATTGTACAGTTATAGAGCATGGGTAGTATAATTTGGTATTGAGTTGTACTTTTGAGTTGTTAGCTTATTTGATATAAGTGTTTTTATAAACTTTAAAAAACGATATTTATTTTATATTGTACATAAAAAATATTAAACATAAATAAATATATAATCTTATATATTAATACGCTTAAACGTCTGTTAAACTTTTCACAAAGCTTTTTTCAACTAGATTAGACAACTTTATTAGAAATATTAAGAATTACGATAGTGTGAAAAATTTATTTAAAGACATAAACCACAAAACGATAAAACGATAAAACCAAATAAAACCAAAAACCAATTAAAATTAACCTAAAAACAATTCACCTATTGAGCAGTAGCATTGACCATTTGATTATATGAATTAATTTAAAAAAAAATAAAAAAACAAAGTAGCAAGGACAGAAACCGAATTATCAGAATATTATTATTATATCGATGTATAAATAATTAAAATAGCTTTGTTAAAATATTACGATATTACGATATTACAGCAAAAAAACTTACCGGTAAAACAAATAGTAAATTTAGAAAATATAGTTTTTACCTCAACCAGACCATGTTCAATTGAAATTTATTTACTTTATTAACAAATAATTCAAAAGTATAAATTCAAATGCGCAGTAGCATTGAGTAAATATTATATTGTACATGGAGAATCATAAACCAAAATTTACGATCTGCCAAGAACAAGAAAAACAAAATATGTTATGACATTGTTATCAAGTTCCAATTCAATACACGGCAAATTTAGTACACATAAAAATTAAAAAACTTTAAAAAGAAAAATCACACACTACCCTTACCTACATCAGAGACCGTAGCGGGATAACAATACAAACTGAAGAATAAGAGAAAAAGCATAATTATTGGCTTTACCCGTAACTATAATAGTCATAAGGCGTCAATAAAAACTGAACAATAAGAGAAAAAGATAAATATTGGCTTTACCCGTAACTATAATAGTCATAAGGCGTCAATAAAAACTGAACAATAAGAGAAAAAGATAAATATTGGCTTTACCCGTAACTATAATAGTCATAAGGCGTCATATGATATCATATGATACTTCGTTAAATGGCCTATATGATTCGATATGATTTAACAAAGTCGTAACCAATCCATAATCTTTACTATAATGGTCATACCTAATCATACCAAAACGTCAAAACCAAAATTTAGAAGAAGTGAAATAAAAATATAAATTCTATAAATAAATGTTTTGTTTTTTTATTTTGAGTTTTGAAATAGTTAGGGCTATTATGAGAATAAGAAAAAACGCAAAAAACGTATCTATGGCTATTTTAATGTGTTTTTAATGTGGGTGTGGTATGTATTTAGTTTAAATGCATTTAATTTCATATCTATACTGCCAGCGACATCTCTGTTCGCCACATGTTGTTGAAATGTACGTCTCTATTATTAGTATTTGTTAGGGAGCGTTTATAAATCAGATTTAATTTCATGCAAGTTTTATTTTACTTATTTTTATTACATTTACAAATTTTATTGCAATTACATCAAATTTTATTTCAAAAGTTTTAATTACATATCTCAAAGATAAACAAAAATAGTTGCAAAGTATACTATATTTCTGCATGCAAAATCCACTTTCCAAACTTGCAAAATACGAAGATACGAATATGCGTGACGAGTACTAATAATAAATACTTATAAACAAATATAAATATTCAGTGTAATTTCATAACATTTATGAAATATAAATATTTAAATAGTAAATTAATTATTCTAAGTATTATTTGTATTGATGAATAATAATAATATTTAATACACATTTTTTGTATTTTTTAATGTATATCTTTCAATATATTGGCATAACACAATTAGGAGTTTATAAATACCTTTTCTCGCAAAATCACTTTTTCAACTTGCGAAATACGAAAATGCGTGTCGAGCACTATTATTTAAAAAAAAAATTTATGATATTCTATAACAAAGTCGGATGTCAAACTTTAATGAACATCATTTATACGTTATAAACACAATTCAAAAACGTATAAACGCTGCCTTATAAAAAAGTTTTTCTTCAAAACTATTACCGGTCAAAATTTTCAATTTGATTTTATGAAAAACAAATAAAATTATTAGTTATTATATTATACATAATAAGTATATTATAAATATTGTAAATTATAATTTTATTAATTTTTTTATTATTATTTAAATAACAATAATAATTACAATTATAATAATTTATGTTACCGTACGTATTATAATACCTACCTAACTGTTGTGAATATAGTTAAACGTGTTTTCAAAATAAAACCAAAATAATCCTGAAGTAGGCCTGCGGATTTATCTACAGGTCCACTGTTTAATAAATAAATAAATACCTAAATAAAAAATATAAAAAAAATAGTTATAGATAGATCAAACAATATTGTAAATTACTAGCTATTCCCGGCGTAACATTCGCCGGTCTAGCATTAACATTATAAATGAAACAATTTATTTTATTTATTTATTTTCTTAAAAAAAATACTTTTTTATTTTATAATAAATAAGTTAAATTTAAAAACTTAAAACTAAAATTCACTTTATTTAATATCTTAAAAATAGTTTAACATTTTAATACTTAGTCAAATATTTCACTGAAAACACAATTCTCTATTTCACAGTTGTATGTTGCTTTGTCTAGAGTACGATTTTTTGATAGTGTTAGTGTAGTGTAAAATATTATGAAATGTTTGAATAAGTATTTAAATGTTAAACTATTTTTAAGATATTAAATAAAGTGAATTATAGTTTTAAGTTTTTTAATTTGTAACTTATTTATTATGTAATAAAAAAATATGTAAAACATTGATTTTTTTAAGAAAATAAAGAAAATAAATAAATAAAATAAATTGTTTCATTTATAATGCTAATGCCAGACCGGCGAACGTTATACCGGGAATAGCTAGTAGATACATAAATATATTTTTTAAATTAGTGAGGTTTACTTCCAGCTCAATTAAGTTCTACATAAAATAATTCCTACGAATTTGAAAAATTTTAGTAACTTAGTTTTATCTGATGTAATTTCACTTTATAGACATCATGGACCTTATTATTCCACAGGATAGAGTGTATGTGTTTGATGTTTTGTTTATTTCGATTTTCCGAATTCCAGCTTTATTAAAAAAAGTTGATTGTATCATCATCATATGTTGGTTCAACAGCTCCGGGTAAGCCTTAACCTCATTTACTGTTTTCTCGCATTACTATAATTGTAGAATCATGTTACATTCGTACTGAAACATTTTTTTTACACTATTTTTTATTGTAGAAAAAAACCTATCGCAATAGACTTCCTTAATTGACCCCTATGTTTTTTGTTCAAACATTACTGATTCAGAATTTTCCATTTTATAATCGTTTGTAAAATGTATTCGTTGAAGTGTCAGTTAGTATGTACTGATACTAAACAAATTACTGAGCACTCGTGATGAGATTTTTTTTTTACTTAAATATCCAAAATAATAGAAGAACAGTTTGTTTGAACGGTTTCATTAAAATTATTTAAATATGATAGTTTGTACTTGTCATTTTGTAGTGATTATACCACTAATTATGTAAATCTGATACGCTCTGATGTGAGAGTAATTGAGTTACCAATATTGAAATACAAGAAATGGGACATTATTATTGCATTGCAACCGAATTGTCAATCACACTTGTATTATAAAATGAATAAATAAAGTTTCATTTAATTCTCTTCAATTTATTCAACGCCAATTCAAAACTTCTACTAACTTATTAGAATTAGGAAATTGTCTTAATATAATTAAAAAATGGATTATTTAATATCCATAGAATGTAGCTGTATAATTAAAATAGGATGTTTCGCTAGCTTCAACAATGATTCGAATAAATCTTTCACCAATACGACCAGCAACAATATTAGCTTTACCATTATTAGATGATTGGTGGACACTAATTTGAACAAATGTTACAATTGCACCAATACCAGATCGTGGATAAGTAAGTTGTAATTTAACATCTTGTAATGTTGGGTAATAGTGTTTATTTCGTGCAATTTCTAATATACGTGCATCTAATATTCCACGAGAAAAAAAAAACCATTTAATACACTCTAATTTTATGAGATTATTTAAAAAAAAAAATTAACTTACTGCCACGACTGACTCCCATTTTATAAACATAATGCATTGGTTTAAAATTTCTACTTTTTACACTTTGAACTTCTTTTTCCATAGGAGTAACATTCACATTTGGATTAGCTTTGATATAATCTTCAATACTATTAACTAAAAAAACTTCATCAATTGATCCAGATTGTTTAATTTCTGTTGATGCAATTGCAATAACGCTGAAGAGGGCACAAATTAAAATTTGAATTTTTGCCATTTTTTTATTGTTTTTGTTTTTGATGAATAATTTTATTTTGTAGTTTTAAGAAAATTGTTTTTTTTTTTTTTTGGAAAAAATTGGTATTTCAAAAATAAATTCGTTTTTCAGAGACAAGAAAAATTGATCTGAAATTTTTACTAAATATCGGAAGTATTTATACCTATGAATATTAAGCGATAAATAGAAATAACTTTAAAAAAGAAATAATAATAAAAATAAATTTGTTTTGATAAGGTTGATACCTTAAAAATATTAAAAATATATTTTCCGATAATACCTATGTCTCTTTGTTTTTTTTTTGTAATTGCTTCTTAACCTTATATACAATATGTGTGTGTTTTAAGGCGGCAGAGTTGATAACAAAAACACGATGATTTTATAATTCTAATTAATTATAATTTTTGTGTGTCTGGTATTGTTTTGTTCTAACTTTAATTTTATTTTGTTTTTACAATTTGTTTTTGTAACTTTATACTAACCCTATTGCCACGGAACCCATGATTTTGATACCAGTTTCTTTCTAACAAATTATTTTTCATTTTCTTCAAATCATATTCATAGCTTTGCTAATTATAGTAATTCTTCAAAATTAATAAATTTTAGATTTTTATTTTAATCTATTGAAGTTAACCAGACATTGGACCTACAAAAAAATCCAAGAATAAAAAAGTTAAACAGTTTGAAAACATAGAGCTGCAGGGAAATTGAAAATTGTTTAGATGAGAAATATCAAGAGTTTTTATAATGAAAATAACAGCACAAGTTTGTGGTACGATCGCATTTTTGGGAAGAAATGCCGCAAAATGAGTGGGGTTCTTAGGTGTAAGTAAAAAATATTTTATACCTACGAAAATTCTCGTTTATAAGATATTGACTTGAATACAACTAAGTCGAGGGTACTCCATCGATTGGTGATATTTTCAACTTCCGGAAAGCACAGAAAATGGGCTTTTTAAACCCGAAATTCTCCGAAATCGAAATTTTTCTGTACATTTTAATGCAAATTCAGATTCTACATCAAAAAATAAAGACACTTTTGTAAGGTATATTTCGCCTCTGATTCCGCCATTATTAAAAAAAGTTTATTTCGTCATCATAATGTTGGTTCTGCAAGTTAAGCTTAACTTCGTTTACTGCTTTCTCTCATTTTACTATACTTGTGCAGCCATGTTAGATTCGGTAACACCAATCTTTCGACAGTTCGATTTGCCTTCAATTTCTTTCAGCCTTTTGATGCACTTTCCCAGAACGTCAATAATGAAGTCATCGCGTCAATCACTTTCATTTGCAAGTGACAGTCATATGCAATTAAAGCAATTGTCGTACGTCATTAACGTTTTGCAATTTCAGAGCAGCAGCAAACTTTCATATTTTATAATTCATTTTCATATCTAAATATATTTCTTATTAAAAGTGTTACTATATGTCATTACTGAAACATTTTTTTCTTACTTGCTTTCTACATTTTTGAAATTTTTGGCAACTGATTTTATTTTGCATGAATGCAGCACCATACAAGGGAATGCAAAAAAAATCAAAAATTGACGATCACTTGCAATTGAAATTTGTTTTGGAATTCATGACGCCAGCGTCAAAAGTATTGGAATTCATGACTTTTACAAATTGCACTCAAATGATGTTCTGAGAGAGTGCATTAGTGTATCTATTACTCTAGTATATTACAGTATTGGCTGTAGTCAGGGCCTTGCAGAGCTGAGAGGGGGTCCAGGCCAATAAAAATATGAGACCTCTTGTTTGTGTAAAAAGACAAATTTTCATAGTTCTTTTATTATTTTTAATTTATTTAAACAAAACGAAATTAATAATTACAAACAAGCTTTTCGAGCTTTACTGTTAGCAAAATCTTTTATAATACATAATTGAAAAGTCAATATTTCGTGCAATGTCTGCATTTATATGTAAAATTAATAGCCCATTTAACCGTTCTTGGCTCATAACAGATCTGTTAAAATTTTTAATCCTTTAAACACACTGAAATTGCGTTCCCAAATAGGTTTTTTTCTAAAATGTTTAGCAGTAACTTCGCTGGAGATGCAGATGATTATATCAAAGTTTACTTCAAAAATATTTTTTAAAAATATCATTTGAAAATATTCATTTGAAATTTCTGAATATTTTTGAATAATTGGATTTTTATGAGTGAGTATGCGATCTTTCAATTTCTTCCATCCTGATTGGCTACCAAGAATTGATGCATCAAATTTCGTATCCTGAAGGAAGCAAGGAAAACAAAACAATGAATTGCTCCAACATAACCAATCTCTGTTGAAAATTTCTCCATTCGCTAAAACCTTCTTCGTAAGACGATATGGGAATTTATGTTTTCAGCATAATTTGGGATGTTTTCAGGTATTTTAAATTGTTCAATTTTCAAAAAATCTTCCATTTGCATTTTATAAATCATTGATTAAAATAAATTTATTGTTGAACTCAAAATAATATTTCAACTTAATTTTTCCGCACCAAACTGTGACCAAATTAGGAAATCAGTGGAGGCCCTTTCACAACTCAAGACTGAGCCAAATGGCCCTCATGGCCCACGCTCTGTTATGGTCTGGCCGTTGTACTCTTTTTGGCATCTTTTAATTTCCCTTTATTGGCTTTTGTGCCCTAGTCAATTTTACAATATAATATTCATCAATTAGTGTTTCCAGTTCCCCTTTAGATTTTATTTCGCAATTTTTTATTTAAGCAATTTCATCGCACAACACGAGAGGCATCAAGTGCCCACCTTTTCACAGTGGAACATCCCAATTGTGGAACCGCGTCCCAATCGAAGCATTCCCAATGAGGGAAGGATTTCTTCTTCCTTTTTCTTTCCTTTCCTCTAACTATCCCTCCATTTTTCAAATAGTCAACGGTACGCAAGTACTTAAAGGTTCATAACCTAAGTTTTGGCTATAATATAAAAAAAAAAAAAAAAAATTTGGTATTAACCGTCGTCATTTATTTTAGGACCAAATATTATTATCAGTGTTCTTTTTTCGAATACCTTTGATCTATGTTCATCACTAATTGTCATTGTCCTGGCTTCGCAGGTGTAGGTTAAAACCGGTTGTGTTAATACTCTTATACTAATTTAATTCTGTCTAATAAGTTCTGTTTGAAATTTTAAAGACATTGTGTGCGTAGATAAATAGCAGGAATCACAATCACGGATGAAGGAAGTAAATTGCTTCCGAAATATCGTTATTTGTCAAATAAAAATTAATTTTTAGTTATAGGAAATTTGACTTTTAAATACTAAATTCAACATACGAATATCACTAAAACCAATTCTGATTACCAAAACAAATTATGAAAATTAAAAGTTTGAATTTAATTTGTTTTACATTAAAAAATAATATTATTTCATTTTTGTTTATTGTAAATTAAATAAAAATAAAAATATTTAAAAATTTAGATACAAAATTAATTAAAAAAAAAAAAAATTAATATTATTTCAATTTAGTTTATTTAAAATGAAAAAGAAGAGTATTTTATTATAATTAAAATTAAACAAAATTTTCCTTTATCAAATTGACATACAAAATTTCATATACCTGTAAGTGTGCATACAAAAATGAAAAAAGCTTTAACCTGGTAATATTGTGTACATATACAATATATATTATATAATATATATATATTAATAAGTATATGAAGAAGAAAACTATTGGGTAAAAAACATCAAATAACCTTGAAGAATACAAGTATCTAAGTACATTATGTACATTCACATCTATTCCTATAGTAAATATTGTCACCTAAGAAATCCTTAATCTTAGAAGATATATAATATCTACCTTATAATCTGGTGTAGTTTTGAATCAAGTGTTATTCTAATTTTGTTTTATGTATTTTATTTTATATAATAAAACTTTATTACATTTTTTTTGGTTTTTGTTTAGGTACACATTGTAAAACATTTGCAGAGTGTCGTGTTATCATACACATACAATCATTTTATAGTATAGTATGTTTATATGTTTTGAACCCATTTATTTATGCGGGCCACATTAAAAATAAAAATGTTTCAAAAAATTTATATAATATTCTATTTTGTATATATTTTCATTATTGTTTGTAAAATTTTGTGTAACTGACGTGTAAAACTACATATGATGAATATATCGTAATTAGACATGATATTTGTTGATAGGATATTATGTAAAAAATTATTTACTTTATTGTGGAAATCATCTAAAGTAGAAAATCACGTGGAATTGATGGAATAATAAAAGAGAGTACAATGGGACGAAAATAAAACTTACTAATCTTAAGTAAGCAAATTGTTCAACATAATATTAGCAGACCATCACATACTGAATGAGGACTATTCCCTCAGAATGAAAAAAAGCATCAGAATCCAAAGAAAAAATTATTTAAAAATTACCGTAGGATAACTTTATTAAGTGCAGTTTTAAAAACGTAAATACTTATTGATATGATACCAATATCATCACAGGTACAAATCGCTGAAGAATAGAATTGATTTCGGAAGAACAGGTCTATCATGGATGTCATATTTATACACATATTAATGCGAATGATTGAAATCAATCAATTTTAATAAACTTATATTTTTGTGCTTTCTAGATTTGAATCAAGTTTTCGATTAGAGTACAACAGGATGGTATGGTTCAAATATTTAAAGAAAAAGATATCAATCACAGTTTAGCATGACTTATATAATATCTCATAATCATCATCGGCATACGGCAGATTCAATATCTATATATAAATATGATAACAAAAATCAAATCAAATAAAGTGCTTATCAAAGATCAACTTAGCATCAACAGGTATCAGGCAAGCGGATAGTCTGAGTTCAACACTGTTTGAATAAATAAAAGATTTAATTATCAGAAATATAATTAACACCTCTTAGGAACATCGAATTGATAATAGGAGTATTAACATCGTAAATTACACGGATGACACTGTACTACTTGCAGTGAAAAATCTGCAGAGGTTATTACTCAGCACTGGAGTCGGTAACCATCAACTCAAAAACCGTGTTGGCCTGTCTCAGTTCTTTGGACGAACTAACGGATAGGTTCAACATATTGTTACGATGGGTGCCAGGACACAGTGATATTCCGGGTAACTGTATGGCAGATCAACTTGCTAGAGAGGGTACTATATTAGAAATACTTCTGGAAAGCAGCAATCTTCGCAATGTTGTAATAAAAGCTTCAAACTTCAGATGGCCAGTTAGATTAGACTGCAACATCACCAAGCAAATCTGGCCTATGTTGAGCCTTAAGCGATCCCTTAACCTACTAACTATGAATAGGTGTGACATTAGCACTATGGTAGGGGTCATTACGGGTCATTGTCTGATTGGTAAACATGCCAGAAGACCCTCAAAAGACTTCTGCAGAACGTGCAGAGACGAGGAGGAGGATGAAACTGTCCAACCCCTACTCTGTTCCTGCCCTGGTCTCTACCATAAAAGAAAACCCCATTTAGGAGCCTTCTTTCTGAACTCGCTGGGTGAACTTGAAAATACTACTATCAAAAAACTACGCCGTTTCGTTAAAAGCTCAAATTGTTTCAACGAGTAGAGTCCTACACGAGAAAAGCTCTCGTGGTATCACAATGGACCTCACCGGTCTAAGTGTGTTGGCGTACTGTCGGCAGCCACTACTACCTAACTACCTATTATTCAGATTTAGCAAAACTTGGCAGATTGTGCAACATGAAGGTTCCTACAACAACAAAAAAATTATTTTGTATAATATTAATCCTCATTATGTCTAAATTTTTCTCAGTTCCAAAATTTAACTTCCATAAAATTTTCAAGAAGTCTCGATCTAGAATATGCTAAACATTCCTGTTCAACAAAAGTTGAATAATTTCAACAATAGTTGAATAGAACATGTTGACATAAAACAAAGTTGAAATAACAGGTGCAAAGTTTTTTATGATTAATTGTTCTCTAATCTTACCTACTGAAAGTGGAAAAAATTAACCAAAAAGAAAATTATTTTTTATAGACTCAACTTGAATGATATTGAATTGTAATGAAATGCTTCTATACTGCGTAATAGTTGGTATATCAATGTAAAACCTAAAACGATCAATCCAAAGCTCTGTTTAGATTTGTTAAAAACTAAATTACAATTGTTATGCATTCATTTTTAATTTTATTAATTGAACCGAATTGAATTTTTTCCTTCGGTATGCAAGGGTTAAATTACGAAGACTAATTATTTAATTTGAAATAATGGTTCCAATAAATTAATGGTTGTAAATGACTGAATAATAATAATAATTATTGGAAAATGATTTTGTCTTTTTTTAAATAAGTCATAAGATATTGTCGTAAATGTCAGTTTTTAGTTGTGATTTGACATTGATGAGTTAATTCTGATTATTCTGACGTTCATATTGTTTATTTTAGATATTTACTTATATGATTTTACCATTTATACGTATATAGCAGTGTACGTAAGGATAAAATAATGTAGGATTAATTCAGAAAAAAAAATTAAGATATATAATTTCCTTTAATACCAT
The DNA here is from genome assembly GCA_963942445.1 of Argyra leucocephala. Taxonomy (NCBI): domain Eukaryota; kingdom Metazoa; phylum Arthropoda; class Insecta; order Diptera; family Dolichopodidae; genus Argyra; species Argyra leucocephala. Next base: position 62,622,359 of record OZ012678.1, on the reverse strand, counting down.
ATTATGTCTATTTATAACTGAAAGCTCGTAAAATTAATTTTATTTTTTTTGTTTTTGTATTTTTATAAATAATAATTGTCATTTATAATACTTTAATGTAATATAATTGTCAATAGTCAACTTTTTATTTTTATTCCTTTTTCGTTGGAAAATTTAACTTTAACATTTGGTTGATTTTTTGTAATGTACCTGTTAATAAAATATGAACAATTTGAATTTATTTGAAACTTTGTTGATTGTAATATATAAGTATGAGTCATGCTATATATCAGTTAAATGTTGAATTCAGTAAATACTAACCTTTTTTTTATCCACTTGTAAACCCTTGTTACTGTTTTGATTGGTGTAAAATAGATTAATAAATTTATATACATTATACAATATAATTTTATAGATTTGTTCATGTGTCGGATCTTGAAAGTAGATTATTGTTTTAAATTCTTAGAAGAAATTTGGAAGAGAAATATTTAATTTGACTAAAGAGTGGCTCTACCCAAAGTTGTATAAGTAATTTAATATATTTTTTCAAATTAGAAATTGGTGTATAATAGCTTGCGTAAGATATGCAAATTTTCAGGTACACACATCGCATTATTAAAAAATTGACATGAACGCAATTGACATTAACGCAATGGTTTGGATATGTAATTTGGAAACAAACAAATATGGAAATTAAAATTGATCTGAAAACGTCGCATCTACAGAAAATTCCACATTCCACAGCAAATAAAAAAAAAAATTAATTTTGCAGGAATGTTTAAAGAGTTTGATAGCTTAACTTAACTGAATTTGGTAGTTGTGGTATCTTTAAATGAAGGGCAAAATAATTTCTTTTGAATTTAAATTTGTATAGTTCTGTTGCTGCTTGTAAAAAGATTATTAAAATTTGATTAAAATTTAATAAATACTACTAGTATTCATCAACTATATTTGCTAAATTATCAATCAATATTTCGTTGTGAATTGTTTTCCATCATTTCAATTTGAATTCAAATAAAAAAATGGAGTTGCACATTCCATTAAGATTAAACAATGTTATCAAAACTCTGCAAAATATCTTGGTATGACGCTTGACGCAAAGTTTAGATGGAAGGAACACGTCAAGAAAAAAGAATTAGAACTTTATTCGAAATATTGGGTAATTGGGCGAACATCTACGCTTTCGACGACGTATAACAAAATTTTGATCTATAATGAGAATTAAAGCCAGTCTGGGCATATCATATTCAAATATGGGGTTGCCTTAAACTACTACATATTCAAACTATCCAAACGCTCAAAACAAAGTATTGTGAAACTTTTTAATGTCCCATGGTTTGTTCGCAATGCTGCTATTCATAGGAATCTCAGGGTTCCTCTCATAAAAGACTAAATAAAAAAAATTGGCTGTACGCCATAAAATTCAACATGTCAATGTCGAAGTTTAACTTTTAGCTGACAGTCAAAACTTTGTTAGAAGACTTAAACGGACGAAACCGTTCGAACTGTGTTAGGATACAATCTTTTACTCTACAATAATTCCTAATGGAATTTTGTTTGATCAAAGATATTTGAAGTAATAGAGCCAAAATTGTGTTAGTGGTTAGTCTTAATTTTAACAAAATGATGGTATTTTTTAGTTCGTTAAAGTCAACGCAGACCTTCTCTTCGTTCTTTCCCGGCACACAGAACAGAAATATAAGGCTATTTTGATGATCTTGATCTAGCAAAAAAAAAAAATCATTTCAATTTATCGTGGACACTATTCTGTATTTTATTGATTTATCTTAAACAACAACCTCATACCTAATTGATTTAAAGAAATAAAAATAAATTTAAATCGGAGGTTTTGTTGCAGCAATTTGATAAATTATAATTTTTGTATGTTAAAATTGTTTGTATAATGACTTAGATATGGGGTGACATTTTAAATTGAAATTTCAATTGAAAATTACAGCAATTTGAGAAAATATTTCAAGTCGCCACGTCCCCTTTTAAATATCTATCATTTAAAAGAGTAATAATGAAAATAGTTTTTGAAATGGTATAACCAGATATTTATACCGTTATTTTTTTAATTTACAAATTGAATATAATGATGATTTTTTTTTTGTTTTCAAGTTTTGTTTAATTAATTTTTATTTATAATTTTATTTATAATTTTTATATATAATTTTTATTTATATGGATTTAATTCTAAACAAAACAAAATGAATTTTTTCTTTTCTTTTTTAGTTATTTCTTAATAACTAGCTTAAAATGTACGTGGCTTTCGAATGACAGGTCTCCCATTTAATTTAATAAAAGTTTATGTCATATTGCGACTTAGATTATGTAAGAACTATAACTAGAAAACTATAGTTTTTTTTCAAACAATTTAAATGATTTGATACTATATAAACAAATTATGAATTAAGTATTGGTAAAAAGTAATGCAGAAAAAAACCAACTTTACTACAATTATGTAATATAAAACTTAAATCTAAATCCTAATCCTAATTCTATACTAAACTTAACCTACTGTTTCCAGAAATATGGCTTATTACTAATGAGCTTATTACTATTTGAAATGTAACTATCAATCTTGAAAATATCGTTATTGTTAACATCAATACTATTTAAATTTGTGATAAATTTTTTGTCGCATGCATGCCTATTAAAATGGTAAATTAACGGTATAAACTCGTTATTTTCAATTTGGTTATTCATGTCCAGAAGAATGAAGCCTTCTGGGGGAATAGAGCTTGTGTGTAGGCATGTATTAATATATTGATCATCTATGAACCAAGGGTGGCAAGTTAATGAATTTGATACTACTGCGCAGTATGTGGTTACGTATGAGACGAATAATAAAACTGTCTATTCTGATTATATTTGCTTTTTCATATGATGCTTTATTTGAATAATAGTGTAAGTGGTCCATTGATGGTTTCCTATTTAAATTTGTACAAGCTCTTAAACACTTGCATTCAAATAATCTTAATTTCTCCATTATAGACGCGCTGAAACCATGTAGGACAACAATATGATAACATGGCATTATTAAGCTTTTATAACAAAGTAATTTAACTTTGTAACTTTGTAAAATAGACTTTTCAGTAGCATAAAGGCATTATTTGACTTCTCAATTTGATTTTTTATGTGGTATTTAAAATTATGCAGGTAGTTAAAATGTATTCCTAAGTATTTGAAATTGGTAGAACTTTTAATTGTTGAGGTATCTGTAGCTTTTATATGAAAAACTCTCCATTTCCTCTTAATACTACTATTTGCTTTCCTTATTGTATTTCTAAATAGAATCGTTTTGCATTTTCTGTAATTGATTTTCAGTTTCCACTTCTTACTGTATGCAACTATCTTATTGAATGATTTTTGTAGGCTATACTGGGCTATTCCCAAGTGGGAATCAACTGTATAGATTGTTAAGTCGTCACCAAAGGCAATACTATAATTTAAACCTAGACTTTTGTCTAGCAAATTAAATAAGTCATTTATAAAGATGTTGAATAAAATTGGCGAATAATATAATGATGATAAATGATGTTATATCAAGTAAAAAACAGTTGAAAAACACTGGTTTAATGCATTCATAAAAACAAAAAAAAAAAAGTAAAAAATTGAATTCCTTTGACAATATTTGCATTAAGCACCAACATTTTAAAAAAATGTTGAATTTGATTTTATTACAAATTATTATTTTATGTTGACAGTTCTATCTGAAATTCAAAATGACAACCTTGAGAATTAAAGTCATCTGATAAAATTTACAAAAAAAAATGTTTAAAATAAAATTTATAAAAATTTGTTTTTTAATTGAAAACCAAAAAAAAAAAATATATATATGTATGTATATATTTTGACAATTTAACATATATTCTAACTTAAATGAAATTTTTTTCTTTGTATTTTGTTGTGAATCTGATTATGACACAAAGAAAATTAAAATAACTAAAGTAAATTATTGCAAATTTTTAGTAAAAATCGGTATTTTTTTTTTTGTTGGTTGTTGACATTTTTACATGAAAATTTACTTTTCCTCAATGTGTAGGAGTTCTCTTAATTTAAAGTTATATCTTCTTATATCTAAAATTTCGTTCTCATTCGCAGATATTATCTCTTGTATAAATAAAAAACAAATATGATGCTAAGTATGTATGTATGTAAGGTATATGTGTATTGTATTGAGATTCATGACATTAATAATGACATTTAATTTTTCGTTTTTTTTTTTTTTTGTGTAACAATGAAATTTAGTTAAGTGGGATGTGTAATTTGTGTATGTAAGTAAGTATGTTAAGAAATTTTACAAGATATTTCAATTCTTAAAACTTTTATTTTTTTTTTTGTATGACACAAAATTATTAAACAAAATCTTAAGTTTTAAATGTAAGTAAAAAATAAATGAATTCTGTTTGCGAAAAATAACTTTTTAAAATTCTAATCTATTAAAATTATCTTACATAAATACATGCATACATACTCGTAAGTTTAGAAAATTATTAGTAATATTTTTAGTAAATCGTTTAATACTGTTCTATTTGGTATATCCATTTGGTCAGAAAACAAAATTTTCCAAATCTATTCAAACATATTTTCCTTAAAGGTCCATAATATTGAGATTTAATTTTTTTTTTGTTTTCGTTTTTGAAATCAGAGTATAAATCTGAGCACGTTCTAACTCAAATGAGCAGGCTCTGAGCAGAGCATGTACAGATAAGCTCCGAGCGCTCAAATTTAATAAAAAAACACGACTTGAGTAAACTGTCATTTTTATTTTATTGTTGTTTCAAATTGTCATTTGTCAATAATCGAATTTAAACTTTAAATTTTGAAATTTAGAAAAGTTTAAGATTTACAAACAAAAAGTTTTAGTTCTTAACAGTAATTAGAGAAGCTTTTAATTTGCTTTTCGATGAGTTATTTAGAAGATGACATGTCTGAAAGTAATATGGTGATGTGAAAATAATAAAAAATCAGGATTGTGCCAAGTTTTGCCAATAAAACTTTCAAATCGCACTTTAGAATAAAAACCAAGGTTTTCAAAATTCTTTACAAAGTTTCTTACAAAATTCGTAACAAAGTTATACTACTATTCTAGAAAAATGTTTTTTTATCAAATATATTATTTTATTTTTTATTTTTATTTTCTTGTTCTCAAATGAGCTCAGTCACTCGTATAGAGTGTATAATATAATGATATATATTATGTGCAAATAAATTCATAAAAATATTTAATTTAACAATATAACAATATAATAAAAGTAGTAATATGTAGTACAGTGGTGAGTTGTAAAAGCAAATTTAAAATTCAAAAATATTTAATACATAACAAAAAAAATTTTTTTTTTTAATTCATTAATCTATAATCTAAAGTAAGCCTAAGCTATATTTTTTTTTTGTTTGTTTGAATTCATTAATTACTTATTAACCTAAATTAAATCTAACTATATTAATGACAAATAGTGTTCATTAATATTTTTTTAAACTCATTAAATTTATTAATATTTGTTATATACTTTGGTAGTTCATTGTAGTACTTATATGCTAAATTGTAGATGGCATCATGATTATTGAATCTAGCTTTTGACGAAATAATTTTGATATTATCAGGATGTTCTGGTTTTGTAATTGTGATTATCATGATTTGATTGTACTGTGATGATTGTGATTTTTTTTAATTATCAGATGTGCCTGGGTTGCCAGTTTGCATTTAATGAGAAGTTTAATTGGTAATCGCTTATGATTGCAGTGTATAAATTTTGTGTAAGTTCTAAATTTTTAATCGTAAAATTTTTTATTGCTTTTTTTTGTAATTTCTGTATATAATTTATGTCTTTGAAATGGACGTTTCTTCATATCTGAATGGCGTATGTAATTTCGCTATGGATCACACTGAAATATATCGATCGCTTTTTGAGGTACTATTTGATTTATTAGTCTGAAAATTCCAGCAATTCTTCTTCATTTTCTTATTTGTTCAGCAAGTTGTGAACCCCAGCTTAAGGTAACTGTCGATTATGACACCTAGATATTTATATTGATCAACCATTTCAATATTGCAATTTTCATACTTGACATGGATTCTATTTTCTGTTTTATTTTTTAATAACATAAACTTTGTTTTACTTGTGTTAATTGTTAATTTATGTTTATTCATCCAATTACTTATCTTTATCATATCTTGATCAATGTTATTTTGTATTTTAGCCAGTTCAACATCTGAGATGACTATGGCTAAGTCATCAGCAAATAAGAATGTTTGTCCGTGTAGTTCAATATCAAATAAACTGCTGATGTAACACGAAAACAATGTTGGGCCTAGACAGCTTCCTTGGGCGATTCTATAATTTACTTTTGAGGTTTTACTTATATAATTTTCGCATTCTGCATATTGTGACCTATTCGAAATATAACTTTGAAACCAATTGAATTTGGTACCTGTGACTCCGCATTCATAAAGTATTCTAAGCAGTATATTCCTTTCTATTGAATCAAATGTCTTTTTCAGATCGAAGAATATTATTAATATTTTCTTATTTTTATCCAATCGAGAGATTTAATCTCAGAGACCATATCACAGATATCCTAAGTATTCAATTTTTTTTTTGAATCCATATTGATTCTTGCTAGTTAGATTAGCTGAGCTAATTGTAGATGAAATAGAGATAGGTTTGAAATTGTTAAGATGTGTATAGTTACCACTTTTATATATTGGAATGACCCTATTTGATTTTAAAATTTCAGGTATTACACCTTGAGTGAGAGATGCATTGATAAGTTTTGTTATACTTACGGATAATTCATTTTTGCACGACTTCAATACTTTGGAAGAAATTTCATCTGGTCCTACAGCATTTGAATTTTCGTACAGCATTGGAAGATGAGTGTTGAGTTCATAAGACGCGAATTTAAATTGACAACCCCTTTGTCGTTGATTTTTGAATTATGATACTTTCAAATCAACGAACAAACGACGTTTTGGAATATTTTTGAATGCTTTGAAGTCGGAATTTGAATTTTTTAAAAGTTGGAATCGAAAATGTATCAAAGTAGCCATATATCAATGGAAAAGGATACCACAGCGCAGGTTACTTCTTTATTTAGAAATTAAAAAACATTAATAATTTAACTATTTCACGATTCATAGGTATGGCGTAATAGTCCCTTAAGAAGCTAAGTTCAAATCTGGGTAGTAATTTACTAGACAGTAATTTATTAGGAGTAGACAAATTTAATTACAGTAGACAGTAATTTACTAGGAGACTCAGCATATCCATTGCAAAATTATTTTCTCACACCATTTAGAGTCAACGGATTTCTTCGTAAAGCACAGGAAGACTTCAATTATGTTTTAAGTTCTACAAGTGTTTGTATGCTCTATACACAAGTGTTTGTAGTCCTAAAAAAATTTCTACCTATTTATAAATTCAAATACGCTAAACGTATTGTATTGTCTTGCGTACTTTTATAATCAATACGCAGGGCTAGGATAGAACATGTCTATAGAAGAAGATTCAAATGAAAAAATCGAAAGTAATTCAAATAGACTTGTTGCATCTATTCCGGCAAAATAAACAAAAATGAACTTGTTGACCTATGTGTAGCTTAACAATATTCATTTATTAATTTTTAACAAAATTAAAAAAATAAAAACAAAATAAAATAAACTTAACATAAATTAAAAAAAAAACTAAACAGACTTTTATAGCCTGTAAAACAATAATATCAGCGAATAAGATAAGATCAGTTTATCAAATATAAAATTAATGAATATTACCGTCAACAAATTTAAGATTTTTTATGAATATCTATAATTATAATTGACAAGCATTTAAGGACCTGCGCAGTAGACACCTTTTCATTTTTTCTCTCTTTTCCATAATGAACTCTTAATATAAAATAAGTAAGTTGTAAATAAAACAATAATGCGCGCACACTTGAAATTTTTTTAATCATATGGTTTTATTATTCACCAAATACATTAAGAAATAGGTAGAAATGAAACAGAAAATGAGAAGTAAGATATTTATGTGTTTTAGCGAAAACATATACTAATTTCAAATCTTTTCATTAAAACATGAGTGTTTTCTGCTTTGTAATGAGAAGTCTATATCGGTCCATGCAAATCCATGTTCTTTTAACACTTTAAATTTGGTTTTAACTTGAATTATAATTACTCAACAGGGGCCCCTAGTATATATATAATATAAAATAAAATAATATGATTTAAGTCAATTTTCAATATTTATAGTTTTCAGTTTTTTTTTAATGTTCATTTTATATAATTATGTTTAATTTTAGTTTTAGATGTATATTGTTTTCTTCTTATTAGCCTTAGTCAACTATAATTGTACTGAATTTCACACATATTTAATTTTGACTGTAAAACACTCTATTCGTGCTTTAGCTCTCTTGAGTTCAAAAATGAAATAAACAAAAATAAAAAAAATAAATATATTCAGTTGAAATCTGTAGAACAAGAAATTAAAAGAATAGTTTAAACTCACAAAATTATTTTGTAATAAATAAAAGACAAATAAAAGATTTTGAAAACCAAAAAAGAAGAACGCCAGAGTGAAATTATTTATTAATTCTTCAAAGACTAGATTAAAATAGAATAAGGATTTTGGTTTAGTGAAAATAGAGTCCCATAAGCTATGTCAAGCCACCAGGATGCCCATTTTGTATTTTAAATGAATCTCACCATCCTTAAAATAGTATAAAAAAGCGCATTTGATACTATACAAATCATATCTTGAGACTGATTAAACAATAATTGTTTGTCTAGACAAAATTAATTTATTTATTTAATTTTTTTTTTAAATATTCAAATCCGATTTTAAATTCAGTAGATACCATATAATTAAATCCAGCTACAAAAATTTAAAATTATTAAAAAAAAAATTGTTTTACACTCAAAGGAGGTATTAAAATTCTTTGTTAAAATCAGTGAAAAATTATTCAAAAATGCAAAATTTCAATTTGATTGTAAAACTTCAAAAGAAAATCCAGTCTTAAAACTTCAATTTTATTTATGTGTGTATGTATGCATGTAGGTAAGAGTATATAGAATGATTTCTTAATTAGTTATGGCTAGGTTAAAAAGCTTAAGGCATTTTTTTTTTTTAAAACCGATTCAAGAGATTTCTTTAATTAATTTAATTTTTTTTTTTTTTCAAAATAAAAATAAAAAAACATTTAATTAATTCTGACATTTGATTAGATATGCCTTACCTAATTATTTAAAGAAAAAATTAAAAATTAAAGTCTAGAATAAGACTATTGTGTAGTTTTATTGTGATTGAGTTTTGACTTTTGATTGTTTTTTTTTTGGTTAAGTTATTTTTGTATTAAATTATTTTTGTAATAATTGTGAAAAGCAGTATTTAAACTACTAAAGTTGTTTGACGGCTTTGTTGAAATTTGGATGAAACAATTAAGTCCTTAGGTCTTTTTTTCAATTGTGAATGTGTACAAATTTGAATTATGTCTGAACTACATAATCGCAGAAATATAATTGTATTTTATCATATAAGCATTTAGTTTAGAATAGGCTTTAATATCAGTTAAGAACAGTTATAGTTGATAAAGCTATACAGATTGATTTCAAGGATGAAATTTAATAAGCAGTAAGTTATGGAAATTCGTTTATTGTCAGAACTTCTAGAATGTGGAATCGCATTCCAGTACAAGCATTCGCAAGAAGGGATAGTTTTTATATGTGTTTGAATTACAAAAATTCAAAGTAAACACCAATAACATAGTTCACAACTCCCCGCCGAGTTTCCTTCTTTCTCTTTTTTTGTTTCTAAATCTATTTCGTCTTTTCCAAAAGCCAACGGTACGAAGAATTTCTATGGCCTACGTGTTGCCTAACCTATACTTATAAAAAGGAAGTGTGTCTGTTTGTTTGTTTGTTGGCTGTACATTCCCACAATTTTAAAGATAGAGTTTTGAAATTCTGCACAGTTATTCACGGTGAAAAAAAGAACCGGACGCGGTACGTTACACAGTCATCAAATGACAGATTTGGTGAGCTGCCATACAACTCCTAGCACCTATCAGGAATCTTTCAAAAACCAAAGGTGTTACAGATCTGAAAATTTACAGTTGGGTACTCTTTCCCAAATAAAGAAATACGATCGATTTCGAAAATTTGGACTGGTTCGGGTTGCTGCCGTACAACTCCAAGTGCATCCCAGGAATATTTCAAAAACCAACTGTATTACAGGCATGAAAATTTGAACATAGATTCTCTTTAAAAAAGAAATACGACTACATTCAAAATACTCGATAAATTTGAAATCAGCTAGAAATTTTATTAAGTCACTGATGTACATTTTTCAACTACGGTAGGTATTCTTCTTTCGTGGTTTGGGGTTTTTTTCTAATTTAAAACGGAAGTGGCCCTAATATGTTGAGGCCGGCATGTAGGCTTTTAGCCCTTTATGCCCTCCTCCACCCTTAACTTATTCGACCCTTTTGATAAAGACCAATAGGTTTGTGGGTTCTATCTTTCATTCTTTCATTTTGAAAATTTTTTTTATTTAGTTCAGATTCCTCTGGATACCGAAGCGTGAAATATTCAAGTTTGCTAAATTTGGTCCTGTTTGCAATTACTTTTTTTTCATTATTCGTAATAATACTTCCTCATTAGTTACTCTATCCTTCCGTCGAATTGATTTTCAACAATTTTCAGTAGGCTTCTAATTTCTTCGAAGGCTTCTAATTTCTTCCAGGGACACTTCCAAAAGTGTTAAGGCTTCAATTCCATGTAAATGTATCACTCTAGAGCTCTGATTAGTAGTTGCAAATTTAATTCGTAATTGCAGAGCTCTTTTTTTTATTTCTATGAACACCGTTTCTGGCCTTTTCGATCCTAATTTTAATGTATTTCTTTTTTTTTTGTATTTTGCTTCAGCACGCAATCGTTTAATTTAGTCGGTAGAGAATTCACCAGTTGTTGTAGTTCTTTATCTGTGTTTGCTTTGACACCCTTTAGTTTTACTCATCCTCTAATTTAGCTGATTAACAACATGACCTTGGCTAGACTATGTAGAGTGAATGGCAGAAAATTCTCCAGCTAGAAAACTCTTTTAGTCCAAACCCTGAAGAACGGGTCGTTGATGTGACCATATATTCGTTGGCTAGATGAACTATGAAAAAACTTTATAATCCCAACTAGAGAAAATCTGTTCGTAATCGCAGTTATAGGGCGGATAATATTACGCCATTCCTTTACGACATTCAAAGTTTGTAGCGCTCAGCAAATAAGTAAGTAAAGATGTCGGATTGAACAATACTGTTGCTTTGCGCTAAATCAACAAAGTAATCGAATATTTAACTAACTTGCCAATAACAGAAGTAAACGAGCTCTCCGTGGACTCAAATCTCCTTATGTTTCGAAAGACTAACCGCTAAAGGCGATTTATAAGTGTAAGAATAACAAAACATTACGATCAACATGAACATTCAAATTCAAAATGTGAGTGGTGATATCTAGATGATAAGTTATAGTGTAAGCTACAAAATACGAATGAATGTGACCGTTTGATAGTGTTGCTATTGTATTTTTAACATTTGTTATATTAATGTATACAGTATACACCTATATGTATATGTAAATTAAATACCTATATGTATAGATATAGATTTAATGCAGATGCATCGGATATTGTATTTCTTACTCCAAAGGGGTGCAGAATGGATCAAATTGTGTACGCTATTTACCACTTACCGAAATTACACCTTGAATTAATGAATTTATTTTATTTAGATATGTTTTATGATTGCCATGTTTACAAACTGATCAACGAGAATTCAAGCATACTCAAATCCTGTAATCATCTAGATTTAAAAAAAATAAGAAAAAAAGGAATTAGGGGAACGTAAAAAGTAGTTTGAGTTTGTTTCAAACCATATCATACCACAAAAGAACCTGAGTTATTTGGATCGTATCAAAAAGGAATTTAGTTATTAAAGGTATTATTAATTAACTTTTTTGAACATTTTTTAAGCTTAAGATTTACAAAACTTATATTTTTGGTCATCTTTGTAGTCCATTTCCACTAAAAAAAAAGGTTACCATTTTTTCATTTTGATTTTGTTGTTTCTGTTATTAATTTTGTTTGGTTGAAAAATAGAAAATTATCCAATAAACTCCGCAAAATATATTTTTTTTTATTTGGCTTCTATTTTACAAATCTGTGCACAACAACTGTAATGTATAAAAATCAAAAGAAAAAAATACGGAGACACATACTGTTGTGTATTTGTATGGTTAAGAATTCATAAATGCAGACATTTTGGTACCCAGCATTAAAATTTCAAAAATGACAAGAACTGACATAGGATGACGTTTGTTTTTTTCTTCTTTTTTTTCTTTCTTTGATTTGTTGAAGTTACAAGAAAGAACATAAATTTCGTTTGTAGACAATTTTATGGCGTTGTATATTTTTCAATGTTTCAAAAGAAACAAAACTACATGTACATTATGTACGAGTACATGTATGTAATTTTGTACGACTAAAACAAGTTTTAACGGTATTATTGTTTATAGTTTTATTTTATTACTGTATTACTGAGGTAAGCCAAAAAGTTGTTGGTAACTGAAGAAAAAAGAGAAAGTATTTTCTTTTTTAAATTTTAATTGTTGTTAGGTTGTTTGGTCTAGACTAGATATTCAATGGTGGGTTATATTTATAGTTTTTGTTCTTTACTACCAATATTTTTTAAGTGATTATAAAAATAATATTTGTATTATAATTTTATTAACTGCGAATTTGGTTTAGTTTTTATAACTGACATATTACTTTTTTTTTAAAATCTATATATGAGTCTCAAAAGTATTCAATTCCAAACTAGGGGTTGCCTAACTGCTTGGACTCGGTAAGATTCGATGAATTTTCCTGGCCGAAGCATTTTCTTCTATTCGCTCTACGTGGCCCACCCAGTGAAGACATCCTAGTTTTATTTTTTTAACTTGTTCCATGTCGTTAAACAGTTTGCTGACTGATACATTGCAGTGGTACCTACACTCTATTTAATTTATTTAATTGTTAAATTTTTCAAAGTGCTAATAATCTAACGGTATCCTATGCTTTACGTTAACATTTAACAATATTTATTTCTTTATTTTATTTATTTCATTATGTACGGATTCCGGGTTGTTCAGAGCATGCGTATCAGATTTTTAAAAGAAGGAGAAGCCGTTATTTTAAAATTAAAAAAAAATTATTAACTAAATCGCGAGTGCTCTGTCGATTGGTGATATTTTAAATTTCCGGGAAAAGGACAGAAAAAGGATTTTTTAAGCTCAAAATTTGCCTAAACTGGCCGAAATCGAGATTTTGAAATGAGAAGAGTTACTTTTTTATGCCAATTCGGATTCTACGTTAAAACATTTTATTTTTATCAATTTTAAAGAAAAATGCTGAGAAAAAAAATGTTTAACATAAGGTGATTATTTTTTAACATAGAATCCGAACTTTCATGAAAAAGTACCCCTTGCCATTTTAAAATCTCGATTTCAGCTAATTTTGGCGATTTTTGGTCTTAAAAACCCGATTTTCAGACCTTTCCCGGGAGTTGAAAATATCACCAATCGATAGATCACCCTCGATTAATTTAAATTTTAAAATAACGGTTCTTTCCTCTCTTAAAAAGCTGATACGTATGCTCTGGAACACCCAGTACATAAGACGGTAAGTCTCTACAAGAGTGTACGATAAAACATATTGTAAATTCATTGGCCTTAAATGATACTTAATCTATGGAAATTAACAGTAAAGCAAGAGAAAAACATAAAAAATTATTAATTTAAAATTCATATAAAATTTTTGAATGCAAAATTTCATATCCCAACAAAAACCCCTTCTAAGCATAACAGACATACAAAAATTATTTCAAATAATCATTCTCAGTTTTAATATTAATGATGGCTACAACTTTTCTTTAAATTACACCCCTTACACAATTTGAAATTGCATAACTCACACCTGAGAACATTTGGCAAAGAATTCTATAATGCCACTGCCCTATAAAGAGGGATAGATGTCTTAATCTCCCAAAGTACTTTAGAAAAATTAAGCTTGGACTTCGTAGGGATCTACCATTAGCTATTTTCTCATGGAGATATTGTGGCGTATTTTTTGATAGAATATTTCTGATAAAGCATGTTTATTTATATTTCAGATAATTTTCAAATGGGCAATCAAGTATCGGTAAGAAAACAACAGAATTGGGTTATGAAATTGTCCTTGCTACTTCGTTGGATTTTTCTATTTTAATGCTCTCCTACGAATTATGCTATATAAAGATTATATTGACAATAGTAAACTAAATTTGTAATGAGATTGAACAGGTATGAACAGTTGGCTATATTTTTGTATCAATAGGATCAATTTACACGCTGGGCGGTATAGTAGGTAGAGACCTCTCTATCAACCGAAAAGATCCAGGTTTAATTCCCGACGAAGCAAAAAAAATGCTTTCTGGGTTTTTCGACCTGGTTCAGTACTCTTTGCCATTGGGATAAAATGAATGAAATGGCACAAATAATTGAGATATTTTAAATGACTTCATAAGCCAGAAATTTGATAAATAAATAATTGAAAAATATTGTGGTATAAACTTACAGTGCCGTGCTTTATTTAAGTACTAAAAGATGATTCTACCTAAGTTACTGTCAAGCATAACATATAAAAAAGAGTTTTTATTATCAGTCACCATAGTTTTGATAATATAATGTTGGTAACTGATTTAAACATTGTCAACACTGAATAATAAACTCTTGAGCAGTGATTTATCATTACCCCTGGGGTAATAATTTAAATACTTATTCAACTTCAGTATGAAAGTTTTTTTCTTGTTACCTTATAGCTTTTCTATATATAAGACTATAACAGTTGTGTCGGTATTTGTGTATTGTAAGACTAAAATAGTCTTATTCTAGCCAATTATATTTGTATCTCTTGAGGATATTAAAAGCAAGTTTTTTATAAAATTACCTAAAATTCTTCAGCCTTACCTGTTCTTATTTTGTTCGGACATAAGTCAGATTTACTCTCATGTTAGATGTCATCTCTTTGAGTGGAAAGTCGTATGTAATATTATTGTATATGTACATATACGATTTCAATCCATATAAGAATGCTATAAGAAGGCTAAAATGTAATAACATATTTTTGACAGTAATGCTCTCAACTTTAGTAAGACATACATTAAGTTTTTTTTTGTTTTTGTCATTCTCTATGTGTATGTACTTTGAAATTATAGTTGTTCAAATTGTATCCTTTACAATCTTATATTGCAAAAATAAATGTAAGTACATATTTATAAATACAGGGTCTCTTAAAAATAAATTGAGACCCGTGGCTGGTATAAATGAATTCAAACAATACATTCAAAAATATTTTAATTTTATTTTGATAGCGATTTAATGTTGAAAATAGGGAGGCCGAGAAAAACATCGAAAATGACCGTCTTGGCCGAAGCAAGTACCAAATAAAGAACGTTACCACAATTTAAGAGGTTAGCGCAGATAGGACCCGATGGAATTATTTTTATTCCTCTTAATACCTCACGGGTGGGGTTACAGTACAACGATGATGTTGATATTTTAATTGAAGTCGGGATTCTTACACTAATATTTTTACGATTACAAATATCAATATTTTAAAAGCAACATACTTCATGAAATATTACTAAACTAGCGTTAACGGATTTATTTTGATTTTGGAGTTCGAAAATAATCATAAGCATGTTGTTTTTTTTTTTTTTGATTTCCCAATGAAACATTACAACAATCTGTCTCTGAAGGAGACATTCGGTAGTTTATATGACATTTTTTATGCAGGTAAATTGCACTAACTAGCGGATGAGATAACCCAGTGGTCAACCACCCATGATGCCAACATTATACTCCATTGTTTTTCTTGGCCCCCATTTGATTGTTCCTATTGTCTACTGGGTAGCTGCAGGATGCTAGGAAGCTTAAGGCGACTTATATCACTTGCAGCCAACAAGCTGCTTGCCAGTCTGTTTGGATGTGCAGCTAATCTTATTTGGTACTTTTCGCTTATATTTCTAATCTCTTTTTTAATGGTTCTCACCTACAAATCACGATGTATGACATCATTATTGACAAACCAAGGCTCGTCAACTATCAATCTTAATAGCTTTGATTGGAAACGCTGTAATATTGCAATATTTGAGTTGATTGCTACTCCCCACAGATGGATTCCGTAGGTCCATATCGGTTTCTAGACAGCTTTACAAATCAGTAGCTTGTTTTCCAATGACAACGGCGAATTGCGGCCAATCATCTAATACAATTTTCTTAGCTTCAAGCCCACATGCTTTCTTTTGTTATGAATATGGATTTTCCATGTGAGTCTCCTGTGATATGTGTTGATTTTGCTTCATTCACCCTAATTCCCCACTTTTTTAGTAATTACTGAACTTTGTTTATGCTGTGTTGCAGAATCTCTGAAGCATGCACTGGGTTACTGGTATCATCAGCGAAAGTGGCAGTGGTTTTTTTATTAGTTGTTGGTAAGTCTGCAGTGTAAATGAGATATAAGATGAGGATCTAAGACGCTGCACTTTGATATGCATTCTTTCGATGCATTCTTTCGATAAGACGCAACCGCAGCAATAAATAATAGTTCTGTAGTAACATTTTTTTAAGTTTATACAGCAATCCTTCATGCCAGACTTTATCCAATGCTTGACTAATATCTAGAAATAAACAGTACTTTTTTTCCTCTAGACTTAACTCGATCACATCTACTATTCTATGTATTTGCTCGATAGTTGCATGTTCGTTCGTTTCCGAATTGATGCTCTGGAACAATTTTGCTTTTTTCCAAAATCGGTTTTAATCTTTCCAAGAATAGTCTTTCAAATAGTTTTGAACTATAAGCAAATATTCTTGTCTTCAAAATTAAGAGACCGATTCAGAGACTACAAAACAACACAATTTGCCTGTTGGTGTTGATAGAAACAGCAAATCTGTATTTAGTATTTCAGACAGTTTTAAGTTTTATCGAAGAGACCGAATTCAATTCATCTAAAAATAAAGACAGCTGAAAAATTCGATTAGAACAGAATGCAAGAACCAAAAAACTGAAGGTTACAATACCACGCATTATGATTAATTTTCAATTCAGAATATTAGATTAAACGGATGAGGCCTATTGCAAAGCCTTCTTTCGTTACCCCTGTACCCAAGCACTACGTGTTTACATACATAATATTGTTTACTTAAATGCTTTTATGTTTTTTTTGACCATATTTTGAATCTCTACAAGAGAAAAAAGTAAAGAATAGAAAAAACAAAAGACAAAAGTACTCCTCTTCAAAATACTAAACATTATTTTCTTTAGATTTTGATGTATATATACAAATACTGTTTGTATATAAATAGGTATATATGAGTTAATATTAAGTCATGTAATGTACATGCAATAAATAGATCTTCGGTTATATCTCGCTTTTTCTCTGTCGTTCCCTATAACATAAACTTAATATATTTTTTCTCAGTTTTATTGCTCCATTTCTATTCTATACTTTCTACCATTATTTCTAATTTACGGGTTCTTGTTCTGAAAGAACAAAAAAGAACAAAAAAATATATATATATATATAATCTGGTACCTTACTGTTCTTATATAATTTTATAAAAAACGAGAAAAACCAAAAATTCTCAACATTGAAATGAAACAAAAGAACCAATTCTAAATATTTGTGTTTGTAGAAAAGCACAACAACAACAACAGCAGCAGCAGTCGGAAAAACCAATTGTAGAAGACCAGTAATATAAAAGTAAAGTAGAGTTGCTAAGTAAATAATCATAACGAAATAAAAATAAACAATAAAAATATTTTTAAGAAAGAAAAAAAAAACAACAACAACAGCTGATGATTGTGTGAAATTTATTTGGGAGAACCAACGAAACATTACTGAAAATAAAAAAATAACAATAATAAAACAAAAAACAAACATTGTGGAAACAGATGACATCGAACGTGTGCTTTTGTATAGGAAAATTTTTCGTTTAATAAAAATAATATGTAACAATAATTATATACATACATACGTACATTAACGAGCACATTATTTATGTTAGTAAGGTTGTTCCTTAACCCTTATAGGCTAGTATTAATTTTGATTTATTAGATAAATATGTTTTTTTTGTTGTTGGACAATTCTTATGATATTTTAAGCCGCTGATTACATAAATTAGTCAATAAATTATAGTTACAAATTATTCATTATTGGAGAGTATAGAATGTATTAAAAATTATTTATCTCCGATTCTGGAGAGTATGGAAAATTATAGTTTTTAGTGAACAGCTTAATTCTGACTCGCTTTAAAAGGCTTACTATCTTCCCATGTTTTTTTTTAGTACCATTGACTAGATCAAAAATACAGTTTGTATATTGCATATGGTACTGGAATTGATTTTTGAAGAGGCTTAAGTGAATTTAGATATCAATTATTATATTTATGGTAGGAAAGTGCTTTTGTGTAGAATAAATTATTTTCGGTAACTAGGAGCTTTTTAATATCATTATTTTATATTTATTTTTTTGTTATTAGTTACTAACAAATCATTTTTTGACAGTTTTGATAACCAAACCATATATTTCTAAATAGTTTTTATGAAAGTTGAGTTTGTTGACTGATGTTTAGACCAGACCAGATCAGATGACATAAACATTATACCATGTCAGTTGACGAAAATGCCTCTAAATTCTTGGAATTCTTAAGCCAAAGTTGAAAATATGTTATATGTTCCACAGCTAGTTTTCGATATTTGACTATAACTCATTTTATATTATTTGTTTTGCTCTTTAGGGTCGATTTCTTTTAAAACAATTTGTTTTACTGGTAATACTTTGTAAAATAATATTATAGAAAAGGATATTTAATTATATATAATTATATATAAATGTGCATATTAATTTTATTATATTATACTAGGGGCACCTGTGGGTTAATTATAATTCAAGTTAAAGCCATATTTCTGTGGTCGAAATCAATAACCGCTTATGTCGAGATAAGAAGGAATTGAGTTATTAACACCATTATGTTCGTCTTATTGCCTTTCATATACACACAAAAATTGAAGTATTAACCTCTATTAGACTTCAAGATATTTAAGAAAACATAATCGCTTAAGTCATTAATATAGCAATTTACACATACAATAAAAGCGTAAGATGACTTAAGAATTATAATAGAGACTTTGTTTTTTACACAATTTAAGTTTATATCGACCTAAGTTGTTATTGCATATCGCTTATAATAACATACATTCACCATATATATGAACTTCAACAAAAACTTATATCGAATTAAGCGTTTATTGCTTTTCGAAAATAATATTTTATGAAAAATTATTTAGAGTTAAGCACTTATTGTATTTTAAAAGTACTGCCGTTTGGAAACTTATGTCAAAATAAGTTAATAAACTCAATTTAATACTGAGAAAACGAAATTATGACATATGTAATAATTGTAACAAAGATTTATATCGACTTTAGAATATTAAATAAAATTTTGCTGTTTTTTTATAACCGCTTATAGCCTTTTTTCTTTAATAACTTCTTTAATATTATTCCTTTTAATTTTAAACCTACATCTAAACCTAAACCTAAAACAATATAAACTTATTTATCTTTAAAAAACCTTTCTTTTGATAAAAGTTTTTATTTAATAACTGTCCAAATTTTTTTTAGAAACATGTTTAAATTTTGCAAATTTTTCAAATTGCAATTACACGAAACAGTGATTTTCGACCTAAGCGGTTATTGATTTTGACTACAGATTTAACGTTTTTTGCTTTAAAAAACGAAATAATTTAGTTTTTTTTAAACTAGTTTTTCACTTCGAAATTCAACGTAAAGTTTTACTAATTAACCCTTATTTTGAAATCTATATATTATAGTACTCATCAAATTTACATTTCAACAAAAGAGGAAGTGAGAATATTTGCATTACAACAAATGGAAATGTTTCCAATCAATCCATAAGCGCACTTTTTTCCCCTTTATTTCAATAAAAAAATGTAAATACCCAAAATTTATACAAACAAAAAATTTTTTTAAAAAGACGTAATCATAACAAAATTATTTACAAAAATAATAAAAATGCAACTAGAGCTTGAAATAAAAATAAATAATTTTATTAAGAAAATCTAAAAGTTTTTTGGTTGGCACTTGGTGAAACATAATTTTTATAAATTAATACAAAATTTATTTATTTATTAATATTTAATTAAATTAAATAAAAAAAAAAATAAAACACTTGTTGTTGTTTCACTAAAAGTGAAAGTGTTTAGTGAAACAATAACAAGTGTTTTATTTTTTTATGTAATTTAACTAAATATTAATAAATAAATAAATTTAGTTTTTTTTTCAAATAATTTTATACAAATTTTGTGATAACACAATTTTATTGGCCTTATGATTTTATATTGTGTATTTAACTTATTTATATATTTAGAGCTCATTAAAGAAAAGAGAAATGAAATTAGAAGATGTTTAATGCGCAAGTCCCTAAATGCTTGCCTATTACATATTGCTATGAAACATGACACTTCTTCTGTCAATGGGGCTATAATAATAACAATAATATGGTTCTCTACAACTGATAGCCACTCTCTAACTATTTATGCTGAGTAGGGAAGATGATTCAAATGTAATCAAATCAAGCAATTTCAGTATGTGTCAATTAAGTCAAGTAATGTCAGTCTGGGTCATCCATATGACCTATTTCCATAAACTTTTCTATAGAGATCTTTCAGGGAATGTATTTCCCAGGCATGCGCTTTCAATATCCCGCCCATCTTAGTTTGTTGAATACTTATATACCGCGATAGATCTTGTTCTATATTTGTTTGGTATAATTGCACAATTCAAGTTTTATCTTAATCTCCAATCATTATTTTAAAAAATCGGACCCGCAATGCATTTTAAATTTTTTCTTTTTCGAATCTGTTCAGTTTATCTTTTTTTAGCAGATTCCTAATTTTCACTGTCATAGCTAATTGACGGGTAGATAAGCGTTATGTTATATTAGATTGAATTTGGATCTTCTGATGTATCTAAAAAAATTTAAATTGAGAAAGAGGCTATATTCGGTTGCAAAATTCGGTTATTAATTTATTTTGTCTATCTTCTAAATTCATGTTTATTCCAGAAATCTCATACAATTTCTCGCACCAACATAACACAGCCCATAAATGTATAGCCCAGCTATTTGAATCTTTTCTACACCTCAATATTATGGTCGATCATTGCTAGATTACCGATTTTACACCATTGCTTTTGTTTTAAAGTATGACACTACAATATCAGAAAAATTAACAAAACCATATTTTTGCTTATTTACAATAAAATAACGTTGGCAAGACGTTAAGTGGTAAATAAATGCCCCCTAGAGAGTAGAACAGAATGTGTCATTGTCGCTGTCGTCTAAACCAAAATTCAAAAACATGTTCTTTATATTTTATCACATTCTTGGTGTCGGTGTCACTATTGTCACTATCGGTGTCGTCGTATTTTAATTTGAATTTAAAATTATTAAAATTAAAAATGACGTTTAAAATTATTAATAATTATTGTCCGCATTTTGTATAACATTCAACTAACACTACATCATTCATTGTTTATAGCCATACGAAAATGATTAAAGTAGTTAATAAAAGTTAAAAAAAAAAAGTGAAATTATTTAGAATACAACAAAAGCAATTAGAAATTAGGGAAACATCGTAAAAAAATATTTAAATAAAGAAAAAATATCATTGCGACATATTGTGTTTGTTTCAGAAACGACAACAACAGTGATAGCGCAAGATTTGCGAAAAACTCAACGAGACATTTTTTTTAACCCTTTATTGCAAAACTATCACCCCTAGTAACAACTGCTTATGACAGACTACCTATATCGTTTTAAAATATGAATGACATAATGTCATTCGTTATTAATCAATATAAGACGCTATTTGAGTCGACTGATCAAATTTAATTTTAAATCTGAGTTCCAATATTTTTCAATGCATTATGATTATCAAAATTTATTTCGTAATACCAATTTATTTTATCAAAAATCTTGCAAATTTTTTTTTTATTATAAAAAAATCTGAATTTGAAACCACAAAAAACTTTTGTTTTTGAAATATTGTTAATTTTTACGGAAGTGGAAAATTGTCAGTTCCTTAAATTATTTGTAAGAAAAATAAAATAAAAGAAAAATTATAAACAATTTAAATTCTGATATATACATACATTATTTGTCTTTTATTAGTTGTGTATATAACTGTAATAATTTGTATAGGTATTTTTTTTTTTATTTTTATCGAATAATCTTTAAAGAAAACTTGAAGTGGACTGGACACAGAATATTCATGAGAACAAAAAGAAAAACAAAAACACTGTTCTATTACGCCTCTGTGGAATTTCAAGTAAATGTTTTTTTTCTTTTTGTTTGTTTTGTTTTTTTTTTAATAGCATTGGACTCTAAAATGGACAGATTTCAAAATTTTATGTTTTACAATATTTTTATTTTTTTATTTTAATGTATTCAAGAAGCCAAATATACTATATCTAGAATTTTGATGATGTCTGTCAAGCACGTGCAGTGCCCTCTGTTTATTTTATTAATTTTTATTTATGGTCCAGATACAGGCGTACGTACATTATGTATTTATTTCCCTTTTTTAGTTCATCATCATATCAAGTACCCAAGAAGAACAAGTGCTACAAAGAATGAGTATTATAAATTGAAAAATCCACTTGAATAAAAAATATGAAATGAAATTTTTATTCACAATTTAAGAATATTGCAAAATAGAAAAAAAGTGGATTGAAATGAAATATTTTAAAAATTATTAATAAAAAAAGCAGAAAAAAACATTGAATTAATGGTTCTGATAAGATTGAAAAAATAAAAAAAAAAATTTAATAAAGCTATGTTATTTTTGTTAAAATGTTCAATAAATGTAAAGTACTTGAGACTTTTAGATCAAGTATAGAGATTGAATTGATCTTATGCTTGGAATTGAGTACATTATGTATATCATATATATATAATAGACATAAAATTCTTTTCTCTTTCTTTTGAATAAATAAAAGCGAGATTAAAGGAAAAATTTTGTGTTGAAAAAAATTATATTAATCTTTAAAAATGATTTAAAATTTATAAAAAATGAGAGTAAAATTATAGTATTTTTTATTTGGGTAATTTAGGACATGCAATTTAATTGAAATTATAGGTTTGCATTCATAGGATACATTGATTTTTCATTGAACTGGTATTGAAGTGTTGTTAAATGGCTTAGACCAAATAAAAACAAGATTGCATAATTTGTAGCCACTTGTACGGAATCAAATATGTCGTCTTAAACGGCTATGGAAAATCATTTGTAGTTAAATTTTCCGGAATGTGGAATCATATTTTAACGAGCGTGGTTCCACAATGCAAAAATATATCCTATTATATTTATATATAAAAATATATATAATTATATACATATATAAATATAATAATTAAAAACTTCAAAAGTTCAAGAGAATAATGTAATAATTTCATTTAAAATGTCCCTGCTAACTATAAGTAAATTTTACTTTGAGATACTGTAGTTATTCCAAAAAATGTGAAAAGACAAGTCCCAAAAAAATCAAATATTCAAAATTAAAATTGCACTTTATTGACAATTCTATTATATCAGTATTGCTGCTCTTTCCAGAATATTTAGACTTTTGGAATTTTCTTTTTGGGTATTCTGTAAATTATATTTTAAAATGGGAATTTTGTTTTTTTGGAATATTGTACGCATCTGAAAATTGTTTTTTAAAAATTGTGTTTTTACATTTTTTGAATAACGATACTTCCCCATAATGCTTTTCGTTTTCTAATTGCTCACTAATCCAGACTATTTCATTTGTGTGTTTTTTAAAATAAAATGTAATGTTTGGATAAACAAAAAAAAAAAAAAAAAATGAAAAAAATACAATTTTTGATTGATTGTAAACATTTCTATTGTTTTTATTTACCTCGGAATAAGTATAAAAATGCTTATTTGAAGTGTAAAACCATGTTCTGTTATGGATATGAGCCTCTACTTGTTATGTTATTTAGGCAACTAAGTTTTAAGGTTTAAGGTTTTAGTATTAATCAGATAATTAGATTTTAGTATTGTTCAGGCAGTTGTACAGGACTCAATGTATTTTGTAAATGATGTAAAAAACCAAATAGCAGGTTTCAAACGATACCTTAATACACGAATATTAAATAAAACAAATATTTTTATTACTTAATTTGTAATAAAAAAAATGTAAATCTCTCCATGTTGCTTTAAGACTATTGTATATTATAAAGATAATAACGGTTGATTTTTTCAGTATATAATTTTATATATATTTCAAAATGACTTAATTATTAATTAAATTATATGAATATTTAAAAAAAAAAAAAAAAAAAAAAAAAGACTTATAAAACTTTCGATAGAGAAAACTGTTGTAATTTGTTCTTGGACCATTTTATTCAGTGATTAACCTCATATCTGGCTAAATAGTTACGTTGTTCGATAACGTTGTTGTAATATGGAATATGGAATGAAAATAATCTTGAAGATATATTTCATATTCAAAAATGTACAGTTTTTAAATATCGTTGGTTTTTACTTGTTTGAAAATTAGACGGAAGTGAATATTACTGTCAATTATGATAGTTTCATATCCACGATAAGTGATTATTTGTTTTCAAATTTACTTTAGATTGGTCTGTAACACATTTGGTTTTAACAAAGTGGTGCTAAGTGCCATACAAAAACCAAAAAAAATACATACAGTAAAATAATACTAGTATTCGCCCGCTTCTCGATATTCAAGGAAGTTTTATATATAAAAAATCGTACTCAATATTTCGTTATAAATTGTTTTCATCATTTCAATTTATCGTGGAGACTGGGTTTTTTTATGGATTTATCTTGGCTCTTCTGAGGGAGATGTTGTATTGGTGTAGGACCTAATGACCATATCCCAAGGAAAGTTGGAGCTGCTAGCTTTCCAAGGATATATATCTTTAGTGACGTATCTTATCCTTTAAGGACGAAAAGGACATTTGAAAGTATCCTTGTTGTTTTGATGTTTTTGTATAAAATTCGTTATATCTGTAAATGCATAAAATATATATATATATTCAGTTACATATTCTAGAAAGATAACGGTCTGGAGCATATTTTAACATTTATTTGATGATGACTGAGGTCTTACGCCGGTACAACATCTCCATCAGAATCACCTTTATTTTAAACACAACCTCAAAGGTAGTAATAATTTGTTTAAAAAAAAAATTAAATTTATATCAGGGATGTTGTTGCGGCAATTTGATAAATAAAATTTTTTGTATGTTAATATGACTTGAAATGAATTAAAATTTCTAATTGAAAATTAAAAAAATTGGAAAAATTATTTATTTTCGCTACGTCTCTTTTCAAATATCCATCATTTAATAGAATAATAATAGGAATCGATTTTGAAAGAGTTCAAACATTTTTTACGTACTTTTTTTAATTTACAGATTAAATATAATGATTTAAATAAAAAGAAATGAACCCAAATTCAATTTATAATTATTTTATTTCGATTTAAAATTCTATAACTCTAAACGAAATAATACCCTTCAAATAAAATGTATAAAAAAGGAAAAAAAATCATCCCCATTATTTAAAGCATATTTTATTTTCTTGGCAATTTCAAATGCCTATGATAATATAGGGTTTTGTGGGAAGTTTTGTTATCCATTTTGGTTCCGAAACTGTATATTTTAGTTTCTTGAAATCATTAATTATTTCACAAACTAAGTCTTACTGTATTCTACCCAATATTATTTGTTCCATACAGTCTAGTAGAAGAGACAATTTTTATTTCCCACGAGATAAAGTATTGAGTATCAATAAGGATGTTCAGGTTTCACAATAAATGCTGCATATACTGTAATTGCTAAATATATAGTTGAGATAGTTCAAATTGCAAAATCTATTTAAATATTGATACACAAATTTTTATCTTTATAGCAATTTAAAATTTATTAATATTGCAATACATATTTGCGTAATAATTCATTCCTGTTTTGAAATATATAAAAATCAAAACATCTATCGGGTTGAAACTTTAACTTTAAAGCCCTTTTTGGATTAAAAAATATATTCTAATGCATTAAAATAAATTAAAGCTAAAAAAAAATTTTTTAAATTTTTAATTTTTATATTTTTTTCTATGGTTTAAAGTTTTCTCGCAAGAATTACGTTCTTGCTACAAAAATAGACTGAGTGAAATAAATCTCCTATGAAATAACTACGAGGATAAAAAATTAAAAAATTAAATGAATATTTTATAGAAACTATATTTGATTTAATTTGTATCATAAAATTTAAATAAAAAAAAAAATACGAGCAACCAGCTATTGACAGTGATTTGAAAATAGAAACAAAAGCTTTGAAAATATAATTTGAATAAAACTGAATTGCTGAATAAGCAAGCAAAGTGCACATAGAACATAGTTATAACATTTATTCACAAAATGTATCCTCTAATATTTTTACCAAACCTAAAATCTTTCGGAAATTCGTCAACACAAAAAGAAAATGTGACCAATTCCTAAGTTTCATGAAATTCAATAACTCACAGAGTAATGACCCAAAAGTTATTTCAAAAGACTACTATCAAGAATTTTTTAGTAATTCATATTCTTCTTCTCTTTTCAATATTAACGCCCTAGAGTTCATTCACATGAATGATTTTCCGAAAACCACATTTTTTAGTTTCTAAATACTTAAGAAAACTTAGTGATAACACATCCCCTGGCTCTGATGGTGTCCCTAACATTATCCTAAAAGAATGCTCAAAATCTTTATCCTTAACACCGTCCAAAAACTTTAATCTGTCGATCTCTAACGAAATTTTTCCTTCTTTACGGAAAAAAGCCTTCATTAGACCAGTTCATTAGAAAAATGAGAAAAATGATGTTAGCAACTATCGACCTATTGCGAAATTATCCTGTATTCCCAAAGTATTTCAACAAATCGTTTTTGATCAGCTTTATCATCATTGCACTTGCTTCTTAATTCTAATCCAACACGGTTTTGTTAAACATAAGTTCACAGTAACTAATTTAGTTGAATCTACTGCTATATTTCTTAATAATATGGAAAAAGGCACCGGTGTTATCTACACAGATTTTAGTAAAGCTTTTGATCTTTTGGCACATGGTGTAATCCTATTTAAATTATTAAAATTAGGATTCCCGAAATCATTTGTAAATTGGGTTGAATTCTACCTCATTACTAGAACATATAGTGTACAATTTAGATCTTCTAAATCATCACTATGTGAAGCATATTCCGGTGTTTCTCAATAATCTCCATAACTGATGTTACATCTGTAATTAAAAATTGTAAAGTTCAGTTATACGCTGATGACATGCAAATTTTCAATAAAATTTCTTCCCAAATTGATTCATTCTTACTCCAAACTGACCTTGATAATTTCTTTATTTGGTGTATGAATTATAATCTTCTTTTGAATGTAAAAAAATGTGCAATGGTGACTTATCATTAAATACACACACTTTTCAAATAACTATTTCCTTAACGGACAAGCACTAGATGTTGTTAATTCTTTAAAAGATTTAGGTGTCATTTTTGAAGATAAACTCACATTTAAATTACATTATAATAATATCATCAATGAAGCTAATTCAATGTTAGGTTTTATAAAACGTTGTAATAAGGAATTCAAAGATCTATATATCCTAAAATCCCTTTTTTGTTAGGCTTCAAATAGACTAAACTTAATTCACCTTGCTACTCTGAAGAAAACACGCGAAATTGCCATGTCATCTTCATAACTGGAATAGTTAAAGGAAATATTAACTCCCCTTATATTTCAAACCTTGCCCAGATTAATACTACTAATCGCTTCCGTTCTGCTAACCTTATTTATCACTCATTTCATTGAACCAACTATGAAATGAACGAACCTATACATAGGATGATGATTATGGGTAACAAATAAAAGAACCGTATTGATTTCTCTCTCAAAAGACAGCCTAAAGAAGCTTTTACATTCATTTTAGTTAATTCTGGACTCATCTCTCTATCTTCAATATGCTTATAGTTGCTAATTTTTTCTTAAAGTACTAGCTTTAACCTATAACTATACTTACCAATTCTCAAATATATTTTATTCACATAAATTTAGTACATATAACTCGCTTGAATTAAGCCTGTAAATAAATAAATAAATCAATAAATCATATGCGTTTGATATAATACAGTTTTAATCGGAGGAAGATATGAAATATATTTTCTGTGATTGTACGGTACTATCGAGAGCCTTAAAAAAATTTAGATATAGTTAGGGGAGTATATATATTTGATAATGTAGGTGAAATATTTAAGACATATTTAACAATATTCTAGTTATGGATTAAGTAAAATGGTCCACTTTTTCTTGTGCTTTAAGGGATCTATAGTCACAGACTAGTTGTCTATATTTATTTTAGTGCTTTTTAAATTATAAAACGATGTGATTGTCAGCCTTTTTAACGCTACTATAACTGACAATTTATTCGAATATTGATATTTAATGAACAAATGGTTTTACTTTTAACCTTAAAAATATTCAGTAAATTATTTTATAAGCAAAAATACTAAAATTGTTATAAATTTTGGGAAATTATTTCATATAGCCAGCACTTCTGAGATATATTCATCAGATCTTCATTATATTCGAACTTAGAAAATAAATATATTTTATAAAACATGCTGTAGCCTATAAATGAAATATTTTTAATAACAAAGATTAAAATTACTCTAGGTATGTTTCACTAATTTTACAATTTTTTAATGGTGGTGTAATAATCGGAATTCAATCAAAATATATTAATTAAAATTAGTAAAACATTATTTTTAATCATTATTAGAAAATATAATACTAAAAATTCAATTAATACCTTCTTAAAAAGTTATTAGAATCAAAAACTTAACTTTATAAAATTTTTGCATAAATATTTTTCAATCCATTTTTTAAAGTTTTTAAGATTGAAATTTTTGTTTTTGTTTATAACCAAACTCTAATTTTATATCAATAATATTTTTTATCCTTCTCTTTTTTTCATAACCTAACTTATTTTTATTTCATAAATATAGATAAATTACACACACTATGTATAATTCTATTCGAGCAGTTCTTAAAACAAGATTGCCAGCAAAAAATTTGTAATTCAAATAACTCCATATAATCCGCAATACGGTAATCACCATATTTTAAAAGCACTTCAGTGTAAGATGAATGAATGTACATTGAAATATTGCATAATATTTTTGGTTTTTTACTTTCGCAGGAACCATAAACTACTCCACTATATTTATGTTTTTTTTTTTTGTTTTTTTTTTCTGAGAAATGATTTTAAATTTTTGGCATCTTGCGATGGTGTATATGTATAGAGGGAATTTATTTTGCGTATCCAATTCAATAAATTTGTTAATTCATTTTATGTATGTAATGTACTCATGATGTGTATGCGAAAAATCTTTAGGGGTTTTCGACAATTAAAATTATGTACATATTATATTAATAATAATAGAAATAGGTTACGAGTTCATTTTTGATTTATTATCAAATTTATTTTCATCAAAATAACGTTAATGTATATGATGTTTTGGCAGCAGATAAATACCAATTAAATGGATCAATTTTGAAAGACATATTTTTTAATTTGGAGAACGAAATCGAACTTGCATTTTTTGTTTTGTACATAAAATTTAAATTGGGCCTAATTAAAAATGCGCACTATGATTTTGTAATTTACCATGAAAAGTTTATATTAGAAATTTGGAACGATCCAAGCTTGGATTGTAAATGTTGGATTTAAAAATGATAAGGTTTAGAAGACAAAAGTAATACAAGTCAAAATTGATTGATTTTTTTTTTTTGCTTTATTATTTATTAAAAATTTTTTTTAGTTGTACAATAAAATTTGCAATTATATAAAAAAAATTTTTTGAAAATGTAAAATAATATTTGTTGTATAAGAAAAGTAAGATACGTGTCATTGTTTCATTGAATGATTAAGCCCTTGGCCTGAGCTGTACGCTCACATATTTTGTTAATAATTATGTGTTGAAAGTTAATCAAAAATAGTTAAAAATTTCAAAATAGTAACAATTAGGAATTATCAAATTATCAAATTATTTATTTATTTATATACATAAGCATTTCAACATTTTGTGTTTTTTTTTATTGTTCTGAAATCAATATTTTACGAATCTATAAGCAACTCACTAATTTTTTTCTTGAGCAAGCTAAATGAATTTAAATTTTTTAACTCATCTGTTAGATTATTATATAACTTCAATATGAGATGAACTCACAAGGGATGGTATGAAAATCATGTCAAGAAAATTGTTAAAATTTTTTTTTATTTTCTTGACAGAATCTATCCTAGGTGGTAAAAGTACCATTTCGTACATTAAGTATGGTGTGTTATTTCATATAATAGAATAAATGATGTCTTCGTTACTATTGTTTGATAATGACTGGTTTTTATTTTTCGCTTATAAGGCCGTGAATACATATATCAAACTAAGGAGATCAATATGGAGTTTTATTAAAAAAAAAATTATTTTATTTTATAAAATAACATTATTAACACTATACTTGTGCCTAACGATTACCCAAAAAGGATTTTTAAACTTTTTATATATGCAATATACATATTTTATACAGTACCTACATGGGAATAAAAGGAAAATTGTTTTTAAGGAAATTCAAAAGGATTTAAAATGCTATTTTGATAATAAAAAAATATATGAGACTTTGGCAAGATATTTTACTGTTTCTATACATTATTATTTGATAATGTATCTACATTTTATTATAACATTTTTATTTATTATTATTTTAAGTAAGTAATACAGATTTACTGAAAAAAATATAATGAAATAAGGTGAAAATTGGTTAAATATAAAAATTTATTAAATTATTTAAAATTTGTATAATAAAATATAGTTGTAATTAAAAATTATATAAAATATTATTTAAGAGAATTTTTGGAATTATGGTTATTTAAATAATTATAAATAAAGTAATAATTCATGGGTTAAATAAAAAATTTAATTATATTTAATCTTTAAATTGAAATACAAATAACATCTGAACCATTTCACAACTGGTTTTCATTATTATTCTTGTGAATAATAAATATTTAAAAAGAGACGTGGCGAATACAAATATTTTTTTTTTTAATTGTGTTAATTTTCAATTACAAATTTAAATTTAAAATTTCAGCCCAAGTGTATGTTTAAACCCCATTTTTATTTACATCTGTCTTAATATAAGACACGTAGTAGCTTTCCTTACATTTTGGGTAGAGTATAACTACACAATCATTTTGTTATAGTAATTTTTTCTAATATTCATTTACATTATATTTTTTTTTTTTAAACTTAAAATCTATTTATTAAATCATGTGATCTGTATTTTTTCAGGCTTTTAGGCTTTCAGGTTCTATTTCAAGTTTTGAACCAAGTCATTATTTTATTCATAATTTTTTGTACCCGTTTAGTAGCTGTTTTTAAGCAGTCATGTGAAACAAGTAGAACAGTATCATCTGCAAATGTGGCTAATAATGTATTATGTTTTCTTGGTATTGGAATATCGCCTGTATACGGGAGATATAATACTGGACCCAATACACTGCCTTGCGGTACTCCTGCTTCTATTTTACTTATATTTGAACATTCAGACTTGTATTTAACAAAGAAATAACGATCACTTAAATATCTTTTTATAATTAGGTAATATCCCTTTGGAAAAAATTTTCTCAGTTTATGTAGTAGGTCTTCGTACCAGACTTTGTTGAACGCTTTTGCCATATCTAAAAAGATACCAACACAATACTTTTTATCATCCAGGTCCAGGTATAAACAGCTTATAACATACAAAAATTTTAATTTATTAAATTCCCGCAACCCACCAATTTGTAGAGTTTCTTGTTTTCCTTGCCAGAACTAAATTTTAATTTTTTGTTTTAAATAAATTATTACGTATGATGTTGTTGTCTAAACTAAATCAATAAAATAAAAATTATATAATACCAAGAATAAATAGAATGATGATGGAAAATATTTCAAATTGAAATTGAGTAGGAATTTTTTATCAAACTTCGTATCCAATTTCGAGGAGCAGCGAATACGAGTTGCCCTTTATTTCATGAATATATTATCTATACCCGCGTTTATCACATTATCATATTATATCGTATTATATCATATTATATCCTATAATATATTTTGTTGTCTTTGTTATAGGTTTATCATTCTACTGTGATAAAAGAAGGTATAAATTCAGTTTTGTTTCTGAGTTGCTTTGTAACTATGCATGACCCGGCTATTTTATTTTGTAAGTTGAAAAAAAATTTATTTATACATTCACTGTTCTCACATTTAGACTAAAAATAGTGCGTGTCGATCATGTGTCGAGTTCAGCAGGCATTAAGGTGAACTTTCAACTAGAAAATGTGCAGTTAATTTATTATATTCAATTCAAACAATACAACAGTCATGAAAAATTTTTGAACTTTGAAAGAATTCTGGTTTTTTGATCGTAAAAGATTTTTGTTACGTAATAGTGTTCTTTAGTTGAAATTTCAGCTAGAGTATCTGTTCTTTGAATTGCTTTTAATTTATTACAGTTCCAAAAAGTTACTTGATTTTAAAGCTCTTAAAACGATTAATAAATAAAAATCAATTTATTTTTAACCTTGATTACATTTGTATGTATTAACAAATTTGTTTTTGTTAAAGAGAAAACAGATATTCTTACACTCAATTTACTGTTTCGGCGGTTTAACGAGTGAACTTTCCGGCTGTAATTCGTTAATATTTTTCCAAGCTATTTAATTTATTTTATTTTAAATTTTGCTTTTATTTCATTTTATATTTTTTTACTTAGGTAATCTAACAGTTCATTCCAAAAATCATGCTAAGATTAAACATATTATCACCCGTCAAAAATTAAGCTCTGCCAACATAAACTTGAGTACTACCCTGTCGACAGGTTGTTGAAGTTAAAACCCTTAAAACATATTTTTGGAATGAAATTGGACTACACACTACAATTGCAGTAATTTTATATCAATAATTTTCCTTTAGCGGGTTCAGCTTCTACCATGAGGCACGGGTGGGTAGGTTCTTCTTTGTGTTCTTTGAACTTCTATCTTTCAAAAAATAAAAAAAAAATTACGTAAATAAATTCGATAACCTGAAACCTTAAATACTTTAAATTTTGATGAATTGGAATTAATTTTACCTACTACAGAAGGAGAGATAGATGCAATTGAATAAAAATAACGGTACTTATATGTTTTTTCTAAATATTTTAATAGACAAATTTTTTTTGGAACAATGATGTGAAACGGAAACAAACTCCATTTTATAATTTTGTACAAGAAATAATTGTTAAGTAAATAAAGAAAATTGTAGTATTTAGCACACACTGAAAACTTAGAATATATTGAAATAACATCTATGTATGTAGTTATAAAGTACAAGCCATTGTTTATTTACATTTGTTTGTGAGAAGCAATTTTTTTACCATAATTTGCCTAATTTTGTTCAAAAAAGATTATTTAAATAATATCAACTACAAGATATGGAACATTAAAATTTAGAAGTAAATCAAATTAAATTAACTAAAATTAATACCTCATAAATAAGTACGTACAAAAATGAAAATATATTTTGTTAAATTTAATAATTTTTTTTAATTGATAATCAAAAATTATTATTTCTAAAATTTGAATGGAATCATTTAAATTTGTGCCTTGCTATTATTTTTTTTTTAACACACGCAAGTTAATTTCTTTTTTTATTATTTGTATAATTTATAATAAATTTTCTCAAAATTATTAATTTTAATTAAAATTTACTTAAAGTCATGAAAGTGACAAAAAATATAAGAATATAATTAAAAATTTAATGTAACAACAAAAAAAAAAAAAACAAAAATAAAAAATTTAAAATAATTAAATTTATTTTCTTTACTTAAATTGGCGCATTGAAGCTTTTACTTACAAAATTGTCTATTCAATTTATGATTGTTTGTCTGCTTATTATAGTGTATATATGTGCTGATGTTGTGAACATTGCGTGAATATTATTGTATTATTTATCTTACATCTGATTATACCGGGTGTTCCAGAGAATGCGTATCAGCTTTTTAAGATGGGAAGGAGCCGTTATTTTAAAATTAAAAACAAATTTGTGAACTAAATTGGTTTTTTAAGGTCAAAAATCTCTCAAATTTGCCGAAATCCTGATTTTCAAATGGGAATGGGTAGTTTTATATGCAAATTCAGTTCTACGTCAAAAAATAAGAGTTTTGTTTTAAGTACATTTTTTTTTTGTTTTTTTTTTTTTTTTGAATTTAAGCTATCCCAAAACTGCGATAAAAAATATCATAATATGAAAAAAAAATTTATTTATAAAAATGATTACCATTAATTTTAGTTTACCAAAGGAAAATATGGAGCATTTTTGTTTTATTTTTATTAATTTAAACAAAAATACTGAGAAAACAAAAACAAAATCAATTAAAATAATTTTCTTATTTTTTAATATAGAATCCGAATTTGCATTAAAAAGTACGCCTACCCATTTGAAAATCTAGATATCAGGCAACTTCGGGAATTTTTTGTCTTAAAATCCGATTTGCGGACCTTTCCGGAAATTGGAAATATCACCAATTGATAGAGCACACTCGATTTAGCTAATAAAATTTTAAAATAACGGCTCTTTCCCCTTCTAATAAGCTGATACGCATTCTGTGGAACACCCTGTACATGCAGGCTTAAGTTCGCCTATCTCAACGTGTTCATGTGGAGACAACTAATTTGGTTAATAATTAACAAAGTATGAGCAGAAGAACAAAATCCTTGGAGCTTTCATAACTATGGAAGTTAATAGGTATTTCTACTGGCTAAGACTGAGGGTTAGAATCTTTTTTGTCTTTGCATTACCTTTTAGTTATGTAATTAACACATTACTAATTTAATTATTAACTCAAAATACCAACAATAATGTAAAGTAAATATGTATCATCCCTCATCATAATGCATTCATATTTTTCAGTACATTATACCTACACCTACTGCCATAATTATATTAAAAAAAAAAATTTATTTATTCTCTCAATTCTCATTGTTTCATTCATAATGAATTGTTTTTTGATTATTACTGTTGTTGTTATAATTGAGTTTGTTTTTATAACGTATATTAGTACGAATATTTGAATATGTATAAAGAATTGGGTTTCTATGAATATAAATGCATAGTATTCGGTAACTAAGGCTTCAGACAGCAAAACAAAGCATTAGTCTAAGATAATAAGATGTTTCGTTCACGTGTATACGTGTACACGTTGATTAATACTTTACGTACATATTTAAATTAAAGTCGAAATAAATATAGTAGTGCTCATGAAGGAAGTATGTTGCTTCCGAAATATTGATATTTGCAATTAAATTAAAAGAAAATTATAAAAGTGAATCGAAATATCGATATTTATTTTTTATAAGACTCACTTTTAGGATTTTCTTTTTTATTTAATTGCAAAAATCGATATTTCGGTTTAATATTATTATTATTCAACTATTTTCAAAATTTAACATATCAAAAACACCACAAGGCTAAAATTGTTTTTGAAGAATTTGAGCTTCCGCCTTTTTAAGTGTAACGTGTGTGGTTATTATTATATTGTGTTTTGGTTCAAGTTTTGAAAATAAGTGAAATGAAAAACTTAGGAAACATTCAAATTTCTATCTGAAGAAAATTGCTCAAAATATTGTGAACAGATTACGTTGCAAATATTTATTTTTATTATTTATTTACTAATTTTACTGTATTCGATATACAATGAGACGATTAGTCTCTACAATTTGTTTAATTTAAGTAAGTGTAAGCCTCTGTAGCGAATGATTGTAAATCGATAACTACATACCAATATAAAATTCGTATAAGTGCTTATTTAGCCCATAGTATGCTTGGTTTAAAGTTCGAACTGTTGAGACTTATTGTGGAAGATAAAAATAAAATGATATTATGCATACAACATTTGCATATATATATTACGTGTGTTAATATACATATTATATATTACATACATATTATGCATATTAACACACATACAACAACTATCGATGTCAATTTTCTCAATTATTAATATCAACAAACATAAATGAACGTTAAAATTTTGTAAAGGGTAGGCAGTACAACGATAATGATAAATGAACTTTTGTTTACAAAACTGTGACAAAGGAGAACTATAATAGAATTTTTAAGCGTCCTATTATGAGACTTGAGACTAATTTTTTTATTTCTAAGTTCGTTAAAAATAATCAGATTTATACTTTTAATTATTTGCCGTTAAATCTGATTTTTTTCTTTATGATTTTAATTTCCATTATAATATGCACTTTGTATTACGACAAAATTATTAACATTAATAATATTGTTTGTAGAATATTGCTTTCATTAAATATTTTTTTTATATTGCAAACTATGTTTATGAAAAATATAGAAATTATGTAAACAAAATTCATTAAAACAATTTACTTTTCACCGTCTAAAACACCTGAACATCGCATAACAAAAAAAAACAAAAAAAATAGCAACAATAGAGAAAAATTATTTACATTTTTTTTTTGTTTTTGTTTTGTTTTTGTTTTTATTGTTTTAATATCAGAAATTAAAATCCTATTAAGCCGTTCTCAATTTATACAAAATGGCATACGCGTTTATGATTTTCTTGTTTCTTAATTTTTTTTTTTATTTTGTTTTTAGTTTTTGTTTTTGTTCTAATTCGTTTTGTACCGTTTGGTATGATTGGAACAAGCAATTTTCTTTTGTATGCTTTCATACAATATTGTTGATGTTTTTAATTTTGGTGCCATTCCTTGTTGTCTTTTACGGCTTCAATGTGTTTCTTACATTTTTGTTTATATTTTTTTTTCTGTTTTTTTTTTGTAGAGGTTTGAGTTTGTTTGTCTTATTAATAAAAATGTCTTAGGCACCTTCAGATTTTCTTTCTTTTAAATTTTTGTCTTTGTTTTCATTTATGTATAATTGCTTTTGAACATGCTGTTTTTTTTTTTTTTTTATTTTGTTTTGTTTGTGAAAATCATTATGAAAGGATTTTTGTATGTGTTTATAAGGCATTAAATAGGTAAATTGAAGCGTTCAGAAAATTTATTCATTTCTTATGTATAGTAAATGAATAAAAAAGACAAGGGCTGAATTGAGAATTTGTGCTATTTAAAAACTAACTTGAACATCGTTATTGAGCAGTGAATGAGTAAAAGTATGTCAGGAGTACTAACACATTTCTTATAAACTAGAATAAAAGTTAAAATTATAGACTACTAAACTGGTTATGGGAAGTACTGAAGTATAATTAGGATATATGTACTTCCGGTTTAATTTTCATAATTCACATAACTATGGATACATTGCTGTGAAGGTTCTTTAGAATTAATTGTGTAGAAATAAGCTCTTAAAGCCTCCCTTTGTTTTGATCTGTGTTTACTTGAAGAGAAGCATTATTGGGAAGCATTATTGGGAGGTATTATTGATTTCTAGTGCAATAGAATAAGTGCCACTTGAAATAAGATATTTACAAAAGAGAGAGAAAGTGGTCCAACGAAACTTAAGAGAAATAAAAGTAACCTGGGTATAGGGCTCGGCAACAACGCGTATTGCGGGATTTTGGATTTTGTCAAGGGTGCGTAAACCCATATATTAGAATTAGACTACATTTTGGAAAAAAGTAGGCTTTACATCGAGAAAGAAAACCCAAACATATTTGGCAGCATTCTTAGCTGTATCAAAAAAAAATGCTCATTGCATTGCAATTTTTTGGTTAACACTCAGTTAACAGCATTCCCAAAATATTGAAACTTTCGCATTGTTGTAATATTTCGCTTTAAAATCGTTAAGTTGGAACGGGTTGATCCCTTTTGCATGACTTCAAACAGCTTTGAGTACTGAAAGTGTTGAACTGAACTCTGTATGCATTAACCTGTAGAACTCAACTTTGTTGGCATTATCCTAATCATTTAATTACCCTAACCTATTTTTGTTAGATAATTGATTAAGTGAGCTAGTCATCATGTTTCTTTTTAAGTTGATTGCGGCAGAAGTGACGTTAGATTTGTTTAAAAACCATAGGCTGCCATTAAAGTTCTTATACAAAAAAAATAGTAGTAAAGAGGGTGACAGTTATAACAGATATAAATCGATGCCATAACATAAGCTCAAAAATGGGCTCCTACTGATCCCTACACCACAAATTAAACCGCCACCGTTATAAAAGGTATTTTGAGACATGTTTTAGGTTTTCTAACAATACTACTGTACATCGCAACAATATGAGTCTTGTTCTTGCCAGGCCCGGAAAATTGCAGAAAATATGTTTGATGTATTTCTGAGTGTCGAGACACTCAAATCAATTATCAGACCTGATTATTTCTAAACATTTTGCATTTTTATTTAGTGGCCAAGAAGTTGTAATCCATTTTTTATATTAACTGTAGTATTCTTACAACTAAACCATAAAATAATTTTTAACCGCACCGCTCATAATAGTATATAAAAGTCCGTAATCATAACTAAAATACAAAAAAATTATTTGAGATGTGTTGACCCTCTTCTATGAGTTTCTAGGTAATTAAACCCTCTCTAAATGTATGGGATTTATCAAATTTTAACTTCATGCAGAATACTTCTCCAATCACTTGCATTTCAATAATGCTTTTATCAATTGATGGGTATTTAACTTTGACAATTTGTCATTTGAATGGTCGAATAAATTTTAGTTGAAATCTATTCAATTAAATTTGTTTCTCCAACAGAATGCGTTCTTTATGTGCCTTTTATATTCTACCAATTAGATTATTTTTGGAAAATTGTTATAATTTATTTTCCAAATCTAACAACGTTAAGAATCATCATCGTTCATTTCTTGATGTTTAACTGTATTTAATCATGAAACTTCTAATATATAACAACAGTCAGCTTACGAACACTGTGTTTAGAAACAGTTGGAAGGTAATAATTAAAAGCGATTTATTACAAACGTTAAAATCTTTTATGGAAATTAAAGGTAAACACATTTCATATGAATGATACGTCATGTGTGTATGTATGTACTAATATTTCTATGTTAACTTCATTTTTACAGTTATTATTAAACTGGAATGGAGTTGTATTAGAAAACGTGTATAAGAAAAAGAATAAAACGGTTTAAAATTCAATCGTATTGTATTGTATTTCCTGGATACACAAGCCTATATTTAAAATTTATAGATTTTTATGTTGAGTTTGAACAAAGAAGAGAGAGATAGGAAGAAAGGAAAATAAAAAAAAAATAAAAAAATCGCAGATAAAATTAATTTTCGTTTTGAGCAGTAAAAGTGTTGAGTGACAGGTGTTATATCTGTTCTTTAGCGTTTCATGGATTTTTGTTAAATATTTTTTTTTATTGTTACTTTGTATATTTATATGTATTGAATTGTATACTGCAATCGCGTTCATTCACATCATTTATATATATATATATATGAAAAAAAGAGTTTTGTTTTCATTTTAAGGTTTCAAAAAAGAAAAAGAAAAAAAAATTCCTTTCTTTTTCGGTGAGTAAATTTTATTGTCATTTGTAGTTGTGCAAAGAAAGAAAATTTATGTGTTGTATGTCAGCGATGAACCAAAAATTATTAAAAAAAATATTTTACAGTAAAAAATAAATATTATTTTATTCAGATCAATATTATTTTTTAAATTAAAAATTTATTTTAAATATGTTTTTTGATGAACCAACATGGATAAAATAATTAAATATGATACCCTCATATTTCTGGTATAAAGAAATAAATACCGTTACTGTAAGGTCTTACTAAAGTATTACTACAAGTAGGTATGAGTCATAAACTTTTTAAAATTAACCGTGAATAACATTATTGGATTGAATTAGAATGACTCAATATGTTGTCTAATCGTTGACAAAATGTTATAGAGCGTAGTGCAAACTGGATATAAAGGGGAAAAATCAAAGCAAGGTATTTGTGAAAGTCAATTGCGGTACTATTTCAAATAATACGTTCTCCACATCACTATAATAAATGTAAACATTCATTAAAAAAAATTTGTTTTCATAAGTCCTTGGGTGTGTGCAGTAGAATATAGGGCTGCAATAAATAGTAGCGATATAGCAATTAGCGCCGCATTGTTGTACTGAATATTTTGCAACGAAAGGCTCATTGCCTACCTGTGGACCCATTGCTTGAGCTTAAATTTGAATCTTTGCGTTTTATACCCATTTACCAACAAACTAATTTTGCGGAGAAGATTTTACTGATTCACGAGAGAGAGAGTTTTCCGTAAAATTTTTTTTTGTTGAACGTGATTTTATTACTTAAGGTGGATTTTCATTGAACAATATTGTAAAACTTAAAAATTGTATTGGCTTTAAAAAAATAGACTGCTGCAAAGAATTTTCTGAATTTCTATTTGGGAAGATTATTTTATACACAAAAAAAACAAAAATTCAACCGTCAAAAACATCTGTTGAAAAACAATATTTTTTTTTATGTTCATTTACTCAAAAATTTGATAAAAAAGTGTTGCCGATATAAATAAACTATCCCCGATATTTTAAAAATATACTTTTTTTAAAAATGTCCCCAATTTTCGTAAAAATATCATAAATTTTTGTGAAAATAAATGATATTTTCTGTTCTTGTCGTACGCATTGAGCTCTTATATAAAAAAATAATGTCATTTCATGTTATCTCCTTTTTTGCAGCCAATACATTTTTTAAAATTTTAAAATATTGGCCAATGAAAATCCAACTTAACACATAGAAAAGTATAATAAAATCTTCATTTTGGGTTTGGATTTTTTTTGTGGCATAGGTAGATAATAGAATCTAGCGCTTGTAAAATTACAGCAGCGGTCGAGCAAATTTTCGCTAAAGTAAAGGGCTGCATAAATTTTGCAGCAAAAAACATCTATAATTATAATTGACAAGCATTTAAGGACCTGCGCAGTTCATTTTATTTCGCTTCTTCTTAATGATATACACCGAAGTGGGCATTCGGGTCAAAAAAATTTCTATTTGGTTTAATAATATGCAAACTTTTAAATAAAATATAGCTATTTTGTGTCATTCAACATCGTATTATTTTTACATATAATTAAAGGAAATTTATTCTATTAATTTTTTTAAGTAACTGTCTCAAATTATTGTTTTCTATATTTTGGTAATTTGTAGTAATCATATAGTTTTGGTAAAAAATATGTATATGATGTATATACCTCCTTAATTACAAAAATATTTTATTTTTAGTGATTTTATCCATTAAATGCCACTTAGTATAGGAATGTGTCGAGACGAAACACTATATGAGGGAGCAGTATTTATGTTTCCTAAATAAAATTTACTAACCTCTAAATTTTTATGAAAACATGAGTGGTTCACTATAACGTGAGAAGTGTATGTCAGTATGTAAATTGCTGTTCTGTTAAATACTT
This sequence comes from Argyra leucocephala, assembly GCA_963942445.1. Classification (NCBI taxonomy): domain Eukaryota; kingdom Metazoa; phylum Arthropoda; class Insecta; order Diptera; family Dolichopodidae; genus Argyra; species Argyra leucocephala. The sequence goes on along the minus strand of OZ012678.1, from coordinate 62,580,722 downwards.
TAAATTTGGCTTCAACTTAAAATTTAGTTACTCAGCAGGGGCCCCTAGTTTATGTTATATTGAACAGCGACTTTTTAATGACATTTATGTGTTGATATTTTGATGTAAAAATTATTTTGTTTCCTATAATAAATTTGTTGTGAGTGGTGAAAAGTTAAAACATTTGACATTTTGTATAAAACTATTTAATAAAATAAATAATGATAATAAACAAACTTAGATAGATAATTTAGTGAATTGTTAAGTTTTAAAATATAATTTTTACTATAATTAAAATGTTAAAAATATTTTTATAATAATTATTAAATTATATTTATATTAAAATAAAATAAAAATTCATGTGTCAAAGCGTTTAGTGGAACAATGCAGCGCTAATTTCTAAATCGTTGCTATTCATTGTAGCGCTAGATTCTACTTAACCCACCTGAGCAGCCAAATGTCACGAAAAGGTGACAATATGTTGACAAATTTTGGTGGATTGTCGACAAAATTTTGTGACAATTTTTGTTGAAAAAAGGTCTTTAGGGTTGACCCCATTTGGCACAATTTAGTTGACAATTTTGTTAACACATTTGTCAACAATTTGTTGATAATTTGTCATCATTTTGTGGCTTATTTTGTCGACAATTTGTGAGTAATTTGTCATCCATTTGTGGACAATTTTGACAACAGTTTGTGAATAATTTGTCATCAATTTGTGGTTTTTTTTTTGACAGATAGGACAGTTTTTTCAGTAATTTAGGGGTGGATTTTTAATAATAAAAACAATTTGTTTTTATATATTACATATTTTATGCTATCTATAATTTATTCTATAAAAATAATTAAAAAACAAGGTCTATTTGAATTGTTTTTCAATTACAAAATTCATTCATATATTTAAATAAACTTTGTGTTTGTTTTTCAAAATACAAATGTCAAAACAATACCTATTCTCAAAAGTGTTGAATAGACTAATGAGTTGTAATACTATTACATATAAAAATAAATAAAAAACTTATAAACTCTGTCACCCAATTGTCACATATTGTTGACGAAAAATTTTCATGACAAATATTTGTTAACATTTTGATGAAAAAATGTGAGTGGGCTTACAACCACAATTTTGTAACAAATTTTGTCGGCAAATTGCCATCATAATTTTGACGACAAAATATGCTTACAATTTGCTGACAAGAACTTGTCATGACAATTTTTGGTTATTGGGGCATGCGTTAAAATAAAAAAATAAATATTTACACACATAAATGCTATTTAAGAAGACTTAGATACTGACAATAATAGTAGTTTTCCACATTTAATGAGTTTATGAGCTAGAAATTTGGTAAGTAAATTATACTACTCAAAAAGTATTGTAGTAAAATATGTAATAAAAATTAGCACTACTTACTGTACTTACTATAAAGCACGAAAAGTAATTATACCTAAGCTACTGTCGAGAAAATGAAAAAGCACATATAAAGGAAAATCAGTATAGTAAATCAAAGTCTAATCGTAAGTCTAAAAGCCGGGATTGAATGTGTTGTTATTGTCCGCTTAAGTTGAATTAACTTTCCGTACATAAATTTTTACTGTTACAATTATATAGCGGGTTCCCTTTTTAACAAACTGTGCTGGAACACTCCGTACATGGCGTAAAATGACAAATATTTTAAATTTTAGGACTACTAATATGCTTTTTAGTAAACTGCTAAGATATAAATTGTTCATATATACTAATCCGGTATACGGTATTGCTTCCGTATTCAGGGTTTATTTATTAAACAGATACATACATATTATGTTTTAAAATAAAAATAACAAAATATTAGTAGCTCTATTTCATATTGTATATCATTTATCTATAGCTACTAGGTCAATTGTGCAGATATTCAGTTAATGATTTTACCAATATTCTTGTGGCAATGTAAAATTAAATTAATTGAAATCAGTTCTACAATTTTTAATCATTATAATTAAAATATCTGAATAGCTGAATCATTAAGTTAGAATTATAATTAATTTAGTTAGCTTAAAAAATTTTCGAAATTATAAATTTATGTTTAATTTCTGGTAGTAAAATTTTGAAAATGCTTCTAAATAATTTATTAATAATATTCTAAGTTTACTCATTGCATTAGAAATTTCTATGTACATATACGATATGCTGTACAATTTTTCTGTTTGATTTTGTTTTCAAAAATATTCTACCACAAACAATTGAAAGTTTAATTGAAATTTTCATTGTGTATAATAAGACATGTATTATAGATGTGAATAGGTGAACATTATAATTGTTTAATATAATAAAGAATTTGTTGCATCATAAACAATGTTATGTTGTTGTAAATAATAAAATCTTAAATCATTTATTACGTACCATTTGTTAAACGCTTCGATAATGAAAAATCTTAAACTCATTTATTTTTGTTTCTATTGAAATTTCATTAAGAATTTATTATTTTTCTTTTATTAATAATAAAAGTACATATTATGTACAGTTTGGTACAAAAATGAATACACAGGGTATTCATTTTCTTATTATATTCAAAACGATGAATATTTTAAGATTAAGAATATGGACTTAACTTGAAAAAAATTTAAATTAATTTTTTAATGCCAATTTTGCCCATTTTAACACCCATTTTTTTTAATTTTTTTCACACATTCACAAAAATGGGTGTTATATTCAATAGGTGTGATTACTAACTAAGCTGGACGATAGATCATGTAGGTCACGGGTCTGACTCATCAGTTTCCTTTATTTTTCCCTGTTCCGGGTTATGTCTCTCCAGGTGGAGATATGATATACGGTGGATATTTCTTTTACTTTAGGGTCTGCATTCGAAAATTCTTGTGGTTGGAGAATTCACTTTAAGTGTAAATAAGAATTTAGATATTTAGAGTGCGTGGAAATTGTAAGTCATAATGTCGATTGGTATAATTAAATGCAAATTATGTTTTATCCATTTGCTCTAGGTGTCCGAGCCACTGTAGTCTCTTGAATTTTAATGTTTAAAGTCTGTGGAAATTGTCCATCGGTATAATTAAATGCAAATTATTTTTGTGTTTTCTTGAAGTTGCCTTATGCAAATAACAAAATCGACCGAATGTCATTTGTATGTGTCAAAATTACAGATATTTTTTTCAGATACATTTAATATGAAAATGTACCGTTAAGTTTAATTTTTTTGTCTGTTTTAATTAAACAAACTGGATAAATAAAAAAAAAAGTAAATTTATTTTGATTTTTACTTTAAAACATCAAAAACAACATCATACAAAGAACTCACAACGGCAAATCATATTGTAGAAATTAAATTACTATAGTGGGAAAAAATTATTATGAATATTAAGGCACCAACAATACTAGGAGCACTATAAATTTTTGAAACATTATTTTCCGAATACGAAGAACTCTTCAAAAACCAGATACGTGTCGGAGAAAATTTACATTTTACTAAGTAAATTGCATATAATATTATTAACATTTTAATATGTATATATTAAAATATATTAAGACTGTAATTATAATATAATATATTTGGAGTTTAATATACTGTTACTAAGCATACCCATATTTCTACATTGCAAAAAAACAGTTGAACAATTTTCAATGCAACCCATTTTATGTAGATTACACAGGTATAGTATTAGGTTTCAATGAAACCCTAGCATCTGGAATACTTTTAATATTCTTATAATAATTATTATTAAAATCAGTACATTAAAACTGTAAATTAAAAAAAGTACGGTAGAAATATATTAGGAACCATTTCAAAACCGTTTTTCATTATTGTTCTTTTAAATGATAGGTATTTAAAAGAAACGTGGGGAATTCAAATATTTTCTAAAAATTTTTCAAATATCACCCCATAAATACGTCATTTTAACATACAAAAAGGTTAATTTATTAAATTGCTGCAACAACAGCCCCGATTTAAATTAAATTTTTATTTTTTTAAATAAATTATTACGTTTTAGGTTGTTGTCTAAGATAAATCATTAAAAAACATAGTATCCACGATAAATTGAAATGATCGAAAACAATTCATAACCAACTATTGAGTACAATTTTTTAAGTTATAAATTGGAGCACTATAAATTTCTGGTTCGTTCTTTTAGGAGTTTGTCTGTCCAACATGTGGGAAATGAGTTACTTGCTTTTCTTCCGTTGCTACCTACACTAATTTTTAGCCCTTCAATTTTTTCTATTACCAAGCAGTTGGCCCAAAATATGTCAGATAGGACTATGCAATTTTTTAACGTATACAAATTTGAAAATATACATACAGTAAAAACATAAAAATAAAATAAAAAATTTTTATCAAAACTACATCATTAAAGTATACCACAACTTTTGTAAATTAGTGTATATTACATTTTAATAAATATATTTTGTAAGACTTCAATTAATTTTCATATGAAAATTTAAGGAGTTTTCTTAAAGAAAAACCAAAACAAAAGGAGTATATAAATTATGGTGAGAAGGAATCAAGTGATTATATAATACTAAATTCATATATGTACATACATACAAAATTACAAAGTATAAATATCAGAGTTAAAATAAATTTTTTTTTTTTTTTAGGTTTCGAAGTTACTTTTTGAAGACAAATGAATAAATACGTATTACAAAAATGTAATAAAAATATAAATTTATATATATGGATACCTATATATGTATACATTAATTTATTTATACAAAAATATATAATGAAAGAGCATATAATATTCAGGTGAAAAGAAAATAAATTTTGGTTGTATATTGTTATTAAATTTAATATACCATAATATTCGTACGCCTTCGTTTGTTGTATCTAAATTTTATTTTATTTTTTTTTTTTTTTGACTTTAAGATATTTCAAGGATTTTTAGAAAATTTTCTATATGTATATTTTCAATCATATGCCTATTATGTATATTTCTCACATAATATTGATATGTTTGTATATATGTATATGAAAAATAAGTTTATTAAATGCATTGACTAAATAAAAGATTTTCGAAAGAAATATTTTTGGCTTATTTTCAATTTTTTTAATATTGAATTAAGGTGTTGTTTAAACATTAATTTATATAATATACAAAAAGAAAAAAAAAAGCAAATTTAATATAAAAGATATTTTAATATAACACTTTGATATTTTTATTTGATTCAATTTAATTTATATATAATGTATATATTACCCATATTTTGAATTAGAATAATATTTTGATTTTATTTTCGTATTAATGCTTTGAAGTATTTTGTAGTGTATTAAGAATATACATATAAATATCCTTATTTTATATCCTTTAAGGATGTAGAATTTTGTCTTACCTGAAATGAAAAAAATAAAATAAAATTATATTGAAAAATATTGAAAATTTAGATTTTTATTTTTAAATAAATTTACATAATTTTTAAGTTTTTATAATTTATAAAAAAAAAAATTTATCTTATAAGAAAGTTAAGATATAAGGAAAATCAGTTTGAATTATTTGAAAGTACATTCGAATGTAAGTCCAAAATAGAGCAGAATTTAAGCTTTCAATATAGTGCCTTATTCATAACAATCTAAACAGATAGTATCAGAGTTGTTCAAATTCCAGTAAAAATGCACTTACTGAAATGTTATTTTAACTGGTTACTGGTAAGTAATTTGATACTAGTACCAATGTACTGGTACTTAGAAAATTTTCATGACAAATGATGATACTGGTACTGATACTGGAGGTTGCTGAGATACTGGAATTTGAACAATTATGGCTTAATATAATAACTTTTATTTGCATCATGAAAATTTAACTGTTTCAGAAAATGCAAACAGCAAATCCATCTTGTAGTCAAAAAAATAATCAGCTTTTCTTAACAATAGCCAAGTGTTCGATAAATTTTGTCACTAAAGAAAATCTCTTTAGTGAGTTTTGTACGAAATTATAAAAAAATTCTCTAAAACAGGTTGATATAGTGTATCAAGTCTATTCTGAATTGCTATCAATTTAATTAGGACTTGACTTGCTGTCAATTTAATTTCAGACTTGACAGCTTATGCAGAATATGTGAAATAGAGGAAGAATATATTAAATATCTGCTCTGTGAATGCGAAGGGGTCTCACTCCAGGTAATGCTGGGCAGTTGCAAAGGAATTGTTGAAGAGTTTCTGCTTTATTTTCATCCTTGCAACTGCGACAGTAGTGATTGAAAGGAATACCTAGCTTGGTAGCGTGGCTTCCTATTGGCCAATGACCCGTTCTGATGGGTACTACTCTTGCTATATCAGTCCGGAACCTGGTTAAGAGTTGTTTGGTTTTATTGATATTATACGCGGGCCATGTTTCAGGTCGCACAGGTGTTTAGTCTATGCCACCTTTCATTCGGTCTGGCCAGAAAGTATGAATGGATGCACTACTTGACGACTCTTATTAGACAGTGAATGTATTCTCCAAGGGGCCTGTCGAGATTGGAATCTTGCCTTGCCAGTTCATCGGCTCTCATTTCCATTTATGTTACTGTGACCAGGAACCCATAGTAAAGAGATCCAGAACCATTTATCTAAGCTTACAATTTCGTTTCGGCATTGTTCAACCAAGGGTCCGCCACCAAAGCTTGACTATCCGTGAGGATGGTGACTTTTGTTTTGGTCGTATGAATGTGATTAAGGGTTTTAAGCGCTTCCCTAATTGCAAGCAGTTCTGTTTGAAAGACACTGGCGTATTTAGGGGGACCATAAAATTTTAATATTTTTATATCTTCTGCGAAAATTCATGCACCTACTCCGCGGTTCATTTTCGACCCATTAGTGAAAATTCCTTTATCATTTTCCCTTTTCTTTAAACCGCGCTTCATTTTCCCTTTCTTTAAAATGCTATAGGTGGATATACATTTATACTGTAAATAGCACATGTAGACCAACAACTATACAACCAACAAATTTTTTTAAAGAATAGATCAGAAAATTATATATAATTTTGTCGATGCTTGCGATATAAATCAATTCAAAGAAAAAGAAAAACGTTTTAGGAAAATTATTTCTTTAATGGATAACAGAAAAGCATGGGAACGCAAGATAAAAAAATAATGAATTATAGAACAGTTTTTAACTTTGTTATATCCTGTTTTCTTCTTGTTACTCCCCGGTTGAACATGGATCGTCAGTTCTCTTCTTGAACCAATCTGTAGTAATTACATACAATGATGTTTGTGATCAACTTTATATATATATTTTTTCGAATTGTTAAGTGTTTCTTATCTCTATATTTATTTGCGACATCCTTGTTTGCAGTGACTTTGTGTATTCAAATCTAATGCGATTTTTGTTATAGTATATTCGATCTATAGAATGACAAATCTAGCATAATTTTTGTTTCTTTTAATATCAGTCCACGTTGGACTTTGATTCACTATTCTTTACAAATCCAGATAATGGATTCTTCGGGACCAGCATATTTTAAATATGATTTTAAGATAGCTGTCTACCTACAGATACCTGTAGTTTTTACATGATTTAAAAAAACCTGGTTTCGCTACCATACAACAAAGAGTCGTCTTAATACATAAATTGAAAATATTGTAAGATGCTTTCTGTAAGATGGGAATTTACATTAGTCTTTCGAAGGAGATTGCCTTTGTGTTTAGCCTATTAGTGACATCTATGATCACCCAGGTAACAGAATTCGTTTACATATTATATTGCTTACTTGTCGTTTGTCTTTTTAATGTTAATATCTAGATAAGCTAGATTAGTTTTGTTGGACAATGTTTGTTGATGGTGTAATTTTGCCTGCATATTATCATGAACTTATGATATCGGACTTGCATCTTTTAGATGCTTGCTGGGTAACGATAATTACCTGTATTAACAGAGCAAACCAATTCCATTATTTTGTCAAACACTAATACAAAAAGATGTGACAACAGTAAACATCTGTGTTTCACACCATATCTATTTGTATTCCCTAATATTGCCTGATGGGTGTAGTACAGCTTGATTGTATATAGTACAATTATTTTTTATAATATTTAATACATCTGAAATACAAATTTTAAAATGAATGTGTGGTCTTTGAAAATTGCTTTTAAACTGCGCAGTTCTATGTAAATAATATTATTAACTCTTAAAATGTCATTAAATCCACTTTTGATCTTCATTTCGTTTTAATAGTCTTCTTAATTATAATCCATATACACGTTTGGAAGCAATTATCCAGTATTAATATGAAAAATAAAAAAATAAAAAATAATTTATCACTCATCGGACTTTATTAAAGAATTTTTTATTATTTTGTTTTTCTGCCTTTTTAATCTGACATCGTTTTTCTATACAAAGCCGTCTTTTAATCTTATTTCGATTTAATTTTAAATAAAAAAAAATCAAGCCTCTGTTAAAGAATTTGTTTGTTAAAATCATTTGCTATTTAGTTAATCGCATTTATTTGTTATTCTTTACTCCTCAAATCACATCAATTATTTATAAGGGCGTTCGTTCGTTCTCCAAGATCTAAATTAGTCTCATGGTGTAATACTATAAATATACACATATACATATATATGTGGATAATATTATTTGTAGATAAACGCCTGATGTTATCTGGTCTCGACATTAAATTTTTCTTCCTTGTTTTGTGTATGTTATTTTTTTTTGAATTTTTTATATTTTTAAGTGTCGCAATTGTAATTAATTGCCATAGACAACTTTATAGGCTAACAATTCAAACGCGTACTCCATATGAATGTATATACATATATATATATATATATATATATGGTATGGTATGTATGGTATGGTATGAATATAGAATTCGTGATGACTAGATGGTATTGCGTTTCTTCCGTATCTTTTACTGTTTATATACTTCTTACAGTATCACCATATCACAATGCATCTATTAGGAAAATTTATGTTGACAAAAAAAGAAAAAAAAAATAATATTTTTTTTTAATTGAAATACTGAGAGGTCGGAAAATTTATTTAAAATTTTAATTTTTTTTTTTCTATTAGCTAAAAAATTTTGTACGATTATGGATAATTAAAAGGGAATAATGTAATGGTGTAAATGAATTAAGGCAAATATACTTATATTTTTATCTGGAGTGGTCATACAATCTGAAATATTCAAAGTGTTGGTTTATTATAAAAATAATTATTGTTAGGTCATGTTTTCTTATTTTGACAGTTAAATGTGAGTCATCTAGTACTTGTACAAAAATGACAAAATTTTCGCATAAATTAAAAATTAAAAATATTTTAATTAGAAAAATAAAAATAATGTTAAAATAATTAGAATTAATTTTGAAGAGGAAAATTCCAGAACATACAATTTGACATTAAAAATGTAAATTTAAAGCAAAATTTGTTAAACAAAAATTCTTAAGAATATGGAATAAAAGTTCCGGGATATTTGAAAATAGTTTTAAAATCTTGATTTAAAGAAAAGAAAAAAGTTATAAAAATGGTTTTAAATTTAAAAAAAAAATATTATAACAAGCTGAGTCGCGTAATAGGTAGAGTAGCACCTATTTTTGAACGAAATGTCAATAAGTTTGGTTCCCGATGAAAGTAAAATTTTTTGTTGGGTTTTTCGACATCGTCCAGAATTCTTTGTCATTGCAATAAAATATATTTGTCATTGGTAATTTAGGATCAAGACTTTTTTACTTAAATCTAAAAAAAATAATATCCTGGTAATCTGATAGATGCCTAAATGAGAATGTGAAAAGCAGAATAAGGTTGTTTCTACGACCTCGGATTGTTTCTAGTCCAATATACTCAACAGGACAATTAAATTAAGAATATACCAGGTGTTCGAAGCCATGTATTAGTTTTTTAAGGGAAAAAACAAGTTAACAACAACAACATTTTTTTTTATGTTTTGACGTAGAATCCAAATTTGTATAAAACAGTACCTCTTACCGTTTGAAAATCTCGATTTCGGCGCATTTCCGATTTAAAAACCCTATTTCCAGAAGTTGAAAATATCATCAATCGATAGAGCACCTTCGATTTAGTTAATAATTTTTTTTTTTAAAAATACGGCTCCTTCCCCTCTTAAAAAACTAATATACGTACGCTTTAATGGAACATCATAATAATGTAATATCATAATATAACTGGTCTTAAACTATGCTATTTAAGAAAAATATTTAATTAAAAAATATATGACAAAGCGTTGCCTTTGAATCAATAGGTTAATACCAAAAGTTAATACCAAATCAGATTAAATAAGGAGCTAGAAGTACTAATCAAAAGTACATATTGTACCATTTTTTTAAAGAGCTAAGTTGAGCTGGACGTAATAAAAAAATACTAGATGGGACCCCATTTAATACAACAGCAAGATGAATAAATTATAAGAATTATAAATGAAATTGAAGACAAATATTTTGTAAAATTAAAGTTAACGAATGGAAGGATGCTGTTGCCCAAAATATACCAGAATTGAGTAACATTCAATAAGTTTTTAACGATTAGTAGTGCAAGTGGAACTAAATTAAATTAGATTAAATATACATGAACGGGTAGGGGTCCCAATCATCACAGTCGTTAATCGGTTTATTGTAATTACCTTTATTAATGCAAATTGAGCATTTGAGGGGGTCCAAATCATAATAGTCGTAAATCGGTTTATTTTAATTACCCTAATAAATGCAAATTGAGCAGCTGAGACCTTGAGGATGCCTGATACTGTAATTAATAATATATCTATATATTCTGTAAGAGAGGAACTAATAAAATAAATAAAATGAATAAATAAATTACATTTAGTACGTTCTTCAGTTGTACACTGGTACTAAGTAGAACAGCAATCTTAACTACTGAAGATTACTAAACTATTTTGAAATAACGATGATGTAAAACTGAACCACAATCTCAGGACAATAATATATTTGTTATATGTCGAAGTCCTATGATCTATAGCTTAATATTTGAATCATTCCGAAATTTTATACTTCCCACAATTAAGTGAAACGGATAAAAATGACAGTTCAATATATCCAGACAACACTGTACCAATTCAATAATTTATTTTAGAAGATTATTATCCCTTGTTTGAAGGCAAAATGTTGAATAAGATTTTTATCCATATGTAAATTATTACGAAGATCCATAATATTGTACGGAAATCATAAAACATCAAATAAGAAAAATAAAAAAACAAATTACCTATATTGAGAGAATATAAAAAGAAGTAGGAAATTTAAGTGGAATTAGATTTGTAAAATAGAAGAAAAAAAAATTGAGACTGAAACTGTATTTTTCATTTTCAATTATTTTTTCACATCTGAATTCATTTTCGATTCTTTCGAACATAAAAAAAAAAAAATATTAACCAATATGCATTCCGTATTAGCGTTAGGAAAATTAAAATTCCATCATTTTTAATTTGTCTATTCATTTTGTATTTTCTTTTTGAGATGCGACAGTAAATATCTCTGCATTATCATCATCATCAATGTATATAAATAAAAAGATATAAATATAGATATAAAGACATTTTTTTTTTTGATATAGCATAAAAATTATGTTTTAAATTTATGCTTTGTTGAATTGATCATAAAAAATGAAAAAGTGAAGAAAAGAAAAATTATCCTCATAATAAATGAACCCTTTTGGGTGTGATACAACCTAGAACAAAATGATTGAAAGTTTATTTTTTTTTACTATTATATGACGTGTATATATATATACATATATATTATTTAAGTGTGAGATAAAATTAAAAATTATGAGAATTCATTTAACTAATTGAGATCGAAGGTTAATTATTCAATTTAAAAGAAGAAGAATTACAAAAAAATATATATGTATATATGTATATATATATACTACTATACTTAAAGAGTTTGTTTGAACTGACGTTCATATAGTTTATATGGGATATATATGAAAATAATAATAATTGTATCTACTTCATAGATTTTAATATCATGCAACAAATTAATATGAAGTAAAGAGGTTCTTCACTTACGTATAATTAAGTACAGTAGCGACTGACAAAATTACCTTCACAGTTGGTTAATTTTTTTTTACTGTAATTGACAACAATTTTAAATATTGGTGTATTAAAAACATAATTTATATTTTTTTACAGCAATAAATAAGAAAGGAAATATGATATGCGGAATAAAATATTGAATAATTTATAACACATATATTGATAATCTGATAAACTATTCTGTTCACCGATACACGAATGGTTTAAAGAAAGAAAATGCAGCCAAATTTTGCTATAGAAAATAATTTTTTTTTTATTTTTCAATTTTATTCAATTTAGTTTTTACATTTACATTTGAGTTTTATTACATTTATGTACAGAGTACAGATACACTTACATCTACACAACTGAAATATTACATTATGGTTTCTTTTTTTTATATTTTTGTTTAATTGACTAATGCTTACGAGTTGATAATAAAATAAGTTTATATGAGCTACTAGTATTATTGGTATAATTAAAATTTTTGGTTCCTTAACTTCCATATTGTAAGAACAACGTGGATAATATCTAAAATGCATCATATTCTATATTGTATACAAAAATAATTTTACAATCTAGTCTATTCCAAATTGTTTAATATAAGTTTTTAATACGCAAGAAAAGGGCAGAACATCAAATAACATTACGAGGCTTTTTATAGACTTTTGGAATACACTATTGCTAGAATATATTTATTGGAATTTTTATTTTCTTTTTATTAGTTATATTTCCAATATTTTTGATATTTTTTCGGTAAATTTTGAACTTTTTCTAAAGTTTTATATTTTTGGTGGTAACAGAAAATGATAACACAATAAATGTCAAAATTTGAGAATTGTGTTCCATAATGTAAAAATATCAAAAACAGTTTAACTAGTTTTTATAAAAACCAGTTTTCAACAATTTTCAAGCTAGTTTATAGGCGTCTTAATATGTGTTTTTATTAACAAAATGAAGTCGCGAGCTTATTCTAATGGCTCCAACCGATCATCATCATCAATGTATATAAACAAAAATATATAAATATAGAAAATTTTACACAAGTAGATATTTTTTTAATCATAAAAATATAAAGCATGTATTCAAATATTAAGCGTTTTGCTAAAATAACCCTGCAACAATGTTGTACAGCTACATTACAAAGTACGAAGGAAAACAACATAATGTGTTAACAAAAAATTAGAACTACAACAGATCATGAATAATCAATAGCCGAAAAACTATTTTTAAAAGAAAATAATAAAAAACTAGATATTTTATAGCAACATGGCTTGGCTACGAATTGTTAAAAAAAATTAAATCCACTTCTGAAAAGCCACTAACCAGATAAATTCAAAAACTACCTAGCAAACTTGTAGGGAGATTGTAGGGTACAAAAAATACACAAAAAAATGTTAGCAATCAAGGATTGCCTAGATAAATCTTTTAAGCCGAATTATGATATTGACTCATAATTTATGTGTAAGATCATCAATAAAGAACCTATATAGTTCAATAAATTCATTTAAAATTGAAAAATGTGCAATTTTTAATAAATTAAACTAGAAACCAAAGTAATTGCAATGTCTGAGTATATGACAAAAGCATTTGATTGTCGCAGGAACTTCACTACACTTACCGTAATGCCTAAGAAGAAGTTGAGGGTTTTATCTCTAGGAGCGCCGATATGGTATACTGAGGGCTCAAGATTCGTGGAGGTTTTCGATGACGGCGTATTTGGACTTAGGTTCAAGTTTAACGCGTCAATTGGCAAGTATTCATCTGTTTTTAAGTTGAAACGTATGCCACTGAGGCATTACAAAGCAGTAAAAGAGAGCGCAAACATGCCTCAAGATAAACATTTTCAGTTAGCCAAAATTTTGAAATCAAAGTTTATCTATAGCTGTAACAGAAGTTTAATAAAGATAGCAGAAGAAAACAGAGTTACTCTTATCTGGAATCCTCGGTATGAAGGAATATAAAGGTAATGGAGAAGCAGATCAGGCACGAAGAGTCAATTGTTAAGGTCAGAACCAAGTATTGCTCGTTCAAACGCCAAATTAAATAAATAAATAAAAAGTACGAAGAATTGTTTGGAAGTGGGAAACTTTAGAAGCCCAAAACATGTGGGATGAACTTACGCAATCTTACGCAATTTTCAGTATTTACCAATTAAATCAAAGTAATCAAAAAGACTAGATCCAATCTTAAAACACTGAAAAAATTTATTACTTTAACAAACATCGGTTAAAGATTGGTAGATCGAACACATACAGGTGCAGAGATTCTGATTAGAAGAATTGAAATCCTCCTCTATCATGTTTTATTTGTTTGCGAAGACATAGAAATATTTCCAGGAATACATATTGCTTAATTCTGAAATTAATATCAAAGCATTGACAGCGTTCATCAAGGACATAGTCTTGTCATTTTAAGATAGCAAACGGTGAAGTACAATAGATCTTACGAGGTCGCGTTTCAATGGAAGTCTCCATCAAAAAAAATTAATCAAAAAATTGACTGTACAAAATGACCAGGATGGAAAATTCCACCTTATCATAAGTATATATTAATCAATTTACACAATAAGGTAGCATAAATAAATTTGTTGATAATAATATTTCAATGCACTCAACTTCTACTTCCAATCTTCAACGTAATTATGAAAAATAAATGTGACAGTTCTACGTGCGTAAAAAATAAGACCAGCCTTCCACGCGTTAAGGTTTCACACTGATCTTAACGTGGTGTTCACACTATTTATTTGAAATCCTACACTAATGTTCGTTATACCGTTTTCTATTCACTTGTAATTTCTAATTGTGATTTGTTTGGATGAACGTGCTTCCAAACGACCCAAATTATCAAATATTTTAATTTTAGTAAAAGCAATAACCAAATCCAAGACTATTCCTAATATTCACAATTTACATTTTTGGAAATTGTTTTATACGTACATTAATTAAATGATTTCTCTCTACAAATTTCCATCACTGTCTATGCGGTTTATTTAAAAAGAATAACAATATTGCATAATTATATGTGGGTGAATTTAAATATAAATTATTTTCATATTAAAAATATTTAAAACTAATTAAAACATCAAGAAATGTTTTCTTTAGAAATATTGTGTAAAATAGATAATAATTATTAAAAAAAAATGTTTAATTAAAATTCTTTTCTATCTTACATACATACACACATACATATATTCATAATTATCTATTTTGAGGTTGTTGTCATTATTATTACTTTATAAGTTACAAAAATGTAGGAGTGTAGATAAATGATAGCTACTTAAAGGCGTTGGACTTATTTGATTGATAAGTCATGTTATGAATTTAATTAACACATCCAATGTACACATTCAAATCGGTTTTTGTAATATTACAGTATCTTATATGATTCACTTCTTCGTATATACATATATGAATACATAAAAAAGATAAATAATTGATATAAATTGTACTTATTGTAATTGATAACATGATATTGTAAATTGAATAAGCCATGTAATAAAAATTCAATTCAATTTTCATCTTTTCTTTAATTATTTTTATAAGTAATTGTTACATCCATGGGTATAATCTATTTACCATATATACTTTTAATATTAGAATATTAGAATTTTTTGAATATGGAATTGCATGCAATAATGTAGAAAAAATGAATTGACCTAATTAATTATAGAAATGTTCATTTTATTCTAGATACTACAATTACCAGTAGAAACACTTTAAATTTAAAATTAAATTAAAAAAAAATTCATAATTTCAATTTTTGATATTGCAACTGACCTTATGACAGAATTTAAATAACTATTTTGTTAAAATTAGAATAAAGGGTGTGTTGAAATGATGAAATATGAACAATTGTTTTATTTCAGTTGATTAAAATTGGTACAATGATACTACAGAAGTAAGTTAATGTTATATATTGGTTTAACCTGAATTTAATCTTCTAATTTAAAGATAAATTTGAGTTTACTTGTGATGAAGCATGATATACTGAATATACTGATAGATTACACTGATGATGATATACCTACCGATGATAATAAAAAATGACAAATTCTTAATAATAAATAAAAGTTCAATGGTTTTGACTTCGTTCAATTTTAAACTTTCAATCTAATCCATATTTTTGCAGATAACAGCACTCTAGTAGCATCATATGATTTTCTTTACAAAACTAATGCTACAGCTTCCGCAGTCACCTCCAGAAGAGAAATGAATGCGGGTGAGCTCAATTACGACCTGGTCAAAATTGTCAACTGGGGTAAAGCAAACATAGTTGAGTTTAACACTTCAAAAATTCAAATGTCTTGACAGTATTCGAATCAGCTCTCCAGACTCAAAGACCTGAACATAATTCTCGGAATGCGAGTGAATCAAAATATGTACAGGAATAAATATATTTTCGATATTGCGAACAGCGCCGACAAATGTTTCATCTCAAGACCTCTTAAAAATCTATAAAGCATAATATGCGACCCAAGCTCGAGTATAACAAAATTCGGATTTATCCAAAATATTTCTTTTTGTGACATTGGGTGGTGTGAATAAAAATTGAGTGAGTGCTCAGAATAAAATTTCTTGAGTAGAGCAGATTTTTCAGGGTGAGTACTCAATCTGGTGTGAATAAAGATTTTACGCAAAGTTGTTTTTCTCACTCTATCTAAATTTCAGAGCTGAAGTTCAGAAATGTCAAATAGAATAATTATTTAAATTATGTAAATAAAAAATAATAAATTTGAAATGTAAATACAATAATTAATAATAAATAAAAATTTAATAATTTTAACCAAAAAAGTTCCTCGTTGCTCTTTTTTTATTCAAACCAAAATGAGTGTTCACTCAAAAAAGCTGAACGAACACTAAATTTTTGTTCACACCACCATCACCCCTTATGTTGAACTATGCGTGATCTATCGGCGGTAGAAAAATTAATATGGGAAAATATATAAAACTATATTATAGTTACAAAGACAAAAAAAACGTAACAGATCATCAGGGACAAAATCTCGTGTAAGACAGAACCCCCAGACCAAATTACCGAACACAAAGATACTTAAAAACAAAATATGCATTCATCCGTAGAAAAAATTTTTCTTGGAGATGTTGTCTTTGGTAATTTTTTTTTGAAAAATTTGGCCCTGGAATTTCGGCTTCAAAAAATTTTGATACTCTGTTTGAAGTAACTGATGTTGGTTTGATGGTTATTAGCTGCTCCCCCATGAAAAATATTATTATTAATACTGAGTACGCTACTCCAAGATGTTAGCCTCATATTACAATAAAAAAAATGATTTAGTAAATATTGACTATTTAATAGAATATTGCTGTATAGACATAAGAATTACATAGATTTAGCATTATTGTTTAAAAAATCACTTTAGAGAAAATTATTCCAAATCGATTGGTTAGATTTTTAAAGTTTTTGTAATTTGCATTGTTTTTATGTTCATTTTCTTTAATTTTTTCCTATTTTTGTTTTTCTTTTGATTGTGTTGAAAATGGTTTACGTATTATAGTGTTAAATTATAAAATTTTATTAGAAATTCAATAAATCGATAAATAAGAATTGACAGTTGTCAATCGCAATCCAGAATAATTGTCAATTACAATCCAAGATTGTTAATTATATTCCAGAACTGTCAATTGCAATCCTGAATTGTCAATTTCAATCTTCAGTTGTCATTCATAATTCAGAATTGTCAATTTCAATCTTCAGTTGTCATTCGTAATTCAGAATTGTCAATTTCAATGTATAATTGTTAGTTGTAATCCAGAATTGTTTATTAACATGCATTTAGTTCTAATTATAAGACCTACTGATATATTATTATAGTGGTTAAGTTATCTGACAACTAATTAGAAGTTCCCGTGTTCAAGCAGCGCTGATGGCTGTTGTAAATAGTGGATTCAATTATTCTTTGAAATTAATTTGGAATATATTTTGGTTATCAATTAAAATAAAATCGAAAATAGTTTTCCAGATTTAAATTATTAAAAAAAAACTTTTGTGAGTTATTGCGTCAGATCTCATTCCGTACAATAGCAATTTAAGAGTTCATCTCACTACTTTAGAACTACAAAAAAGGCTTGTATAAATTTAATATTTAAAGTATTTGAACTAAAATGGTAACAAATAAATAAATCACTACATTATTAACCAATTTATATTTATTTCTAAGTAAAACAAATTTGGTAAGTTGATAGCATCTACAAAGAAATCTTCTGTAAATAAAAATAAATGCAATAAAATGCAATGAGGTGCATGTGCATTCTTATTTTTTATGTTCGTCATTTTTCAAAAAAAGTTTGTCGTTCATAAATTTCTGAATCTAAATTTTATATTTTGTTCTTCTAAATAACTTTCACTTTTTTTTTCTTTTTTTTAAACTTTAACATTTAATCATCTCTTTAAAAATAGTTTATTTTTATTTGAATAAAATATTTTCTTCACAAAATAAAACAGAAACTGTCATAAAACTCTTAACAAAACACAAAACAAACAAACGTAACTGTAGCTATTAAAACAAAATTCGAAAGATAAACAAAACTACAGGAATTATGGTAGTTGTAAAACTCTGCTGACACTGACAGCATTAAATTGTTTACCTTAAATAACACAGAGATTCCCAACAAGTTAAAATTATTTTTTTTATTAATAAGTGCGGAATTTTAAATTTATTCTAATATTTTTTCTGATATTAGTAGTAATGAAAAGTCGATTTGCTGTGGGTAAAACCTTGTCAAGTTTCTATTAATTAAGTTAATTAACTAATTTAGCCAAAATTGAGTAATTATATGTTATTTGTAATCAATATTGATTGGCTTAGGTGTAAGTTAATTATGTATATATATTAACAATATCTTGTAATCATTTTGACTTGTATTAAGTACACTTTAAAAAACTCATCGTCTTTCGTACACTAAAGGAAATAAATAAATAAAATAAGTTAATATAAAAACTAAAATATAAAAATGATCGATTTCCCAGAATATTTCTGATAATAAGTATAGATGCTGCGAATTCGCCCTGTGTAATATATTAGTGATTAGTTTTCTTATTTTAAAATTTGAAATTAATACAAAAATCTAGAAATGAGCTTCTGTGGCAGAGGATAATAACATCATTCACTCCCTGATTTGTCCAAGTACAGGCTCATAGTATTACACATATAGTTCAGATAATATTTATCGAATAAAGAATATTAGATTCTCTTTCGTTTGTTCACACTTTGCTGACGACCCTAAAATTATAATTATTTGATTGCAATCTACTTCTAAAATTTTGCTTTGCTATTAATAATGTCTCTAAACTTCGATTATTTATTTCTACAGTAATATCATGTTTACACTACGATCTATAATATGTTATCAGCGATTAAGTAACTTATTATGCAAGCTGTTATAACTAGAAATTTTGAATGTAAATGGTTGTGTCTAGACGATCAGTGAACACTGTCAGTTTTCACTGAAGTCCATGTATTTTGTTGTTGCTTGAAAAAAATAAAAAAAGTTGAAATGCTTTTAACTTGTCGTCAGTTTTTCGATTTCAATCATCTTAATTTCAAAATATACAGCATAACTATAAACACATAAAAAAACGTATTAGAGAAGCATTATTTGAATTTAAAATTTAAATTAAAGCATTTAATAATATATATTACATAAACAGACCTATTCTTTCTTAAAGCGAACTAAAAATTATTTTTTTATTATTGTTTAAGTTTCAATTCCACTTGTGACATAAATGAAAATTCTCAGTTTACGCCATCTGTAAATTTTTTCATTCAAAACTGAACGTGTAGACACTTCTCAGTTTTAACTGACAGTGAAAACTGACTGAAAAACTGATCGTCTAGATTCCGCCAATGGCATATTGATGTGAAAAAACTTGTTTATTTATTTTTTACAAACAAAAAGAGATAAGAATATAACTTTCATTTTTCTACTATAAAGCAACAACAAAAAAATATTTTTAAAAAAATAATATTTACATAGATATTTAAAAGTCAAATGAAAACTAGTTATCCGTTGTGTGAATGTCTATATTTATAACTATTATCCGAGTTCGATAATAATATGTTAAATACACTCGTAGTAATAAAAATTCTGTTATAAATTACTTTTGAAGAGAATTCAAACTCTTTACGTTCAGTTGATTTAATAAATGTCCCTAACCAGAGTATACACTATGGAAAATTTCAACTGGTATTTGAACCCGAGTTGTACTTTGACACTAAAATATTAGTCAAATAGATTTAATAATTAATTTAAATTTTGTAGTTATTTATTTGTTTATTAATCAATGGGCCTAAAGATAAATCTGTGGGTCAGATTTAGGTAATCAGATTTTTCGGAATGTGGTCTGTTATAATTGAACTTAGTTGTAATTATTTTTACAAATATTAAGTTAATTCTAATAATCTAGCACATAATACTATAAAATTAGTATAATTTATGTTATAAATTTAATCTATACGCTAACAATGAACTTAGACAAAATTAATCATATTCAGTGTAAAATTTTAAATAGAACTTGATATGTATTGGCCCGCTCCTCGAAATTCGTGGAAGTTAGATAAAAAAATTGTACTCAAATATGAATATTTTCCGTCATTTCAATTTATTCTTGGCACTACATAATCGTTTTTTTAATGATTTATCTGAGACAACAACCACATATTACGTAATTTAAATTTAATTCTGACAAGGAAAGGAAGAAACACTGCAGATTAGTGAGTTGTGACAATTTAAGAAATTAAAATTGTTTGTATGTTAAGATGTATGTGTATACTTATACATGGGTGACATTTAGATTGAAATTTCTAATTAAAAATATTAAAAATATTTGAAAAAATATTTAGCTTCGGTACGTCTCTTTTCAAAATTTTTTTTTTTCATTTATTATTATTTTATTAAATATTAGAATTCACAAGCATATCTATATATATTATTTAAAAGAATAGATCGGTTTGTGAAATGATTCAGATATAATATGTACCACCGTACTTTTTTAAATTTAAAGATTAAATAAAATTATTTCATGTATGTACTACAAAATTAAATAAAATATATTCGATATAAATCACAAGATTAATAAGAAACAAAAAATTATAAAATTAAAGTTGATACCCAAATATTAAGAGATCTAACTTAAAATGAGTTTGGCGTTGTTTAATTAATTATTTTTTTTCTGGTTGACCTGATTGTTTCTGATTGATATACAAGTCAGGTTTAGTGAAATATTTAAGTTGCCCTCTATTTTCTTGACTCTAATTTGAAGTTGTTATTTAATATGATAACAGCCGATAAATGATAAAGTTACTTAAATTATTTAAATTTTTGATCAGTTAAATGCCTAACTCTTGAACTATGCAACTGTCTTATCCCATTAAAAAAATATTTTGGTAATAAAGACTGTGTTTAACTGCTGATGCTAATTTGATTATGAAATATTAGTCCATGTTTGTAATGTCTAGAAATAAAATTTCTTTTATTCACTTAAAATATTATCTCATACTTTAAAAAAGTTTGGAAGTCTCAGTTTTCTACAATATTAAAATTTGTTTTCTTTATTAAAAAGTATTTTGCCACTGCAACCTACTACTAAAATAATTTTCACTCGCTCATCTATCAGTTGTCCATTTTCATGTTTATTTTATTATAAATCCCCCTCATCATATTCCTTTTTGCAATTTCCTTCATTCTATCTGTACCTACCATTTGAAATTACATTTTGGGGATAATAGATTAAATCTTTAAATTATTTTACACCACATGGCCACCATTTGAAATGAAAATGAAATGAAACAGAAATTACAAAACAAATCAAAATATAGAATTAAAGAACATTAATGCTGACACTATTATAGATAGATGTTCCAAGAAAGATGACTGTGATTTCTTTATATTTTAATAAAACAAAAAATTAATAGAACGAAAAAAATTATTTTGGATTATTTTCATGTCCATCTAATTCTAATATATGTATATAGGATTGCAGTAAGTAGACGTAATTTTTGTTGTTTATATTTGTTTTTGTTTTTTTTTTAGGGGGACCATAAAACTCATTATCTACACAAATGAAGTCTATTAAAATCTTAAAGAAAGCATCATTATCATCGTCATCATCATTGTATTTTTATAACGTATAACATTATACAAAAGGGGGAGAGAGAGTAAAAACAATAACAACAACAATAACTTCAATAATAACAACAACAATAATAAAAACAACTATATTAAAATAATTCTACGTAGTTTTTTTTTGTAGATTCTATTATATTTACTCATCAGTGTCATTGATTCAATCTGTGATGTTTTTAGTTATTCAATTTTTATTTTTTCTTTGAAATGTTTTTTCTTTCATTTCATATACAAAATTGCTATCGCATATTGAACAAGCATAAAAGTGAAATGGGTGGGTGATTTCTTAATAATGAAACATTTACAAAAAGGAAAATATTTTGATTTCATCTAACTGTAAAATATATTCATTTGGTGTTGAATGGTATAAAAATTTAACCATATAAAAATAATAAAATGAAAAATTTACAATGGAGAAGAAGGAGAAGAGAGAAAAAAATTTCCCAACTGTTACAAATACCGAAATGCTGATGCATTAAAAACTGATGCGGAAAAAAAAAGAAGAAAGTAGTCAAAAAGTCGTTGTATTTTCTTTGATGATAATGATGATGATATCTCGTCGATGTTGTTCATAGAATTTATATTAGTATTTTTATATTGTATAGTATATATATAAGGTATACATAATAATTAACCAAGTTTATATAGGGCTTTGATTTCTTAACATTAAATTTGACAAAAAAAAATGAGAAATAGAGTTCCAAATTATTCGTTTACAATGCCATCTGATGTATTAATATGTTTGTTGAATATTTTTTGATGTTTACTGTTATAGACTTATCATGTCTCTCGGATGTCAAAAAATTTAATCGAATGATATGGCAAACATAAATTCGAATTCTCTGGATTCCCACGATAGATGGGCTCTAGCGACGTTGTTTACAATAGCAACAGTAGAATTTCAATCACTTTACGTGAAAATACACTGAAATATAATCTCATAATTTTTCTATATAGCTCAATACCTGAGCTATATGGAAAATCCCTTTACTCCTAAAGATAGTGAAAAGTAAATGATATGCTTCTAATAAGTGATGATAAGTATGAAATAAAATTATGAAATATTTTATCCGATATCTTAAAATTTTATCTAACATGGTGCAATTTTATTTTAAGGCCCAATTTAATGCCTTAAATCTAAATTCGAACTTGAATATCAAATTTTTTATAGATAAATCTAATCAATTAATTTTGAGATGCTAATTATGACGATTAGCGAAGTTATTAATTATTTCAATTATTTAATTTTTACAAGAGGAAATAAACAAAAATGGAAATAGATGTGCAGTGGATTAGCTTTCAAAAAAGACCTGTTCCGCATTGATCAGCTGATATTATCAATTTAACTGGGATTAATCATATAAATTAATTTATTTTTTACTAAAATGAAATCATGTGAAAAAAATTGAATCCGAGGTTTTCCTGCAGGCATTCATAGAACTTTAAGGTATATATGAATATATTAGGATTATCGTGCGATTCTGATGGCAAAATATGATTTTGGGGGACCTATAAAGATTGTCATATAAAGTGATCTTAGCATTAAAGTTATATATTCAAACAGATTGGTAGAACTGTCAATTTCTTTTCAGATATTAATAACAATGCCGGCAGTCGTGGCAACAGAATAATTTTTCAAAATTGAAAATATGTGAGTCTAGTTAGTTTTTTAATATCACAGGAAGGATTTCACAGTCCCGAATATAAGGTAATTAAATCAATTGATATCATCATCATCTGTTGGTTCTACAGCTCGGGGGGATCCTCCATTCTGCTCTATCTTGTGCAACTGTCCTATATCCGTTAACTCCAATCTTTCGACAGTTGCCCTCGACTTCTTGCCTGGCTGCATCTTCGAAGCCATTCTATATCCAAATCAAATGATATATAGAAAACATTATTGGATAATGCTAGGCATTATTGATAGCTTTGTTTCATTTTTATTTGCTAAAACTAAAAGTTTAAGCAAATTTAAAAGAGCAGTTCCAAATTTATCTGAGAGAAGTTATGTTCAGAGATTTATGAGCTAACTTTAATGACCTGTGATATTCTCTATATTGAACGTAGTGTAACTGAGCGTAATCGACATTTGTTGCTTTTAAGTTGAAATTCAAAATTAGTACGCAATAGTTATTTAGAGCTACTTTTTCTTTGCATGTTTTGAAATTTGGTGACCACATCATTCATCGAATATAATCTATTTTTTTGCAATTTTAAAAACAATTTGACTATCGATAAATATTGAGGAGAATATACCGTTAGTTTTTTTTTTATTTCACATACATTTCATTTATAATGTAATTTTGTACTTTTAATTTGATAATAATGACCGTTGCATTGCTGTCTGGTCTTATAATTTTTTGACTATTTAATTTAATTAAATCAATATTTTTTGGACATTTATTTAGAGTCAGCCAACCACCATGACAGAATAAAGATTTAATTTAAGATTAATCCACAAGTTAAAGGAACCTAAAGCTTAGATTGCATTAAAACCATTTTTGTATATCTTAGACGAGTTGAGCCACTTGGAGTAAATAAATAACTGAAATTATTTTCTGGTATTTCACCACTCATACTTTTTAACTTAAATAAAATTAGGTTTTTGAATTCATAGGCTTTGTTATAATAATTTAAGAAATTTTTTTTTTATCTAATTTTTCCAATTCAAGTTAATGTTATATTTAATCTCATAATGCCCTACAATAATGCTTTGTAACGAACATACATACATACATACATTTCACTTTTAGTTTATCTTATTTTATTTTTCCTATTTTTATAATCGAACGTGGGCCTTTTTTATATCAAAAAGATTTTAAATAACGGATGCATTACAAAAGAACAACGAACAGAACATAAGTATAGTATATGTATGATGAGACAGACTTGTTTTTGAATGGAGGTGTTTAAAAGTGAAGTTCTTTCTATTTTTATACAAAATAAACCGATTTTATTGTTGTTGTTGTTGTTTTCAGTTTTTTTTGTGTCAATATCACGAATTACATACAGTTGCCTTTTGATTTAAAATGTAATGAAACGCGTGCAATCACATTGAAAAAAACACCTAATGCAGGCGGGCGTAAATTTTATTATATTATATTGGGTTCGCGTGATACATGTTCATAAATTAAAGGCAAAAAAAAACAATATATACCAAAGATTTTTAAAATGCGCGTTTTTATAAATGATTCTTTATTATTGTTTTTATTATTATTATTATTGTTCAGATATATTTTGGTTTTCGTTTTATGACGCGATCATTTTTTTTTTTATATAAATTTGTGAAGTTCTATTGAATAAAAGGAAAGTGTAAAAAATATATTTTATATATGTAAGTAAGTATCTACGGGTAAATTAGGCAGATGTCTCAATGCTTTGTCGAATTGATTCTAAATAATGGCTATCATGGAAGTTAATTTACTCGTAATTATGGTTATTCAATGAATATTAAATAGAAACAAAATTTGATGATCATAATTTGAAGTAGGATAGAAAAAAAATTTGAAATATGTTAAAAATTTTATTAATTTTCATTACGATTTGTAAAAAAAACAAGTGTTTTGGGTTAGGGAGGAACATGGTAAACATTTACTAGCCGTTGTTTCATAGAATTGTAGAAATTTATGTGGTCGCACCATATAAAGTGATGGAAGGTTGAATTGAGCCGATTTAAGAACTTAAACTGCTCGATGATTAGAGAAAGTCTGCAATAACGTTAAACAAAAAAATGTTAACTTCTACCCGGATATTTGTTTAAAATAATGGCATTCGAATGTCCCCTACAACTAACTCAAATCCAGAATTTTTATTTCAAAATTAGTATAGACCTAAGATTACCAATGCAACATGTTATGAAGAAATAATTGGTTTATGAATATCTCCAAATAACAACGGTAAAATATAAAATACATAATTGTACATGAAATACAAATAAAAAACAATTTATATCAATAATAAATGTTATAAACGAAAAAGGAAACATCAAAAGGGCTGAAATGTGGGATATTATAACGTAAAAGTCAGGAGTTGAGTAATAAAACGGTGAAATAATGATTTGGGTTATTAAATGAAATATATCTCCCAATGTTAATGAAGACCAAGAAACGTTTTAATGAAAGCCGACTATAAATATTGCTCACTTGTAGAAGATTTTCACCATTCCTAGTATGTAAAATAAATCGCAATAACTATCGTAGTGAAGTTATAACTTATCGTTAGCAGATTCAAAGTATTTTTAAAGTATTTTAATTAGTTGTATAATTAATTTTTCTTTTGCATTAACCGCATTTGTCTGTTTTATTTTATTTTATTAACATTTACGGTGTTTCATAGCATTATTAACGGTGTATAGGTGTTTTACTAAATCTATTGGATGATTGTATATTGCATAATTGTTGTAACAAATTTTTGTCTGTTAACAGTTGTAATTGATCTAAGCTTTGCTGACAGTACACATAACAAAAATAATAAAAAAAGAAATGAAATATGAATGGTCTAAGATAAACTTCGATCGTGAATTCGGGCACAAATTTGGTTTTGTTCTTGTATTAGTTTATTTTATTCACAATCAAGATTTTAACCAGTACCCGTCGAATTTTGAAACTGGCATTCACGGATAAAAATAATACATCAATGTGTAATTTTATTTAATTTTTTATTTATCAATAAAAAGTAAAATATAGCTAGTTTAAAATAATTTAAATATTAATAAAAAAAACCAACTATTTCGCCCATCGTGTGTTTTTTTTTATTTATTTCACAAGTTAACTATAATACAATAATTCATTAGATAGTTTCTTCGCCTAAGTGGCATTGTAGAAACATACATACTATAAAAGAAGGCAACAAGTGCTTTTAGAATAAACTACGTTAGTCTTAATGAAGCTATATAAAAAAAATAAAAAAAAATAAAAAAATAAGAATAAAATACAAGAATAATAAATTATAAAAACTTAAATAAATCTTAAATAATATTTTAAATTTTAAATTTTATATTATATATTATTAAGATACATAAATTATATATTTTTATTAAATTTTATATTAAGCATTATATTAAGTTAAACAAATGATCCGACTTTAAAAGAAACTTCTTTAGTCGTTTTTTAAAAGAACCCACTGATGCTATATTTTTAATATTATTAGGTAACCGATTGTATAACCCAGATCCTGAGACTGAAGATCTCTGAGATGCTAGTACATTATTAACTCTTGGTATACTAATATGATTCCGGTATTAAAATTTACAGTATTCTAGTATTAAAATTATGAGTATAATTTTGAATGGAATTTATGTTGCATTGTTGTACCAATATTATTAAGAATATATTCCCGAAATTTGTTTAAATTGAAAAATTCCTTTTATTTTAAGTTTAAATATAAGCAATGAGTATTATATTGTAAAGGTAAATTTAGAATATTTTTCAAAATTTTATTTTGTGAAATTTGGATTTGAGAAATTCTATTATTGGACGGATTATATAGTGTGGTAGTTGGACGATATCGTGAACGAATTAGTTCGCTTTACATGTAGTTTTTTTATGTTCTTGACAGCAACTTAGTAGACAGTGACATTATCTTTTCGTACCTTTAGGTACTGTACTTCAAGTTTTATACTACAACTATAATGTTTTTCGAGATTTTTTTTATCAAATTTCTGGCCTAATTATCATAATTGTGAAAAACTAGTAATATTGTCAGGAACTAATGGCCTTCTTAAATAGAATAGTTTCATTTTATTTGATTTGTTACCAGATTATATATACTCTCAATTATTTTTTTGTCATTTGCTTTATCCTAATGTACTAGACCAGGTTGAAAAATCCATAAAGTTTTTTTTTTGCTTCGCTGTGAATCGAACCTGGGACCTTTCGGTTGAAAAATCGTGTTCTACCTACTACGCCACCCAGCGTCTGGTGTTTATGATCGGCTATCATTAAATGGTTTCTTGGTCTCAATTCACATTGCAAGGTATATTTAATTTAATATCAAATCCCAATCATTATTTCACTGCTTTATTACTCAACTCCTGTTTTGTAGGTTAAAAATATCCCACCATTTCAGATGTTTGATGCTTAGTTTTTGTTTATAACGCTTCTACCTATTCGATTTATAGATTTACAAATTGTATAGATTTACTGTCTCCTGTATATGGACATAATGAAATAAATAAATAAAAAAATATATAAATTGTATAACGATTCCAAAATTATATTTGTTTAAAAATTTTTTAGAGGGAAATTTTTGCATTCGTTCATGAATGAAATTAACTCTTAGACAAGTCGCCTTTGTTGTTAGTAAAACTTACTAAATAGGTGTATATTCAAAATGAAATGAGTTACTGTTTGAAATTGAAATTAATCGAATGTTTCGTTCAACAACACTACTGCAACTCATTAGTAGATAGAGATTAGTAGAGAGTAGCCAGCTAGATTCACAACTCATATAAATTACAAAGAAACCAATTTGTGAGTTATAAAAATCAAATCAAATTTCTGCTTAGCAAAACCTAAATGTTAATAAAATTATAGCATGTTTGAGTTACTGTTACAAAACTTCACCGCTTGTAGATGTAAAATAAAATAATTTCAAATTTTCTTTTTCATATGGTAATGAAAGTTTTTGGGGTAATTATGTGTAGTCTTCTAGGTCACTTATTTATTTTAGTAATGGATCTGTCTAAAATTTATTTAACAATACAATTTTTTTTCGATGAATCATGCATATGAGTTCTATTTCAGTGCAGGTTTTTCTAAGTTGATAATAAATATTTTTTAATTCGTTCTGTAATTTTTTATTTACATTTTTATTGTGGTTTGGCTGTAATCTGTATGGATTGTATTGGATTTAAATTACTTATAGACATTTTTTAATCTAGTGTATTTTTACTGTTATTGTAAACTATACCTATTTTAATTAATTGGGTCATTTAAGACCCAGAACCAAGGTTGAATAATTAAGAACTTTAACTATATTTAATTACAAAATATTTTTTACTAGACGTAAACAAACTAAAATTAAAAACAAAAGAGCAAAAAAAAAAAAATTATAATTGTAAATTTTGTTTTGCTAATTTGAATTATTTTTAATAACGAAAATTAATTAAAATTCCAAAAAAATAATCTATAGAACATCTGTCTCATTTTTTGAATATAACCTGAAAAATATTTTTGCTAACAATATTATTGAATAAAAGTAGATCTTGTTTTAATTTCGTTTTCAAAAACCTAATTTATTATTATTGTTGTTGTTGTTTTTTTTTTTGAAAAATTGCAAGAATTTAAGTTATTTTTTGTTTATTTTCAATATGATAAAAACAATAGTTGGTCCTGTAAGTTCGAAGGTATCAATTAAAAAATGTAAATTTTCTTAGGTTTCTAACATAGCGCGGTAAGGGGTTAGGTTCTTTAGAGAATGTTTTATTTGAAATAGGAGTTGAAAATATCAATACTCATAATATTGGTCTGCAATAAAATCGCCTTCAAAAGATTTATGTATTGAAAGACAGACAAATATGAGCGATATTGTTCCCATATTTGTTCTTGTTAAAAAAAGTACTTCATTTTTCAGTCCTGATTATATTTCAAAAACCAATGAAATTTATAAAATAAGTACAAGACAAATGAAATAACTTTTCTTTGATTAGAGATACGGCAATAAAACGATTTCTCTCAAAATGTTTATTTTGACAGCATATAATTTGGAATTAAAATGTTGAGAGGATAATTTGATAATCACTTAAATAAAGCTGAAATTAGATATTTAAGAAATTCTAGACTATTTTAGGGGCTAATATTTATATACAGCCACAAATATTGTCCACTCATTACTAAATTAAGGCCGAATTTTATACCGAACTGTAAATTAAAAATAAATAAGTGAGTACGTGTTTTTGGTGACTAAATGTGTATGCTAACTATGAGAAGTTCGATCATATTCGATATACAAGTACATATTTTTAATATACGGCATTAATTTTAGTATTCAAATTATTTCAAACATTTTTTCTATTTTTTAATTTTTGCTCGTAAATACTCGTATTTTTGATTTCAAATTCACGTTAGAAGTTGTACAGCTTATCGTATATTATGAAGGAAATATCAAAATTGTACTTTAATTCAGTTTTCAATAAAAAGCCAGTAAAATTGAAAGATAAATTTTAATTATAACCTCTTTAAAATTTGCTAAATTTTGAAATCAATAATCCAGTTACAACGAATGAATATTCATAGAAAAATAAATAAAATCGTTAGTTTTTTGATTGTTGTTGTTTTATAGTTTTTTTTTTTATTTTTGGTAACAAAAACAATAGTTAATAAACCGTATAAAGCTACAACATTTTAATATAATCAATTGGCGGCGATTGTTGTGGTTACAAAGTACCAACGGTGGCTCTTAATTAGATATTTAACATAAATTATTACTTTAATCGGTTTCATTTATAAATACATATACATATAAATATAAATATTATATATATGTACATAGATATGTAAAAGAATATATATATTAGATTATATACGGATATAATTATATTTAGATATATGTAGATTTACGTGTTGATAATCAGATAGTATTGGGTGTTGGTAGATTGGTTGTTATAATCTCTTTACACGCTTAGTGTTTAAAATGGTGTCGCCAATATATGTTTAGATCATTCCGGTTGGCACATTAATTTTAAAAATGTGAAATAAAAAAAAAAATGAAGAAAAATCAATAAAAAAAAAAATAAAAATCGATGATTCTTCAAATTCGCCAGATAATATTTAAATGAATTGATTTTGTTTTTAAGTTTTGAACACCGAAGGGAATAGATTGTAATTTAATTTCAAATTTTGGTTGCGTGTAGGGAATAATGAAATATCTGTTTGGAACAATGAATTTATCTTATCTTTTAAGCTACTTAAAGCTTAATCTTAATGTGTTTTAGGTTGGAAATGGACGCTTTATTCCGGTATTATTCATTGATTCTATATATTGTTTAACGTGTTGTTGATTTTCTGTTTATTATAATTATTTTCTTTTTATATATTTTTTATGTTCTTGACAGTAACTGATTTTCATAAACAGTGAAGGTTTTCATTACATATTTGCCTACAATGTTTATCGAGTTCAGTGTTTTCAAATTCCTGATTTATCAATGTGGAAAATAATGCTATTGTCAGGAACTCGGGACTTTCCGGTTAATAGTTTTAATATAAGAAACAAATTGGCGGAGCTCTAACTCTATAGTAAGTGTTAAAAATTAGCAAATGTTGAATATTTAGTAAAATTTAAAGAAAAATATTCGACTATTTTCAATAATTATACAAATTTTACTCCAACACTAATGAACAAGTTTTTCTAAAAACTGTATCTCTAATTAGATTTTTGTATTCGAATAATAGTAATAGTAAAGTTGACAGTTATGACAGTAATTAAGACAGTTCAAACAATTGGGTTTTTTGTTAAAAATAGTATATAACGGTAAAAACGAAAATAAATCAATAGAAAAAAAACATTAGTCAATTAAAAAATAACGGAACATCACTTGAATTAATCGAAATTTCGTGTTATTTCATTTCTGGAAGATATGCGATTTCTTCGGATTTTTTCAAATGTTGATCAAAGATTTTGCATTAAATTGGAAAATTTGTTACCACATCGGGCTGTATGTTGAAATTTTTCTATTGTTTTTAGTCTTTGTCCTTCAGTTTCTGATTCGAAGTCAGGGAATTTCCTTTCTGCTTATACTTTATTTGCCTATGATTGAATTTTGATAATTAATTGGAAGGGTTTGTATACTCCGCTTCCACTCATAATGTGATGGTCAAATTATAGCTTATTTGTCTGTGTTTGGTAAATGGTAGTAGCTTTTAATTGTTCTTCACCCTTATGAGAATTTTAAAATTAAATTTTCAATTGTGTCTCTGTATATGATTTTAAATAAAGATTTCAAAATCTTTCCAATATATTTTATTCCAAAGTCTAAGCTTCTATACCATTGAAAAGTACATAACATTTTAAATAAGGCACTTGGAGTTGGAGTTGGAGTTTCGAAACCTAATAGTGAAGAAATATTTTGCTGTTTGAAAAGGCAAAATGTTATATGCCATAATAGAATAAGTTGAAGTTAGAACAAAATGTCTATTAGTCCTATTGAACTAAATTGCAATTGAAGAAGCGTGTTAAGTGGGATAATATATATATATACTGTAAAAAACTCCATAATAGGGTAAACATTTATAGGTGTATTGTAATGTAGGATATGACAGTTTGTCAATATGACATAGCTATTTCTCAAGTTTGAATAAGCCAATTTTGTGACTGAACAACGTTTCATTGACCAAATGCATAGGGGGGCATTATATTAATTTAGGATGTGATAATTTGTCAGTAAATGTTCAAGTTTGAATGAGTATATTTTGTCATTGAATAATGTTTCATTCATTCGTAACTTTTAATAATTCATAAGATCTAAAGCACATTTAGAATATTCTTTATCTCAAAGATTTTACTATTATATCCGAAAATTGTTCCAGGATTATATATAGGATCTTATGATAATATGCATTGACTTATTTTGAAAAAAACAAGCATGCATGTTGTTTTGTAATCACAAACACTACTTTGTAAACCGAATTGATACGGTATTATATTGAATTTATATTATATAATTATTTGTGAAGGACAAAACCAAGTTGTCCTGAACCAACTATATTTATATATAAAATAATATAGTGTGGTTAGTTTCAATAGGCAAATAATAAAATTAAATATTACTACAAAAAAAAAAAAATGAAAAACAAAAAAATCAATATATGCGGTATGAATTGGATGTAAAATTTATGTAAAGCATATTCATAAAATTCAAAAACCTAAACAAATATTTCTTGGTTCCAGGTTATGGTGTGTGCAAGTTAATCAAAAATCCCAAAAAAATTAAACAGTATTTAACATTCAATATGGTTTAAAGAATTCATGGTATATTCGTAATATTGATTTATAAAATAATTTTACAATAGAAGTTGCAGAAAGTTGCAATACTAGGATAGATGGACTGGTGATGTGACTACACAATTACAAAGCCATAAAATTGAGTTATCTGCAATAAATCTGAATATATTTAACTGTATTTTGTTAAGAAATTGTTAAAAAGCGTTTAACTATTTAATTGTGAGTTAATAAATAGATGGTTAGTGTTGTAATAGAACTAATTTGCAACTTTACCTCCCTCTTTAGACTAAGTTTTTATGATATGTTTATTGCTAACTATACGTAAAATTTTTAACATAAAAAAAAAAATATCCGAAAATTTTTAAAATTTTCAATTTTTTCAAAATGATTTTATTTTGTTACTATCTTTTATAATGTTCATGAATTTAATTTAAATTAAAAAATATTTTTAAAATTATATTTCGATTAATATAAAAATTCGATCAAGATTTAAATTTTTCAAAAATTAATTATCAACACTGAAAGGAATGTGAATCATTTGCAAAATATACCTACCCAAAGTTTAGTTTAATTTTACTTACATACACATATTATATCTATCGTATATACATATACATAAGTATGCATATATAAAATAAAAATGAATAAACATTAATTTAAAATTAAATTTAATTTGTCATTGTTGTAGGAGAAGTTTATTTGCATTTTTAGATAATTAATTTTTAGATTTTTTTTTATTATAATAATAAATTTTTTTTTTGTTGTTGGTTTTGTTTTTGTGATGAGTTTTAATGAACAGCGATAAAATATATTAAAATAGTCACAAATCAAATATATGTAATTTAATTTTAATATTTTTATTGATTGTGTTTTTTTTTTTTTAATTTATAAAATTTTTAATATCTATAGATATAATTATTTTTTGGTTTTATCTTACATGTTTTATAGTTAAGGTTAGTTTAGGTTGTTTTAATAGTTTGATGTATACTTTAAAGGTAGATAGTAATCAAATTCGGAACTAAATAATTTAACTATCTCAAATTTCTATATGAGGGAAGTTCTGTTTAAAAGATGAGAACTATGTTGCTTGCGTATCCGCAGGTTTTCTTGAAATCTTGTTTTTTTAGAATGTAAGTTATACAGCTTCAATTTATTTGATGTTTATGTGATAATTTTGTAAAAACAAATCAACAATAATAGTTTTAACAAACATAACATGACGGAATCACAAGCTGAATTAAAAAAAGTATTTATTAACTTGTACATAGTCATAGATCACAGACCGGTATGAGATTGTAGCGATTATGTAGCACCTAACTATTAATCAGCGGGTTCCGCGTTCGAATCCCCCTTAGGAAATGAATGTTGTAAAATTTTTTTTATTTCAATTCGTTTAAAATGAAATAGAACTAAGCTATTATGAATTAGGCAAAGGATTTGAAGAAGAGTTTTGATACATAATTTAGCTGTACAATTATTCAGTGATGTTCTAGTCGATGGCAAATTTAAAATGTATACGAGAGTGTTCTATTTTCCTTCATTTTGTACTTATATTGTTTTAATTTAACGTTGTGTATATACGCTAATAATATGCTTAAATACAACGCACGTTTGACAGAATATCATCATTGTCTTGTAACTCCATCCGTGGGGCATAGGAGGTAATTTAATGTGGTTGTTTATGGTCTTTGTTTTCAGCTTACGTCACTTAGACTCTCCCACCTTATTTTTCTACTTTCACCTGCACTACCATTCATTCATTACCTTTCACTTAATTCGAGCAACCCTTACGAACGATCGGGTTCCAATCGCTGTACAGTAGGAAAGGTAATGAATAGAAGAGAAATGAAGGAATGGATTGTATCGGATAACGGCTAATTTAGCAACCAAAAGTGGAAGATCCATTTCCGGAACACTTGTATGCAGCGTCTGCATCACCTCGTTGGAGCGGCTGAAAAAGTCTTCTGTATTCATAGAAAATGAATCTGACCATCCAATGGGCGAGCGTGTTCTGATCATCAGGTTTGAGATTATGGTTTTATCACTTATATCTCAGAAAATTCCAAAGGGTCAACCAGTTGATAACATGTTATGTTATGGAGAATCCCCCCACAGCATCGGTTATAGTAAGCCGCACATCGCATTTGGAGGTGCAGCATATTTCATGTCGTTGTGTCGAGCGGAACACCGAGATATCAGAATTGGAGGTTTTGAAGATATAAATTTTATTGATTAGACGGTTTTTAAAAGTAAAAACGTACTTTTGCGACTTAAAATAACCATAGAGCATCTCATTAAGGTGTTAAAAGCTAAAAAATCTTATATTTCCACAATTTACAAAGAATAAAATAAATTTACAAAATAAAACTCGTGAATGTGATTGGGTAGGACAAATTGCAGTAAAGCAATTAGCGTGTTCATACCATAGTTTTGAAATTATATGAAAAATAGATAAAAACCTAAAAATTTTGCATGTTTAACCTAGCTTGGGATAATTCTATCAAATGATAATAACGAAATTGATCAAATCAAACTAAGAATAATATTATTGTATGAAGAATATTTCTCGTTTGCAATATGCAATGGAATTCATAGAAAAATAAAAATTTGTAGACGGCCATAAGGTAACATATAGAGATTTCATTATAGCAATGATTGTTTTAATTTATGTGAGCAACCTAGCACGCGGATAAGACATATTATTCTATGCGACTGTCTGAACTTAACGAAAACTAGATTCACGTAATTTAAGGGCCTATGTTTCACAACCTGACACAGATCTCAAGGGTTACTATTCAGATCATATACATAGCTTTTTCCCAGCTACGGATCTGCTTGGACATTATTACATTATTATAGTCAAAACAATGAAAGTATTACAGTGAAAATAGTCGAATATTTTCCTTTTAATTTTACTGATATGCTTATCATAATGAAAGTATTACCTGTACCAGCAGCTGGGCTCTTTTGAGATACATAAAATGAAAAAAAAAAATAAAATAAAAAAATAGGTAATGCTTTAGTTCGTATTGTGATGTAATGAAGGTAATTACTATGGAATTAGTTGTGGTTCAATATCGTCAACGGATTACTGTAGATAGATTACTGAAGAAATTTATGAATAAGACTGCAGAAATACTATTACATCTCTTCAGAATCTTTAAGTCACAAATATCATAACGGGACTCCACAAACAAAGTATACTATTCCGTACTACGATTTTTCGATTATATGATGCATTTTTTCAATCCCAAAAATCGGTGCAGATGATGTACAAAATACCAATTTTCAATTATAATTTAAAACTATCACACCCAATAAATGAAACGAATCGCATTAAATTTAAAAATTTAACAAAAAAATATCAATTAAATTCATAAATAATATTTAACACATTTTACAAATTACTTTAATTTGAAACCAAATAATTTAATAAAATTTACTAACATTTTTTTTCTAAGAAACCAATCAAAGAATTCTAAATTTATCAGATTTCAGAAATATATTTTTATATTATTAGAATAGACTTTGAATCTTAAATTTCCTATTTTCTTTCTTTTTTTTCTAAACATCAATTTTTAGGTACCTAACATTTAATTAAAAAATGTTATAGAAATATCAATACTAAAGGGTATGTATATATACACTATGTAGTATATACATACATATTTATTTTATTTCTCTAACAATTCAATAAAGTATAAAATAAAATTAGAAAGAATTTTGTAAAAAAAGAGAGTTATGGTGCTATTTTACTTATTTTTTTTGTTTGAATAATTATTATTATTTTTTTGTAGAAATTAAATTTCTTAGATATTCGAAATTAATTTATATAGATTGATATTTAGACTTTCTTCTTTTAAATATTTTTTTTTCTCTTTTGGTTTTCTATTATTATTAACAAAAATTATTGAAAGTACAAAAAAAAATTCGAAATAAATTTCATATACATATCAAATTCTATATTACATACAAATCAAAAAGAAGTTAAAGTAAGTATGATGTATATTATGTAATGTATATGTATATGTAAAAATTAATTTAGTTAGTATAATTATTGTCTCAAGTTGAGAATTTCATGAATTTACTTCAAAAGAAATATTTATTTTGTCATTTCAATATTTTCAAAAAAAAATCAAATTTTATAAGCCTTAATACTAGGTGTATCAGAAAAAACTGTAGGTACTGACTGGTATTGTGTAATATAAATATGTATGATAGTTAAGTTTTTGACAAAAAAAATGTATGAATGGATGATCGACTCGAATAAACGCTTTCATATTTTTTTTGTTTAATATCTCTAAGCTCTCATTTCCAAAAGAGGTACTTCAATCTCTGTATTAGCAACAGTAAACTTGGTTACACAAAAATATTATGTCTTCTGAATTTTGTCTCAACAACTACTCGGTGTACAGATATGATAGGTGCCCTTTAGCAACTGGTTTTAATAGAGGAGGTGGTTGGCAGTTAAATCCGCATTTATCTCCGCTAAAATTAACTTAACTGTTAATGATCCTATTATTGAACAGCTTGCTGTCAAAATCATATTTTTTTTCCAAACTTTAATTCTGGCTGTTAGTTACATACCGCCTAACAGTCCATCGGATGTTTACCTTAAACATATTAATAACATAGATGAAATTTCTATTCACAATTATCAAAGCCATTTGTGCACCTTAGGAGACTTTAACCTGTCAGATATCAGTTGGAAATGGATGGAGGACGAAAATCTTATGGTTCCGTTTAATTTATCCTCAACGTCAGCTCATATCGTCATTGATCTACTATTAAGTTTAGATTTGGTTCAAATAAATAAATAATAGACTATTAGATTTAGTATTTTTGAATAACGATTTATTATTTAATATTTATTAAAATAATTGACCAATTTTAAGTAGCGATATGCATCACATTGCACTAGAAATTGAAATTAAAATTGTAAATTTTTGCAAGAATATAATTTTTACAATTTTCAATATGATTACAATAATGTTAATTATAATTCATTAAATATATTTTTGGAAACTGTGTAAACTGGGACATCATCTTTGTGCCTTTATTAATGTGATAGACAATTCGATAGAAATGTTTGTTCCGAAAAAAAAATGTATTGTCAAATCATCCTAAATAGTTCAACCGTAATTTGTTAAGACTAAAAAATGCTAGAAATAAAGCTCATAAAATGTACCGAAAAACAGATCTTCTTGCAGACAAGAAAAATTTTGAAAAATTACGAAGGCAATTTGAGTTTTTGAACCGCTTCCTTTATCATAATTATATGTGGTCCTTTGGAGTGTAAAGTAAGAAATGATAGTAATAGTTTTTGGTCAGTAATAAACAAAAAGAGGAATATAAGTGGTTTTCCTCGACACATGGAATTTGAAAATAATGTTTCAAGTGATCTACAATTTGCTCTCTGTTTGCCGATTTGGTAAGGAATAGTTTTGCTAATGTTACTCCAATTGTTGACTTAGGTAATATAATGATGGAGAAAGACGAAATTTTAGTAGCTCTCAGTAAACTCGATGGGAACAAAAGCAGTGGCCCCGATGGCATACTACCTATTTTAGGAAAAAATTGTCCTGCATTAGCTGTTCCGCTAACAATAATATTTAACTACTCTCTTAGCAGTGGTGATTTTCTCGACTGCTGGAAATTATCCCACCAATTCACAAATCCGGCCCAATAAAAAAAATTATAGACCGATCGATTATAGACAAATCTTGCTTCTTTTGTAAACTATTCGTTAAATCACATGGAATTAGGTAATCAGGTGGATGTTGTGTATACTGATTTTGTAAAAGCATTTGATAGATTAGACCACTCACTTATGATTTCAAAACTGGAGAGCTTAGGACTTAACTCTAATATTCTTTTTTGGTTTGAATCATATCTAAGAAACAGAGTGCAATATGTAAAGATCAGCAATTTTTCCTCATATAATTTTCCTGTAGAATCGGAAGTATCACAGGGATGTCATTTGGGACCCATGCTATTCATTCTTTTTATAAGTGATATATTACTAAAATTTGCTAATATCTGATTTTTTTGCAGATGATGCTAAAATGTTCTCAAAAATATCATCTTTACATGATTGTACAGCAATGCAAGATGACTTGAATACATTTTATGACTGGTGTCTAATTAATGGTTTAAACCTAACCTATAGCAAGTGTACCGTGAAGTCGTATTTTAGAAAATTATCATCCATAACATTTGACTATTCTATAAATTGTAACATTTTAAATAGATCAAATAATATAAAACATCCGGGGGTTTATTTTGATCATTTAATTTTTCTTCAAAGATCATGTAGATTCCATAATCGCAAAGGCTAATAAAATGCTGGATTTTATTAAGCGAAACTCTATCGATTTTAGATATCCATATACGCTTAAAGCGTTATATGTATCACTGGTAAGACCAATAATTTTAGAATACGGTGTAATTATTTGGAATCCTTATTACAGTATCCACGTATTAAGAATTGAAAAAAAATTTACTCTTTTCGCTCTGAGAAGATTTCAACTCTCAACAGAAAGACCCTCATATGATGCAATAAGTTGTTAGGTTTAACAAAGTTGTCTAACAGAAGATCTGTTTTCTGTGTTATGTTTGATATGATTCATCAAATTTATTACAGAGTTTCGGTTTAGCTATACCACCGAGACTACTTAGATCATCGCAGAACTTGTTGAATCCTCAATTTCATAGAACTAATTATAGTAGAAATGAACCGGTTTCAAGGTGTCCCGCTATGCTTAATGAGTTTTTAAAACTCAATTTAAAGATCTTGCGTTATATAGTGTTAAATATATTTCTGAATAATTCTAAGTACTCTTTTTTGTTTTTTTTCTTAATTTTATATATAGTTTTTTTTTTTTGTTGTTTTGTTGCTAGTCTGTAAGATTTAACTTTGTAGACGAATTAAAATAAATAAATAACTAATTTATTTACTTTACGTACTTACTTACTTTACTTCCTGGGCGCTACACTACAGACCTTGAAGGTCCTGGACCGGACGCAAAGTTTGTTATTTGAAGTTTTTTCACAATTTCTATTACTTTTACATTATTTTACCGTATTTAACTTCAATCTGTTTTTTTTATTAATTTAATTGATCCCATTTTAGTCACATTACATGTGCAGAATTCTACATACAGAAAAAAATTACTTAAATTATATGAGTTTGTATGTAGCACATGCCTGCAGCGCTGTAAGTAATTTAAACATAATTTAGCCATCCAGCACCGTAATTACAAAAAATTTCAACAGTTTCGTCAAAATTCAAATGTAGTATGAAAACTAAAATGCTAAATTCTCTAATCTGAAAAAATTAAATTGTTATGTTCAAAGCAGTGCTGCATGCAGAATTTTATACATCTAATTGCACTAGTAAGTTTTTCCTACCGTCATAAGACCCAGGAATGTGGTTACAGGACAGTGATGATTATGAAGTTTTTCCTAATTATTTTCGGTTTTAATTTAAATATACTATGATGCATTGCATATACATGCTTAAGTTAATCAGCGCGATACAAGTTCTGAGACTTTTTGGTTTATTTAACAAACAGAAGTGTGTACTATACTATAGTGTCATTTGTCTATCCTCGAACAAAATACTGGCCGGGAGACATACTTCGTATTAGTCGGTGTTGAAATAACTGTACCTGTTATTCATTTTAATGTTCGTTTTTTAATTACACCATTCCAAGAGCAGTCCAAAGCGGAGAGTTCACCCTATCTTAAAAAGTAATTTAAAAAAAAAGTAGTATACAAAGTAGACCGTAATATATTTTTTTTATATCCTTTTACTATATAAGTAGAGTAAAAGTAAAGAGTACAGTACAGTACAGCAAAGAGTTGTCACAGTTTGAAAAATGAAAAATGAATTTTATTCAAAAAAGTTTTATTTCAATAGAAAAAAATAAATAAATAAATAAGAAAAATTTTTATCAACAAATAGGTAATATTTGAAATGACATTAGGCGAAATAAGAGTTTAACCTAATATATTTATGTCAATTCGGTTTCTTCCAATTTTCGAATTTATAAGATTAATCAAATAAACTCAGATTGGTATTAAAAAAAATGATCTAATTTCAAAAATAAATTGAAGCAATCTTCAATAAAATATTATTTAAAATATATATACATTTATTTATTTGTTTTTTTGTTTTTTAAATTTCGATTGATATCAATAATCTGAGGACAACTTAGAGTTAATGAAATTTTCAAGATAATTGTATAATAAAATATATGTATTATATTGAAAAAAATAAATTTTTTATAAATATTTATTAAATTTATATTTTTTTTTTTATTATTATATTTTTTTTGGAATATAATAGACAATTTTACAAATTATTGTATTAAAGACAACATAGAAAAGAAAACTAAACAATCTTACACACAAATGTTATTTATCATTTCCTGTATAGAAAATTATAGAAAAAATAAATAAAAATAATATTAGCAAAAAAAACAATAATTTCCATTTCTCATTCTTATTTACTATCTCTTTCTATCATTCTGTCAGAACAGAAATTAACATTATTAAAGTTCATCAATATGCGAATACAAATAACGGTATAAAATAACAACTACTTAACGAAACAGCACATATACATCAACAATTTAAAAATTATTCAGATATCGATTTCTCAACATTTTATTAATGAATATAATATGTAATATACAGACACACTCATACATCTATATACATGTATAATATATTCAATTTACAAATTTATATGCTTCTAAATATTTTCCTATAATATATGGTTATAATAATATTAGGGTGGTTTTTTATATAGTATATAGCATCATCAGATTTGTATTAGAAAAGTGAATTGGGAGACGCTTAAGTAAAATTTTCAGGTATTATTTTTATGTGGCCAATATGGTGACAAAATGGCAGCAAACAATCAATGAATTATGTCTTACAATTGTCTATTCAACAAATTATCTAAAAACATAAAACAAATGTAAAAGAGTACTATCATTTCTATTATCTTCAGTCATGCCAAATAAATAAGTAAATAATTTAAGGCTTTGGTAAGTATCTGAAAACAAAGTTTTTATTTAGAAAGAGTTTTAGGAAAGTTGATCAACCATCATCTGTTTATACAAACTATGGTTATAAAGCTTATTTTGAACATGCTCTGTAATATCTATGAATCTGACATATACACATCCATATGCCCTAAATTGGAATACAATGTATGAGTCGGTACACCACGAACCGCGTTAAATTTTGCAAAAGCCTTTCATTCTTATCGACAACTTTTACATGTCCTGCTTACTTAAAAATTTTAATATTGTTGAAGTATTTGCCCTATTTTATTTTATCAGTGCTTCATTTAAACGTTAAAATTTCTTATGGGCTTCATTTTGGCGATATTCATAACAAATTTAATTGATTTTTATCAATTTTTTAATACAACAATACTGACTGATAACTAGATTGGGTAGAGTAAATTTTAGAAATCCATGTTTTGAAGCAAATTGCTTAAATTAGATTTAATTAATGTAAAACTAAGAAACAAAATCTATAAAATGAATCTCCAAAAAACTGAACAATCAATAGAAAGAGCGAAAAGAGTATATTTTCCATAACTCTACTAGGTTGAGTATAGAGTTATAGAAACTTATAACTTATTTTATTCGTTTCATTGCCAATTTTTAGGCTGATTATGTCAAATTAATTTTTTTGAAAATTCTATTACTAAGCTACTGTAATTTGAATGTAACATTTATAAAAATATTTTTAAATTCTAATCGAAGAATATGGAACACCCTTATTTGTGTACATACATACATACATTACATCCACATTTTGTGAATATAACTTTCTTAAATTCATTCATACATAAAAATAGCATTCGATTTCGATTTGAATTCAAATTAAGTATCCAATTCATCAACAAAACCCTATATACATATGTATGTACATTATATATATTTACATGATGTAAATATGTGTACATATTATATTATATCCATCAACTTTATAAAATAAAATATATACATACATTTTTTTACAATTCATGTTATTTTAATCACCAATTTTTCAAAGTAAGAAAAACTAAAGAATGAAAATTAAAAGAAAATTCAGTTATCCTGACTTATTCTAGAGTAGATGTTGGTATATGTAAGTTGGTTAGCCACATAAAAATAAAATTAGTTCTGAAGATGTTTGCGGTTCATGAATACTTGTTGTGGTCAAAGAAAGATTTTCTAAATAAAATTTATTAAAAAAAAAACTTTTTAAGAAAAAATTCAAATTTTTATTGTAACACAGATTATGGGTCTGTTGACATCATCATATATCTATCTACTTTCTCTATGGTAGTATAGGGTGGCGAAACAGATGATTTTTTTTGTTTAGCTCCGGGGTCTATGATTCAGTTCATTGTAATCATTAATATTCAACAAAGAAAATGATTAATCTAGTGTATCTACTTTTGTAAGTGTCAGTTTGCGAGACCCATCGTCTAGCAGAAGAAACTAAT
The DNA here is from genome assembly GCA_963942445.1 of Argyra leucocephala. Taxonomy (NCBI): domain Eukaryota; kingdom Metazoa; phylum Arthropoda; class Insecta; order Diptera; family Dolichopodidae; genus Argyra; species Argyra leucocephala. The sequence continues at coordinate 62,537,192 of OZ012678.1, read as the reverse complement.
GTTTAATTTTTATCGATTAGGTTTTTGAGAGAGATTGCCATCGGTCTGGTGTGCCATATATTAATTTTATATTATAATATACGTTCTAATTACATGAATGTAGAAATTTTATTGGAAATTTTATTCTAGATTACAATCACGATATTAAAATTGTCGAAATCGAACACTAATTATTGCGGATGAATAAACTTTTAATAATTTTGTTGTAATTTGTAAGAGACCTGTAAGTTATAGTAATGACGAATATTTAATTTTAGAGGCTTTATGATCGTGTAAAAGAATGTAGGATTATGTTTTTTGATAATCAGATTAACGTTAAGTTTGTATTTTTAAGATTGTTTCGATTAGAATAGACTGCGTTAAGTTATTAAGGTTTAATAGTGTTTATTACATTAAGATAAATTTTTGTTAACCATAACTAAAATAATGGCATTAAAATTTGCAATAAATTCAATAAATTAATCGCACAACAATTAAAAACATACATTGACTGACGAATAAAGTGTTGTGGTTATGGCAGCTGACTAATGTAGATGTAGTTCCTCATGTATGGAAAAATGGCACCCATGCTTAGAAAAACCTTGTAATTCTTTGAAAAAGCTGTTGAAGCGAACCAGACTTCATTCACAGAGAACGAAATAATATATCTTGTTCTCTAAACAACGACCTTCAAAAAATACATGACTGGGGAAATGTAAACAGGGTAAAATTTAATGCTTCTAAAATCCAGAGTTGTCTCTTATCAATAAAACAAAACCCATCAATACCAAATATGGTATTCGGAAATGTAAATATCGAAAACTTTGAAACTCTAAGAATTCTTGGAATGGAAATAAATAGCAAATTCACGTGTCACGTTCATATTTTTTCTGTAGCGAAGGATGCTGCGAAATGTTTAGAATTCTTAAGCAAAAGTAGAAAATATTTTACATCTTACAACCTCCTATTAATATATAAGGCATACATTCGGCTTCGTCTTGAACATTTAATTTTAAAATATTTCAAACGTTTAGAAGCAAATTGATCAAGGTTCTAATAACTGACTCAACTGATAGAGTAATTAAGGTGATGACCAATTGTAAAAAATAACATTTCTTTTTATATTTTGAGTCTTTGTATAACTTGGAAGCACAACTAGATGTCGATGTATGTAAAAATTCAATTGATAATGTTCTCAGAAAGTGAAGTTCGCAAATTGCAAAATTTTTCAATTAAGATGATAATAAGTTTATAGTAAAAGCTATATTTCAATAGTTGTAACATTTGGGTTTAATTCAGTGAGAATTTGAAATGGTTTTTATGACTCATATTTGTTTCTATGAAATCTGTATTGGAGTTTTGAATTTTTTCTCAAAGTTGGTGAACCAAACACTCCTTTAATTTTAATTTTAATATTTACCCATACAAATAAGAGTTATAAATATACTTGAAGAACAATCTAATTTTTACCTACGCATGTGAATAAGAGCAATCAGAGAGACTTATAAATCTTATAAATTAGTTTGAAGAAAATATTTTATTATAACCTTACTGTAGGCTGGTGATGAAGCATTTTTAAATAAACTCGGTCTCGATTATGATTAATGTTTATGATTATGATTAATGTTAACTCGGTCAATGTTAATAATTACCAAAATTGGATTTGAAATTGAATGTTGTTAACGACACATATCTATCTATCTCTATTGATTTTCTGATCGAAGAAATAGTTTTCAGCAAATTTTTTTTTTTAAGTTATGCCAAATCTTAGGTTTCAAACGATACTTTTATACACGAATACACAGTCTGGACTAATTGAGAATTTTAGAAAGAAAAATGTCCCTTCTCGAATAAATATGCTAATATTACTCTGGAATTTTTATATATTGTACGTAGGCATATTTTTGCATTGTGGAAGATGGAATATGATTCATACGAGAAAATTTGACTACAAACGAGTAGGGGTGGACACTTGATCCCTCTTTTTTGAACGTCGGCGGAAATGTTTAAGGGTTGGCTTTATTGTTTTTATTTCTTCTGAACAAGTGCCCAAACCATAAGGAAATATTTATAAAATAGAGCAAGTACTCCAACACACGACGATTTTTAAGTCGTAAAAGGAAGAATGTCACATTAGGGTTGTCGATAAGCTGAATTAGGCACGGCCTTGAACATTATCTTTAGAAAATTTAATACGGTTTGTGATGCACCGGTCCATATATGTGAACTATTGTTATCCAACTTGTATCGTACGCATGATTTATAGATATATAGCATGTCCTACGGAGAAAGATACGTTTTGCAGCAATTCAAAAAGCCAAAACATCTCGCGGCATTTTTGGGAATGTCAAGGATATGATCATTTCATATCAATTTTTTTTTTCCTGCATGCCCAGGATATTCACGTGTTCGATTCGCTGAATAATAGGGTGGAGTTGTATAGGGGCGTTTTGCGCGAGACTAGACAACTTTAAATTTTGGAGATGTTAAACTCAATTCTATTCATTTTCACCAGTTGAAAATAATGACTAAATCACGGTTGAGTGTGTTGACCATCATATTACGTTTAGTGTCAGTAACTGGTATTGAATCATGTGATTTTCGAAGAAAATCGAAGAATGCTACTAGAGTCCCGCCGTCTTCAAAGCTTTAGATAGGATTGAAATTTGATTGGAGAAGATAATTAATAAATATTCCAAAGAGGTTAGGGCAGAGAACTGCTTCTTTTGAAGCATCAACGTTAATATGATATGAGCCGGATATGAATCCGTCAATTAAGATACGATGCGAACGATTCGTAAGGAAATTTTCAATCCATTTTATTAAAATAGAATCCAGGCATATAGCTTTGCACTTGGATAAAAGAACGTTATGCCAGACTCGAATTATCCAATATTTTCTGTCATTTAACTGATCATTAAAATTTTCATAATAAAAATTAGAAATTCTAGTATTATTTCATTAAGCCTAATATCTTGATCGGTTTCCATTATTACAATATCATCAGAATGCTGTAAGACCATTACACCATCATGTGAAGGCAGACTTCTGTTGATGGTACAAAAACTGAAATCGATCAAGATATTAGTTAAAGTTACTCAAAACATTGTATTCGCACAAAATATTGGATCAATCAGAAAATTAATATTGTATCAAGGTACAACTGATCAGAATACAAGGTTATTATGGCTTGACTGGAAATGAGAGAGCTGATTTACTAGGCAGACCAACGGCGGGAAATATTTGTGAATCGGAACCAGCAGTTGGTATATCTATTAGTAATATTAAACTATCGATATAAAACACCCTGAAGGCCACAGAGTCTCCAAAATATATGCACCAAGAATAAACACCAAAATAACCAACTTCCTGCTAAATCTCAATAGAACAGACTGTATGAAGATGGTGGACATACTTACTCTGTTCATAACCACACGAATAAGCACAAATAAGTAATGACCCAGCCTGTTGACACTGTCTGAAAGTGGAATAAACCTCCACACATGTTGTTGGAGAGTGCCTCTAGCTCTTTCAAGGCTGAGACTCAAGCTGTTAGAAACACACTAAATAACCTAAAAAAACTTCATCAAAAGGGTCGACTAAGTTGAGGTCATAAGGGGCTAAATACCGGCCCTGACATATTAGGGCCGCTTCTGCCAGAAATAATAAAAAAAAATAACATTCGATTTCAAATCTAACTTTTTATTTATAAATGTTGACCGAAAATATTTAAAAAGGTTTATTTACGTAGCCTAATTTAAACATGATGTTCCGAACTAAATTTGACATTCATAATTTATCTTACGAAATTAAATTTGTATTTTTATTAAAAAAAAAAATAATATAAAGAAAATGTGAAAATTTTCCTCTTTTAATTTTTCAAAAAGAGAAAAAAAAAATTGTTTTAAAAATAAACACCTTTTAACTCCTGTACAACAGTTCCTTAAAATATAAATGTTTGTTTTTTATTTCACTTTTTCAAATGATTCTCTGTTTTTTTGTTTCTCTATTCAACTCTACTCAAGATCAGTAAATAAAATCGGTTTCATATTGCGGCAATCAAGGATATTTTTTTTCAAATATTATAAAGGAATACAGGTACAATACATATATTAGGTTCCCCCAGAACGTCTACTTCGTTGAGAAGATTAGAAAACAAAAAATAAACAGGGTAAGAGAAAGCTCGTTTATATAATCGTCACCTGATTTTTTTCAATTTGTTATTATGATATTACCTTATGTTTACACCATTACCTTAGTCAATGAAAACCTGAATGTATAGATATGTATAGATTGTAGAGGGTAGACATGGAAAATGTAATATTATATTATTCATACACCATAATTATAGAATATGAAACATATGTATAGGTAGTAGGGATAAAATATATATAATAGAAAACAAATTTCGCAATTTCAAAATTTATGAAATGTGAATTCTTTCGAAGCCAAGCTAAAAAGAATATTATCGATAAAAACGATAAGAAATATGAGTAGATCCTCTTGGCACAAATAATCGTAAATTAATTTCGGAATAATATACAGTTTTTTGTATTTGTTGTTTTTTCGAGTACACTTTTTATACACATTTTTACTTCTATACAAGGAAATACAAAAATAATTCTAGATAAAATGAAATTGAGAGAGTGGGAGTGAGAGAGAAAGGAAGGCAGAAACGTTTGGAGACTACAAATTCACTCTGACTAAGGGAAAACATTAAAATTTAAGAGCTTCTCTTCATATTTTATGATTCAAATTATGTGATATACAAAATTTTTATTGCTTGAATTGAAACAAGTTAGTATTCAAATCATAACATGAAACATATTTTTTTATTTTTAAATTTAATTTCAAATGTAATTTAATTAGACTGTCTGAATAGAATGAAATAAAAAAAAAATTGGAACAAAATGTCTACAAATATTTGGGTTATAATATAACTGTTATATTTGAAAAAAAAAAAATTAGTGGTCCATCGGTGTTAAAAAAAATGGAGTATGTAATATCGTTAGAAGATGAAATTTCAACAAAAAAATTTGTACAATACTCTACAAATGTAAATAAAGGTTTAAGTTTCAAGAATTTTAATTTTTCTCTGAGTTTCTATGAATAATTTGAAATGCGAGCATTCGAAAATGATAACTGATTAGGTATGTTTCTGTTATTATGTTATTATGTATGGTGAATGTGTAAATTGTACACGAAAATACTCGAATACGTAAAATATTCCGTTAAAATGTATGAATTGAAAAGTTATACCCTTTTGTTGTGATTGCCTACAGTGTTTGCCCAAAGAAACTTAAAAATGCTATAAATCGGTATATGTGAGCTTTCCCATCCCTAAAAAGCAAAATATGAGTGAAAATTTTCCACAATTCAATAGATTAAAATATTGCAGTTATCATTTTTGAATGCTCGTATTGCAACTAATTTGTATTAAATTGAGATATATAAACTAGATTATGGGGCTCAAATTCCCAATTTTACTTTTCAAAAGAAAATTTATAACTGAGCAAGCTGCGTTCATATAAAGCCATTATCAAGTCCACTTTGGCATATGGAATATAATTGTATGTATCCAGTTAAAAGTTTTATGGATTGTACGATAATGGCTTCTGTTTGTCACATAATGTCTAAGATCTTATAATGCTTACAGTAAAAGAGGAAATTACATTTTCTTATAGCAAATACAAGCAGAGGCTGTAAAACGACTCAAATATTTTTGCCAAAAAATTGTTGAAGATTCAAGAAGGCTTCCATAGAAGATTTCAAATTAAAATTTGTTTAATGTATAATGGATAGACATATTATGTTACTTTTGTATTGATATTTGGTAAATTTTTAATTTTGCTCATCATTGACCGGCCAATGAAACATTAATGTTCAAATCAACTACTTTATTCTATTAAGGCAATTCGACTTAAACTTAATTCGAAAAAATTTCAAACATGAACATGCTACGTACTATATATGGTTCTGAATTGTTAGGCTAAATTATGCCATAATTAGGCCAAATATTTGATGCCCCATAATTTTATAGTTGAATGATATAACCATTAAAATTTATAACAGTTATAACAGATTATAATCGATAGTAATGAAATCATTACTTGATGTCTTCAACTTAAGTATAAAATAACTCAAGTAAGAGTTGGAATATAATACTAAAGAAATCATAATTCTTGAAGAAGGCCATAATTATAATGGAAAAATTTAATATGAAAAAACTACATATCGGCAGCTGAAAGTAATTGGCTCTAAATTAAATCGAATGACTAGTCAATCATCATTATCCTACAATCCCTTATATTAGTTATAGGGCAGAAATAGACTCTTTTGTAGTGTCTTATTTGAAAACTAGTTGTTTGGTGCTGGATGTTTGCTTCAATAAATCTAAATCGCTAATAAATCTAAATTTATATATGTATCTAAATAAAAAAATAAATAATTATAAATTTGAAAACTTAAAAAAAAACAGAACAATAATATTAGTGGAAATAGTCGAATGTTTTCCTCATGATTTTACTGATATGCATACAGATACGCGTATTTCGTCTACTAATTGCAGACTTCTTCAGTGTTTTGTACTCGACTGGAATAATAATATTATAATATCAAATTTCAAAATAATTGTTTTATTTTTATTTTTTGATGTTTAAAAAGGTTGTCAGAAAAGTTAAATCAAACTACCAGCGAAAAAAATAAAAAATAGTCTTATTTCGACGACAACGAAATTGTGGTTGAGCGATTGTAGTTGGAATTGTGAGCATATTCATAAGAGTCTATGTATTTTAATTTTTTCGTCGCGAATTTTTTGCCCGTAGTCGCAATTGTGTTTAACGCTTTATACGAACTATTTCGTTGAAAAAATTTGACGTTTCATTTTAATTCAAATTAAATTTTCGTAGCTATAAATATTGCATAATTTTGTTAAGTATTAAAATTAATTTTTTATTTTTTTTATATTTAATACTGCGTATCCTGGGAAATAACTGCTTTGTGTTAATATTCTTGTTGAAATAATATGGTTGTGTAAATACCATTGTCAAAAATATTTGTTATGGAATAAGGAGTGAACAGTTTAAATATATTGATTAGCCTTTGAGAATATTACAACAAACCTCTATGGTATAAATATGTCGGTTAGCTAATTTAAATGGTGCCAATAAATTATAAAATTATTTTGCGAGTAAAAATTTCACTTTCCATTAGGCCGATTTACATTCTGTTAAATTTTTATATAAATGTAAGATCGTTAAACGGATATCCCCTTCTAATAAAACCTAGGTTCAGATTTTTGAAAGAAACTAGCTGTTAACTGATAACCTAAGAGATAATTTTAAGATACATATTTTAGATGTAGCGATTACGGACTTGGTTATCGAATAGATAATGGTTCATTTTGTGTTGTGGGGGACTACTATGGTCCTATATTATGTGATCTAGTGTTGAAATTAACGAAAACAGCTGTCTTTCAAGCTAATTAATTAAATTAAGTGATACCGGCAATATAGCTATTCTATTTAAAGCTTAGAACAAATTATTGAAATGTCATTAAGAAGTACCTACTATTATGTAGATATAGTTCGCATGAAATTGTTTAAAAAACTAAGCATACTTCAAACATTTTTAAGGGAAATATATTGCATTACATTTATTTTTATTTAATACGAAACATAAATCTAATTTTTTCATTCAATTCCAGTGTTAAACAGTTCTATAGAATTTTTTACACTCATCATAATAATAAAAACAATAATACCAACAATAGTAACACAAACAATATCTAAAACAACAACAACAACAACAACATAAACTGCAATAACAGAAAGAATAGATACTTTCAGCAATTTTTTATTTTTTTTTATATTTTGTACGGTATAATGGTTTCTTGAGGACATAAAGTTCCACAGAAATTGAAATAATATATTTTCATAAATCAAAATTCCTCCAAAACGAAAAAGTAAGGAAAACAAAATATGAAAGAGAGAAAATGTATATGTAAAATTGTATTATAAGAAATATGCGTGCAACTTTACATTAAGATAGTGTTAGGGTAAATTTAAAGGAAAAATAATATTAAAAATTTTGTTTTTATAAAAAATCGTAGTATAATTTAAACAGCTATGTTTTGTAAAATTTGAATAAAGTTGTTGAAAATTATTTGAGAACCAGAAAGAAAATAAAATTAAAGAATTGAGTTTAAACCAGAAATTTTGGTAAATGTAATGTAACGAAATTTTTGACTAATTTATAATCATACAAATAAAAAGAATTGGATATACCCTATTAAGTAAATATAATTATATACATTTACTCTTTCATTGGGTGCGTTTAGTAGAATCTGCCGCTGCAATCAATAGCCAGCGATGTAGCAATTATTGATGCATTGTTGTACTGAACGTTTTGCTAGATTTTACTGAACCCACCCATATTATAAAAAAAAATGGAGGAGTTTGAAACTGTAAAAAGAGTAGATTACTATTGGAAAATCACATATTCGTCTTTATAAAAATGACGCAGTTCCAAGTTACATAATTTGATTTACATAAAAAGTGTGAATTGAATTAATTTTTTGTTAAGTAGCTTTTTCGCTCAAATTAGTAGATAAAATGGTTTATTCTATTTTCTTCTCCATCCAATTATCGTATTTAAGGATATATTCATGATATTGTCCAAATTATGTTACCAGATATTTTATTGATTTTTCTGCCATCTCTTATACTCATATTTTGGGTATGCTCAATGGTGTGAGATGTTAGTCTTTTGCCCCTTGTATGTTGGCTCTTACATCTGCTACTAATATGTTTATTGTTACAAAGAGTCATAATTTATATATATACAATGTGTCAGCGCTCAGTCTGTTGCTCTGTTTTTATTGACTGTACATTTAACTACTATTCTCTCCATTTGATCTGATTGTCAGACGATTTTTCCAAAATTTTTTAGATAATGTTGATTTACTTATTTCAAAATTCTAAATTTCATGTTAGAATCTTATAAAATTCGGTATTATTTGTCCACAAAACTATCATTACTCCGTTATATCCACTCACAGCTTAAAACAGTGTATTTGGTTTAATATCTTATCAGCTTGTTGAAAGCAAATGTTGCTTATTCAAGTTGCAAAAACTTTTCGGAGAAAATTCTAACACAATTTATTGTCAAAAGTAGTGATTTTAATAAAAGTAGCAAAATTTGAAAATATTTTTAAAATTTCTATAATTAAAACTTTTTTATTTTAAAATTAAAAGGAAACTTAATAAAAAAAAAAACTAAATTGAAAAATTCGATTTCATTTAACGAGCTCACAAATATATATTTATTATTCCATTAGATTGCTCAAAAATTAAAATAAAAAAATATAATAATAATAATAAAAGCACAGCGTTATTTTATACTATAAACGGAATTCATTTTTAAGAAAAATCATCGTCGGTAAAACTTTTTGCACAGAAATTATTATAATTCAGAAAAAAATCATCATAGCATAACACACATATAGACACACATGCGATACTGAAAAAAAATTTAGAATAGATAAGTACAGTCAGAATCAAAAGTAAATGAACATTGCTATGAAAAAATTTTTTGTTTTGTTGGTGTATAGCATTGAGTAGAGTTGTATAATACTAGCTATTCGTATTTTAACAGTATTTTCCTGTCCTGAACCAAAAACTGTATTTAAACAAAATTAAATGTAATGATAGTGATTTGATTACATTATAATATTGTGGCCAAACTAGAAAATACCGTAAAGTTCTGAATATAATACCCCTACCAATAAAGTACCCCAGATAAACTAATCGAAACATTTTTTCATTTACAGAACGCTAACGCAGAACGCAGAAAATTAATTTCGAACTATTTCGATATTGAATATTATCTAATACATATAATCATTTTCATATTATTTATTGCTAAACCAATTGTGTTAATTGGTTATATTTTAATATTACTACCAATGCAGAATCTATCATATGCATGTATGGACACCAATCATATCTATATGTTGCTTCCCGAATAGTGTACGTGGTTGTAAAAATCCAATTAGAGTACCTGGGTATACATTTGGATTTATTATTTTTTCAGAATATTGGCATTTTCTAATTAGAGTACCTGGGTATTATACTCAGAACTTTACGGTAGTTTTAATACAGATTGAACGAACATTTAAGGAAAGTTAATTAAATGTAGCAAAACATTTTTTAAAGAAATAATTAGGAAATTTTACGGAAAATTAAAAAAAAAAAGAGTAAAACATACCTAGAAGTTTTATCAGCACAATAATAATATAAAATGTTTGCTTAACGTTTTTAAGTTGGATTCGAATGTTTAGTTACTTCATACATAACAATTATTTTTAATAATTAGATTTGTTTTTAGTGATATATTTAATTTATGAATTATAAGTCGAATTTTTTTTTTCTATTATTTTATTTATTAAATTATTACTTACATATTAACTAAATTATATATAAAACTAATTCTATTTTAACAAATTATATTAGATTTTAGATATTCATTAAAATGCTTCAATTTATGAAATGTTTTTTAATGTAATAATTAATATATTAAAATTAAGACTTAGCTAAATGCTGTCTGGTCGTATAGAGTTATATGATAATTATTTGCCTAATAATTTTACTAATCATTTATTTTTATTGTTATTTGGCAACATATTTTCTTAATCAGTGCTTGCGAATAATTTAAATTAGTAAATTGTTTCCGAAATATCGATATTGGCACAATAAAAATAAATTAATAGTGAAAGGAAATTCGCCTTACGATAAATGTCTCAACACAAAGTTGAACACAACGTCGAAATGATCTTAAATGTCTACTAAAGCTTACAAAAGCTTGGAACATTGTCTACTTGATCACAATTGTTGTTGACGATGCCTACACACACAAGATGTTTAAATTTTTAAAAACTCAATGTTGTACAGTGTTAATAAAAACTGTCTGTTCATTTTGCTGGATCAGAAATGAATTAAAACACAATGTCTCAGAAAGCTCTTATTACACAATGTTGCCAACTTATTTTACGGATAAAATGATAAAATTGACAACAGTTTTTTTTTATATTATATCAGGTTGAAGTTTTTTTGAATACATTTACGATGTCACCGTAATTTATTTGTTGCTTTATTATTGTTACTTTATTTACCAAATATCCAAAAAAACCAGAATCACGAAACCTAAATCTCAATATCAATATCGCAAACAAAAAAAAAGTCCGAAAAATAATTATTAAAGACTTTTAAATTTTTTTTATAAAATCAGCGGATCAACTGCATAATCCAACTTTTGCAAGACGAAATTCGTTTTATACAAAGTACAAACAAACTTTGTTGTTAACAACGAATTTCGTTCGTGAAACGAATTTTATCTTACGAAAGTAGTATTATTTGTAGTATTATACTTTCACTTTTTTCGTAAATATATATTTAAATATATAAAAATTTTGCGTTGCGTGTTTCTATATGTATGGATTCATCGTAGGGAAAGACACTGCCAAAACACATGTGCGTTTTGCAAAGCAAATAAAATGCAATATTGAAACAAATTCTTGCAAAACCTAGACACTTTTCAACTAAGAAATTGCATGAGTTAGCTGCATATTGCAACAAATTATATTGAATATATTTATATTATTGATAAATATTGATATTATGATAAATAATGAAGTTCATACATACTCAACTAGAAATGCAACTCAAATAAGAGTAACATCTTAAAAAGGTTTAACAAACATGACACAAAATACATGATGTACAGTACAAAACGTATAATAAATTACCAGTTACGATCAAAGAAACTGCTCAAATATTTAAATTCAAAAATAAAATTAGTGATTATTTTCATCAATTAAATAATATTAATAATACTTAATATTAGATAAAAAAAAAAATCAAATTCAAATACCTTCTATAAAAAACAAAAAATTGTCTTATTTTAAAATTAAAATTGCATTGAATTAAAACTTAATTATTTATAAGTAAAATTATAAAAACTAAACACAGTCTGTATAGAGCAATGGAGCTCATTTGAGTAAATGAATGAATAAAAAAAATAAAAAATAAAATTGAAAAACTGACTCCTGCTTTCCTGGAAAGTTGCTGCTTTGCAGAAAGTTAAAAATTGTAGAATAGGTTTGAATTATAAAATAAATATTCGAAAGGATCGCCATTTTCCCTTTAAATAATAAATTAAATAATAAATAAATTAGTCCGAGCTGCCTAAATAATAATTAAGAAAAGTCATAGGTGTAAATACAATAGTATAAGCTCTAAAACATTTAAAATTGTTAAGAAATTATGAATATGTATCATGGAAATAAATAAATAAATAAATAAAATTGAAATGTATAAATAAATTATTCATTCATTATTTAATGTCACTGTAGACATATAACACCAATAGTACTATCATATACTGTTACTCATGACTTAAGAAAAGGTTTTTAGCTGTATTTTATAGTTGTTTGTATTATGTTCGATAACGACTTTTCTTTTTTCAATATTCTGATATTTTATAAAGTTAAAAATAATAACATTCAGAATAGAAATCATAAGATAAGAGCGGAAGAATATAAAACTAAGAAAATGTTTCTATTCGATTTTATATTTAATTTTTTTTTTATTTTTTTTTTTTCTATTTTATCGAACTTTTTCAAATTTCCTTTTAAAAATGTCCTTTTTAATCGAATCAAAACACAAAATTTTATCATATTTATTATTTTATAAATATGTGAATTATACAATGTTATTGTTTTTTTTTTTGTTTTTTTTTTATATCTATAGAAAATAGTTAAATAAAATATGAGTGGGAAATAAAAAAAAAAAAATTATGCTTACACGTGATAAGTGTTGATATGTAACATGTTTATGAAAACTCTTTAAATAAATTTGAAAGTTTGTGATATTATTTATTTCTAAAATATAATATTCGTAAAATTAAAGTCAAAAATAAAATGAAGAATTTTTACTGTATTCAGCCGAAGTAGTAAAGTTGGTTGGTTTTGTAAAAATGTAACATAATGATACAGAAATAATTCATTCATACAAGCCTATTACACATTAATGTTTTCATCATTTTAATTGTCAATTACTGTACCATTTAAATTGATGACAACTGAATTTTATTTTCACATGATAATAAGCTTCAAAAAATTGTCTGAACATTCCCAAAAATAAAAAAAATGTAACTAGTTTTTAACTCTGTTCTCAGAGAATAAAACTATCTCAGATATATGTAGTAACTCAGAGAATAGAACTATCATCAATTAATTTCTCTTCCTTCTGTCATAAATTAATTGTTAACTTATTGACCAGTATTGATGAAAATATGCATGTGTAATAGCCACTTTAGCGTTTCTAATATAAATAATATCATAATTTTTCAAATTAAACTAGAAACAAACGTAATAAGACAACGAAAAGAGATGATTGAAACTTATCGTATCTATATAAGGTGTTCAATTATACTTTTTTTACACGGTTGTACGTTCGATGAAGTTAAGAATAAAATGTTTAATTCTTAAGATTAAGTTCTTGGTTTGTAGTTGCATTTGTTTATTCACTGTTTCATTGTTCATTTACATTTTTTTTTAGTCACTGTAGAAATCAGATTTTTTAACCGTAGTTTTTTCATTTAAAAAAATTTAATAAATTCATTGATTCATTCTACAATTTAACTGGAACTCATTAGCAATTATAATATTGTTGAACTACCTATACAGATCCTAGTTTAAATTTGAAAAGTTTCAATACCCCCATATATAGATTTCATACGAGTTATTATATGTGAGTTATGAAAACCAAATCAAATTCAAATATAATTTTAACATATTTTTTTTAAAGATTGTAGCTCTAGCGATTTGAAAATGAATATTTAAATATTTTTTATTTCAATTTTACAGTGGTAAATATTTATGTATAATGTATATTGTATATATATAGTGATTTCAAAATTACGGTAGACACGCAATTTAAATACAAAGTTGTGGGAATGGTAAGAGATGTTCTAAATAATAAAAAAATTTAGTATTTTAAGTTAAGAATTTTATACCATGGCCATAACCATGAGAGAAGCACGGCTCTCTTAAGTCAATTCCTGCTACACTTAAAGTTTACCCTTATGCTTTATTTATGGTAATAGCAAAACATATTTCTATGAGAAATTGAAAGGGTAGCCAGACGGATTTAATGGTATTCATTTGCGTTATTTGCGTCGTGTATTAAAAATAAATGAAAATACAAAAAAATACTGCAAAAACCAGGATATCTTGGGACAAAATAGCTCATAACTTCTGAAGCACTGATCGCCGTATAGTCTTTCGTGGATTATTTTTTTTAAGGAAATTCAATTTTCTTTAATTACGTAAAAAAGCTATTTTAGGGGTACAATAATTATAATATTACATTGTTAAACATTATGATATTTACTTGGACACCTAAAATTACAAAAAATTTAAAAAAACAAAAACTGTGATCTTCAAAATTGTATGAATTTAAATTTTCTTATTATTTTTGATTATTTTCTCTTTTTCTGAAACAATTTTTGAGAGAGGTTGTATATATAGAATAATAAGATTAAATTTTTTTTTCCAACCTGTTCCAAGGTGTAGCTATTAAATTTCACTTTTTCTATAAATTTTCCTCAGAAAAATCTAAAATGAAAACAAAAAAACATAGACATCAGTTGTTTTTTTTATTTATAAGAGAAAAAAAAAAGCTGAATGACGAAAAGATTAGTGGAATTTAAAAATGACATTTTGTCAATTCAAATTGAATAAGTTAATATTAAACACAATATTAATTTTAAATCAATGTTGTTGAAATCAATATTTTAAATTCAATTTTAATAATTTTTTACAAATTCATATTTAAATTATTTCGTTTTCTGGAAAATTAATATGAGTATCCGAGAATTTTTTTTTCATGTAGCTAAACATATTTCCTCTTAATCTTCTCTTTGTACTGCATTATTGTGTTTAAATTAGGCCAGAAGATTCTTGGGACCGGAACCTCAAACAATACAGATATTTTTTGATTGTCGTGCTGGTAGTCGATGACTATTTAGTACAGATTAATAAACTAGTTTAGTGAAACTTTCTCCATTATTTCTACATGGTATGACTTCTTTTTCCATAAATTTTCTGTATCGATTAACACCTTGGTTTTAACATGATTTTATTATATCCTTATACCCTGAATATTGTCACTTACAATCTCGTTTACTGTTTATCTCTACACTCTATGGCGTAGGTCATAATACAACTCACATGTTTTATAGATTTTAATCTCACGTATGATGTTATTGTACTTGTTGTTCTACATTGTGCAGCAATAACAGACTAATTAATCTTTGTCTGTTTGAATTTTTGTTTCGGATAACAGGTTTGTAATGCAATTACTGCGAAACGGCTTTACACATTGAATTTAATATGTAATGCATAGAATATAATTTGATGAAAATTATAATTCAACATTAATATAAAATAAATTTTCATGATTCAATCAAAATAACTCTTTTATAGTTTTCGATAAATTCAAGTATCTCTATTGAACCAACACATACCGCATGTTAATCAGGAGAAAATCTCTACGATATTAAAGTCATTCATATTAGTCAAACCTTGGTTTGATTTTCTTCTCTTAGATTCATTTAAACTAATTTTGATTTATTTACTTTAAATTTTAAATAAATTTGTTTAAGACCACAATTTAATATTTGCCGATTTAGCAAAAAAATTATAATCAGATTTATAATAAGCATGTCCATAAAACTCTCTAAATGCTGGAGTAATTAGAGTATCTTCAGGAATGATTTTGAAAATTGGTTCAACATAGCACGCACGCATCTTCCATCGCGTAACTTTTGACATTAATTGTGCTTCTTCATCCCAATTTCTTTGCAATTGTTTTAAAAATTCAAGGTACCGTTCAGCGACTACCAATGGGAAGAAACAATTTTCAGCACTTCTCATTTCTACCTCTTCGCGTTGTAGTTTTTTAGCTGTTAATTAGTAAATGAAAAAAACTGATGATGTTTTTGCAATATAGCTGCCAATTATTTGAAAACCATTCAAAAAAGCTGGTTCTGGCCATTCTTGGCTGGTATTCTGGCAAAGAGAATACTTTGTAACCACCAACTGGTGGCATATCCTGCTTCTTTGACGGAGAAGAGATTTTAAATCTATTGAAAAATATAAAAGTCAAAATTTTGTTTTTTTTTCATTTCAAATACTACACGTTTTGAGATTGGTATTTTTTGTTGAGAGGAAGCATAGAACTATTTTCTTTTACATTTTTACAAAACGAATGATTACTCGAGTGTTGCTATTCTATTAAGTCTCACCTATAATATTTAAAAACGAATTTTATCTTCCACGAGACTTGGGCTTGAGGTCACATTTTTGTATTGCACTTTTTTGTTTTTAGCTATTATTCATTTTGTTATGATGTTGGTAGGTATTGCAGTACTTCTAATAAGTCAGAGGATGCGGAGGTCAAAGTTATTTTAGTAGGCTGTATTTGAAATTCTTTGAAATATCTTAAATGTAACTAGTCTATTATTTATTGACTTCTTGTAAATATTTGAGGTTTTATTCTTATTTGAGCCAAATTGTTGAATTGAACTTTTTTTTGTAGCAATTATCGATTATTATATGATATTGGTAGGCACTGCGGTATTTCAAATAAATCAGAGGATCCGGAAGTCAATGTTATTGTATTAGGCTGTAGTAAAATTTTAGTGTAGGTAATGCCTGAAGCTCTATTAGGACATTTTCATTGGTAGCTATAAATGCGACTTACACCATGGAAAATCAACAAGCGGCTAGTTGTCCGCACTTAGCCAAACTTAAAAGATCCATGAGTTTCAAATCGATACACACCACGTATTTATCGATTTTAAGTTTGCATATGATAGCATATACCACAGTGACCTATGTCAAAATTTCTTATACCAGGCAAAATCCAATTGCCAAAAATTACACTTGAAAACTCAAGATGTGCTGCGATAATTGGAAATAACATTGACTTATTTGAGACGGGTAATCTTCGAATCCAGATCCGATGGTACATAACGTCGAGGTAAAACAAACCTTCGTTGGAAAGAGGAAGTATCGGCAGATACAGATTGTCGTGCTGGTAGTCGATGACTATTTAGTACAGATTAATAAACTAGTTTAGTGAAACTTTCTCCATTATTTCTACATGGTATGACTTCTTTTTCCATAAATTTTCTGTATCGATTAACACCTTGGTTTTAACATGATTTTATTATATCCTTATACCCTGAATATTGTCACTTACAATCTCGTTTACTGTTTATCTCTACACTCTATGGCGTAGGTCATAATACAACTCACATGTTTTATAGATTTTAATCTCACGTATGATGTTATTGTACTTGTTGTTCTACATTGTGCAGCAATAACAGACTAATTAATCTTTGTCTGTTTGAATTTTTGTTTCGGATAACAGGTTTGTAATGCAATTACTGCGAAACGGCTTTACACATTGAATTTAATATGTAATGCATAGAATATAATTTGATGAAAATTATAATTCAACATTAATATAAAATAAATTTTCATGATTCAATCAAAATAACTCTTTTATAGTTTTCGATAAATTCAAGTATCTCTATTGAACCAACACATACCGCATGTTAATCAGGAGAAAATCTCTACGATATTAAAGTCATTCATATTAGTCAAACCTTGGTTTGATTTTCTTCTCTTAGATTCATTTAAACTAATTTTGATTTATTTACTTTAAATTTTAAATAAATTTGTTTAAGACCACAATTTAATATTTGCCGATTTAGCAAAAAAATTATAATCAGATTTATAATAAGCATGTCCATAAAACTCTCTAAATGCTGGAGTAATTAGAGTATCTTCAGGAATGATTTTGAAAATTGGTTCAACATAGCACGCACGCATCTTCCATCGCGTAACTTTTGACATTAATTGTGCTTCTTCATCCCAATTTCTTTGCAATTGTTTTAAAAATTCAAGGTACCGTTCAGCGACTACCAATGGGAAGAAACAATTTTCAGCACTTCTCATTTCTACCTCTTCGCGTTGTAGTTTTTTAGCTGTTAATTAGTAAATGAAAAAAACTGATGATGTTTTTGCAATATAGCTGCCAATTATTTGAAAACCATTCAAAAAAGCTGGTTCTGGCCATTCTTGGCTGGTATTCTGGCAAAGAGAATACTTTGTAACCACCAACTGGTGGCATATCCTGCTTCTTTGGCGGAGAAGAGATTTTAAATCTATTGAAAAATATAAAAGTCAAAATTTTGTTTTTTTTTCATTTCAAATACTACACGTTTTGAGATTGGTATTTTTTGTTGAGAGGAAGCATAGAACTATTTTCTTTTACATTTTTACAAAACGAATGATTACTCGAGTGTTGCTATTCTATTAAGTCTCACCTATAATATTTAAAAACGAATTTTATCTTCCACGAGACTTGGGCTTGAGGTCACATTTTTGTATTGCACTTTTTTGTTTTTAGCTATTATTCATTTTGTTATGATGTTGGTAGGTATTGCAGTACTTCTAATAAGTCAGAGGATGCGGAGGTCAAAGTTATTTTAGTAGGCTGTATTTGAAATTCTTTGAAATATCTTAAATGTAACTAGTCTATTATTTATTGACTTCTTGTAAATATTTGAGGTTTTATTCTTATTTGAGCCAAATTGTTGAATTGAACTTTTTTTTGTAGCAATTATCGATTATTATATGATATTGGTAGGCACTGCGGTATTTCAAATAAATCAGAGGATCCGGAAGTCAATGTTATTGTATTAGGCTGTAGTAAAATTTTAGTGTAGGTAATGCCTGAAGCTCTATTAGGACATTTTCATTGGTAGCTATAAATGCGACTTACACCATGGAAAATCAACAAGCGGCTAGTTGTCCGCACTTAGCCAAACTTAAAAGATCCATGAGTTTCAAATCGATACACACCACGTATTTATCGATTTTAAGTTTGCATATGATAGCATATACCACAGTGACCTATGTCAAAATTTCTTATACCAGGCAAAATCCAATTGCCAAAAATTACACTTGAAAACTCAAGATGTGCTGCGATAATTGGAAATAACATTGACTTATTTGAGACGGGTAATCTTCGAATCCAGATCCGATGGTACATAACGTCGAGGTAAAACAAACCTTCGTTGGAAAGACAAAGTATCGGCAGATACGAAACAATTTCGTAACTTCTGGAGAGAAGCTACCCGTGACCTATACAAATGGGAGACGTTTATAAGTCAGTCCCATGACCTACATGATCTGTTGGTCACCTGATTAAATAAGTATTTTAAATTTAATAAAATATCTCAAATGCAACTAATACCCTATTATTGATTGATTTTTTGAAAATATTTGGCTTTTAGTTCTGATTTGAACCACAACAGATTACACTTTTTCTTGACTTATTATTACTTAATTTCATATTTTTCGGGAATCATTAAACTGATACTAATGCATTTTCGAGGATTTAAATTATAATATTCGATCTCCTACATATTCTTTAATAATCTGCTACTATGATAAGTTTGATGTTATAAATAGATAATAGTTAATCAAAAATAATAAAAATAAAAGCAGTTCTTCAGAAATTTGAAATTTTTTATAGTTTGTTTTTTTCAATCGGTTATGACCATTCCTAAAATAAAAAAAACATTTTAACAAATTTTTTATTTCGTTATTTTTATAACTGCAAATAATGAGTTTTGTAGTTATAAAAAATATGTTTTAAAAATATCTACAATATAAATACTTTGTCCGAATGTATATTCCTCGATGTTTTGCTCTTTTCCTCTGAATTATGTTGATATAAACATATTTAATTTTAATATTGTAAGTATAAAAAATATGAAATGAACATTAAAATGAAAAAAGGTAGTAATAAACAGGCAACAAATTGTTGGAATGCGGAAATATAAAAAGAAAATTAACAAAAATATTAAAAATAAATGTACCGTTTTATTTATATCCTTATCTGTAATAATAAAAAAAAAATGATCCACTTACTTTTAAATCGTTAGATGTATAAGTGATAACTGATCAGCACTGATTAAAATTTTAACCGTTGTTGGAGCGCGCCAAAATTTTCATTTAATGGTCATAATATATTTTATTTATTTTTAAAATAATTCTGATTCTCATGTGATTCAAAATTAATTTTTTTTTTGCAATGTGCTGGTCACTCTAAATTCAACTAATGTGAACAATAGAAAGATTGTATTTGATATTGAATTTATATGAAAAAAAAAATATTATGTTATGACCTTAACCTACTTGCATTAATGGATTTAATTTAATAATTGAAAAAATAAGGTATATAATTTTTGGTCATATAAAATATTCAACAAAAAGTAGGACAAAAATGTCTTCTACTTTTCTGAAATATTTTGGAATTCCTCAACAGTGTGGCGTAGAGTCACGTTTGTTTGGTTCATATATACTATCTCGCTTAAATATGTTTTTTTAATCCTTTCAAATCCCTTACACAATCGTCGAAATTATTTCTTCTTCGTTGCAATCTCAGCAACACATTAATTCAACCTAATTTAGAGGTATCAAGCTGAATTTTTATATAAAGCGATTTACTGTCAGCGTCACGGTCGATTTTGACAGTCAAATAACCAGACCCCATGCCAAAGAGATATCCAGCTTTATGCTTTCCAAATATTACATTTGATTATAAGTGCAATGTCACAAAAGCTGACATTAAATTTTGCAGCGCTGATGGATGAATACAAGGAGAATAGAAATAAACTTTTAGGTGCAATCGGAGACATCCAGTAGAGTGGATATATATAATTGAAGAATAAGACCCATTTTTCTGATGGGTCTTACATACCATTCTGATACAAAGTTTTTAAATATGTTGCAACACAGAACCTAAGCAGGAAAAGCCGCAGCTATTTAAGGTTATCTCTGAGATGTTATGTGGAGAAACAAATATATGCTATAGTAGAAAACAAAACACGAATATACAAAAGCTGTATTCGGCTCATGTTAATGTACGCAATTGAGAGATCCGCTAAAACATCTAAATCAAAACAGAAAATGCAAACAACAGAAATGCGAAAATTGAGGAAAATATGCAGATACACATTAAGAGATAAGAAACGAAGCAACGACATCATAGATGCATGCGACATTCAAGACATTAATTGTTCGTTGTAAGACTTTTGAAAAGATGTTATGAATGCTGTACGTCTTCGTCACAAAATTAAAGAGAAAATATTATGTATATTGAAAAAATAGCCTTAATGGCAATTTTAAAGAAGAAGAAGAAGAATAAATTAGTGCGTTGGGGTTTAGATTCATTCGGTCTAGTTTTTCCTGTTTTTCATCATAGTATTAATAATAAATATTATAAGATATTTTTTTCTAATACATCAGTTATTTTCAATTTGTTTTATTCGTACTAAGAATCAGTTGTGCAATTAATTTAAGTGTTGCACAAACTCAAATTATGTTTCTATATTGATCAGTAGGATGATCATGACCATGACAATATAGCGACTAAGGCCATAAAATACCTATCCCTAGGCTTAATTATTAAAATATTTCGTTTTGTTTTTGGCCAAAAGCATGTTGGTTAAAAATACTGTCAAAACAACTTTCGAATTGAAAATTGTATGAATTTGTTTGTGTTAACCCATTGGTTACTGCCACCAGTAAGCTACCCCACTTTTATTTTTATGTATACCGTGATCCCGAGTGATATCAAAATCTTCCTCCGCCCTTATTGTTAATATAACTGGGGATATAGTATCTGGAAACGCAAATTAAATCATTTTTGATATGTTATTGTACCTGGTAGCAGGAAAATTTGTGTATAACTGGTGAGCCTAGGATAGACAAAGTGTGAAGTTGAAATAGTAAAATCGGCAGGGGAGCTTCAAGTTTATAAAAAATGAAAAAATAATTATTTTATTAATTTGTATTGTTATTAATTGTATTAGTACAAATCCAAATATATTATTTTCAAACCCATTTTCCCAATTAAAGTCTAAGCTTATTATTTAATAACTTAATATTTTAATTTTTACTTTGGTTCTTATTTGGACATACCTAACTGAGTGGACAACAAGAGATAACGAAAATAATTTTAAATTTTCAATTCAATAGTAGTAGTATACTCTATAGTAAGTCCATAGATTAGTACACCTTCTATAATTTTATATAAATGATATTCATTTTATTGCTTCCATTTACAGTTTAATTGAAGCTCCTTGAAAAGATAAAAATCCACATGTTATTCTATTTTTCTCACATTAAATGTTTTATTTTTTTTTTATTTTTATTTTCACTCATTCCTCGAAGGACATTTTAATCTTAGATTATTCTAAAGATTTTCTAGAGATGAAATAACAAATATATGTTGGTGTATTATAACTTATTTTGCTATATAGAGTTGTCGAATTAACAAATTATGAAATAAAAAGTATTGAGGATTTGCAAACAATGGTAAAGTGCATAAAACAGAATTAAATATTTGTAAATATTTCGGAAGGATTAGCTTATTAAATTGTATCGAATGGGATGTAGGATTTTACTGTATCGTTAGATTTATTGTGTAGAAATTGTAAAAACGTAATACAAAAATATGAAACTCAGAATCTAAATGAAATATGACTTAGATCATAATATTTCAATCTATTATTTTCCTTCTAGGTTTGATTTTAAACATTTAAAATGAATTATATTCCGCATAAATTTGCGTTCTATTTCAGACTATTTGCATCGTCTGCTCATTCTTAATTTTTTTAATCATGGTCCTATTATAATTTATAGTTTATTTATTTATTTGCAGATAGTTTTAAGAAAATGTAACACTAACTGTATTCTAATTTTATTAGTCTAAAATATTAAAATAACTGTGTTCAGAGGTTGAATTAGGCAGAGTTAAAAGTTCAGGGCTTGGATTAAACAGAATTAAATGTTCAAAATCAATGTGGCTTCTGTTTAACAGAACTGAATGTGCAGGGTTTGACTAAACAGCCTTTTTTATTAAAATGACAACGGGTCTTAGAAAAAACTCACTATTACTGAAATTGCAATGTACTTACAAAGAGCTAATTGTAAAATTCATATATGGGAGAATTTTTAAAATTGTTTTTAAATTTATTAAGTTAATCAAAATTAATATTTATGTTGTACAATTACCGCAGTATAACTAAAAATGAGCTTAATGCAATGACTTAGTATTAGCAATATGTCTGTAAATAAAAAAAGAGAATGCTTTTTACTGAAATTTATTGAGATTGTACATTCTTCCTAGTTTTGAGTTAAAATAAATAATTTTTAACCACTTATAAGTTCTATAATAAAAAACCTTCCTGATGACGTCGATATCATCGTAACATCACGACGAGCAGTCATCGAAGCCTTTACACAGATTGAAGAGGAAGCAGGTAAAGCGGATCTTCTCATAAATGAGAATAAAACAAAGTATATGCTGTCGACAAATAAAATGTCCTCACAACATCATATAGGACACAACATCACAACAACTGGGTTCAAAGTCCTATCCTATCCCAAAATACCAAGGCACAATTATACAAAACGCTCATCCTTCCGGTGCTGCTATATGGTTTTGAATCGTGGACATTACCAAAAGCAAGCGAGCATGTCCTTAGTATCTTTCAGAGAAAAATTCTTCGTCGCATTTGTGGTCCTGTGTCTGACGAAGGGGTTTGGAAAAGAAGATACAATGCCGAACTATACCAGCTGTTCAACGATATGGACCTAGCTAAGAAAGTCAGAATAAGGCGTCTTCATTGGCTAGGCGTATGTAGAGCGTATTGATGAAATTGCTCCGGCTAGGAAACTTTTCGAATCCAAGCCCCAGGGAAAACGTCGTCAAAGGAGGTCACACACCTTCGTTGGAGAGATGAAGTATCGGCAGATATGAAAAAACTTCAAATCACCAATTGGAGAGATTTCGCTCGTGGCCGAAATCAGTGGAGGACAATTTTGCGTCAGGCCCAGGACATTCAAGGTCTATAGCGCTTAGCAAATAAATAAGTAAATCTGAACAAAATGCAAAACTTCTTTATAGATTCTTAGAAGAGACAGGCTTCTGAATTCAGTTGAGATTCTAAAAATTTGCTGCGCAACCAATATTACCGTTACCATTACTGAATTGTATATCATGAGCAATTGAAAGGACATAATCAAATATCCGATAAAAACACAAAGTAGAGGTATATCAGTCATTCATTTCTAAAGTTCGTAATCGGCAAACAAACAATTGTTGGGATTAAGAAAGCGAAGTGTTTCACAGAGTTCGATTCAGAAAAATTGTGAAATGCGATATTGACAAGATGTCTCACAGGATCACATTGAGTGGAAAAATTTCGTTAAGTTCATCTTTGATCTATAAAACACCAACAGATATTGTTAGTTCAAACTAGTATAATTACGTTTCAGTAATGTAAACTCTAGATGCTCATTCGTTAGAAATTATTTATTTCACACTATTCATTAATTAATTTTATGTGTAAACTTATAGATTATCTTAGTGAGGCATTTTATTCACTTGTTAATAACCCTCTTAGTTTGTTTCCAAAAGACTTTTCAATTCCAAAGAATAAAAACCAAATTATAAATAAATTAATTAAACTTCTTGCCAGTATATCTTGTATAATGTCATCTCGAATAACCTTAATAACACTAATTTCCTAAGAATATGGCAACTCTGATCCGTAAATGTATATACATTTTTAGATAATAAGAGCATTTTATAATAGAGAAACTCTTCCAAACATAAAACGATGTTATTCTAAAGAGCGTACCATGAAAAAATATTAAATTTTATGATCCTGACCCTGTGTGCAGTAAAAAACAAAAATAGCAAAAAAACAAAAAAGCCAACTAGTTTTGTTCTATTTCCTTGGAAATATGTTATTATATCCTTTAATAAGAAAACTACTCTTAAAAATTATATCCTTAAACTGTTAAAAAAAGATTTTTCTTTTTTATTCATTCATTTAAAATTGCAATTTTTAAAATGAGTTTCTGTGCACCAAGCTATTATGTGTATGCATGTTGGTCCATTAAAACGAGTGGGTTATTATAAAACGAATGGAAAACATTTTAATAAAAAACAAAATAAAATAAAATGACCCAGCTGGGTTGGATGCTTTAGTTCTTTAATATTTGAGGTCAATTTTGTATTCAAAGATGAAGTCAGTATTCTTTGTTTTTCTTCTTTCTTTTTTCTTAATGCTTGCTGTTTACGAGTTTATGAAAGATTCATTTATTGTTAAAATGAACCTATTTACAGTATTGCTGCACTGGTTATTGTGATGATATCAGAATGAAAAATAAAATAATAAAATGAACTAAAGACATTGAAATAGGGGAAAAAAAAGGAAAGGAGAGAAAAACATTATTACCTACACTGCTAAAAGATATGGATAATTTTTTTTATGTTAATTTACGTTTTAATTGTGTGTGTGTATAGAAAATTGTTTGAGTCGACAAAGTGACCAGAATAAATTGAGATAAGATAATTGTTTTGAAAGAAACATAATAATTATGATACTGCAATATTAGTTATACAAGAGGGTATATTGATTTTATAATGATAGTAATATGGTGATAGTTGCGTGACTAGTAAATTATTTTTTAAGAAATTTGTGGACATTTAATGGCTTCTGACGCTATTACTAGCAAATCAAGGTATAGTGATCACAATGTGATTTTGTATTTTCTAATTTATTAAAAAAATGATTCTAAGCTAGTTAGTTCAATTCAAAAGAAACCCTCATCTTCACCAAGTTACTTGTGTGTCCATAGGAATCCCATACATCACGAGATCGACAGTTATTTATTATTCGAGCAATCTTACAACTATGAAAATATGTATATATATATATATATGTGTACATTGCAAGTTTGGTTATAAGCCAAACAAAACCAATAGCGAGAAATTAAATTATTTGATAATAATTCACTATTATTCACCAATTTACATTTATTTTTTATATCTAATTGAATATCAGTGAAAATATGAGTTGTTCACATTTTAGGGTTGTGATTAGAACCAATTTCGACTCATTTCAAAATTTGAGCTGGCTCATAACTTGCGATTGTTAGCTCAATTTTTATAAACTTCGTGCTACCTAAAACTCAACTTATATCACAATATGAGCTAGCTCCTAGATTGAGCTTATACAATTTAGTGAGGTGGCTCAAAATTTTGAAAAAAAACCATATTGATCTATAATACTACATTTTTTATATATAATAATTATACGAGTATCACAAATTATGGATCATTTCCATTTCGTTCCATTAGATTCCCAGTAAATCTTACAAGTAATTTTGATCGTCACAATTAACAATTCTGATCAAAATTATTAAACTGAATGTTAACAATATCTATTCAAAGTTTTTAAAATAAGACTAATGATACTAAAGCCTTCATCAATTTGATAATTAGCAGTTAGCAACGGTTTTTGATAGATATACATATCATCATCATCATCCGCCAAACCCCCCCCACAATCCCATCCGTGGGGCATATAGGGCGGAAGACATTTATAATATATAAATATATTATACATATATAAGTAATCAAAACTGAATACTATATACTTAGATTGATATTTGATTTGATAATTATCTATTTTAGGTGACTGGGTTAACTTTCTGAGAAAATATTTCTAAGAGTAGATAATTGATGGTGGATTTTGTTAATGCTGTATATATAATTGACACTGGATATCTAATTAGAAGTTGTTATTAATAAGAGGTTATTAATAGCAGCTATTGTTATCATTACTAGCAGCTGTAGTAGTTAACATTCCAGAAAGAGTTAAGGATAGAAGATTAAAGGTGAATTTTTCATAATTATTGAAGGTGAGTTATTTCAAAGGACAAGGAAATTTAATAAAAAACAAAAAAAATGTAATTAGTTTTTTGAAGTTATAAAAACCTATATTGTATGAAATTTAATTGCGAACGAATGAAAATTAGTTTCTCAACTTAAAGAGTTTAAGCAATGAATATTGGTCGAAACCAAATATGTGATATGTTTATAATCCTTTATTATATTAACAGTTTTATATTTCTCATTATCACATTTACCAATTTTAGAGGAATCGCACTAGATTTTAGAATATTGATGATAATATTTCTGACAATATATTTTGTTTTTGTTATTACACTTTTTAATTATTTTGTAGCAGCGGCTCATGCCAAATTTTGTTCCAGCACTACTCTTAATTTTACTATTTTTTAATATATTTAACGCAAGAAGCGTGCTGGGCCCATAACCATGTTGACTCTTATAAGTTTATTTATAAAGTGACAAACATAATGCAACTATATTAGCAGTATGACAAAGGTATATGAAATTGTAATAGATTACCAACAATGATTGTACTAGATTATTAAAATTTACAATTTTATGAAATTTCATGTACAATTATATTTGAATCTCCAAAATTTCCAAATTGAATATTTTAACAATTTATTTTTTAGTAAAATTTTAATTAATATTTTCTGCATTTAAATCAACAGTAAAATTTCATATCCAAAAAATGACAAAATACATGACTAAACTGTTATTCTTTCACACATGTCAGAGATTTTCCAACATTCAATAAAATTATTCAAAAAAATTATAACACAAGTCAAAGCTGCACCAATTTCTCAATAAAATTGTAACAGAATTCAATATCATTTGCTTAACAAACAGTCGAACAAAGCCAGAAAATAAATTTAAAAAATGTGCATTGCATTCCTATGTTCATAATAATCTTCGAATACAATTTTACATAAGTAAGAAACTTATTTAAGATTAATAATAACAAATTATAAACATTTAAAATTGTAAATATTTTCTAAATTAATTAAAAATAAATATAATTTCGAAAAGTAGATTTAGATAAAATTTGTAACAAGTAATTGAAAATATTTATTAAATAAAAAAATAAATAAATTAATTTAAAAAAAAAATATCGACTACAATTTTAAATTACATTTCTTACAATCTGTATAAGAACTGAAAATAAAGTGAATATAGATTTTGATCTCTAGGCAGGAAAATATTTGATCATCATCATTATTGCCCTGTAACCCCATTTATGGGTCATAGGGTGGAAAACCAGAAAATATTACTGTACATTATTTAATTAATAGAAATAAACGAGTATATAAATAAATAAATAAAATAAAAATAATAATAATAATAATTTACTTGAAAATGTTCATATGTACATAAGTGAATTAAATCTTCAATTAAAAGTTATTATATACTAATTTAATGTATACAAAATATATAAAATATTTAAACCAACTATATACTTTTTGTATTTCGGTAACACTTTGGCTTTTTCAAATCTATTTCTATTTATAAATAAAAGTATATACGTACTTATATTATAACACTCTATACAATAGCTCTTCATTATATCCTTAAATTATCATAATAAGAAAACAAACCTATATTCTCTTTAGAAAACTTTAGAAATTTCTTTATACAATATTTAAAATTTAGATATCAAAACCAAAAACAACTAAAGAATGTAATTTAATTCAAAAAAAAAAAAATTACCTGAGGAAACTGCAAACATTTTAATATGAGAAAAATGAAAACAATACCTAAGTATATATAATATACATGTAGGTGTAGGTACTATAATGGAAATCTAGTATGACGTATATTATTTATATAAAAGTGTTTGTATTATACACATATAAAATGAGACATGATGTTGTGTTGATTGTTTTCAACAATTTAGTGTTAATTAAACTAACACAACTCTCTGATATGTACATTCATTTGTAAGCACATATGACGTCGTCCTCCTCAGACAAAATTTTAAGTGCAGTTCATTATCTCATTACAGACTGAAATCAGCTAAAATGTTTATTTATTGTTTTTGTTTTTCTTATTCTGTTTTTGTATTTTAATTAAAATAAAGAAATAAAATTTCAAGTGTTAGGAGACACTTTCATGGAAGGACAATATAACTGCGTTAACTATACATACATATACATTATGTATATATGAATATTATTATAATTTTTCTTTTCACCTTAATATCTTTTCAAATTTTAAGTGGTTATTTTTTGTTTTTTTGAAAATGAAAATGAAAAAAAAAAAAACAATCTCAGATAATTAAAAAAAAATATAAATAAATTTTTTTTATTTGGTTTTTTTTTCGGGATATTTTTTTAAAACATTTAAAAATTTCTTTGTTTATTAAACAAAAATGTTCTGTGTAAATTATGTTTTCACGGTTAAAAATACAGAAATTCTGCTTGAAGATATTAGTTTTCGTATTTTAAGTGAAATTTATAATCCGTTATGTTGAATAAAATGTTTTGTTTTTAACGAGGTTCGTTTTTTTTTTGTTATATTTTATACTTGCCCTACTTTTATTACGTGAAAGTTAAAAAAATTTTTTTTTAATTTTTAGTTGAATTTTCCGGTTCATATTTTATAATATTCATGTAGGTTTTGTATATAAATATATTTTTTTTCTAAATATAGTGGACTAGTTTTGATGTTCTCTTCGAGGTACTCAAAAAAAAAAAAAAAAAAAAAGTTTAAACAATTTAAATAATAATTTACGGAATTTCAGTTTTTTAAGTGATTATAACTTACGAGATATGTTCCTGTAGTTTAAGTGGCAAACGACAACAGTCAGGTGTTTAGATAAAAATACAGTGTGGAGCTATAAATTTGAATTGAATGTTTTACATTCTGGATATTTATTTGTATAGTATCGGTATTAAATTTTTGCCGGTATATTTATTATTTATACTTTTATTATTTATATTTTATATACTTTATTTTTACTTTAAATAATTTTCATAAGAAATTGTCAGGTAAAAATAATAATTTTGAATTCCACCCTAGTTGGGCAGAAATTATTTAACATTTTCGTCATACTTTATTGAAAATTTTCTGTTTAAGGAGGTTTCTGTTTAACTGAAGAAATTTTTTCCTCTATATGAGCATTTGACCACCTGATTTGCAATGTCTAAGAAAGTCATTAGAGTATTGATATTAAAAAAAATTCAGTTTTGAACCTCTTTAGAATTTATTTTGTTCATTATTCTATTGATGCTATAATGAATACTAACTAATCAATTTTTGTATCTCCGTAACATTTTGGCTTCTTCAAATCTATTTCTATTTATAAATAAAAGTGTGTATTTATGTACTTATTATAACACTCTCTATACTGTACAATAACTTTTCATTATACTCTTACTCATTATGTACTCAATGCTTACGTCAGCCAAACAAACATTGGATTTGAACAAATACTGAACTAACACACTTATGAATTATTGAACTTTGATGATCTTGTAAGATAAGGCTTTTTTTAGAAGCGTTTTGACACTATGTAGTGGGTGTGCATAAAATTGACATCATACTTCGACGACTGAATTTACAATTGAAATTTAACTTGAAAAACTATTTTCATTTAGATGGATGAACCTAGTTTATTAGTGGTAGGAATTATTTTCGAAAAATAGTGTTATGGGCTAGGCATTAAATATTCTTTTGTTCCTTATATTTTAAGTCAATGTCAACATTTGCATGTCTATAGCATTGAATATTTAAATTAATAATAATGTACAATAATGTACATAAATGATCAATTTCGTGGCCTAATCGGTTGGAGCACAGAAATGTTTCAATTACGATGTGGTAGTTACGGGTTCGATTCCCGTGGGGGGCATAAAATATAAATAAAAAAAAAAAAGAGCAACATTTTATATATAAAATTTATAATCAATAAAACAAATAATTAATATTTTATAGCTAAAAATATTACCTATATATCAATGTCTATATCAATATTCATATATCTCATAAAACACAATAAATAAATATTGGACAATCACTATTTAATAATAATTACACAATTGTCAACAACTGACAAAAGTTATGTGACATGATGTACCCAGTAAACATAGTAACGTCAGGCATCTTAAAGTCAAACATGGATAAAAATCGCAGCGACAACTTGCAGAAAATATGACGTTGTCTTACCACGTAGGCGCAGATAAAGTTATGAAAAGTGGTCTTCTACAGTAGGCCAATCTCCTACTTAGACAATATTAAAAATGAAATTAGACATTGCCTCGGAAATTTAGCAGCTAGAAATCATGTACGATGGAAATGTCAAGTGGAAGCTCCAGGCTCCCAAGAGGAGTAAGGAAAAAAAAATACATGAATGTTGAAGTTTGAATTTTGAATATCCTATACAAACAATCAATTACAAAAAAGTTATGCTCCAAGATGTTTCTATTTTATTTGGGCTAAATGTGTTTTTATTTCGTTGAGTACTAAGGGCGTTTCCGAACCTCTCGCACTTGCACTTGATACTCGCACTAAACCTGTCAAATCGCTTTAAATTTAATAAATTTAATTTTGCGATATCTAGTGTACTTGAGACTACACTAAAATTTTGACAACAAATCAAGTGCGATTTGACAGGTTTAGTGCGAGTATCAAGTGCAAGTGCGAGAGGTTCGGAAACGCCCTAAATCAGAAAATTATAATTCAGTGCTTGGGTTTTTCTTATTTTATGTGTTATTTAGTAATAACAATATTACCCAACAACAAAATGACAGTGAATTGAACAGTCTAGAGTAAATCGAATGATTAATTCGCATTATAATATGCCATGTTCGCCACCAGAAATATTCTGAACGAACGTCAGAGTGACAAGTAGGGGTGGTTTTACTACAAATTAAAACAATAAAGAATATCCATGAGTCTAGTTTCCTAGAACTGCTTATGTGATTTATAATGATTTACACATTCGTGTTCAAGTCAAACCATTAATCAGTTTTATCGTTATTTTCCACTGATGGTACGGGTTGAGATATTTTTAGTTTTGGTATGTCAGCAAAAAATTTTATATCCTATTATTAGCTTTACGATTCGATAATTTTTTGGATCGAGAAGAAAAAAAAACGAACGAATTTAATAACGCCCAAAAAAAAATGTGATTGTATTAGTTCCTTTGTAAATATTGAAATAATTTAAGTTAAGATTTTAAGTTTTAAGAATTTTAGATAATTTTATGAATTTTTTTTTATTTTATATTTTTTTTTTACAAATTTTTGTATGCATAATGTAAGCGTTAATGTATACTATAAGCGTTAATTTTTGTGTTTTTTAATTAATAATTGAATTAAATTATGTTAAATAAATTTAATAAATGGATTATAAAATAAAAACTTTATGAAACATATTTCAATAGTGTTTTTAATAAAAATAGAGGTCCAATGGACCCACAACGCTATTACTGCAACAATATTCCACGACGCTAATTAAAGGATTATATTATATCTCATACCTGTTTATAATACCTACTCGTTATATTTATTTATATTTTAATTTATTCATTTATTTCGATATAAATATACATAAAACGGGTAGTGGTTAATTTTTTTTATATAAATTACACACACTGTGTAACTTATTCCTAAATCACGACATCATTACAATAATTATTAATGACAGCATAATCTATATTGTCAAAATTTTACATTAACAACAAATATGGATTGGATACCTACACCAAATTTCTTTCAACACCTCTTGATCGAATATTTCTAATTTTATAAATTTTATTCGGCTTCTTCCAGGTGATATTTTTTTTAATTTACTAGCTGTTCATCATAATAATCAATTATAATAACCTATACTACTTATAACATCATAACTATATGCTAAAATTGTGTGCGAGTATAGTTAAAGCGCCTATCCCATTAAAAAAAAAGATTCAAAATAAATCTCACACATTTTTTTTCTCACTGTTTAGTCAGTGAATTATTGCAATACTGTAGAGATTCATTTCTGCAATTAAAAAAACTAATATATTTTAAAATAACAAAATTTTACAAATATAAATTTTTCATTAAATCCGATATAATCTCTAATGTTTGTTTTTAAATGAATATCCTGGATTTAATGAAATCACTGTAATCCCTGTCAACAACTTATCGTTTTGAATGCAAACTAAATTATATCATCTCCAATTTCCAAAAACAACATAATATTTTTCTAAAAAATTATAATAACAGTAGTTTTATGTAACAAATTTTGTTTTTAAAAAGGACGTGATAATAGTTTTTTTTTTGTGTCAAATAAATAAAAAAAAAAACAAAAAAATTAAAAATAAAAAACTAAAAAAAAAAATCGAAAAACAAATGAAAAGCATAGAAGAAAAAATAACAATTTCATTTTAAAGGATATGAAAATTATTTTTTATAATACAAACCAAGGGTATACCGTTTTGTTTTTCTTTTCATTATTTTCCTATACCTCAAACAAAAAACATCTTTATATACACATCTCCTGTTATATATGTATATATATACCTTTATTTTTTATTATTTTTCTTTTTGTTTAATCCTTTCACAGTAATGCACATATTACAATATTATAAGAATAACAATAATAATACAAAAAAAAGTAAACTTTAGAATTTTACAAGGACCATAGTGGATTTGAACAAAAAAAAAAAATTTAAATTATTCTATGGAAATCATATTTTTTTCATTTTCTATATACAATTTAGGTACGTATGGGTGGTTATTTAAGCAAGTATGTACAGTAGTGTACAAAAAAATAGAAAGAACTAATTTGAATATAGAAACTTCATACAAAACAAAATTTGTCGTCATCTTCAATAACACTGTACACTTTAGCAGAATAAGTTTATCGAAAAATCTATTGTTCAAATTTATCTATTAACATTACTTACTTTCTTAGGTTTCGTAAAGACGAAGATACTTTGAAGTGTGTTCGTGAAAAACACACTATTGGTGTATCCTGGTGCGCTCCAGACTCAGCGAAAAATGTTAAATGGAAATGTTTGAATAATTGCATTAGCAAAGGATATTTTTCATCAATGACAATTTTGGTTAAGTCAGTCTACTTGTTAAATATCCATAGTTTATAAATTAGTCATTAGTCATTTACTATAAATTAAATTATTTTCAAAAAATGCATTTATTTATTTTATTCTTAAGGTTCTGGATAAATATAAACGTTTAATGACAATTTTGTCTTTTTTAATTTTGTAATTTGTATTTTGATTTACATAAGTTCATTAAATTATGTTGCCAATGTAAGAAATTATGGATGATGTAAGTATTAAGGGGTATGCAAAAACTATGATTGAAATTCTAAAATATAATATAGTAATTTCTCTCTTTATGATTACTAGTCATAGAAAATTGGGTAAAAATCCCCGAAAATGAAAATATGTGGCTTTACAGCTTTAGTTCCAAAAACTGATAATGAAATTACACTCAGGAGTACATCAATCATATCCCCTGTCAGCGACTGCCCAGGTCAAAAATTTTCAAAATATTTAATTTTTATTTAATTTAAAAAAGAGACTCTATAGAAAAGGATATTTAAAAAAAAACGAAAAGGCTTGATGTAGCTTAATTGGTATACGACTAGAAGACCTAAGAAGACCTAAGAAGGTCTAAGAAGTATATCTATGTCTTGATTTATGTTTGTAAGTATATATCATACAATGCTAAAAAACGTAGTAAGCTTTGTTAAAACTATACAAGATAAGACACACAAGGGCTGTATAAAGTCAATGAATCCCCACTAATTGTTTAATAACTTATATTAATGCTACTTATAACTTTGGTTGTACAATAATGATAACTGTCGAATTTGTGAGAATTTTTATATTTAGGGAGGCATCAAGCATGTCCTCTGTGACTGCCCAGGTCTAGAGAAATCAAGATGGTTTGGAGGACATATGTTTTACAACTTGACCGCAATCTCAATGGGTCCTTTTAAGGGTATACACAAATTCGTGTTAGCCACAGATCTGCTCAGAGAATAGGTTAAGAATAAGTTCGTATTGTAATGTGGTTAAAACGTCACACAACTGGTGGCTTGAATATACTCTTGGTTTCAGAAGAATCTTGAAAATGTAAAAACAAATATGCAATCAGACTGGTTTAATAGCCTAATAGCCTAGCCCTTTGGCGAGAGTTTTACAAAATATTTCTGTAGGTAACAGGTTAAAAAAAAGTTTCTCGTAGTCATGTAAGGGAGAACACTGGAATGAACAAGCAAATATGAAGTATCAAGTAAATGAGTTAGACCTTGCAACTTTTTAGATTGTAAGATTTAAACCATAAAGGTTACAATTGTTATAAGTCATTGTCATTTTTAATTAGAAAGATTCTATAAATGCAGTTAAAGGAAAAAAAATTGATTAATGAGACTGTCACCTCTGTTTAAGCTAAACTAAACTACTTAAGGTGAAACATATGGTGACAGTAGGCTTTTCTTCAGCTTAATGAAATTGATCAGGCACATTACGCAGTCTAGAGTCTAGACAATCGCATTAGTAGACACATCGAATTTCAACATGATAGCGTATATATATCAGTCGTAAGCGAACTGGTATCGATAAATAGAAAACTACATTGATAACTGCCAATGACAGTATATCAATGGGCTTCAGACATTCACACAAAATGTGGGAAAGCATTTTGCATGCACGACAATTAACAGGAATATAGTTTGCATCACTCTGGAGACGTAGAGAATTAATATTCCAGTCTTTAGTCTTGATTTCTTACATCCAGCTTTTGCCAATTATTGTGTGCTTACGGTTGGCCAAGACCCTTATCTACTGCAAAATATATACAAAAAGTATGTAATGACCAACAATGTTATTTATATAGTGAAAAATTTAAATTTGATTATAAAACATTGATTGTCTGCTAAATACAACTAAATTACAATTTATTACTGATCAAATTAATTCGAGTGAAGTACTTTCTAAAAGCATATAAAAATACCCACTTTTCTGGCTATTTTTACATAAATTTAATATCAATGAATTTTATTATTTATGGTTTTGACATTTATGTTGCTATAATTTATGTACAGAAGTGATAAAATGATATAAAATAAATTTTGAAGAATCAGTTTAAGATGATTATTTTTATTTGATTTGTAGCTCATTTCTAGTTTCTAAGTATTTAGAAGAGTTATGTAGTTTTTTTTTGTTAATAAATAATAACAGTTATAAATAGTGGGATGTTTAATGTGTAATTTATTTATAACATTTGAAATATAAACGATAGCTTTCATTTTTTTTTTATCTATAACTGTAGTTAATATTTAATCTGTTTATTCTAAGAATACTACAAAATTGATTAATCGTAATATTTTCCCTTTCAGTGGGTACCTATATTTATTTTTTCTTTGGTATTTTGAAATACCCAAAATGACTGAGATTTATTTACATTGATATTAATTTTTCTACTTTGCAGGAATAGTTAAATTCTATATTTATAGAATTTTATAATATTAATGTATATATATATATAAATTATCATCAGAGAGTATACAAATATATATATATAACAATATTCATCAAAGATAAGAAATTTACAAAGAAAATATTGATTAAAAAATATGAATACTTGGAAAAGCAAATTTTATCTTTTTGTTTTGTTATTTTTTTCACTCTCTTTGGAATAGAGAATTAGGACTTTGGTATAAGAGAATTTAGAGCTCGGATTCAATAACAATGTGATCGTATTTTAATTTCTTTAAATCATAGTCTATTACTACTATTCTACACCATATATAGTATTGTATAAGGAATGCGTTTTTTCATTCCACAACAGTTTAACATTAAAGACAAAAATGAGGTTGGTGTATAGGTTTACACTTCATTTGATGATTTTTCTGCTTTGCGTATCATTATGTAAATATGTTTTCTATAAACCAGATCCTTTTGGGCAAGATGTTAGCCCCTGAAAATTTGAAAATTATTTGGTTGAAAGAACCAATTGGAATAATTTTGAGAACAGTTGATCTCTTCCACAAACCCTTCAAACCTATTGAATATGGTAGATTTTAGCCAATCCTTAGAATGCTCCGTGAAGTAAATTTTAATTATAATTGTTTTGACAGACAATTAAGTGCTTTAACTGTTAAAAAGGGTTGCGTTATAAAGTAAGTATAGCTGTGAATAACAAGTAACTGTTGTTTTTTTGCTTTGATATTTACTAGTTCGGCCTAGCTTTTTAAAGTATTTTTAATTAACCCTTTCAGACCCAAGGTAAAAATTAAAACAGCTATGGATCGATTATTTTGAATTTAAAATCAAAATATAAATTATTTTACAGTATAAAAGCTCTTCATTTCCCCACATCTTACAATCGCTTTACATGCGTCTGAAAAGGTTAAAGTATAATTTTTGAAATATTTCATCATTTTTATTGACATTTATGTATATTTATTTTTCTACTAACAGCATGTATCTGATTTAGTTTATTTTACAATTTTTTTAATCAATCGTGAAAAAATTTTACGAATCCTATTGGATTATGATATATTGGACGATCAAATGTAGTCTAGTAATATATATCTAATGTGTATGCCCTAAGCATTAATCTAACAGTATAATAGATGCGACCACTTTTTTCAAACTATGTAGCAACTACAAGAAAAGGTAATAGTAATTTAATTGTTCCCAATAATGAAGTCAAAACTGTATTTTGTACGGATTGTTATTTTTCTATGATCCATATCGACAATATAAATCTCTATTTTCACTAGTTGTGTTGTTAGTAAAACTGTACAACCAAAAAGGTTTTATCTAGGCTTTAACTGAACTGTGAATATGTTATAGAGATATGCCCTTTTTAGGATCTTTATTTGCAAAAGTCTGAAAGTCTTCCATAGATGTACAAAAATATATTGAATCAAAAAAATTGACCAAAGTATAAATGCCTTAATTAGGGTTCAATCGCCACTTATCGTTTGGATAACAGATTGAACCTAGCTATTTCATTAAAATACTAGGCTAAGAAATCTGAACTAATTTGTTATATAATTTTGTAAATTTAGTTTGTAAGTTAGCTTAAGTTGTTAATGAAATAAAGAATTATTATTATTAAATAAGAATAAACAGTGATTGATCATTTTATTACAGAAACCAGTGAAAAAATGAAACATGCTTCAGCAGAATAATTTTTTTCAATATGCTTCATAAAACCCATATTGAATCGAGTCAAAAATTTCAAAATAAGGTGCTAAGGAATATGGTCAATGCTCCTAGGTACGGCAGAAATATGTCTGTAGTTATATAAAAAGAATTGGAGTAGCACATGAAGCAAGATTGATCTAACACATCAACACCGAGGTTCTACAACTTTTGGAAATCTACAACTTGACGCAAAGACTGAAAAGAGTAAATAAATTGGTGTCATAAAGATAAAACTAATTAATATTGTACACTAAGTATAGAAACATAGCATTACTTAATATTTAATTAAAATTGTAAATCATTTCAACTTTATGTAATCGCTGAAGGAAATCACTGTGTAAGGTTAGGCTATTTATTTTGTGTTAAATTAATGGTTGGTCCAGAACACCAATTTTAATATAATAAAATATAAAAAGAAGAAAAAGCATATTTTCTTCATCTCTTTAGAAAAACTTAATACTGATCCGGAAAATGATAAAATTGATTTTGTATAAAATGTTAAGCTTAAAATCTTAAAATTTCTGAACCGAATTTGTTTTTTATGCCATTTTTTGCAATTAAAATTATAGTAAAATTTCGTAAGTAATATTTTTTTTTACCACTTCTATATTTATTTACAGTCTATCTTAATATTTTAAAAATTTTGACAAAAACATGTAAATTTTTATGACAAATGTATATAATTTTGAATAGTGTATTGGTTTGTGAGGATACATTTCAACAAATATACTCCTAGGTTTTACATTATCTCTGACAGCTTTCGGTGGTAAACCTAAACGAAAGGTCCGCTGTTGAGAAGCGTCTTAATCTTCTGTTTTGTTTACCTGGTTGTCTCCGCAGTTTTTCCACTAGTGGATTTGGGTGGTTTCTTAACCGGGTTCAATATCTTATGTTTGTAGCAGTTGTTTTCTCTTTTACAGATCTCATTTGTAAGTCATTTCTTATGACTCAGTTTCGAACATAACAAGGCGGATTGACAATTGCTCTGAGTACCTTTACCTGTAAACGTTTAATAATTTCTATATTTGAATTGCTTGTAATACCCAACAGTTTTATACCGTATGTCCATATTGGTTTCAGTATATTTTTATAGACTAGGGCCTTACTTTCTAGAGAGAGTTGTGAATTTTTGACAATTAACAAGTATAAGTTGGGAAACTGTAGACGTAGTTGTTTACCTTTTGCTGTAATATGCTTTCTCTAGGCTAATTTTGATCCAAATGAATCCCCAAATATTTGACCGAATTCGCCATTGGTAACGTATTGTTATTGATTTAAACTGCAGGACAGATTTCGTTGCTAGTGGTGAAAGTAATGTGGACAGATTTGACTTCATTTGTTTTCCTTCCTTCTTTTCCTTCATTCCTTCCTTCAATTTTACTCCGTTTTTTTAGACAGTAAAATTGAAATTAAAAAAATGTACGTATTTAACTGTGATCGCTATAACCGCAGCCTTACGATTTCAAAACTGTAGAGAAACACTTATAACTGCTTTTTACGTAGATTTTTAATTGTCAAACTAACAATTACAAACATGAAGTATTTCTATTTAATTTAACTATAATTTTAAATATGAAAAACCACATCTGTTGTAGAGTAACTTCACATAGTTCTTCTGTGCATTGTAAAGTAGCTTCGTTTAGCATATAGTTCCGTTTTATTTTGAATGACAACCATTATATTAATTTTAAAAAGCCTGTGGCTGATTGTCGAGTGTAATAATGTCAATTATACAAACAAAAACATTTTGTAGTTATTGGTCGGCCATTGTTTTTTTTTTTTTATTGTCCTGCAGTCCAAACTATATATTTATCTACAAAAAAATATAACCAAAGGTTTGGCAGAATATAAAAAAAAATGTACTTCCATTATTTATAAACAAAATAAATAAAAAAAAATATATAAATTGATATTTTTGTTTTTGGACAGCACTGTATTTAATACATACAAAATAGTTGCAACTAAAATTGCAATCTGTGTTCACCAGCAAAGAGTGTTATATCCCAACATCGATATATGTTTTTTTTTTGTATATAAATTCAAGGATAAATATGGTTTTTTCTAAATTATTAGTTTTATGAATAAAAAACGCCACCTGGCACTTTTTTTTTGTAATATTTAATGATTTTATTTCTGACGACATGTTATGAGAGTTTTGCGTAAATTTAACATAAAACAAAAAATGTAATAATGTTAAATGACTTATAATATAATATGTAATAATATTAAATTTTCTTCTTGTGGTGGAAATTTTAAAGTTTTGAAAAATTATGAGGGAATTGGGAATTAAAAAATAAAAAAGTTAATTCAATGTATTTAGTCAGATTATCAGACACCCTTTTTCGAATTTCCAACTTGTTCCGTTTTATTTCACAATTTTATATTTTTAATACAAGTTTATATTAGGAGTAGTTAATGTGTAGAATATGTAGTAATGATTTCATCATTCTTGTAAATATTTGGATGAGTAGAAAAATTGAATAGCTATAATTTATTCGTAAAAAAAAAAATTAACAGTTTAAATTTGAAGCGAAAGTTTATATTTTTTGTCATTATAAAATGTGTTAATGTATCCTTGCAATATAATTTTAAGAAGCACTTTTGTTTTGCTCTATTTAGGTTAATTAAAAGCTTACAAGTGTTTGTTTTAAATTAATACAAAAATGTTGTAATGTTAAATGAAAATATTTTTTTTTTTAGATTTTAATTTTAAGTAAATACTGTTTGTCTTTACTTTTTCTAAGTGATCTGAATAGAATTAAAACTCTTAAATTAAGTAATCAGGATTATTTGTTTTAATGTATTCTTCTTATTCTTCTTTTATGGCAGTTTACTATGAGGTTGTGTCTTGGTCTCCAATTAATGCTATTATATGGTATTTAAATATTTTAAGGATAGGTTTTGTAATGGAACTGTCCTTCAATATATAATTATTCGTATTAAAAAATTGTTCTGAATCACTTGCTTTCCCATTGTCAATTCTTTTCACTCGTTCTTTTGCATCTGGCATATTCCTAAGCTACTGGAAAAAGTCGTTTATCAGACCAGTGCACAAAAAAGAGTCCAGAAACATGCCTATTGCCAAATTATCTTGTATCCCAAAAGTTAGAAACATGCCTATTGCTAAATTATCTTGTATCACAAAAGTTTTTGAAAAGATAGCTTATGATTCTATATATGAAATCTGTTCAAACTTTTTATCTTCTTGCCAACAGGGTTTTATGAAAAATAGGTCAACAGTTACTAACTTAGTAAAATGTTCCTCTTCTTTTTTCAACACAATGGAAGCTGGTTTGACCATACTGATGTAATTTACACTGATATAAGTAAAGCGTTTGATATTCTACCACACAATGTTATTGCTAAGAAGCTTGCTAACCTTAATTTTCCACCAATATTCATAAATTGGATTCAATCGTACCTAATTGACCGAACATATAATGTACTTTTTAGATCAGTTACTTCTGATCCATACAATGCCAATTCTGGAGTTCCGCAGGTCAGTCACTTAGGACCATTACTGTTCACTTTCGCTATTAATGAATTAACAACAATTTTGAGAAAAAGCAGCGTATCCATATATATGCTGATGATGTAAAAATCTTTAAGGCAATTAAGTCACCTAATGAAGTTACTTTGCTTCAAGAAGATCCTAATTTGTTCTTAAACTGACGTCAATCGATTAAAATTGAACGTGGAGAAATGTGCTTAAATCAGTTCGATAGTTTCGAATTATACTCTTGATAATAAGGTTAGTTGTTTTAATGATCTCGGGGTCATGTTCGATGATAAATTATCATTTAAACAACATTTCAACATTATCGTCAATAAAGCAAATTCAATACTAGGCTTTATTAAAAGATCGTCAAAAGAATTTAATGGCCCTTATGTAATTAAATCTCTATTTACTTCTTTAGTTCGTTCAAATCCCAGCTAGCCCAGTATGGTCACCTAACTACGTCGACCATATCAATAGGATTGAAACTATTCAGAAGAAGTTCCTTAGATTCGCTTTAAGAAACCTTCCTTGGTCTGATAATATACGTTTACCACCTTACAGAGACAGACTAAAACTTTTACACTTAAACACTCTTGAATCCAGAAGAATAGTTGCTGACGTCGTATTTATTTTAATGATTAATTCTGGAAAAATTGATTCCCTAATTATCAAAGATAAGATCAATCATCATCGTAATATTAGTACACGTTTTCGTTCTGAAAATATATTCAATGTTGTTCATCATCGTACAAATTATGGTAAGCTCGAACCTATTAACAGAATGTTTCTCTTAGTTAACAGGTACAGAGACAACATTAGTCTTTCTATGAATAAGGAAAAACTTAAAATTAACTTATTTTCTTTGTTACCATAACCTCTTATTTTTGTCATAAATAAGCAAAAGTTATTGAATATATATTTAAAATTATGATAGTCTAATTTCTTTTTTCTTTTTTTATATTTAA
Source organism: Argyra leucocephala (assembly GCA_963942445.1). Lineage (NCBI taxonomy): Eukaryota > Metazoa > Arthropoda > Insecta > Diptera > Dolichopodidae > Argyra > Argyra leucocephala. The sequence continues at coordinate 62,494,664 of OZ012678.1, read as the reverse complement.
ATGAAAAATTATGTTTGTTGTTTTAATATTAATTTTTATTCTAATTTTAAGAAATATTTTTTGTAATATGCTTGTGTTAAGTATAATAAAATGAAATAAATTCAAAATCACTACAAACAGCTATGAATTTTCTTAATTAAAATCAAACTAGGGGCCCCTGTTGAGTAATTATATTTCAAATTGAAGTCAAATTTAAAGTTTTTAAAAAAACAGTAATTTACGTACTGACATAGACTTCGCACGATATAGCAGAAACCACTCGTGTTTAATAAAAAGTATTGTGGTTAGTAAGTTTTATTTAGGACACATAAATACACGTCCCTCATATACTACTTCGTTTCCGATATATTCCCTATAGTAAGTGGTATTTAGTGGATAAAATTACTAAAAATAAAAAAATTTGTCATTAAAGAGGTATGTATATCCCTACATAATATATAATTTTAATAAAAACTATATTATTACTACAAATAACCAAAATTTAGAAATAGTTACTTAAAAATATAAAAATGAAGAATTCAAGTGATTTGTTTTTTTATTGTTTTTATATTTTTTATTTGAGATGAATTTGTTTCTTTGTTTTTTTTTGGCATAGTATATATTGGCAATCTATATATTAGTATAGATTCATTTGCAAATACATATATAATGTAAATTATAATAACTGATTTGTTTGCTTTTGTTTATTATTTTAATAAGATCTCACATATGCATAATGTATTTGCTGAATAATAAAATCATGTGAGTAAAAAATTTTCAACTCTGTGCGCATTTTTGATTTATATACAACTTATATATTGTATTAGAAGTTCATTAAGGAGTAGGAGAATCGAAATAAAATGAAAAGGTGTCTACTGCGCAGGTCCCTAAAGGCTTGACAATTATTAAAATCAAATTTTATTCCGATATTTTTGATACAGAGCAACATTTTTAAATTATTTTTAATTTTGTCACATTATCTGTTCTGAAAAATTCAAATATTATCTCAAAAAAATTCCAGTGAGTTCATTTTAAGATTCCAGCGAGTATTTTTGAAGCAGGACAGAAATTTTTGAACTATTTTTTGATTTTTTCTAATTTTTTGATTTAATTCTTTCTGAATAAGTTTTTTATATTAGCTAAAACGTAGGTGAGAAAATCCTTTTAACTTCCGTATCGTTGGCTTTTGGAAAAGAAAAGAGATAGTTAGAGAGAAGAAATGGAAAATGAGAAAGAACCAGGAGAACAGTTCAGTGGGAAATGCGCACTATGTTGCTGATGTTCACCTTGAATTTTTGTAAATGAATTTCCATAACTAGTTTTGAACTATCCTGGTATTTCCATGGTGTAGGAGTGAGCATTTGCAGCCTCTTGCGTTCCTCAACGTAATTGCTTAAGAGGCGGAAGTGATGGTTTTAGTTCTTTCGAGCAGGTGCCTACTCTCACATAGTATCTATAAAATAAAATTTGTGCTTCAACGATACGACGATGATTAAGTGGAGCAAGTGTTGATGAAATATTTACATTATCTATGAGGCGAATTGCGTCTTTTGTACACTATCAAGAAAGCTTAGAGCAGTCTTTGAGGCGCTCGTATGTAGGCTTTTTAATATATTAAGCGAATAAATGACATTTTAAAGAGATTCCAGAGAGAAATACATTTTTGGCAAAATGAAATCTAAATTGTCTTGTGTGTATTGTGAGGTGTCTAATTTTATATAGGATTAGTAATTTAAAGATTAAAGGGCAGTCAAATACATTCCAATGATGTGTCAAACACAATTTCAAATCTTGAGGTAGATAAAAGTTGTCTTTTCTACTAGTACCACAACTTAATCCTAAAACCATCAATCCACAAAATAATCAACTACTTTGGGAAAAATAAATGATTGTGGGAATGTTCTCAAAATATTGATTGTAAGATTGACGCTAAGATTGAAGTCCTATACACCAATTTTTTTATTCAATTACGTTTATTTCCACCACATATTATATACTTTCTTAAAAATAGAGTAGTAGGTAGGTAAGTGAACGTGACCAAGTCCAGTTTTTTCTGGAAAATCAATTATAACTTAATTGTATTTTTTTGATGCCACAACATCACAAGTAACCTATTTGTTGTTTTTTTAAGTTCTTTTAGGTGATTATTCTGCCTTTACCACTTTCTAAAGAAATTCAGTACTAGAGGCACCCTGGGGCGATTGAGAAGCTTATTAAAATTATTAATTTTACTTCCCCTCAATAAATCTTATATTGTTAGGAAAAGCCTTAGTTAAAATCCGGAATGAGATTCTAACTAATAGGGTTTTTAAAGAGAGGCTTAGTTATAGAGTTTCGTGTAAATGCAAAACTGCTTTGCAGCTGTGACTTTAAAATTTACATTTAAGTATATTTAATTTCATCTCAATCAATTTACATTTAAGTACATTAAGTTAATTTTAATTTCTATTTATTGTAGTAATGTAAGCAAAAAAAATAGAATAACTAAAACTATAAAGTAAAATTAAGATTGAGATTGAAATTAAAATTGTTGCATCGAAAAGATTTCAAAAAAATATATTGACAAAGTATACGTCAGTCGTAACATACGTTTAGTTAACGCTCAACGTGCTTTTGATCTTCTGTTATTTATTTAATCTAAAGTAGATTGAATTTTAAGAGAAAAATTATCAGTTTTTTGCAATAGTTTTTTGTCAACTGAAATATATAAGTAGCTAGGAACCACTGTTGATTATATATGTTTCATAAAAAGCTTTGAAATTAATATGGTATATGGACATAAATACATCCCAATTTCGGCAAATTTCTGGTCTAAAAACCCATTTCCACCCTATTCCACATTTTGAAATAACGACTACTTCTCCTATTAAAAAGCTATGCATATCAGCTCTAGAACATCCGGTATATGTACCTACATACATACAATGAAGAAAATAAAACTCATATGCACTCTCTGTTATTCTTTGTAAATGGGATGGTGGTTTATTTTTCCAATTTTTTTATTTTCTCGTATTTTTGGTGAATAGACTTTTTATTGTGTAATATTTAAAAGAGGGGTAAATAATTGTTAATGAAAAACTTAAAATAATATAAACTAGTCTATCATATAAATATTTTGAATATAAGCTATTTTTGATTTTAAGAACTATTATCAAAGCATTCATTATAATTTTATAGTTAGCCATTTTAATGTATTTGACATAAAATTAATTGGTGTTTATCGATTTACCTTAAGAATAAATTATTCTCATACCCTTATTTTGTAATTTTTGGAGTCTAAATTTGCTTGAAACATTATACCTAAATGAAATTGTTGAACAATGGGGCTTATGATTGAAAACGAAAATGGAAAACGTTAATTTCGAAAATAATTTTTCATTTTAACTAGAGAATGTTTGTAGTGCAAAAATCAAACATTCAGTTGTTCTTAACACTTGTGTGAAAAAAGTTAACAAACACAAAACAAATTTAACTAATTTGGATGTTTATATTTGTATTTTTGAATTAAAAAATTAGCATATATATGTACTTAGTAACTATTGTATTTATGTTTATTTTTGTCAAATGAAACATTTAATTTCTGAATACAAATATAAAAACAAAAAAAAAAAAGTAAAATTTTAGCTTGTAAACAAAAATTCTTTTACAATTTAAGATTGATTTTTTAAAAATATATTACTAAAAAATAAATATGCATAACTTTATTTTATATCTTTACAGGAAAAACATTTATATTTGCTATCCTGGCTATTTACTAATGCTGTTTATCGTCTCTTCGGAGTACTTGGCTGTGCTATAGCAATCGCATGTTTGATAACTGAAAAGGTTGAATTGATGATGCTTGCCATAATGTTGCTACCAGTTCTATTTGTGTTGATTAGAGTCGGTGTTCTTTTTATTTTATTTAGAAATTCCTAAATATATTCAATCACATAAATTTGCTAATTCAAAATATATATTGTATATAATAATTTCTGGATAGGTTTAAGTTTGTATGTATGGTTTGCAGTACAGTCCCTTTACAAAATTTTCCGGAATACTAGTGATTATCAGCCAGTCATGGAGAATATATTTTCTTACATACATGGATCTATATCATTAATTAATTTGGTTAGAATTAATATAAACGATTTATTGGATTTTATATTGCTAAACAAAAATTTATTAAACATTGGTGAATCACCATCAATAAACATCTTGAATATGCAAGTCAAGTTTGGTCACCGTTTTATATGGTACACATTGATAGGATTGAGGCAATACAAAATTTCTTAGATTCGCTTTATGCCACTTGTGATGGTCTAATCCTATTATCTTACGACCATATGAACAAAGACTAACTAATTGATCTGTGTACATGGAACTTTAGACGTTAGGGTTTCTGATGTTATTTTGATTACAGAGATTGTAAAAGGCAATTTAAAATCAACTTTAATTTCAAGCAATATCATTATAAGAAATTTGCACCATCTACACTCATTCAATTTATTTAAGACAATTGATTCTACACTATTAAAACATTCACAAAAACAAAAATTATACAATCGCTATTTTTAGGATTTTGCTATTCTTTTTTGTTTCGTTGTTTTATTAAAATGTAAGTAATTGTTTATTAAATTTTTAATTTTAATTTGTAGCAACGAGGTAAATAAATTTGGTTTTGTAAACAGTTTGTGCTAAGGAGCATAAATAAATAAATAAAAAAATCAAAATAAACAGAAACACAACCACAAAAAATTAAAACATATGTTTTTGACAACTGTCAGTTAAGTTTCCAAAATTTTCGAAAATATTTTTATTTACACGTCTTCAATCATATGAAAATGTGAAGAAGATGATGGTCGTTTCGTTTCGTTTTCCGTTTAGTTTTCAATCATAAGCCCCAATATTCAAAATGAGGCTTTATAATATACTATTAAATAATGTTATTGCAGTTGAAAATGATAACTCTTTTCTAATTTGTATTAATTGTATATAAGACGATATATTTTTAAACTGTCGGTTGAGGAAATGTTAATAATGTTCATGGATTCTGATTGACGATACGAAAGGTATTTATATGTAAATGAATCACCGAATGTATTCTGCGCTTCCAAAATTAGAATGTCTTAACGTAGATACATGTTGCATATACCGCTCTACTTCATCTGTTAGTTGCAACTAAAATGTAAATTATATTTCTGATTTGAACAAAGAGATTACAATGTATAATAATTGTAAAATCGTATTAGAATATTATCATATACATCTTTCCTGTATTGAATATTGTAATTTTATAAAGATTTAAACAAAAAAGAAAATTATTTTTTTGTAATGCAAAGTTGCGGTGTTGCTAAAAACAAAAAAAAAACATTTTTATACTTTATGCTGTGTCTCTATCATAGAATGAAATCTTCATCTTAAAATATTTCCTTGTTCTCTTATTACATCATCACTGACTGTGTCTTACTATGTATATACTTTTTATAACTGTAACAATAGTTTTAAAACCTTTCATCGATTTTTTCTTAATCTTTTTATTTTGTTTTTGTTTTGTTTATTGCAAAATTTTGCAATGACCGTATATTTAAGCATCAATACTTTCTTCCTACTTTTTGCATTTATTCTTAGTCCACAGTATAACTAAAGCAGAAACAACATATAATCCCTTTTCCTATTGTCGCCCTCTCAACACGACTGTGTAACAATAGTATAGAGTATAAAAGACCAAAAAACTCATCATTCATCTTTCACCCTTGCTCTCTTTTATTGATATTTTATGCAATTATTAATATTATAAGTTCATATGTATATTCATATATATATATATATGTATGCATTTGTGTGAGAGAATGTGTATTCATTTTGTATAAAAGTTTTCAATTGCTGTGTGCAGTAGACTAGAATATTGGCGCCTTTTCAAATCGATTTTTTCTCTTTTAATTTTTGTTTTTTTTTTGTTTTAAAACAATTTTTAAGACTCAAAATCTTTGAACTTCTATCGTGAAATTCGATGAAAAGAAAGAAAAATAATAATAATAACATAAAAAAAAAATTCATCGTACATACGATAACGGTTTATTGGAACTGTATTCAGATGACGTGATTTTAATTTTTTTTTTAAATTTTGTTTTGTGAGTTCAATACACAATAAAAGTACAAAAATATGGAGTATGGAGTGTTAGCTTTATGTAGATAATTTAAGTAAGTATTATTAACTAGAACAGAATCAGGGGAAAATTGTTATTCGGAAGGTTGTAATTACTAAAAAACTGTTTCAAAGAAGAGGACGTCTGGGAGGTCATATTTGTGACAAAATGTTTATACTTTGAGTTCAGAGCAACATTGTGGGCATTCTGGCATCGTAATAAATGAATCTGGGAATTATTTAGCGGCTATCGGCTGTGCTTTTCTTAAGCCAAAATGTAGATAAAAATTTGACTCGAACCACAATAAGCGGAGATTAAAATTCCCAGCAGTTGTCAAGAATAAATTTTCAAAAAAATTTTTATAAATTTCAACAGAAAACAGATGCTCATCATAACAGGTATAATAACTAGTTACTGCCTGACTAGATAGACAGGTAGTAGTGGCTGCCGACAGTACGTCGACACAATTAAACTAGTAAGGTTCAGTAGTGATACCACGGGAACTTTCCTCGCATAAGACTCTATTCGTTTGACCAATTTTAGCTTTTTACAAAGCGGTGGAGATTTTTGATACTAGTATTTACAAGATTACCCGGCGAGTCCAGAAAGAAGGCTCCTAAATGGGTTTTCCTTTTATGGTAGAGACCAGGGCAGGAACAGGGTAGGTGTTGGACAGTTTCATCCTCCTCCTTCTCTCTACACGTTCTGCAGAAGTTCCAGTCTTCTGGCATGCTTACCAATCACACAATGACCAGTAATGACCTCTCATAGTGCTAATGTCACACCTTTTCATAGTTAGCAGGCTAAGGGATCGCTTCAGGTTCAACATAGGCCAGATTTACTTTGTGATATTGCAGTCTCGTCTGACTGACCATCTGAAGTCACTGCCTAATAAAGAAGCATCTTAATAAATAGGCCTAACCGAAATCAACTTGTACAGAATATATGAAGTAGAAGAAATATCTATTGAACATGTGGTGTGCGAATGCGAAGGACTCACGTACCAGACTTCGCCATCTTGGAACAGCGTTCTGCGAACAATAGAAGACAGTTCCCAGCACACTACTGAAGAATATCTTTAGCATGTTCATTAAATCAGGCATCCTTAAGGATTAAAAATGTTTAATAGCATTAATTCCGGTAATCACAATAACCCCATTTGCTGCTTTGAAGATACAAGGCCAGAACCTGACCCATTATATTTAAATATAATAAAATCTAAGAGAACAGTGTCATTAAGTATATTGAAGAGTAAATAAAGAAACTGTTCAAATTGAAATGAAAAATTAATGTTAAAATTACTAGTAAAGTAATATAAGACAATTTACTAGAAAAAATAAGTAACAATATTTAAGTATTATAGCTTTTCTTTTTTCTTTTTTTAATTTAAAATTATTGAGTGCTTTGAAGATTCTAGCTTATTATTGATATAGATACAGCAACGATTGGTCTCTGAGCTAAATTTGCACCAATTTTTGAGTAGCTGGCTGATTCCAGTGCTTATTCTAGATATTGATATAGCAACAATCAAGCAGAGTCAAAACTGCTTAATTCACTGTAAAGTGATTGTTCTATATCTTCACGCAAACCATTGCGTAATGTGTCTTCAAACAAGTTTCATATGAGCTAGTTGAAATTGCAAAGGTCCTCGAAAGTACCCGTACTAAGAGAATTCGAGTCATTGACAAGATTTATTCGTTTGGTAAAACACATCAGAGTTGTCACATAAAGGTCGAAAGAGGCAAACGTAAGGTAAATTTCTACAAATATTTAATATTTATAATTGGTTACGTTTGTAATCTTTAATATTATTTCTATGACATCACAATGGACTGACAAATAAATCTATGTTAACTTCATTTTATTATCAATAATTACGAAATTAGCTGAAAAGGTTGATTTGATAGTAAAATGCATTAACATACTTACATACACGTAGTATGTACAATGCGATCTAAGTAAACAATACAAATTGATAAATACTAATTTCAATGAAAACGCATGACGTATAAAAGTTAAAATGTCATAAATTTTTAATGATGAAAAGAGACAGTATAATAGATTTACTATTTCTGTCTATAATATTGAGGAAAAAAAAATTTTATCGAGACAAAATACTTATCTGAAGAGGGTGGTTGCAATAATTTTTTTAGTTGAAAAGCCAATCAATTTATTTTTGAGTTGTTAATACTATACAAAAGAAAATTTACAACCCAGATGCAGATATTCTTGAAATTATGTTAACTTTGTTAGCTTTGGGAATACATAATGTAATTTTGAAACATTGTAAACATATTCTTTACATACATTTTTTGATAATAAGATTGATAAGATTAAAAAAAAAAGTATGAATCTCAAACAGTTGAAATTTTCATTGCAAATTATTATTAGATACAATCATATTCAGCCATAACAACATGATTTTGAATGAAATTTCCAACATAAAAGATTTTCGGATGATAATTTTGCTATGAGATTTTAACAATCATTTTCGCAATTTGAAATAATATTTTAGTAAAATAACTCTTCCATGATAATGTATCCTAATTAAAAATTAAGAGAGTGTGTCATATGCCTGTATTTCATTTGATTGGATATGGTGGATCCTGGATATGATTGATATAGTATTATATATATATATATGAATATACTGTAAACAGACTTTAAAAAAGAAAAACAATTGTCTGATTCATCTGTCAAAACTTTGACAGTTTTTTTTATTTTTGGCAGTTAAAAGAGAAAATGCGGAGTAGTAGGCTCGTTGGATTAAAAAAGAAGAAATATTTCGACTAATTTTATTATATTTGATTTTGTTTAATTTAGTGAAATAAATGAATTAATATAAAAAAACATATTCGATGAGTTAATTTTCTTTTATAAAATACCAGTTTACAATACTTATATGCGAGATTTTGAGTTAGGAGAAATTTTAAAGTTCGATTCAAAATCCAATTTCTACGCGTTTTTCCAGAATATTTACATAAATGATTGTAATGCGTAGCCACTCTTGGATTTAAACAAAATGATTGAATTTAAAAACATTGAATGACTTTAATTAAGTCGGATTTTGATATTTCGGAATTTTGAATTTTGATATTTGGGTATTTTGTATTTGGTATTCGTGGCCAACCTACAAATTATACATATAAACCGGGAAATGATAATACAGCTAAATAAAAATACAGGTAATTGAAATACAGACATTTATGATAGTATCCCAAAAATTTTAAATCTGTGCGAATATGAGATTTATATAAAGCGGAATAATTGAAGAAACTAAACATGAAATATTCAATCGAAGGTATTATAATTGACTTAAATAAAAAATGATGAGCTGGTTGACTTAAATGACTGTTTTTGAATTTCAACATATTTTTATTGAAAATTTGCAAAAGACCTACAAAAACTGAAATAATTTTTTTGATCCGGAAGTAAATTTTGAAATTGATATCTTATGAAATAATTCATTTTCAAGAAATAATTTTTTTATATTCAATATCTTATAAAGACTGTACTTATAAGCTACTATTAATACTAAATTGAGGTCGCTTTGAAATATGATTTTTATTAGATATTTATTATAGCATAGCATAGTCATATATGATATGTATATCGTATATGATTGTGCTATGCTATGTTTTTGGATGTTTTTTTATGTTTAAATTATTATATATTATTCTACATTTATCTGGATGTTTGTAAGTTCGACGGAATACTCCAACACATATACAAATCGCAATATGTATACAAATTACTTTGGTACTCTTTTTTTAACCCCTGTCTACCATGCTGAACCTTTGCAGGAAAAAATACCACTGCATGAAATATATTTTTTCAATTTAATGTTAGTCTTCTTCGCAAATATTGCCTGTGCTATAGTACTATAAGTATATATACACTCTAGCCAGAAATGTGATGCGATGAAGAGTTAAAATTGTTATTTATTTTTATTTTTTTTTGTTTTTGGTTGTTGTTATGATAATGATCATAGCTCCATAGTTTTGCCATACCGTATGCATAGCCTGTATATTACTATAGGTATATTTATACTCTAGCCAGAAATGTGATGCGATGATAAGTTAAAATTGTTATTAATTTTTTTTGTTTGTTGTTTTTTTTAAATATATATATATTTATCTATATGATATGTAAATTTATGATCGTATATAATATTTAGTATATATTATGGGGTTCAATTTTAGTTCTGCTGATTTACACATAAAAACAATAACAACCTATACATTTTTAAAGAAATTAAATGCAATTTTGTACTATTATTTTTTATTTCTTATCTTTGTAAATTTATAATTTTTAGGTATATTTGTTTTCTTCAAGTGTGTAGAAATGTATGTTGGAGGGAGAGTGATGATCTTTTTTAATATAGTAAGTAGGTACATATGTATATAGGTATCGGTTAAAACATATTGATTGTTGTTCTTCTTTTTAATGTATGTTATAGATAATAATTATGTATGAATTTTAACATGAACAGTTCGATAATGATATTTTTGAAATGAAATGAAATTTTAAATAACCGATCAATGGTTCACAAGTTATGAACAGTTTTGTAAATACCTATTTATTTGCAGTAAATTTTTTTCCAAAACGAGTTTTTATTTTATTCATCAAAATAAATATTATGTGTACCTACAATATTATTGTTTTTTATATTTACAATTTTATTTATTTTTGTTTTTAAAATTGTTTTTGTTCAAAGTTGTGGCTCATTATAAAATATTATTTGTTTGCTATAAAGTTTGACGCTAAGCTTACGTAGCGAATGTTATTGAATGTTAACAGGATTAACTTGATTCTGAATTATACGATAAATTTTCAATGTTGGCAAAAAGGATGTAGCTAAAATGATCGAGTAAATTACCCTTAGGGAATAGAAAATTTTGCACCGTACTACAAATATTCTGTTTATATGGTAATTAAAAGAGTAAAATAATACAAAAGTAAAAGTACGATAAATTAGTAAGCAAATACGTATATTTTTATTAAACTTGAAATGAAAACTCTAATGAAGGAAAGAAATGCTAGAATTTATTTTGCTTCCGTCATTTATGGCGGGTTACCAAGCTAGTGTTTAAATTATTTCTTGTAACTAAAATTATCAAATTAATACCGCCTAATTGGTATAGAACATTACAACTCTCTCTAGAAAGTAAAAATTCATTATTAACAAAAAATCATGTTTACATTATGTACATATCGTCGGTAAATTTCTATTTTCAGACAAACGCCATTTTTTTGTTTTTTGACTTAGAACTTGGTTCTTAGGTTTTTCGGGATGCTCTTTAATTTTTTCTGACCCGTTCTTAATTATCTATTTTAGTTTTGTAGATATGGAGAGGCGAGATTCGGACATCTCCACTTTTCAAACGTTTTTGAATACAAAAGTCGGACATATACAATTTTTTGGTTGATGTCCGAAAATTTATATGAAGTTTTCGATAATTTTATTGTAATTCCTTAAATAAGACATCTTAATGATCCGAGGATATGGAGTAAAAATTGTTAGATTTTCCGTAAGTTTTTAATTGGTCCACTTACATTATGAAAGTTTATTATAGTATTGATAATGTTATGGATATGTCCAAAAATATTAATAAAAATTATTTTAGAAATTTCGTAAATTTCCATATATTTTGTTTGGATAGTAGCAATTTTATGTGGATATGTCTGAAACCTACGACAAACAAATTGAGCTAGTTTTCAGTAATAAACATAAGTCGCGGAACATATATTTTGAAAAACTATATAAGGACAATATGCATTTTAATATTTTTTTTCAGATTTGTTAAAGTTTTGAAAGTGTTAGTATTATATTTTTGTATATTGTTTAAAAAAAAATAATAATGGAAATGGAATCATCATCATCACCGGCGTTGTCACCAACTCTTTTAGGGTAACTATTTTTATTCTTGAAATTAATTCCTTGTAAAAATTTGTGTGTATGTTAAGTATGCAAGACGAAATTTTTAGCAGTTGGGAGGAATATAATTCACACTCAAAAAAAGTCAGAAACACAGAAAGGTATTATTCTGCTGATCCAGATTTTTCTTGTATATGTATATGCTTGTATGATATTTTTTATTTTAATTACAATATGCAATTACTATTAATTTTTACAGCGGATGATAAATACAAATACCCAAATTTTCAACCTGATACAGAGACTCAAATTTTCAACCTTCAAGTTTATGGTAAATAAATATTACTTTAGAACCTTTTTATATTTAAAATGATTGATTCAATAAAAATATTTAGAATCTGCAAACAACACATAGCCTTCATTGATGAATTAATACAAAATAAGAAAACCTAAATTATGGAAAAGAATATTCAGAAGAAATTAAGAGAGGCTGTTTAATCTTATAAAAATTATAAAAATTAAGATACTTAACCGAAATATATGAAACCACTTTGTAAAAATATTTTAACTTTTTCTGTACAAAAATTTTTTTTTTCAGAAAAAGAGGCAGAATATTTTTGAAGCTTTTTGGGAATTGTCGGATAATGAAAAGACCAAATTTTACTTGAAATTTTAATGTTAAACTTCGCCGTACATCCAATAGCAAACACGTGAAATCGTTTCAATCAAATATTACTAAGCTTCATCGCATATTCACAGAGTATGCCGACTTATTTTTTACGAAAAAACAGCTGTGAAAAAAGCTGTTAATTTAAAAATTAATTTAAAAATGAATAAACATTACTGTTGAATACCGTTTTTCTCTTATTTTATTCAGTTTTAACCTATTTTTTTATAGACTTATCTACTTTACACCACTTTAGTGAAAAAAAAATTGTGCTAGAATCGGACATATCCAAGCAAAATTCGGACACTTCATACAATGTTAACAAATTTCTTAACTCTCGATGGGATATAGCCAACAGCAAAAAAAGGTGGGTTCGGTTTTTCAGATCTATCTCCTCGAATCTTGGGCGCAAACCGTAATGATAGTTTTATTTTTATAGCTTGAAAATATACAAAGCTAATACCCAAATTTAAAATAAACTTTTATCGGGCAGTTTTTTTTTATTAAACTTCAAACTTTTAACTCGATTTACTCGAAACTAATCTAAAACGTTTGTCCGAAAATAGAAATAAACCGACGATATGTATTTGTATAAGAAAATTTTATCCATTGAATTATTCATTATTGGAGAAAATATTAATATATAAAATGATTCATACCTTAGCCTAAGCTGTACGGTTGTATAGTTAGTTACATTTAAGGAGTTATCAACAAAATAAAAAAAAAAGTTTTAATTTAAAATAAGAAAAAGTAGAATTTATCAAATTATTCCAAAAAACGTTTCCTAATTATGCAGTAATATTAAAATTATTAACTGCCAGCATTTCAACATTTTTTTTTTGTTTATATTGTTTATTTTTTCTGAATTAAGTTTTTATAGTGTGTTTTGATTAGTTTTTATTTCTTTCCTTTCCTTTCGCACTTTATTTATAATATTTATTTTTTAATATTTATTCTTTTTTCTTTATTTTTATTTTTATGCCGCAAGTAAGCTTTTGGCGGCGGTAATCTCGGTAGAGTGTTAAAATGCTTAAACAGTTTAATACACAATTTACTTTTTGTATATCTGATCTAAACAATGAAAGATAAAAATTTGATCATTTCCTAGTGTTATGGCTATGTATGTCTATATTTCGATTGAGTAAATATTTCATACAATTATTTAACTTTATTTAGAACACCATTGTCTCTCATAAAATCTATAAGTCTGTGCTTTAAAACTTTTTCAAAGATTTTTGAAAACGAGTTTAGTACAGAAATAGGTCTATAATTAGATAAATCTGTTATATCAGCTTCTTTATGTATTGGAATAACAATAGCCACTTTAAGTAAAGTTGGAAAAACTGAATTTTCCATAGAAGTATTTATTAATTTTACCAGAGTTGGTATTAATTGACTATTGATTTTTTTTATTAATTTTGCTGAAATACTATCATATCTCGTAGTAGCTCCTGGTTTTAAAGAATCATTTATTGTTTTAATTTCATCTGGATTCGTAGCAGTTATTTGCAATTTTTGATATATATTTTTTGTAACCCAGGTTATTTTTATCAATGTCGTTTGCTGTGGGAATATTTAAATTTTTTGTAATATTAATAAAGTAAGTGTTAATAGTATTTGAATTATTTTGGGGGTTATTATATACATTATTATTAAGATGTATTTCTGATAAATTATTTGAGTTACAGTTTTTATTATACATAATCCTTTTATATTCAACAAGGGTTCAACGAGCAAACTCAAACGTAAATATACTTCGAGCAATCGTTAACGCGTATTGGTATGTTCGAAGTTCAACTAAAGATATTTGGCCCGGTAAGAAAATCAACAAAATCCAACGGTCAAAAATTTGACGATTATGTCCTCAACATAGAATATTAAAACGCTTCTACAAAGGTATTTCTTACTATAATTTTTATATTCTAATATTTAAAATTAATTATGAAGTTATATTAATTGCAATATTTTATAGAGTCACGCTTTTGTGTGCGAATATTGTTTTTTTTTACTGTTTTTACACAGAAAGTTGACATACACAAACTCATACAGTAGTTTTTTTTTTTTAAATTTTTGATACATTAACTACTTTTAAATGAGAAAACTATACATTTTAGCAGAACTATATTTTCTGATTATATAAGTAAATAATAAAATAAATTAGGATCATCTTCACTAAAATTCAGCGTAGGTAGTTAGGATGCTTATGTTTATGTTGTAGAACAAAAAAAGTATCAGTACACCATAAGAGTGTGAAATTTTCAAGACAAGCTGGTGTTTAAAATGATAACTGGTGATAAAATCATGATCCAAAAATAAATCAAAGCAGAACTGTGCTTATAGAGACAAAACAAAAGTACTTACATTGTTACTATTCGTAATCCAAAGAGCCGCCAATAATGAAAAACATCATTGAAAGTATATAAATAGATTCTAGGCTGAAAGAATTTGGCCATATTTGGTGAAACTATCCCTCTATTACATTTTTTAAATCCTGCGACCTGGCTTTAATTTATTCCCAAGATCATTCTTTCTTAAGTATGACTTGATATTGAACTTGAAAATAGAAATCTTACTCTCATATTCTATTTGAGTGCGATGCGATAGCTCGAAAAGGCATAAAAATTTCGAGATATATATATCACATAATTCTGAAATGAGGATTGACACAATAATAAGATAATTGGACAAAGTACATAAACCTACAATTTTAAACAATCAAACGGGAATGTAAAATATATCAGAAAAGATCGCGTCTCCGATAAAACTTCCCCATAAGCAAAAACAAATGACTTGATTTTACAAAATAATTTCGAATGGATTTGTAATTGTTAATTGTTTCTAATTTAATCCAATCTCGAACTGGATAACCTAATACACTTTCATTAAAAATTTTATACCGCAACACTTTTTTAATTTATATTTATTTCTTTTATTACAAATAATCTCTTCTATTATCTAAAAGTTCAATGTTAAAAATGATAACCATCAATTCATATTCAGGTATATTTATATTTACATGAACTTTATTTATACATTATTGTCATATCCGTTCTTGCCTATATGCATTTAATATGTATAATATTAATGTCACGCAGCCCCTAAGGGGATAATCTATGAAGGATGAAATCTATATAATATTCCCTTGAACCAATTCACACGGAAACTCACAATTCACAATATTCACATATTTTCATTTTTATTTTAAATGCAGCGTTTTGTTTGTGAATGATAAAGTCATAAACTGGGTGTCATAATGAAATTAAATGAAACCGATTTTTATTCTATATTTTATGCAAATATTTTTGTATTCATAAATATTATATTACATAATTTATTTAGATATTATGCTCGACGATGATATTTGTATACATATACATATGTATAATATGAGGATATATATATACAATTCATATAATACATATGGTTCAAAATTAATTAAGTGCTGTTTTATGTCTATAGCATCCGCTATTTTAAAACTGTTAGGAAAGAGAAACGCTGATATTATATGAAAAAAAGGAATTAGTCCAGTAAATCTTCCTTTTCCATAATTCGAGTCTATTTATCTCACCAAAGAAAGAAGAAAAAGAAAAAAAAAATGGAAAGAAATTAAATTATAGAAATTAAAAATTTAATTTATGCATATATATATGAGTATAAAATGTATATGAGAACACTGGTACCATATTTGAATTTAATTATTAGAGAAGAGGAAACAAGCATTATAAGGGAATGTTTCAAAAGATAATTATGGAATGTCGTATTTTTTGGCATTGAAAAGAACAAAAAAAATGAATGTTTTTAATTAAAAAGAAAATATAAAGGGAATGAATTCTTTGAACTTGATAGTCTTTTTTTTTTGGTTATATAAATTTAAAATTAAAGAGAATGTGACATTGTGGAAGATTTCTAGTGTTCTGATATATTTCAACTAACCAAACATTTTTTTTTTTTATAAAAGTTAAGCTAAGTTTTAGAGCGTGTACTGAAACTCATGAATGGTGCAATGTTGCGTTTCATTGGTTGTTATGATAATGGTCGAATTTTTTCAGCTTGATAAAATTTATCAATTTACAACTTATCAACATGTTGCACACACATATATTTTTTGGAATAATATTTTAATTTACTTGGATGATATGTTTCCGACTATTCAAATAATTTTTTTTAATAATAGAACTCAGGAATAACTGAAGAACATTAAGAAAAGGCTTAACCGCGCGTACCTCTTAATAGTGTTGGAGTCAAACCCTTTAAAGCCTTCGAAGTATTTCATAGTTTCATTTCGTTATAACGAATCTATGTTATTCTAATTAATTATGGTTTTTTTGTTCATTCATTCAGTGACTTTAGGTCATTTTTCCTTTCTGAATGTCGGAAGAAGTGAAAGGAAGACGAGAATTATAGTACATGAACTTCATAGTCTTGCTGATGTTGGTTCGTTAAATTTCCTCCCAGATATTGTGGTGTGTGGGGAGTGATTGGGCTCTGTATATGTGTTTATGGGTTTATGAGTTGGAAGGGTATACCCTAGGCGTTAAACACCTAGGGGGCTAATTTTAATTGGGCTGAGGATATTAGCATTAGTTATGGAATCTGACAATGGCTCTTTTTTTTGTACATTTTTCCGATTCCGTGTTTAGGATATTTTTATAGTTTATAGTTTCCATGTGGGGGATCTTAAAATGTATATATTTTTAATATAAAATAATATTTTCCGTTTAGGAAATAGTTATAGCAATAGTTTCCGCATAGGAAGATTATTTAAATACATATATTTATTTTACATAAAGCAAAATTAGAAATTGATGGAAACAGTTATCGTAGAATTTTATATTTTAATTGGAGAGGGTTGATTCTCTTGATGTCGATAAAAAATATCCATCGACTCAAGAGAATGAAACCTTGCCCGATTTCTTAGTCTACATTTGCAGTCGCTTCGTATTTCACTGCATGTTTTTTTATTTCATTTTTGATTTTTGGGAAAATCACGGCGGTGATCTTTGTTACTTTTAGCTCTTTTATTTTATTACATCCTTAAGGGATTCTTATTTTTACCTTACGAAACATTATTATTAATGTCAAACAGAAAGAAAGATACAATAAATTCCAAGACTTTCCTACACAAAAAAAAAAACGCAGGTGTTAATATCTACTATTATAATATTAATATTTAATTTTGTACTAATAACACAGAATTATACTCAAGTAACCAGTGTAATTTGTTAAATCTGATGGTTAGATCTAATTTTTTCTTTCTTTTATATTACGTTCTTCTTTTATCTTTTTATTTCCACATTAGTTTTAGTATCTAGTGTCAATCACAAATATTTTGCTGTATTAAGATATGATTATGGCTATGGCCTTGCAAAGCTGAGAGGGGGCCCACGCCAATAAAAAATATGAGGTAAATTTGTTTTGTTTGTGTAAAAAGACAAATTTACATAGTTCTTTTATTATTTTTAATTTATTTAAACAAAATGAAATTAATAATCACAAATAAGCTTTTCGAACCTTAGTGTTAGCAAAATCAGAATTTATATGTAAAATTGATAGCCCATTCAACCGTTCTTGGCTCATTACAGATCTGTTAAAATTTTTAACCTTTTTCAACACAGCATATTCGTAACCTGAAGGAAAACCGGAAAACAAAACAATAACTTTTTTGAAATGCTCCAACATAACCAATCTCTGTTTAAAATTTCTCCATTCGCTAAAACCTTCTATGTCAGACGATATGTGAATTTACTGTTTTCCACATCATATGGGATATTTTCAAGTATTTTAAAAAATTTATTTTCAAAAAATCTTCCATTTGCATTATATTTTTCTTGTTAAGTAAGCCGACGTCATCGTTGAAAACAGGTATTGAAGTTGTTGCTTCAATTCTTTGAATATTGGGTGGATTAGATGACAGGTAATGATTGCAAAGAATCTTCTATTTCTTCTGATGTCATATTTTCAACTACGGAAATTGGAGCAACAACATCAACAATTACATTTGCCATTTGTCAAATAGCATTGTTTCTTTCATTTTCAGGATTGACTGTTTTATTGATAATCTGTTCACTCGAGCTATTTTTATTAAAGAATTTCGTTAGTCGTGGCAGACTTTGCTTAGCTGTTTCTTGTTTTTTGTTCTGTCGTCTCTTGCTTGTGCCACTCGGATATGTTCTTTTCATTATATTAATCCTCTAAAAATAAATAAATAAATAAAAACAGCGAGAATTGGATTTTAAATTTTATTGATCGCAATCACTTGTTAATTAAATTCACTTGATTGCAATAAAGAATTGGTCCTACTGAATAGGAAATAGTTGAATTTTTAATATTGAAAATTAAATATTATTTTTTATGCAATTGGCCTGTAAAAAAGTTTTATATAACAATAACTTGAAATTTTTACTATAATTTTTGTATCGAGCAAACTATAATTATAATTGACAAGCATTTAAGGTCCTGCGCAGTAGACACCTTTTCATTTTATTTCGAATCTTCTACTCCTTAATGAACTTCTAATATACATAATATATAAGATTATATATAAAACAAAAATGCGCACACAGTTGAACATTTTGTACTCATATGATTTTATTATTCAGCAAATACATTATGCATAAGTGAGATCTTATGAAAATAATAAACAAAAGCAAACAAATCAGTTATTAAAATTTACATATGGACTGGCAAATGAATCTATGTACATATGCCAAAAAAAAAAAAAAAACAAATTCATCTAAAATAAAAAATATAAAAACAACAAGAACAAATCACTTGAATTCTTCATTTTTATCTAAATATTTGGTTATTTGTAGTAATAATATAGTTTTTATTAAAATTATGTATTATGTAGGTATATATATACGTACCTCTTTAATAACAAAACTTTTTATTTTTAGTAATTTTATCACTAAATGCCACTTACTATAGGGAATATATCGGAAACGAAGCAGTATATGATGGACGTGTATTTATGTGTCCTAAATAAAACTTACTAACCACAAAACTTCTTATTAAACACGAGTGGTTTCTGCTATATCGTGCGAAGTCTATGTCAGTACGTAAATTACTGTTTTTTTAAAAACTTTAAATTTGACTTCAACTTGAAATATAATTACTCAACAGGGGCCCCCTAGTCTTCTGATATATTTTATAAATCATTGGCTAAAATGATTTTATTGTAGAACTCAAAATAATATTTCAACTTAATTTTTCCGCACCTACTGTGACCAAATTAGGAAATCAATGGAGGCCCTTTCACAACTCGGGGCCTGAGCCAAATCCCCCTCAAGGCCCACCCTCTGTTATGGCTTGATTATGGCATACTATTTGCTTTCTGACAAATAATATATTATTTGTTTCATTATTTATATACACCATTGCTTGATTCACCGTCTTATCCTATTTAATGCAATGATTCGAATCTGAAGATTTTCTTGGAACTCCTAACTATGTGATCAAATCCATATAAGACCACCATACCGTTGCCATTTTTGTATATTACCCATTGTACGAATTCTTTGCTTAGTCAAGATTAAAAGCTTCAAAATTATTGACTTAAAAAAGAAATTATTCAATTTTACTTATTTTATTGACATTAAGTTATTCAACAATCGTTCATTTTGCTTTTTTTTATTATTTGTTCAAAATTTCAAAAAAGAAAATTTATTAATATTAACTTTGCTTTGTATTCATTAAATATTAAAAAAAAAAAAAAAAACACAAATAATGTAAATTCTCTAAAGCAATTTTTAAAATATATAATAATATTCTTCATTCTTGATAATTTTCAATTTCAATTCTAAGACAGATCCTTTTATTGATTTTCATAGGTTTTCTCCATTTTTGTTCTAAATTTTAAATATTTTTTGTTTTTCTATTTTTCTATTTTTTTTTTTTTTACATTTTACATTTTAAGTCCAGGAAATTCTATTCTAAATTCTTCAAATTTTCTTTTTATAATTTCAACTTGTACTTCAGACTTTTATCCTTGATTTTCATAGTACGGTGTTCTATTTTTATGAATTCTTTATATTATAACATTAGTAAAATACCTTTAAAACGGTTTTTCAACCTTCATTGTTTATACACAAAAAAAAAAAAAAAAAAAAACAACAACAAAAAGACCTTTATAAAATAAGAAAAGGAATGAAGCCTAGAAATTTCTTACTTATTTGAATTACGGTCCTTCGAATTTTATTACTTCCTTGGTATATAAAGTATTTTAAGTTGTAATGCTAAAAGCTATATGTTTTTTTTTTATAAAATATTTTCTAACGGTAAAAGAGGATGAAAATAAAAAGATTGAAATATTGTATTTTTTTTTTGTTTTGTTTTATTTTAAGATCAAAGCTAAATCATATCACAGAGAATTCATGGATTTATTTACATGCATATATTATATATATATATGTATATTTATGTATTTAAATATTTTGATTGAGCTAAATGATGGTACAAGGATTTGTTATAATGATCTAACAGGCGTTATAGCAGAAAATTTTAATTTAATGTCCTTCAACAAGTACACGTACAAGAGTACTAACAAGTAAAACTCTTGTGTACATTAATATACATACATATTATAGTAATATATAGATGTCAAGTTAATAGTAACAAAGCATCACTTTAAATTTTCCATTTTTTTATTCACTATACAAAATTCTGTATGACAGAATTGAAAATGAAATCTAATGGCAGTAGCTGTGCTCTATACCCTTCTTTAAATCTAGTTCATTGCACAAATAAAGAAACTGAAAGTAAATGGTACTAAATTTAGTTATTAAATTTTTCACCACTGAATATTTTATGCAAATTAATATCTTAAATTTTAAACATTGTATATACTTCGAAACAATAATATTAAGTTAAAGTTTTAAGAAATTCAAAAAAAAAAAAAAAATCAAAAGTTATTAAAGTATTAAATTGAGGTTGTTATGTTATTGTAAAGGGCATTTTATAAAAGGATTAAATTTTTGGGGGAAAAAAACTAACTGTATATATAGTATCTATTATATACTTTTCAATATTTGTATACTATTACTACTTTTTATTACTCTATATTCTTATATAACGAAAAATTTAATCTCACAAACTAATTGGAAGTTTTGATGATTTTATTTAAGGAGATTAAAAGCTCAGTGGTAAATAGGTACACATGGCAATTCTCAAGTAAATTTCTCAGTGGTTGTCATTTAATTGAAGTTATCTGTTATGTAATTCCCAAAATATTTCTTATCACAGAATTATAATAAAATTTATTTTTGCTTGGTTTTAAAATTAATTTTTTAATAACCCCTAAAATTAGAAGACTTGGTTATACCAAATAACAATTTATTACTTTTAAGATTTAAATAATAATAAAAAAGGATAGAAACAAATAAAAATAGGAAAATTTAGATGAAGAAAGGATTTTGTATTATATAGAAATGTAAATAATATATTCATTTAAGATAATTTTTTAAAGTTATTTTAGTAATTTTTAAATTTTATGCCATCAAATGATGATCTCTTGAAAATAATAAAATCAAAAAAAAATGTTTACTTCTTATTTTGTACGATAATCAGCTTTTCAGTTATTTATTTTTGATTTATTTTTTTTTTTAAAGTTTTATTAAATATTTAGCTAAATATACTTACTGCTATAATTGGAGAGGCATTACATTGCTCAACATAGTATATAATATCATAGCAGTAATAACTCCAGGCCGCTTGCACGAAAAACTGGTGAAAATAATTTGTGAGAATAAGACCTCCATTATGCAGATGATATCTGTCTTCTCTTGCAAAATTAGAAATCGTCTTCAGCGATATACAGAGCAAATTAGAACATTCTGGAGCAACTGATTTATGTTCCACTGATATGATAAAATATCTGGATTTATGCACCACGGAAGTGGTTATACAGAACTCTGATGATGATCAACGGAATAATTACGTTTATTGCAACAACTAGATGTTACATGCTGAGTGTCGCAGTATGTAGAGCACCTGCCTTTCAAATAGTTGAATAAAAGGTTTCAGGTTAGATTCCTGATGAAGCAAAATTAAAATTGTTTTATGGGTTTTTCAACCTTGTCCAGTAGCCTTTGTCATTTGGATAAAATAAATGACAGAAAGTAATTGAGAGTATATATAATCTGGTAACAACTTAATTAAAATGGACCTATTCTATTTAAGAAGGCTTAGTTCCTGACAATAGCAGTAGTTTTCCACATTTAGTGAGTTGAGAGCCAGTAATTTGATAAATAAAAGCTCGAAATATTTTAGATATAATTGTAGTATAAACTTGTAGTACCGTGCTTAATTAAGCATGAAAAGGGGATTCTACCTAAAATGTGGTCAAGAGCATAAAAAACCAATAATAAAAAATTTCTATATTATTTTGTATAGCATTATTTTTCTTGTAGCAGGATATTCATATTTGCCTGCAGATAGAGTTTTTGACCAAATTGAATATAACTATAAGATTATAAGTCTTGTAAAATGTGAATACTGTGTCTTATTTATCTTGAAATTTTATATTAGAATAATTGTGAAAAATAAACAATTTAAAGAAAAAGTTCAAATGATAACGCACATTCATTTACGTGATGATTTTTAAAAAATAAGTACCTACATACCTACCTACCTACAGATAAATAAAATGATAAGTGTTCGTAATGGAAATGAAAAAGTACATTATACCAACGAAAATCAGTTGAAGATTGCTGTTCATTAAAACTACAAACGCTTTTTTCCAGTGTATGGCTGTTCCCATTTAAACCGAAATCATGCAAGCGAAATATTAAATTTCAAATCATTGTGCTTTTCTGTTCTATTTAAATTAATTTAATTTATTTGAAGTTTTTATTAAAATTTATAAAATAATATTTTAATTTATAAATAAACGTAGAAGAAATAACAAAAAAAATATATACATATATATCTACATTTTTTTTTTTTTTTTTTTAATTCATTTTTTTTTTTTTTTTATAGAGATTTATACAAAAAAACACTTAAACCAAATTATTTTATTTCTTGTTTTCATCCTTAATGATCTTTATTAATTTATTTAATTAGCTATTAGCTATCTATTATTATTTTATTCCTTCGTACTTAATACATTTTTTGCTTTTTATTATTCAATTGGAAAAAAAATTTTTTTTAATGAAAAAAATCAATTTTTATTTTGTATTTCGTTTTTAAACCTACACTACTTATTTTAACCTACCACCTAATTATATATCTAACCTATACCCTAATTTACCTTATATTTATCCTAACTCTTCTTATAGGTATACTATGTTTTATTGTTTTAATTCATTTTTCTGTTCTTCTATTCTTTCCACCAATACTTATCAATGTTTATTAAGCCTCTATTCGTTACATACCTATCGTACCTAAATATTTCACTAATATTTTAAAATTTAAGATATGGTTGGTATTCTATTTTTTTGTATGTATGTTCTCCTAAATATGTGGTATATTATGGACAATTTATCTTCATTTCGAATATATTTATAACTGAAGTTCATTGTCTTCTTAATGTACCTATCATCTGGATATATTGAGTGAGCAATAACACTATTTTCTATCACCGACTCTACCCTAGAATTATGTTTTCTTATTAAATTAATTATGAATTGGTCGATTTTCTTCATTTTGCTAACCTCAAGAGCGTTTTTGTTCGATATATTGTGTTTGTAGTCTGTAAACTTTTTCCATATTTGACAGCAATATGTGAGAATAGGTCTTTTCAATGGTTTTTACTTTGTTATTTATTCTTTTTGTATAGAAAAGCTTTTGGAGACCCAAAAGGCTCCTACCTTTTTTAATTGGATTTAAATTGTATTTTAAATTTACTGCCAAATATCTCACACATTTTTGGTTAATAATTTTTGTATTGTCTCTACTTTTTATTTGAAACTTTCGCCAATTTTTTCTAACATCAGTGTTAGCTTTAATAATATAACTTCACACTTGCTATAATTGATCATTATAATTTTCTTGTAGCTGTACTTGCATTTTTGATACATATTGTTTTACATTTTAAATAATAATATAATCCGCCAAAGGCCAAGTCTCTAACTAGGACTGGGTTTGATTAAATTTATTTATTAGATCAGCAATATATAAATTAAAGAACAAAACTGCATTTACCGTCCCTTGCTGTAATCCATTAGTAATTTTAAATATCTTCTTAAAATATGTTTGTCCATCTACTATGATAAATTTATTGTCTTTAACATGTTTTTTATCATTTTATATTACCTGCGTTGGAAAGTTATATTTTAAAACTTTGAAAATGAGTTAATCAGTTTCATACGGAATTGAAAGCTTCTTTTAAGTCTATAAGACATACTCATAAATATTCCTTTTTGGTGATTGCTCAGCATATACCCGACGTTAGTTTATTTACTGCATATACTGCTGAATGTTTTGCTTTAAATCTTATGTTTGGTAATAAATTTATTGTTCTAAATTTGTTTACATCGTCATTGTTTTTTCCTGGTTTTGGTATTAGTACTATCTTTGCTATTTTCCACGCTATTTCCACGCTATTTTTGAAAATTATACAATATGTTGATACTATACTATTTGGAAGTTGTTTTAAAACTATGTTTGGGGTTTTTTCAATACCTGTCGATGGTTAATAATTTGAACCAATTTTTTAATTCTATTAGTGTAACGAAATAATTATTACATGTTTAAGCTGTTGTTAAATTATTTGCTTTTCATATCTCGCTAAAATAAATTATTTTTATATTTGCCTCCATTTCTCATTTTATTTGTCTATGTTACATTCTATGATTATTTGTTGTTTCCTCATATCATTTTGAAATAATAAATTTGCATTTACTTGGTTATGTGACTGTTCTACATAATTTCCTATAATATCTAAAATATATGTTTGATTTCTAATAATATATCTGTCTGGCTCATCCTTTTCTAAATACCTTATTTCAATACCCACGCTGTCCATCTAGTACTTTTGATTTTCTGCGATCTTGAGCTTGTCGGTATTTTTATTTGTTTTTTCCTAAACAACTTATTAACTATAGGGAACATATTTTTGCTATTAGAGAGATGCATTTTTTTAAAAATGTTCTACCATATAATGTATATATCTATTATACATCTTTCATATATTTATTGTTTTGGTTTTTGTATCATCCTCTTTGACAAGAAGTCCATATAAAACAATTATCTTATAGTTTATCATAATTTTGGAAAATATTATTTATTTAATTTTAAGACCATATGCTATTCTTAACATTTTTTATCCACTTTTATATCCTATATTAACTTACATATACCCTACATCCAAATTAATTTAATAAGTCCGAATGTATATGTCTTTCTATGTATATTAAAACTTTAATTTTAAAACACCTCTTGGTTATTATTATTTTACAATCTTAAAAAGTTTTTGACCAACAAAAAAAAAAAATTTTTTTATCAAATTACTTAAAATAATGTCAAATCAATTTTGACAGGTATACTCGTATAATTGTACTTGTATAATATAGGATTCATATAGTAACATATTAAGTCCAGATATTATAAAGAAACCAGAAATAAATTTTTAATTTTAATTTTTAGAATATTTTTACCTTTAATGTCCAATAAATTTTGATTTATTATTCCGGAATTTGATTTATTAGTCCATAATAATTTATAACAATATTTTGAGAATTTTCTTACCTGAAAAAAAATAAACAAAATATAAAATTTAAATACGTTTGTATGTTTGAGTGTATTCGAATGTATGAAAAGAAAATTTGAGAACTTGAATTTTTTTTTCATTTTTACTTTTTAAGAAAATAATCTGTCAAAACTTTATTTTTAAGAAAATTTAATAAATTTTTATTGTAAATAAAAAAAAAATAAAAGTTTTTTGTTATCAACATTTTTCTAGTATTTTAGTTTTAAGTTACTTTAGATAATAAATAAAAATAAATCTCAGAATAAATTTCAATAAAGAATTTTAAAAGAATAAAAATTTGGTAACTGACTCATGTCATTTTTTGGATAAAGAAAACAAAAAAAAAAACAGAAAAGGAAATTAAGAAGATACTGTCAAAATTAATTTAGGAAAATGACAATGTCTAAAATTGTAATTGACAAAATTGAAATTTATTTTGTGGATTACATTATTAATGCTGTTAATCTTTGTCGTTTATAATATCTAATTGTTAACAATTTTATTTTAATTTAACTCGAATGAGATCAGATTATTTTTTTTTTTTAATTCTGAGGTTATATTTAGTAAAAACTGTTAGTCCTGAGTAAAATAACATATTTTTGTGTTTCTTTTGATTTTCGGAACCCCCCTGCTGTTCAGGAGGCATGTTGCCATATGGCAACGATGGGCTATGCATAGGAGAAAAAAAATTATATGAAATACACATTTTAGATTTTGGGATAAAATATGTTAATAAAATTATAAATGAGCAATAAATGAAAAATTGATAAAAAAAACATATTTAAATAATGGAACACAATATTATGGCTTGTGACAAGATTCAAAGCACCCTATGCACAGTCCTTTATCATTTTATCACCAACTGTTTTACAATAATCGCCAGCAAATCTTCATTTCTTCTCCACAGGATTTACAAAGTGTCTAGTATTATCATAACATAAAGCTTTTGAGAGGGATCTTTTACGTTTTATATTTCCAGCAAATAGTGGTTGGGTGCCATAATGACCACAATAATATACAGCAAATTGTCAACGAAATTGCAATTGACATATTTTCGGATTGTGAACTCCATTGTACTTATTATATTCGCAAATAGCATATGCGCGTGGATTTTCATCCAATCTCCAATTTCATTTCGTGGTTCAATAAATATAGACTTAGGTACGTTCGAAAGATCTCTTATAAATAATCTAATGCTTTTTTTACTGTTAATTTTCTATAAAATCACAAAAATAAATCACATACAAGAAAATAATCTGAAAATAAATGTTTTCTATAATAGATTAGCCCAACGTAGTCATATAGCAACAGACGAATACAAATGGAAAAAATTTATATAAAATACTTTTTGAACTGAAAAGTTTCCATACTTAACAAATAACTACATTTTGTCAAAATAATTATCCAAAAATGAAATTTAATAATTACGGTTTAATATTTAGGAAAAAAATGCAACTCATTTTTTCATGTCATCCATTTTTCACAATTTTTTTTCCACCAAACTAAAACTATATACTGCACATTTCTATTTAAGTCATTTCAATTTGAAAGCCTAATATGATTAAGTACATATAAATAGGTAAAAAAAAGTGAAATACGACTTTTATAAAATAACGGGTTTTATTTTAATAAAGCAAAAATATCTATATGTTAGCTGTTGCCATATGGCAACACAGGCTAATTCGGATTTGATGGCAAATAGTGAAAACATTTCTCTCATCATTAAATTAAATATGATTTAGCTTGTATTTGTAGCTAGCTTAAATTAGATCGAATTTTTTAATATATCAGCTGGATCAATCTAATGTTAAAAAGCATTTTAAGTTAGTTTGCATATTTAGTTTATATAATGTTTAGTTCAACTGTGATTCAAAGTTTGAATTAGGTGTGAGTTGAGCTTAATTCAAATAAGTAAAAACTTAAACACACTTTATAAATCTTTTTGGATAAAATGAGAAATTAACATCTTTCTTTACATTTAAACTTGTTTTTAAGAACTCGATCAAGAAAAGAAATCAATAATTTTTTTTAACAATTTAAAAAACTTTTTTTTGAATTCGAGTTTATTCGAATTAAGATCAACTGATGCTCAACTCAAATTTTGAGCCAGTTCACAGTTTAGCTAAGCATTATAAGCTCAATTTACGAGTTAGCTACAAATGAAAGTTAAAGCTTATTCAATTTAATGCTGAGAAAAATTTGTTCTTGGTCTAGCTCATATGTGACATTTGAGCTAACTTAATCGATTAGCTAGTTCAAATATTGAGATGAACTGTGAGGTTTCCGCTTAAAACATTCGTTTTTATTGTCATGACATCTCATGATAATTTTGAGCTTCGTAATAAAATGCGCCCTTTTCAGATCTGATGTACTTCTCCGTTTTCTCCGTTAAAATTGGAGGTCTATGTCCTTGATGGTGAACGGGTGAACGCTATTATTTCTTCTTTTGTCATTTTCAAAATTAGACAATATGTATGTTGAGCTATGGTGTTGTAAACAAATAAGTATAATTTGGGAGGAGAATTGCTGTTCTTCTAAGTTGAATCTGTATCTGTCTGATGTGTTGGACTAACAAACCTTGAACAAATTTGTGCTGAATAGACCATGACTTGTAATAAACCATGTCAGTGTTCTGAAGTTGGTCTCTTTGATTACTTTAAATTATTTAATAGCTTAGTATTAAGTTTGAAAAAGGAAATCGATTAAGATATTTAAATAAAATGTTTAACTTGACTAAGTTTTCTGATCTAATTGATCGAATTGGAGTTCATTTGGTGTTTGAGTTCAAAACATGGTCAATTTAATTTAATTAAAAGTTGCACATTTTTGTAGTTTTAGTTTTTGTAACTATATGGAATGAAAAACATCAAGTTCTATTTTTTTAAATTTTTATTTGACACATCGAAGTTTGGTATCATTTTGCCGGTATTTGATTTTGAAATTAGGTATTTGTTCATTTTAAAACTATATTTAGACATTTGTCTAGACGGTTGTTAATACACGTATTGTGGTTTAAAAATCAAATTCAAGTATTTCATTAATTTCATAAATCACAAGCTTATATGAAAATTTGTAGAAAGATAATAATTGTATTAGCGAACTACCACAATTTTGTCAAATTTGATCTATTTGACTTCAAAATTTTAATTCTAAGAACTAATGGCAACTCTATATACATCAATATTTATTTATTACCATGTATGTTTATTTTAGTTTTTTAGAATAAACCTACTTTTTTTTATATTTTTTTTTGCTAAAATCACATAGATATGTAGTGTACATATTATTATAAAGAAATATTTATTTTTGTTAGCCTTAAGATACCTGATTTTTTGTAGAATATTGATGATTTCTAAGAATTTAAATAAAAAACACAAACAAAAAAAAATAAATAAAAAGTTAAAATATTTTATGGTAATTTTGAGAAAAAAATTACAAAGCCTATGAATCAGATAATTCTAAAGGATGTAGGAGTATTTACAGTTTATGCACGATATCTTTTAATGTGAAACATACATATTTGCAATTCCTGTTGTATGTGTTTAAAAAACTTAAACATTTATTTTTCATATTTTTGTACAAATAATTTTGTTTTTGTATGTTTATGAATGATTTTCTTATTCATTCATACTTTTTATATATTTATTATCTACATATATCTACATATATATGTACATAATAATATTATGCATGTAATTGCATATAAGGTTGCATTAAAATCAAACCCAAAACTATAATATATTATTAAATATGTTTCTTCTTGTTTTTCACATAAATAAAATGTTAGTTACAAATATATGAACCACATCTGTTATCTTTATGGGGACTGCAAAACATAATTTTTCTTATTTTTTTTTTTGGAAAAATATTTTTTTTGTGTATCTTTTTTTAGCAAAAAAATATGCTGATGTTGTATGTATATGTTGTATATAAAATGCATTTTGATTTTATAATATTTAAAATAACAAAACAAACGTGTTTTTATTTTAAACGTTTCGGTTTTTGAAAGCAAAATTCTTGAAGATTGGTGATTTATTTATGTGACATTTTTATAAATATCATGATTTTGTTTTTCAGATTCTTTCAATGAAAAGTTGTAATATTTTGTGGAATATATAAAACCTATAAATTATTTTACCTTTAAGTTGGTAAATGTAAATATAAAGATCTAGCAGGTGCGCGTACTTCTTCATGCAATATATTACTGCGATATATTGTCTGTGAGTTGTTTTTTGGAGGATTATAAAGGATTATATAAACTGCTGATGCGAAAAAAAAATTAAATGTTCAGAGACAAATTGTATTTTTTTGTTGGACGAAGCAATGAATATTTCATAAATATTTTTGGTAAATGGTCTAAATCATATTATTTTTTTAAATTTTGATTTGTTCAGAGCCGTGAGAATATTAGCAATAATATTTACGATAGAGTAATAGAATAGGTAATAGTGTAGGTTTCCAAAAACAATTAATAATTAACTAATTGGATTGATTCATACTTATCTGAATAGAAAATATTCTGTGCTGTTTAGATCAAGTATTTCTGATTCATTTGTTGCTAACACAGATGTACCTCAAGGAAGTCATCTGGGTTCTTTGTCCTTTATTACAACATTATTAGTAGTAGTTGTATCTGCATTTATGCTTATGATATGAAATTTTACAAAACTATTAAATCATCTACTGACATAGTTTTACTTCAAGAAGATTTGGATTTATTTTTTGATTTGTGACCAAGTAACTTCTTATTTAATATCGACAAATGTGCATAAATTATCTTCAACCGATTAAGCGATTTTCTGTTATACTTGGCAACTACACTGTCTAAGTCAAAGACATTTAAAAAATCTCCAAATTTTAGGAATATTTTGTGATGAGGAAATTTCATTAAAACACCATTTTAATGTGATCATTAACAATGGATGGCAAAAGATGGTTTAATGATATATGGTCCATCAAAAGAGTTTAATTATATTTCATATATCATTAAGCTTTAAATACCTGCCTTTTATTCATCTAAGTTTGTGGAATATGCAAGCCCTGTTTGGTCACCCTTCATATCGATAGATTAGAAACAATTTTCTTTGTTTTGCTACGGACGTTGCCGTGCCGTGGTATAATTTTATTATTCTCCCTCCATACACAAATCGTTTAAAACTGATACAATTAAATTCGTTGGAGTCACGAAGAACTGTAGCTGATATTGTTCCTAAGTTCAAGTTTTGAATAGAGAAAATTTTTCTATACCTGTAAGCTAAATCTATAGATTAGATTTCGAAAGCATATAATATCAATACGGAAGCAATGATGAAGGAGGTATGTTATTCCTGAATTATCGCGATTTTCAATTCTAGTTATTAGTGAAAAGACTTTCGACTTTAATGAAATTGCTATAATTAAAATATCACAAAAACAAAATTTAAAAAACAATAACTATATTTTAAAAATATCTTTCTAGCTCAAAACGAATTCGTTCAATAATACAATAATTTTAGAATTTGCTGTTATTATGTGGAAACTATTTTAGATTGATTAAATTGATAGATGAAACATATATTTATAAAGGGTGTTTCTGCACAATAGTATTATTTTCCATAAGTGGTTGTGTTCGTTCCATATATTACTAGGATCTATCATATTGAGCTATTTAAGTTAACCATAAAATAGAAGAGAGTAATTTATTCGGAAAAAAGCCGGAATGGGGTCTAATGGGGTGGTGATGCGTTTTATGGTCGTTGTATCCAGCTTACGCCACTTAGCCTCTCCCACCTTATTTTCCTACTCTCACCTTCACGTGGTGACCCCTGTTAACCCTGGCAACCCATACGAACGATCGGGTTCTAACCCAGGTGTAGTAGGATGGGTAGGGGACAGAAGAGAGGGGAAGTATGGTGTGTATCGGACAACGGCGGAGGTAACAACCAAAGGCGGAAGATCCATGCCCAGAATTTTCACATTTTGAATTTAAGGGTATTTTCCGTAACCATGCATGCAGCGTCTGGATCTCCTCGTTGGAGCGGCTGCAAAAGTTGTCTGTACTCACAATGAGCGGCCTATAAGAAGATGCATCTGACCATGCAACGGGCGGGCGTGTCTGTCAGGTTTGAGCTTATGGTTTTATCACCCATATCTCTGAAAATGACAAAGGGTCAACCAACTGATAACATTTCATGGAATATGAAAATGAACGGTAGGTCCCCAAGAGGTAATCGCGATGAAATCACGGTCCTACAGCCTCGGTTGTAGTAAACCGCACATCGGATTTGGGGGTGCGGCATATTTCATGTGGTGGTGTCGACCGGAACACCGAGATAACAGAATCGGAATCCGGGGGTTGCAGGACAATGATGATAATGATGACACACTTATAAACACTAATCGTCTTACTAACATTAAGAATTGAATAAATTGAATTGAAATTACTGAACTGAACAAACAATTTTTTATAATTCATTTTTGCATCTCTTCAGTATATCGACTTCATTTACCTTTGGTAAAACAAAGTCCTAAATTTACTTCTAACTATCATTAAAATTTAACTCTATCAAATTATAAATGTAGGCTATCAAATTATAATATAATCATTAATCACAAACACAAAAAAGTGGTGTGAATTTAATAATTTTTTGTACTGAAATTTTTTTTAATTTTTTCCATTCTTGCTTTGAAGTTTAAAGAATGTGACAAGATGTAGTACACAATGTATATTTTCTTTAGTAATACTAATAATTCCAAAGTCCAGATTAAAAAGATATTTTTTTCTCTGTTTTTGGTTTCGTTTGTGAATTATAAGCACTTCATTGATTTTTATCCAGCCTGCAATTCAAATGGCAAAAATTACATTTTTCATTTTATGTCTTCTCTATATACAATATTATGTACAATAATATTTATTTGCAATATCCTAATCAAAAACAATATATGTATATATCAGGCACGAAGCGTCCATATATTGAGTTGAATGAGTGCTTCCCCAAACAAAATATCATTTTATTATTTTTTACAACTTAATATAAAAAAACCTTAAA
Organism: Argyra leucocephala; assembly: GCA_963942445.1. Lineage (NCBI taxonomy): Eukaryota > Metazoa > Arthropoda > Insecta > Diptera > Dolichopodidae > Argyra > Argyra leucocephala. Next base: position 62,461,300 of record OZ012678.1, on the reverse strand, counting down.
CAAAAATTCAATTCGAATGAAAAAAAAATTTCAAGCAAAAATCTTATGCATATGCATACATAATAATCAAGTTATTGTAGTTAGAAAATAATGCCTTTATAAATATCATTATTTTCTATTATTCTTTTCAATCATTCAATAAGAGAATAAGAGATATTCAACAACCACAAATTTAAAATATTTGAAAATAATGCATATTAAAAATCATTCTTCTCTTGCCACTGTAGCTATAACAATTAATAATATTGTACGTACATTGCATATAATGACAATTTAAATATCATTCTCCTTCCTCTTATTAACAACACAATATATATACACTCAAACACACTATTTCTATTTAGATTCCTATTAGAAAAATTCTCTAATAAAATAGAGAAAAATTGAATGAGTTGCTGATATTCATTCCAATTTTACCTGATATAATTAGAAAATTGCTGATAGAAAATAGATTATCTAGGTAAACAACAACAAAATATCGCATGACACAAAATGAATTTACAAATAAAAAAAATATCAAGGAATGAATTATTTGTGTGCATTATTGTGGTTGACTTGAAAGAGTAATATTGAGAAATGAGAATATGTGAAGTGAATTTGAGAAAATGTATGGAAATATGGAATTGTATTGTATTGTAGTTTTGTGGGTTTTTTGTTTTAGAGAGTAGTAGAAGGGAAGGATAAATGATTTGTTAAGTATGTTGTTCTGTGGTTTTTTTATTATTGAATGCTGATTGCTGCTTTGTTTAATTTCCTTGGCTACAATAATTTTATGTTATGCATGCAGTTTTCAAACAATTAATTTTTGTTAACAAGTGTACAAATTTAAAACAGAGTTTTATATTTCTTATAAATAAATAAAATGGAGAATTGTAATTGTGTTGTTGAAAGTTTAATAAAAAAATCATTTTCTGCAAGAAATTTTGAGGAAAAGCTGTTAATTATTAAAGAGGGTAGACCAATGCCTGCTTTACTAATAACAACGACAATAAAACGTTGTAATCGACATTTTTCAAATAAATTTTATGATTCTTATACGTGGTTAGCAGGTTGTAAGGCAACTACAAAATTGTATTGTTGGCCATGTCTTCTATTTTCCAACATTAATTCAGTGTGGACAGCATCAGGATTTGATGATATGAATAATTTATCTAAAGCAGCAAAAAAACATAAAGAAACAGATATTATAAAATTGAAATATATTCAAAAATTGATTCTTATTGGAATTTTAAGGTTGTCATTTGACGGGAATGATTTCATTGAAAACTTTTGGAAGGGTACGAATTGAAAACGTTTTAGATTCAACTCGATCGTTATCAATTCAAAATGATGTCACTTGCCATTTAGCGTGCCAAGAACTAGCTTTTAGAGGAGATAACGAATCATTTGATTCCTTAAATAGAGGAAACTATGTGGAAACTTTGAATTTATTAGCTTCGTATAATCCTTTATTAAAAGCTCATTTGGAAAATGCCACAGTATTTTCAGGAATATCTGGTGACATTCAAAATGACCTTATTTCATCCGTTGCATATGCTTTAACAAATGAGATTCAAAAAGAAATTCAAAGCACTGAATACGTTGCTATGATGTTAGATGAAACCACAGATGTTTCAAATAAATCTCAACTCTCAATTGTATTTCGCTACGTAAACAACCATGGTAAATTAGTCGAGAGGTTTATGGAATTTGTTGATGTTTCGTTAAGCAGATCAAGCCAATCCCTATTTGATTTTATAATTCCATATTTAAAAAAACTTGAAATTGTAAATAAACTGGTTTGTCAGAGTTATGATGGTGCCGCTGTTATGTCTGGAAACACTAACGGTTTACAGATGAAAGTCAAAGAAATTATTCCTAATGCACATTATATACACTGTTTTGCACATAAATTAAATTTAGTGTTATCACATTCATGCTCAAAAATTAAGCATTGTGCTTCATTTTTCAAAAGTTTACATAGTTTTGTAAGCTTTTTCAATCACTCATCAAAACGACTAGCAACGTTTAACCTTATTGTTAAAAAAAAAATTCCAACTGCTGCTTCTACACGCTGGGAATATAATGGTAGAGTTGTTCAAACAATATTCCAAGTAAAGAATTATCTTGTAATATTTTTTGAGAATATCATTGATAGTGATGAAAATTGGGACAATGAAACTGTTTTGCAAGCTAAAGGCTTGCTACATATTTTAAGTGATAAAAAATTTATTATACTTTTATACTTCTTCAACGAATTTTTCCCACAGACCGATATATTATTTAAAATATTACAAAGTAAATCAAGCGATATGCAGTCATGCCTAAATAATATTGAGACATTCAAAAAAAATATAAATGAGATTGTAGAAAATTTTGAACATTTTTGGCAAAATGTGGAACTAAAAGAAAATTTGGAAATGCGAGAAATTGGCCAACTTCGCAGTAATAAGAACTTTAACACTAAAGAAGATTTCAAAATTTTAATAGTCGACATTGTTAACCATATGATTGAGGAACTAAATAACAGATTTGCTAGCTTACCTTCATTTAAATTTATACAACTATCAAATATATCAAAATATAAACATTTCAATATCGAATTCCCGGATGACTTAATAAAAAACATAGAAAATTCATATCCAAACTTTTTTGATATTGCTTTGTTAAAGTCAGAGCTTAAAGTTATATTTTCTGATGTAAATTTTACGAACAAAAGCAATATTTCCGAAATATTAGAATTTTTAATTGAAACAGAATTAAGCAACTCCTTCAATGAATATTTCAAGCTTTGTAAATTAATAATAACAGTTCCTATAACAACAGCTTCAGTTGAGCGTTCATTTTCTTGCTTAAAGATAATTAAAACTACATTAAGAAATAGATGTGAGCAATTTCGATTGACGAATTTAGCCAAAATTGCAATAGAAAAAGAGTTACTAAAAAGTTTAAAAAGTAGAAATGATTTTTATGACAAGGTCATTGATAATTTTATTTTAAAAGACCGTCGAATAGATTTAGTTTATAAAACATAATTTTTTTGTGAAATAATTTTAGAAAGATGAGTATCAGTTTTTATTTATTGTTTATCTATATATTTGTTGAAATTAGTTTATTTATGTTGTATTCTCTTTGTTTTGTTTAAAGTTAATTTTATATGAAAAAAAAATATATAGAAAATAGTATTTAAAAAAAATTTAAAAAAAAAAGCCAAAGTAAAATGATGTTTCGTTCTTATTTTTTAATCAAAAACTATAAGTGCTTCCCCAGTTGAAAATTCCACGCCCCGTCACTGGTATATATACATAATAATATATAGGCATCTACTGTATTGTAACTCAAAATTTATGCTTTGAGAATTCATTAAAGAATATTCAACATAAAATGCAGAAAGTATATGGAAACAAACAGAGCCATCAACATAAAAATACAATTTGAGAGAAAAGAAAAGCAGAACAAAAAAAAAATTATGAAAAGAAATGTCTGGTACATAAATTTATGCGACGTACGAACCATGAATTTCAAAAAAGATGAACACAAAAAAAAAAAGAATAATGAAATAACAGAAAAATAATAATTTTTTTGTTTATTTAATACAAAAAAAAAATTTTTCAAAAGCATTATACAGAATAATGTATCTAAGTCAATGGGGGACGATTTGATTTTATTAAGAGTATAAAAATTTTCATAATTTTCAATGTCTTTTTTTTCTTATATAGACTTATTTTTTTTTATCAAATTATTCAATTTTTGTCTTCGGTTTACTAAACAAAGTAGAATATGTATTCAGTTTTTGCTGCTATGTTAAAAATATTTTGATGATTTTTACTGGAGGTATAGTGATTCAATGCAAAATGGGTAACAGATTTGTTTGTCTATTTTTTCATAATACACAAATTTAGCGACATGCAGAACAAACTAGAATACCTGGAACAACTTGTCAAACATAACAATAACACCCACCACGGAAAATTTAAGGTTGAAAGAAGAACAAATCGACATCAGTTTAGAATGGAGGCACAAGGCACACAAGGCACAAGAAGACCCGGTCGCCGAAAGAACACCTGGCGGAAGACCATAAAACAAGAGCTTGTAAAGACAAACATAACGTGGGAACAAGTTAAATGAGCAGCTAGAAATCGAGTACGATTTAAATGTCAAGTAGAAGCTCTTTATTTCCAAAAAGAGTAAAAAAAAAAAATTTGCATAATATTTGAAGTCGTTGCAATTTGGCAAAAAAATTAGGTTGGTTTCGAAAAAGTTTTAAGATTGTAGAAAATGCTAACTTTGCACAACGTAGGTCGTATACAAAATACTGAAAATGCATTCAGAGTATTGAAACAAAATCTTATTTCCAAAACTTATTTCTTGTTAAAGAATAGAAATAGTGCTTCAAATACTAAATTAAATTTTTATGTTGAGTTGATAACCTTTTAGCATTGTTGTTCGAAAATAAATTTTTATTATAAATGAAAAATGAAAATGATGGTTACAACATATTAAGCGTAGACTGGTATTGACTAATCTATGTTCTTATGGATTTGACAAGTAATTGAGATCAAAAATCAGCTGAAAGACTGCAACTAAAGCTTTGGGACAGTTAACATTTCAGCAGTTATTTTATTATTAATTTGTTAGTTTTTTAATATAAATAAATAAATATTTTACTTAAACGTAATTTACAAAATTTCAAGACTAAAAATATTAACAAATTTATTCAAAATATGCCCGTACTGAAAAAAGCTAATTTTTCTTTCCTCAATCCTGAATTAGTTCAATTTATGCATTTGTGTATAAAGGTATCGTTTGAAACCTAATAGTTGGTTTGACTTATAAAAAAATGTAATATTGAGCTTCATTATCTACTAATTTATTGGTCATAGTTATTTGAATCGTAACGTAAATATAGTAAAGCTGTCTATTCACAAAAAATTACAAAAAATACAATTTTTAAATGATAATTTAAATGTGATAATTTAAATGACGATTTCTATCATCTATCAGATAGAAACAATACCTATCAATACCAGTTATAAAAACAAAATCAGTATCAATTACAAGCAAAATGATATATAATTTACATTTTGTTATGATAAAAAATTTTCCGCAGAATTTTCCCGAGTGAGCAAATTTTGATTTTTCTCTTTTTCTACACTTTCTGGAATTGATTTACAAATAATTCTATATTGTCTTGAAATAATAAATAGTATTTAATCTTTAGATGATGATTGAATAGATGAAAGCCGATCAAAAAATATTCAATTTAAATGTATTTATAATTAAATTTACATATTAATAAATTATAGATTATTATACTGTATGTGAAGTAGAATTCGAATGTATTAGTAGTGACAGGTGATAGCGTAAAGTTGTACATGAATTGCTGCAATTTGAAAATTAAGTAGATAATGTTAATTTATGCAAATTAATAAATAAAATATATACAAGAGAACTATTATATCTAAAATAAAGGATAAAATTTCTTTGATGGTTATTCTCTATCAATTGTTTAATAGCATTTTAATAAATTATTTATTTAATAATTTGCTTTAAATGCCCGGGTTCTAAATAATTTTGCTATTACCAATTATCATTATGCAAATAAAAAGAAATATTTATAATATGTTTTTAATCGATAAGTCTTTCTAATACTAACCATATTTACTGTCGGTATCCCTACAATACCACAGATTGACCTGGTATTATTTGCAATCGATCTATACTCTAGCGGCGACGATCGTGTCGGAAAGCAAAGTACTAGAACAAGTCAAAAACGGCTAAGCAAAATAAGTAAATGGACAATAAATTAGAAAGTCAATCTGAGCGAGGAAAAATCGGTTAACAATACTTACCCACTAAGACGTAAGTCACTCAACATTATTTATAAATCGCTGTTGGAACCTACATGCTATCAACATATTATTTCTTTAAACTGAATTCTAATTGGAACTCTCAATCCTGGTGAATTTTCAAAAATAGAAACATTTAGGGCATTACACGAAATATTTAGGGCTACACTTTGAACTGTAAAGCATGAGGTTATTGCTACGGCACTATGCAAAGAACTTATCGAGGTCATTTTGAAGAAAACTTAAGTCTCGAAGTGATGTAATTTTCTTAAAAAATTTTATGTCATCAGCATAAATTTGAGCTTTACTATTTTTTATTACTGATACAACATCATTTATGGAAATTATGAATAAAAAGGTACGTAAGTGACTTCCTGAATTCAAATGATGTTGAAGTAGCTGCTTTGAATTGTACAGTATAGTCTCTATTAGCCAAGTAAGATTCAATCTATTTCACAAACGGTGGTGGAAGTCTAAGTTTAGTTAATTTTGACAAAAGAATGACGCAATGTGGAGGAAGATCGAAGGCTGTAGTAAAATCTGTATAGATGACATCAGTCTGAAACCCTGTTTCCACATTATTAATAATCTGAGAGGTACACTTAACCAGATTCGTGACTGTGGACTTGCTTTTGACAAATCCGTGGATTAGAAAACAAGTGCAATGATGATATATTTGATGAAAGGCAATTAATTCGAATAATTTAGGAATATTGAAAAATTTAGCGATTGGCAGATAGTTAGTACCTACTGGTGTTATAGAGGATTTTTTTCAAAAAGAGGGACAAACCCCTTTAAAAAGTGATAAATTAAGGAATACGAGCAACAGGATATATTTCAGAATAATTCCTAGGACACTGTCAGGGCCAGGGGATGTGTTATTGTCAAGTTTGTTCAAATAGTCCATAACGGCACATTCATTTAATCAAAAAGTTGAAAATTATGTCTTAGAGTAATCATCAAGATGAGAAAATTCAGGTAATTTAGCATTAAAAAAGTACTAGAATAGGAGTTTTCAAAGAAATCACGGAAAAATTGAGATATAACCAACAGATTATTGCTACGAGAGTTTTTATATTGCATAAAACTACTGTATTGATCGGACTTACGCTTAATATTAATTAATCTTCAAAAGCTTTTAGAATTAGTTAGAATATTACATGATATATTCTGTAAATAAATATTATAACTTTGTCGACTAACAATTTGAATTGGTTAAAGAGAAGCTATAAAACTATTATAATCACTTTGGCTGTTGGATTTGACATATTTAGGCCAGACTTTATTTTTTTTTATTTCTTAGTTGTTTAGTATCACGGGTGAACCAGGAGGGACTTGTATTAGAGTGAACCATGCAGCTTAAAACCATTAAATAACATATTATAGAACTTACTTAGGACTAGCTCAACGTCGTTATATGTAAAAATTTATAATTAATAGAACTAATTAGTTAGTATAGCTTCTAGGCACCATAAATATGATTCCAATACATCCACACAAGTCTTTAAGCATAAATATATTAATATATTATTCTAAATTGTACTATACTTTTATTTCATTATACTTTTGAAAATAAATCTATTGAATGAGTCTCACACTTTAAAGACCTTGTTGTTCTCTTTGACAATAAATTGTGTTTCAAACAACATTTAAATGTCATAATAAATAAATCTAACTATGCTAGGCTTCGTCAAAAGATTTTCTAAAGAATTCAACGATCCATACGTCCTTAAATCACTTTTTACGTCTCTTGTTCGACCAAATCTTGAATATGCCAGTCAAATGTGGTCGCCTACCTCATTACCTTAAACATAACCAAAGAATTGAAGCTACACAAAACATTTTTTGAGATTTGCACTGCGTAATTTACACTGGTCAAATCCAGTTATTCTGCCACCTTACAAGAACTGGTTAAAGTTATTGGATCTTAAATCATTAAAATCCAGAAGGGAGGTTGCTGATATCATATTCATTATTAAAGTTTTAAATAATGAAATTGATTCTCCTTATGTTAGCGATATGATCCACTTACATGTTAACAGCAGAAACCGTTTTAGATCGGAAAATATTTTTCGTCCAATATTTAATCGTACCAATTATGGTAAATATGAGCCTGTTGTTTAAGTTAATAAATAAACAAAAACACCACATCTATTTTACATTAAAAACAGTCCACTAAAAAAACAAGCTGCACTTACATATATCTTAGAGTTAGAATAAATTTATAATTTTCTAACATTCTTTGGTATTAAATAACAAAAATGTATAAATGTCAATTTTAATATTAAGATCTAGAATAAGATTAAGATTAAATTTATATTTTGTTTGTTTAATTTTGTACACTTATGTATATTGTAATATGTTTGTATTAAGCATAAATAAATAAATAAATAAATAATAAATAAATAACCTATACAAGTTGTCAATAAAGGAAAAAAAAATTATTTCGATACCGAAACCCCAATAACCATATACTTAACCGTTTAATACATTTTAATGTACTAAGATTCCACTTTGATTCATTAATTATATAGTTTATATAAAATAATTAATAAATTTGAATTCAAATTGAAAATAATCGATAGCATCATAACAAATTACAATTTTATTGATTTTAAATTCATTTAAGTGGCCGTGTTCAAATTAAATTGAAAACAATCAGGTCGATTCAATTTAAATTTATTTTCAAGTCTAGTACAAAAATTCGCAATAAATTTTTATTAATTTATTTTTAAATGAAATTCGTATGTATACATATATATGTATTTAATATGAAATATCACTTAAGATATTTTTTTCGAACTGAAAGTATAATAAACTTAGTAGTGATATTAAAAAAATGTGATATAAATAGGTTGTGAATTTTATTAAAATCTAGAATCAGTATGATTTTTGTGTTTCATTACAATTAAAAAATTGCGTAGAATTGTGTCAAAAGAAAGTAAAAGACGAAGACTGTTACCTGAAGAAATACAGTTGAATTATGAAACTACAAAATGTGTATGAAATTAAAATAACAAAAAAAAAAATAATAATATCAAAATAAGTACTTAAAAATATAAGATGATTTGTTGGTACAAATTGACATCACCTAGTTCTGTTAAATTTAGCTTAAGTTAAGCTGAATTAAATTTATTTTATAAATGTTGACTACCGTAATAATCATATCATTTCAAATGCACGTGAATACCATTCCATTAATATTTACAATAAATATTATTAATATTTTATAATTTGACTTTGTTATAATATCGCACAAACAAAATATGTTTAGAAAATTGTTTCGTTCATCATAACACTATTAGAACTCATCAGTAGGTATTTTTAGTGTTAGACTACCTATACAACTTCTATTTTCATTTTGATTGATTTTATAACTCACAGATGTTCTATTGATATCTTCTAATAAGTTATAAAATCAATCAAAATGAAAATAGGAGTTGTACAGGTAGTCTAACACTAAAAATACCTTATGATGAGTTCTAATAGTGTTATGATGAACGAAACAATTTCCTAAACATATTTTGTTTTGTTAATAATTAATATTGTTTACTTAATTATTTTGAATGTGAACACTTATTTGAAATATGACTTAGAGCACTGACAAAAGTTTGTACTATACAGATGTAATCGGAAACATCACATCAAACCAAAGCATTTGCAGTCTAATCGATTAAGCAGTTTGATTTAAGTCATGTAATTTTTAATATCAAGCTTAGATATCTACTTTAGTGTTCATAAAATCATGAAAAAATCATGTAATCGAAGATTGAAATTTGCACCTCACTTGCGTATTGTGAACTTCATATTTGTGTATTAAAATAGAAAATAAGTGAAATATGTGACGATGTTAGGTAAATAAATGAAACAGTTTTTGATACTGAAACAATTTTTTTATTTTAAATTTTCAAATTAATTAGTGTTTGGGTATCAAAATATTTTTTTATATTTATAGATTCCATTTCATTATTTTATTTCTATATAGTTTTTTGTCAGTATATTTTTAAAAATTTCTTGGTAAACAGATGTAAGTTCTTTTGCAAAAAAAAATTGCGACATATACATCAAACGTTATAAGTCAAACTGCAACGATCACTTGCAATGCAATTGCAAAAAAATTATTTTCATCAACATTGCCAATCCAGTTGATCTTAGTTTAACATTTTTGATTACACCTTTTATTGGCATTAAAATTTCCCTGAATTTTTGCCTGAGTATTGATTACCACAGGGGGGGAGAAAAAAATTATTGCTCATTATTGCTCAGGCATAATTTTTCACCTCAAATTTCTCGATATATTATTTTTTATATATTTGATAGCTTTGGTACATATTGATTGGGTTCTACACCAATTCACTGGTAATTAAATTTGCATTGTAAAAATAATTTTTTTTTACTAATATCAGATTTCTGCAAAACTATTTTTCATTTATTCTATTTTCAGTTATTTCAACAACCACTCTATACATACATATTTTTATAAATTTAAAAATGATTATGATTTATAAATATCACTTCTTTTAAAATTTATATTGATCCATAAACAAAATGAATTATAATGATTTTTTAATTAATAATAAATTTTCTTTTTCATTCACTAAATTAGAAAATAATAACAACAACAATAAACAAAAGCAATAACATGGTAACCCTTTAGAAGTAATAATTGAAAAAGGTTGGTGTCTGGGATTATAGGAGAACATTTTTTTTTTTATGTGTAAGTCAGTAATGGAATTTTTATTTTAATATGATTGAAGAGAAAATAAAATTTTGACATTAATGACTTCAAGTTTTCTATATTTAGTAATTATAATTAATATGAATAGGGTACAAAAACAAAAAAAAAAATATATGTATATGTATTTTTTTTTTTTAATTTAATTAAAATTGAATATAATTTTTTGTATTGAATTTAAAATTTTGAATATTTTAAAAGGGGAGAATAAAATTTCCTTAAAACATTGAAAAGGGAAATTTCAATTTTTGAAAGTAAACATTTGTAGACCACCTTGTAGAAAATGTTTTTATTTAACCCTTTTCTAGATCATTTTATTCAGTTGGTGTAAGATTTTATTGTAATTAAAAATTTGTCACCTTGGGCACAGTGTATCTTTTATTGTAGAAAATGCTAAAGCTGGCATTTTTACCGTGAATGCTGTGTATTTAGTGAATACAAATTAAGCAAAAGTTGAAGCTAAAAAGATTAGTTTTTGTTTTTATTTTAGTTAAAGCTGAATTTTTCAGCTAGCCCTTAAAAAAATGTATAAAAAGTCATATGATATTGGGGACAGATTCCCTCCCGAAATTTTAAATCTAATTTTAAAAATCTAAGCAATAGCTTCAAATATATCAAGATACCTATGAATGAACTTAAAATAAATATTCGCTTGCTAACTGTCGTAAGTTCGCGTTTAACTGTCGCATTTTGTGATATTCGTGCTCAAAAACGTTATCAAAGAAGATTAGGTTGTGTGGAAGAAGATTATTTTATATTATATAGATTTAATGAAAATCATGTGATGTGGTTAGCAAATTATTTTCTTAATTGTAGCAATGAGAAAAGAGGTGCTGCTTTGTCGCCTAAAAAGAAAGTGACAATAATTCTTTATTTTATCAGTGACCATAGCTTTCAAATTGGTGTAGCAAAAGAAGAATGAGTACATCAGAAAACAATTTGTGAGATTATACATACAGAAATAAATTACAAAAATCTTATCTGAAGCGAATATTTGAATTGAATTTCTTAGTAGTTTCGAGGAAGGAAGAGAAGCTTAAAATCAGTGGTCTGCACTATTTAGATTTCCCTGCACTACACGATAGATCACACACATATTGTAATAAGAAAATCGTAACATCATGGTGATAAATATGTTAAAAATAAGGGATTTTGTATAGTATAAGTTTTCAAGCAACATAAAATGCAAACGAAATGTACTTGCACACAGTAGTATCCAGGATTAGTGCACGATAGTGCAATTTTGAAGAGATCTATTATTTATGAATACTTGAATTCACAACAAAATAACACCGTTTTACTGGTTGATGCAGGGTATAGAATCTTATCTTGCAGTATAAAATGCGTGCCAATTACCCACCTGTATACCAACATTTTTGAAAGATGAACTCATGTTAGATGAAAACGAAAATTTGCACAGCTATTACAATGACTACGAAGATGAAAATTTATGTTTTGAAATAGAAAATCACCATCGAGTTGTGGGTAAATGAAGAAAATATGAAACAAAGAATATATTTAACCCATTACATAATTCAAAATGATTGTTGAAGCTAATTTTAAATGTTAAAGATTAATTTTTCCATCCATTGGAAGCTAATGGCTTTCAATTAAATGATATTGCTTAAGCTAGTGCTTAAACTAAAATATTAAAATGTTTAACGTATTTTTTATTCACACCACCTCTTGTACATAAAAATAAACTTAAAACAATATTTTTCTTTGGAAATGAAGAACGAAATTATTACCGATGGGTGTATTCCAGATTGTTGTAAGTCTAAAACAAAATAAATGAATAGATATGCCGCCTGAAGAGATTAAACCGTTAAACAAATAGACGAAATTTCAAGTGTGTATAGTATAAAGTAAAATTTGAAATCTTAATGCTGGAATGTGGATGATATCAATGGATATGTCAAAATGAGCAATTCGTAATCAATAACAAACAGTAGTACTGTAAAGAGAAACTATGTAGTATGCTAGACCCGGGTAGACTTTTTAAATATTGGCATTCGCATAATAGGATACTTTTTTCGAATTTCAATTGTTCTGCACCGTCTCTTACAACTTTGTTCAATACAACGTTCATGTCAGACTTTTCATTTCTCAGATATCTAATTTTCAATTTGGATCGATTTCAATGGAACCCTTTCAGTTATAATTGATGAAATTTTTTTAGAAGCACTCAATTTTAATTTAATAAAAATTAATAAACAATTAAATATCTTGAAGAATTAAAGAAATGTGTTCTTTGACAGTAACATGGTGGGTAGGTAGGTAGGTACACCGACAGTACACCGACAAATTTAGACCAATAAGGTCCATTGTAATTCTTCGGGAATTGTGCCCGCATGAGACTTGAACCATTCCAAGCTTTTTAAAAAGTGGTGGAGGTCTTTGATTTTAGTGCCTTCAAGGTCACCTCCAAGAGCCTCCAAGATCTACAAGCTGGGTTTTCCTTTTAATAAGACCAGGGCAGATACAGGGTATATGCTGGACAGCTTAATCTTCTTCCTCCTCTATATATGTTATGTTTGAGGTGAACTCAAGCCTTATGGCATGCTTACCTCAACCCATAGCGACCCTTTATCATAGTGCTGATGCCACACCTTTTCCAAGATAGCAGGTTAAAAGAGCGCTTCAGATTCAGTATAGGCCAGATCAGTGATATTGCAGTTTGGTCTTCGTATATATCTGACATTTGAAGCGTTTATTGTATCTTTGCGAAGCAAGATTACAGATAGCTAGAGGTGCAACCAGATTATTCTTTTCCGAATGAATTTCCAAGATAGTACCATCTCTATAGTAAGTTGATCAGTATTGCAGTTACCCGGAATCTTACTGTGTTCTGGCACCCATCGTTGTCATATGTTAAGCCGATCCGCTAATTTGTCCAGAGCACTGCGACAGGCCAGCACGGTTTATGAATAATCAATACCGATTCTAGTGATTTAAATGCAGCCTGACTATCTGTGACATTCCTAACAGATAATGCTCAGGTCCAGGCTTTTTTTATGGCCATCACCTCCCTTTGAAACACACTGCAATACTATGGTTAACTGAATGATAGATTTATATTTAGTTTTTGGGAGTAAACTCCACTCCCCACTCTGTTGTTTCATTTTAAACGATCAGTGTAGTAATTTCTAATTTAATAAAAATCAGAAAACAAATATTTGGAAAAAAAATAATTTGTTTTTAACACAGTGACATGTTTTTATTTATTCTCATCCAATTAAGAAAAATATTTTTCACCAAGTGCCAACTTAAAAAGCTGTACTTTTTTATTGAACATTTAAATTAGTTTAAAGTCGAATAATTTATATAGCTCAATTCTATTTATAGATTATTAGATACAGGGTAGTCATTGAATCTAATGCATTGTAATAAATATTAATTTTACATATTATTTCCAGCTTCAGAAATAATTTTGCTATTGTCACATCAACGTTAATTAACAAAGAAAGTGTAGTGCTTTTCTTTCAATTTTATTACACTTCCATATAAAAGATTGAACGCTTAGCCCAAATAGATTACTGAAATGGGATAACTTTTTTGGATTTGTAATATGAATATCACAACATAGTAATATCCATTATTGGCTTAATAAATCACCAATCACTTTACTAGATTAATTATTGACATGCAAATTTATATTTGGGAACAATAAATTGGTTGATATATTGGATATATTGGTTTTGTGTTTATGATGTTTTACATTATGAAATTTTTAAATTATGAAAATTTGATTGAGTACAGCTGTTGTTGCTTTAAAATTATAAAAGGATTATAGCTCGAAACTTTGGTGTTTTTATATTGTAGGCTCTCCAAAATTTAAAGTGAAAATTCTATGAAACTTAAAAGAATTAATTTTATTGTTTATATAATAATTAAATTAGTTGATAATAATCCATGAATGAGTTTTATATAAAATTTTGTTTTTCTCAAGTGTTTTTTTTTTTTTTTTTAAATTTGTGGTTTTTATTTACTTTGATATTTTTTTTTTTATTAAGAAATTTTTTTGTTACTTATAAAAAAATAACCACGTGTTGAAAAATATTAAAAATAAGATAAAAACAAAAGTGGTTGTAAAATGAGAAAAAACAAAGAGCAAAATAAATAAAGTCATAAAATTAGGATGAAAGAATATATAATATAAAAAATGAAATTAATAAATTTTGGTTTTATATTATATACCTATATATATATATATATTTTTTTTTGTCGAAATTAGAAATTGTTTTTTTTTGTTAAACAAAATTTGGGGGTTTTTTTTAGCGGTCATAATATTTTTATGAGCATGAAAGAGTTTTTTTATTAAAAAAAAAAAACAAATAAATTGTTTCACCGCACCATGGATTTAATATAAATTTTCGTTTTTTGATTATAACTTATTGCAGATTATTTATGCAGATGCTAAAATTTAATTATAATTAACAAAAATTTTATAGATATTCAGAAAAATAAAATATGTAAAACAAAAATTTAATTTAATTTAGAATATGCGAAATAATTTTAGTATGCAATATTTATTTATTTTTATGGTTATTCTATTTATAACCGAACGCTAGATCGTATTAAATTCATTGAACACTAGACCCTCCTTTGTACATTGATTTTTTTATTTTTATATTTATTCTGCTTATAACCGAAAACTAGATCGTGTTAAATTAATTGACAATAAAACTTGCTAAATTGTGCAAAGCGTACATAGATTTATTTATTTATTTTCAATATATTCTCGAACGCTATATCAGGTACAATTCATTAAACTCTACACCCTGATTTAAACACATATAGCCATTTCTTGACGAAATGAAGTTTCGTATTAACATTGATAGTGTCGAGGATACAGTTGTCTTACCTGACACTCTAAATGATCTGCAATATTTGGTTGACCAAGTTAACCGGTATAGTGAACTTCATGGTCTAAACATTAATTTTTTTTAAACCTTTTTTTTATTTTCTTGTTTAATTTTGCTTACAATTAGAAAAAAAAACTAATATTATTTTTTATTACTTAAAACTAGCTGTATCCGGGCCCGTATTGCAAAAACAATTATTGTTGCAATTATTTTTTCAGTTTTCTGTTTCTTTGTTTGACTTTGCTATACTTTGTTATCCTGGTTTGGATAGTTGTCATATAACTCCTAGCGCTTCCCAAGACTATTTCAATTAATTTATATTGTGTTGTTGTAAATCACTATTAATTTGGAATAAATTCTCTGAATTCGATTTGTTTGCTGCTACGAAAGTATTTCCAGTAATCCATATCTAATATTAGTTTAATTAGATTATTTGGGACATAATGTAGACAGGCCTGAAAATTATATATTTATATACTGAGTGGGCCAGAGGATGCGTATAAGCTTTCAAAAGCCGTTATTTTAATATAAAAAAAAATATTAACTAAATCGATTGATGATATTTTCAACTTTCGGAAATTGCAAGAAATGGGTTTTTTTAGATCCGAAATTCGCCGGAATATAGATTTTCAAATGGGAAGAGGTACTTTCTTATACAAATTCAGATGCTACGTCAAAAAATAAGAATCTTTTGTTAAATAATTTTTTTTTTTTAAATATAAAGATTTTATTTTATGATGATTTTTATTATTTTGGAAAATTTCGATAAAAACCAAACATTTTTTTTTATTAAATAAAACTTATACGGCCTCAAACTTAAACTTGAACTATACTTAATCTAATCCTTACTTATTTAAATCCAAATCCATTGATATATTGGACTGTTTTATTTGTGTCATCATGAACTATCCAAACACCAATAGTTTATTGATAAAATTGTTTTATTTTATACACTTTCATGTAGTCCTTCTATTATAGTGATATAATGGAGGTACATGCTTCTGGTTTTGAATATACCTTTTCAAATCGAAATAAGTAAAATTTTCGGCCGCAATGAAACCCATTTTTAAAGTATTTTTAATGTACACCTCATTATGGTAATATATATTGAATATAAGAGCATTTTGTACCGTGTTAAGAATTATCTAAAAGTGAGTTATTATCGACTTTTATAATATTTACTTTCCGGTACAAGCATTTATTCGAGTAAAGATTTGCTCTACGCTGTTTCTGGTCTATGTAGGTTAACTCAATTTGGTTTGCGCTATTTTTTTTTATATATATATTTATTTAGCCAGCTTATTTCTATCTTAAATCATACAAAAAATTAACAAACAAAATGATTCACATTTAATTTATAAACTAACTTATTGAACTCATTACGATTACTCTAAGTTATTACATTACACTCAAAATTAGCTTAGTATTTTTTAAATATGTTTTACCTGACTAACATTTTCTTGAGTTACAATTTTATTATTAATTTTAACGAAAAGCCGGAAAAGGCTAAAAGATGCTATTATTACACCTAATTGGTCCATCATATGAAATAATTGGATTAATAAAGCTCTGATAAGCTAAAATGTTTACTCTATTATTTATATTTTTATTGAAAAATAATTTTTGACAAGCCATGAATGGTTTTGTGCCATTTTCCACTGCTTTGTCTAATAAAATAAAATTCAATTTTTTCTGAAAGAGACACCTAAGCATCTAACTATTTTTTTTTTACTAATAATTGTATTATTTGGAGCCTTAATTTCTAATTTTATTATGTCTTTTTTAATATTATTATTAACTTTGTCCACTGATGTGTTGCAGAATAATTTCGCTTCCTCAATTTCAGTACCTTATAATAGTCTACTGTAAGGTTAAATCAAAATAGATTATCATATGAATTAAAAAATAAACAAAAAAAAAAAATAATACTTAATGCTAAGGTGGGAATACCTAATGCTCAGGAATGTTGGGAAATAGTAGGAAGTAAAATTACGTCTTATAGTTTTTCTAAGTGATTTTAAACACCAGTTGTTGTTTTTATCAGATAAGCAGTCTGGAATCTTTATATGATATGTTCAAAATATTAAGTAAGAATATTAATTAGGCTGATGTCTTGATTAATTTTCTTGTTTGTAGCTCATCTGTTGTAATTGCAGAGTTGGCACATTGTTCTTATCTATATATATATTTATCTCAATATAGGAAACCTTCAAGAGGAATATATCCTGAATTAAGTGTGTGTTTGTATTATACATATTTCTTCTGGATAGATTGAGTTACAGATATGGCTATTTTCTATAACAATTTCAACTCTCAGAAAATGTTTTATGATTAATGAAATTATGAAATTATCAATTATTATGGAACTCGCTTTATAAATATATCTATTAGACAAATAATGTTTGAATTCACTAATTTGTTTACGGCATTCTTCTAGACAAGCACCTTAATACATTTTCTTTCGAATACTCTTCTTTTTTCCATTAACGAGGCACTAATATTGTACCACATCGAACACACATATAGGTTATAATTGGTCTAACAATAGTTTAATATGCTAATATTTTGACTCTTGAAGATAAGTATTTTGAGTAGAATAGTTTTTGTGACATAAGAAAAGCATTTGAAGCTTTTATGATTTGGGTTTTCATATTATGTTCTGAAAAGTTTAAATTTTTACTGATTCGAATTTCCAGATACTTCACTAAGGTTTTTAATTTAGAACTTGGGTCATCTTCTGCTCTGACCTTGGATTGATTGGAGATGATTGGGATTAATATCATAATTTGTACTGTGTTAAACATCTTGGACTAAACATAAACGTCAAGCTATGATAGTGAGCAGAAAAAAATGTTACTAACATCGGCATCATTAATGTAGATAAACAGCCAAATCGAATGAGTGAATATAGTTTGAAAGTTTAAGTAAAACATACTATACAGTTGATCACAAAATTATTTGCACAATGAATATAATTTTGTCTGTGTAAGAATTAACTGTAAATAAGCGTGACAAATATTTTGAATAAAGCTCAAGTTTTTGCTGTTAATTTTTCACTATTTTTGGTTTAATTTTTAATTCTAGCGATTAGTAAATTATTTTTAGTTGTACAAATATAATAGACTGTACTGTACAAATGTAATAGACTGTGATATCTACTGTATTAGTTATGAAAACTAAATTCAATTGTATATTTTATATATAAAATAATTAATAATTAAAAATAAGATGTTCTTAAAATTATTTCCAATAATTGCTCAACAGCCCAAAGTTATTAATTTTTGGGGAAATGTTTACCCCATCTTATTATTATGAATTGAAATTAAAATTAATACGATAAGCGAGATTATCTTTAAAAAATTTATTTAACATACAAATTTTGTCTTTAATGATAATTTTCTTTTAAAACAAATGAAAATAATAAAATATTTTTTTTTGTCCATAGCTATTTTTGGAAAAACTCGTCTTCAAATTAATGAAAATCTTTATAATTATAATTTCTATAGTGATGCAATTTAATTATAAAATAAAAAGAAAATTATTTTCAATTGCTGTTTCAAAATAATTTTTAATTATTATTTTTTTTTGAAGGATAAAAGGATAGTAAAAAGGAATTTAAAAATTATTTCATCTATTTTCGGTATATATTATATTTTCAAGTCTATTATGACCTAAAAGATTAGAACGATTTAGTCTGAGTCTGAGCAAAATTGTTTTGATATGTTTTGCTTAATAGTCTTAATAGAAATTTTAGACAATTTTAATTAAGGTTACATTTTATTTTAATATAAGTTAATCACAGCTGATTGTATTTTGCATATAAATGGTTTGAATATTTAGTGGGGACTCTTTTGCATTCGAAATTAAAATTTAAAACTTGAAAGACACAATAATTATCTTAGCAAACAAAACAAGAAAAAAAAAAATAGATGGAAGATGAGAATTATATTAATGTTCACGCATGTTTGTAATTTTTATATTAAATTTTTGTGTTTTTGTCTCTCAAATACATCGTCATACTTTTATGTTTATATTATGTTATATTATGTTATATAATAATATGTTTATAATTTTTGGACCTTATTATTAAAATAAATAACATGCTCAACTTAAATACATCTGTTATATACGTTTAGGTATATTAATATAACAGACCTATAAAAATAATTGCCCTATATATATTTTTTTTTTGTAAGCCTCTAATAATTATATATAATGTACTTCTATTAGATCCATCATATATATATTTTTTATTTCATTAATTTATAAATTTAATATAATATAATTCTTGTCAGATTCAATTAATTTTTCCCCCAGAAAATGTGAACAGACAAAAACCAATCAGGAAATGATAAGAAAAATTAAAGAAAATCTGTTAATCCTGTACAATTTCATCAAAATCCCATTATAACATAGTATGTAATGAGAAAATCTATAAAAATGTTCATGAAATGACTTATCAGCATCACCATCATCATCATTGAAAATAAAGCCTTGAAACCTGATGGTTTTATCAATAAAAGAGGAGAAAAACATTTATAATTTTTCATATTTTCATTAGAGTAAATCTAAATGTACATGGAGATATGTGTATATGTTTGTGTGTAACAAGAAGAAGATAGTAACAAGTTGTCATGAATCTATGGGATGATAATTTTGTTTGAAGAAAATTGAAATGTATATATGTATATAATATTATATATGAAATTGAATATTACGCGAATACTTCCACTGAGGGGATATTACTTATAATTGCAGTTTACAAGTCAAAACTTATAAAAAAAAAATCCCAAGGTATTTTGCACTTTTTATATAAGATTTGTTTGACGAATTGTTTTGATTTGGATCAAATAATTTTAAGAAGCACTATGCACTATAGCCAACTATATTAGGGTGCGGATAATATTAATTTTGTATCAGAATTAAGACACCAAAGTTAATTAACATAAAAATCAACAATTAAATAGAATCCATGATGAAAGACTCTAGTGTAAAGAAAACACTCAAAATCCATGATTTTAAACAACAATAAAGTAGACTAGTAGCAATATAGTTCAGTAGATTACAAATGGACAAGAGATAGGCAGATTTGATTGAAATGACATGTGAACGGAGATTAAGAAATAAGAGGCTCGATTCCAGATGATCAGAATAAACAGTCAAGAAAAATAAGAAGACGAAGAGAATTTCAAAAAATTAGTGAAATAATTTGGAAATTTGTTCAACTGCAATTATCAAATGCTAATGGCTTAACTAAGTCTCCTAATAAATAGTGTTGTTAGCTGAGTTAAAATATTCATTAAATTCCATGTCGAATATTTTTGTATAATGGAGAAATTTTGACTTTAAATAAAGTTATAGATTATGACTAGAATTGTGTTATGCAAAATATCGTTGAACAGGACGATCTACAAAAATTTTCGTCAAGGATGAAGTTTCAAAGCAAGAAATTTTAAGAAGGCTAAATATAGTATTTCCGCCCTATGTCCCACGGCGGATGGGGTTACATGTCAATAATGAAAAAAAGATTGTGATAAATTAGTAACTAGTTGTTAGCAGAAATCTTTGGCTCTTCTGAGGGAGATGTTGTATCGGTGTAGGACCTAATGACCATATCCCAAAGATAGTTGGAATTTCTATCTTTAGTGGCGCATTTTATCCTTTAAGGACAAAAGCGACATTTGAAAGTATCCTTGTTGTTTTAATGTTTTTGTGTAAAAACCGTTATATGGGTTAATCTATTAGATATATAATTATTCAGTTATATGTTCTAGAAGGAAAACGATGTGAAGCTTATTTATGTTACCAAATGTAATTTTTGTACTTAAAATATAAATGCACTATTAAAGACTATTTTAAAATTTGGCAACATCAATTATTTTCGAAATGTGGTGATTTGATTACAGCCTTGCGTTACATTTACTTCAGAAGATTGTTACTTCGTAAAAGGCGAATTCCTAGTTTTATATAGAAAAACAGTAAAAAAAAACTGTGTGAATCAATACTTTATTATGTAACAACACTTTGCAATTTACATCTTAATATGATAAAAAATTACATTATTTTCAAAATAATAGATTTTATTGTATATGAGTTAATAATACTAGAATAATTTTACCAATTTATTTTCAACTTATTTCGAAGGAAGGATACGAGTGTTTAATATACATACTTCAAAATTTTATTTATAAATAATTGTTATAAATAAATCAAATTTTATTAAAATCAAACTTCATAAAGAAAAAACATGATAAATTCAAACTTAGTTGACAACTTTATTGAATTCAATATCAAATTATTTATTGTTTTTCTCATAATCTTCTTTCTTATAAAAAATTTACTGCTTTACCATTTTATTTTGATAGTTTTATTAGTAAAAAAAAATTGTGAAATTCAAAATGGAAATTGCTTAAGTTGATAATTTAAAATTTGCAGGTTATCAATGATATTTTCAAAATTTTAATGAATTGCATAAAAATAATTATAATGTTTGACTATAAGGTGGTATGAAGACTACTAGACTGTATATGACTAATACGATATAAAGATGGTATAATACGGTATAATACTACACTAACAGACATATAATATCGCTATTATGATATCAATATTCTAATATTCTATATATCATAATATCAAAAGTACTATGACAGACACAATAATGTAATATGAAATATGAATCATATTATGCCAAGTAAAATGAAAGATAAAAATTAAAAAAAAATAAACAATAGTTTTTTTAAATTGTATTTCAAATTTGCCTCTTCCTTTTATTTTTTTAATTTCATTTAACAATAAAACAATATAGTTTTTTAAAAACCAATTGTTTTTTAGTACTAAAAATTAAACAAAATGATTCACGTGCTTACCACCAGACTTCTCTGATGAACAATATTGCCGTGTTGAATTACAATATTATACATATATTTTGCCTTTCTTCGTAATATCAATACTACGTTTCTATTACAATATTATGTATTAGGTAATATCATGATATTAGGTGATATACATGTAGCGATATCATGATATTAACAATATTACAATATCGATATTACATGGCTGTCAGTAGTATGTTACGGTATATAGGCATTATAAGGTTGATTTTGAAACATATTTTCTACAGATTAAAATACGCAACGGTTAAAATTTCTGCCAATCAAAATTTTACAGTTTTCTATTTTTATCTGCAGAATAGACTCAGGATATATTTTTCAAAAGAGTTTTGATAAGTTGAAATTTGGACAGCTACCTTTTTATCTAATGAAAATAAATTTGAAAATACACCTTAAATTTTTAAATACACCTTAACTTTATTGTATATTAATTATGACGTTTTTAATATAATGTCAAATGTATTCATATAAGTTAATATTATAAATAATTATCATTACAATTAAAAAAACATTACATACATTTAATGCAAAATAAGTCACATTAGCATTATTACTGAAGTAATACATTACCGAAAGGATTTTCATTACAAATAATGCAAAACCAGTTATTACCATTAATGCAAAATAAAACTATTTAACCACTATCAAACATTACTATTCAAATAATGCATTATTTATTGAATTGATTTTGAATTACGGAAGTATTTATAAGCATTACTTTGCATGCATTACCTTTTAATTACTTGTCATTATTTTTATTCCTTTAAACAATTTAAAAATGTATACTATGTTATTAATTCGAGTGAATACAAAGTAATGCTAATCAATGCCAATTAATGAAAAGTAATTCTGGAAATAATGCTTCAGTAATTTAAAAGCAGTTTAGTAAATAATGCTTTATAATGGTAATTTATTTATTTCAAGCTTGAATCAAGCAGTTACCAGTTTTATTTACTACGTTACAAATTTACAAATTTAAAACAGTTACATAATTCTAAACAAATTTTATTTTTAAATTCTTAACATAGGTTCTTAATACTAAATGACGGTTTAAGGTGTAGGAGTGAGAGTTCTTTAGTTTGTGTATTGGTGCCTTTCATTTTGCAGTAACGATAATAATTTATTTTGTACTATTGGTAATGGCAATACTTTTGATAATGCATTAGGAAATTAGTTTAGTATTTTAAAGCTTTGATACAACACTTATACTATAAGTTCAGTTATCTACAACATTTTCTTGAAATAATATTTATGTTACCTATATTAATTACTTACACTGTCAATTAATTACCGTAATAGATCTAAATAGTATGTTATACAAATAAATTATAGAAAAATTTATTTGAAGTTCACGTAAATAAATGTCAAGTCTTCGTAAAATATAAAGTATTTTGCTTACTTTGTAACTTAACTTGAAATAAAACTTTTTTTTATTTTGCTTTATAACGGTAATTTTTCAAAGTTTCAACTTACAATTCTTTCTTACTATTTACACGTAATATTATGCATTACTTATTTTTTTTTATTGAATATTTTTATGTACTTTATTTTAACTTTTAAATTAGTTGAGTTAAGAGTTAATTAGTTTTTGTTTTATATTTTTCGCAACAGAATAAAAATTTAAATGCAAATTTTATTTTAACAAAATGGCAATTTATAATAAATAGGATGATCTTTCAACTTTACTAGTCTACCCTATTAGATGTACATATATTACTTTTTACAGTACGAGTATGAATAAGAGAATTGTTAATATGTTTGTATATATATAACTTTGAATATTATCCCTGAAGTCCTGTTTATCTTTTTAAATTATGTAATATTTTAGTTTATACATAAACCTTTTTTATATCAATTGGTACGTTTCACTAGGGTGGAAAAGCAAAGTTAGGAAAGTAGGAGGGTAGAAGGGTAGAAGGGAAGAAGGACAATTCTGAAAGAGGGTATTAATGTTCGTCTTGAATTTATGTAGGTCATAAATATAAAATTTATCTTATTTGGGTAACACACAAAATGGAATTTGGTTCTACATTTGAGATGTTGAGGTTATAAATGAATTTCCATAACTTATATTCTGTCATTTAGGGATTTCTACGGTGAAGGGATGAGCACATGCTGCTTTTCGTGTTTAAGTGGCGGTAATACAGATTTATTTTCCATTGAGCATGTGCCCATGCATATGAAATATTTATAAAAAAGGGACAGATCTCCGATTATAGGACTATGTCATAAGAGAAGCAAAATGAGCAGTGGCATTTGGGTCATTAATAAGAGGAATAGCTTGTTTTTCGACGTTTTCCAAATGTTTTAACGTATTACTACGTATTAGCTCACAGGAGGAAAAGTAAGCCTAAGAAAACTTAAAAATTTAGCAACGTTTTTTGCAATAACGAATATTATTACTCCAGATCATTTTTCGATTTCGGTGCATATTTATTTTATTTATTTATTAATTTAATATACTTAAGCTGTTTATATTCTTGAAACAAAAGATCAAAAATTGAAATTTTTCTGAACATAGTAAGCTTTTAGTTTTTGAACTGTTTTTGAACTAAACTCTGTTTTTAAGCCTCAGTCAGCTATTGTGACCAAATCATGGCTGAGGGAACTGGCAATGATGCCTCTTTTGGTTCATACAATATAAAATATCATCTTAATTATATGCGACGATTAATAGAATTTGTTAACTGCAACAACCTCAAACGGAAACAAAATTCGTCTAACAAAAAAGAATACAAATTCTGTAATTATGCATGCTCGAAGTTGTGTTATTTTGTCCTTTACATGTATAGTAAATAATAATATATAACCACTGTATCATATAACTACAAGCACGAAAGTGGTGGGTATGAATTCGAGCCTGTGCAATAGCATCCATGCTATTATCAAAGTGCAGTGATATCAAAAGTAGTTTTTCATATTTAAATTATTAATTTCTAATAAAAACTTATTCTGTCCATATGAGTACTCTGTGCTAGCAGCTACGGTGTTCATCAAGGCGATTATACATAAAAAAAATTTATATTTAGCAATATTTTTCAAATTTAGCCTTCGTAGCAAATTTTACAGTTCCTAATTGTAAAAAAAAAAATAAAATTATTAATAAGACGAGACGATTAAACTATAGAAAATGTTCATGCTTTTATTTTAGTCATTAGATGTTGTTTTTGTATTTCCGCTAAACGTCTCGATCAAAAAAAATATAACCATGTATAAAAAAATTGTAAAATAAGAAAAAAGAAATTTTTAATTGATAATAAATTGTCTTCCGATTTTCTAAAAAGCATTTCGTTAGACAACGTTAATACACTACTATCGTTAATACACTATCGAAATTAATTAACGTATTTTAACTTAAGCGGTTATCATTTTTAACCACATAATTATGTAATATTTTGTTTTTATGACATCTAATTATTTTCTTCATTATTATTACAACCCTCTTCCTATATTTATCATCACAACACAATTTTTTTCATTTATAGCGATATTCATTTTTTTTACTAGTTTCTCAGTACACATTCCATTATATTAATATAGCTTTAATATATATATATTAAATGTTTATGTATATGTATGTATACTTTTTATTGGTTTTCCTTTGAGCATAATAATCTGTAAAAACAAAAAGTAAAATTGTATAAAAATTTTTAAAGGATAATATTAAATTTTGAAAGGTCATCAATGAATTTTGTTACATTGTTAATAAAGATTTTCACATTAACATCAATATATTATAACCTCTCAACACCGCCTCCCCACAATCTTAATCTATATTATAATTTCTTGGTTAGAGATTTTTCATCAATTTCAATTTTAGTGATATTGCATTAGATTGACTAGAAGTATTAACGATTGACTGGTATTGATTTCTATATATACATACATACATATTAGTATATTAATGAGCGTTAGTATAATATTCTGTGATAATAGGAATTTCTTCATCCTGATTGTTTGTCCTTTCATTGTTATTAGACTTTATTGTTTGTTTTTATAAAATGAACACAAAATTTTTTGTTGATTTTTTCCTTTATTTCATTTGTTTAGCTATGGTTTTCTTCATCAAATATTGATTTTATGGTGAAGGAAAATGAATGAAGGATGATATTATAATATTATTATATACTGGAGCTGTTCTATCCGCGCTATAACTTTTTTTTGTATTAATAAAAAAAAATAGAGTAATGAATAAAATAATACAAGAAGTAAAGTGAGAATGAGACAACAATATGCTTTATAATATTAACAAATTGGACTTATGTATATTGGAATCATAAATTTTTTGATGGATCTTTCAATAATTTGGAATGACTAGAATAAAAAATTGGAGGGTGGTGTTATAGAAATATAAATTTTAAGATTGAATAAATAATATTAATAATGTTTCAAGTCATATATATATATAATATATATATATGTTTTCTTTTTATTTCATGACTTAAAAAGTTAGCATTATTTATAATAATATGAGTGTATCTTAATGAGAGAACTTAATTCAATTATAGATATAAAAAAATATTTTTATTATGTGAATTTTGTAAATGATTGAATTCCACTAATAAATTATGAAATTTTTGCTATAAAAATTTTCTAATAACAATCATTCGAATGTTATGAAATATATTAATGTCATTGGAAAATGTTTATAGCAAAAATTTCATAATATAATTTATTAGTGGAATTCAATGTCATTAGAAAATACAAGACATTTTGAAAATTGGGATTGTAATAGTTGCAACAATAAATATATTGGGATTGGAAGAGATTCTTGTAAATTATATGTTACTTTCTTTTTTATAACAATTTGGTGTTGGCAATTCTTCCGAGGAACTAAAACCACTTCTTTCTTCTCACAGGCAATTCCATTGCATAACACTAGAGGCATCAAGTACTCGCCCATCCCACAGTGGAAATTCTGAAATGGTTTAAGTCCGGTTATGCAAATTCTTTATAAGTTAGAACATTTCGAATGTGGAATCGCGACCCAATCGAATCATTCCCAATGAGAGAAAGATTTTTTATTTATGATTTACGATGGTATAAGAAATTTATTTATTTAAGAGGTATATTTCAATAAATGATTACGGGGGCTTAGGATTCTTATTTCTATACCAAAACGGAAATATCTATTTTATCCAGAGTTTGGCCACATACATATATATGTATATGGCAGATTTCGTATTTGGAGGAATTTTAGAGTTGGTTACAAAATCAGACTAATTTCTAGAAAGATGTTATGATGGTTTTATACCATGAAACAAAATGTTAAATCCTGCAATCTAACAGTAATTTTTCCTCATCTCTTAATTACGTAATATACCTCAGACATAATTATAAACTTGAAACACCAGCAATAATGTAAAGTAAATATGTATTATCTCTCATGATAATGCATTAATATTTTTCACTACATTCTACATAGACCTAATTCCATAATCCCATAACTAAGGCTTCAGATAACAAGACAAAAAGAAATGATGAATTTGATTAAAAAAATGTTGAATTTATTTGAAAAAATGTTGAATTTGAATGAAAAAAGTATATATATTTTATTTATGTTAGTTGATGTGTAAATTTAAATTGACTCTGTAAATTTAAATTGACCCGGTTTGATAAACGCATTTTCGCCGAATTAGTTTTTTGCTAAGTTTTTTTTTGTAATGAGGTGTTTTCAATATGAGTTTATGTCGGTTACGCTATACCCAGTTTAAATACACATTGTTATCAAACTTACTTTTACTATCTGTAGAAAACTAGTCAGTCTCACCGTTTTTAAATTAAGAGTAAGTGTATGCGAAAATATTAAAATGGCTATTATTTTTGCGGCCATTATAAATTCAGTATTCATTGTTTTAGTAGGCGTTTTTCCTTAATCTGATTATATTAGGATGTGTGAAAAATCAAAAACTAATTTTAATCCTTTAAACTCAAAATCTGCCATATTTACCAATAACGTTTAAAAAATCTAAAGTAAGCAAAACTTTGCCAAACAATGGATGAAATGCATAAAAATTAACTTGAGCTCGAAATTTAGTAGTAGTTCAAGGTTAATACGCTAACTATAATGACATAGAACTAAATATCGTCGGCTGCATTTCTATGTATCCAGCAAACCATTTTTTCCGAAATTGACTTTTTAATGTTCTCCAATATTTTCGACTGTGCTTTTTTTGAATTTGTAGTCAAAATAAAGGTACCTCTTATAGTTTTTAAAATATTGTGCCTATTTATCCAAACTACAGTTTTTGTACTGATAAGTCATAAAGGTTTTAAGAGCTTTACGTATGATTGGGTATTTCTAATTATCTAATCGACCATTTTTATTCCTAAATTCTATTTTTATTCCTAAATTCTAAACACAAATGAAGCTTTACACTGTTTTAATATTATAGATTGATAGTCCAAAACATTAAAAGTATAAAACTATTTATGTTAATTGTTAAAAAATGGCTCGAATTTTTATAAAATACAAATTTTGTTTGATTATTTTAAAATCTGTCAAACTTAAAAATCGATTCTTTCAACAATTTGATTGTGGTAGATTAGATATTTGGGAATGCAGCTGTCAAATCGTTTAACGAATCTGAGATAGAGATCTTTGAAAGCATATTATGTCGATCCATAGTGTCATAGTAACATAAAAAAATATTTGTTAGAAAAACAACAACAAAAAGAATGTACATAATGCCGAATTCGGTTTGGATGGAATTTAACATAAACATTCTATGTTTAACGAATTGTCAGATTTGATTTACTTGCCGCATATTTCGCATTTACATGTATTTTTAATTTACACACTAATGTGTCATGACATAATATGCAGTTCTATGTTGCATTATACTTTCCGCATGAGAGTGAGTTCTATAGAAAAAATCAATTGATTAAGATCGATTCTTTATAACAAAACAATAAACTATGCCTCTTAAAAGCCCCCAATAGCTTAGCTATGGAATTATATTTACAAAATAACGTCTCACACTCTGAGTAAATGTCCAACGTTTAAGCTCGATTCATTTGCATTCCAAAACAAGTTTTTGTTATGTGAGAAAATTTGATATTTGAGCTCAAACTTTGTTATTTTATTCTCTGAGCAAATGCTCTAAGTTTAAGCTCAAGCTGAATTTTTTGGATACCAAAACACTGTTTAAAAATGTGATATTATTGTTGAACTTCTGTTTTATGCTTTCAATTGATCATTTCGGTAATTGTGAATGCCCAATTAAACAAACGAATTTGGTATTTTATTAAAGAAATTATACATATTTCTCCGTACAATAACGGAATGATTCTCCAGTAACAATAACTGTATAATTTCTTCAAGAATATTTTTTTCAAATTATATTTTTTAAATACTAAATCATATTATTTTGCATAACATTTTTTTTATTTTTCTTTTTTTTTAAATATTTTCAAGGGTTTCAAGGGGTTTTCAATATTTGACAAGTATTTCAAAAAATCCCAAATATGATTCTAAAAGATGATAGATAACATTATAACAAATATGTAATATATATATGTTATGTATATATATTTATCAAAACTTTAAGTTAATAAAAGAATTCATAATAATAAAATTTGACAAAAGATTTTTTGTTCATCCCCCAAAATCTCCCTAATGTAAATGATGTTATATGGAAAAATATTTGTTTATTATTGATTTATTTTGAGCAAATCAGTAAGTTATATTTTAATAACAGATAAGTAGGTATGCACATAGTTAGTTAATATTCAAAATAGACCAATTTATTTTTTTCAAGTTTTTTATTTTATATTTTTATGATTCAAATTAAGCTACATAAAAATATTTTTATATTATTCTTTTGATGTACTTGTTATTAGTACATATTCAGGATATTTTACTGATAATAGTCTCTTAACTAAAATTTGACAAAATTCAAAAATTTTTTTTTTTATTATTATTAATAACAATTTTTTTTTTTTTTGAATATTCGATTCACTTACTTATAATAATAAAAAATGAATTGATCCGATTGACCGATTATTAAAGCACATCCATATCATATAATAAAATTATGTAAATGAAATTTTTAATGTGCCATTGTACCGTAAAAACATAAAATCTATTAGATCTACTATAATTTAATCCAAAATATTGATAATTGTATTAATAATTTAATTAAAGACTATCAATATTGTCATAGTTATCTCTATAGCATAAAAATTTGCCTGGAAATTATATGGGTATTTTTTTTTAGCAAAAAAAAAAGGTTTATCCCAAAAAAAGTTATTACGAGTATGTAGGTAGGTATATGAATTAATTATACTGATGCAAATTTTTATAGATATAACTAAGTAGATATAAAATTGCTAAAACTATCAGATCAGGATACATGATTCGTTTAGATTGTTTGAACACGATTACATACTGAATGAAATTTAATTTCCTGTAGTTCACTTAAATTAATTTTAAAAAAATATACATTCCCAATTATTAGATTATTTTCATTAAATCTTATATACATATCTATAGAAATTGAAAATGTTTGGAAAATTTCAATATGTAGGGTAAAATTTCCAATAGGAGGAGACAATTTTATGACGAGCTCAATGAAATGTATAATGAGCCAAAATTAAAATCAAAATCAAAATGAAAAATAAAAAACATCAGTGGTTCGGGCGCGTTGATGGTATACCGGAGGCTGATCCATCCAATAGAAATTTTTAATTCAGACCTGGAGGAAAAAATGTCGGAAAATATAGCAAATGTTGGTTGGCACGATATTAAATATCGATCGATGTATATCGATCGAACTATATTGTTTTCTAACTAGTTTACCAATTGCATTGTTTTAATAGGATTAAAACAATAATAATGCAATAATTTAATAGTGTTAAACAATAATGATGATAATGATGACAGATAGCGGGACAGAGAACACGATGCGTTAAATAATTATAATCCGTATTTTTGCACTTTAATTGCAGCGTTGTTTAATATCAACGTAGATAGACATTTAGTAAGTATTACTTTATTAGAGAATGTAGACCTGGATATGACTCATCAACGTCTTCCTTTTTTTTCGATCACGGGCGGCTTCTCTCCAGTTGAAGATAAAAAATTGTTTTATATCTTCGCAGATCTGTCTTTCTAACTTAGGTTTGGTCTATCCTGACGTCTTGTATATTTGGGACTTTATTCAAAGATTCTCTTGGCTGCAGCTTTTTCGTTCATCCGCTTTAGATCTGTCTTTCCAACTTAGGTTTGGTCTACCCTGACGTCTTGTATATTTCGGCCTGGATTCAAAGATTTTCTTGGCTGCAGCATTTTAGTTCATCCGCTTTACTACTGTAGCCTCTTGACTTGAATTTACGTCCATCTCATTATGAAGATCATAGAATTCGATATTATATAGTTTTCAGGACCATATATCCGGCGAAGAATTTTCTTCTCGAAAACACCAAGTGCATGCTCATTTACTTTGTGCAATGTCCATGATTCTGAGATCCGTAGAGCAGAATCGGGAGTATGAGCGTTTTGTATATTTGAACTTTGGTGATTCGGGATAGGAGCTTTGACCTGAGATTTAGTAGGTATAATATATATTAAAAGTGCGTGTTATGCTTTTAATATCTATCGACGTTTTGAAATGCATGATTAAACCAACGAAAAAACATGTGCAGTACAATATTTTGTTCAAAATATTTTTCTATACATTTTCTATTTTACTAAAAATATTTGGTCTGTAGTTGATCAGAGACCAAACTTTAGAAGTATAAGAATAATACTTTAATTATTAATATAAAATTGTTGGAATTTAGGTTTTGTTTTTACTTATGTAAAATTAAACAAAATTTATGAATTACTGTTTGTTATTCAAACACTTGTTCAATTAGTCAGGCAAATCCATGTCACAATAGTTTCATTAAGAATAATTTTTAATAAAAATATCGCCAAGCATGAATTGATGTATGTATTCCCAAAACACACTCTTGATAATTCACGTAAAAAACCTCAAAAAATTTATCTATTTGTAGATCGGTCTATAAATAGATCGATTGAATAGACACTCTTGAACACAAAATCACTATGACAATTCGTAATATATAATATGTTTATATCATCACTATTAATTTCAATTAATTTTTTTTTATGATGACGGCGGTGGAAAATTTTTAATCTCTATGACCCACTAACCTTTGTATTTTTTTTTTTTTATCCATATATGGACATTTATCTTCTTCAATAAACCTACTTTTCACTAAATGCAAATTGAATTGTTTACAGTTTATATTTAGAGAATTTTATATTTCTGCCTTTGTTATTTTTTGATTTTTTTTTTTATTATAAATGTTCGTCCTGTGCATATGATCCTGAATGTAAGCAAATAAATTTTGTGTGTTAATATTTGATTAAAGCTTTTCATATTTGGAAAATTTAACGACAGGTAAAACAATTTTGATATCATTGAAGATAACCATTTTGGTATATTATTGATTGATGTTGGATTTTCATAAACAGAAATTTAAGTTAGCTTGTGAATACAGTGTTATATGGTGTACTATATATGGTGGTTAGTTTATTTGCTCCAGTTTTAATTGAAAATTGATTTGATAACAAATAATATGAAAACAGTCAAGTACCGTTGTTGTAGAATGAATTATTACGTACAGTGTGTCGGAATGTATTAACGAAAAGAATTCATTTAAAAAGTGATTAAAAGTCAATTTAGATTATTTTATTTAGGGTTTTTTTTTTTTATGTTTGTATTAATTTTGATATTTTTTTGATGTAATTTTTTTTGTGTCGAAAAATAAATATTTTGATTGATTTTTTTATTATTTCCGTACATTATGTTTGTTATATAAAAAAAATTTCGGTTGTTTTGAATAAGTTAATTTTTTTCGAATAAGGAAATGAAATAAAAAATATTGAAATAGAAAAAACAAGATTTGAGGAAGACTTTGTACCATCACGATTTTATTGTATTGATGATATGAAAAGATATCATGGGTTTTGAAAGTTCATTAGGAAGTTCAGTGTTATTGACTTTTTGATATAAGAAATATATCTTCAGTTATTACCTCAGTTATATAAGGTCAAAATTCTGTTCATGGTATGTACTTTGTAAAAATTTAAACAGATTTGAAAGAAATCATTTCAACGACAGAATTTTTTTTTACTATGCAAAAGCTTCTTAATATAAAGATCATTCAAAATTTTGTTATGTACGGTATGTTTAATTTCATATATTTATTTTATAAGTCACTTGAGAGACGTATAATGCCAATATGTCTATAAAAAAAAAAGTTATACCAATATATAAGAACTAGCTTTGTAACCCGTCATAAATGACGGAAGCAAAATAAATACTAGTTTCTTTTTTTCTTTCATTAGATTCTTTATTCCGAAATTACAGTACTTATGTTTATATCACTTTTTAATTTTCTAAAACACATAAAAGAAATAATTTTTTTGTAGTAAAACTTTGCCAATTTTTTTTTTTTTTGTATTTTTCGTAGGCTGGTGGGGATCTTCAGAAAGATACAATGAGCCCCGTAGCTTGACACTATATGTAGGATTCTTACCTACTAAACCACACCCTTCCTTAAAAAAATAATTGTTTTTGAGTGAAGTTAGTTACGCACACAATAATGACAAAAATAAAAGGTATAAGCAGGTATAAGTAGTATAATGTATAATATTATACAATTCAAATATGCTGATACACATGCATATTATTAATAGATGAATATATTCGTTCAATATATTTTCTCTCGTTTTAATGGAAATTATTTTGATTGCTAGTGTTAGTACTTTTTGAAAATTTCATATATTCATGTATTACAAACTACTGCTACATTTTCAATATTTCAGAAACATGAATAATTATTGTTTTTTTTTTCAAATAATTTAACAACAATACTTTTCTGTGTAACAATAGAATACGGTAATAAAGTAAAAGAAAGTTTAAATTGAAAAAACATTGTTATTTTATTAACATTGATTTTGATTCCTTTTATTTTATTCATACCCAAAGATTTTACTAAATTTTCTATTTAAAAAAACTATATTGGCCTAACACTAATCTTTTTTTTTTTATATAACAGAAAAAGAAGTACCATACCAAAAAATTTGTATAAAATGTTTGTATTTTTGTATGGTATACTCGTACTCACTTCCATTTAGTTATAATTCGTTAGTTGGGTTCCATTTAGTATAAATTATACCGTATTAGCGTTATTGTGGCCTCTGGGAGAGCAAATTTAAAAATGGGATCTTATTTTCATATAAATTTTGTCTTTTGCTATATGAATAAACTGTTGTTATGGTATTGTGTTATTTTTAAAAAAATATTCAAAATTTTGTATCTAAATTGGTAAAATTTACAAAAAATACAAAAACATTTTCATCAATAATTTTCAATTTAAAGAAAAACAATGTTTTATTATCCGACGTAGAAGTAGAGTTTATTATCCTACTCTACTTCTATCAAGTTCTATTGATTGAACAGTGAACACTTAACACTGAAAATAAAATAATATTTTTGGAATGGAGCATGCAGAAGTGCAGAACATACAGAATACAGATATAGCAAATAATAAAAAAAACAAAAAAAAACAAAAATAATTTTTTTTGAGTGAAGTGAGTTACGCACACAATAATGACAAAAATAAAAGGTATAAGCAGTAAAGTAGTAAGTATAATGTATAATATTATACAATACAAATATGCTGATACACATGGATATTATTGTGTATAATTTTAAGTAATAAGAATAACCTTTGAGTGAATTATGTTTTTTTTTGTGTTAAATGCTGTTTGCCTTTTGGTTATTATACCATATTAAACTATTAATTAAATTTCTATTAGTCCTTATTATTATAAATCAAAAAAATTGTTTGTTTTATTTATAACTTCAGACCTATTTCGATTTCTTCAGTATTTGGTAAACTGATTGAGACTGCAATCAATAACAAGTTTACTGATTATCTCTATAAGAACAAATTAATGTGAAATCAACAATATGGATTCAAGCAGAAATCTAGTACCCAAGCAGCTTTATTTGATGTAATAGCAGCTTTATTTGATGTAATGATAAAAATTCATTCGGGATTGGATAAAAAGAAGAAAGTGGTAACTGTGTTTTTTGACGTTAGGAAGTCCTTTGATACAGTAGATAGTAATACACTTCTAAGAATATTATATGAACTCGGAGTAAAAGGGACGGAATACAACTGGTTCAAACGTTATACTTATCGGAAAGAATGCAGTACACAGAATGTGATGTGTTGAAAAGTGAAGCTGTAAAAGTTGAATATAGTGTAATACAGGGAAGTTCATCGGACCTATATTATTTTCTTGTTACATAAATGGTTTATCATGCACAAAACCGAATGGTAAGCCATAATGCGCGATGATGACCTACCCATAGTCTATGAAGAAGAAAAAAACAAAGGATTAATCAACATGGACATGAGTGAAGTTTACCAATGGATGGAGCGACATAAGCTGACAATAAATACAGCTAAAACAAAATATATATTATTTAAAAGAAAGACAGGTGATGCCTTAAATATTTACTATAACAAATGTAAGTTGTATCCCGTAAACAGTTAAAAATATTTGGGAATATTATTAGATGAGAACTTAACGTGGCAACAGCATATAAAAAAGCTAATAAAAAAAGGAAGAAAAATTGCAGGACTATTCAAACTAATAAATAAAAGAGTACCATTAAAAAATGAGAGATCAATTTATTACAGCTTATATCATAGTGCAATTATGTACGGAATTCAAATATGGGGAAACACTGTGAATAAAAATTCAAACACATTACAGAAACTGCAGAATAAAGCGATAAAGAACTTGTTTGGATATAAAAGGCAAAAGCCCAAAATATTACAATTGAATCATGTTATAAAATGCAAACAGGCCACACAAATACATTTCATACTTACTAAGAATATTAATATAAATATTAAGTAAATGATGAATAATGAAGTTCATACATATTCAACTAGAAATGCAGCTCAAATTAGGGTAACATCTTTAACAAAAAGATTTAACAAACATGACACAATATACATGCTGTATACAAAACGTATAATGAATTATCAGTCGGATCAAAGAAACTGCCAAAATATCTAAATTCAAAAGTAAAATTAGTGATTATTTTCATCAATTAAATAATAGTAATAATACTAAATATTATATATAAAAAAAATCAAATTTAAATACATTCTATAAAAAACAAAAAATTCGTTATTTTAAAATTAAGATTGCACTGAATTAAAACTTAATTAGTTATAATTTATAAGTAAAATTGTAAAAAACTAAAAACACTCTGTACGAGCAATGAAGCTCTTTTGAGTAAATAAATGAAGGAATGAATGAATGAAATATTTTAAGAGCTAGAGAATATTTACACCTTTGATTTGTACATGTATTTAGGAACTTTAATTTATTTTAATATATAAGAATAATATTTAAAAATACCTTATTATAATTAATTATTAAAATAATTATTAGAAATGCCTAATAATTAATTAATTCCTAATCCGAATTATTTTCTAAAAATTCCTTAAATTCGCACATATAAAAATTCTAATATGATTTTCAGAATACTTTTTAATTATCACTTAAATGTAAATCGCTAACCATTCATAGATTTTCATTTTATAATAAAATATTATAATGGTTGGAATTCCAATAAGAATATTAATTTCATATTCGAAAATTTGTTCTACTGTAAATTACTTCAGGTCTATTAAATTATACAATGCTGCTAATGTGTTTATAAACTTTGTTTACGGTTGTTGATTTCTTGATTTAATAATCAATTTCATATAATTTGGATTTTGGATTCGTCTGGAACAAATAAATTTATCAAATTTGAAAAAAATAATACAGAATATTTTTTATTTGATTTTATTTTTATGATAAAATTAAGATACGTTATAGATAAATACATCATTGATCATCGTAATGTTATATTCTTATACATAAGTGGAAATTTTGATTTATTAAGTTGAAATAAAAAATAAAATTTTTACTGTCAAAGTTAGGTTCAAAATGTAAAGTTCTATCGTAAGACAAATTGCCCATTATACATTAATTATTATTTATATTAAAATTTGTTAGTGCAATTTGGTAGTTAAAACTAAAAATTAGAACATGTGATGCTTTGTTTAGAATGCGAAAACGGGGTTAATTATTTTGGCAACTTTTTAAAAAATAAAAGAAATGTTTGTAAACCAACATTTCCATTTATATAGTCGGAATTTTAAATATTCATCAGTTTTTTCATTCGGAAATTGGATCGAAAAATAAAAAAAAAAACTAAAGTTGGACGAATTTAGATTAAGATTAATAAACGAATGTAATTGTGTGGCTGTGAAGTGAAACTTCAACTCATTAATAAGTTTTTAATATTCAGTAGTTTATTTCAGTAGTTTATTTAGTAGTTTATATATCTAGTTGTAATATTATCTAATATTTTAAATAATGTTTACATTATATACATTTGTATTTGTATAACCATTTTTTTTTTTTTAATTTCAGATGGTTAACTATTAGTAAATTCGGAAATGCATCAGCATCACGCATTGTAAAAGTTCCATATTCTAAAATGCAACATTAAAATGTTGCTGAAAGCATAACGTTTTTTTTTGCAACATTACTGTTTGTGATGCGCAAACTTGAACAAACTTCGCATCATAGATTGATGCTTTGTTTGCTATTGTTATAAACAGCTGTTTCATATTTAAAATTTATGTTATTTCACTTGATTGAAATACATTATCTGTGAAAATTTTTTGTTTTAGGTATACTATTTAATTTTTTCCCATTAATTTTAAAACAAAGTACGATTTTTTTTTTTCATTCTCAACAAATTTTTATATTCTAGTGATTGTTTTACTTTGTGATTGAATTACTTTCTGTATGTCATCATATTCTAATATGTTTTTGATTTTAATTAACTTTTGAGAGCATCACTCTCAATTTTTGATAGTTTTAAAATATATTAATTGCATGAGCAATACAAAGCAACATTGCCGAATTGCATCATGAATTTTGTACTGATACAATTTTCGACTGATTGAATTTCCGAATTTACCTTATTTTACATTGAAAAGATTTAAGAAAAGTATTAATGTGTTAAATTTCGGAGAAATTATGTAAATGTAAAAAAAATAATATGTTCTGTAATTTAAGATGTATTATGAACAATTCTGTAATATGAATGGCACAAAACGGTTATCGCATCAGAATGTTATCACATAATCAACTTTATTGCACGAATTTTCATTGTAAGATGAAAAACTGAATTCAATCAATCAAATTTTAATCATCATCAACAAGATAATTTTTGTTCTATTCTTCATTATTTTCTAGAATGCTGATATTTTTTTATTTTAACGCCAACTTAATTTTTATTAATTAATTTTTTGTTTATCTTCTATATCATTCAAAATTGGTTTTTGGTTCAGACAAAATATTTAGTAAATTTCATGGAATTATAAAATTTTGTATCATAACATAGGAGGTATATAATTGTCAAAGTTCGCCGTCTTTAACTTATTACAACCAATAGAATATTTAATCTCAATATTTATGCAAAGTAGAATAACAGACAGACAATTTTAATAATTAAAATCATTTCTAATTCTAAAATAGCAACTAACTAAAAATTTTAACTGGCAAATTTTAAATGATATAAGCACGTAAATTTTTGATATTTATGAAAAAGGATAATAATATAGAAAGAATTTTAAAAATTCAATTTTTCAAAAAATTTAAGAAAAATATTAAAGCACTGTTTTATGCAGTGTATTTATTCTATTCTGTTTTGTTTGTTTTGATTTTAAAATGGCATGAGAATAAAAAATTAAGTTTTTTTTTACTTCAATAAAAATTTTCTCATAAAAATAAATGCGTGAAATTTTTAAGAAAAATCCATGATTTTTTTCCATTTTGCTTTGATTTTGCTGTTTTGCTTGTGTGCCAAAAAAAAACAAAAGTTGAATTGTACTCTTTTAATGTGGGATGTTGGTTGGTCATTATAATAACGATTGTATATTTTATTCAAATATACTATTATTGTGTATAATCTAATGGTAAGCTAAATGAGGGGGATACATTCAAAGTTAAAATGATGATCACAATCCTTAAATTGAATCACGGTAAATTGTAGAAATAAAATTTAGAATAAACTAAAAAAATTTATGTCTGTTGAAGCTATAATGTATTGAGTACATGGTAGTTTTGTAATAGAAAGTTAAAAACAATAAAATTTATTAAAAATTATTATCAATGACCACCCTGTGAATTAGAAATGATTTGGTTAGTTAGGATGTTAAATTTAGTTAAAAAAAAACTCTGTCACAATAAAATTAATGGAAATAGTTGATTTTGTATTTATGTTACTAACCCACTCTGCAATGGATTTGCAAAGCATTTGATTTTGTAAATGAAATGTCATTTGCAAGTCAACTGATTTTGAAATTTAAATTTTTGATAAATTTTTAATATGATAATTTTTATTTAAAATGCATATATTGTATGTTTCAATGTACATACATAATATTAAATGCATATTTTTTTAAGCGATTGTATGCTAAGAGTAGAGATGCAAAAAATTGTATGCAAAAGCTTATATTTGTTTAAGTTAATAAAGTAAGAGAGTAGATTACCAGTTGCCAACATCAAATGCTTTTGCATCTGATATTTTTTTTTTTTTTCTCCTATTACTCCGCGTGGTAGCATAGGGCTTCGATAGTGAACCTCCATTCCTCTCTATTGAGTACTACTTCCTTAATATCGTCCCAGGTATAATTGTTGACTGTTAATTCTTGATCGATTGTGCGTCTCCATGTGTTGTATGGTCTGCCGGGTCTCCTTTGTCCTTGTGGATTCCACTCTAGAGCTCTTCTTGCTATATCACTTTCTGATTTCCTTAGTGTATGACCTATCCATTTCCATTTTTTCCTATTTATCTGTCTGTTGATAGGTTCTTCTCCAGTTATCATCCATAAATCCTCGTTGCTAATTCTTGCCGACCAGAATATTCTGCATATAATTCTCAAGCACTTGTTGATGAATACTTGTAGCTTCTGTTTGATTCTGACCGAAGTG
The DNA here is from genome assembly GCA_963942445.1 of Argyra leucocephala. Classification (NCBI taxonomy): domain Eukaryota; kingdom Metazoa; phylum Arthropoda; class Insecta; order Diptera; family Dolichopodidae; genus Argyra; species Argyra leucocephala. Next base: position 62,420,879 of record OZ012678.1, on the reverse strand, counting down.
AGCCATGTTTCACTGCCATATATTAATGTTGACTTAACACATGCTCTGAATATTGTTAGCTTTGTTGTTCTCGATATTTGGTTGCTCCGCCATATCTTCATTAGGCTCCCAAATGTTCTTCTTGCCTTATTTATACGGCCGTTGACATCTTCTGTTGCACCTCCTCTTGATGTTATAATGCTCCCCAGGTAGTTGAATTCTTCTACGTATTCTATCTGTTGTCCACTCACTGTTATTGGCTCACTGTAACTATTGTTTGTCCTCATTGCTTTGGTTTTCTCGATATTTAATTCCAGTCCCGATTTCTTTGCTTCTTCCTGTAATCTGTTGACTTTGTTCTGTAGGTCCCTTTGATTTCTTGATATGAGGCATACATCATCTGCGTAATCTAAGTCTTCTAAGTTTCCGAAGAGATCCCATTCTATTCCGTTTATTCCAGTGCAAACTTCTCTTAGAATGTCGTCTAGTATTGTGTTGAAGAGAAGTGGAGATAGTGGACATCCTTGTCTAACTCCTATATTGGTGTAGAATGGATGTCTGATATAAATGGTCAAAACTTGACCAACTAAATGGTTGGCTAGAAAAGGGGGAAGGATAAAAAGAGAAAGAAGAAATTGGGAGGTTCGATGGGATGTTGCGAATAATGTTGTTGATATTTGTTTTAAAGTTTTGTAAGTCAAATCTTCCCCCTTCAGAATGCCTGAATCGAATGCACTTCAATTTTCTTTACTTATAAATTAAATTCAGTGATGAACCATCTCAAAAGTAATGTTATTTCTGATTATAGGCTAATTATTGTATTTTCATCTGATAACTATCACATAGGTCGTAATTTCAAATGCTATTAGTGGCATTGATGTTGCACACATTTTTTGCAACTTATTTCCTAAAACTAAATGTTCCAGATAGTATAAAATCATTGAAAAAGATATCAGTTACTGTTTAAATTTTTTTTGGAAAACGAAGTGAAAAACTTTGTAAGCCGACTTCGCACTTAGAAGTTTTATAATATTAAAACTAGTTTTTAAACCTTGTTAGTAATACACCTTTGGCTCTGTTTATTCAAATATTTTATTAAATATAAGATTTTCTATTAGATCTCCTATTAGGAAATCTCTAGAGTCTAATAAAGTTTTGATTATGCTCAGCTGTTAAATATTCAGTTGTGATTAAATAAGATGAAGATTTTCAGGTTCAAATTGTTTCATATACGATATGTTTCAATGTAAGCAAGTTTATCGTTATTTCTCTATAATTGTAGTTCATCCTATTGTCTTCGAAATTGTAAAAAAAAAACAAATTTATAATCTAAAATTAGTATTTTGAAGTGCTTACACCAATTTTTCCCCTAAGATCTAAAAATATATACTTAGACCTATAAGAAGCTTAGAAGGTTTGTTCAAAATAGTAAAAAATTTATTTGACAAGATATTTTCGGCCTAAAAGCTGATACTGTGTGTAAAATATATACAAAAATACATTAATGTAAGTAAAAACATCGATATTTCTTGGCAAAATACGTCCATTCATGTTATGAATTTGAATATTTCATCTGCCTATATGATGTTTCATCCGAAGTATATACTTCGAAATATTTGAGTGAATATAGTTCTTTTCGAATTTAGGTAGAGAATGGAAAATCAAGTGTTTTTGAATTTTTTACTTTGTTCCAAGCACAATATATAATAACGAATAGATAGTAGTAGACAGTATAACGAATAGATGCTAATCTAAAGACGGAATTTCTTTACGTCCAATATATGTCTATTATGGAATTTACGTTGATTGTCCAAATACTATATCCCTCGTGATTTTTCGAAAAATCAATTGATACCATAATAATAATAAATAACTGCAATATTTTTAATATATAATCTGTATGAAATCGTTAGTTTGTTAATTTTGTCAATTTTTGATAAGGTGTTCGTTTTTACCGTTATTTTTATTATTATTATTATTTTATTAGTGTAATTTATTTCATAAAAATCTTAGTTATCTTTTTTTGCTTTAAAGTTATTATTTTGAATATTTTCACGCAATTTTTTCTCTCTTTCAAAAATGTTTAAAACGTGTAATGTTGCATATTCAAACAAAATTTGATGGTTGCCAAATTTTCAAAAAAAACTTAGTGATGGTTCGGTAAAAACAAACCTGCAAGAAAAATTGTTTGTTTTAACTTTTGCTCTTTTTTTTTTGTATTCCCTTTTACTGTTCCCTTCAAGTGTTGCCATTTTTATTGTATTGCAAAAATAACCTATTCCCATAGGTAAAATTTATCACACACAAAAAAAATAAGAAGAAAATTGGAGGTCCTTTCAGGGACTTGTAAATGTTTCAAATGGCTTGATTTTTAGAAAAAATAAATAAAATGAATAGTATTATAAATAATTATATTTCATTCATATTTTCAACATAAATTGTGTGTTAGAAAGAGTGAGATGGAAGATGTTGAGAAAGAATGGTAGACAAGTTAAATAATAAAATTTTTTTTGTTTTTATTCGCATTTTTATTGAGAGACAAAAATTTTGTATGGCAAATGAAGATGAAATTTATGAAAATGGAATTGAAATAGAGTGGAATTGAAAGCGAAAACAAAAATAAAATGGTTGGTGGATACTTAAATAGTATACAAATATAAATCATGCAAATGAGTATTTTTATTGCTGTACCTAATTTGTTTGTAAAAATGTTGTTTCTGTTTTTATATTTTGCTTTCTTTTTATTTCCAAAGTTGTTTTTTTATTATTATTTTTTTATTGTCTTATTTCTATTCAGTTTTTTTTTTGAAGTTATGTTCAGAAATGTTCTTTGAATTGTTAAAGTTTTTTTTTTTTCATTTCCAAAGTTTAACGATTTTGATTCATTCAAGTTGAGACTGTGTAGAGTAACAAAAATGAATATTTGTTATTTATAAACGATGTGATAAAATATTTTTTTAATATTCATAAGTGTCCTGGAGTATGGGAAAAATTAATTGAAAGCAAATATTAAAAATTTTGAAGTTATGGATTTTTGTAGACAGTACGATTTCATCCTCAGAATAAGATTAAATATCAAAAATATCAATTCCTGATTATTCTGTTTTTATTGTCAGAATTAATGAACGAAAATGAATATTTATGAAAATCGATGAACTACATTTTTGTTTTTATATATTTTAAACTTATATAGAAAATTATTATTTACCACGATTTCATTTGAGAGCTTATACTAATTAAGGAAACAATTAAATTTACTCTTACTTAAAAGACTGAAAAATATTACACACAGAACAAATTTGATTCCAGGTTATCAGTTTGAATTTTGAAACAAATATACTACAATCGACTAGATATATAGAAATATTTTGACCAGACACAAATTTCTTCCACAATGATATTTTAAAATACTTAAATGAATTACGCAATGAATTGAAGTTTTAGAATCACCAAAAAGATGAATAATATTATGAATTTCTAAAAAGTAGGAGTGGAACAAGGAGCATCCCTGATTCTACCTAATTCAAATTATACACAGCGAATAATTCCAATATTTATGATTTCAATTATTATGAATACAATGAATCATCAATTAAACTGCAAGACAAATCGTTAATGCACTTCGGTTTATAAGGGAAATCGACCTACATAGATTACAAAGGTAGCCAACAGTATGCTAAATGAACAAAATATTCAGATGGCTGAAAATAAACAAAACATTTGAGCTGGTCTAAGTAAAAACAAACAAAATAAATAAAAATAAAAGGGAATACTCCAACGGACTAACTCTTGTTTCAATTTAAAAATATTGTATAGCAAAGTTACTGGTTGGCTAAAATAACTAGGTGCAATAAAAAACATACATAGTAGGTATTTTGGTTTTATATTTTTATTTTGGAGCTATTTTAAAGTTTTCATTAATATTTTCTTGGTTTAGTCTACCGATTATAAATTATTTTTTATAATATAATAACTGGCATGACCAATGGACAAAAACCTTAATTGTAATTAAACACTATACAATGACAACCGCTTTTATTTTGTTCAAAAAGATTTACGTTTAGGCAGAGAGTCAAACCGAAATTTTTTACGTTCCAGTTTACGGATACGTTCCTTATTTTTTTTTTTTTTGTTCGGTTCAACTCCGGTTTTAAATATTCTTAAATCGTCCTGGTTACGTTTCGGTTTAAAAACCGGTTTTTTTGTTATATTTATAAAAAAATATAACAAAAAATGTCATTTTATTAAAAAAAAAAACATTAATAAAAAACAGAGTGTACATTTAATATTATTAAAAAATCAGTTTTATTGTGAAACTCAAAGTAAAATAAAAATATAACAAAATAAAAATAATACTATCAGTGTATTATCAGTATCAGTTCATTTATAACAAAAAAAAAAAAAAATAAAGTGAAAAGAAAAAACAATATAAAATAAAATACTGTATTTTATAATATTAAAAATTATTATTTAATTTGCACATCAAAATGTTTTCCAAATTTTTTTCATTTAAATTTGTTCTTCTTTCACTTAGAATCATTTTTAATGATGAAAAGTTTCGTTCCACACTAACTTGCGTTGCTGGCACAGCCAGTATATTATTTTGCAAGTTCTGCTAATTCGGGAGTAGAAGTACTTCTTATTTTCCAATAATGTAAAACATCTGTGCTGGGTGGTTCCCGAGAAGGTATAAAAGTATTTATTTGCAAATTAAGTTCATTTTATGTTCACTTTCGTGATTGATATAATTTAAGTTGTTATTTATTTCCATTTCTTTTTCTGCAAGAAACTTGTACACTAGCGGAACGAAAAAGAACGAAATTAACCGATAAAAAATACTTCTCCGGTTACGTTTATGGTTCCCTTGTATTTTATTATTTCGATTCCGTTACGGTTTTCGGTTCATAAAATATAGTGGTTTTTATCGGTTTTCGGTTCCATTCCGGTTTGATTCTCTGCTTTTAGGTAAGAATAATTCATAATTACATACCATAGTGTAACTGTATTTAAGTCTGCTTCTGCAAGTCAGTTTACAGTTTAATTACATTAAATTTCAAGCATTCGATTAACGGTAGATTTTAAAAAAATATAATATTAAACGAGCGTCTTATTATTTTGGTTTGTTGGAGTCCGATCTAATTAATGAAAATTTTTTTCATTTCTATATTTGAAATTTTCGTTTAATTTTTTTTTTTCAATTATTATCCAACGTTTTGGAATAGTTTTGTCAGATCTTTAGAAATTTGTTCCTGTGATGGCAAGACCCCAATCAGTCTTTAGCATTTTTTTAAGCCGCAGCGTGGACAGCAAAAGATTTAGTTTATTATAACCGAACAGTTACTGGTCCATACTATTAATCTCGACACCGTTAAAACCGACATCGGTGAAATCCAAATGCGTTCCTATTAATCTTTTTTCTCTATTTTTCGTTTAGATTTTTTTTAAATTTTTTTTAATTATATAATGAATTGACTATTTAATTAATTTAATAATTAATTATTTTTGTTTAATTATATTTTTATTTTCCTTTTTGCTATTTTAACGAAATGGCATTTGTTTTTATTTAAAATTTTTTTAATATTAAATTTTTATATACTTCAATATTTGTTAAAAAATCTATTAAGATTCAGGGACCGGAAATAAACTTTTATTCAATTCAATTATTAGAACTAAAATGGTTTTATTATTAGAAATATTTTCATCAACGCTTGACGCACTGGAATGTGGTTTGGTATAACTCTAATGTTATACTCTAATGTCTGTAACATTTGTTACAAGTATTCTGTTTATGGAATGTGGTCTCATTTCGTCAAATTACTCCTTTCTGATTTTCCCTACACAATCGAGTATCTAGGGTACCTAAGATGTTCTTCTATTGAGCAATACGCGTAGTAATTACCATTTGTAGGGTTAAATTTTTAGCAGTTTTAGATCCAGCAATTAATTTCATTTATTATTTTATTCATTTTTAAATTTTTTCCAGAGCAGGTACTGCTAATATAAACACGTTTTTTGATTACTATAGCTTTAATAAAATATATAAAATTGTAAATTTAAGAAAATTGAAAACAAAAAATATAAGTTTGCAATTTGTAAGGAAAAATATTTAATCACAACAAATTATGAATTCTTTTATTGTAAAACCATAATATTTAAGTGATTACGATTTTGCTAAAATACAAACACAAAATAATTACTCGAAATCGATTTGGACTCGGACTGAATACAGTTTTACATTAAATGTGTGTTGGTCTGCAACCTACTGTATCTAGGCATTTAATTTTTTTTAAACACAAAGACAGAATAGTTACTCGAAATCGATTTGTATCCGGACTGAATACAGGAGTGGAATTTTGTAAAGTGATAAGTGATGTTGACTATGACAAAAAGTAAAAACGGTTAGAAATATAGTAGAATTTTCGGAATTTATAAATATTTGATAAGGTGATCATTTTTAAGACTAACAACGTTAAGTAACATCTAAAAATATATAATAAAATCCAAGCAGAGCGTGATATATAAAAAAAAACAAAATAAAAAAAAGAAACAAAACCACAAATAAATTTATGAAATTGTATAGTTGTGTAAGAAAAGAAAAATGGCGGAGACAACGTATATGTTTTCACTTTCAATTTAACAAAAATTCTCACTATCACTTTAGCAAAAACCTTACAAAATGCCAAAAAAGAATTAATGATTATTTTTTGTTGTCACTTGTCCTGTTCGACATCAAATGTGAATTGGGCTTTAGCCTAATGTATCCACACTATAAATCCAACCCTGTTATGTCATTTTTCTAAAGTACATAAACAAAATAATTACTTGTAATCGGTTTGAACCCGGGCTGAATACAGTTTGGCATTAAATGTGCATTGGGCTTTAAATTGACGTATTTAGGCTATATGAATCCAATCCTGTCAATTTTATTTTCCTAAAGTACAAACACAAAATAATTACATTCTCGAAATCTATTTGAACTCTAAACGATATTAAATATTTCGTTGCTTTATAAACAAATAAAAATTTAATATATAAGTTTTTATTAACCCGTTTTGTACATATTACCAAAAAAAAAAAAAAAATTGATTTTTTTCTAACTGGTTTTCAAATTAAATAAAAAATGAAATGATTTGTTGACTTCATATATATAAAGTTAATACCAACATTCAAATCTAATAGGTTGAAACTTAAAGTTGAAATAAAAATTGATTATTACTTGAGGGAATTTTCCTTCTCAATTGACAAACATTTTCATTCAAGTGAAATTAACTATGAATTTATCTACTGTGATTTTATAACAGAAATGAATTGCTTACTAACCTATAGCAATATTGATATGTACCTCCTGGTAAGTATATGTGAATTGATTATATAAAAAAAGCCTATGGTACAAATTTTTGATTTTTATATCGGGCATAAAAAATCACTGCAAATTTTTTTTAAATTTTTTTTTAAATAAAATTTGAAACGTGCCTACATACTTTTATATTTTGATTTAAAATACAATATACAGCTTACCTATACTGAAGCAAAAAAAAAAAAACAAAAGTAAAGGAAAAAGATTATTTTGAAAACATTAGAAATATTTTTCTTTTCCTGAAGCAATTTTGTTACGTTTTAGAAAGAGGAAACAAAATGAGGAAAAATTTCAATGAAAATTTTTGTTTTCTTTTTAGGGTGTTAAAAAATTTCGACCTAGATTTTAATAAAGTACCTATTGTATGTGAAATATAACTTTCAATATAATTTTTCAAATACATTGATTTTAATCTAATTTTTTTTTTTGTTAAAGTCAACGCAATTCTTTTCAGTTGAAAATGGAAAGGAAAAATATTTAACTGAATTTTGCAGAGTAAAAATCCTGATTTTCATTCTTGGTTTTGCAGAAATTTGCTCTATATTTAAATTATTATTGTTATTGTTATTACTGCTGTAGGCTATTAAAATAACTACTGAGATATTAGACGGTTATATATATATCCGTGAGTTCCATTCAATTAAACTTAAATTAACATTAATAAGCTTAAATTTAATTCGACGAATAGAAATTCATATTACATCGCACATGTAGATTAATGAAGTCACGTGAAAATATTGACAAATATTTTAAAATGAGTTAAAATACTAGATTCTGAACACTAAACAAATATAGAGAAATGAATTTCATTTTAGATCTGAAACTGACAATCTATAATAAAGTCAAATCAAATCTTGAAGCGTTTATGATAGTGTGTAGAATTAGTCTAAGTATGTTGAAAACATTTAAACATTTTAAAATAAGGTGTTTTTAGGGAGCCTGCCATATGCCTGTATTTCACTTGTCCGTATTTCATTTGAATGGATTTTCTTTGCCTCAATATGCTGGATACTGTGGATTTGATAAATATTATAATATGAATTAATATATACCGGATGTTCCAAAGCACCAGCATATCAGCTTTTTAAGATGGAATTTTAAAATATCACCAATCGATAGAGCACCCTCGATTTAGTCAATAAATTTTATTTTAAATTTTGAATAATAACGGCTGCTTACCATCTAAAAAAGCTGATACGCATGCTCTGGAACACCCGTTATATGAATTAGGAGATTCTTTGTTAGCTTTGTTAAAGCACAATATTCCACTTCATTTTAAATTACTGTAAAATTAGATTGTGGAGTAATGGAAAAAAAAAAAAATCAATTAAACATCTATGATCTGAGTGGAATCGGAAACGAGGGCTTCTAAGTTATACCAATGAGACAACATAAACGTTTAAGGATATGGGTCATCAACTCACAGAAAACTGGGTCATTAGGTCTCCATAACAGGCTGAATTAATGGAGTAATCGAATTTAAGCCATTGATTTCAACTGTCTAAGAAATTGATATTTATGTGAAGGTGGTAAATTTGGTTTTAGTTGTCTGAATAGTAGTTTTCCACATTTGATTAGTTGATATGCCATAAAATTAATATGTGAATATTGGAAAGTCATTACATTACATGTGTAAATTGCAGTACCGTACTTAATGCCCAAGGGGTAATTCTACCTAAGTTAATTAAAGCTTTTCATTTGTACTGATCACATTTTTGTACTGTTTTTTTTTTTGTTATTTAATATTTATTGTAATGGTATTAAGGTTAATAATGCGTTTTAATATATTTACGATATATACTTGAATTACATATCGAGTTCCTGGACCGGAACAGTCGTTCTCGGTAATAAATTTTTGAGCTAGATATGTCAGCGAGTGTATATTAGCAATCAGCAAAGCAAATTTTTTACAGTCTAATTTAGGTTCAAGTTAAATTCACTTAACAGAATGTACGTATGTTTCTTATAACTGCAAAGTCTTATTTTTATTGAAGAATTTTGTAGGGAAAAAACAATCGGGAATAAGGAAATCGATATTATGTACTTAATGAAAAAAAATGATATGCAGATTAAGATTTTTCATCATCATTATCAACATGTTTCATCTGTTAAAATATAATGCCAACGAACAAACATCACATTAAAGTCAACTGTCCCTATAACATTGACATTTTTGTAGTTTCTCTTTAGAAGTGTCACTTAAATCTTTAAAGTATTTTGTTAAAATTAAGAATGGTCAGTAGGGAGAAAATTCACTTTTAATATCTAGTTGTGGGTATATCTGTAAAATTTAAACATAAAAAAACCGAATACATTTTCCCTTCTTTTTTCAAGTTAACATCAATACATGCATGTTTATAAATTGCAACACAAAAAAGGATATCAAAAAAAGTAAAATAAAACTTTTGAACATTTTCACTCCACATTTTCTTTTGTTTTTTTATTTTTTTTTTTTTTGGTTTTAATGTTGTTTCTATGCAAGAAATGCATAAAATGAATCGACTCGACACCCTATATTTGTAATCAACTTAAGTGTTTTCTATGATCCCTTTTTATAGTGTATACATATATGCTTTTATTTGTATGTATAGGAATGTAAAGATTGTGTATGAATTATTGGAAGGGGAGAAAAAGTTATTTACAAAGAAAATTATGTAAAGTACCTAGCTGATAAATATACTTTAAGTACATAGCATTACGGTTTAATTATGCATAAAAAACAGTGAAAATATATGTATATATATATATATATATATATATATATATGTAAAATACAAAACTTAGAGCATTTTTTTTGTGTGTGGAATTGAATTTCCATTAGACTTGGACAATGAACTCTAAGGTGATATCTGATTCATTGACTGAAATTCAAAGGGGAGATATATATATGTGTATAATGTATATATATATAATGAATATATAGGTTATTATTGAAGTCATTGCGCTGAATTTTTTTTTTTTTTATCTTCAATCTATGAAACTCTTTTGATGCTAAAGTAAATTTTCTAAAGATTTGTAAGGTGAGATAATATCAAGGTGACATCAAATATCAAGTTTCGAGGTTTGATAATTAATGAAAATTTATTAATAGTCAATGTTGTTAAGTAAGTTTAGCTTTACATATAAAAATTTGGGCAAGAGTATCAGACAATGTGTTATATATAATTCTAACGGCTAACATTACAAGAATATTCCGATAGGAATATATAAACTACTTTTTTAGCAGTAAAATTTGTATAATTATTGAAAATAGTCGAATATTTTTTTATTTTAAATTTACTAAATAATGTCTTATCATACGCGTATTTCGTCTACTACTTGCAGACTTCTTCAGTGTATTCGATTGAAGAAAGAAATCTAAAATCGTCTTATTTATTTTATTGAACAGGTAGCAATTTGACCTTTTTCGTACCTGGTTGGTTGTTTATTTTCAACTGAAATAGTTCTTAAATTTAAATAAATAATAAAACTCTAGGTAAGTTTCACAATTTTATTAAATATCTTAACCGATTTCGGTTATTACACCATCATCAGAAAACTGAAATCGATTAAGATATTTAATATAAATAAATAATATGAATAAAATTCGTTACAAAAGAGATATAGGGACTGAACCCAGATAGAAAGTAAACATATACTTTTAGCGAATCAAAAATCACTGTATCTCATTTTTTGCTTAAGTCGACTTAAGATGTTATGCCTTTTGGATAGAGATATACACATACTCTAAATTATTTGTTGTCATTTATTATATCCCAATGACAAAGGGTACACTAGACCAGGTCGAAAAACCAATAAAGCATTTTTTTGCTTTATCGGGAATCGAACATGGGACCTTTCGGTTGAAAGGCAGATGCTCTACTACTTACTGCGCCACCCAGCGTGTCCCTTCGATTCCCTCTCGATTTGTCGAGAATATTATAATCTGATCTAGGTTTTATTTTATTTTCGTTATATGCCCGGTCCCTCTTAGTCTTTGGCTTTTGATGAATTTTATTATATTATAGCAAAATCAAAAAAAATCAAAGATTCATCAAAAAAATCAGTTACACAAATACAGATTATTTTTTAATGATTGTTTAGTTAGGGAAAAGTTAATATGGGGTTTATATGCATTACAAAGAGACATCATCCTAGTAATTGGTTCATATTTACCATAATTAGTCCGATGGTACTGCAAATTAAACATATTAGCAGTTCTTAGTCTAGAATGATTAAGTTTAGCAAACAATTGGGGAGACGAAATGTTGCCTTTACTTAACTCAATTAGAAATACAATGTCAGCAACTTCACGCCGTTTTTCAAGGGTATTAAGATGAATTGAATTTAGTCGATGTTTATAAGGAGGTAATCTTAAAGGATCTTCCCAAGGAAGAAAACGTAAAGCATATCTAAGGAATTTTCTTTGAACCGATTCAATTCTATCTATGTGAACACCATAAAATGGACACCAAACCTGACTAGCATATTCTAAATTAGGTCTAAACAAGCAGGTATAGAGGGATTTTAATACATATGGATATTATATAGTCATTCCTTTATACAAAATTGGTTCAGGTAAGGAGAAAAGTATAAGGGGAATAAGACTATCGTAGATCGAAAATTACTAGGTAAGTTGGAGATGAACCCGAACATTGCTTACAGTAATTGAATTTTCGAAACCAGTGTTATGTGAACTGAATTTTAATGTGTCTTAAGCTGCATAGTGCCTCGCAAATCTGAAAAAAACCCTAAAGCACTTAATTTTTAAAAGAAAAGATCACTCAAAGAAAACTAGAATTTCAGTTGATTCACTCACATCCAATTCACAACAAAAGAAATAATTCATTAATGTTCTATGACTGACTGAAAGAGGTTAAAAATTTCGGAGAAAATTTAATTTCTGAATAGCATCGTTTTAATTGAAATTAAATCGAGTAAACCATAGTTAACTTTGCGATAATAAAGTAGCGTTAACCAACAAAAAAATAACTAATATTGAAAAGTAAAAGTGGAAAAAACAGAGTTATTTCATCGGTCGTTATTTAAACTGGAAAATTTTAGCATAATAAAATAATAAATAAACATTTAAAAAAAAAAAACTTTAAAAAAATTCAACCAATCATTAATAACGGTTCAAATACGTCATACCAATAAAAAAATAACATTTTCAACTTTTTTTTTTTCATCCCATTACGTATTTTTAGTCTATAACGGAAACATACTATTCATTATTCATTCTGAATTTCAATTCTATTGTCTAAAAATGAAAATTTTATAGAAAAAAATTTGAAAACTGAAACAAAAATTGAAAATTTAAAAAAAGTGTGAAGAAAAATTGAACAAAATGAATTTTCAGTTGATTGCAGACTTATCAGCCTGAAAAATTTTCTAAAAATAAAATAAGAAAACAAAAAACTTTTCGATATTTAGTAAGTATAGATGAAAAAGTTACAAATTGATAAAAAGTGAAATGATGAGCTAAAGACTATTTTACTTGAAGAAAATTTAACGAAAAAATATGATTTCAAGTTTTAAAATGATTCCATTTTGTTTATTTAAAGATTTTCAGTGGTGTGAAATTTATAAAAAAAACGAACCATTTTTAATTCAATAGAAAATTTAGAAAAATTTGGCGTTGTTTCTAGTATTGTATGACTGAAACAGTATTAGAAATAGTCTTAAACTAACGTACAATATTAGTCCTCTATTGGTCGCCGGAATACATGGAGGCTCTAGCTTACATTTACGAAAAAAGAAAACCATATTTAATAAATAAATAATTTTATTATTACGACTTTGTCGAATCTCAAACTGGAACAGAAATATGTTAAAAGGATCTCTATAGATCTTCGTGTTGCATGGAGTCTTTTACCTCTAATTAAGAAAAACTAAAAAAATGTTTGTTATTTTGAAAATCGTTATAACCATTGGTAACATTGTTATCCAAATTTTACATGGTTGGCAGACAAAAGCAGACAAAATTTATCCCTGGTAAGAACATTAAATTTATTATTATCTTCAAACGCTATAATATTTGAACTCATTTGAACAAACTAAATTCGCAAATTTATGTTCATAACCAGGATTATATTTGAACATTTCTCTTGCTCTTATTGACCGTTTCATTAATTTATCTATTTATGTATTTTTCTTGATTGTAATGCATTTGAAAGTATAGAAATTTAACAACCAGCTCGCCGATTTTTTTTATTACCAACAAACGGCCGAGCCGGCTCCAGCACACCCCTGCTTGGCACTACAAAAACACTTGGTACACAATCACATACCAATTAATTTAAATGTGGGGCTCTTCTCTGAAGTAAGCGCCGTTGTACCCATGTAGGACCAAATGACAATCATCCATATTTTTGAAGACCCCGTCAGTGATGAAAAACTGACATCTAAGTAAATTTATTTTTCTGAGATTACATTATGTTGGTAGCCAAGCCTTCCTGAAATAAAAATTTATTTAGACATGGGCGCGGGTAAATTTGTCATCACTGAGTCGATAAGTATTCAAGAATATGGGTGTATTTCTCAAAGATACCTATTAATACCAGCTGTTCAAAAATGTATAAAAGGTCTTTTTATATGACGTGTCCCTAACTGTATACATCACAATATTTGCAATACCCTGAAATTAGACTGTAATTCAAAATAAATACGACAATTGTTTGCGCAGAATGGTGTTCTATAGTAATTGGAATGGGAAAATATTTACGTTAGAGTTGAATGTTGGGTTGTAAAAATGTAAATAACTATCAGTATTAGATATACTGGGTTCACCAAAATTATTTTTTTGGTTTATGAGCGAATGGTACTTGCATTTTTAAAATATTGTGAAATCATTTTCTGTTGTTGTTGTTGTTATTGTTGCTTCCATTACTTTTAATATCAGATGAGAAAAATAAACAAAATAAATAGAGAATAATATAGTCAATCTATACAACAATAAAGTTCTTAAAAGGATTCAATGTTAAGTCTAGACAAATATTATTTGTTATAAAATGAAAGAAAAAGAGATAGAAAAAAAACGTAAAGTATACGAGGAGGGAATAATATACTTGTACAGAAAATTTCTTATTTTGTTATTTTTTTTTTGTTCCGCTCCTGCTAATTTACAATCACTTTTAGTGCTCCATAAACTTCTAATGCCTCATCATCAAAAAAATGAGCATACAAAAATAAAAACCAACATTTTATTTTTTGTTCATTTTCTACCAATTTTTTTTCATTATATAATGGGCAACAGCAAATGTGAAAGCTCTTTGATTGGAAATAACAATGATTTAAATGGGATTGTCTTATATATATTGTGTCGAAAATTGAGTTTTGGCTCAATTTAACGAGCTGAGTTATTGCATAAAAAACAGAAAAAAAAATAAATAAAACTATTATACAAACGATGTATAACTAAATAATGTATAAAAAAAATTGTTTTGGCGCAAAATTGAGAACAATAGTATGAAGATGTATAATGTTACATAAGTATGGGCAAATGAATGAATGAAAATGAATTGAAATTGAAAAAAATTTCCTTGTTTCAATTTTTGTTTTTATGTCAATGAAAATTAGTGTTTTTGTTATTGTTTTTATTTTTTTAAACAAATATTAAATAGGACGATTTTTGTTTTTGGGTCTATTGATCAAAAATCATACATATATAGTATTGGAACAATACATATAAATAAATTATGTACAATGTACAACCAAATATAGCTGAAATACCAATAACAATTGATTTGACACAGGATCTAAATTGAGGTTGTAGGTAGTAGTAGAAAGAGAGTAAAGAAAAATCATTTTCCGGTTTAAATGTTTATTTTAACTTTTACTTTTTATTATTTTTTTTTGTTTTTATTTAGAAAAAAGTTGAAGAGGTCTATTGGATTTAATGTTGAACACAAAAAAAGGAGATGACTAAAATAGAAATTTAATTTCATTAGAATTTTATAAGGATTGCTTTTTTTAAAAAAAGGAATTCAATTTTCGAAATAATTATCGGTGTTATTATTATTGTTTAAATTTTGGTAAAGGAATAGATTGCCTTTTGCTAGGCTAATAACAATGATTATAGAGGTATCAGGATATAAGGAATTAAATTTCAATTTTAAGCGTTTTTTTTTAGTTAAAGTAGTAAATATAAAGTAAGCCTTTACGTACCACCTATATAGCAAAGATATATAAGTAAAAGTATCATCATCATCATCATTGTGCTACAACCCCATCCGTGAGGCTTTTGCGGATATAGGTAGATGATATTTTTACTGTAATAAGGGAGAGGGACTTAGAATCAACACTAACTACTCTTAACGGACTTCACAGGAATATAGATGTTTGTGAAGGTAGAAAAAGAAGGTAATCTACAGTTCTTAGATTTACTGTTAACCAAAACAAGAACCTCCGTAGAACTAGAGATCTACAGGAAGCCTTCGGATACTTACAGGGTTATCTCCAGTACCTCCGAGTACCTACAGTACTCCTATCAACATGCGATGGCCTCAACGATATGATCCATCGAATGTTAACGCTTCCCATCTCCCAAAACGGTTTAGTAAAAGAGACTAAAAACATATTTGAAATTGCGTGAATAAACGGATATCCAGAAAAAAACCATCACTGTAAGTAAATGGAAAAGAAGTTTACAATGGAATACATAACCTACCAACTGATCAACAACCCAAAAGAAGAGTATGATTGAGTTTTAGCGAAATTTTTCTACCACTCAGATCGAAATTAAAAACATACGGGTTAGATATCGTATATAGCGGCAGAACCAATCAACTCAAGACCATTCTAGGTTCAACTAAAGACCTAATCGAGCAAATGGAAAAAGCAGGTGTATATAAAATCACTTGCAGTCATTGCAACAAAGTTTATATTGGGCAAAGTAGGAGAAACATGCAAACACGACTCAATGAACACCTGAAAGAAGCACAACTAGCAAAGCAGAAGGATTCACCAGAATCCAGATCCAAAGTAGCAGAACACATCATTTAAGAGAATTACAGTATTTCGAAAGAAGACCTAGTAATGGCAAATTACATTAGAGATTCTGGGAAACTAGATTCAGTTGAAAGCATCGAAATTTATAAAACTAAAAATGACTTACTCCTAAATAAAGACCAAGGCAACGGATATTCTGCTTTATTTACATTTTTAGTTAAATAAAATAGAACAAATAAAACCACCTGTCACTCTAACATTGTAAATTATATTTCAAATACCAACAATGAAATAAGTAATAATATTATGAATAATAAAAATAAAAATATTATTACTTAATCCTCTATCTGAAAACGTTAAATTGACTCCTAAATATAAGCAGTTCCTTCCAAATCCTTGATAATGACAAAGCGATAAATGCCATAGATTAACTTCGAAAATAATTAACAGTAGCAGAACAAACTCACATATATAGTTAAATTAAAAGAGGATGGTAGTAACGGTAATCCATCTTTGAAAGCTCTGCTAGGTTGTAAAAATTATATTCTTGCAACAACCTGAGCCTACTTTTCGCCATGGTAAGGTCGTAGCAGATAATATGTTTGATAATTTCCTGAGTCTCAAAATCCTGTCAGATGTGACAATTATCAGTGCTGGCAAATGTCTATTGCATTACTTACTATTGAATCTGACACTGGCCAGTAAATATACCAGTTATTTTTCTTATTTTTCATTTATTAAACCAAAGCAATTTTCTGTAGTTTTCTTTTTATCAACTTCTGCCCATAATTTACTGAAAGTTTTGCATGAACTAATTTTTAAAGATAATTTATTTAACTCAAAGATGAATTTCCTTCATCTTTAAATGTCTTAAGTTCTGCGAAGGCAGTTAGGGTGCTTATTTTGGTATATTATTTTTTTTATTATACCAATTATTTTGGTATATTATTTTTTTTATTATACCAATTATTTTGGTATAATAAAAAAATCGTATATACGTCATAGTTCACCTGTCTTCCGGATATTTAATTTATATATTTTACTGAGCTCCTTAAGTAGTATTCTGCATTTTGTTACTGAGAGAGGCTTAATATAAAATATTTTAGTGACCTTTTGCCACTTCACTGTACTTACAGTTGATAATGTCCGTACCTAAAATTTGGTTAAATGATAACACCAATTACGCAGCCTCGAGCTATTAACAATACTTCAGATTGGGATATATTTTTATACTCTGTCGGCCTAATTAACCTGTCTTTAACCTGTCACTAAAAATTCTAGAGTTAACTCCGGTCTCCATTTTGGATGTATAAAATATTCATGCAGGCTCGAAATGCTAATGTACAATAACTAAATTTAGTGATGAAAAACAAATACATATATCAGTGTATTTATAATCAGTGTACCGTATATGCGGTAGATATATTTAAAAACATAATAAATGTACGTAAGCAAAACAGAATAATGTGTCCGAGCCAAGTTAAAAAGTAACAGAGAGACAATATTTAATTAATATCCTGTATAAAGTATAATAACGTTGTCCGTCGATTTCACAAAAATATATAACAAAATGAAAATATGAAATTAAAAACATAATTATCAAAATCAACTCATTAAACTATAAGTAAAAAAAATACGATTTACGCAATTGCAACGATGCTTTTGATAAAAGCTTTGACAAAGCTTTATATGAATTGATCTTAATCAAAATCTAAAATATAGATAATGGAATGATGTACTAGGACTTCAATCGTTTCCCTACAATTTAAAAGTTGTTGACTTACAACAATTGTCTGATTGTAATGCTGACCGGTAATGTATATTGATTGCGTTCTGTGACTACTAAGCTTTTTTTTTTTTTTTTTTTCTCTCTTAACAGTATTTATTAAATCTTTCTAAAAGATAATTACAATAATTTCTAACAAATGCGACCTCTATGGTTTATTGAAATCTTAAAAATCTAAAAATGTTGGAGGATCTATTCCATTGCCTATCTCCCTTCATATTTGCTCGTTCATTCCAAAGTTGTACCTTATATTACTGCTAGTGACTTTTTTTTAACCTGCTGGTTATTGGAATGTTTTGTAGATCTCTCGCCAAAGGGTAAGGGTGCTGGATTATTCTGGTTGCATATCTGTTTTTGCATTTTTCAAGTTCTTCATTAACAAAGGATATATTCAAATCATTATGTAGATTGATATTTCTAATGTACCAAAGGACCTGAGTTGTGGTACGTAAAATTTTTGATTGCGTCCTTGGAGTTGTTTCGATGTTACTATTAGAAGCAGTTCTCGATAACTAACACCCATAGGACCAGATTGGTTTCAGAATGGCTTTGTATAGCAAACTTTATATTCCAGATCTAATGTGGAATTTTTCCCAATGAGCCAATAAATGCTGTTCGTATTGAGTTTTAGCTGCTCTTTTGTTGCGGTGATGTGCTTCTTCCAAGTCAGCCTTTTGTTTAGATGAACTCTCAGGTATTTAACCTCGTTGGCTTGCGGAATAGTTATCCCGTTTCTGCTTTAACTGAAGAACATAATCCTTTCTTTAGCAAGAAAGTTATATGAACACTTTTACTCTCATTGACCTTCATTTTCCATTTGTAAAGCAATTCCTGTATATGCTGCAAATGATCTTGTAAATTTTTAGATGCTGTATGTGGATTTGGGTGACAACTTAAGATTACAGTATCGTCTGCGAAGATGGATGTTAATGTGTTCCTGTTTTCCGGTAGATCAGACGTATACACTAGGTATTAAAGTGGACCCAGTACACTACCTTGTAGGACGCCAGCACAAGCTACTAAGCTGTAATTCGAATTTTGCCCAAACAATCTTTGCATATTGAATTTTTTCTTCTTTCGTTAGTGAGACTACTATTTGATTACTAAGTATACAACGATTGAATTAGGAAGACTAAGTATAATGTCAGACGCTGACATAGGTTATCACAGGTCATGGCCCCACTGACAAGTGCAAATTCTACTTAGAAGAAGAGGAGTTCTCATCTCATATTCTTTTTGTTTGGGACGCAATAATTCGCTAAAGATATAAATATTTCTAGGAATACATATCGCCTGATTCTGAAATTGACATCAAAGCAATATTGGCGTTCACCAAGGACAATTCGAAGATGACAAACAGGGAATTTCAATAGTTCTTGAGAGGTTTCGCTTACATAGAACGCCCCATTAAAAAAAAAAAAATAATAAAATTTTATAAAACTATTTAAAATAAATTTACAAAAGTATAGCTATTGCTATGCAATTGCTTGAAGTAAGGCAAAAATTCGTGAAAAAAATTACTTTGAATTCAAATGGGGTTTTGCACTAAAAAGACCGAAAATTAAACTTAAAATTTTTACATTAATTTAAATTTTTTTTCGCAGAGGTGATTTTTGAAACTAAATATTTATACATTTTGAGAAATTAAAAATGAACTTATTTTCTTTTTAATGTTAAATTAAAGCTACAAAAATACAACAATTTAAAACCTAAGTATACAAAACATAAAAAATTATTTTACAAAATGTTAAATTTGTTTTGATACAAAATGAGAAATAAACCGATCCTTTTGTCGTCACTTGTTATACATTTTTAATTTAAACCTTTTTTGGGTCCATCCCCTAAAAAAAAAATTATTATCATGGGTGCACTTACAACAGTTTATCTGATTCAATTTGTTGTTAGAAGAAAATTATTTAGTTGAAGGTCAGAAAACGAGTTAAAAAACTCCAAGAAACAGTCTCAAAGAAAATAAAATTTTTTGAAGTAGTCAATCAATGTGGTTGTAATTTATTCTTCTTAACAAACAATTCTCTACTTTAGAAAACCCATTATTCTTACAAAGAAACCAGTAAAGATTGTCCCCAAGTGTGTTGTATTCCTATATGAACATATTGCATATATAAAAATAATAAATTAAAATGGTTGTTACAAAATTTCATTTCTTTCTTTTCCTATTAAAATATCAAAAATTTATCCATACAATTTACGCCATTTTGTTTTTTTTTTTTTAACTTTTATTTTATTCTTTTTACTAAATTGTTCTTTTGTTTTGGTTTTTTTTTTTAATAATTTTCTTTTATTTGTTTTAAAAAAGTAAAAACATTTAGGAAAACAATAAAATAAAAATACTTTCGCCCTCAGAGTTTATTGTCTGCTAACTTTAATATCCATCCTGTATAGTTTTTACTCATGTCACTAATAACCATTAGCAAATTATGGTTAACAATAATAATAATAAATTGACATAATATTTTTTTAAGTAAAATTCATGTTTGTGTTTATCTCATTTATGATGCGAGTATAGTTAGAATTTATAAATTTTATAGCAAAAACACAATTGTTGTAATTATTGTTACATAATATTGTTATTGGACACTCTTTACAAAACAGAATTGCAAAATATAAATTTTTGTTATATATGTATATATGTATAAATGAAGTCCTGAAGATTTATATTAATTAATTCCTTTGTTTATTTATACTGTAGACAAATTCCATAATGTGGTAAGAATTTCATATTATATTGAAGTCGACTCGACTTAACTGGACATATATAATTTCTTAATTCAAAATTCATTTTTACATGTTTAAAGAATTTTATTCAGTTATTTTAGTTTGATCAAGTGTTTTGTACAATTTTATTTCAATTTTACGTTAGTAGAAATATTAAAAAATCAGCATTAGTTAATTTGAATAAGGTTAGGCGCAAACATGCAATTTTAAGTGTTGCAAGGGTTTGATTGCACATTTGTGTTCCATTACCCCTTTGACGAACACTTAAAATTGTGAAGGGTCACTCAGAAACGCACTTTTTATAACTAAGCTAAAAATGAATTTTGACCTCTAATATTAATGTCACGTTTGTTAATGGTTCTAAATAGCTTGGCCTTTTTGAAGGGGTTGAGGGGAGACGGTATATGCCGTCATTGCGTTCCTGAACAAAGTATTACTCTTAGTAAGCAAATGACGGTATTAACTTAATTGATCATGAACATCACTTTCGAGCTCTGAATCGCTTTGATCTTCATCTGAATCTTCTCTTTTAATGCCAGGATTTACATATGGGGGATCATTTCCAAATTCTCAATCATCATTAGAAAAATCAGATTCAGAATAATATAATTAGGGGTTATCTCTTCACCACTTTCTTCTTCAAATAATTCTAATATTTTCCGTGGCTCTCTTTTGTAAGGTAAATTAATATATTTTGCAGTAATTATACACTATACCATGAAATAGCTAAAACAAAGAAAACATTTTTAAATTTGAACACCCGTCGTCAACTTATGCACTACTAATCTAATTTTCATGTAAATAAAACGACATTTACCGTCATAAAAATTTTTGTTGGACGATTTCACACATTCTTAAAATTATATTCTACTCATTATAAATACTACTAAAATATCCAGAGATCACAGTGAGTGGGGATTCTGAGGGGGATGTTGTATCGGCGTAGGACCTAATGACCATATCCCAAGGATAGCTGGAGTTCCTAAGTTTCCAAAAATATATATATTTAGTGGCGCATCTTATTCTACTGCAGAAGATTTTTATTTCGTAAAAGGCAAATTCCTAGTTTTATATAGAAAAACATTTTTTTTTAATAATAGGTTATACCTTCTAAACTATTCGACGTAGGCATAAAGTATGTATGTATGAGTTATAGAACAAAAAGAGACCCTTGCAACAGTATATAATTATTTTGGATGTTTTATGGTAAAATGTTGAGGTATTTGGTTTTTCAGAAAGAAAATAAAAATTGTATTTTTTTTTCCAAAATTTTCTACTTTGAACTACAATATCTCCATAACGGCAGCACCAATCATCATCAAATAAATTTTAAAATAAGCTCCACACCGTTTGTCTTTCTGAATGTGTATATGTCTAATAGATTAACCGATACAAAGGTTTTTATACAAAAACATCTACAAGGATATTTTTAAATGTCCTTTTCGTCCTTAAAAGATTAGATGCGCCACTAAAGATACATATTTTTGGAAAGCTAGCAATTCCAGCTATCTTTGGGATTATTAGTTCCTACGCCAATACAACATCTCCCTTAGAAGAGCCCAGAGAATTAATAAAATACACCAAGATGTACAACAACATATTGTCCAAGCATCCAAATATTATAACCACCAAGCTGATGAACGAATCTAGAACTGGGAAGTTCAAAAGAATTTTACCTAGATATATTTAAAAGTTTATTTCATTAGTTTGTATTTTAGTATACAGATTGTCAATAAAATTACGAAGTATGTAAAAGAAAAAAAAAGTACCAAGAGTTTCAGTTCATCACTAGACTTTTTAAATACTTTCAAAATGTTGTTTTAAAAAATTATCTTATAATAATTATGTATTTCGAATTATAATTACTAGTTTTCAAGTCTGTGGATTATTTTATTTTAATAATATGACAAATATAAAGTTGTAGATTTGTTGACTTAGAGTTTATCTTCTTAACGTATCTTTTGAAACAAACAAGTGAAGCTAGGAGTGTATTATATGATATAGAGCAGGAGGTTTATCCTGTCATACTTATCAAAACATACAAAACATATAAATTTTTCCCACTTACTTTTGCACCGACATTATAGTAGGGAAAGGAAAGTAAGGAAACTAGTTTTCTGAAACTCGTAATATTCCAATTTTTGTTAGTATTTAAATGTTTTATTTATTTGGCATTTTGACAAAAAGAACAGGTTTATTAAAATCCGAAACATTAAATTTATGACATATAATCCAAGTTACATATACCTAAACTCTCCTACCATGCTTTGTTGTAATTTGCTCACTAGAATGTACCGTTGAATGTTTAGAAAATACCGTTCCAGATGATTAGGAAGATTTAAAAATCGACCAACATAATTCCATGCTAGTCATTTGAGTTTATTCTTGACTAAAATTCATTTAAAAATAATATGCTTTGTTTTTGACATCCGTAGGGCCACATTAGTTGCATTGTATAGAAGTAAATAATTATAGTTAATTTCGATGGGAGATTTTTGCCAATTATAGTCAGTATTTGTTAGTTTTATTTTTTTTTCTTTATTGTGTTTATTCAATTATTACTTAAAACTAAGATTATAATGAAAAAATTAAAATTATAAAATATGTAATAATGAACAGTTTAATATTAAGACCTAGCTGAAACGCTGTCTGGTCGAATATATTTGTGTTATAAAATTACAATAATTTGTGCTATATTTATATTTGTTGTCTTTGTATATGTTTTTTTTGCAAGTAAACCTTCTATCGCGATGAACTCTAAAGTAATTTACTTCTTTTAATTATGAATGGTGACTCGGGTTTTTCTACAAATTTTGTTTAGATTAAAAGTGACATGAATTTACATGTTTTATGCTGTACTCTTGTAGAAACTTACCGTCTAATGTATATTACATAATATAATAAATAAATATTTTTATTTTTATTTATTTTGATTTTTCACTTGTTAAGCCAATTTTCTATATGGTCCTGAAGATTTTTGGAAGCAGTATGATCGTTTAAGAATGAATTCAAATTAACCGTTTAATCTGTAGATTTTATGTTAGTATTTCCCTGCTATCAGGTTAATTGGGAATAATATTAAAAATAAGGCGGCCCAAGCATACTACCTTATGCTATACCAGCTTTGATAACATTTTTTTCTGTTAAATAATCATTGTATTTCAGTTTGAATCGTCAATCAGTTAAGTACACTTTTTATTCAAATCAAATTCAGTGGGTAGCTTAGCAGCTTGAAATTGAAAGTTTGAACCATAATCTCAAACTTGATCAACATCCTGAGCAATGAATGCCAATAAATCTAAATTTCCCTGAACACAAGCATATTACAACGAAGACTGATGTATTTAAAAAGTCATTAACAACCGAAATTAATTCTTTATACTTTTGACCATTTACTTTTAATATGATATGAAATGAATAAATTCACATTGCGGTATGATATATTTTTTGTTTATATTTTTTTGTGGTCTGATGGAATACAAAAGGTACATTAACGTAAGCCATAAAATTAAAGAAATATTTTAATCAACAATTTCTATATTATACCTTTAAAATTTTGCAAAATTTTCATTTTAATTCTTCATCATAACATCACTCACTCTCTTGTTATTACACCACTGGACCATCATCTATATATATTACTTACAATACTGTGTCCATTTAAAAACCTGAAATTACCCATTCATATAAAGTACAAAAACCAAATAATTTGTTTTAAGGAATTTTCATATTTTTGTATTTTGTTTTTGTTTTTCTTTGTTTTTGTTTTTGTTTTTTTTGGAGAAAAGTAGTAAATTAAAATTAAGAAAATACAAGCAAATAAACAAAAATATATAATTATGTTTCAAAGTAATAATATATATATATATATATATATATATATATAAATAATATATATACAGTTAGAATAATGGTTATTAGTTAGGTGGGTTGAAATATTGCAGTTATAATATAAAGTTTTTGGGTTTTTTTTTCAAGTATTCTGTTTTCAGAGAAAAATATCTTACTCATAAAAAGTTTGTTTTTTAAGAATAGAAAGTTAAAGAACTTAACTTGAAAATTTAGTTGAATATTGTAAATTATTTTAGGGTACTTTTTCAAGAAATAATAAACAGCATAATTTTTTTTTTTAAATATTTACAGTTACTAGATATTTGACTTTGTTGGACAATAACCTACGAGAGCGAAAAATAATAAAAACAATTAAGACGTCTTCTATAAAGTTTTGGGTTACATCAATAAAAAATATTCTCGTGGAGATAACATTTTTAGTCAGCTGAATTTAGTCAAATGCGTTTTATATTACATCTGCAAAAATTCTAATTAACAGTATAGCTCACATTTGTTTCAAAAAATGGACTTTAATTGAACACTTCTAAATACCAAGTCATTACATTTTCTAACGGAAATTATGTTGGAACAGTTTGGTTAAAATTTTACTGTATACCTCGGGTTAACACTTAACTCTAAGCTGATGTTCAAGCTACATTCAAGAAACATTTTTATGTAAGTGATATTCTTGATTATTTCCAGCCAAGTATTGTCACTACATTACTTGACTGATATTAATCGAATTGAATCGGTTCAGCGAAAATTTCATTTTCACGCTTTACTTTTAGTAATTTTTCGTAAAATAATTTTTTTTTTTTTTATATTAGGCCAAAAAAAATGGGATAAGCACCCTAACTGAATTTAAGCCATATTAAGATGAAGAAAAAAGGAGTAAAGAGTAATAAAATTAGAAAAGAACTAAGATAGAATAGAATAGTTAGTACAGATTTTACGGACAGGTTAACTGATATTTATTTAATACTTCTTATTTCGTCAGAGGTATTATTTAATATATATTATATATAACACAGAGTGGCTGCCCCTTTCGATATTTACATTTCCGAATACAATATTTGGTATTGATGGTCTGGTTTTTGAAGCATTAAATTTTACCCTCTTTACACTTCCCCAGTTATGTATTTTTTGAAGGTCGCTGTTAAGAGAACTAGATATATTATTTCGTTCTCTGTGATCTGAAGTCTGGGTCACTTCAACAGCTTTTTCAAAAAAATACAAGAAATCAAGGGTACTATCATCAGCAAAGCTGTACTATTATCAGCAACGGTGCCCTCTTTCCGTCATAAAGGTCAAAATATCCCCAGTAGATCTTTTCGACCTAAAACCGAATATAAGACTGTTGTTTTCTAGATATTTTTTGAGTTGAAAGTTAATGATCGGTTTCATCACTTTTGATAATACTGAGGTCAAAGCAATTGGGCGATAGTTAGAGGGATTGCTTGATGGGCACCCTTGATGGGTAAATACCAGAAATGTATGATGTATGGAAAATTTTACTGAGTGGTCTAGCTAGGGTGTTTGCACAATTTTTAATGACTATACGGAGGATATTGTCAGGCCCGGTAGATTTGTTTGAATTCAGATTCTTTAGAACTTTTGCAAAAACTCGCGGACGAAAATATTTATTGCGATTTTCAACTTATGCCCCCGCATATTAGAGTCATTGAATTTCAGTCATTGTCTTATCTCTGGGTAATTTTAGATATCTCTTTTATTTGCCAGATCGTTTCGGGCAAGACATTAGCCCCTGAAATTTCAAAGTGTTTGATTGACCGCAATCCAAATAATTTCAGAATCGTTGATTTGTTTTTTTGCACGTTGATTTGAACATTCTCTTCCACCCTACTGAATATGATTCATATTCTTTATGATTCTAATTCTTTTGATCGACAACTAAGAAATATTTCAAGTGTTAAAAAACGATTACGTTATGATGTACGTAAAGCTAGACTAAATAATAACTGTAACTTTTTTTGCTTTGATGTTTACTAGTTCCGTTTAACTTTTTGAAATATCTTTAATTATTAAATAAGATGGTTATTGTCATACGCTTGTTCAAAACAACAACGGCATAACTCAAAAAATTGGAGTTTTGAGTTGTTAATGTAGAAATATTTGTTATTTTATATTCTATTATATAGCAAAGTAACAAATTTGTTGCTTTTAAATTAAAACTGTGAGAGAAAAATTATCGTTTTGGCATAACGTGATTCTCTCGGAAATTTTAGCTCAACATTGATTTATTTTTAGTTGTGCCAGTGATTTTATGGTGAAAAAGTTAAATATTTAAGTAAAAAGTGATACATTTCAAGTTAGTTCTTCATTACAGTCAACATACATTTTTGAGTTAAGACGCTGTTAATTTCCAAACATTCCTGATCACAAAAGTCTTTCCCTGATTTATGTCGTTGTTACTATAAAAAATATTATTTAATAGTTTAAAACCTTAAAATGCGTCTAGCAAAAAACTATGTTTTTTGAGTTATGCCGCAGTTGTTTTAAACAAGCGATATGTATTAACTTATGACATTTACTTTTCTACTAACAGCATGTATCTGGTTTAGTTTATTTTAACATTTTTCTAATGAAAAGGGGCGGAGTTTTACTAACTCTACTGGATTGAGATATATTGCACAATCAATAATGTAGCAAGTTTTAGTCTAGTAATATAGACGTCTGATGTGCATGTTCTAGAAGCATTAATTTAATAGTGTAGAAGAGTTAATACTAAATGTATTTGAAAAAATTAAAGTCGGCTTTCTTTGTGTACTTGTTTAGCGGGGATTAGCAAACTTTGAGAAAGTTTGTACCAAATTCTAATCCATTATTTCTGTGTAAGTACTATTTTGTATCAGTATTAAAATTATGAATAATATTTTGGTTTTATTGTATACGAAATTTAATTTTTTTTTTGTGCTCGTTATTTAGTATTTCATATTTATATTTATTCTTTTCTTCAAATTTTTTTTTATGATCTTAACAGTAACTTGGGTAGAATTATCTATTCATGTTCAATTAAGTACGGTACTACAAGCATATACCTCAATATTTTACTATACAATATTTTTCAAGCAATTATTTACCAAAATACTGGCTTATCAACTCATTAAATGTGAAAAACTAGTGCTATTGGCAGGAACTGAGCCTTCTTAAACAGAATAGCCCCATTTTACTAAAGTTGTTACTCTCATTTTATTTTAATTTTATTTTATAATCTATAGTAGCCGGAACATTTATCAAGAAGAAGCTTTCATCATGATGAAATGATTGCTTCTATCACATACTAAAAACTGGAGCTGTAGGTATAATAGATCTCTATTGGTTGCTAGATCTCCATTTAGTAATATGGAGGCTTCTCGCTCTTATAAATTTAAAAAGAAAGTATAGCATAGGGTTCGGTCTTATATAATATAATCAAACTATTTAGAACTGTTTTAAATGTACAAAATGTAATCTATCGTAAAATTTCTACAGCACCAAATCTTAACCGTACCAAAGAAGGTTATTGCAGACACTACAACAAATTGAAATGGTATTTTGTGGTGCGATTATTTTCTTCTATTCTGTGAAAAACTCACTAGTTACAGTTTATTGAAGAAATTCGATAGTACTTAAAAATACTTGATAATATAAAAATATTAGAATTAAAAAATGTTATATTGGAAAAATTAAATAATTTTCTATGAAAAGAATATTGTTTTTTTATTCTACAAAGAAGAGAGATTATACAAAAAAATAATAATTTTTAAGAAAATATACAACTTTTATATAAAACATAATATAAACTGTTTCATTTATATCCTTGAATAATAAAAGAATATTTAAAGTTGTACTACATATTATTATCCCCCCTAACAAAACAAAAATAAAACCTCAATTTGTTTTCATAAAATACATTTCTTCCACAATGTACATAAATATATTACCAAAGTTTACTAATATAAAACCATTCTCAATTTAATAATTTCTTTTTAAAAAGTTTTTATACTATTGTAATCTACTTATTTTGTTGTTGTTTTTGCAATTCTGTTATAAAGAAAAATTATAACTAAGATTTTTCAAAAATGATTAAAGCAAGAGGAGGAAATGGATTAACAAACCCATACTTTAACATCAAATATTTACATATAAACATTGTGCAACTATTGTAATTAATTAAAGTTATATTTAGTAATAAAATGTACAGTTAATTTTTAGAGATAAATCACCTTTGTTCTACACTTAAATTTATATCTAAATATTTTTTGAATATACTAGTAATGGAAAATAATGAATAAATTTCTACTTTAATTATTCTAATTTGTTTTTGGTAAACCTTATTTTTTTATTTTTTACAAATGTAGAGTTAGTTTAGGCATTTAGAAAGTAGATAGATATCATAAAGAAAGTATCAAGATAGTTTATATTATTCAAAATTAGTTACTTTCAAACTTACTTACAAAGTTTTTTTTTTGACATGTAAACATATGATTAACCTTGTTCCCCAAGCATTTATATAAAAATTTTAAATAAAGTTTTGATGTGCCAAATTATCTTCATTTATGTTTTGTAGTAGTAGAAAAGAAAAAAATGTTGTTTTGTTACAAATAGTATTGTTATATTGTACATATGGAAATTGGACGTTGTAGGGACTTAAACTGTGAATCTCTCAGTTTTTTCAGTTTTATTTTTTAAAAAACGGTATTTTTTTAATGATATACCGTGGTGGTTATTTGGCTCTTCTGAGGGAGATGTTGTATCGGCGTAGGACCTAATGAACATATCCCAAGGATAACTGGAATTCTTAGGTTTCCAAAAATATAGATCTTTAGTAGCGCATCTTATCATTTAAGGACGAAAAGGACATTTGGAAGTATCCTTGTTGTCTTGATGTCTTTGTATAAAAACCGTTATATTTGTTGATCTATTAAATATATATATAAAAGAAAAAAGCCAACGGCGTGGAGCTTATTTTAACACTTATTTGATGATGATTGATGCTGCCGTTATGGAGATATTATACTTCAAAGTAGAAAATTTTGGGAAAAAAATACAATCTTTATTTTCTTTCTGAAAAACCAAATACCTCAACATTTTACCATAAAACATCCACAATAATTATATACTATTGGAAAGGTCTCTTTTTGTTCTATAGCTCATACATGCATACTTTATGCATACATGCATACATCTGATACAGCCTGAGGCTCTGATGCAGCCTCTCCTTCAAATACTAACAACGAAGGAGCCTCAACTTCAAATTTAAGTCAGGGTTGATCCTAGAAGTACTGCAGTACATGATTGTAATTACAAAAAAAGACGATACACCATAACTTTTTGTTCTAATTGCAATATACCCATATGTGGTTAACAACATAATGGAATCAACAAGGTACAAGACGACCTGGTCGTTCAAAGAATATCTGGCGGAAGACAATGAAACAAGAGCTGGAAAAAGTAAAAAAACGTGAGAACAAGTGAAAATAGTAGCTACCAATGGGATAAGATAGAAATGCCAAGTGGAAATCATATGATCCGAAGAGGAATAATGAAAAACAATTGGTACCATATAATAAAAACACAAAATAACCTAGAGATTTCAATTGAATCATTAAGTTGACAAATGTAATGTAATTTAATTCAGTATTTGTTATAAACTTATTCAAAAACAAAAAAAATAAAACATCATTTATACATTTCACTTTTATTTAGCTAGAAATCATTTCATATTTTAACTTTCTTTTTCAATTTATCAGCAGTTTGTTAACAAAGCATTTTGGTCAGACATTGCATCAGCACTTTTTATTTCGAAGAAAATAACCACAATAATTTTTATTTTAAAAGAAAATAACCAATTCAATGTTTTTATTTGTTTTCCTACTTCTTTGACTTCAATTTGTGGTTATAATCACAAATTATTAATTATCGTAAGTAGTAAATTTTAATTATTAATGTTATTACAAATTAAAATGATATTTATTAAAATTTTAGTCCAAATTAATTCCTATTTAATAATTCTGTCAAATAAAAATTCATTTTATTTATATCATAAAAAAATTAATAAAAAATTGAAACAATTTTATAGAATTGATGAAACGTAATTAGTTAAAATTTTGACAGTTTAGTATTTTATCATAGTAATAATCTATAATAATATTTCAAAATATATCTTTTTTAATAACTCGGAAAAGATATTTTTTTTTTTTAACATTTATATACTTGCGTAACGATTTATTTACTATATTTATGACAATAATAAATTATTTGTACTCAGGTATAATTAAATATCGAAAATCACTTCAAGTTTTAGTGTTAAAACACTAAACAGAACATTATTTGTGATTTATTAGTAAAATTTCAATGACAGTTAAAAATTTATTATTATGTTTATTAGAAAATATGTCAAATTATTATTTTTGTTACCAGCAATTATCTAATAATAGTTAATGTACGTCTACGTACATACCCATCCATATACTTTCAAATTGAATTCTTGCAATTTTATTTTTTCAATAAAAAATTGTCTAATCAACAAAAAAAAATTTAACTCCCACAAAACATAAAAAATATTAAAGAAAAAAGAAAAAAAAAGAAAACCTCCTATGTAGTTGTAACGAATACTTAATCTTCATTTTGACTTATTTCAATCGTAAAATGATTTTTAGCACTCAATTAGTTCATAGGAAAAATAAAAAAAAAAAAAATTAATACTTGTGTGCTCGACTCATTTATGTCATTCTTTGTCATTTTATTACTTATAGTCAACACCACTTCTTCTCCTCGCCATCTTTGTTATATTATATCGCCCTGTCCTCTTTCATTGTTTGTGTTATTTATTCTCATTCATAAATAATAATAAAAATAATATTACAAAAGAAAAAAAATGTATATACATAGATATAACTACAATAATGTAGGAGGAAAAAGAATTAAAATAATATAAATATAACGGTAGCAAAAAATAACTGTAATAATTTACGGTACATAAAATATCAAATTCACCTCTATTAATACTCTTTTTCTTATTTTTTTTTTGTTTCTGGAGAATATTTACAAATACATTTGAAATAAATAATATTATTGTATAAAAATTTGTATGTATCAGGGACGTTGCGTGATATTTTCTTCAAGGTTTTGATTGGGTAACAGGGAAAGGAGTCGTTATTTTAAAATTAAAAAAATAAGTTACTAACTAAATCGAGGGTGCTCTACCGATCGGTGATATTTTCAATTTTCTAGAAGGACCGGCAAAGGGTTTTTTAATGTAAACTTTTGTAATGTAAATTGTTTTTTTAAGGTAGAATCCGAATTTGAAAATCTCGATTTCGGCGAATGTGGGCGATTTTTGGAGCACCCGGTATAAAAAAAAATACAGGTTATTTTTTTGTATGAAATAATTGATTCGATTTTCAATGCTGTCTACGACATTAGGTTAGATTAGATAGAAACAAAATGTTATCACAGTTAAAAAAATAGACTAATTTTATTCAAATTGATAAATTAAATGAAAATTCAAACAAAGGAACTTTATTATTTCTGGTTTTTTGTCTTTAAATAACAATATTTTTCTTTATGATCTTAGGCGAATTTGATAATTTTTACATTTAAAATCAAACCCCATTTAGATGTAATATGAATTGCTATAAGAGTTTACCAAATCATTAAAACGAAATTAAGTACTTAAAAAAAAATGTTATTGTAAATTTTATAAAAATATAACAAAAAAAAGTGGAATATTTCTGGGTTTGAACACGTGGATTTAATTAACAATCGTAATCTATCTATTCCAACAATCAATAAATCACACTTTTGTCCTTTTTATAATGTCACTGCGTCTCGTCTAGTCAACAATTTGCCAGGAAATTATCGATGCGAAAGAGTTGAAGTTAAATTTCTTAAGAATATTAAATCATGGCTCTTATCTTTTGATAATCACTCTATTGAAAATTTTTTGAACCCATTAGTTTATCATTTTTTTTTCTCATAGTTTTTTCTGTTTTTAATGGTTTAATACTTTTAAATTTCTAATATTTCAAAATTATAAATTTTTCTAAATATTTTGTTACTTTTTTTAACTCTTTATATTTCATTTGTTTATGTAATTTCTCTTAGAATTTTGTT
This sequence comes from Argyra leucocephala, assembly GCA_963942445.1. Taxonomy (NCBI): domain Eukaryota; kingdom Metazoa; phylum Arthropoda; class Insecta; order Diptera; family Dolichopodidae; genus Argyra; species Argyra leucocephala. The sequence continues at coordinate 62,388,144 of OZ012678.1, read as the reverse complement.
CTAATTCTTTTTTTTTCCAGATAGAAGAAAATCATCAAAAGGTTTAAGACGTCTAAAAAAGTTTTGACTGTCAGCTAAGCGTAAAACTTCAGTATTAATATGTTGAGAAAAATGATAGGGATCTTAAAATCTCTATGAATGTCAGCATTGCGAACATATCAGGGAGCATTGACAATATTTCGCAACACTTTGTTGTGGAACGTTTTCATAGCTTGAATATGAAGTTGTTTAGCACAACCCCATATTTCAATACCGTATGCCCAGACTGGCTTTAATATTTGATTTTAAATCAAAACTTTGTTATATGTTAAAAGCGATGATGTCCGCCCAATTAGCCAATACAACTGGTTGTATTTCAGTTCTAACTCTTATTTTTTTTTCTTAACATGTTCTTTCCATCTGAGCTTTGCATCAACTGTCATACAAAGATATTTCGCTGAATTTTGATATGGTATGACGACATTGTTTATTGTGATCGCTGTTGGCTTTTTTTTTAATAGCATAAGCATAATAATTATTTTATTATATTTATATTTAATTCTATTTTATTCTCAATTTCCCCATTTATAAATTGATTTGTTTTTTTATCTAAGGGTTCAATCGCCACTTATCGTTTGGATAACAGATTGAACCTAGCTGTTTTATTAACATACTAGGCTAACAAATCTGAATTAATTTGTTATTAATTTTGTAAATTTAGTTTGTAAGTTAGCTTAAGTTGTTAATGAAATAAAGAATTATTATTATTATATAAAACCACTGCATCATAAAACAAAAAATTTAATAATTTTGTTTTGGGAATCATTAAATCAAATCAATATTATAATCGCTCCGCTCCGTCTCTGGTATGTACATGTAAAATATCAATATCAGACTTAATATTGAGAAATACTTGAACAGAAAAACAAAAAAAAAAAAAACTGTTAACGGTTAACGCACGAAATGAAATTGTTTTGCAATTTTCTTCATTTCTATTTTAATAACCATATAATATGTACATAATATATATATATATACACGTAGTACTATGTACTATATTTATTTGTATATGTCTATAAATTTTATTCTTTTGTTTAACCGCCTGTCATATTGTCAAGGATATAACAACAAATAATATCAACTACCAAAAAATGTATATTTATATATATCTATACAACCTTCTTCATTTTAACCTGACAATTTAAATTGCAAGGATGAGGATACAAAAAGAAGAAACCAATGAAGAAACAATGAAACAAAATAGTAAAAATAAAACAAACAAAACGAAATACGAGATATAAACGTAAATTAATAAGTCATGAAGGCACGTGTCGTTGAAACTATTTAATAATAAGATATAGAAGTGTAAGAAAATTTTTTTAAGAATAAAAAGAATAAAATAAACTAGGTAGAAATAAGAAATGAAAATACGAAACAAAAAAAAAAATAATAATATAAAAAGAAACAAACAAATGAAATGAAGATGAATGTTAAAATAGAAATGGAATAACAAATTAGATTGGAGATTTTAATATGTGTCAATGTGCGTATAAATCCACTTACATATGTACATATATATATTTATAAAAAAAATGAGACACGGAGTAAGTAATTTTCTTGGAATGTAAAATATTTTTAACAATGAGTTCTTAAATTTTGCCAAACACAGTTTATAGTTTTGAAGACTTTCTTTCTTTTAATTTTACTGACTGTGAAAGCTACTAAAGTAAAATCTGCGCTTGTTTAGGATTGTCTCACTATTGTGAAAAAAACTAAACAAATAAATTCATCTCAGCTTATAGTAAAATTTTGAGTAACCAAATGCGAATTAAGAAAATTTCGATTATAAATTGATAGAAAAAAGTTCATCTCATAACAAACTTCTTTATAAGTGTCTAAACAAGTTGTAAAAATCATTAGCCATTATTTTAAGACTATGTCGTGAAGTAGAATGAGTGGGGCGCGATTCTAAAAAAATACTGTTCTTGAAATTAAATAAGTAGACAATCTATATTTCCGAGATCAGAGAAAAATCACCCAGTCTAAACTACCCTGTATGTCATAATATCTACCAGAAAGCATTCAACAAGTATAATTGGGTAATAATTTGGAGTTGCTACTATGCTAGAATCCTGAGCCTGCCGATCTCAATCAATCTCAATTCTGTTGCCCTCTCTATGATTTTCTCCTATGTTCTATGTTTAGATTTCGATTTATTAAAATCGTTAAGAAACTAATAACGTTTGTAAATAAATTTTATTATTACAGAAATCTGTTATTTTTGTCTTTGTTTGATCTTCTTCTTCTTGAATCAGGCATTTAATGTCTGTTTTTTCAATTTATCTTTACCTCTATATCAATTTTGTGACGATGACTTTCAACATTTATTTACCATCTTTTGGAAGGTGCTCTTCATAGATACATTACGTTGATTTCAACATTTATTGTTATTCTTGCCAGTCGATTTTCTTCAGTTTCTGATATGATTTATTCAGTTTCGTGGGCTATTTTGACTTCAACGGAGACTTTTGAATACCGCATGCGTACCTTATTTCATTGCTACTTCTTAATATGTAGATCATATATTTTCCATAGAGTTTGCCATTTTTATTTTGATTTAGATGAATTCGCGGTTGTCTTGATAGCATACGTTAGAATGAGCCGTACACAACGTTTGCATCTTTGTGTTTTGTTTTCTATTAGCTATTATTTATTTATGGTCTTTGGCCTTCTATTAGCTATTATTTATTTAAGGTCTCTTCGCCGTGGGGCATACCCCATTGATGGGGTTACAGGACATTTGATGGTGATATAAGGTTTCGCAAATAATCTGAAATAGCTGCGGTTTTTTCTGCTTCGGTTCTTGTTTCGGTTTTGTGTTTCGAGAGCTAGTTTACACCGAGGTATTTGAAATAAGCACTTTTTTGATTATTTTGTCAATATGGTTGTAGATACCTACATGGTGTACAATTTGGCAGTTTCGCTAAATCTGAATAATAACCTCTGTGGATCGTATTCATACTATGTGAATAGTACTGGGTTATTCGGCGCGTAACATGCGATGTTAATGTTTTTATCGTATTGGGTATTCCCAGGAGGAGATAACTATATTTTTTACTGCTTTATATCGTAATTAGTTAAACAGAGTTGAACTGATACCTTCGGTGGGCACATTATTTGATTTGATTTTGATGTTCAAACTTCATGTAAGACTACATATCGTAATGATTGTTTATTGTATTTTGTCCAAATAAAACAAGATCTTTGGAAGCCCTTTACAAGTTTGGGACCATTTTCTTCTGCCTACCCTGGTACGATACCAACAATAAATATAACGTGAATACATAAGCTACTAATATTTAGATAGTAGTAAATTATCTAACTTTATCAGTCAATGAAAAAGTAATTTTGTTGTTCTTGAGAGCAAAAAATTAAAAATGGATTTTGTATTTGTTGATTATTGTACAATTGTTTTTCTTTTTGTTTTGTTTTGTTTTGTTTATTCTTTCTTTTTATTGAATTTATATTAAAACATAACATCGCAATACAGGCTTATAAACAAACGAAATTTGATTACAAAGAATTTATAACTTTAATTTATGGGATTAATTTGCAAATATTTTTGTTTTATTTTTTATTACCTAAGTTACCTGAAATAAATTAATTGATTTATTTTTGGATGTTTTTGTTATTAATTAGATCAAATAAGTTTTGTAAAAATAATTTTCTTTATTGTTTTTTTTTAAAGAGACCTTTCTTTGAAAAACAATTTGATTAATTTAAATTCAATAATAAATAAGATCAGCATATTTCTAGTAAATTACCGTATCATTCCATTGTTTTTAGTAACTTCATCCTACAATTATTAACGATTATACTGTGATCGTCATTAATATTATGTCTGGACTTGTAATTAAGTTTGAAAAATCTTTTGGTTTTATTGATAAAACTAATGGGCATTTTGCAATATAAATTTTCAATGAAATGTAACTAATTTAATTTGTGATGTTTAATAAGAATATTATTTTCAGTATTGTTATGTAATATTAAATAGGGTTGCCTATAGAAATGGTGTATTGTGATCATAACGTCTAACTGTTAATCCAAAAAAAAATTGTCTTCGAATTTCTTTGTGCGTTAAATTTATGTATTGTAAAGCTATATTGTGTGTAAACGACCAAGTTATTAATAAGAAGTAGACCTTGCAATAGAGATAAATAATTAATAATATGATATCTGGGTATATCTGTGGTACGTTATTTTGTTGTGTAATGCACATTTTTGGATTTAAATTTTGGAAAGATATTTTTTTATTTTTAATTAAATTTAGAGACCTAAAAAATATATTCGTTTTTATCGTTCCATTTGACAATCAAAATTTTATGGAATAATTAAGTAAAATACTTTTAATATTGGTATGTCAAAGATGTAAGTGTTTCGTGTACTTTACTGTGGACTAAGTGGTTTTTAATTTTTGTAGTTTCATTGTTGTGTTTTGTTTTAACTAAACTGGATTTGGATTATCTAGGCGTGGTTTGGAAAAAAAGCGAGTCGAAAAAATAGTAAAATTAAAATAATTGAAACTGTCTATGCTAAAGGACACAAGTACATTAAAGAGAAATGCTCAAAATAATCTGATAAAGGTCTATCTTATACGAAGTTAGTAGTTGGAATTAGATGTCACGAATGTCGACTATTGATAGAATAAAATAGAGTAAGATATATTTTATAGAATATGCTATAGGCTCTAGGTGAAACATATTATTAAGATTAAATAAATATTAAAATTCTAGGTATGTTTCACAAATTTTATCAAATATGTATCTTAGTCGATTTCGATTAGCACCACTATTATCAGTCTTCTCATATTTAATAAAATTTGTGAAACATACCTAGCTAGAGTTTTATATTATTTTATTAAAATTTTTAATTTAGTACATATTTGTGTCACGTTTGATACGATGATAAGATGTCACGATTGCAATATATAAGGTGTCCCGATTGCTTATAGTTTTAGTTAGAGTTCAAAAGTTTTCATGCGAATAGAAAAATAGATTTCAGCTATTAGCGAAGTAGATTTCAGTAGGTAGGGTAGATTTAAATAGGTAGGATAGATTTCAGTAGGTAGTGTAACATATTTAGTCCTTAACAAATTTAGAATAAATAAAATAGGGTATAAAATCAAGCAATATTCAAATTTAGCTATGTTCCATGAATAGATAAAATTCAAACTCCGAACCTTGTCAATAGTAGTTAAATTACATAACAACTTCTTCATCTAGGTTAGATTGGAAGTGAAATCATTTTAATGTAATTTAATAATTTTAATGAAAACTTAAACTCAGTTATATTTTCTACATTTAAGTTAGTAGATATGCTCGTTTTGTGAAATATAAATAAAGTTCTATGTAAGCGTGATATCAATCTCGAAACATAAATGCAGTTGGTAAATGGTACATGTGGTCGATCTGGTATAAAAGCGTAAAGACTGAAAATAACGACCATGAATAAGATTGAAACATTTGAAATTTATTTCATTTTATTTATTTTGATTCACAATTACGGGATGTGGTCGTCACAACCGATATACTACATAACAGGCGGCTAATGATGAAAGTGGGTATACCGTAGAATATCGAAGATATAATAGGTAGATCGATTGAAGGTAGAAAACGTGTTGGTAGAAAACAAATGTCATGACTAAGAAACATCAGGCAATGAACGGGTCTCCAAATGCAGCGCAGGGTAGACAGATATCAGAATCGTAGTCATCCAGTAGTGGATATACATCTGAAGAAGAAGAATGAAGCTAATACTATTATTATAAGTTGATATCATATTTAATTTGTTATATGAATATGATTTTTAATTCATAATTGGTCGTGTATAAACAACATTATATTGTAACATACAAATGTAGGTTTATGTGCGCCAAAAGGTGTATAACACGTCAGCTAAATGTCAATCAGTCAAATGAATACAGCTAAAACTAAAATAATTGAGGAAGTGAGTTAGTTCAATTAGCTGAGCAGAATCATATCATCAGATTTCAATGATCTCAAAAATATGACGGTTATGTAACAAATCTCTGTGGATAGAAATATGATTTTTAATTTTTTATGTAAAATTAGTCTTTTTGTACTCTTACGAAATATGAAAAGCCATTTTTTAACAGAATATTATGGCAGAAAATAAATTGAAAACTAGTATATATATGAAGATCCGAGAGAGAAAATGATGTTGTATCGGATGTACTCTGAGGAAACATAACAACTTCCCATTCCACCTTTTTTTCTTTTATGTTCTTTTACTTATTATACCTATTTATTATAAAACTGGTGATAAACTTATAAGCCGTTTTAGCAATTCTTTTTGTACTCATTATATTGATGACGAATATATCTCTATTATAATATTTTTTATATAGACACACTCTCCCTTCGATTATTCTTTATTATTTATCTTAATTTTCAACTGATAATTTTTGTAGACTTATCTTTCTTTTCTCTCATTTTATGGCGTTGTTCATAATAGATTTTCTACGGTGTATTTCGTGTGTTGTTTGTCTGGTTGTGTCACGAAGAAGTGCTTGTCACTTACTTATTTTCTTAATTATTTTTTCCCTTTTATATCCTAACCACTAACAGTTACATATTCTACCTTTAAATACTTTTGCGAATTAGTTTACATTCATTTAAAAGGCACTCACCTCGCCTCCGATGAGGTCAATCGAAATTGTCGGCGTGACGGTGAACTTTTATTTTGTTTTCAATCACTCTCTAGGCGACATCCAGGCTGTATTGCCAATGTTGTCCCTTATTGATATGTTGTCCCTTATTGATGATTGAATAAAATGAGGTTGTAGCTTTTGACATACCACAAAAACAACACAAGACCCTCTGATATAATATTTATTTTTTTGTAAGATATGAAACGAAAATTTTTTATTCTGCTTGTACTAGAGCTACCCTATGCGAATGAGAAGATTAATTAAACCGACAATTTTGCTTTCTTCAATAAGGGTCACGCGAATAAATGTTTTTTTGCCCAACTCTGGAAAAACCACCGATTTCGTTTTGCAAACAATAAAAAAATTAAAACAATTAAAACAAAGTTTATCTTACCATAAATTATATTAATTTTAAACTTTACTACATCGGGATTTTTTTTTTGGATTTAAGTAGACTCCTGACTGCTTTAACTATACTTTTTTCGGCTCCTCTGAGGGAGATATTGTATCAGCGTACGACCTAATGACCATATCCCAAGGATAGCTGGAATTGATAGCTTTCCAAAAATATATATCTTTAGTGGCGCATCTTATCCTTTAAGGACGAAAAGGACATTTGAAAGTATGGTTGTTGTTTTGATGGTTTTGTATAAAAACCGTTATATCTGTTGATCTATTAAATATATATATATATTTCGTTATATCTTCTGGAACGATAACGGTCTGAAGCATATTTTGACATTTATTTGATGATGATTGGTGCTGCCGTTATGGAAATATTGTAGTCCAAAGTAGAAAATTTTGAAAAAATAAAAATCTTTATATTGTTTCTTGAAAAACCAAATACCTCAAGATTTGACCATAGAACTCCCTCCCAATATAACTGAATATATATATATACACACTCAATAAATTTTAACATTTTTTTTTGTTTTTCTTTTCTAAGGGCGGAATTTACAAATACGTTAAAAAAAACTTTGGGAATCAATTTCACAAAGTGATCTGTTGATCTATCAACGGTTTTTCTACAAAAGCAACAAGGATACTTTCAAATGTCCTTTTCGTCCCTACAGTATAAGATGTACTAAAAATATAAATTTTTGGAAAGCTAGCAATTCCAGCTATCCTTGGGATATGGTCATTAGGTCCTACGCCGATATAACATCACCCTCAGAATTCCCCTTTTTTCTAATAATTTTAATGCTTTTATGGCGATTTCTTTCATTTCTGTTCAATAAAAATTCCTAATTTAGGAATTTTCACCTAAGAGAGAGAATTTTATTAGTTTTATGTAAATGACATTACATTAAATTTCCATATTAACAAAATTTCTATAGTTTGATAAGCAGGGCGATTTTTAATAACATTTTTCAAATTAGACAATAGAATACAGTTTTTTTTTCGTATGTTCCCTAATCCAATCAGAAAATGTCGTAAAAACTAAAAATAAAATTATTTAACAAATTTTAATCGAATTTCTACCAAATTTGTGTAAAAAAATTTCTAAACTACACAACATTTTAAAAAGTGACAAATTCATTGATTTAATTTAAGTCGATGATAATACATTATTATCTTTATTTATCCTGTAAATTACAATGAAAAAAATTATTTTCAAGTAATTAAAGTGAAAATAGTTTTTCTTTTATTTCAGGTTTTTTCTGTTTTTTTTTTTTTGTAATATTTTGAACTAATTAATGGCACTTTCGCAAAACTTCAAACTCAGATATAAAATTTTTTACATTATTTTTTTTTGTTTTTTGGTAAAGTAAAGTTTGCTATTTATGTAAAAATGTATGACAAAAAAAAACAAAAACCCAAAAATTACAAAAAAAAAAGTTAGGTATAAATAAAGTAAAGTTTTTCGAAATGAAGCTGTATTTATGTATATGACATTCAAAGTTTTCCATAGAAAAATAGTGTGAAATTTTTTAATTAAAATTTTCAACTTTTCTTTCAATTTCCATATTTTTAAATGATTTTTGGTACTTTCGTAAAATATATTATACCATTGTTTAAAATTAGGTGATATTTTTTTATTTTTTTTTTTTATTTTAGTTTACTCAGTGAAATACATTCAAATAGCTTAACATGAATATATAAATATATTGAGTAGAATTTTAGCAAATAATGGTGCCAATTGTGTGTTCTGATTGAGCTATGTATATTGTATAGTTGTATGTATTATATACAATGATACTATTTATAATTGTGGTCTTTAAGCAAATGTGTTAAGTTTCAAGAATTTTGAAGTTTTCCTTCTAAATTAGATCAACTTACGTTTAAACAAATAATATCGTTATTTAAGTTTATGTCTATATAGTAGAATTATTTAGATATTATAGCTATATATAAATATTTTTTATTTCGCCTCAGAATCACTGTTCGTTTTAATTGAATTAATAAAACAAAAGTCTCGTTATTAAATTTTTATTGAAAAATATCAAATTTGGAGAATCTCAAATGTTAGGTTCGGTTGGGTATAGGAATACTACGAATTAATTAAACAAAAGTTAAATATAGAAATTGGAATAGGAAGACAAGGACATTTACAGTTTTTTTAAACTTAATATCACCGTTCAAATCATGTTATCATGGATTCAATGATTTCAATGATTCGTCAAACATCTGTTCAATACTGTTCCAAGTCCAACACAGACATATTATGCATGCTTTGAAAAAGGGACTCCTCCTCTCACCTTCTATTTTAGTGCGATGCTTTTACTCGGAAAAGATATAAATATTTACAGGTATACGCAATATCATCTTATTTCGAAATTGACATTAGCGTAATAATAAGGTTCATCAAGGACATGGATATTCAATTTTAAACAATCAAATGACGAAGTGTAATAAATCTGAAAAGGTTGCATCTAAATGGAACGCCTAACCGTAAAAAACAAAAAAATATAATAATTAACGTAAAATATTTGATAAAATATAAAATAACACGCACAATGTATTAATTCGAACAAATTGGTATGAGACATAGCAAAATAGCTAGCTATATAGGTATTAAATCGATAATCCGATTTTCATTTGAATGCAAATCGTATAAACATATAATAGAAAACAAAGAGGGACTAATATATGTGTATATAATATAGGGTTTTCCAATAAGAGTGATATGATTTCTTTTAAAAGTCGTTAAGGAAATTCAAATGTTTTTTATTTAATGTGAAGTACAATCGATACAATTAAGTTCTGAATAAAACGTCATTCAAATGGCCTCCACGACTTCTTCTGCAGGAACAAATTCGATGAACCCAATTTTCGCGCACTTTTTCTACTAAATCCAGTCGTATATCACAACTTCTTGGAGGCCATTCTATATCAAAATTTCTTGAAATAATCAAATTTCCAAATTTTTTCCCAATAACTCAATTGTTGCACTTGCGCGTAGCCCCGTCTTGTTGGAACAAAATGTTGTCAAGATCAACTTCTTCCAATTTCGGCCATAAAAAGTTGGTTGTCATCGATTTATACCGCTCTGCATTGACAGTAACGGTGTTAACAGCTTGACAGTAACGGTGCCACCAGACCAAAAACTACACCAAACGGTCAATTTAGGTGAATGTAATGGGTTTTCATTAATAAATTGTGGATTTTCTTCGCACCAGAATCGACAGTTTTGTTTATTTACCGCACCACTCAGATGAAAGTGAGCCTCATCGGAGAAGATGATTTTCTTAAAAAAATGGTTATCGTTTTCAAGTTGTTCCAAAGCAAAATCAGCAAATTCACGACGTTTGTAATGAAAACGTAAACATTACTGATTTCAATGAAAAAAAATGACAGACCATGACATATTACAAATGGCCGAAACGTCACTTCAAAATCATAGGGATTGGAAAACTCTTTATAAACCTTGAAATGAAAAATTTTCATCCTCTTCTTCATCTCAGATATTCATCCTCTCTACTGGCTCTGCAAATTCAGTGTAGACGTAAATGTAATATAATAGTCCTCCACCACCTTTCTGATATCTATAACTTTTTTAGTTTACTTTGATAAGTTATGAGAACCATTTATAGTTCAATATTGGAAATATTTGATATGAAAACTGTAATTGTTGTAAGTACAACTTGTTATACTGTTTTATTTTTTGCATCTTCAATTTGTCGATTCATATCAGCTTTTAAATCTGGGATGAACACTCTTACTAATTTGTAAGCATAGTTTTGGTATACTAACAATCAATAAGATTTGCTTTTCATTTGGGGTGGAAAACTCCATTTATTTTGTAGTAATTCCTCCATCATAATAGCGCATAGCTCCAATTTTTCTTTTAGGTATAACCAAGTTCCATTATTCTCGTTAATTAAAAAACAAGATTAATTAATTAAAAGTGCTTACAACATCAATGTCGGAAGTGGGATTCAAACTTGGAACTTTCTGATTACTAGAGAGACGGCATAAATACTTCACCATATCGGTTGGCAAAACTGTCGGTTGTTGAGACCTAAGTTATATCTGTTTTTAGTAAACTATTTAATTTTGGCTCATCATGATAACTTCAGATCAAAGTGACCTAGAATTATAAATTAAATTGCTTTGAAAGAAAACTCAAATAGAGCTTTAAAACCGCCAAATTTATTTTACCTTATCTCATATGGTTATGAATGTTATGATAAATTTTGTAATTTCTATAGCTGAAATAGAGAGTCATAGAACGACGCAATAATTCAAATTAAAAGTGTATGACGAAAGATTGAGTTTCAACCTACAATAAATTTGGATTGTTGGTTTCAGTATGATTGGAATTGCAACAAAGAGATCAAATACCAAATTTAAATGAAAGGAAGTGGTGTTTGCAAATAAAAAACGAAGGGAGATATATTATAAATAAATTTTTGATTTTTAATTGTATAAATGGCCTGTACTGCTATATGATGTTAAGCCTTAGCCATTCGAAGAAAATACAAATAATTTTAAACACCCGTTCCAATTAATTGAAACTATATTTTTTCCCATGCCAGCAAAATGTGTATGACTTAAGTTTTCTTTTTTAAATATTTAACAAAATGGGTTGTCTTTCAGCCTACGACAATTCGTCGGTTGAGTTCTGCAAGGCTGCATAAGCCATTTTCACTTGTTTTAACCTTGAAACCGATTCTTAGGTTTTGCGACACGTTCTTTCTTTTGGCCCGAACGGTTTTTCGCTATCTTTTACCGTTTCGGAGATATTTAGTTCCGGATTGATCCATATCCACCTTTGTAATACTTTGTTAATTATAAAATGACCTATACGACTAAGTTTTTGGATATGGGTCATTTTTGTATGAACTTTGACGTCAAAAAAAGGCTTATTTCTGAATATTGGCCCCATATCCATATTCCTGACACATATGCCCAAAAAATGATCAAAACTATCTAAAAGCATTATTAAAAATAATATAATTGTGATTAAAAACGTACGCTTTTATTATTGGGGGAATAAACATTGGTGTTAAAAACGTATGGTTATTTTCGCCATAATAGAACCGTACTTCTAATAGTAAGTTAAGGTATAGCTATGAAAGGTATATAATAAATAATTTTAAGTTCTTTATTTTTTTAGTAATTGAATTATTTTTTTATTGTTACATTGGTTTTGTTTTAGATTATAATATTGTTATAAGAGAATTTGATCTTAATGAAATAAACTGATTTTTAATTTTAAAATTTTTTAATACCATAAATATGTTTTTTTAATAAAAATTTTTTAATACCATTTTTTAATATGTATGTGGACCATACATTTATTTGTAAAGTTAAGTGATAAAACGACCCATATCCAGGTAAATTTGCGTCGTTTGGGAATTAATTTCGAAAAACAAAAATGCCTATAACTAAAATGCCTATAAACTAAAAGGGTAGGCACTTGGAATTTCGTAATTAAAATAACAAAATAAGTATTAACGTATTGTGAAAGCTACAAAAAATTGTATTGTACAGTTTTCTTTTTTAAGTAACTTTAAACTTCAAATCGAGTTTACTCAAAATCGAGTTGAGTATATATGGAGCCTTTCGGGACTCAGTCGACGAAGTACCGTTCAGCCGCTGCACAAATCCATTGAAACTCTGGCTTTTTCGACAACTAAAAACATCTATGACAACAACATAATATGAGAAAGAACAAATTTTGAAGTCAAAAAATGAAATCTAACTAAAAAAGGTAAATAACATTTTTTTTTTTAAATTTCAATGTGTGAATGAGACAGTCTTTCATGAGATTTTATCAGCATTGTAAAATTTTTTAGTTTGTAAAATTTTGAGCTGTAAAATTTTATGACGCTCCTGCCTATATAAATTATGATTAATAGCAAGTTATTTCTGACAAATGAATTTTTTCTATTATTTTTGTATGTGTGTCACTTCCTTATATTCTCCTTATTTGAATTTAAATGTAAAGGTAAAAAAAAAAAAATTAACTTAACAAAAAAGCCAAAAATAGAACACAACCAAATGAGAAAATTTTGTCCTAGGGAAAAACTTTTAATTTATTTTCCATTCTTTTTTTTTTTTTTGTATTTCTCCTCTATTGAATCGCTTATTTTTTTTTTCTTCTCTTTTTTCCAATTTTTAATATATGAATTAATTTTATAGCAACAATTAAGACAAAAGGAACGAGAACAATTTTTTTTCTATATTTTACGAGTAAAAGGATATAAATTAAAGTAACATGTAGGGATTTAAAGTGAATGAAAGTAAAATCTATATATATAAAAACCTTGAAAACATTTTTAGTTTAACAAAAAGTATAAAAAATGTTGGTTATTATGTTGTATGTTTGTATAGCAAAAAGGTATGCTATAACTGCGAATCAGTACAAAGTGTAGTTTATTGTAAAATTTTGAATTTTTTTCTATAGACAACAATTTTCATCGAAATCGATTTTCTTTTTATGATAAAATCTTTATACACACCGTTTTAATACCATCTCATGTCTTTGAGAATTTAAAATTTTCTGTGTCAATAATGTTCGGGTAGTATTATTAATCTAGATGATATAATTTTTATTATTATTTCTAGAAATGAACACACTTATAAGTACAACGGTTAAAAATTGAAAATGTAAAATGTTATCAAAAAAATTCTGGAGCTTTGACACAAAAAATTATCATAGCTTGGTTGTTTTGCTGTACAAAAATTTATCAAACTTAGAAGGCAGATGACATGTACATAGCCGATTGGTATGGTTATTTTTTTTTTTTTTATGCATAGCCAAAACACTTTTAAACCTTTTATACATTTGGCTGGGGTGGGAAAGGAAAATTAGGAAAGGAGGATGGTAAAAGGGAAGGAGGACAATTACGATATAAGGTGTTAATGTTCGTCGTGAATTTATGTAGGTCATAAATATAAAATTTGTCATGTTTTGGGAACACATAAGATGGAATTTGGTTCCACATTCGGGATGTTGAAGTTATAAACGAATTTCCATAACTTGTCTTTTGCAATCTAGGGATTCAATGATATGATAAATAAAGAGAGATTGTTAAGGTTTAAGTCCAACTCGAATAGGTTCAAAATTACAAAACTTTTTAAACTATATAGGTTATATGTCTTTGGATTGTATCCATTGGGTCTTCAATCCAAGAATATTTTTTGCTTTTCTAAAGCAGGCTCTTACATTATTTCATTGAAAAAGTGATAACACCTGGTTTTATTTTCTTTTGTGTATCATCAAAGATAGAAAATGACTCAACCTAGATAATGAGTCAACCTAAGAATTTTTTTTTACATTTTGACTGACCACACCTGTGTTATTGCTTTCCTGTCCGCCTATTGCCCTTCTCAAACAATTCTTTTCATATCTAATACAAAGTTTTGGCTTTATTAAAACGGTTGCAGATTCTTTTCTGTCTAGGATATTTTTTTTTAATAAAAGCTTTGATACTTAGGTACGTACCGCTTGGCTGGGATAAAGTAGTGGAAGAACGAATTTATGATGTAGCTAAATTAAAAAGTTGAAGTAAAAAACGATTATGGTTTCTTTTGAATTTCTGTATATTTTAATTTGCTGTATTGTTATTGTTTGACTGTGGAAAGACATCAGGGATGATATATGATTTCACATTCGCGAGACTCGGATTATGAATGAATTTTCATCCCATTTACTATTTCTTAAGATTTTTCCTATATAGGGGTTGGCATTTTCTGTAACTGAGTATACGTCCACACATATACGAAGTATCTGTAAAACAGATAAAGGACTCCTACGCCGATATTCTTTTTATTTTTTTTAATACATAGCCAAAACAAGGTGGGTACCTTTTTTTTTTTCTTCAATATTTCAAATGAGCTAAATACAAATACCTTTTATACCGATTGGTATGCTTGGCTAGGGAGAGACAGAATAGTAGCAAAGGAGGATGGTAAAAGCAATTACGATAGAAGATGTTAATGTTCGTCATGAATTTATTTTGGTCATAAACATAAAATTTATAATTTTTGTGGAACACATAAAATGGAATTTGTTTTCCATTTTTTATAAGTCGTCTTCTGCCATCTAGGAACTTCTACGGCGGTGTAGGGATGAGTAGATACGTGTTTCACGAAGGTTAGGTGGAGATAATACGGATTTAATTTTCCACTGAGCATGTGTAAGAGAAGTTAAGCATTGAAGAAATTAGTTTGTTCTTAAAAAAAAATTTTTTGTGTATTAAAAACGAAAATGGCATGTTTATACATCTATAAATTTTGACGTCGAAAATAAACTTGCCATTCCAAATTTTAATCATTCTTTGCATTGAAGGAAAAAAGGACTTACTTGGTTTTGTTTTTTGGAAACCCACAAGCATAAATAAATGTCACGTGAATAAAATATAGTAAAGGTATTTTTGTTTGGCATAACATATCAGAAGAAGAAGAAACAAGAAGAAACAAGAAGAAACAAAAATAAACACAAAACATGTCATTTGTAAAAAGGAAATTTTCCGTTATATATTTGATAATATACATGTCGAAATATCTATACTAAATTTTGTAAATAAAAACAACGAAGTGAAAATAAAGTAAAAAACGAAATACCAATACAAAAATAGCAATACACTCTCAAAAACAATTATACTCATTTCAGTGTCCTGGGGTCGACAAGGATAGTGAGAATTTATTTTTTTTTTAAATTTTTTTTTTTTTTATTATACTGAAAAAATTTTCCATTTTATTTTGACAAAATAATGGTACGACTTTAATGTTGGACAGGTATTTGATAGCAATGGTAATTGGTTCTAGTTTTCGTTTTATTTTCGATAAAATCTGATTTTTTTCTGTTTTTTTTTTTAGTTGGTTTTTGTAGACGTTACAATGTTTTCATGGAATAATACGGAAAGAATGATGTCGCTAGTGTAGCGGCCAAATTAATTATATTTTTTAAGTGTTTGTTTGGAAAACAATAACATGAAAGAAAAGAAAATAAGAAAATGAAAAACAGGGTGGAAAAATTGTGGTAATTTATTTCGCCAATTGTTTTTTTTTTCGTTTTTGGTTTATTTTTCATGTGAGATCCAATTAATTAACTAAAGGAACGACTTCTTCTTTTTTTGTTGGAAAAGTGATAAGTGCTAACATTGTTTTTTTTTAAGTTATTATAATATGGCGAAAAAAGTAATTTTAAGTAAAACAATGTGTACGAATATATTAAGAAGATATATAGGACTGGTAGTAAAACTTTATTTCTGGATTGAAGAGTTGAAAAATTAATAAAACAAAATCTTTTATTACAAGATTAAAGTTATAAAGTTATAGGTTTAGATTTGAATTTACATTCAAGAAATTTCAGTTAAACAACTAGAGTGAAACCTACTGATTTTGGAGTTTAAATTCGAGTATAAATTTATTTTAGGTATTGTAAGGCAATTTTGTCAATCAGTTCAAATTT
Source organism: Argyra leucocephala (assembly GCA_963942445.1). NCBI lineage: Eukaryota > Metazoa > Arthropoda > Insecta > Diptera > Dolichopodidae > Argyra > Argyra leucocephala. Next base: position 62,371,570 of record OZ012678.1, on the reverse strand, counting down.
ATATTTTTGATGAAATTTTTTGTTTATATATATAGCTATTTTACATTCAATATAGTATTTGTATACCCTTATGTATTACAAATGTTTGAAACGGATTTTATAGCGGATATTCTGAGTAGAAAAAATATTTCTATACACTTCGCAGATCTGAAGGAAATTTCGAAAAGACGTTTCTTAAACAGAATTTGATAGGTCAAAGTGTGGTTGACCAAAGTTAACGTGGTGTCAATAAAACACTCGCATCAGAAAAAACATGGGGTGAATTAAATGCACTGTCTCAAAATTGAGTTCGGTGGTTTTCTTTGCACCCAATAAAAGTAACAATATTGATGATGAAATTCTAGTTAGAATAGTAACAACTTTTTGCAGAAGATATTCGTACTTATATATGTAATTGACAGAACAATTGAAAGAATATAGTTATACAATTTTTAAAAAATATAAAACTGGGATGGCAATGTTGCACACAAAAATGACAAAACTAACGTAATTAGGTAGACTAACGTAATTAGGTGAAGTGCATATTTAGCATAAAAACATTGTAAAAAACTGTCATGAAAGAAAATATGTTCCTTTATTGCAAACTTTGAATCTTTAACTTAACCCTTTGCTTACAATTTTAATCATATGACTAGTTTTTTAGTATTGATCACATTGCGAGACAAAATTTTACCTGATTATTTATGTTTATAAGATATTATATTCAATGAAGTCTGCAATTCAAATGATATGATGTTCTGGGAGATTTTAACTTTAATCTGAATTTCCACTGAACATTAAAGTTCCATTAAAATCATTTTTGCAACGTTTACTCCAGGGATGTTGATCAAATTTATTCTAGATAAATTCGTATGATTTTCTCAGATTTTTTGAATTTATTTAAAGTTTACAACTTAGATAAAAAATTTGAAAATTAAAATATATGGGGAACCAAAGAAACTGATTTTTTGAGATTTTTAAAATTAAATAAAAAACTATTTTTGATAAACAGGTTAGTTTTTAGTGATATAACTGTTTATTTTAACAATTAAAATTCGAATTTCCGTTTACTAATCATTTATTATATTTGATATTTTTGTGCAAAAGAAATAAATTGTTAATGAAAGGAAATTCGTTTTTTAATTCAGAAATCAAATAGAAATTTAAAAATTGACATAATAATAGGTTTTAATTTTTTCTTATCCAAAATTTTAATTTTAAATTGTAGTTTTCGATAATAGTATTTATGTAATTAATTTTAATCTATAACTGTTATTTAAATTTCCAATAAATTATTCAAACCATTAAACAAAATATTAAAAACAAAAATAATTTCTAATCTTTCAAAACCACCGAATTTCCTTCACATATTAATTATTTCTAAAACTTTGTGGTCAAAATCTTGTAATATTACAAAATTATATGTATATATACCAATATCATTTTCTAATTTCTTATTTCCTATATGTAAATCTAATTAATGTATTAAATTTACATTCAATTCTTTAATTCTTACTTTAGTGTATATTTTAAAATTAATTGTAAATTATTGAGAATATTTTGATTGCGTGATTATAAGTGTTTTGATTTAGTTATATTGTAAGGACAATAATTGTGATATATGATTTTCCCTATATGCCATATTATTACAGACATACTTAATTACCATACTTAAATAACCAAAATACTGTAAATAGTATAAATTAATTGTTTTCTTTACTGAAAGTGTTAAGTAAAACATTTTAGAAAAGTGAATATTTTAACTGTGTGGTTTTGGTAATGTGGTTAAGTTTTAAATAACTCATCTTCAGGTTGTTTTCCTAAAATAATTAATTTTTTTTTGCTGTTTGTTCTTTTAAACTATTGATAATAGTATTTAATATTACAAAAGGGCAGATTTTCTTTATTATTATGTCTTAGTTGAATTACCCTTAAAATTAGTAAAAATACCATGTTAACCACAATATATTAACTATATAAATAGTTTTGTTTATTCAATTACTATCTATTATTAACTTGAAATTAAAAATTAAATTAATCATTTGTAATACCTAAGGATGTAATTGAGTTTATAATACCTAATGAATTTAACTTAATTATGTAAATAACAAAATATATATATATTTCAAGCTATATTTTAAAATAATTTATAAGAACTGCACTATTTTAGTGATTTACAAGTTCTGTGAACTAAACATGAAAGTAAAATTATCAATTTAATGCTAACACTTCTTTTTATGATATCCTATTAATGTAAGAATAATATTTACATAATATAAATAATTGTTGACAAGTAGAAATTTCTACTTTACTTATAAAACTACCTACATTTGTCTGATAATACTCATTTCATCTCAATGAATATGATTCTCTACTTTAACTACTTTATTAATTATATTTTGATGACAATAATATGAAGTTTAAAGTGTAATATAATATAATATAAAGTTACTACTACTGACTTTTTAATATAATATTCAAGAAAAACTAATAAATTTAAACAAATTTTTTTCTAAAGTTTTATTATTCATTATTATTAATTTTAATGTTTTATTCTATCCTTTAATCCTTTATTATCAAATATATTTTCTGTACCACCTACCATATTGTTGTTATAAAATTTAATTATACTTTAACCCATATTTGATCAATGTTTTATTTTAGTTGCACAAGTTTTTCATTTTTTATAAACAGTATAAAAAATACCTAAATTAAAACATTGATTCAACAGTCTCAAAAATTTTATTTGAAGCTTAGAAACAATTTCAAATTGAATTCGTATTTCATTCAATTGAATTGCATTGAACAATTTGAATTTTATTTTACACAAAATTGGTACCAAAATTTGGCTAAGAGTCGATTAGACAAAAAAATTATCATGTCCTGGATTTCAAAGAAATTTCCTAATTTTCCCAACTATTTTTCAATGTTTCACTATTTGTCTCCACAATTTTATTGAATTAATTTTACTTTTTTTCAATGCCATTTGGTACACCGGCCAAGACAATTCAACATTTTTAATTCAAATTATGTTTTTTGTATTCAGTTGAATGGATTACAACAATTTCAGTAGTGTATTTGTATTTACCAAAGGCTTTAAAATATAGAAATACTACTTACTGAGTGTCTAGTGACCTATGTCATAGATATTGATAGGTGACAATCTGGAAAATTTTTCAAATTGTCTGAGATATTTTTACTTTACATCAGGTATACAAATTTGTCATGGTACGAGTGTACAGATTATTGTTAATTTAAAAAAATTGTTGCAGTTGTTTGACATATTTTTACTATCCAAAAATAGACATGTCACAAGATTGTCAGCAAATTGTATACAATTTCCAAGAAATACCCAATATTAAAAAACAACCTCCTCGCGTACTATTTTTTTTTATATTGGCTTGAAGATTTTGCGACGCAAAAAAAAAGAATGATATGAGATTTAAATCATATGGTTTCTGTCTTTCTTTGTTACTTCTTTCACTAACATTCTCTTTTGTTTTAATTCTACTTACTAGTGAGTCACCTGTGCAATTGCACAGAAGCTGATCTTTCAAACACAATTTTATATAAAAAAAAGTATTTGTTTTTGTATATTTGTTGTTGTTTTCTGAATCGCATGATTCTTGAATATTTATACTTTATAATGAAATAAAAGTATAATACATATTCTTTATAACGAAATGAATACTAATTTCAATATAACTTAACACAATAAAATCCCATTACTCTCAACGTAGTAGATCGATAAATTAGTATTTTCGCATAAGATTTTAACCGACTTTGATGGTTTTAGGATTTTATTGTATCTACATCTGATACATATTCTGAAGCGTATATAATTAATTCATCAGATTTGATTCTTTATATAATCAAAAAATATTCGTTAGTATTAAAGACAGCCATTAATTAAAACAGACCAAGATAGTGTAATCTTTACGTTATCCACTGTGTTATGTAACAGTAAAAGGATATTTTCGAGTTCGAATTCCGCTTATATCATGAATGTATGTAGGTACAAAAGTTTTTCAATTATTCTTGGAAATTAATTTGGAATACATGTTCGTTGTCATTTATTATAAAATGGATCTTTGCTATTATGAAGACAACGTTTCACTTTACAATAGAGGTAGTTTTCCACATTTAAATTAACTGTTGTACTAAAAATAAGAAAAAAATTGATAAGAAGTAGACAATGTTATTGTCTATGCGGATATTATTGTAAATACCAATCCCTTGAAGCAGTTTTTTGTTAATATTTATTAATAAAATTTAAAAATTAAAGAATATACAGATAAGCGTATTTCGTCTACTTAATATATTCATATTTAGTAAAACTAAAAGGAAAATATTTGATTGTTTTAATCCATTTTGAAAACTTTTTTCTAACGCTAAAAAAGTATTTTTTTCTAAAAATTTAAATTTGACAAATTGTTTTTTTGGCAATAAAAAAAATTGTTATAACAAATTTGATGAAAAAACTTTGACAAATTCATGGTACAATTAAGATTCTCTATGAAACTAATAATTTACAATTTATCATGTTTTCACTAAAATTCTACATATTTTTATTAAACAACAATAATGTAAAATTTTAAACCTGTAAATTGCAGTCTATCGACATCTATGAAATATAACACAGGTCAATAATGAGTTAAATTATAATAATAATAAATTTATAATTTAAATTCTTTCAACATAAATGATAACATATTAAATAAAAATGAGTATTTTTAATTGAATTTTTCCATTAAAACTATGTATAGGTATGTGTGTTTCAATGTAATTAAATCATACTTATTCAATAATAATTAATTTATGAAAATTCAAACAAGAAAATTAGATTTTCCTGTTTTGAATATTATCTAAAAAATGTCCAATATTATTTTTATAATACATATGTGGGTATGTATGTGTAATAAACTAATAACATTATTATAATTACATATTATAAATTTGTAGGCTCAATTAACTAAAATAAAATATTATATTAATTTAATTTTTAAAATCAAGGACATTTCATTATTTTCAATGTCCATAAGACACGTTTTTATCTTTAAATTTTGTTTTTATAAATACATGATGTAGCTATATGTCTACATGTATTACAAATTATTAGCCTAACCTTAATCGAAAATTATTATAACATAGATAAGAAAGAACACCCCAAAAGGAATAACAAAAAATTATGTCAATGTGTTTTATGTATATATAATAATTATACAACACGTATATGTATACGCATGTAAGTTTCTTTGCATAGAAGACCCTCAAATGAGGACATTTAATAGGTCTTCGTATCACAATTACAGACATATTCAATATTTTAAACTAATTTACCCCAAGCTATCGTTATTTGTTGTTCGGTATTATTTAATTTATTTTTTAATTTTTGTTTTTGTTAAATATTATCAGTTATCTAATTAAGATAAAGAATTTAGTAAAACAATGAAGTGCTGTTTAAAACAAAAAACGAAAAAAAACTGGAAAACAAAAATTTATGTCTATCAAAGACAAAAACCCTTTCGGCAGGACAAACACAATACTTTCATAATTAGATGACATATTAATTTAGAAAGTATTACTCATATACACAGTGTTGCCTCATTAATATTTTAAATTAATTTACTTTGAGAATAAAAAATAAAAAAAAATTATTTGTTTAGGTTGGGGGCAAATTGTAAATTTAGATTGTTTCTAATTCAATCAATACAAATTGAAGGCTACAGCATGAAGAATGGAATTCGGCTCTAATATTTTAATTATCTTAATTTCTACCTCTCTCTTGACGTTTATTCTTTTTTAAAAACTTATTTTTGAATGGCAAATGAATGATTTAAGGTCGGACAAACGAAACTAGGATAGGAAAGAAAGAGAAATATTAGGAAAGAACTATTGCTTTTAATCCATCCATTAAAATCAGCTCTTAGATCCAGTTTTACAATCATTACGATTTTTCTCAAGGTAGTCATAGAAGTTGCCAACATAAATTTTGGTCTTCTAGCACGTATCTTGTTGGGGTATTTAAGTGAGTGATAAAGAATAATAAGAAAAAGTAAAATCTTCAAATTGCGAGCCTTTGTGAAGTATACTATATTAAAATATAAGAGTTTCAAAATATACACAATCTTGATAGTTAAAGCATATAAAAGTGTTTTAATCAGATTTTGATAATGAGCAGTAAATGTCTACTTCCACACGGGTCAACTTTCATAATTTTTTTCCTTTCGTTTCATTCCCCCCTTTCTATTAGCAAAATTAGTTTATATTAGTGGAAGTAGGCAACATCTGCAATTCGGCATCACACTAAACAAATATTTCAAAATGCTGGGTAAATAATCGCATATTATGGGTAACATAAACTGTCATGTTTGTCTTTAAATACTGATGTTTGACCCCATCAAATGAATCTTACTAGCAGTTTATACCATTAACAGGTCCACCTTTTAAACAAAAATGTTAATAATGACCTAGGGGGCTAGACAAATATTTTATTAATTGTTGTTCATATGACTTGGATTACAAATTTTTAGACAAAAAAATTAAAAAAATTTTTGTAAAACATTTTAATACCAGAAATTAAATTATTTATGTGGCAACACTATACATTTTAGTTGAGAATTTTAACTAGGGTAGAGTTACAACTATAGTAATTATAATTATTATTTTAACTTAAAATAATTTCAGCATTTTTTTGTGTTGTTATTTGAATATTATGTTATCATATTTACCATGTGTAGATAGTTAAAGAAAATTTATGCCTAGTTTTTATTTTATTTATTATAATTACTATTTTTATTTTATTTTTTTTTGTTGATGTTAACTTAAAAACGTATTTTTAACATTTTTATCACATTTGAAAACGTATGTGTATGTGTAGAAATGTCAAAGTGTACCAAAAAAAAAATTAAAGTGGTGAAAAAAGCAAAAAAAAAAAAAAGAAAAAATAAATTTAAATTACCTTAAGGATTTTATTTAAAATAGAGTAATGTGTACGAGTATGTATACGAAACAGGCACAATTATTTTGATAGCCTTTGGGAAATTTATATAAGATATCATATTAAAGCGTATATGGGTGTGAAATAAACGAAATTATTTATTAAAAATTTAGGAGTAATTTCTGTATAAAATTTGATAAATCTAATTTGTAGAAGTGTGAGATTGTCATTAATTTTATGAAATTCAGAATTATTCTTATTTTCGCGGCAATCTTAATAGGCACTACTAACACATACAAAGCAAATTGAATCTTCATTTTGTTTCACGAGTCGTTGTTATAAAAAACCATTTAAAATATGTTATAATAATCGTGGAAATATTTGTGAGATTGCTAAATCCAATCATTTGAACCTAGTTTTCGCTCGGACAACAGAATCCGGTAACTATCAGTATCTTGATGAATTAGAGACGCTTTGTGTGCTTATTGAAAAAACAGGGAATCGTTAGTATACCTAATACTCTTCTCAACTTTTTCGTATAAAGTAGAAGCAGTTTTATAATTTATCGTTTATTGAATCCCTGCCATAACTATGTTTGTTGGAGCATACATGCATTTTTCGGGATTTATACTGGTAAACACAATATTCTCAGGGTCAGCTACGCATATCGGGTACCAATTGATGATCCCATCAAAAATCCTGTTAATGGTCATGAGAAAATAAAAGATTTAACGAATAGCTTTGCTAGAAATATGTTGACATCGGCCTAGTTTAACCTGGTCATGGGCAGTCCTGCTAGAAATATATTGATATAAGTCTGGTTGGTACAACCATCATCCTCCTGAAATAGAAGTATATATTTTCTGCTGAGATAGTGAAGTAAAAGCCGACACTTATCTACAGAGCAGTTTTATAGGACTGGATAGCCATAAATACCACTTGCTTGTCACTACACACAGTAATACTCGTAGCTACCATTTTTTTAATGATAGTAGCAGTTGCGTAGTATGCGTTTTTGCCAGAACTTCGCACGTACTATCTAACACGTCTGTGTTGCTAGAAAATCTATTGGACTTAAAAACACAAACACAAACTTCAAGTAATTTTCAAGTAATTTTTAAAGTATTCAGTACATACGTAATGAATAGTAATTTCTAAATTAAAACTAAAAAAAGTTAAACCAAAACTGACAGGTGTATATTTGAAAAAAAAAATTCCGAATTTAGCAGATGTAAATTTTAATCTCTACACTACACTAAGGACGCTTCTTATTTAAAAATTAGATTAATCATTTTAAGATTCATATTAAGATGTTATAAATGGAGAAACTGTTTTTGTACAGCAAATATATTTTGATCAACCTAAAATATCCGTACTCAAAATAAAATGTTCGATAACTACTGTAGAATATTAGGTATGTTGTAATAGAAAAATAACGAATAAAGAAACAGAAAATGAAGGTGATAGTAGTTTATGTGATAATTGCTACAAAACACGAATGACAACCAATAAAAAATAGTGTTGATTTTTTTTTATTAATATAGTTTTTTGCTGTAAATTTTACTATCCTTTTCTTAATTTTCCAATTATTAAAATGTAAATGCAAAACTGGTTCTAACCCAATGTCGTACTGATGGGGTTGCAGGACAATGATGATGAAAATGAAAACTTGTTTAAAATGGTTTTGTTTTTTTTGTTAGATAGCATGGATACATTTTTAATTTATTACAATAATTATTTTAATACTCATATATTAATGTGCATGTCTCTGAAGATCATGATGGCATTAAAAGATAATAAATAATGGAAAATTTTGTATACGATACGCATATCAAACCACTGAAATATCCTACTACCTAGGATATTTAACAAGAACTTAACAAGATATTTTAAATGATAGTGACTAATTTAATAACATAATTACTGTCTATGATCTATACGAAAGCAATATTGGAAAGATAATCAAACTGACCAACATTCGTAAAATCAATAAAGCACAAAAATGGAATCAAATTTTATTTTTTGTATTCACTCTGTTTTTAAAGGTTTTCACGTCCTCCGAAGAATAATCTTTAGCAAGGGACATTAATGCGAATTCTTGTACAAATTTGGTTTAAGTATGGGTATGTTGTAGCTATTGGATGAATCAATATTTTTAGTCAATGGATTATCTCACGGAACAATTGTATTGCTTTAAGACTCTTGCGCACTCTTATAATACTGTGCTAGCACAACACTAAGTTTCTTCACACAGTTAATAGCATATTACTAACACTCTTATAGGATTAATGTCCACATGAATTAGTGTGTATGTTCTTATGTTGAAATAATTTATGTTATGCGAGAATGAGATAGATATTGTTTTTTATTTTGAAACAATTATTTTGTGGAGTTTATATTTATTTCATGAGAAAGCCTTTAACGACCTATTAAAGAAATGTTAGACTCAAATGTATGTGGAAACTTTTGAAAAAATATTTAAAATCTATTTTCTACTTAACATGAGTAGTATAACACCAAATTTTCACCGTATATAACGAATATTGTTGTACTATATAATTTTATTGCCACAGCATTACTTCCACAATTGCTACAAGAACACTCTAACAGCAATATTAATAACTATATTCCAATAAAAACATAATTGTAACACCTTTAGCTTCAGCCAAAATCTTATAGGAGTCTTATAGCACTATTTTTTTTTTTTAACAATCAAATGTTACGTGGTATATTCTGTAGCACATATTGCAGCCAGAAGGTAGCAAATGCAGGCAATGTATAACATGAAAAATACACCTATATAGAAAAGAATATAATGAAGGCAGTTATAATGTTAAGTATATACTGAGAAATATAAAAATTGTTTTTTTTTATTTTAGTATGCGTGTGATAAGATGAGTTTTTTAAAAAGTTTAAAAGAATTTTTCGCAAAAGGTCAATTTCTTTTCTGTGTGATTGAACAACCAAAAAATTAGTTAGGATTTTTTCTCATAAAAACGTTTTACTGTAAATATTATAAGATTCACAAATCATTTTAGAAAAAATATTATTTATTATATTATATTGAGATTTGTTTAACATTACAGTTTGATAGTATGTATATAATTCTATAGGAATGAACTCTGATTCTATTAATATGCTTAATTCTATTAAAGCTTACTAATTCACTTTACTTGTTTGCTTTGCGGATACTGAATTTAAAGACTGATGTATTTTTGATAAACTATTTTGTGTTTACTATTTCCCTTAAAATATTTGACTGCAACGCTCCAAGCATTATTTTTAATTTTAATTAAGTTTGATTTGGCTGACTGTACATTCTACAACGCTCAGTATGAACTACATACTTGTTTTCCACCAGATTATGAACTAAAAAATATTTTTTTAAAACTATTTTGTTTTCTTCTGTCTATGTAAAAATGACACACGGAATGCTATTAAGTATTATCATACTTAAAAAATTCCATCTGTAATTCATATTAGAAAATATGTACAGGGTAATTCCATATTTTTTTTTTCTCCGTACTCCTCTTGGGAGCATAGGTATTCCACTTGAAATTTCCATCGTACTCGATTTCTAGCTGTTACTTTCACTTGTATTTGTACGACCTTGATAATACGAGGCAATGTCTAACTTCATTTTTAATCTGTTTGTACTGTCTAAGTAGGGGATTGGCCTACTGTAGAAGATCACTTTGATAACTTTATCTGCGCCTAAGTGGTAAGACGACGCCATATTTTTCTGCAAGTTGTTGCTGCGATTTTCTTTATCTTTGACGTTAAGATACTTGACATTACTATGTTTACTGGGTACGTCATGTCACATACTTTTGTCAGTTGTTGACAATTGTGTAATTATTATTAGTGTTTGTCTAATATTATTTATTGTGTTATTTGGTTATTGTGTTGTATGAGATATATGAGTATTGATATAGATATTGATATACGTAATATTTTTTAGTTATATAAAGTATTAATTATGTTAATTATTTTTATTGATTAATTTTATATATAATACTTTTGCTATTTTTTTTAGTTATATTTAATACCCCCCACGGGAATCGAACCCGTGACTATCACATCAGAATTCAAACACATTTCTGTGCTCTAACCGATTAGGCCACGGAAGAGATAATTCCACATAATTCGTATTGGTTTATTTAAATTATAAAATCTTTTTTATGGCCCGCACCAGAATTACTATTTTAAAGCTAAACCTTTAAATTTTACAGAATTTTAAACTATACCATTTCAGTTTTAAAACAAGAATAGTAAATTTCAATATGAGAATTGAAATAAGTAATCCTTGTGATAGTTTTCAATAAATTGTTTAAATTTTACAGCACAACTGTAATTTTACATATACGTTTTCAAAACCCCAAAAAATGTCTACAAAAATTAAAAAAATATAAAAAGAATATAAAAAAACGCAATTACTTGGCGTGTCAAATATGAATGGAGACTGGCAACAACGTGCACGTACGATTAATGTACCACAATCAATAGCATATCTTTGGATATCACAGGAAGAACCCGTAAACAAACAAGAAGGTAAAAGCTTTCAAAAAAATACAGAAATTCATTTAGAATATTTTGTTGAAATTACCTAAAATAACTGTCACATTACATTAGCGGAACTCGGTGGTGTACTTCAAGAAAAATTTAATTTTGTTATCTCAAAAACAACAACATCAAAACACCTAAATTCACTCTGTTACACGATGAAATATTTAAGGCATGCACCTGAAATGGAAATTCCCCTGAAAACAAACTAAAACGACAGAAGTTCATTGAATGCCTTTAAGAATCTCAATCCCAAAATAAACCTATTTTGTTTATGGATGAAACGGATTTAAATATTCATGTTTGAAAAAGACAAGTCAAATCATTGATGGGAACAAGATGAACTATTATAGCAGCTGGTCCAAAAGGTGCTAATGTTCATGTAATAGGCTGTAAAAGCACGTTTGCACTTATTTATTATAAAATCAGAAGAGATCGATTAAGGAAGAAAATCGAAAAGAGTGGATGAAAACCTGTCTTCGTCAAATAATGATTGGACATGTTGGACCAGTTGTTGTAGTAATTGACAATGCACCTTAATCATAGTCAAATTAAAAGAGTTTTGCAGAAGCAGAAATTTCGTGACAACCGAATACTCAGACTTGGTCTCTATAGTGCAATGTTTAACCCCATTGAAAATGTTTGGTCTGTTGTAGAGTATGGCTTTTCCGACCCCTCTACCAATCACGGTACTCGGCCTCTAAAAAAATAAAATTCCCGGGAAATGTCGAGACGCGGGATTTCAAATATATTTTGCTTAAACTCATTAATTCAGTACAAAAATACAAAAACTTTGAAGCATATTTAGTTTTTAAAAATTTATTATATAACATACTTCCGAAATAACTACGTAGTTATCTTTCACTTTTTGTAATATTGAAATTTAATTTGTTATATAATATTATACGGTATATTTAAATATAATATATCATTATATTATAATGTAAAAAATAAAAGAATTTTTTATTTTTAAAATAATTAATTAAATGTTTAATAAATGTTTCTTATTTCTTAAAATGTATGATTTTAAGAAGGTTAAAATGTTAAGTGATTTGTCAGTTAAATTTGCCTTCGTTTTGGAACAAAAATTTGAGAAAGTAGAAAAAACTCTTTTACTTTCTGTGTAGGTTGGTTGAATTGTTTTAAACGCTGTGAATAGTTTCGATAAGTTTGGTGTTAAATTTTTGGTTCCTTCAAAACTAAACATTTCTATTTGAATAGTTTTATTGTAATTATTTGTAGTAAATTGTTTTATTGTTTGAGATTCCTTTATTGCTAATGCCAATTGTTTTGTTCAGAGCTTCTTCAGTGCTTGTAAAAGCGAAAGTTTTATTTACCTCCACTATATCTATGTCATAGTCAGAATCAATTGCTTCAAATTGAAAACTGCTTCAATTGTTTCTTCTTAACAATAATTAGCCATATTATTATTGCTGAAAATTCTATGCATAAATTCTTTAACTAATTTTGTTATTACACGTTTTTGGGAAATTGGGAAATAAATCTTGTTTTCATTTGACGTATACGAATCTGTATTTTCCAAATATTTCAATAAAGATACTAAATCAATGTTTCTTCTTTCTATAACTCGTTTTTTATAGATTCCAATAATTCTTTCACAATATTTGAATTGTATCCTTCTGAGATTTTATACAAAAAGATAAGAATACCTTCACTATAGTGATTAAATTAGATACCATTCTGTCCAGTGCTTCCACATCTATTGAATAGGTTTTAAAACGTTTAACAAACCTTGAAATGTCGTTTAAAATCATCGTTTCAATAACTGGAACAATTTAAATCATTTAAGGCTTTCAAAATTCAATCGAGCACCTTGAAGAATCGATCCAACATGGTTTTATATTGTTCACTTGACTTTAAAGTCTAAAGGTAAATTTAACTCACGTCCATGTTGATTTTTTATATATGTTTGTAAAATAGCGTTTTTAACAGGAAATAATTTGAACAGGTCTGAATTAAGAATTAGGTCGGGAATTAAGTATAATTTTCCGGGATTCGGGATATTTCAATTCGTGTAAAATCCTGGAAATACTTTCCTGGGATTTCCCGGATGCCATGCTCTAGTCTGTGGTAAAGAGTTACGTTAAAAGAGAGCTCTGAAGTATTCCTAACAGCAGAAACGAATTATCTGTCAAATAACATAGAACTGTCAAATAGCTTTAGAAAGCCTGATGGTGCTAATTGCAACGCAAGTATTCAAAGAAAATTCAGTGTCACTCTTAACTTAGAAGATATACTATACATACATATTAATAAATTTAATTTGTATTAATTTGTATTAATATTAATTGTTTTAAGTTAAATTTATATAAAAAATCTCATTTGAAATTTACCATACTCATACTAAAGCTTACTCTTCTCGTATTGTAGCTTAAATTCTCATATTGAAGTTTACTCTTCCACTTTGAAGCTTATTATTCCCATTTTGAAACTAAACTGGTATAGAAAATATGTAGTTCAGTACAAATTAATCCACCCAAATGCGAAATAATAAGTTGGAGCAAAAACACCCTATATGTCGACAAAATATTTTATGTGACTGATGAGCTTGTTTGTCAAGATACTTTTGGGGTTATAAGGAGTCACAGTAAACTTAGTTCCTTTTAAAAACCACATACATATATAAAAATATAACGTTTTTTAATTTATATTTTTTTTGTGTTTCAAAATTTTTACATATTAGACATTTTAAGCTTAGCAATAACAATATAAATTGAAGTCAAATACTTTTTAAGTTATGTTAGTTTTCTTTTAGAAAATTTTTGTAAAACAAAAAATCGTCCGAATAATTTCATATAGAATTTATCGAAAACTAGCTGTTGAATAATGCACATGAATGGAATATTCTATGATTATGGTACTGTGAACACAAAAATGACCAATGTATTTTTTTATTCATGGCATTTTGCCAGTTATTTCTTATTGTAATCTCAATTTATAGAAAAACCACAACAAAAATTGCTTCTCAAAATCCATTACGTGAAGTTGAAAATTTCGTTCGCAATCTCTATTTTCAACTAATTTAATTTCTGAAGAAATTTTATTTCTTTAAAAATTCATATCATACGTGGCTCATTTTGAATAATTTTATATTATTTAAATTTAAATTAAATTTTCTCACAAATATAGAAAATTAGTTCTGATTGTGGTTAATTTTTTTTTTGTTTCACAAAATTATTTTCAATACCTTTTCCGCATATCGAATGAATTAAATTCTAATATTTTCTAGTTAAATAGTAAATACAGAATATTATGACTGATAATAATGGAAAAGCAAATTTACTTCAGTGGAAAAAATACAAGAACAAATTCTAGGTTTTTAAAAAGTTTAAATAGTATCCTTAAAAGTAAATATCCTTAATACGAAAATATTCTCTCATACTTTGTTTGCTGTTGTTTTTTTTCTACAAGTGTGTTTGTGTATATTAAAATAATTTTTTAATACATTTGGTTGAATACAATTTAGAAATAACCGCACCCCATTGATGGTAAAGAAAAAAAAATTCTTAATACTTTTACATTAATGGTTTTTAACTGAGAGTTTTTATAAAGTTGTATAATCCTTGAGTATCCTGCTTTTTTTTATGTTTTGGTTTCTGTAAATTTTGAAAAAAAAAAACAAATTGTTTTTTTTTGCTTTTATTTTAATTTTATAATTTTAATTAAGAAAAACTTTATAAAATGTCATTTTAACTGGATTTTATGAAGTTTATCAAGTTGCATATTACAGAAGGATGTATATCCTAAGCTGAATCTGTATACGTTATCATGTTGTATAGAATAATAATCCGTATTAAAGAAAATTTACGTTCAAATTATATTTTCATCACAATTAAATATTAAAATTAAAAAACTTTGAAAAATAAAAAAAAAAATGGAACAAAAATATATATATTTGTTTTTTTGAAAAAAAGAGACAGAAATAGAATTACTGCAAATATAGAAGAAAATTTTAAATTAACTTTTACTACCATAGATGTAACCTATAAAAGTGGGTAATCATCAACCAGTTTGTTGGTCGATTCATGTACAAACGAGAATAATTGTTGTTAGTAAAAAATTAGGAGATTAAAATAAAAATGAACAGAGCAATGCATATAACATAGAAGCAGAATTAGATTTAATTTTGCAATCAGCCAATTAGTATTTTTGGAAATATTCTATTTAGCCATGTTCATAATCTGGATGGGAAATTGTGGTAAAATTATTAACTTTTTGAAAACTTTCCAAATAGTATTTGATCCACTTTGATGGAATTCTTCAACTGTAAATAAATAAGATTTTGAATAGCTACTTTCATGCGGACTTCTCGATGCTTTTTTATATTTAAAATGATCTAAGCTTTAAATTAAGTCCCTTCCGTGGCCTAATCGGTTGGAGCACATAAATGTGTTTCAATCATGATGTGGTAGGCTCGGGTTCGTTTTCCGTTGCGGGTATAAAATATCAGAAATAGAAACTGCTATCAAATTAATAATCAATGAATTATGACTACATATGAACACATGATTTCTAATAATAATTACACAATAATTATCAACAACATCTGACGAAAACAAAAGTGAAATGACGTACCCAGTAAACATAGGAACGTCAGACATCATCACGTTAGGGGTGTATCAAATCACGGCTACATTTTGCTGAAGTTTACCGCGATGCACTAGAACACTAGAGATGTATTAGCAATGCACACAACTATTATTTTTAAATCACTATATTACTGGAATAAAAGTCGAGTTTCCTTTCACTAATCATTTGTATTTATTTTGCAAATATCGATATTTCAGAAGCAACTTACTTCCTTCATCAGTGCTTTGCGACTTATATTAGGATTAGTGAAAGGAAACTCGACTTTTATTTCATAAATCTAAATATATCACTAAAAATAAATCTGATTATCAAAAACACTATATTACTACTTGCTACTGCTACTTTCAAATAATTTGAATTAATTTTCCTAAAATAACAGTTGCTACTTCGCAACACTGAATATAATAGAAGACATGCTAGAAGCTAATTCCTATTGCTGCCAAATAATATATTATCAATAATAATACTATAAATATAATGCAATAAATATTCAGTATAAAAATATTACGTATTGAATCGATATCAGTACTCTTGTTATTTGTTTAAAATTTTGCATTTCTTAAGATTTGAAATATTTTAAATACATTAAAAAGAACAATAGTTTAAAATCATTGTTCCTAAAAAGAACAGACTATGATTTTGAAATTCTTACAAATACCAACAAATTTATTATTTCTATTAAAACATAGAAAATAAAACTATCGTTCTTTTTGGAAGAGTGAATAAAATAACAGCACTAGGTAGTTTTTTTTTTTTTGGGTTAGTCTGCAAATTCACAAAAATAAAATCCATAATGACTTTTGGTAAAAAAAAAAATCCAGAAAATCAAAAACGATAATTTTTTTGTGTTATTGGTTTTATTTATTTCACTTTATTGTGTATGGTAGTTCAAGTTTTTACTACAATTTTTTTTTCAAGTAATTTATTTAACAAAATTTTTGGCTTCACAACGGGTGCATATCAAAATCTTCGTAATGAAAACCCCAGCGGAAGTGTGGGGCGATAATCCCCAAATGCTTTTGGAACAATATTTTTCCAGAATATTTAATTGAATCATATTTTTGTATTATTAATTTATAGATTTTTTTTGTTAATTTTTATTTCTGGATTTAAATTTGTAGTTTTACTCACTAATCCGTTTGCTCTTTCATAACAGATTGCTTCTGTTATTTAGATATATTAGTGACAAAATCACTATTGTACCATCTCTAACTTGGAGTATCTTCTTAATAACAAAGTCAAGATTTGATTATCATTTTCTTATTTGCATGACATTTAATGTGGAATTCGTATGATTTTACCATAAACTTTATCAGCAAAGCAAGTACTCTACCTTTATATTCATTTATTCATTTATATTTAGTTTGTTTTTTGGAATTTTGAATTGATTTGTCAATTGAAATATTTCTTCTCCGAAAATTAGCTAAAGCAATTTGTGGGAAAAGTTTTCTGAACTTTCACTGGTTTCATATTGTTGCTCTATATTTATATCGCTGTATTTTTAATGGCTATATTTATGTTTGCTCGTACACTTTACATGTACCGGCTTATAATGCAGTCGATGGACCATTGTAAAATTTCATATTATCCTTGACATCGTATATGTCTCAACACAAAGTTGAATACAACGTCCATATGATCTTAAATGTATACTAAAGCTCACAAAAGCTTGAGACATTGTCTACACGCTACATGATCATAATTGTTGTTGACGATGGCTCCACGACTGGTTTGACAGGTATTTGGGTTTACAAAAACTTTTAAAAACCCAATATTGTACAGTGTCAATAAAAACTGTATGTTCATTCTGCTTGATCATAAATGAATTAAAACACCATGTCTCAGAAAGCAATTATTACACGACGTTGCCAACTTATTTTACGGATAAAATTAACAACTTAGTTTTTTTCATATTATCAGGTTGAAGTTTTTTTCTAAACCATTTACGATGTCACCGTATTTCTTTTATTAGTTTACGGAAATTTGGAATCGGATCAGTATATTTGATTTGATTTATTTGTTAAATTGTTTGCATACCTTTAAAAATGTAACTCTAAAGGCCCTGGCCATATGGCATTTGGGCAAGCTCAGTTGTTAAGTGTATTTAATTTTTTTTTTTAATTTAATCTAATTTTAGTTTTAATTAGGTTACATTTATACGATAGTTTGTTCTTATTTTATATTTTGCTTTTTCATTTATATTAGCTTAATGTAGCTCACAACTTATTATTTATTTTTATATTTATTTTTTGCTTGCTGTTTTATTTATTTTATTTATTTTCATTTATCTTTGCCTAATGAGATTTATTTCATTTCAAGGCTATACAAATTAATTTAATTAAAAAATTTAATAATTTAGTTTTTTTTATGACATTATAGTAATAAAACTAATAATTGTTTTCCCCATAATTGGAAGTAGTTGCGCAGGTCGGATCAGTAGAATAAACTCCGTCAGTTTCCCTCAATTCATCTATTCGTCTATATCGCTTTTAAAATTGTCTGTTAGCATTGATAATGTCAACTGCATTATTACCTACAGTAGTTAAAAAAAAACAAAAGTCAAGAAGAGTACCATTAGGATTGATAAGCTCATCGTGTAACTATGACAAGTAACTAATAATTATACCGAAAATTAAATTAATAAATTCTCAAAATCGACTGGAAAATCGTGAAAATCTGAAAAACCTCCTGTATTCAAAATATAAGAATAAGATTTACAACATCAATAAAAAAGAAAATCTATTTTTACAAGGGTCTATGATATAGACCTATTTTTAATTCTGGGTAGGAAATTAAATGATTCTCTTAATGAGAGAATCGTAAAAACAAACTAACTTAAGAAATAGTTAGCATAATATGCCATGTATTTTTAGTTATTTCAGTGCTGCTGCCATAACGATAATTACATTACATAACAAGGCTTGTTCAGTTGTATTTTGATTTAAAAATAGAAAAAGGTATTTAAAAATTTAATCTTAAAGAAAGAAAAAACATAATTCAGACAGAAATGGAAATATGTATGTGTACTTTAACAACATCTTTACACAAATTAAAGGCAAATGCAAGTTTCATAAATAAATATTTTTACTTCAAGGGCAATATTTTTAGTACAATTTTCTCATTTTACATAATATTGATTTTTTGTTTTTCGTAAGTTACAAAACACTTTAAGTTTTACATTTATATATACATACTTGTATATATTATTTTTCAGAAAAATTTTCTACTATAAATAAAATATTTATTTAATTGTCTCTTGTGTAAATATTGTCTAAAAATTTAGTGTTCTTCAGACTATTATCTTGAAAATCCTTAAAGTCAATATAAAAAAAAAATGTATAAAAATTTAAATTTTTGAAATAGTTTGTTTGGAACAGCCTTGAAAGAATTCAATTTTTGAATTTTAATTAGTTTTTTAAGGTCACATGAATTTTAATTTTCTTTTTTTTATATAGTTTAGAATTTTTTCTATGCACACTTGAATTTTAAAGATTTGTTCATATTATTCACTAATCTATAAGTGTATGTACGTCTATATCTTAAGTACGTGTATGTTTTTTGATAGATGGCTGTAATTAGGCTAAAGGGATTCCATCCTACTATAATATCGGAGAAAATCTTTTAATTAATTCTCTGATAGGACTTATTTGAGTTTATTAGTGTTATTAGTGGCAACATCTACACTTATGGATCTCTTAATTTTGAGTTGTCGAAGGTATCAGTTAAGTTTTTCCCTTTGAAAATAAATGGCTTTTCAACAAAGTTGAAAAATACGTAGTATTTGGCCAGCTATAACACCGACACACTTAGACCAACTAGGTCCATATTAATATGTATGAGTTCCTATTATATATTAGACTCTTCAATATTTTAGATTGTGAATTTGTATTGTATAAAGTACTTAAGTACTTTAAGTACTTTAGCTGGTCTGTGTTACTTATCTTAGATGACAAGCAAACTGTCGACAGTGTCAACAGAAACCAACTCTTGCAAACCTTTAAAATACAAAGAATAATGAAAACTTGTTACTATGATGAATATTACGATGGAGAACTCGAAGTCAAAAATATTAATGCAAGCGAAAACGTCGGAAGAATTTAGTATCAAATCGATAGAGGTGGTCATATTTTTACCAAATTGAAGACACATACAGCTGTGAGGTTTTCGACCGAACTTTCGAGCAAAAAAATATTATGAAAAAATTTTACTCTAAGAATGGTGAATATGAAAGAAGGAGAAACAGTGAACTCGATAACTTACCCTCTTTAAGCTTACTGGTATCGTGGGAATACCACAGTATAAAGTTTATTTTTAAACATACTTATTATATATCTTAACAATACCACCGAGTTATTGCAGTAGTTGAGAGACATCTGTTGGATATTAAAGTAATTAAAGAGTACATACTCAAATTCTAATTTGACATTTTACATAAGATTTTTTTGTTTTCTTTAAAGCCAAAATTGACAATAAATTTTATTTTAGGTTTTTGTGAGTTTTCTTATTATTAAAAGATAATGGCAGGTAAGATAATATATTTTTTTAGTGTTTTGGAATCGTTTATCAATATTTTACAAAAATCAGATAAAAAAAAATTATATTTTTTGTTGTAAAAGAAAGAAATGTATATAGGATCTCAGTCATACCACTAAGCAGAATCAAATGTACCTAACAAAAATATTAGCCTATATTATAATCAAATGGGCTACGTAGACAAAGCCTATGTTAAAATGTGTTTACGAAATAGTGAAAATCCACCTTACTTGTTTTTATATAAAATTTCAATTAACTAATTTTTTTTACAAATTTATTCAACAATTTTTTTAAATATTTTCCTTGTCGATTCAGCCGCCTTTTAATTTGGCCGGCTGCGTGCTGCGATGAACACTGGCCAGAACCAAATATTATTATAATATAGAATATTTCAAGAACCAAATGCGTTACAGAGCTAAAAATGGATATTTAGTAACTCTCTCAGTATGAGCTTATGAAAAACGGTAAAAAAAATGTTTGTTTATTTTGAAACTTTTTTTACTACCGTTTTTCAAAAATTCATACTGATTCATACCTCCTAAAACCCGTTAAACCTAAAATAATAATATTCAACTTACATTGTGTAAATTTTATTGAAACTTATTCGTTTTAATATGGTAAACATTTTAAAGAGTGGTTTTGATTCTTTTCGACCAATCGATTCCCGTTTGAAGGGCACAACAATCGATGATTATTTTTAAGAGAGTATTTAAATTCCAATATTAAGGTCTATAACGCTTGTACTTAAAATGTCTTTAAATATTCTTGACATATGCTACAAGTTGTATTGCAGCTAACCGAGCCAGTACGAATTTTTGGAAAACGGTTAAAGACGTTTTTCTTTTGAGGAAGTATCTATGTAAGGTACCACTTTTTAGGACTGCAAGGCCATTGGTTTTTGATATATTCGTGATGACGGATGGAAATTATATCCAGCTATCCGAACCTGTCCGATTTTTAAAAAAAATTACAGCAAATTTCGTGGGGTTTTCAACAACTTCCCACATTTTCATGGTGATCGGATGAATGGTGTAGCAATGCATAAAGGACAAATAGACAAACAGACGTTAATTTAGATATATTATATAGATTAGATGAAGAATATTATTAAATTGACATATAAATATAAGATTCATGGATAATAGATTCAACGAATATAGAATACAAAAACAATGCTGTCATAAATTAAGACAATTTATGATGGTAGATATCTGATCGCATAGTTGTTTTACAACTTTTATTTGCGGCGATTGCGACCGTTTACCTTTTCTATTCTTTCGTCGGCTGGTTCAATTAATTTCACTTTTTTCGTTAAGTTTTTTGATCGGCAATACTGCATTCAAGTTAATGTTCTTATATTATCTTCAATTCTGTCAATGCTTATTTTTATTTATTTATTTTAGTCAGTGGACGTTGGTCAACTACAAGTTCTATTAAGTGGTTTAAGTAAGATTTAACTTAAATAAATTTACTCTATATAACTGTAGTTATAATTAAACCCTTTGCTAATAAAATAAACAACTTTTTAGTTTGATGTTTAAACCTGAAGTGATTTGCATTTATTATTTTTTTTTATCTGTAACAATTTAAAACTTAAAACTATACTTATATTCTAAGATGCTCTCTTAAATTATCTCATCGTGTGATATGATGATACTTTGTTATTGTGTTTGTAATACCACACGATGAATGTATCTTTATTTATTTATAGTGTGGGAGAGTGACGTTATATTTTTGGATATAACTATATAAATAATGTGGCAGACGCAGAAGTATTTAATACGTTCGTCTGTCCTAGTAATATAGTATATAGTTTTTATTTTTTGTTCTTCTGTTTTTGTTTTCGTTTTTTCCACCCACTGTGTCGCAGTAATGAAACTCATGTAAAATAAATATTATATAAATTTAAAAATAAATATAAGTAAAAATAAAAAAAAAATATATTTTGAAAACCGTTTAAATATTTACCAGACAAATCAAATAATTAATTAACTAATTAAACTGTTATTGACATTTCCATCTCTTTCATTCTTCATTTGATTTTTTCGATTTTGAAATTTACTGCTTTAATTATTTTGATACTCATTTACTTTTTTTTTATGAATTAATAATAGTTTTTTAATAATAGTCTTATTAATTGTGATCTACTTCATAGGACGGGTGTGATTTGTATTATTATGATTGTATCCACAAGTATTTGTTAGTTAGCTTACCTGTAATAGAGAGAGAAAAAAACTATTATTAAATTAAAGAAAAATTTTAATTAATTAAAAAAAAAATCCTTTTATTACATTTACATGCTTAGTCAGCACCGTCTTACTTAATGAAAAAATAATAATTAATAAATTGCACTCAAATGAGTTGACAATTAATAATTACGGTACTCAATCAATGTGAAATTTAATCAATTGAAATACAATTACTTTAGTAAACAATTTCAGTTCAGTGCTTATTCCTTCAGAACATAAAATTTTCTAATGTACATAATTGAATAACACATTTAATTCATTTAATTACTAAGTAAGTCATTATGTTTTACAGAGAGGTGTTGAACATTTTTTCTTTTGTATTTGAATGTCTTTGAGTTTGTGGTATACTCGTTTTTATTAAAAATTTATTGAAGAAGCAACGGTGGATTATTTTTACCGTTATCTTATGCTTATCGAACGAAAATCGAATAGCTTCTGTTTTGATAAAAATTTTATGAGCCGAATATTTTTCATTATAATTCAATTAATTTGGAAAATGAATGAATATTATCTACCGGTTTTAATAAGTTTTAGCAACACTCTTCCCAATATTAGTTTTCCGACTATTTTACATTATGATATGGAAATATATTTCGCTAATTTTATCAAAAAATAAGCATTTAGTGGAAGAAAAGTTTTATTGATTAGTTAAAATGCCCAAAATGTTTGTGGTAAAGTGAAATTCGAAAAATTTTACAGACTCGACTAAGAAAATTGTTTCAGACTGATTGGAAAAATATTTTATACTTCAACTGCACGGCGGACTTACAAACAACAAATGAGACAACCAACGTCACTTTCGGTGATCATAAGCCATATTGAAATCGCATAATAATCTACTACATGCTAAAGAGATTCTGCAACACATCATAAGTGAAATTCAACAATGGGTAAAAAAGTGGAACCAAATCACCACATGTCGTATTTACTCTAATGAAAAACTTGCCCGATTGTGATGCTAAAAAACGAAGTAGTTCTACAAAAACAAACTAAGTAAATTCCCTGGCGTCCAGGATTTGGATAGAAGACTTATATTGAAAATTCATATCCAAAACAAAGAAAACTATTGAGGTTGAAATTGAACAAAATGCATCATTAGTTACAATTACTCACCAATGTCGCTGGAAAATAAGCTTCTGATTTATAAAGCTATTTTAAAGCAGATATCCATATACGGAATCGAAGTGTGGGGAGTAGCCTGTAATTCAAATATTGAAATATTGCAGCGATTCCAATTAAAAATATTACGATTAATAAGTTGTGCACCGTGGTTCATCAATAATGATATTATACATTGAATCTACAGGTAAGAAGCATTAAGGTGAAAATTAATAGTTTAGCATCAAATACCAAATAAGATCAGATATACATTCAAACAGATTAGCAAATAACAAGTTAGCTGTAAGTAGTATGAGTCGTCTTAAATGTCAAAGCATTCTGCAGCTATAATAGAGTGTAATACGAACATTCTGGATGGTTAATAATTGGGTTCTCTAATCTGCTAGCCATTTTATGTTGCGTACATATAAAAAATGTCATACAAACTACTGAATGTTTACTTTAGAGGCGCATTGTATTGCTTCATAGGAAAATAAAAAAAAAACTTCAACAGGCAAAGAAATTAATACTACATTCAAGAGAATCAGAAGGACCAGATGTATTTCACTTAGGTTTTTTGAGTTTTTGGTGGAGAGATAGCTGGTGTGCTGGGACTGGTACTCTTTGAACATCCTAAAATATTTTATTGGTTAAAGAAAAGGAGCTAATTTTTTTTCAAGGGCGTTAAATTTTTTGTTCATAATCAATTTTTTAATCCCACGAGTTGCGAAGATAGAAAGGTCATCAGTGACAGATATCTGCTATATCACGTGAAAGCTCGGGTAAAACTGGATATAGAATTAGCATATTAAGGGTGAGTTAATTCACTGAATATACATTATTTGGTGCATGCTGGTTCACCGAATAAATTGCGGCTTTTTAGAAGACTTACTTCTTTAGTGTCGTACTTTAGACTAGAAAAATCTTGTTTCCAGTCATCCATGGCGCAGAAGTAACATCTAAACAGCTCCGGTCAGACGAAAATTTTGTTGGAAAGTTAAAACATTGGCAAACATATCAAATTTTGGAATTTATAACTATACTATAAATTCGTAGACCGGTAGAATGAATAACGTTGTTGAATTGAACTGAAATTTTGACTGGGATATAGCGCCTTACACGGTAGTGCATAAAAGCAATGAACCATCCAAGCCGGCTTATTGTTTTTCTGGATAATTAAGTAAGGTGAAGTGATGAAAATATGACTGTAGTCATAACGTTTGAGTTGCCATTTCCAGTTTTAAAGTATAATTCTTTGTATCTACATTTCAAGACAATAAACATTTATTGAAAAATAAATAACACAAAAAAATTTATATTAGATATTGTAAGGGTATGGTGTCGGGTGGTGAGATATTGTGAAATCAGTTTAAGTTTGTTTTTTTATTATTGTTTACGTAAAAACTCCTTCTTCGTTTCTTCGTCAATATAAAAAAACTAAATTTTTTTTTTTAATTTTATTTTATTCGTTTTATCTTCTGGTATGGATTGATAATCGAAACAAAAAATACCATTCATACCTATAATTTGTTTAGTTAGATATACATAAAATACAAACTTTAACGGAACTTAATAAAATGGTAACCAGACATAGAAATGGTTTTATTATTCTATTTTATTTTTTTTTATTGTTTTTGTATAGTTATCGCTAAATTGTTTTGTTTGAAAATTGACTGCACAATTACCATGTGAAATAAAAAAAAAAATAACAAAATAAAAAAAAAATAAAAATTAAACAAAAAATTCTATACTTTAACTTCATTTTTCTAAGTTTTCTCATTGGAATATTTTTTTTTTGTTTTAAATAAACAAAATGACATTTTAACTATATTGTTTGCGTTGCCTGAAGGTAAAAACAAATATCTAAAATTCACCGTTATACATAGTTTTAAGTGTCAGTTCAATATATAAAAAAAAATAACTGCTGTTGGGCTATTATATTGATCGAAGCAATCTATTTTAACTGTTTGATGATTGAATTCAACTAAAAACTATTTTATTTTAAATACTATAGATATATATACATCAGATACAGTATTATAGAGATACAAAAAATATTGTGACTGTTCTAAATGAATAAAATGACATTCTAGCAAGTTAAGTAAAAAATTTCTTAAATTTTTTTTATGTTTTTTACTTAAAAACATGACCAACGATAACTGACCGGCTAAAACTTAACATATAAGATCTTACGTAGAGTATAGTTATGGAATACAGTATCCTGCTACTGCTTTTAAAATGTCGTGACAAAGCAGTAATGTTAAATTTGGATATTTTAAATCGAAGGTAAAACATTTACTTTGAAATTATTTTATTTTTTTTTTCTCTTCAAACGATATTGACAAAATTTTATGTATGATTAATTTTCTAATATGCAAAATACATAGATTGTAGTATTGTTAGTTCACCCTTCTAATAAAGTTGGGGAACATTGCATCCCTTATTCATTTAAATTCTATCTTTTTTTTACTATGAGTTTTTGTAATTTTTTATTAGTTTTTTTTTTAAATTTGAAGTTTGGTAAATTTACTTTCCATATGAGTTTTGGTTGAATTTTTGTACAGTACCTATGTATCTACACAATTGAAAGCGATATAATATTGTTATATTATACGAAATATATTGAGAAAACTTAATACACTTCATGCTATATAATTAAATAATATGCGAATTCAGTTTATTCTTTTGTTGGTATCACACAATTCATAAAATTACTAACAGAAAGAACTTATCGCAGTTCAAGTCTCCTAATGTATAGACAATTTTATAACTTCACCATCTAAGATAGCAATAGTAGTTCTAAAGAAAACGTAAATCATCAGTTCAATGACATCAGTATACAAAACATATCAACCATTATTATAGTAGGTATATACATATACACATGTATGTATATGAAATATTGTGTACAATGTTGTGTACTTTAATTTTATCGTTATTTTTATGATTGAAAGCGGTTGAATGAACAGATTTAAGATACATGATGAATTTCATTGTGAAAATAGATTTGTTTATGATAATGTTCGCTGGGATGTATCCATAGGTTTTTAAGTAAATTAGTTTTTGCTGTTGTTGTTGTTGTTTTACTTTTATAAAAAAGCAATGTTCACACAGTTATTCACATTTGCAAGAAATTATTCTGACAAACCATAACAAATTTATTTTGTAATATGAAAATGATGTCTTATAGCTTTGACTCAAGGTTTGTTCCACGTTTCTTTTGTTAAGTTGACAACAATAAAATGAAAAGAAAAAAATAAGTATAAAAAATTAAGAATAACTATTTAGAATTGAGAGGGGGTCTTTTTAAAAAAAAAAATTTTTACCATTGTGTTCGTTATGGGTAATTTTTCTATTTAACATAGATTGTTGTTATTCTTTTTTTTTTGTAATTTTTTGTTTTTTGTTAAATCATTTTCTATAACAAATGATTGTTGTTTATGCTTGCATCTGAAAATGACAGCTGACTTGAAAATATTACGGCACTTTAGGTTACGTTGGTTGTGATGGTCGGTCGTTCTTTCTGAATATACTATTTTATAAATTATTATAAAATTTGCATTTTACGAGTAGTCATTTACAATTTATTGAGAATAAAAAATGCAATTTTAAAAATTACAAATTAAAATAATTAATTTAAAGAAAATATTTTAAGATTATTATGTTTTACAGATTCGGGATCAGTAATTTGGAGATGATTAATTTTTAAAATTTTCTTTTTTGTTCTTTTAAAATTTTGGTTTTTGGAAAATTCTAAATTTTTAATATAAATCTTTAAAAAAAATTATTGAATTATTACACTCTATAATACTAACCAGATTAAACAAATTATTTTTAGGAATTGTTTCGTTCATCATAACACTACTAGAACTAATCAGTAGGTATTTATAATGTTAGACTACCTATACAACTCCTGATTTTTATTTTCATTGATTTTATAACTTATTATAAAATGTCATTAGTACATCTGTGAGTTATAAAAATCGACCAAAATTTCACCGTAAAATGTATTATAACTATAAAATAAATTTATATAATTATAAATTTAATTAGAAATTATTAAAATTTCCATAGCATTTTACTTTTAATAAAACGAAGAAGTTCGATTTATTTTATAACTCACAGATGTACTAATGACATCTTATATATAATAAGTCATAAAATTAATAAAAATAAAAATCAGGAGTTGTATTGGTAATCTAACACTATCTACTGATGAGTTCTAGTAGTGTTATGATGAACGAAACAATTCTTAAAAATAATTTGTTTACTATTAACTCTTACTATAAGTAAGTAATTTTTATAGATACAACGGTGATATAAATTTGCATCTATAAATCAATGTTCAAATATTGAATATTAATAAATCGAACTTGTTATTTTTATTGAAAGTAAAATGCTATGGAAATTTTAATAATTTCTAATTAAATTTATAATTACATAAATTTATTTTATAGTAATAACCAGATTAGGTTTTCGATTAAATTAGATTAAATAAAAATATTTGTATTAAGATAAAATTATGATAAGTATAATTTTGCTATACAGTTACATCAAATTCATAGATTTTTTAAATATTTGTTTCAATTTCAAATGCCAATTGATATACATATGTTATATTGGTTATTCCATCTGTCTAATAAACAAAAAGAGGTATGTTGCTTCAAATTGTTCCGAAGAATTTATTTAGTAATGAACTTAAATAAAATGGAACTATCCTATTTAAGAAGTTGATATATGAGCTCTATTTTTCCGCATTTATTTGGTTCAAGTTGGTCTCTAAATTGACAAAATCAAAATCCATAATGGCTTTTGCCACAAAAGAAAATTATTTACTAAAACCGATCCTTGTTATTGTTTTTAAGCACTTCACTTAATTAAGTACAGCGAAATTCTGAGGTAGGAGAGATTTTAGAGTTGGATTCAAAATCAAAGTTCTACTCCTTTTACAGAATATTTATATAAATCATTTTTATGCATAGCCGGTGTTGAATACAGCGACGATATATTCTTTTTCCAGGATTAATTTGTCATAACTTTATTAATTTTGAATTGATAAAGAAAAGGATGTGAAAACTGAAGTATTTTATAATATTTTTCATAGTGAAATTTCTTATGCGATAAATATTTAGGGTAATACATACATTAATAAATGGATAATCCTACAAAGAATACAGAACAAAGCCATTAAACATTTGTACAGTCTTCCTATCATCGCAAGCCCACCAACCAAATCCATAAACAAAATAAAATTTTAAAACTAGTAGGTTTTAGCACAAATTTTACACATACACAACATAAATAGCAACAACATCAAATTCAATTTGAATTTAGTTGCATTTAGAATCATAAAGTTCACAATTATGATACCAGAAATTCTAGTCAGCTGAAATACAACGCCAGCATGTACCTTAATTGTTTAGAATCAATTTATAATGTTAGTATAAAAATCTACAATTAGAGGTACAATGATTATTTGAGCAAATTTTTTACCTGAACGGAAGAAATCAGCATAAAGCTAATACTTTTAAATAATATAAAATTAAAAAAAATTTTGCAAACAACTGCTATTAACTTGATATAAATTAGTTAATAGTGTTATTTTTTTATCTCCATTTATAATAATTGTAAAAGATATATTATTTTTGTAATTACCAAATTATATATAAAAAAAAAAAAATTGGATAAGGTTTTTGCTATCCTGTTTTTCTTTAAAAATTTAATATTAATATGAGAATGTACCATTTATTTAAAATTTAAAATGTTTCAGCTGTAAAGAAAATATCTCTAAACTTTGTAAAAAACTCTGTATTTAAAAAAAGTATTTTGAAGGAAATAAATCAATTGAATGGAATAATTACCAAATTTTCCTTTCCTTATAACTTTGTTATTTCGATAGTTTAATTTTTTAATTTTTAAGACAAATAAATTGTTTATATACTCTAAGCTAAGCTCTTATTGAGATAAAATGAATAAAATAAAAAAATAAATAAATCAATAAACAAATAAATAATAACCATTGTCAACCGAAGTTGTGCTTGCTTCCATGCTATGTATTTCTCAGTACTGAATGTATTTTGTTGTCTATCTCAATTAATTTTTCTGTACACTTTGACCTTAGTTCGAATATACCTGTTTGCCATCTTGTTCATTTTGTTGTAAACTATTTATGCAATGAAGTTTTTTTAATTCCAAGCATATGGGATGAACACCCTAACGGCTTTGATATGAAGCAATCTCCAATACACAATTACATACAATAGATTTTCTTTATCTATCTACATATATTGTATAGAGTACTTCGCCTTCATAATAGCACAGTTCAATTTTATTTTTAGTGATAACCAAAACTTTCAACTATTTTTTATAATTTTTTTTTATCGCAATAACGATGGGTACTGGTCGGAAAAATCAGAAAGCATTTCTTTTTGCCATCATTAATCGAACCTGGGACCTTTCGGTTCAAAGGCAGGTGCTTTACCTACCGCACCACCCAGATATCGAATTTAAAAGTAATGATATGGAAAGAAGTGATTAAAAAAATTCTATTTCAGATAGGAAAAAAATTGAAAAAACACACCCATAGACGTCATAAAATTTATGAAGGTTAAAGAAGAAAAAATAAAGAAAAGCAGAATATGATACAAAATAGCTATCCTCCAACAAATATAGAGAACTATAGAGATTGAACAAAAAAATAGATTAGCAACAGTACGAATTCAAGAACATTTGAGCTAAGAAAAACTGCTGAGATAGGAAAAATATCAAATTTTACATCAAATGTACTAGAAAGCTAACGCTATGGGTGAATATGGCATTAGCATATATAGGTGGCCTAAAGGTAATTAAAGAAACCTAGGCGAAAGTCTTATTCACAATTCAGGATTGTGCTGTCAAAAACAAAATGAAATTGTTAGTTTTAATGTTTCATAAAATGTTGAATAAAAGGTTAGCCAATTTTAAATAGAACTTTAGCCATAGAATAACTAACTTATTTCAAGAAAAAATTCAAAAGCAAAATGGCGTTCCAGGATTTCATGTTTAGCAATTTACGACTTGGCAAATTTTGATTTTATTTAAAAAACAATTAGATATCAGCTTTTTGCTCCTAATTTATTTAAAATTCTATTCGTTGTGGTTTTCAGATTAAATTTTCCGATTTTATTCAGAGCAAGTGTGGAAAACTTTACAGAATCGATGCTAGTAGAAAATTTTATCAGAATTTAACTCACAATGTTGTGTTAATGAAGTCGGCTCTAATCCAGTTTAATCTTTAATGTTAATAACCAAAAAAGTGCATTGGACTTTGCTACTACCTCTCTAACCCTCGTTAATCTTTAATGTTAATATCAAAAGTGAGCATAATATTTTACTACTATGTTTTCTGCGAATTAAAAAGCAAAGATCAAAACAATGATTTCTCAATTCCTAGTATCCATTCTTTTACCTCCAAATTATGTGATAAACCTACAATTGTCTTTTTTTTATCATAACTCTGTTTGCTTAGATTATTTTCTAAGATTTAATTGGAATAAAATTAATTTTGGCATATTCTTGACATTTCCAAACCAATTATTATATTTTCTAACAACAGAATACCAACAGATTACCTATTTAAAAACGAAAAAAAAAATAAAAACAAATTTACTTTTCTAAATGTTGTCATGTTTCAGGACTATCAAATACCGCAAAATTTGAGAAATGTTTCACATAGAAAACAACAAAATTAAAAGATAATAAAACACAAAACACAAACATAAAAAACGAAAACAAATAAAACAGAGAGCACGTGATTATGTCGAAAAACTATGATTCCTTCTTCCTTGTATGAAAAGTCATGAAATGAAAACAAAAAAAACTAAGGGTCTTGTTTTCATTTTAAATTCATTTTTTTTTTGGGTTGAAAATTTTACCAATGACAAAAAAAAAAATAAGAAATAAAAAGAAAAATACGAAAAGAAAAGAAAATTTCTCCTTTTGATCCTGAATACTCTCTTCTTCTTATCTGGAAAACTTCCTTTTGTTTTTGTTGTTTTTTTTTAGGAATTTTTTCGTAACATTTTGTCCTATTGATAAAATTTGGGCAAAAAAAACACGTCCACAATTTATTTTACACGTTAAGAAACGAATATGTAATGTTTGTTGTTTTTGTTTTTTTTTTCCATTTTTGTAATGTGTATTAAGATAAGTTAATTTTTGTTGTTGTTGTTGTTGTTGTTGTTATTATTGTATAAGGTTTGTTGTGTGTTGTTTTTGTTATCCTTTAATTCTGAAATTTATTGTGTCCGCACACGTATGCAGAATAATGATGATGATTTTTTCATTAGATTACTTACCAGTATTCATTTTTTCTTTATCAAACTTATTTTTGTGTTAAAGGCTGAGAGACGTATTTGTTTTTTTTGTTTTTTTTTTTTCTACATAATTTTTAGTATTTTTATTTTGTTGAAAGCGAAAAGTTTAAATTGAAACGATGAAGATGAATTTAAATGAATTGTTCGAATGGCTTTTAATGTAAATTTGTATTGATGAAATTTAACTATTTTAGGTTTAATACTTAATAGAATATTTCTTTAGGTTGTTAATTTAAATGATAAATTTAAAGAAATTTTGTTATTTTATTCCTTCCCTCCTTTTTATTTTTCTATAATTTTTCTTTTTTTCCTTATTCTAAGATAATAATGGATGTAGTGTGGTAGCATGTACTTTAAATTATTTTTTATGTGTTGGAGAAAATAATAGATACTATTACCATGTACAGTACAGGATAGTAAAATAGTCCAAACCGTTATTGTTATACAATGAGCCGGACCGTTTGGTCTAAGTGCGTAAAATATAAACCCACTGAGATCACGTATGTATAACGTTATTTTTTATGTGTTAAAAAAAGTAATAGACATTTTATTATTATGGTCTGACTGTTGCTATGTACAGTACAGAAGGGCCTAAATACGTATGATATAAACCAACTGGGATTATTGTTTCTAATATTCACACTATAGGCCCAAACCAGTCTAATCTATTTCATTTTTCAATATATTTGTTTTTATTTTTAAAGCACAAATATTTTAGTCTAAGCATATTCATGAGCTTCCTCTTGCGGGATTAGCATATTATAATTGATGTTATTCTATTGCTTCAAAATTTCAATTTATAGATTATACGATATACGGTAGTAAATAAATTTACGAGTCGAGATGACATTTCTATCTTTATAATTTATAAAAAAAAAAAACAGATACACAATCAGACATACCCAATAGAACGATACTTTAACCACTTTGTAACAAGAATTAATACAATAAATAATATAAGATCAAACTTAAAAATAATTTTAATTATACCGGGTGCATCTTGTTTTTTGTAGTAGAACCCGAATATGCATAAAAAAGTACCTCATTTGAAAATTTCGATTTCGGCCAATTTCGGCGAATTTTGAGCTTAAAAAAACCTTTCCCGGGTCTTCCGGGAATTTGTAAATATCACCAATCGTCGGAGCACTCTCGATTTAGTTAATATTTTTTTTTTTAATTTTACAATAACGACTAATATCTTAAAAAGCTGATACGCCTGCTCTGGAACACCTGGTATATAGTCTTGATAGAGTCTGCATTCTATATATATAATATCTATACTACTATATATGCTCTATAGGATATACTCTATAGGAGAAAATGTAATATCAAACTGTATAAGTTGTATAAGATAATGGACATGATAGTAAAATTAAAGTTAATATTCGTTAATGCGCCCAATATGCTTAGCAAATGTTGCAAACCATCAGAATAACATTTGAAGATATGAAGACATAATGAAGAGTAGCCTTAACAAACGAAGAATATAGAGCTGAAGTAAAAGTGAATAATTTATTGAGAAAACTAACATTAATCTTTTCGAAAGCTTATAATTGTTGACAAATTAAATTGTGGGTAATTAATAATAATAATAATAATTTGTAAAAAGCTACTCTAAAGCATATTATAACTCCAAATCAGGCTTGTGACTTTAAAGAACTTTAATCTAATATTTTTAAACCGGCTTTTCAATCTTAGGGTTGAAAAGTAAATTACCGTGAAATATTTTAAATTTCCAGCACTGTGCAAAATTAATGGAAAACAATATAGTTGCCCTAACGGAATTCATTCTTTATGTACACGCGAATCCTTATATATAATACATATATTTACATAATTTATGAATGCATGCGTATGCGGAAAATATATATTGCTTATTTTTTGATATCGTAATATCGTATCGGAAGGGGAATTTTTAAGGATATTTTATTGATATTGATATTAAATAAATTCCACTCATATCTTTTAAGTAATAGAAATTAGGATAATAATTTTTTAATGTATTGTATATATACATAGAAATATTATAGATATACCTATATTACATGAGTGAATATGGGGTAGTAAACTTTAGTATTGGGGGTAAATAAAATTGAAATTTGGCTATGGTTTTAAGATATCCACAATATTAAGGTAATTTTTATGGTAATCTTATGGATTATGTTAAGTAAATTGTTCTAATGCATGTTTATTGCATTGTTGTAATAAATATTTGTATGTATATAATATAATAATCATAAAAGACAATAACAGCAATAAAGCAATATCGTGCGAATGAAAATTTAATTTTTTTGTTTTTGTTTTTGTGGCTCAAGGGATTTGAAAATGATGTTTTGACATAGAAAAATGTTTTTTTTTTACATCCTTCATCCTTATTATATATTTTATGAGACGAATAAGAATTGTTATTTTTGATATTCTTGTATAAATTAGAGTTGTCAATTAGGATTAGGTTTTTTTTTGTTATTTTTTTTAAAAAATAATTTGTATCTTATGGATTAGATGAATAAATTTCTGAAAATTAAATTTTAGATATTCAAGATTTTTGTTCAATTTCAGATATAGTATTAGAAAATATTTAATACGTTTGGTTGTGGGAAGTCGAATAAATTACACAAGACGTCATGAATTTAAGATTTCCCTTCACTTCATATTGAATTAGTTTTCTTCTTCTTATCTGTTCTAATGTAAAATTTTGATTGCTTGTATATTTATTACAGATTTTATTTTAGTTTAAGGGTGCATTTAGGTAAAATTCAGGTTAGTGATGGTGATATTTATTATTTTTACTTGCCGCAAGGTAACATTAAAATAATCTTGATTTATGATGGAATCAAGTATAGTAATGGAGTTTTAGAACAAATTTTAAAATTTAACCATGTTGTGAAATGTCTGAAAAAAAATTGTAGCTAGTGCTATATTTAAGATTGTTTTGATTTGTCAAACTAGTAAAATAAAGTGTGATCGAACAAGGGCTACAAATTTTTAATTTAAAATAAAAACAAAACGGTATAAGTTGTTTATATATATTTTTATTTATTTTACATATTGGTTCGTGACATTTTTATTTAAAAATTATTTTTTTGTAAATGACCGGCTCTTATAAAGAATATGCACTGTGGTGCAATAAGAAAGCTCAAGTTGATTCAATTGACACCACGTCTAATTGATTGCTATCGGTTTTCATTAACACTTTGGTTCACAGCATTGATATTTTCAGCAGTATACATTTACGTTTTAAATGTGCTGGATTATTAATACTGCAAATATCCGATTTTCCAATGACATTATAAGTAGTAAGCTCTGTACGCCGATTATGTTGAACATAAATTTTTCATAATACATGTAGCCCAAATAGATTCATTATTTTTGTTTCGCTGTATATTTGTGTATTTTTCAATAATGATTTCTGATAATGAACCTCTGACCTTCTGAGGCCATTATGGAGCGGACTGAAGTTGTTCAGGTGAACTTCAAGTTTGAGTTTTACAACATTTTCAAGTAATTTTGACACTTAATTTTGAAATGTTTTTATGATGTTGATGTTTGGTTTTGTTATGGAACACAAAGCTCGATTCTATATGTCGAAATCGGTTTTATTTATTATTACTTTATAAATTAAGATCTGATTTGTTAATGATAACTGATGCACGTTTTTTCCCATTAGCCAGTAGCTGCTTCTAAAGTTGATATCTAGCTGTCTCCTTTTACTGACAATAGGTTTACGTCAGTTAATTTTTATTCTAATTGTATGCCTAATTTAGCACTTTACATATAGTTTTAATTTTTTATTATTTAAAATGGTTTAAAGACAGTGGTATCTTTTTTTAAATTAGAAGCAATATATGTTGATCTCGATTAATTTACTTTTATATATTGGTGGTGGTAGCATCGAAAAAGTCAACGTAATGAAATATTGAGATCGGAAAATCTGTTCAGGTTGCCATTGTTTCGTAGAAATAATAAACAAAACAATTTATTTCATAAAGGTTTGTGGTTGTTTAATCCGTTACCAGTTTGATATTTGAAAGGAGGAAAATATCATGTATAAATAGATTTAAGATTATTAAATAGTTGAATATTTTTTTTATTTATTAAGTTTTTTTTTCCAAATTGAATGATGCTATTTTAGCGTCCTGGATACCATAAGATATATATATAACATATATATTCTAGGCCCTAACATACTGCCATGGGGAACACCAGATTGTAGTTTATAGAGATCAATTTCATAGAGATCACATGGTAGATTTCATTTCAATTTACACACAAGGTCAGAATCCCACATCTTATGGAAAACTATGTTCTTAAGTTCTTAATTGTAAATATGTATTATTCAATTATAATATTCAGAAATGTTGGATGATTGTAATTAGTAAAATAACAATACATTGAATTGAATTATATATTCTAAAATAACTAAAATAACCTGTTTTATTATGGTTCAATTCACCACATTTTAAATCAGTGGAAGGGCCAAAATTATTAAACCAATTTCCTATTTTTTTACTTCGTTTAAAAATTTTAGCAATATCTAGTATTACATTAGACACATTTTGTGTCTTGTTTTATTCTAAAGCAGTTCTAATTTCCACATTACTATTGTCGTAGTATTTTTGCTTTAATACTGGATTTGTATAAGTAGTTTCTTAAAATTAATGTTTTTTTTTGTAGCACTTAATTAATTTTGTCGGCTTTGATTTTTTTTTTTAAATTTATGAGAATTTAATTTTTGTTATTGTTTTGTAATAAAATCTTATAAGTTTTGTAATAAGTGGGTAATAGTTGATTGTATGTCAATCTACTAGTATATACCTGTTAGATTTCTTTATTATGTTTGGTAGTCGAATATGGAGCTTTTATTTTTTTATATAATATTTTTTATTTATTCAATCTAACTCAAATAGACCTTATAGTAGCTCGTGTAGAGCGTATACAATAATTCATTTGTTTTTCTAATAAGTCAACGTATAAAAACATGTAAAGTACGGTACAATAAACAGATGCAATAATGCAAGATAAAATAGTACAAAGATAATATAACGTGAAATTTTAATTTAGAATTTTTACCGAAACAAAAGAAAGTATTGAACGTTTTTGAATAAAAAGAAATCACTTATATAAATATAAATTTATTTATAACTATTAAAGAAAATATTATTTATTTCTTTTTTGAATATTCGTATTTTACAGCATTTTAGCATCCGATAGTATTTTGTTATATGATTTTATTGATGAATTTATTATCGTTTCTAAACCATTTGTTGTCCTGAGATATTATAGTTGTGAGTTATGTTATTTGCTAAAGTTTTAGTATTCGACTTGATGTAATCTCTTTCTATTACATAAATATATTAACTATTAAAAAATAGTCTACAATTTTCAGTATTTCTAACTTTTTGTGAGTTTGTTCAGTTGATGTTCTGTGACGAAATCCAAATAAATTTTTTATAGCTTTATTTTGGATTTTTTGCAGCATAGCTATATATATATATATTTTTAGGTGCCCCCATATAACAATATGCCAGCACACTATGGAACAGGCACTATATAGAATACTGAGATTTTTATTTTGTATGGTATTATATGTTTAGAGTCGAACAGATTAGCATTTAAAATGAAATACATTTCCATTTGAATTAAAATTTTATTATAAATAAAATCAAACTTTTATTATGTGCCTTTAATATACAAACTTAAAACTATCTTAGCCTATAAAAAGTTGAAGAAAAACGGCTATACTGGATCTAGATACTATTAACATTTAAATTAATTTTAAATTTTTATGTTAATTCTAATTGCTAAATAATTTGTTTTTTGTACATTCAAAATTATTATTGTATGCTTATATACTACTTTCTTATATATGTATAATATATTGTAAAAATAGGACTGAAAAAATCAATATTATGTCTTGTTATTTTAAATAAAACCTAACCTATACCTAGCTTAACCTAATTTAACCTAATAACTAACCCTATCTAGACTAACTTAAACTTATTCTTAAGCCTAGAATGTACATGTTTAATACCTATTACTAATTGAATGTGCTTTCTAACCACCTATATGCTCTTTTAATGTTTTTGTCTCTGTCTGGTGTGGACATATCAAATTGACGATTATCTCCGTTACCGTTGTTTTGGATAAAACCATTTTGGTCAAGAAATATAAAATGTTCAGGGGCTATGAATCCTGTACGCAACGTTTTTTTATTTACTCCTCATTGTGGTAAAATATGTGAAATAATAAACCATTTTCTGGAGTATTTTGTGCTTTTACATAATGTTTAAGAGCGAGATTATTTATCATAAAACTGTCGATTCTGTTTATGTTTGATTTTTTGTACAAATATTTGTTTGAATAAAAATGTTTGTAATCGGATTCGGGCTTACGGTTTTTATTAATACAAACTCTTTTGCACTTTCTTTCAAACTAGCGGATTTTTTCCCTTAAACAAATCAGCGCAATATTATACCATAAAATATCAGCGCAATATTGTACCATACAGGTATACCATACACAAGTGTTGGCCTTATTGTTTGATAGCAATTTTTTTTACCCTATTACTTATGTTCTTTTTTTTGTAAAAAAGTTTTTTTACTGTCATGAAGGATTTGTTACCTTTGGAAATTGTATGTTTTACATGCTCAGAGTAATTCAAGTTGAGATGTATAAGAACTCCGAGATATTTAACGATTTTTTTGTTAGCTAGAGGTAAGTTATTTTGCGATTTAATAACAAAGTTTTTCCAGTTTTTTTTAAATGTTTGAACCTGTTTTGTCAACCGTGTTACGAAACAACACGGTTTCGCATTTAGTATCCATACCTTACAATAGTCCAAAATAGTATTAAGAATTTGTTGCACTTTATGTTGTATGGTACTTACTGTACTATTAGCGGAGTACACTATAATCAGCGAAAGCTAGTGTGTACGAATTACCTTTTACATTTTTTAATAAATTTAATAAGTCTGCTATATAAATCGAAAATAGTATCGGGGCATTAACAGTATCCTGTAGCAACCCGTTTTCAATAGAAAATGTATTATTTGTTGTATTATGTTCAGCCCGAATTACGAATTTGTTTTTATATAGCATGCTTTGTATAAGAGCAGTTAACTGCAATGGAAAGTTGTATTTATGCAACAATTTATATATTAACCTATCCAACCATACCGAATTGAATGCTTTTTCTAAATCAATTAGGCAGGCTCCAATGCCATATTTTTTATTTACAAACCAACAAATAGGTTTGCAAAAATTGTAATTTTGTCAAATATTTTACTAATGTTAGGCACTAAACTAATTGGCCTATAATTACTAGGATTAGTTTTTACCTGATTTTTTTTAGAAATTATAAGTAATTGTAAACAAAAACAAAATAGTTGGCAACTCTGTTCTAATATGATAAAAATATACATACAAGTATAAATATTTATTTATCATAATATCAATAAACTGGTATTTACATATACCTATTCTGAAAAAAAAAACGTATTCATTAATATGAAACGTGTGTGAGTTTTTTTTTATATTTTGTTTATTTATTTATTTATTTAAGGATAATTTTAAAATAACAATTCAATTTTTCTATGTATTTTGTTTAGAATTTTAATGAAAGAAAAGTATTTGGTTTTTTGTTTTTATGAGAAAAGGATAAGAAAAAATAAATATTAATTTTACCTCTGCAATGCTCTGTTGATTATTGTTATTATCATTATTATTATTTTTTTATTACGATTTTATTATGAAAATTCACACCAGTTTAAATTTTCAAATATTAAAATTTTCTTTTGTGTGGGATTTAATAATTTTTTTTTATAGCTAATATTTCAATAATAGAACTTTTTGTTATTAATTTTGACCTTTAAATATTGTATAGATAGGATAATAATTTTCATTTAAAGAGCAAAAAATATTTTATTAAAAGTTATAAAATTTCATTAAAGTGTAAAAATTTTTGTGAATAAATTTTATATTAAATAAGTAAAAATAATGAATAATAATTTTAATATTTTTGTTAAAAAATTTTTTTAGTAGGTATGTAGGTACCTCTAGACCTACATCATTTTTAAATTTAAGGTTTTTTTTGTTTTGTATGCAAAAAAAAAATATTTTGAAGGTTTTTCAAACTTTTTTCTTAAAAGTTTTTTTTTATTTCATTTTCAATAAAACGATTTGACTTGTTTCGTAATTGTTAATGAATCCTGTTAAAGGTTAGAGTTGTATGTACAGTTCCATAAAATCTGACCTCTAGTAAGAATAAAGTTCATTGTAAGTTTTTTATAATTTATTTATTTATTTATTTTATTTATTTAGCAGTGGACCTGCAGCTAAATCTGCAAGCCAACTTAAAGTCCTTTTCCCTTTAGGGATGTGGAGTTTTGTTTTTATATAATTGTGGATTAGATTTCTATGTGAATAAATAAGGTAAATCAATCGTTTGTCGTAAAATAGGCCTAACATATAGTTAATTAACTTAAGTAAAAGTCAAATTCATTTACGTTCTTATGGGTTCGCATATAATCAACTAGCCACACTTAAGTTAACTTAAACTTAAGTTTAATTAAAAAATGTACTTCTCTAATGTCTAACTTAAAGTGTTTGAAAAGATATTGAAATTGGAAGAGGAGTAAGACAAGGTTGCGTATTGTCATCATAACTGTATCTCTAATCCGTACTTCGAGACAATATTTGAAGAAACAATAACCAGCACAAATATGGGAGTAAAGGTAAATGGTGTTAATATCAACAACTTACGATACACAGATGATTCAACGCTAATTGCGAATAGAATAACTGATCTTCAACAACTTTTAAATTCGATAAACGATCTCAGAAAGTTTTTTGGCTTAAGTATATATCAAAACTAAATTTATGATTATTTCTAAGACCAACACGTTCAACAATATAACATTAGCCATAAATAACACAACAATTGCTTAATATCTAGGATGTTGGCTAACTGAAAACTGGAACTCGGACATGGAAATAAAATGACGAGTAGAATATGATGCTCGTAGCAGTTTTGTGTAATATAAAAAAGTTGTATGCAACTGTGATATCAATCTCGAAACAAAAATCTGGTTCGTTAAAGCCTACGTGTGGTCTAATGGTATGGAAGAATGGACACTGGAAATAACGACCATGAGTAAGCCTGAAGCATTTGAAATGTGGGTATACCCCATAGAATACTGAAGATATCATGGGTAGATCGAGTGAAGTTCTATGTAGAATAGAGACCGTGATTTGTGATTAACGACGCAGAAAAACAACTTATCTTCATCATGACTAAGAAACATCGGGCAATGGACGGGCCTCCATACAATGGGGGAGCTAATATACGCAGCGCAGGATAGAGAAAGCTTGAGAAATGTGATTGCACACATCCAGTATAGTGGATATGCAGTTTTGAAGAAGAAGAAGTAGCTGGTACGGTAATTAAGTAAAATGACGTTTGCATCACATTGGATTTGTGGATAAAAATCAATATAAATAAAATTCAAAATGTGTGCTCCTTCTTTCAAAGTGTCAAATCAAATGTCGTTTCACCAGACGTCACTAAAGTTGGTTAGTTAACCTTAAGTAACTTTAAACATTAACGTAAATTTAACGAAAAGTATTAAGTTAATTTAAGTACAGATAGTCAGACCTAATGTGGTCACATATTTCATTTGTGATTGTATACTCTTGAACACGTTGTACAACCCCGTTGATGTGAAATTATCCGACTTAACGAATGTATGGTGATGTAAGAGATCTAATAGATAGTACTTCTAATCGATGGTAGACGGCACAGTAGTCGTTATATAAGATGTGGTACGTAGATGATATCACCACAGTAGTAACGAAGGTAAAACAAAAATCAAATTAGATCAACTGAATAAAATACATGAACAACGAACCATTCCCATTGAATCAAATCATATACATGAAAAATTGCAGCATACCAAACGACGATAAACAAATTAGTATAACTATACCATTATCAAAGGCTGACTTTGAAAGAGAAAGACAGGGCAAGAAAAAATGGATATGGGTAATGAAGAAAAAATGGATATGAATAAGGAAAAAATTATAGACAATGATAACGAAAAAATTGCACCATATTGAACTGAATAACATAACTAGCTTGCTCAAACAAAATAAGGATGTAGAAAAAACATAGAAGGATTTGTGTAGCACACTCAACATTCACTTCTAAGTTTAGAAGAAGCCAAAAAATTATCAGCAAAAGATAAAAAAAATATGGAAGAAGTTAACGGTATATAAAAATTATCATGTCAAAATTGTTCAAAATTATATATAGGGCAATCAAAAAGGCTAATTACGGTGAGATTTCAAGAATATTCAAGGGAAGCCGAATTAGCAAGAATAAGAAGTACTACCAGTTTTAGGTGGGCAATTGCTTAACATTATAAAATTGATAAAACAATAACGGAGGTACAATGAGTAAGCAAATTAGACAAATTCGAGGGAACAGGTAGATAACAGATTGAAGAACGGTTTAAGAAATGGATACTCACCGCCATTAAATTAATATGAACTGAAGATATGCAGAAGTACTGGGAAACTATATAACTGCTAGCAATTAAGATATAAAGGAGAAAAAAGGTACACTGGTATCTAATTGCGCAAATGAAGGTTTTTGATCGCATTCACATAAGGGTTAAATAGACAAAGATTTTGTTCTGGGAAAGATAAAACAAGTCTATTAGAAAAAAAAGACCAGACAACAATAATTTTTGGTTTCTATTTTAAATTTGATTATTGCATTGGTATTCACATCAATGATTTTGTATACAAATTTTATGCAAACTGTGTACTACACTTAATTGATTTGATTAACTTTAGATTGGAATAATAAAAATGGAAATAAGAATTCTAAGCCATTTACGGCTAAGCAAAAAAAAAAAAACACACAAAAATTGAATTGATTGTGAAAATTCTTGAAAGTAATCCTTTTTCTATTTATAAATGAAGGTTTTTTATGATAACCCATAAATATTGCTGACCAAAATATTACCCCTATATTTAGAAAATTGAATATTTTACTTGTTATATACTTAGAATTGAATTTTTTTAGTTAAATTTTGTAAATCTTTTTAATTTAATAAAAAGGACATAAGCTGATGTTTACCTACTAAAAAAACAAAAAATATTTTATTTTTTTAATTCAATGAGAATCGAGAATCAAAAAAACAATATTAAAAAAAAAAACTATAACTTAGTCAGAAAAATTCAGTTCGATTGAAAACTGAATGTTGAAATGATGAAAACTATCCATTCATTTATATACAGTTATATGTACCTATATATAGAAATCAAATTCGATTTTTTTGTTAAATTCAGCATCGGAAATTGATATGGAGATTTTTGTGAAATATTTTTAAATTATTTAAATTTTTTTTATTTTCTATTCTCTTTACTGCTGAACTGACTGATATTTTATTTAAATATTTTTTTTTTTTGTTATGATTGAAAATATCTAGAATATGGCCCACATTTCTTTTTATTCAAATAATATTGAAATTTTTGGAAATAGATAACGGATATTATTATTCATCAATTGGAGTAGGAATAAAAAATATTTCTAAATAAATTTATATATAAATAAAAGAAAATCTAATTTGCATAATAAATTCAAAAATGAAAAAGTAAAAATAAATCAAGAAATCAAATTATATATATATATATATATATATATATTATAAAGTTACTAAGTTCACCTGTTAGATATTATATATAGGGTAGTGTGGGAGAATCGCATTATAGAGTTAGATATGTTTTGAAGTTAAGAATAAAATAATGTGGATATTCTAAAGTTTTTTGGAGTTTGGAACCTTAAAGATTTGATCAATATTGGAAATAGCATGATTTATTGCATGCTTTTTGTACCTTAGTTTTTGTAGGTAAGAAGTTAGTCAGATACAGATAAATAAATGCTAAAACACTAAAAAATTTCTCCTCGAGTTTTAGTAAA
This sequence comes from Argyra leucocephala, assembly GCA_963942445.1. NCBI lineage: Eukaryota > Metazoa > Arthropoda > Insecta > Diptera > Dolichopodidae > Argyra > Argyra leucocephala. The sequence goes on along the minus strand of OZ012678.1, from coordinate 62,327,261 downwards.
ATCACATTTCTTAGCGGTAATGTGCGAAACAAAGTGTGATTTTACTATTGCAGAGTGAAAAAACTCAACATAACGCTTGAGAATCTCATCTAATAGTAATTTACACAATTTTTAGCGTGACTTGACGCTATGCAGTTGTTGTTTACTCACGACGATGTGAATTCACGCATTTATTTGTGTGTTTCTGTCTGTTTTTGAAATCGCCAACAAATTATTTCATAATCATCCTTCTTGTTATCCGCTGAGGACGTTAAGAAAGTTAGTGAAGAAAAATTTAGTGGAGTGAAGTAAAATTAATAAAGACAAATATAATCAGCGCTAATTAGATGAAACTAAATTTAAATAGTTAAAAAAAAAGATTTGATATACATTTAATAATAATTTAACAATTTTAAATTTAAATAATAAATAATTCTTAATTTAATAATAAATAAGTGTAGTATTGGTGTATATAAATATATTAAAACTTTTATATTATATTATAGATAAAAAAATAAAAACTTAAGCAATATTTGTTAGTTGTTGATATATGATAGAGGATACATTGGGTATAAGGTGCGTCTATCATATACCGAAGTTCTACTAGCCGGAAACAGCCACCTTTATATACAATTTGAAATAATTGTTTAAAAATAAATTATTGTAATATGATGAATACCCCTAATATTACAATGTCGTATGTTAACAAAATAAACTAATAAAAATGAAGAATATTATAAATAATGTGATTTACTTTTACAAAATTAAATTTTGTTTTTCTTTTTATTTTTTATTTTTGTTAAAAAAGTATAAAAATGTTAATTATATCAAACTAATTAAAATTGAGGTACAAAAAAAAAACATTTAAAGGGTACTTAATTAATCTTTCTTATTAGCTATATTTCAGGAACAACCAAGTCTATTCTAAAGGTAATTTACGAGATGTGAGAATGTAATATGGAAAAGTAATTTATTTAGTGTAAAAATGAATCTATTTTATATGTTTTTACTATACGTTTGAAGGATCTTAAATAGAATAAGTACATTATTTTTCAATTTGATGTTAAAATTTGTATCAGTTTGTAAGTGTAAACTTTTCAGTAGAAAATTTAGAAATTATATTAAAAATTACATAGTTTAAAAATAAAAATTTAAAGACGTAACTAGTGTCTTCTTCTTCTCAATTGAATTTCTACACAATATATCTTTCAACTCAGATTTACTTTTAAATTTATTTTGAACTTAATTTCTTTTAGGCATGATTTCTGAAAAGGTAATACTAATTTTTTAATGTCGATTTAGGAAACTGCGGTAGAAATTTAACATCCTATTAAACTACCATATTGCATTTAAATCTTGTAAAACGATATAAAATTATATTATATTCAAACTAAATAAAATGCTTTGTCATACTATTACAGAGCAGTATACTTTTTTAATGAAAAATTTACTTCGAAAAAAGGTAATTTTCCCCACTATTATAGAGCAATATACTCCTATAATGAAAAATTCACTTCTGAAAAAGATGATTTTCGCACTAAATTGAATGCTTTTTCTTACTATTATAGAGCAGTTTACTACTCCAATAAAAAAATCACTGAAATAAGAGTATTTTCACACTTAATTGAATTATTTTCTACTTCATTTTAAAGTGATTTACATTAAAAGTGTAAAATTCACGCTATATAATGAGTGAAAAAAGTTAGTTTTATCTATCACACTATAGTCGTATTTCACTACATTTAATGTAGGCAATACTTTTTCTACAATAAATATAGTGCTTTTTTTCACAGTGTAAACTATAGAAAATTAGTCACATAAAAAGTTTTCAAGCTGATTTAAATCCTTTTCTAATGCAATATCAATTCTAGTAATTGGTTTGTTTGATTGAGAGTGAAAAAGCCCTAACGTCAAATATTATTAAATATTTGTAAGACTAATTTATTAAAAAACTAATCACATAAACGTTTTTATAGTGTCATTAATTAATGTTTTCCCTATACATTTTCATATACAGGCACTTAGGTAGGTGGAAGTAATCATTCCAATTGTTTTTGCAATATTTAGCACTTAAATGTGTGATTTTGATGACACGCTTTAAGTTACTTATTTGTTGTTGTTGATTGTTTTAGGGCAACACTCTCCAAAATATCTCTGTACTAAAGACAATTTTTAGAGCCTGATCATAAATTTTTTTCATATAAAATATTTCATAGTAAAAGTGTTCAAACATTATAGAAGTTTTGTTCAAAAATTACAGAAGAATAATCTAAAAAATGTTGTAAATTTTAATATCATAACTTTTTTTAATAAATGCGCTACAAATAATGTTTTATTCACAAAAAATGCATTGTTTCCACAAATTGGATTTGGATTTCGATTTTAATTTGAATTTAAAACAGAATTGAGGAATTCAGCTCTAAAATTTCTAAATAAAACTGGTAAAACTGTTTTAATTTGCAAGCACGGTATATATATTTTATATTGATGAAAATAAAAATGCCTCTATGAACAAATATAAAAAATTTAAGGCTAAATATAATTCTGAATCCAAAAAAATGTGTCTTAAAATTGAATTTGTGAAAATATTTGGCTTTAATTCCTGATTAAAGAACAACAAGAAAGTTATTTTAATTGATAATGCCGTAGAAAAGAACTTATGTCAGTGTTTTAAGAACGATTAGTTACTATTATCTTAATATCTTATCTGGTTGAGATTTTATGTACAAAACACACTAAGCCAAGGTATTCGAAATATGTGAAATAGTGAAAAGAAGTGAAATATATTATAAACCCCCTCCTGTTACCCATTCAAATTTTGTTTTTTTTTTTTAGTTTTTTTACTACATTTTAAGTCTGTAGGTCCATGATATTTTGATTCTTGCGGGAACTACTGTATACCTAAATATAATAAAGTAATATATAATATTTGAAATTTGAATAAAAATTGATTGAATAGTGAGTTTTTTGTTTGAAATTCACAATACCTTTTACTGCATCCAACTGAAATATTCCAAATTATATTCCGTCGATTACAAAGTGTTATGATTTTTAAAAAAAAGGTGGAGGTAAAAACGGTTCCGCTCTTTAATATAAAATTTATTATTTATCTTTGATAATCAGGCTTTCTATAATCAGATTTGATAAATTATTCGAACGTACGAGGTTGTTGTTTAAGATAAATCAATTAAAAGCTTTTCTACATAATAACTTACGTATTGATTTAGTGAGAAACCATAAGTATCTAGGGCTAATAGCAGATACCAAAATTAAATGGGAAGACCATATTGATATTATTGTTTATAAATTTCTACAGATTAAAACAATTTCTAGATAAAAAAAAATGCCTTTTACTGTATACACGTGTTATATTTTGTAAAATGTTGTTTATATGTTAACCCCATTTGAATAGAGGAGCTAAAAACTATTTTAAAAAGAATCGAAATAAAAATGGAAAATCTATTAAAATAATTCATAATACCCTATATTGCACCAGACCAGTAGGATCTATTCCAAAAATAATCTTAGCTTCGAAAATATATGTAAAGGCGAACTTTACATTCTGGCCTTCAAAATTATAAATAACAAAGTTGTGCGTTATTTTATTTTACCAAGAGATGTAGATGTAGATCATAATACCCGCAAAAAATGCAATTTTTCTCTCTCAATGTTTAACACGCCTGTTCGTGTTAGAAAAGCCAAATTGTGTTTGTAATTGTTCAAATTTTTTTAATACTGTCCCTAAAAATATAAAGTCAATTGATCTAGAAAAAAATGTTTCTAAATGTTTGAAATTGGATAAATGTAAACTATCAAAGTAAATGATGTCCTAACTACCTAATTTTAATCAAAAAATGTCAAATAATTTAATTCCTATATTTTTAATATATTATGAGACCAGACAGCTTAGGTTGCCAAAATTAGCTTACAATGCTTGCCAAAATATAACACTAAAATTATTATTGAATCTTTATATATATATAGAATTAATTTGTAAATTAATTTTGAAATAATATAATTATAATTGAGTTATATATGTCTAATACAGATGATAAGAAGCAATTTTACAGCGTTTACGATAACTTAAAATGAAACTGAATTTCATAAACCTATTTAATATATAAACCTATAAATATAATATTATATTATCATCATCGTCATAATTATAGTTAATATGTAAATTAAAAAAAGTGTGGTACTGAACCATTTCAAAACCGATTTTTATTATTATTCTTTTAAATGATATATGTTTAAAAGGAGACGTGGCGAATTCAAATACTTTTAAATTTTTTTCAATTTTCAATTTTACCTCATGTCATAAGTCTTCTTATCATACAAAAATTTTAATTTGTCATATTGCTGCAACAACATCCCCGATTTAAATTTAATTTTTTTTTAAATAAATTATTACTACTTATGAGGTTGTTGTTTAAGATAAATTAATAAATTCCACGATATATTATTTTTTTTAAATTAATAAAATATTAAATAATAAAATATTATCAATAAATAAATTTAATTAATAAAATATTAATTGATAAATTGTCCAAGATAAATTGAAATGATGGAAAGTAACTCATAACGAAATATTGATTACGATATTTAATCAAACTTCTTCGAATTTCGGGCGAATGCTAATTAATTTTTATTTTTTAAATATCGTTATAGATATTTTGGAAGCAATTTCTTTCTTTCATCAGTACTTGCGACTAATCATTTATCTCTAATACGTTATCGACAAGAACTGATGAAAAAAGAAAGTCACTTCCAAAATATCGATATTTGCAAAATCAAAATGACTTTATTAGAAAGAAAATTCGCCTTATAATTTCCTAAATAAAATTACAATTTTTACCTAATAGTCTTACAATTTTTTATCTATTTTTTGTTTCTTTTATTTCTTGTTCTCTAATTAGATATTCACCCTGTATCTAACATAATTATATAATTTTGTGATTTTTTTTTTTGAGATTTGCTTAAACAGCTTGTGCTATATAGCTTAGTATTGAACAAACACTAACGACGATGTAAAAAATTGTAAGACTTTTGAAGTGGACACAACGTTTATAATATCCTGTTTTTCATTTAATATTATTTTATTAACTATCTTATAATATCCTTTTAAAATTGAGAAACATTACAGTTTTTTGTTTATTGACGTAGTAGATTTCAAGTCGAATCATTTTCTATTTATAGAGCAGTTATAAGTTGACAATAAACCTTTTTTTTATATTCAAATATTTGATAAGAATATACAAATATTATTTATTTATTTATTTATTTATTTTAACAGTTGATCCTACAGATAAATCTGTAGGCCAACTTTATAGGTCCTACCTAAATTTATATTTAATTTAATTTTTAAAACTAATAAACGAATTAAATTAAACTAAATAAAATCTTCAATTTTGCAATATCTCTACGCTTCCCAAAATATCGAAGTAAATTTATATGACGGTAAAGAATTTTGAATGAAAATTTTTAATCAAGGTTAACCTGTCAAAAAATATTCATTTTTTCATCAGACAAAGAAAATATTAATTTTTAACCTCCAGAGATAATCTTATCATTTCTTTTACTGTTTTTTTTTTTTTTTTTTTTTGTTTCCCAGAAATATAATACAAATAACTGCAATCCCTTAACCTTTGAACTCATTCAAGAACAATTATTATTTCCAAGTAAAATAAAAATTTCCTACATTCAATGTAGAAAAAGAGAAAACCATTTTATCTGATATTCTAGACAAGACAAGAACCGTGAAATAATTTTTATTACTAAAAAAAAATTCTTTTTTAAAAATTTCGAAATATCATTTAGGTCGAATTTTGGGTAACACAAAATTCTTATTCAAAAATTTCCCTATGACAAATATTGAATTTGATTAAAAATATTGAGTGGAATAAGAACCGACCTTTAATGTGTAAATCTTGGGTTTGTAGGATGATGTTATTTATATGTGTATAAATACAAGGACATGAAAATACTGAAATTTTCTATAGGCTAAAAATTCTATTTATATTTTTTATTATTATCATTTCAGGATACAAAAATAAAAGTGAAAAAAAAAAAAAAAAAAATTAAATTTGACCGAAAAAAGTGAATTGAAATTTTTGAGCCGAATGAAATTTATAAAAAGGAAAAAATTTACATAAAAAAAATTACGAAGGAAAACCTTTATGAAAATTTTCGGAAAAAAGGAATTTTACTTGTAGAAAGTATAGTAATGTATCTAATATAAGTATATAATATTATATTTTAACATAATGCATATTTGTATAAAATAATACGATTGTAGATATACACATGATAAGTTTATATGTGCGTATTAGTAAAATGTAAGATTATTTTTAGATTACGGAAAGATAAGTTTAAGCTTTAATACCCAAATGGGTCTAATTTACAAGTTTTTACTTGAAATTGCTATAAGTTATATATAAATATTATTTTGTTATGATACGTAAAATGTTATTTATATAGAAGGGAAATATAAAATCGATTAATTTGTTATAATTTTTTAATTTTGATTACAGAATTTTTACACGTGTTATGGCGGTTATCGGATACCGTAACCATTTTAATTAAAATAATTTTGAAAGTATGTATTTTTAATAAAGAAATATTGTAAAACAGTAAAAATATTTATTAAAAATCATTTAATAAAATTCTGTAGTTTAATGTAACGATTTAAATTGACAGTATAGAAGTGGTAGTTGCTAATGAGTAGAAATGTTCATACATACACATTGAAATTAATAAAAAAATTGGCTTTTTTACCTAGATGTTACTGTTTTAAGCTAATTTAATGTTCTTTAACGAAATTCGTAAGCCACAGTATTTTCTAGGAGAAATCCTTCTCGTACAGCTTGATTTAACTACCAATTATATAAAAAAAAAAGTAAATTCTATTGAAACAATTGAACCTCATACGAGTATAAAATAATTAGGTGTTATATTAGTTGATAAACTTTTTTTTTTTTCCAGATAGTAGTAAATCATCGAAAGAGGCTTCAGGGACTACCTATTACCGGGGAAGGCAGTTTGAAGGACTGTGGGACTTCAACCCACTAAAAACTCCTATCATTATTGCAACATTAAAACTAGTCTTATAGACTAACCATTAATTTAAATTTAACTCAAAGAAACTAAGATACCTTTGATGTACCAAAATCCAATAAGGTTTTAATAGATAAAATGTTTAAACCTAACTCAAGTGGTCTTGTTCGTTTTAGTCGCTTTACAAAGTTTTGATTGTCAATTGAGCTAGAAGCTTCGGTATTGACATGTTAGATCAGACGAGTTTTATGCCGTACGAGTTTTAGTGCATTTCAATATTTCGTCTTTTATAGATGAGATCTTCAGATCTCGATGAATATCGGCATTGCGAACATACCATGGAGCATTTACTATGTTGCGCAGTACCTTATTTTGGAACGTTTGGATAGTTTGAATATGGATTTGTTTAGCTGGCTTCAATATTTGATTATACATCAAAACTTTGTTATAGGTCGAGACCGTAGAATTCCGCCCAATCAGCCAGTATATTTCTCTATATTTGAACTGGAGTTCTTGTTTTTTGATTTTCACATGCTAAGTTGATAAACTGAAGTTATAATAGATAATAAACCTAATTTTAGAGAACACTTAGACTACGTATGCGGAAAAATTAGGGGGAAAACATGTTTTTCTACGCCGAATTTGAAGCAGTCTTTTATTTACCACTGTAAAAATCGTCAATAATAAGCCGCTTATATTGCAGACCACAAATTGAAAACTTGAGTACAACTTACTCCCACTATATCTCAAAAGATACCTACAGCTCGAAAATGAATGTCAGCCGTATAATCTGAGAGGAGGGGAAAATTTTAGAGTTGCGTGCTTCAACAGAACATCAGGTCATAACCAATTACTGTACAAAGGATTGCAATTCAAATATTTATTATTAAATTGAGTATTCATTGTATTTAATATTATGGCTTTACCTGAGATACAGAAACTGCGACATTAAAATTGTGAATCTGAAGAGACTGGCGCGGTGAATCAAAATCATTATTTGTTTTTGATAATCAGATTTGTTTTTAGTGATATGTTTAGATTTATGGAATAAAAGTCGAGTTTCCTTTCACTAATCATTTGTATTTATTTTGCAAATATCGATTATATAATTAATTAGTCGCAAAGCACTGATGAAGGAAGTAAGTTGCTTCCGAAATATCGATATTTGCAAAATAAATACAAATGATTAGTGAAAGGAAACTCGACTTTTATTCCATAAACCAAAATCATTAAACAAAATTATTTATCAAACTTTTTCGAAATAATCTACGGCTTTTGCAAAAATATCAGTTTTTATGCCAATATTTTATGTTGTCCCAGCTTCTACTCCAAAAGGGTAAGCCTGATATCAACCCCATAAGTAACGTTAGTTAGGTTGAAATTAACTTAAAAATAGCTCTTGATATTTTGTTACATTACTCTATCTGCCATAATTTCGGAGCTTTAATAGATATTTGTTAGATGTTATATTCCTAATCCGATTTTTTTAACCCTCTGCTTTGAATACATGCTCATGCTAAATTTCAAAGTATAACTCTATTGCAAAAACAATAGCTTTAACTTAAAATACTCCAAAAAATTGCCCCTTGAAGGATTTTCAGGTTGGATCGGACCATATTGAATCGGACGAATCAATTATGTTTTTCTTTTTTTAATTTGACTTTTAAAATAAAAGTAGTTGCTGGCTACCCCGAATAAGATAGCAAGAAAAAAATTAAATTAATTTGATTTTGGACAAAAAACGATCTAAATATTTTATTCTAACATTAACATTATTAACATTAACAACATTGGGGTGGACAGCCTGCAGCGTTACATAAATATTTGTACTAATTATAGTTACTTTAATAATACCGGGTGCTCCGGAGCATGCGTATCAGCATTTGAAACTTCTTATTTTTTGACGTAGAATCCGAATTTGCATTAAAAAGTACTAGAAAGGTGGATTTCCTCTTAATGGACGAACTTTCGGATAAAATTTTTAACCAATCAAAAAATTAACACATACACAAAAACTCCTCTCCGGGCAATTTTCTTCATCCAATTTCTTAGTTAAAATATTTTTAACTTTTGGCTGAAGGACGAAGTAAAAGAAAAGGATAGATATATAATTATTTGATAAATATTTATTGCTATCTCGATTTATGTATGAACGCATTGACATATAGAATTTCAAATGTTTTTTAAGAAAAATAGATTTTTTGGTTTTTGTTTTTTAGTATAATATTATTTTGTTTCTAAAAAAATTATTTATATTTCAAGATAAAAGCAAAGTGCTATATTTTATTTTTTCGAATATTACAATGTTATTACCCATTATTACTCTTAACAAAATTTTAAATTTTTTGAATAAAAATAATATCAACGCATGTAAACAATTTTTCAAACGTCAACCTTTTTTGACTACATAACAAGTAGTCAGTCCTTCGCGCATTGAGAAGAAATCATAAAATTTTCTTTAATGGTATTTGTGTTTCATTTAAGTGTAAAATAAAATTGTCCGGACGTTCGTCCATGAAGAGGATATCCACTATAAGTCACGAGATACTACTGTAATTTGTTGAATTATACTAGGAAGCCATTTATTTATTAATTTATTTCAACTGTTGAAGCTAGGTTCAGCAGTTTAGTTCGTACGGAAAATTCTTTGGCAGTTATAATTAATTTTAATTTGCTAAATTTAATTTGCTTTAATTTGTGTAAGCACAACAAACCGTTGGCATAAACGTTAAAAGTTAATTGTTTGACTAAGCTTTCAATTTTCAATTGATATTAGCTATAATTTTTTTATTATAACTTTATATGTGTTAATTTGAGACTATACATGTTTTTTAACTATTATTTTAAATATTGAATTTTATCTGCAATGCTATTCTTCAGCCCTAGATTATACATTTCCTTTAAATTAATTGATGTTTTTGAGAGCTGAAATAAGCAAATGAAAAATTAGATTTTTAAGTTTAGGTTTTAAATTGCTTTATTCTTCTATATATACATTTTTTTTGTTTTTGTTAGGCTTAATGTAGGTTTAAAATGATAGCTACAAATTGTTATTAAAGAAAAATAAATTCAAGAATTTAAAAAATTTAGAACAATCGTTACTCAGTTTGACATATTCTACTCATTTACGAAAAATTATACATACCATTATTGTGAAGACACACATTGTGTAATTTTATGCTAATTAATCAATGTGAAGGGTAGTTTACATTAAACCGTTTTGACGTTTATTTTTTAAAATTATGTTAGTTACAAAAAATCATAAAAAAGAATAAATAAAAATAGTAAAAATTCAGTTAAATTATCCTAAGTATAATGAAAACAAATAATAACCAATCAATCTCGAATAAATAAATATTTAAAACAAAATATTTTTACTTAAAAACCCTATTAACTCAAATGAATTGGAATGTTCTTTTGTAATTAACATTTAAAATATATCTAATGCATTATTATGATAGTTATAGTAAATAATTTTAGACGAGCCCAAATATTTCATTTTCACTTACAAATCAATTTTCATTATCGATTTTCATATAGGAACACACCCGTATTCTAAGAGTAAACATATGTCATTTTGATGATAATTTTGATAGAAACAGAATTCTGGATAAAGAAAATTCAATTTACATAATATATTACGTGTGTATACATCTACTGTAAAATTAATTTATATGGGTTGAATCATAAATCGGAAATTTTTCTTTGAACTTCATAGGATGGAACTGTTTCTAAGTGGTATCAGAAAAGATAATTTTTTCAGAATGTAATCAGAAAAAAAATTTTTTTTTCAATTCCAATTCTTATGTTATGATGACTGTTTTTTTGCATATAAAAATATCAATATAAGTAAAGAATTATTCTGAAGTGTTCGTTAGTTATAAATTGAATTTCATAACGAGCGTAATAAAATAAAATAAAACTATAAAAAAGAAAAAATATTAATAGTATAAAAGGATTTTATTACCGTTACGATACAAAGGGAAAACTCCCAATAAAATTTTTAAAATGTTAAAAATTATTGTATTTTGCTTGATTTCAGTACTTTCATGGACATCTACTGAAAGTGCACATGTAAAGCCACGTACAGAAAATAATCAAAGTGGAGAATGGGTATGTAATTTTACATTTTAAAGTGTTTTACAATAATATATTATTATGTAAGTATATTCAATAGATTTGCAAAGATCGTGCTCATGGCGATCAAATACCTCATCCAGAAGATTGTCATGCATATTTCGTTTGTGATCGTGAATCGTTGAAAATTGTTTATTGTCATTCTGATTTGCATTATGATGCAAGACAAAAAGTTTGTAATTGGCCAGACGCTGCAAATTGTAAGCTAGGAATTGTAAGTGAATTATTGTTTGAATTGTTTTTACTTATATTAAATTAATTAATTATTATAATATGTTATTAATTCAGTATCCACCGTATTGGAAATCATCACCAAGACCAAATATGACTACTGTTTTTCCAGATACAGATAAACCAGTTATAATTTCAACAACAAATTTTAATCCTTCACTAAATATTTCAACAAATGTAGATCCTTCTACAAAACGAATAACTGCTTCTACAGCCAGTATACCAGTTGAAACAACAACGGAAACTATTAGTACAACAGAATGTATTACAGCATATCCAGGCTTAGATACAACAACTATTAAACCTAGAAATTCTTCAATTGGTTCAACTGATGCAAATGGAAAAACTGTTGATCCTATGAAAACGTATGATCCAAGAAAAGTTCAATGCTTATATAATGGTGTTTATTTTTTGCCACATCCAGGTGATTGTGAAAAATATTTCATTTGTGCACAGCATGTTTTATATTTACATAATTGTGGAGTTGAGGCTCATTGGAATTATAGAACAGAACGTTGTGATTATAAAGAGTATGCACATTGTTATTTCAATGAAATGAATCCAATAAAAACTACTACAAGACGTAGACGTAGAAAAACTACTACAAAAAATATTGAAACTACTGCAATTGTTACAACTGTAAAAGATACTGCAATAACAAAAGATATTTTACCTGAGTGTCCAACAGATAAACAACGTTTTGTATCCCATTCAACAGATTGTACTAAATATTATATTTGTATACATGGAAAAGCTGCAATAATGACATGTCCAGAAGGTTTATGGTGGGATGAACGAAATGAATGGTGTGGTTTTCCAGAATTCAGTTATTGTAAAGCAAAGAAAACAACCAGATAAATAAATATGATAAATTGATAATTTTGGTCTGAATAGTTTAAAAATAAAAACAAGGTGATGGAATTTGTAAAAATCTAATAATTTTGAAATAAAATTTTTTTCTTAATTCTTTGACATGGTTATAAAATTTAATTTGTTTGGAAAATATGTTTTATAAAAATTACACAAAGGACAAACTTTAATAGATAAGGTAAAACTTTTTAAGTGTAAATGTAGGGTTTTTAGCAATATAATTTAGTTTTAGGCTTGATTGAGAATAATTTGTTGAGCGAGTAGGGTCAAATTAGCGAAAATTTTGCTTTAACTATGACTTATAGTAGAATAGTGGTATATTACTGAAAACAACGTTTATATTAGGGTAGGAATATTCTTTCGTTTTTGGCATAGTAGTGACATTGAACACGCAGTGGTGGAAATATTATTAAGAATTTTACTACCACTAAAGCCGTACTAAAGAATCGAACCCACTAAGAAATGGTGGATAGTTAGTGAGAATTTTATTTTATAAATTTATTAACTTCAAATTTACTAATTTAATTACACTTAACGGGACAGAAGTAGTTTTGTGTTGATGGTATCGATTCATTGAGATTCAGTTAGTAGCAGGATAAGGATTTATGTATGTCCTTACTTCAACATGGCATATTTCCAGCCAAATGATGGCATGTTTTGATACCGTATTTGATTACATTTACTCATAGTAATATCATGAGAGATGCAATGGAATACAGTTAAAATAAAATACACTTAAAAAGTATTATATTTTTTTATAGTTGCTAGTTTATTTTGGTCACATGCAATGGGTAAAAATTAAAACGGTATACGTTTTTATATATTGTGCCTAAAATAAGTGCGTTTTTGTATAGTGTGCCTAAAAAATTCGAGATCGAATAAAATGTGAAATAATTTCACGCTAATGTAAGCTAGTAAAACTTAAGTGTTTTTTCATCCTTTGTTTTTTTTAAATTTTTATTTTTTTGATATTGTTTATATAAAACAAAAAAATTCCAACTTAGGTTGTAAAATTAAAATAGTACACCTACCTACTTATTTTTGAATAGAAACTTTACTTTATCTACATAATTGTGTCTTTTTCTGTTGAATTTTATTTTATAAAAAATTCTAAATTAAAAATTCTTATATATTGGTCCATTAAACTTTTAAAACTTTTTTTAAAACTGAATTTGATTCAAGAAAATATTTACTAAAAGAAAATAAATAGGTATGTGTATTTAAGAAGGTCCCATGGGTTACTACTAAATTAAAAACTAATAAATTTACAAAAAAAAAAAAACAAAAAACACAACAGGAAATATTTTTGTTTTAAATAGTTTGTTTTTCTCTTTTATTTTAATTTTAGTTTTCCAATTTTCTTTTTTTTTTTATAACCGAATAAGAAAATATAATTTATTAGTCAGAAACCTGGACAAAAAGGTCTGTTTTAAAAATCCAAATTACTATATAACCAAAAACCACTATGCATTTGAAATATGTATATAATTTATATAGAAATGAAATTCCCAATATAATTTTATTATACTAAATAATATTTAGACCTTAAAAGATTTTTTTTTTTTATAATATGAACCTATAGATATATGTATCTTGGTTATACTTACGTGTATTATACGTAAAATTAAGTAAGTAAAGTTTACTAAAATAACACAAAATCAAAACCAATATTAAATAAATAAAATAATTTAAAAAAAAAAAAAATGTATTAAAGTTAATACACAATAGGGTAACCTAAAAAAGAAAGGAAAACGTATTTCAAGAGCTTTGTTGTGAAAGTTTGAACAGAGTATTTGGAAAAAATCGTCATCTTAATTATTTGCCATACATATTGGATGTGTTTACTCCAGTAGTTCTATTTTGTTCCATATCCAAATGTATCCATGGATACCTATCCAAACAAAATTAGTTAAAATTTATGTTATTATTATTTTGTTCGACGTGTACATTTTTTTTTTTTTTTGTCTCCTATTACTCCGCGTGGTAGCATATGGCTTCGATAGTGAACCTCCATTCCTCTCTGTTGAATACTACTTCCTTAATATCGTCCCTGGTATAATTGTTGATTGTTAATTTTTGATCGATTGTGATGCGTTTCCATGTGTTGTATGGTCTGTCGGGTCTTCTTTGTCCTTGTGGATTCCACTCTAGAGCTCTTCTTGCTATATCACTTAAATGAAATTTAATTAAATTAAATTTTATACTATTATTTTTTATTTTTTCTTAAATTTATAATTCAATAGCAAAAGTCCTAAAATAATTTTTTTGGATTGGATACGAAATCTCCTTTTTGAAAATCCTTTTTTTAAAATACCCCGTATCAAAATCCCTAATAATTTAATTAAAGTAGTTTTTATGAAAGACGCTGTTAAGGTAACTAGTTTTTATTATAAAAATAAAATGAATTTAATATTGTCAATTGTCATTCATTATAATTAAAAATAGGACATACATATAACTTAAATAATTAAAAATTATAAATAGTTAAGATAATAAAAATTAGTATGTAATTATAAAAATGGAGGTTGAAACAGTCAAATCAAATAAGGGGATTGACAAATTATTTGTCATATACAAGTCAACAAGTCAATAACCAAATAGTTCCATTGGTATTTTGCTTAATGAGTTCCAAAAGTAGGGAAGCTTATCAAGAATTCTTTTATGAACTCTGTTACACAGGTTCTCAATGGAATATAAACTTGAATCCTATACGAATTATTTCAGATTTCGAAAAAGCTAGTGTAGCTTTATGATGAAAAATTAAGCCTACAGATTCGAAAGATCAAGAGTTTGGCATTTGTCCCGGCAGAAAAAATTCCTGATTATTTTTCAGATCTATTTAAAACTCTTAATAATCATGCCAAAAAAATTGCATATTGGTTTAAAATAAATTATATACAGATAATACAGGAAAATCTAAAAAGCCATCCAAACCAAGATATCATCCAAATGAAGCTTGAGTACCATTGTGGGCAAATCACATAGCTCAAGCTCATTTCAATAAATCACATGTATACAAGCTCATTTCTGAATTAGCACAAGAACATGTTGTTGTTAAAACTAGGATAGCCAAAACTCGTTCGGGGGTAAAATTACCAAAATTGAAAATCCAACTTCAAAAAATAAAAAAAATAAAAAATGTAATTGAAAAAAGGCTTCAAACTGAAAACATAGATTTCTTAAAAAATATGTCTTTTAATATGTCCTTAAATTCCAATTCTAAAATTAAAATGTAATTAATAATTTATTTCCTTTTGTATTATAAGCTTGTTTTATTTTTTTGCACACTACCTAAACATTAGGAAACGATTTCATTATAGAAAATAATTGTAGACTTGGGTAAAGGGATAGGATTCGGAATGGGAAAAAGAAGGATGTTGGGGGAGAATTTGGAATTGAATTATTTCCTATTATACTAAAATATGGGATTTTGAAAAAGCGTATCAAAAAACAATAACAAAACGGGGGATTTGGATACGGTGGATTTTTGAAAACTGAGAGATTTTGAAAACAGGGGGTTTTGAAACAGGGGATTTTGTTACGATCCCAATTTTTTTTCATATATTAAAGAAAATTTAATTTCTTTGAAAAAAAAAGTCTTTTGAAAACTATACGCTGACCAGTGGTTCAGAAGTTATGAACTGTTTTATCAATACACCTCCTAATAAATTTCAAATTTCACAGTTACGTACACCTAATTTACTTATTAATTTTTTATTTTATGACGTATGACATAAATGCTGGAATAGAAGAAGATCAAATTGACCGAAGCTTTGGAATACACATTTCTTAAAATGTTGTATTTAATTTACGAAAAAAATTAAGTTTTAAGTACTAAGTTTTATTTTTTGAAGATCTTTGTATCGAAAAGAAGACGAGGGAGGTATACGGTATTAATAATAGAAATTAGATTGAATCCTTGAACTGACTATTTTTAAAATTAAAAAAAAAAAAATCAAATAGACGGTAAAAATCTAATTTCTATTATTAACTATTATTTTTTATTGCTATGATAAATATTGTAATAATAATGACTACCAGCTCCAAGGACTGATCGCCTTATTTACCTTAATATCGTCTATATATCTTTAAAGTTTTGTTCAGAAATTAAATTTTCAATGTTATAATCAATTTTCAACATTTAATACCGTCCACTACTATTACTACAAACAATAAATAAAACAACAATTACCGCCTTTCAATAAAAATTTCATGTACATTATTTTTGAATACAGCATAATAATTATAGGTAGTTTTAATTTATCGTAATTTCAGATTTATCCATTTTTCTATTTTTTTTAAAATATTCAAATTAAAATTATCGAGGGTGAAATGAATGCGTACATGTTAAATGTTATTATTACATTAGTTATTATGATAATTTGTTAGAGGCACCCTATCACGAATTTGTCACGCATTTGAATTAGAAGACAATAAAATTATTTTTGTTTTGTTGAAAAAGTGAAAATTGAAATTATCAGAAAATGCATATATGATAATAATATAAGTAATATAATAATGCTATTGACCTTCACCCCTCACAATAATATTTTTTTAATAATTATATGTCTAAAATATTGAGTAAAAAATATTATTCTCAAAAAAATATTTAATAGTGAGTTTGGGTCGATTCAATTAAACTTAATCTTGAATTTGGATCTGGTGTTAAAATTAATATATATATATATATATATATATATATATATATATATATATATATATATATATATATATATATATTTTGTTTACGATTCCTTTGCGTGTCTCCAATTATAATATATGTCTCTACTCTACACTAAAACCAAAACATTCAGCCATTTTGTTTAGAAATTATATATTTGTATATTTTTTTTTTCTTTTAATTAAAATTAAATCTTTTTTACAAAAGATATATATTTTTTTTATTTCCCAAAAGAATATAAAAACCGGATGTTTTATAGAGCAGAGAAGAAAAACAAAAGAAAAAAAAATTGAGCATATCCTTAAAACCTTGTACTAAAAAAAATTTGGTATGTACTAATTTAACAAAGTTTTTGTTTTCTCTCTCAGGAGGCGTCTTGACATAATTTTCTTAATCTTAAATTATAACTACACAAAAAACAAAAAAAAAAAACCACAAGCAATAAACAGAAAAAAAAAACTAAAAACAAATTTACGCATTTTAAATCTTTAGAAAGTTTTGACACTTTTATGAAACATCTCCTTTGAGGAAAATCGCAGTTAGTTTATTCAAAATGAAAAATGATAAATTTTCAAAAGAAGTTGATTTTATAAATAGAAGTTGAATACAGGAGGAGTACTTTAAATGAGAAATGATATTTCAAAGTGTTTGCAATAAATTATTATTATTATTTTTTTTTTTAATAAAGATTTTGCAAATTTATTAATTTTAGTAAAAAATTTGTGTAAATTGACTTAAGAAATACATTTATCGTTTCCATCTATTGTTGTATACCTATCTAGATCAGATACGGTGATATTCAGTACTCGCAAAATTTCCAAATATTCGTATCTAGTGAAGTGCGATATGATCGAGTTCTGGATATAATCGATTCTTTACTTACACTATATCGATTTTTGAACTCGATATTTTTGTCACCGATATTTGAGTACATTTTTGATTAATTCATTGATCTTTTAATATAGGATTTTTTTTTGCACTTGGAAAAACTTGTGACACTTTGACAGCAAAATTCTTTGCAGGAAATCGTATTTTCCCGATTTAAATTGATATATTTGGTTACGATTTTTGTATACATTGATAAATTTTATTTTGATACGTATCGATCGATATATCGATTTGTAGATACCGAACAACACTAATCGCATTACAATAGTGACAGTTTCATTTAAAAATAATTGAAAACTGACTTGAAAAATGGAAAATAGAAAATTAAAATGAATGAAAATAAGAGTTGAAATATAATATTCACATTGAACAAAGAAACATGTTTCCTGACTTCTGTGTTGTTGAATGAAATAAAAAGACGCAAATTCAAAGAAATGAAACACTTGAGAATTTATCTTGTAGACAGTTAACTTGTAGGAAATATACACATAGAGACAAAAACAATTCAGCTAAAATTAAAATTTATCTCTCTGTACTGGCTCATTGGAGCCAAACAACCTTTATGTATTATGTCACGGAATTGAAAATTTTGATCTATACAAATGATAATAAAAAAAATGTTAAATTTAGAAAAATGTGCTAAAACTAATCTGGAAATAATTCAAAGATAAATGTTATGTGATTGCCTACATGTAAATTGATAGACATTTCAACACTTGAAGCTAGGCGAAATGTGACTGCTGTAATGCTTTTGTATGATGTTTTGTCAGTTAAAATAAAATGTACTTTTATTTATTTTAGATTTATAATATCTATATACTATTCGTGATTGGATTTTTGTATATTTAGGTTCTAAAAGGATAGACTATGGATTTAACCGGAACTCATCGCTAATTCACAAAAATTATATAATAAATGCTCTTCTATAATAGATTTTAATTATAGCAGACAAAATTTGAAAAGGAAAACCACCATTTTTTTCTTATCATAAAATGTAAGATTTTGAATTGTAATTTGCTATTATTAATCCATAATTATTAGTTTTACACTGTTGTTTGAGCAGAATCTGTAAGGTTACTCCTGTAGATTGAAATGAAATAAATAAATAAATGAATTTAGATTGCAATCTAAAACAAGGAAAATGATAATAAAAATTACATGGTGATCAAAAATTCAAAATTTTATAAGGACATATATTTACTTATGGTATAGCATTGAACAAGAAACACTAGTAATTATGTCAAATAATAATAGACCACCCGAACTTATTAGCAAGAAAAATTAAAAATTTACCATCAAAAAGGACACTACAAAAAAATACTCAATTTAGTTATATTAATTTTCAAGAAGAATTAGTTGTAAGATTTGATCATCTCATGTACTCATTGTCAATGCAAATCGTTATCAGAGCCAAATTATTCTTCTTTTCTTTGGACAAATTCAATAAAGCCAGACTAAGCTCACACAAGAAAAAAAAAACGGTTTTCATGTTAGCTAGTTATACTAGTAGATATAAATTTCTAATAAATTATGTTAGCAGGTTTAAATTTTGCATTGTTATACATTTTGATAAGAACTCTTTTGAAGTAATAAAGTCTGGTTTTAATGAAAGTTTAAAAACTAAGTCTTTTTCTGTTATCTATACATTGCAAACTTCACAATTCCTAATAATTTGTTTTAAGTAATTAAAATGTATTTAAAATTTGATTCCAGATGGTACTAAAGTTAATATTTTAGATGATTTTTGTAATTTAACAACAGCTGGCGTAATACTGTCTACCGGAAAAATCAGATATTGCGGCCCTAAAGCTTTGTTAACAACAATATAACTGCGATTTGAATTTACATTCTAAATAATAATTGCTTGAGTTTGAGATGTAATAATAAATGTGATTTGTTATCAAGGTCAATTGAGAACGAAATGCTTCAATAGTAATACTTACTACATGGTATTTTGGACTCAATTAGATATTTTATTCTAACTCAAAAAACATTAGGTAAATATATCTATGAAACCATTTATAAATCTAAAAATCGTTTCGGATTTGTTAAATATCAAATATTAGAGACATATTATGTAGGAGATGAATTGAATTATGTAACAGTCATTAAATTGAAGAAATTTATTGATTAAGAGCTGGCTCTGATGTTTGCTTTTCAATTGAAGCTATTTCTAATTATTTATTTTTAAAAATTTCCGATCATATTTCTGAAACATATTATTAACATATGCTTGCCACTTGCAGATGTGATACTTCAAAAACTAGCTGCACTTTTTCCGAGCGAACCAGTAGCTATATGACAAATTTGTGGATATCTTGAAAAAGAATATTTGAGATCTCTGTCAGATTATCAAAAATTTGCCATCTCAACCACTATAACCGGAAGATATAGTCTTGACATTTTTCTAAGTGGCAAGAGCCTCGTAAATTTGACAGTTGTCATTATTAACAAAGTCATGGGCCAAACAGTGATCAGTCAATATATCCATTATTATCCAAATTTGCCTTCCATTAGGCTCAAGCAATTTTCTAGTTCTTCTTTTATAAACTTTTTGTTATAACTCGGTAGAAGTTTTACAAAACTTAATCTTAAACCAGTCAGAGTTCAATTATTTTGTGACTACCGTGTTTATTCTACCATAAATCTCACTTATGGGTATATGGATTGTTGCATCCGCTGATCTGTGATTGATTTCAATTTCTTCTATAAACGAGTCCATTCGCTATTTCATATAACCTGTTTATTGGAATGCCCAGGTATCCAATATATAGATTTACCCTGTATTACACTTGCCTACCAAGAATGATTTTATATAAAAAAAAACTTTTAGTGTATTTATAATTGCTTGGCTGTAATGTCCGTATTTTGGATTTAATAATAATTTGGTCTAATAAAAACAGCACCTGGGTTATTATGTAGGTTTAACAGTCAGATAGATTTCCTCATATTTAATCTTAAAATATCTGAGTTTTCTTTTGATTAACTTCTCTGATCAATCAACTATCCTGTTAAATAGACACGAGATTTCTTTTCGAAAAATACGACTTAGCAAAAGAGGTATACTTTTATTTTGTTCTCGGTCGGTTACACCACATCAACTTACTGTGTTTATTCTGGTTCGATTTTAAGTTTAAAGCTAAACATCGTTCAATCGGCGAAACCACTTGTTCCAATACTACACAAAATTATTTCAAACAATTGAGAACATATCCTTATTAAAAAACATAAACTTATAAAACAGGACTATATAAAAGATTTTTACTATTAACACTGTACATTTATTTAGATTTCAGTGTCATATATATTTAGATTATAATATTTTGTATATAAAGTGAAAATCTTCATCATTATAAGAACCCACACACGCATTATAATTATTGCTAAAAATTAAATGAAACTTACTCATTATGACTTTCCATCCAAAGGCATAAAGTATTAAAAAATGTCTTTAGGTTTTCCAATTTTCATCATGATAGTGACAGTGACGAAAACTTTTTATATGTAGACACTAATAAAGATAATGATTATGATTATAAGGAATTTATAAGGATGTCATTCCAGGTGAAATTTATCAATTTTACACCTTTTCATAATAGCAGTATAAATCGCTGTAATTTGGTTGATATATTTTGATGTAGACAATTTTTGTCTCTTTTTTATTTTTTTTTATTTTTTAGGTTAAGGATATTAAGTTTAGGTTTAACATAAAGGAACATAACGTATTTAATTATTTACTTAGACAACATTAATGGCAAGGATGTATTATTGTTATGATTTTGGTATAAAGGTGGTAATAAAAAATTAATACACATTTTATGTTAGTTTATTAGCAATGGAATTTACTCGTTTTTGTATAATATAGTAAAATATTATTATTCGGAAATTGTAAATTATGATATTGATTTAACGTTTGTAATATAAAAAAAAAATATTTAAAGAAATGTAGGTCTTACAAAATAAAATACTTCGATTGTTTTAGTCATGAAAAGTCGATTTGATTAGCTTATTTTTTATTAATTGTAAAACAAAAATAATATCAAAATTATAATCATAGGATTTTGGGGGATTTTAAGGGAGATGTTGTATCCGCGTAGCACATAATAACTATATCTCAAGGATACCTGGTGTTTGTATAGCTTTCTAAAAATATATATCTTTAATGGCGCATCTTATTCTTTAAGGACGAATAGGACATTTGAAAGTATCGTTGTTGTTTTGATGTTTTTGTATATAAGCCGTTATATCTATTGATCTTAATATTATCTAATAAGTCTTACTCTTATTAGTAATAATAAAATACTCTGTACGACTGAGCTCTTTCGAGATACTGAAATGAAATAAAATAAAAAAATATTGATATACGTACTACTACATTCGAATTTAAGCTTTAGGTGTTCGCAAGTTAGACTATTTTTCTTAATTTTTAATAGAGGAAGTATAGATTATTGTAAGTGCGTTAGAATAAAGCGCAGTGACAATACTTCAATATATCCGAGTGTGGGCT
The DNA here is from genome assembly GCA_963942445.1 of Argyra leucocephala. Lineage (NCBI taxonomy): Eukaryota > Metazoa > Arthropoda > Insecta > Diptera > Dolichopodidae > Argyra > Argyra leucocephala. The sequence continues at coordinate 62,304,915 of OZ012678.1, read as the reverse complement.
TAAATTTTTAATGAAAGAAATAGTTTTTAACAGAGATTACCTGAAATATTTAGAATAAAAACAAAATACACAGTTAATTAACAAAATGTAGGTAAAAAAAGTGAATATAAAAATTGAATAACATAAACAACATTATTTCTTAAAAACGTTGCGAAAAATTTGAGAACAAGATAACTGTATTTATTGTTTTAATATAAAATATATTAGATACTTTACTATGGAGGTTGCTGTTGACTAATGTCTATTTAATAAAATGATCTCAATGCAGAAGCTTAATCTACTATTGCTTTTATAAGTATTGACAGCTTTGAAGAAAAGCAGGTGCTATTGTTTGTATTTGTTCGAAAATAGTGTTAGTGTTTGCTAATAAGTGCAATCTGCTAGTGGAGAAGTAAAAATGTTTATTTCGAAATAATTTAAGAACAGCGTTTTGTTTTCTCTGAAGCAAATTTTTATAATATAAGATTTGAAAAATATCAAAAGTTAATAAATAATATAAATGGTAAAGTAAAAATAAATTAATAAAGTAATAAAAATTTAAATGTAAGAAAATTTAAATAAGGATGTAAATAAAATGCATTTTTTGTAGTTTTGTAAATATTCACATGTGATTGCTAAGTATTAGGAAAATGAAAATTGTTTTATAATATCCAATTCGACCCGACAGCTTAAGCTAGGTCTTGAAACACTATTTTTATATTTTAAATTACCTAGTATATAATTAATCTTAAACTTAATTTTTTCTAATTTCTTTTTCTTTTTTATAAATCGAATATAAATATTTTCATTTTAATGTTTAATCCTATTATAATGCTTAATATAATTAAATTATATAAGTTTTAATAATAAATGTGAACTGAATTTTAAAACCGTAAATATTACTTAAGATTAAGATTAAAATAATAATTGTATAAATACATTTTAATAAAGAAAAAAAAAAAAAAATTAATTTTGGCAGCATTCGTCCATACAAAGGATTTACATATGATATGCTTCAAATAATCTTTAAAGCTGTATGATCGTCGTAAAATGAAATAAAAACTAGGTTGGTTTGACACTGTTTAACTTGATTAAAAATTCAGCGTAGTCAAAGAAATTTAGTATGAGGTTAATTCTTGTTGATATTTACACCATAGATAATAAGACAGCAAATGTAAGATTCTGAATCAAATTTTATGCCATTATTACCATTATTATAATGTTCTTTAACTATAGATTGGTGAAAGTGGGTTAGAGGATATTAAAAATTTGTAAAAATCTAATTTAGATAATTGGAAGAGTCCGGTGGAATTTATATGTTCCAATATCTCTCTCAATTCAACTTAAGTCTCTTTTGAGTAAGTCAAACCCGTTATATAATATTTTTCTCTTTTTGAGTTGTACATCCTTAATGTTTTTAATGACAAGACTGTTGGGAAGTGATTAAACCGAATTGTTTTACTAAAGAATTTAATAATGATAGCAATTTTGAATTATTTTTAACTTTATAATTTAAAATAATTATTTAAGAAGTATTTTTGAGAATTAATTATATTATAAGAAATTTATCAACTAAGTTATAACCAACAGTACTAAGTTATAACCAAACCTCTAATTTATTTTTATCATTTATGTTATCAAATGACTAAAGGTACTTGTACACTTTTAGTGATAACCAAAATTCTCAATTATTTATTGTCCTTACTTTTATTCCAGTTACATATCGTACTAGACCAGATCAAAAACCATCAAAAGCTAAACATTATTTATTTTTATTTTATTTATTTATTTATTTAATTCAACTTAAAATGCCTAAAGAGACAAGTCTCAAGATAAGGCTATATTAACCAAAATATAAAGTTTATAAAATATAGAAAAAATAACAAATGAAGTAAAATTAATAAGTACAGCAAAAAAAAAAAAGTAAATAGAAATTACATAAATGCAATGTTTCAAATTAAAAATCAAAAATTAAAATCTAGTAAACAAAAACAATTATAATAACAGATCATAAAGTAAGAGAAAAAAGAATTTAAAAAAAAAATTCATTACAACAAAAAAAATAAAAATTTTTTAGAAATTACACTTCACAGGTATAAATTATATAATAATACATTTTAATATTACTTAAAATTATTTTTATTAAAAACAAAAACAAAAGAAAGAAAAATAAAAAAAAAACGAAAATTATGAAATAACTGCAGGTAGTACTTTTGGTTTATTACTATATTTGCTGATGTATAGTTTACGTAATTCCATTTTTAACTTTGATTTAGTAAGCAGTTTGAGATTATGATCAATGTTGTTATAAAGTTTAGTTGCTACATACAATGTTGTTGATGTGCCAAATTTAGATTATCTTTTTTTGTCCAGATGAATTGATTGTTTATTTCTTGTATTTATTTCATGGAGTTCTCTTCTAGTCGTCAAGTTTTTTGTCGAATGAATATCACAATTCAATAAATCATAAATGTGAAGAATGAGGTTACAATTAATTAAATCCTTTATAAGCAGTATATTATTTTGCCAATGGATATATTCTGTATATTCCAGCCTATTATATTTCTTCAAATTTTTTATTGCTTTGTTTTGAATGACCTGTAGTTGATCAACAGTTTGTTTCGTTGACACACCCCATAACTTAATACCATAACACAAATTACTATGGAAGAGTGCGTAAAATATTGATGTATGAACTTCAACAGGTATAAATTTTGAAACTTTTTTAAATATTCCCGCAACTGATGATAATTTACTACATAGTGATGATATGTGAGTTTTCCAACTTAAATTAGAATCAATCCATAATCCAAGGTATTTAAAATTTGTTACTTGATCAAGCCTTGCGTTCGAAATTCTTATATTAAGTGTTGGGACAGAAGGACAAATGATCGTATATTTTGTTTTGCTTGTTTTTATTGTTAGTTTGTGATCACTTATCCACCCTGCTAGCTTCTCTAATTCTATATTAATTTTGTTTTGTAAATCTGTATAATTATTATCATCAAATACTAGACAAATACCATCAGCGAAAAAAAATATTTCAGCACTAAATCCAATCTCTTTTATGCCTTCAATATACAGAGAGAAAAGCAACGGTCCGAGAATAATACCCTGTGGTACTCCAAATTTTATATTATATTTCAGACTTGAAATTTTTCCTATTTGAGTAAATTGGGACGAATTACTTTAGTTAACAACACTAAACAGTAGACTAATTTGGAACTATGTTATTATAGGTACTTTTCTCATTTAAAACATCGAAAACATGACGATGATCAAAACCAAAAATTCATAAACATTTTTAACTCGTCAATCATAAATTCTAAACCTTGTTAGGCGTCAACTTATTACGAATATTTCATTAATTATTTTTAGTTTTCTTTATTTCAACCACAAATTTCATTATTTTTCAACATACAAATTTCTTTATTTTTAAGAAAAATTTAAACAAAAATAAATTTCATCAATTAAAATTTAAAAGTGTCAATGACAAATGCAAATAATTGCTAAGATCCTTGACTTTATTTTAGCGTCAAAAATGATCCTCAAATTGTTGACATTTTAGAAATGTATCCTAACTTTAAAAAAAAAGCGGTTTTTAAATTTTTCAGACTCTGGTAACTATACAGGTACAATAGCATGAACATAATGAATTACTCATATCCAGGTATATAATAAATTTTTTAAACCGTTTAAGGCAGAATCAAATTTTTATTACATTTATTTTTCTTTTGAAAGTATGGGCATCTAACAGATATGACCTTGATACATTTCGTGGAATGGTGGATGGAATTTTATATAAAAAACTACCACAACAAAAAAAAAAAAATGTAAACAACATTTTGTTTTTTTTTTTGATGGATCGACTAACATTTATTAATTTCCATGAAATAATATAAAGTCATATCTTTTGAATGTCCATACATCAGAACATACAACAATGTGCGTATGTTTTTTTTTTTTTGCTGGCATATAAAACAAAAATGCTAAAACCAATGAATTAAACTTTTGCTGTGACAAGGAAGCTTATGTTAAATTTAGACACATATTGGTATTTTTCAAAAAATCTGTTGAATTCATAATACTTACGATACGGTAACAACAACAACAAAAAGAACTTAAATTATTTTCGTCATATCTGTTATAATAACAGATGAGATTTTTAATGTAGTTTTAGCAGTTTTTTTATATTTTTTATTGTCAAAAAAAGCACTTAACTTTAACAAGATAAACTGAACATTTTTTTTTAAGAATTTATCATGGGATTAAAATATCTAATTTATGGAAAAAAAATTAGACTAAATAAAATATTCTGTACATATTCAAAAGTTATTTGTGAATGCATGCATTCGTAGAGAAGACAAACTAAATTTGTTGTAACTCATTAAATAGTAAGAATCAAAAAATTAATTCAGTTTTATTAAAAAATTTATTAAATTTATATAAAATAAAACTAAATTATTTATTAAGAAAAAACCAAAATCTCAATTTTAATTATAGTGAGAGAAAAAGCTCTTTTTCTTGAGTTGATATTTTTCTAGAACACTAATTATCAGGCCGAGTCAATGCAAAAAATGGGAGAATGTAACCCAAACATTGTTCACTTACTTTTTTATATGAATAAAAGTTTCATTGTTTCTAATTCATTCTTAATAACCATAATTAAAAGCAGGGACCATAATATAGGTAAGACTCAAGTGCTATGCTAGGCAATATAGACATAATATGTTGTTATATGTTTGCATCTGTAAAAACTATAAAACAATTTTTTGCTGTTTTTTTTTTTGTATTTTCAATTCCTCAAAGTAAGTGGTAGGAACGTAGAAATGTAGGATAAATAAACAATTCCTTTTAAAAACATTGGTTCTGTTTGAAGGAAAAAAAAAACAAAAACAATTTGAATTCATCAACAATTTGAAATTTTAATAAAAATTGTGACGAAATTCGAATAGTTTCAAAGTGTGTGTTGCTTCATTCTTGTAACATATGGAAAAAAATTCAGTTTCGATTTTGCATGTTCATTAGGAAAAAACAAAAGGAAATCAAGTGCAAAAGTAAAATCTATACTTATAAAAGGGAAAGTTTGTTTGTTTGTTTGTTTGTTTATTCGTTATACACGCCCACAGTTTCAAAGGTAGAGTTCTGAGATCTTGCACAGCTATTCATGGTAAAAAAAAGGTACTGGACGCGGTACTTTACAAAGCCATCAGATGACAGGTTCGTGTTGCTATCGTACAACTCCTAGCAAGTCTAAGGAATATTTCAAAAACCAATTGCGCTACAGGCATGAAAATTTACACTTACATATTCTATCAGGAATGTTTCAAAAAAAGATTGTATTGCAGACTTGAAAATTTATTCATAGGAACTCTATGAAAAATAAGCAAATATGTATTGTCCTGAAAAAATATTTTCGAATTTAAGGAATTAATATAAAAATTTTACATGGCAATGTGAATTAGCCACAAAAATGTGACAATTCGTTTTAATAATCAGAAAATACTGCAGAGTGTGCCTTGGGGTCCATGCAGACAAATCGATAGATACAGTTATCGATGAAAATGAAGTTCCTTCTCCTCATCAATTGGAGTTAAAACTAGTAGCTTCAATATTGCTTCTATAAACTTGAAACAGCCAAAACTATGGTACTAGATTAAGAATAAGAACTTTGTATGCTCATTTCATTGAAGCATAAATTCAAATTGATTGTGGAATAGGCGAACATATCTTTATTTCAAGAATACAGCAATAGCAAGAAACGTGTTTGCTTATACTCCATTAAAAAAAACCAGGAATATTGTTTGCAAAGAAATAATTTTAATATAAGTATAGTCTAAGTTGTTGTTTATTGAAAAAAATATTAGAATACACGGTTTGATATTCTTTGCTACCTACCTTGTAAAGGAATTTCTTTTTTTTTATGAAGAAAATAAAAATTCGTGTATTAAAAATAAATGAAAATAAAAAAATTTGCTGCAAAAAAAAAGGAAATCTGGGGACAAAATAGCTCATAACTTCTGAAGGATTTTTTTGAAGGAAATACAATTTTCTTTAATTATGTGAAAAAAAAATTATTTTAGAGTTTTCGCTATTAAATTATAAGTTTAAAAACAAATATAAAATAGTAGTAGAAAATTTCATTTTATTCAACATCAAAATGCATTGGTCTGTTTAAATATTTATATAAAAAACAACAAAAATTTTTTTAATGATATTATGTAATGAGCTGACTATGTGAGTAACATTGTATGTATGAATATATACCATATATTATATTCATTTATATAAAAATTGTAATGTAGATACATTGTATTATATGAATAAATATTAAATACCAAAGCGAGGTACAAAAAAAATAAAAATAAAAAGTTATAAGAAAAATGTTGCGACTTTTGTCTCATATTTGCTTGACATAAACAAACAAACACACAGTGACCCATGAAAAAAATAAAATCTAAAATAACTCCCTTCCCTGATAACCTTGGAACTTTTTAATTTTTTCCTATATGACGGCCTTAAACCCCACTATTGTGGATATAACCCTCCTAGCCCTCCAATATTAAATATTCCAATTCCTTCCAAATAAAAATAGAGATCAACATTATTTGGACAAAAAAAAAATTCAATAAAGGAAATTTAGTTTAGAAAATTCTCTTATCAAAAAACGAGCTAGTCTAAAAACCTGCAATTACCACCATTTCGTACTGCAATTTCAAAAACGGTAGCGTTTATTTTGTTAATTTTGTTATTTTTAAACATCTAAAAATTAATTATTTGAAATAGAAAATTTAAAATTTATTAAAAATTATTTTTTTCTATTACATTATAAGGTGAGCCTGCCAGGCTCATGTTATGAATTTACGTGACAAAATTTGTTATGAGGTTTAGGGTTAAAGCACTGATTTATATATAGCTTTTTCTGTACTTTATTACAAATATGTATATTTTGTGATTACATAACAGAATTGGTATTTATGAATAAAATAAAGTTTAAAATTGTTATAAGAAAGATATTTTATTGAATTTGATTTTGTTTACAAAGATGCAATTTTTTTTTTACTACTCCTATAGTCACAAAACGGTTATAGGCAGAAATATTACTGAAATTTAGAGAACGACTATAACCGTGTTTTACTGCATATATTTTTTTAATGATAGCAGAAGCAAATCAACGAACTTTTATTGTATAATTTTTGAAGAGTATGATCTGGTTGGATTTTTCTGTTTGGTTTTCAATTTTTGTTTGTGTGTTTGTTTTTGTACTTTTTTCTATAAGTTTGTTTAAAATGACAGAATTCTTATGAAGCCTTTTTAAAAAGTGACTGTGACATTGAAATTTATTTTAGATTATAGATGTCGCTCAACTTGGAAATGACTGTCTTTTATTTAGTGTATTTATTTGAAATGTTTTAAGTATTCAGCACCAAGAACTTGCTAAAATTTTAATATTTTTGTGGTGTAAATAATTTACTATTCAATTAATCTTACTTTTTTACTGACCACGTCGTTCACCTTGTGTAAATATTATAATATAAGATATTTCCTACATGGCCTTCCTTGTGTAATATATATAAGATATGCATACATCTACATGATACATCATAGTGTCAAAACCAAGTCAAAACTGTCAACTGTGAATACGTTCTATGTATGGACAAGTAATAAGTATACATAATTTGTATGCTTAGATTTTTTTTAAACTAAACGGTTTCGTATATTGTTGAAATCATTGAGAAGATAATAATAATTAAAAATTATTTTTGTTTATTAAAAAAATATTTTTTTTTTGTTATTAATTATATTATATTATAAAAATTAATATTATAATACATAATAATAAAAAAAATATTTTTTAATATAAAAAAAAAAAAGTTGAAATAATAGAGAATCGAACTCACTAAAATTTGTGATATTAAAACTTATATTAATAATATTATCCTACTAATTAATTTGTTTCCTACTTAAAGTGCAAAAAACCAAATGCGATGAATAAAAAAAAAATAAAAAGAATTTGGCTCAAAAGAGAATCGACAAAAATGTCTGATATTAAATGATGCTTTAACCAACTCAGCTAATATCCTTATAAAAATTGTTTACCCAAAATATGTACATATAAAATAAAAATTGATTTTGATCGCCACGACCTGCATCATTACTGATTGATTGGTTTTTTTTGTCAAATATTTTTGACAAATATATTTGCCAAGTTAAAATTCGAAATCTTTAGAACCGGCTCAGAAATAGTAGATTCACAAAAATTTTTCCTGAAAGTATTTTAAGGTGAAATTAATTACGTATGTAGCTGCACTATTGGGTGACTTCAAGATAAAATCTACAGCGCAAAAAATATTTGCTTAATGAGTTTTATTATACAGTTTGTAAATAAAATGAAGGTGTAAAAAAAATGTCCAGAGACGAAATTTTTATTTGGAATATGGAAATTACCGTTTGTACTGTACCGGTTTCAAACATTTTTGCTTTTATTATCTGATTTTAGGTTATAGTGAAACTATATTACATTTTTCTGGCTAAAGCTTGTATAATTTTTAAATATTTAATTTCATAAACTCGTTGTTGAATTGAGCATAATTTTGGTATAAAATAAGGGTTAGAAAAAAATAATTGGCACAGAAAATTATTTAATTACCTAGTCTTAAATGTTGAATAAGAAATATTTAGGTTTTTTTTTAGTGGCTTATTACAATATCACATTATTCCAGAAAATTCCCATCTAAGTTTAAGAGAAGCATTTTTGCCTTACGATTATTTTTTCCACTTAAAAATAAAACAAAAAAAAAATATCTAAAATGTTAAAAAACTGTAAAATTGGAAGAGCACCTTATCATAAATTATTCTATAAGCAATTAAATTTTACGTAATGTTTCACCATTAACTTTGCTCATTATTTTCTCATTTACTTTTCTCATTTACTATTGTACTTATTTTATTTTATTTCATTTTTTACATTCCAATTCCAAAGCGAAATAAAAATTTTAACAGTTTACTTAATTTCTTTCAATAATGACTTCAACAAAGACTGCACTTAATTTTATATATTCGCAAACACTTTAAATAAAATAAAAACTTTAATTGTTTCGACCAAATCATATCCTTTTCTAATTCCTGATTCATTAAGTGCATTTAATTCTTATGGGAAGTTAAAATAAGAAAAAGTATAAAACAAGAAACCAAATAATAATCCCGAAACAAAAACATGAAATTCTCAGCCTCAAAAAAAAAAAAACAAAAAAAAAACATGAGAAATCTGTATACAAAAACATTATTACGAATTAAACCTATGTTTTTTGTAATGTTCGTAAATATGTTGCTAACAAAATTAACAAGATGAAATGAACTCATTATAATAACCCTAAATTAGAGGTTTTAGTGTTACACCAAATGTCTTTGAATATTTCTTTGTATTTTATACGATGGTCTCCTCATTATTTCCATATACACATATATATTGAAATTTCATATACGTATAGCTGAAAGTTATCATCTATTACAAACATTTTAGTACATCATTGCCATTAACTTAAATTCTCTATCTATTGCTGAAGCATAAAATATAAAAAATTTCTATATACTAAATTCTAATAAGTTGAATTTCAAGATGCTTTTTCTGTACAACACACACGAAAATATAATTGATAACACTTCGAAAGGTTGAAAAAAAATGTGTTTTTCTCTGAATTCGTTTTAAAGATAGAAGTACCTATAGTAGATACTCATCAATCAAACTTACATATAGAATTCTAAATATTCATCGATCATCACTTTACTATTTGAATCCAAATCAAAGTGGATGTCAATTTGAAATCCCATTACATATACTAAATTTAATGGAAGGAGGCGGGGTTCAGTGAATTCAATAATTACATTATAAAGAGCTGAAAATTTAAAAAAAAGAAATACATATTATTAAATCCGATAGATTAAAATATATTAAATAATTCAATTTTAGATATATATCTAACAAACTGAGATAGATTCATTTTCTAAGGTATTGAAGAAATGTTTCGATAATTCAAAAAATACAAAATTTATCGGTACGTATCTATTTTAAACTTTGATTCACTTTTCAAAACTTAAATCGGCATAATAAAATATCATCTGTGAGTTATAATTTTTTCCCTTAATTCTATTTATTAAAATTAAAATATATTTTTGTACTCATTTTCTACTTTATTTTTAAATAATTGTTCCATTCATCACAGAGCAGTGTTTATAGTCATCATTGTACTGGTAAACAATCCGTGGAGCATAGGTCGGAAATAAAATATTTCCATCGGATTCTATCTGCCGCTAACCTTTTTAATATTGGCAAATTTCTTTGTTAGGTACTTTCTTCGGCTACAACTGTTGTTTTTCATATTTTTCTCGGCCTTCCAACGCGACTCGGACCTTGAAGATTCCACGGGAAACATTGTTTCACGATATTGTTGTCAGATATCCTCAGAGTATGCCGGATCAAACATTATTTCCCTTGCCGGAGTTCTCCCGTCTATTTATTTTTGATTCGTTTTTTGTTACATAGTTCTGTTGGAAATGACTTGCGGCCAACGAATGTTTAGAATGCGCTCGAGGCATCTATATATTGATGTATACTTGCTAAAATTTTTCATGTTTCGCAGGCTTACAAGAGAACAAATTTTACCCTTGCATTGAGTTTTCTAATTTTAGTACATACAGGTATGTTGTTTGCCTGCCATATTTTTGAGAGCATCTCTAAATCAGTACAGGATTTACTGATGCGTACTTTAACATCGAATTCAACAACTCTATCTGACATGACATGATGCTGCCCAGCAATGTGTATTGTATAACAATTTAATAATATGTTAATGAAAAGTACAATCTGTTCATACTTATCATAAACTGAAAAATTGAAGGCAGACGGGGTGTCGTTTTTCCCAAAGAGAAAATTCTAAAATACAAATTCCTCAAAAAAAAATGTTGCAAAAACAAGATCCCAATAGAATTTAAAAATATAAATTAAAAAGCGAATTGGCAGAATCCAGTCAATAATATTAAATATTTATATATTAATTAAAGCGAAAGTTTGGTTGTTTACTAAAAAGGTCATTTTGTTATAAAATTTTTAAACTTATTTTAAACATAATTTCATCTTACTTATGAATTAGCTTAGGAGGATTCGAATAAAACTCTCAAAAATTTGAAAAAATAATTCAATTTTGATGAGTGGTGAAAATCTTATGATTTTCGACAACCATTGCAAATTATACAAAGACGAACAAAATTTGATGAAATTCACATCTTAATTGTCTTGAAAATTTTGAAAGCTTAAAACTGAAATGTGTTAGCTCGGAACTTACTAAAGTCAAGGCTTGGATCTTAATACAACATCGGTTGACTTGATTGTTTTTGAATAAACTAAGAAAGCAATCTCGCTAGGTATAATTCTATACATTTTATGTAGGACTCGTACACCGTCGGGGGAAATCACTGGTTTGGAATAAACTGAGAAAACATGAATAAACTGAGAAAGCAATCCCGCAATATAAAATTTTACACATTTTATGTCGGATTTGACCAGCTTCAGATGATTGGACTAACTTTGAATAAACTGAGAAAGCGAACTCGTAATTTAGAGGTTTCTGGTATAGCACGAAAAGTTCACTTGTAAATGCAAGTAAATTTTTATATGACTTTTATTTAATTTCCGGAACTGTAGAAAATATGAAAAAAGAGTGAGAGAAAGAGATAGAAATAAACTTAAAAAATAACAAAAAAATAAATGAATAGATATTTTGATGAAGGAAGAATGAAGATTTTTTTTCAAATGAATTTTACGTTTTTACCACCCATCATTAAAAATCAACAATGAAGACAAGAGCAAAAAAAGGACACGAACTAATGTGTATATACGTATTATTATCCATGATGTTAATGTAATTCCATTTTAGCGCAATTCTTACGAATCCTTTTTACAACTTTCTTATACAACTTAATTTTTATTTGTTTTTTACTTTGTTTTTTTTGTTTTTTTTTGTTTTTGTTTTGGGTTTATCCGTGTGTTTGTGTTAATGAATGTAAGATCTAAAATAATTTATGTACATTTGAAAAAATCTGTCGCCTAGAAATTCTTAACTTAAAAAACAAAAATGTATGTACATGTAGGTATGTTGTATGAAGAACCAAACCATTTGTTGTTTTTACACCTATTTATACATAGATTAGTGTGGGTGAATCTTTTTAAAAGATGGTACAATAAATTGAGCCAATAATCGTAAAGGACGTAACCCAGTTAAAATATTTTCCTGTAATTTTTTATTTTGCTTTTTTAATTTTTTTGTTTTTATTTTTATTGTTTTTGAGTAGGTATATCTACGTGTTTATTAGTGTATTCGTGGAATTTTATTTGATCCTTTCAATAGGAACTAAAAACGAAAACGAAACGAAAAAATAAAAAAACTTTTATTTCTTATTTTTATGAGTGTTTTCCTTCTTCTTAGAAATAATAAGTGTTGGGGTTATCGTTTATTATTTTGCTACTAGAATCTTCAATTTTCATTTCTTTTACTCTTTGGTTTTATATTTTAGCGACTATAAAAAAAATTTCTATCTTCTGCTTAGTTATTTTTCTTTTTTTCTATCTCGATTCATTTTATGATTGTGTTCCTCTTAAATGTACCCATTCACTGCTAAGCATAGAGTTTGAGTTTTGGAAATGAGAACATTATTTTTATATTTTATTTGATAATTTCATTATTTTTTTTTTTGCTGAGATTTTTAATACTGCGAATTGTAAGAGAGCGTAAAAAAGAGAGGAAAATGTTTGTTTTTCTGTTTTGTTTTTTTATTATTATTTAACGTCATCAAAGTTATTTTTATGTTTTTTTTTTTTGTTTTTTTATGTTATTGGATGATCAAAAAATGTTCTAAAAGAAATTATTTTGACTACAAAACGCACCTTTTTAAAAGGAAGACAGAAAAAAAAAATATATAAAAGGTTAAAATCAAATTATTAGTATCGGTGTAAAAAAAGGTCACGTTTTTATGACTATAGAGACTATTTAAAAAAAAAAAAAAAAAAAAATGAATTTTTGATTAAAGTTTTGATATTCTTTCTCCACTTCCGATTTTATTATTTTTTTTTTTTTTGTATTTAATATTTCTTTAATTTCTTGCTTTTTACCGCTTTTTGCTTCTTAATTTTTTTTTAATATCGATTTTAATTTTTGGACATTGATTTTATGGAAAATACATTCAAGACAAATTTGAAATTTATTGAGATAAAAATAAAGGTGAAAAAAAAAATGTAAAATTGTACAATTTTATCGAAGGTAATAAAGAAAATCATATTTTATACTTCATTACAGCTTTATTATGTTTTTTCCCGGCCAATTGATCATTTAATCAAAATCTTTAGAAATTGAGAAGTATAGAATTGCCCTAATTTTGTATATAAAATTGAATAATTAAAATATCTGTTGCAAGTTTTTTAAATTTTGTGTCTTTTTTTAATAAGTTTTCATTTAGTTAAATTGTTCTACAATTTATCAAATACATCGGGTCATAAGTATAGTGGAAAAAGCGTTCTAAGACAAAAATGCAAGTCTACTGAGAAATTTTTTTAGATGTTGCTCAGGCATTCAACAAAGTATAATAAGTCCAAGATGTTGAACTTAATCTACTTCGTGATTTACAATGGCAATTTTTTGAAATACTATGATCATACAAGGCCAGTCGATGCTTTCGTGTACGTTATGTAAAAGAATATTATATAAATAAAATAATATCTGTTGAAGTTCCGCAGGGAATTATTTTTGATCTAATTCTGTCCGTGCTATATACAAGAGGTCTCCTTTTGTACTTAATCTATACATCTGACTTGCCGGAAACTGGTCATCTAGTAACCTCCAGATGACAACATAAATGGAATACCTGTACAGCAAGCAAATGATGTTAAATATCTCGGAGTACATCTTGATAGAAAGCTGACTTCGAAAAAACATATTTCAAGTAAAAGAGATCAACTAAAAATAAAGTTAAAGACTTTTTACTGGTTAATTGGTAAACACTCAAAACTAAAATTGGACTATAATTTACTGATATATAATTCAATTGCTAAAACCTATCTGGTCATATGGGTGCCAACTATGGAGAAGTACTTCGAACTCAAATATGGAGATAGTACAAAGAATGCAATCAAAAGTTCTAAGAGTTATAACAAATGTCCCTTGGTATATGAAAAATAGAAACTTGCACAAAGATTTAAACATACCAACAGTAAAGAAGAACTTGAAAAGGTCACAAACAACTATGCGACCAGACTGTCGTGTCATCCAAATTCATTGCCAAGAAACCTACTGAACATCCCAACTATTAGCAGACTAAAAAAGAAGTTTTAGCTGTCTACCAGAAAATAATTTGTCTTTATCTTTAAAGTAAGACAATCCGTACACCAACCTTTATTTTAATACATCCCTTAAGGACTCTATTTTTTTATCATTTAAAACTTATTGTAATTTCCAAATACAAAGAAAGATTCAATAAATTCATAGACGGGAAAAAAGAAAATATACAAGAGGTATCCCACAAATCAACAACATTTTCATGGCTACCTTTACACAGAACACTACGACACTTCTAGTTGACATATCTATCAAAAGCCCATAGAAAAACTTCAAAGCAGTAAATAAAATAAAATAATATAATGGCGTATAAAACTTTATTATTAAAAAAGTTTATTATTTTTCTACTTTAAAATTCAATACTTTATAGTGTATACATTGCAGGGATAATAACTGGTCTTTGCCTAATAAAGAAGCATGTTAATAAAATTGAAGTAAGAAAAATATCATGTGCCGAATATGTGAAGTAGAGGTAATCTATTGAAAATTTGTTCTGTATGTGTTGATAAGTTCATTTGTGGTTGCGGTTATAATAGTGTCAGCCTTATCATTGTAAATATATATATACATATATAAGTTTAATCCAATTGAAAAATCTTATAGTGTAGGTTGAGTGGAAAACACCAACTCTTTTGTAAAAATTATATTTTTATTAAACTCAGAAGTTCGATTTTTGCACCCTCAAGATATTGAGAAAATAATATATTATCTAAATAGTATAATGCCATTGCTAATCAAGTAAAGTTTGAGTGCAGTTAAAAAAAGTATATAATATATTACAACTCAAAACAACAAAAGCAATTTATTTATTTATTCTTACTTAGTTCAAGTGTTTACAAATTACAGTATTAAAATTTACAATGAAACCATTTTACAATAATAAAATATAAAACGAATACAATTAGTAATTTAAAATAGAGATTATAAAAATTATACAAGCAGCTTACACAAAATTCCTAGTAAAATTAGGAAATTACTTTAAATAAGGATTTCTTTACAACATCTTTACTCATAACAAAATTTATTGTTGTGTTGTATTGGTTTGTGTTTATCAGCATTCTGTTAATAGGCTCATATTTCCCGTAGTTAGTTCTGTGAAATGTAATAGAAAATATGTTTTCATTTATGGAATAAAAGTCGAGTTTTCTTTCACTAATCATTTGAATTTATTTTGCAAATATCGATATTTCGGAAGCAACTTTTTTCCTTTATCAGTGCTTTTCTATGTTTTCATGCCTAAATCGTGCTCTTCTGTTAATTGTATTTCTTAAAATGTTATCAATATAACGTGAATCAATGTGTTTGTTCAGTACTTGGGTTATAAACACAATACCTAACACAATGTAAAGTAAATATGTATTATCTCTTTGTGCAGCAGGCAAATAAGCTGATTTCTTGTATAAAATATGCTATTGTCTTTAAGCGACACATTTTACAATAATATAAAATCAAAACTCTAAGCTATTTTCACTAAATTTAATCAAATATATTAGAGTGTAAAATATGGGATATGGTTATCATGACATCAAACATAAAGAAACGAATTTTGAAATCAAAAGACCGTTGTCAATTAAAGAAAAATTAAACCATAAAGAAAAATGATAAAACTTGAATCATTCAATAATTTCTGAATGCCAAAGCTTACTCGTAAGCATTTGATCATCCCCCTGTCCGAATTATATATTTTCTTAATTCTTCTAAAATTTTACAATATTTTTGAATTTTAACGTTTTTTTTTCTTTCGTCATACACAATGATAATAGTGAATTAGTGATTTATCTAGTATAACACACCAGAGTCCTGAATTTAGAGTTGACAATGATAAATAATATAATGTGTATGAAATTTACAAACAATTCATTATTTTATTTTAATTTAATTGAATAAACTATTAAAACCTAATTGAATAGAATTAAGAAATTAATAAATTTATTTAAAGATGTTTTATCAGTTCTTAATAAATAAAAAGGATTAATTTTTTTAATTGTATAGATATAAATATTAGTTTGTTTAAATATTGTTTTATTATTATATAAGTTTCACCAAAATGTTAAACTATGTAAGTTTAACTAATGTTAAACTATGTAAGTTTGTATGACTTAACTGTGTACATGTGTATGACTTAACACTTAATTATATACCTATGTAAATTTTATAATATGATTATTTTATAGACGAGTGTTCCAATATAGTAATTAAAAATCATTAACGTGTGCGAACATAATATTTTTTGAGCAATTTTTAATGAAAAATCGTACGCCAGTGTAAATATACTAAAATTGAATCAATTATATTATAGTATATAATAGAATTATTAAATTGAATATGATTAAGTAGTTAATAAGTATGTACAGTAGGTTTACTTATAGTGATATATCTTATCTTTGTTTTAGTAATTTTTAATATTGAATTATTTTATAATAAGTGAATCTTGCTGGTACTGTTATTGTTTTATTTTTCTATTATCTTACACTATTTACATTGAATTATATTAGTATTTTGTATATTTTGAATTTTAGTTTACACTGATTCTATTTTATCAGATTATATTAGACACTCTGTACGAGCAAATGGGATCTTTTGAGAACTCTTAAATAAATAAATAAATAAAACAAATAAATTATAGTCAAATATATACGATATTTCCATCGATTGAAAAATAGGTCGAATTAGAATTGGTGGCAATTAATAATCGTCTGTTCGCTCGCTTTCACATATTTCAAAATTATTATTTTTGAATAAATAAAAACTTTTTAAAATAGGTGAATTTATACGTAACTTTCACAAAATGTATACTACATAAAAACAATTAAATTTAGAATATTGTAATTTTGAATTTATTCTTTTGAAAATTGTTCAATATTTAATTACAATTTAATTTAGGAATGATTAGTTTTACCAAGTAGAAGCTTATAAGTATAGAAACATTTTTCTTTCAAATTTATTTTACATAAAGATTCCATTTTTAATTACAAGAAGTTGTAATTTATTAATTGACAGGAAATATAGATTAGCTATCTAGTTAATATAAATTTAAAAGATTCATGAATATTGTAGGGTTTGAATAATTAATTAATTGTTATTAATTAAAAATCGTTTTCAATAATCTAAATGATTTCTCTGTAGTTAATATTTTATATATTGAATAAAATGAAATCAATTATAAGTACCTATGTATATTTGTTAGGTTTTATTATACATAATATTAATAAAAATAAATTCCTAATTATAAAAACATATATTTTAATAATAATTATTCTTAAATAACTCCCATAAAAGCGATAATAAAAAAGTAATATATAAATAACAATAATAATAATAATAACAACTATGTAATTAAAACTCATATTTGTTATAATAATTTCTCCCCATTTTCTTTTTAAATGTAAAAAAAATATATATAAGTTAAGGTTATAATTTTGATCAAAATGTTTGGTGAACGCCTTTGGGATACAATATTTTTAGGTCAGATTATAATTATCAATATCGGTTATATTCTCAGTTGTTATAACTTGAGAATTAAATTCTTCACCATTATTAATACATATATGTAGATATTATTATTTTAGTTAATAATAAATAATCCAGTCTACTATATTTTTATATTAATATTTCTTAAATATTTCTAAATTACTTGAATATACATTTATACATGTATACAAACTCATATGTATATTTTAATCTATAATAGGATTTTTATATCTAAAGATAATTTTGAAAAGCAGTTATTAAAATGGGATTTCAATCAGAAAACCATGTAATATAATAATATGTATAAATAGTCACTGTTACATTTATAATAGGATTTTATTTTTCTAGTTGTTATAATGAAATAATGAAAATAAAGTTATTAAATTATTAGGGTGGGAAGATTTTTGTAGTTAATATAAGAATTTTTTTTCTAATATAAATATTCAAAAAAATTTAATTACAAAATCTTGGTCCTGACTAGAATATTTACGTTTAGACTAGAATATATATTGTAGTAAACTGTATTAGATTTAAAAACGATATCAAACCAGTTATTTAATTGTTTTTGATAATCAGATTTGTTTTTAGTGATATGTTTAGATTTATGGAATAAAAGTCGAGTTTCCTTTCACTAATCATTTGTATTTATTTTGCAAATATCGATATTTCGGAAGCAACTTACTTCCTTCATCAGTGCTTTGCGACTTATAGTCGTAGTAGTCGCAAAGCACTGATGAAGGAAGTAAGTTGCTTCCGAAATATCGATATTTGCAAAATAAATACAAATGATTAGTGAAAGGAAACTCGACTTTTATTCCATAAACCAGTTATTTAAATTAAACCAAACATTTTTGTTTTCACTTCCTTACTTGATTCTGAAACATTGTACTCGATTATTTGAAGGTACTAAAATACAAAAATATAGTTCGATAGTTCAAACAAACAAACAGATCTTCTGGGTAACTAATATTAACCACTTTAATTTAAGCCTACAAAAAATACATTTCTACTTTATTTCTATAAAAAATGTTAGTTGAAATCAGATTATTATGTAGTAAAAATTGATTTTGCATTGTTAATTTTAATAGTACAAAAAAATAATAATTCTGTTATGGCTTCTGTACTTAAACCTTAAAACTGTACTGAGATAAATGGACATTGATATGAATTCTATAGGTAACCTAAGAATGTGAGACATATTTAAAAAAATTTTAAAGGATAAAAAAACATCTATCGTAATCGTAAATTATTACTGTTAATTAAATAATTTGACTTTCTTATTGCAAAAACAACGTAATATCTAAAATGCATCATATTTCATATTGTACACAAACAAATTTTTATTTATTTATTTTACTTCTTTCAAATCTCAAAAGAGCTCGTATAAAGTATATAAAAAAAATTGTTAACATCAAAACTTAATAACTTAAGACCAATGCGCGGATATTTCGAAGAACTCATTTAAAAAGAAAATTTATGACATTATCTAAAAAGAAATTAAATTTTCTATAAAAAAAAATTGTTTAGTAGTGATTTAGTGTTATTTAGTGATTTAGTGTTAGAATCTAGTCTGTTCTATGTTGTTTAATATAAGTTTCAAATGCGCAAAAAAACAGAGCACTCATGTTTTTTATAAATTTTTTGTATATCTACAGTATTGCAAGAATACATTTATTGCAATTTTTATTTTCTTTTTATTTATATTTCCAATATTTTTGAAATTTTTCGGTAAATTCTGTTTACTTTGTCGGCTAAAATTTTTATAACTTTGGTAACCACAGAAAATGACAACAACATAAATGTCAAATTGTCTTCCATAAAGCTAAATGGAACTGTATCTTAAAAATTTTTACTGAAGCTAAATGGTATGCTGTTAAAAATTTTTGCCTGTCCAAAAATGAATGCAAAAACTACTTCAAAATGGCTAAAAAATTTGATCTGAAATTCGTTTAATCAATAACGGGTTGCATTACTTGGTCATTATACAATCAATAACGTGAAAATAAAATCTAAACTAAAAAAACTAACTGTTAAACTATTTAAACTAACTATAATAATAAAAATGGAACCTTTTGAGAAATACGTCGAAGAAGAAATGGAAGCAAATTTTCCTCCAAATTTCGTTTGTTGTTCAGCAAGCAGAAAAGCTAAAACCAAATTCATTATTTTATATTTATTTAATATTATTATCTCTTATTTTTAAATTTATGTTTTATTTTTTAAGTTATTTTATTTTATTAAATAATACTATTTAAAATTTACTTTAATAGGAAATATGACATGATCCCCAAACGTTGTTAATTTTCTAATGTCAAAATTTGCCGAACAAAAAAAAATTTTATATAGGAGCAAAAATTTTGAAGTTTAATACCTGGCGGTCAAAACAAGAACCTCATTTTTTTTTTTGCTCAGCGTATTAACTACATATTAAATAAAAAGCAAAATTTGAAGCAAAATTTTTGTTACCATTTTTGTACAACAACAAATTGAACAATTTTTGTACAACATGAAACAATGTCAAATTTTTGCACAGCGTACTAACAGCACATTTAGATTAATGTAAAAATATTCTACAAATTTTTTACTATGTAGAAATTAAATTTGAAAACAACTTAAAGGCATTTTAAGAACTGTTGTTTTTTACAATATGCATATCGGTCTCTATTTCATTTTAAAACGTAATTGATTCGAAATTAAAATTGTATTTAATTTATTGGATCGCACTTGGAAAAAAGAATTATACTTTGTCTCAGAACATAGATTAAAAAAAGATATGTGAATGATTAATAATACAATTCTTTGTACTGGCTATAGAAGGAGAAACCTATTATACTAATATTAAATAATAATTTTTTTGACAATAAGAAATTTAGTAATTCGAAATAATTGTTATTTATAAAAGGATGGGGTCAGGTCTATATTTCAGAACATCATGCTAAGAACTATATCATCAATTAGACATAAAGTATAAGAAATGAAGAAATATATCACTAACTACATCAGCACTATTAGTTAGAACCTATGTACACAATCAATGTATATATCGTTTTAATTATTTTCGAAGTAATGATATAACATTTATGATGATCAGTTCTATCAATTATTGAGTATGAGAATTATATCATTATCAATTATTGAATAGAAGATGAAGTATGCAACAAAATTAATAACATTAAGGAATAGAAAAATATTTTCTTTTGATGGCTAGGTAGATGATCAGCTTATCACACTATGCAGCAAACTACACATGCATATAAAAATATCTTAAAAATGTTCTAGAATCCCTCAAATACTGAAATCAATAGATTATTTACTTTGAATTTGTAAGCTATGATTTGGACCACTCTAATTTTATTTTACTGAATTAATTGCAAAAAAATTGAAGAAAGGAAAAACTAAAGAAAAAAAATATGTTCATTTGTATAAAGAAAATTAGGTTTTTATTATTGAAGATTTGTGTATCTATTATTCTGGGATAAACTCCTTCATCTTAATATAAAAATTTTCTTGCTTTTCTTTCGTATTTTATAATATACTTTATTCCTATATACAATTCGTAATATCATTGTATCCATTTTTTTTTGTTTGTTATTTTACTAAACATTTGTCATTATTCCAAAGGCGCAATTATTTCGTTTTAAGGTTATAATTTTTTCCCGTTATTTTTATTTATTTTATTTTTATAAGAAATTTCTTTATACTTTTTTTTTTGTTTTTGTTTACGAATTTCCTTGGAATAAGGAAGCAAATAAACAACGCAAAAAGTATTTAGAAATGAATTAGCCATTAAAAGTGTATGCTTTTTGTCTGTGATAATTTTACCTTTTTCTTTCCACAGTTTTTCTGTTTTGTGCGAAGTAACGTAAAGGTAAAAATACGAGACATACGAAAAGTTAAATAAGAAAAAAAAAACTTTATATAAGTATATCATACCCTCAAATAACAAATAAACAAATAAATAGAAAATCATTTAAGAGAGAAGGAAAATAAAATAAGGATGAAAAAGGACGAAAAATAACGAAATTAAAAAAACAACACATTTTCCAATAATGACACCATTTAAACTCATTAACCTTAATTTCTATGAATTTTTCAATTTCGTTAAGCACTCAAAAAGGCATTATGAGATCTTAAAAGAAAATAAAAAAGAATGAATTAAGACAATAATAATAACTTAAGCAAAAAAAAAAATAAATAAAAATAAAGTATGTAGCCATTTTAGTCGATTTTTGGAAAGAAAGATAATAATTTAGAAAATTTACAGTATTGAAATTAAAAAATGATATGTGAATTTAATAGTCTAGCGAATATTTGTGAAATATTTTTTTCACAAGAAATTAACGAATGGTTTGATTCGTAACAAAAATTAATTTGAGTTTGAGTTCGGTGGTTCTAAATTTGAACAAATCTGTGTGAAAACAATGTGGGAAATATTTTTCCTTAACCATACAAAATGTTTAATTTAGATATTAATACCAATACCATTTTTTATTTTTTATTTTAAATTTTCTTTATTTGTGAGATTAATTGAAAATTTTGAAAAACTGTATTTCATTTAACACTTTGTTGATTATTCAAAAAATCTTACTGCTCTTAGGGTCGGGTTTATTACTGAACCCTGATGCCAATGCCAAGGTTTTGAGACAGTATGTTTTTTCTTCTTTTATTTTCCTTGTTTTTTTTTCCTTGCAAACTGTACAATCTATGTAAGTAACATAATATGATCTCTTAGTGGTGAACATCCCAATGGAAAGTCATTCATGACAATCTAGTTACATATTCTGTTAGTATCTGCTGGGTAATTGCAGAATGTTGTGACGCTTAACAAATAATTGTGTGTATTTGGATGAAAAGATATCTTTGTTTAGTATTTGCAGCTTGCAGTTCTGATTCCTCGCTCTTCTGCAGGTTTTGGTGTAAAATATCGTAACTTACGTAGTCTTAATACTTTTGACTGAAATCGCTACAATATTTCAATATTAGAATTTGCAAGCTACTGCCCATAATTGGATTCTGTAAGTTCCTACTGGCTTTATGACAGCTTTGTAAATTATCAATTTGTTGTCTAGTGATTTTGACACATTATTTGCAAACTTTGTCATCATTTGAAATGATAAAAGCATTTTGAAAATAATACAGCCAAATATGGAAAATTTCGTTTTATACGTTAAATATCAAAGTTTTTCATATACCAGGAAAAGAAAGAGAAGTACTCCACTCCATCAAAAAATTTAAAAATAAAACTATAAAATAAATGGCCTTATTCAATGAACCTATATTCAATTTTATTACACAGGTTATCGACTTCACAGAAACCTGAATTTTAACTTATAATTAATATGTGTGAAATTTCATTAGTTTACAAAATTTAGTTTGAATACTACTTGAACATATGTACGTTGGTATTTTCACGACCTGTTATGTTTTTGGTATTCTCGGGCAGTTTTTCAATTCACACAAAGAAGTAATAAAAATATTTTGGTTGTACATTTATGGCCAATGATGTTGAACACAAATTTAAAATGATATTCTTACGCACACATTCAAATATCTCTAAAACTTTAATTTTTATTAAAATACTAACGTACACTCGAGGAGCCCGTGAAACAACATTTAAATACACTTAACATACACCCAATCTGTAAACTGAAAAAAGTACGATACAAATATCTGAACTATTCGCACAACAAATTTTCATTATTATTCTTTTAAATTATTAATATTTAAAATAAGACGTGGCGAAACTAAATATTTATTAAACAAATTTCAATTTTTGATTAGAAATTTCAATTCAAAATATTGTACTCCACTCCATGTACATGTAAGTACAATCAATTGTACCCAATCCCATGTACATGACACGGTGGGTAGCGCAGCAGATAGAAACAGGTTCCATTCCCGATGAAGCAAAAAAAAATGCTCTATCGGTTTTTCGACCTGGTCCAGTACCCTTTAAAATAAATGAGAAAAAATAATGGAGAGTATAATCTGGTAACAACGTAAAATAAAATGGAGCTATTCTATTTAAGTAGCCTTAGTTCCTGACAATAGCAGTAGTTTTCCACATTTAATGAGTTTATAAGCCAGTAATTTTACAAATAAATGCTGGAAATATGTAGATATTGTAGTATAAATTTGCAGTACCGTACTTAATTAAGCACGAAAAGATGATTTTATCTACGTTACTGTCAAGAGCATGAAAAAAAGTATACATATACATATAAGTATAATATACAAAAATTTTAATTTATCGAATTGCTCCAACTCACAAATATACAGAGTTTGCTTGCCAGAATTAAATTAATATTTAATTTGTTTTTTAAATAAACTATTATGTATGAGGTTTTTGTCTAAGATAAATCAATAAAAAAAATTATCTAGTACCAAGAATCAATTAAAATTATGGAAAACAATATTGATAATGAAATTGAGTACGATTTAGGAGCGGATGAATACTAGTATATAACAATACAGTAAAATATAACAGTTTAAAAAATTATTTATGTTTGTTATTTATTTTACCCAATAATGATCATCTCTCTGCAACAATTTATTTTGCAAGCAAAAAATTGATTTGTTTTCATTTTCCCTATTTTCTTGCCACTGGCTTTTTAACATTAAAATTTTTAATGTTATATGTTATGGTAGGTTAAGTAATGGATAGCTAAAAGTGAAATTCCCAATCCGTTGTGATACTGTATTTTTTATCAAGCGTAGCAATATTGTATTGTCACCATTTCAGATTGTTAGCTTATTTTTTATTCAGCGCACATCAAATTTTTTTATAATTAAGAATTCATTTTGATTTAACCTGGTAAAGCTTTATTTAAAATTTTTTAAACTTTTCACAACAGTGTTATAATTTAGTATACCCATTTTTTATTATTTCAGTACCTATTTTAATTTTAATCTGAATTAATTAATAGCAATTTTAATTTTTATTTATTTATTTAGAAAAATAAAAAAAAAACTCTATTTTGAGTAAAGTAAAAACTTATAATGAAAATTATTCAAAAGAGAATTTTCCGAAAAAATTCAAAAAACACCTGAATTCAACTAAGCATAAATGAGGCAAAAAAAAAAAAAATAAATAAAAAATAAGAAAAGATAATCAGTAGACAGTTATTTAGATAAATGAGAAAGATTTGAGCGAAAAATCCCTGCTTATTCAATTTTTGAAAATCTTTTATTCTCCTTCTTTCTTTTCTATTGCTTTCTTTCGGGTTTTTTTTTTTTTTTTTGTGGACGGCATGTTATTTGTGTGCTTTTTACCATTACCATTATTCCAATTGCGAAATAATTTATTCAGCAGTAAAAGAAAACAGATAAAATTTGCATTCTTAAGTAAACATAAGCCTTGTGTCAGCATTTTTTTTTATTATTATTATTTTTTTGTTGCTTATTTTCTAATACCATACTTGTCTATATGGCTCTTACCATTATTTTATTTCTGATTTTTTCTTTAATTTCACTTTACGTTCTATGAAGTTATTTTGGGAAAATAAAAAAAAAATTAAAATTAAAAATAATTTACAAAAAAATGTTATAAAATTTTTGTTTAACTGTGAAGTATAGTTAAGGAGTTATTTCTTATTAGCTATATTTAAGTAAACTGGAAAAGAAAATCTATTGGCTCGCAAATTTTTACCAAGATTTAAAATATTTTTATAATTCACAGAGATATTAAGGATATTTTTTATATACACAGAATTGAATGTTACTATTTTATTGAAACATAAATTGTTTTTTATGGACCATGTAAAAATACTTTATCGGTTTAGTTATCGAAATAGTTTTATTTTAAATTATTTGATTTGAATTTACGAACTAAAGTTCAAAAAGTTCTAATTAGTTATGGTTGAGTTGGTATTATTTACGTAGTTAAATGATTAGTAGTACAGATTATTGGACTGAGTTTAGTTCCATTTTTTTAAGGATATCGGACGGCTTTACTTTACCTTGAGATCCGAAATTTTGATTAATAAGGCTAATTTTAAAAACATGACTGTTAAACTAAGAATTAATAATATCATAACACGTCCAATATCTCAAACTGTAGATGCAAAACCTGGGCAATGATATTTAGTGAGTAAAATATATCGAAAGGGTTTGAAAGATGAATGCTTAGAAAAATATTATCAAAACAAGCACCTGCAAGTATAAATTGAAGCACCCAGCATTGTATAAATTTGCTTCGTTCAAAGGATGCCAAAAAGAATATTAGAAGGGGTATTTTCAAATACTAGAGCAAGATGTATCATCAATATCCTGTAACTTCATCCGTAAGACATAGGGCGGAGTAAATCGAGGAAATTTACTGTCGAACAATTGGAGTAAACGGATGGAGCACAAGTTGGAGCACAACAGTTGCACAAGATAGATCACAATAGAGGGAAGTTGTAAATGATGTTAAGGGTCACGCTGAGCTGTACAACCAAATGATTTATTTTAAATTTTTTTAAGCAACATAAATCCAGTTTTTATTATAAGTGTAGAAAATTTGATTCGCGAGGTGCATCAACAATGAAGGCTATTTTCTATATTTAACTTCATTTTACTTAACTTTTTGAGTTAAAATTGTAGGTCTGTAAAACTAGTATAGTGCAAAAAATAGTTTTTAAGCTTTTTATTTATTATAGATTATCTAATTTCTGAAGATAATCTATCCCCTATACCACCGCAGCGGTAATTGGGCTTATTGTGATTACAAGAGTTTGTTAGTGCTATTTATAGTGTTCTGAGTCTTTAAGGATACCTGATTTTGATTATCCAAACACCAGCACAATGCAGTACATCAAAAACACTTTTCAATGTTTTACTGCTTTCTGACAAAAAAGACAGCTGTCATGGGTTTGTGGAAGAGATGTAATTGTACCTACAATTTCTAAATCTTTTAATTTAATGTAAAACACTGATGAACATTTTATTTGCATTTGAATTCATTTAGGAAAAGAAAAAACAACCAAAAACAAACCTCTAATTTTTTATTTAAAATTTTCTCTGTTCCCAAGGCAATTCCGGTATATTTTAAACTCAGAGGATCAATGCGAACAATCGCATAAACAAAACATTATACAAAACATTGTGAGATGAATATTTAATGACGTTGATGATTAATTTAAGCACTTCTCTCTGACTCTCTGTATTTCTCTGTGTATTCCATTTTATTTCATTTTTAAATTTTTTTAGTGGACAGAAAATCAACCGCAGAAAAAATAATTTTTTTTTCTGTTTTTTGTTTGGTCTGTGAATGATTGTTGCGCTTTTAATTTAAACAAAGATACTTTTAGTATAGGAGGGTATTCATTTAAGATTTGTCGGTTTGGAATATTTTATAAGCTATAATTATTTCAATATTTTGCTTTTATTGTGATGGGAATATTATTAAAGAATGTTAAATATTTTGTACCGTCTATAGCTAAGTAAAACGTAAGACAAAATGCTTACACTGGTATTCGGGTGGTTAAGAATGTAATCACCGAGGTACACCCTACACCGATTATTGAATTTTGTATTGTTTTTTAAATTTAGTAAAATATCCTAGCAATTAGTTAAGCAAACGCAGTCTAGTTAACGGACAAGGAACTAATAAAAGAATAGAAGAAAGTGTTTATGCTGTTCATAATAGCAACCAGAAATTCTATCTCTTTTAATCGCTGCCCATATTTTAATACTGTCAAATACTGCTTAACAAAAGCAAATCAGACGTCTATTATGAACGGAAGTTTGCATCATGTTGATATAAACGGTGAAACCATCATTCAGTGGGTTAGTAACAATCACTATTAGTAACTAATATTAATAAGATATATAAATAAATAGGTAACATACTGTAGTTACTTATAATGCTATAAAAAGATAAATTCAAATACAAAGAGAAAGTAGTAAAGAATAACTCCTTATTTATCGAAATTAAAACTGTATATATAAGTTTTAAGCTTCTTTTACTAAAATTTTTCTTTTATTTATTTCTTACGGAGGTGGCCTTAATATATCAGGGCCGGCATGTGGGCTTTTAGTTGTTTATGCCCTGCTCAATCCCTCAACTTAGTCGACACTTTTGATAAAAGCCAATAGATTTGAGGGTCTTATCATGCAATAGTTTTCTGAGGTTATGTAGTGCTCTTCTAACAGTCTGAGTCTCAGCCTTGAAAGACGTAGGCTCTCTGTTACAACATGTCTCTTCCAGACAGTGTCTACAGTTGTCACTTAGTACTTTGTGCATCTATTTAGAAGACTTTATGGCCTTCAATTTTTGTACTAAGGTTAGTATCAAAACAAGCTTCACTTTCGTTATGTTCGCGTAATGTTCTAGACACTGGCTCAAATTTACCGCAGTCAGTTTTATTGATCAGCAATAATAAAAAGTTCAACGGAACGTAAATTACGCTGATTTTCTTTTACAGTTATTAATTCCCTAGTTTTGGGTGCTAGGATATTCCCACTAATAATTTGGTGGATTAACGTAATATCAGTCACCAGTCTACACTGTTGGAGAGCTTTCAGGTCTATCAAAAGTAACCGTAATGAGGAAATATCGAGGAGTAACCGTAAGGAGGAAATTGAAAAGAGTCAAACCATGAAAAAGGACATAGGGGAAAGTGTGAATTTACGCTGAACTTCTTGAATATAGGTGAAATATCAACATTGCGATATGGAGAACCAAACTTGCGAAGCATATTCAAGTGTCGGTTCAAAATATGTGATGTATAAATGTTTTTTTTATTAGGGATCTGTAAACTCTAGGTCAAAGAGCATTATATATCCTAGCATAGAGTTAATTTATTAATAATGAAATTGAAATGTGCTTTGAATTTGAGTCCGTGACCCAGAATAACACCTAGATCACAAGTCAACTCAAAACGATTTAAATTTTGATTCCCAGGATGGTAATCAAATTTGATAATATAGGTTTGAAGCTTTCTACTAAAGCTAGTCAGATTATACTGATTTAGAGACATTTAATTCAAGGTAATTTAATTCAATTGTTAAGATCATTTTGAAAGTAGAGTACAATCATCAACAGATATAAACATTTTTCCAGTATTATTTAGAAGTCTTTATTTATTCTTTTCTTGTTAATTTTCTGTATTCGATTATCTTTATCATTATCATCATTGTCATAGAACCGTCTACTTCGAGTACAAGGTATATAATTGTGTGAATTTTCTTCTCAAATTTAGGTTATCAGTTCTCGTTAGT
Source organism: Argyra leucocephala (assembly GCA_963942445.1). Classification (NCBI taxonomy): domain Eukaryota; kingdom Metazoa; phylum Arthropoda; class Insecta; order Diptera; family Dolichopodidae; genus Argyra; species Argyra leucocephala. Next base: position 62,275,879 of record OZ012678.1, on the reverse strand, counting down.
TTCAACTTTAGTCGTAGTATTAAAAAATCACAAAAAAGTGCTAATTGGTTTTCCATCAAGTTATGAAATACTGTAACCTAATAACATAGCTAGGATTAAATGAGAGATTGGAAAAGATTGGAGGATACTGTTTTGTCTAATTAAAGCAAAATGTTCATAGACACCTCATTCTCCTAAAACAAAAAAATACAAATGCTTTAAGATATCTTTGCAAAAAGAAATAGAGAATTGTTGTGAATCCTGATTGAATGTTAATTGCACGAATTTTAATTTTATATTAGAGACGGACATTTTCAAAGTTCATTTAAAGTTTCTAAAGTATTTATTTTTTTTTTAGTTAAATGAAAAATTTCAAATTATCTTTAAATTATTTTTGTTTTTTGTTTTGTTTTTTTTTTTGTTTCACAATTATTCATATTTCCTTAGAGAGAAGATTTGCACATTTTTGCTTATTTTTTTTTTGTTTTCTCCTTTCTCAATTTTAGATATTTCTGATTATGAAATAATTTGCATAATTTTTAAATTTATTTTAAAATAATATTTGGAAAGTTTTGTGTAAAATAATTAAATTAAAAAAATAAATAAATTAAATGAAAGATGCTGTGTGCTATGATTGAAAGTGATAGGATAACCTGGGTTAATTGATTGTTTAATTTTTTTTAAGCATATTATAATTAATTTCAAGAATAAAAAGATCAAATAGGTGAATTTCTAACTAAAATTTGAATAAAAAAAATGTTTTTTAATTAGACAAAAGCGTCTGTCAAACAAGAGACAACTAAGATGGAGTATGCCAATTTTAATTTATAATTTCGATTTCGAATTCAGTCTGTTATTGTGTTCCAAATTTAACACTGAACATTTTAAGAATATGCTCCTATGCTCCAGTGCGAACTACTAAGTCGTTTCAATTTTAAAATGTTGAAAAATATCAAATATACAATATCATAAACAATCTTAATAATTCACACTCGATTGATTCTTTAAATATGTCTGCAAAAATTATAAAAATATGTAATAAGAATTTATGTGAACCTAGTTCCTGTCCAACTTAAGATAAGTAGAATTGTACCAATATTTAAAAGTGGTAAAAAAGATGATTTGAATAATTACAGACCAATTTGTTTAGCTCCAAACCTGTCCAAAATAATGGAGAAAGAAGTAAATATTCAACTATGTAACTTTTTGACGAAACACGGTTTTCTTAACAAACGACAATATGGGTTTAGAAAAAAGGCAAACACAGAAACAGCGGTCATTGATATGTTTTAGTCATGTTCAAAAATTGAAGAAAAAAGGGAAAATCGTCTCTCTTTTATTTATGGATTTAACTAAGGCATTTGACACGGTAGACCATGAAATACTGTTAAAAAAAATTCAAAGTTATGGTGTAAAAGAAGTTGCATTCAAGTGGTTCAGTTGTTATTTACACAATCGTTCCCAATATACTCAAATATCTGAAACAAAGTGAAAAAGAAAATGTTAAGTTCGTTGTGCTACAAGGGAGTGTTTTTGGACCTCTGTTATTTTTAATTTACATTGATAGTATACACAACATTGATCTTAAAGCAGAAATTTATTTATTTGCAGACGATATATGTTTAATATTTGAATCTGAAAACTTCACTGATCTGCAAAATATTATGAATGAAAATATCAAAATGGTCAATGAATGGTTATTAGCTCAAAATTAACAATAAACACAAAAAAACTAAATATATGATAATTAATCGAATTGTACCACTGTTAAATATTAAAATAGGTAAGAATAAATTAGAGCAAGTAACAAAGTTTAAGTACCTAGAGCTCTGGATCGATACTCAATTGAAATGGCATACTCATACATCAATTCTTAGTACTAAATTATCTTCAATGGCAGGGATGTTAAAAAAAAATAGGTAAATTAATACCGGAAACTAAAAAAAAAAATAATGTAAAGATCTGGCCTGAAAAAACCTATATTGTGTTCAAAGGCCACTTAAATAAAGTTAAAAAAAAAAAAAAAAAAATACCAGAAACAACAAAAAAATCTATTTATTACTCGTTATTCCACAGCCGCCTTAGTTATGGTATAAGACTTAAGGAGACAACTTCCAAACAAAAGATAGATGAGCTGCAGGTTGCAGGTGATTCAAAATAGATCTATAAAAATTTAAATAGTTATAACTGGAGAGAAAATACTGAGTTTATCCATAGCGAAAAGGAGATACTGCTTATAAAAGACCGAATAAAACTAAAATCATTAAGTTTAAGTCATTAAGTACAGTAAAATTAAAAAAAAAAACTTACAGAATCATATTTGAACAATTATAGTCAATCTAATTGGTTGTAATTTTAAATCAACTTAAAACTAGTTTTTTATTTTTTTCTTATTTGTTTTGTTATTATTATTTTTTTATATTTTTATGATTTTTAGAAAAAACATGGTGGACATCTTAATAATTAAAAACCAAATTTTATTCATTAACGCAATATAGCCTATTTTTCAGTTCAAAATATATACGACCATTTTAAATTTGGATACCACTGTTTTTATCGTTAATGACATAGATTATCGTTATCTATTCGAAATGGGCACGCTAGGTGACGGGGCGCTTACCTTTCAACCGGAAGGTCCCAGGTTCGATTCCCGATGAAGTAAAAAAACATGCTTTATGCGTTTTTCGACCTGGTCCAGCACCCTTTGTCATTGGGATAAAATAAATAACAAAAAATAATTGAGAGTATAATATGGTAACCAGTTAAGTAAAATAAAGCTATTCTATTTAAGAAGACTTGGTTCCTGACAATAGTAGTAGTTTTCCACATTTAATGAGTTGCTAAGCCAGTAATTTGATAAATAAATGCTCGAAAAACGTTGAAGATATTGATTGATTTATAATATGAAGCATAGCAGTCCGTTAGGTGGTGATATTAAGGATTTAATAATTTCTGTCAGTATTAACAGCCACTTGAATAATTTCTAAAACTTTTAAAGTTGCACAGTTGGAGTTATTATAAAAATAGTTTAAGACTACAGAAAAATGTAGCATTAAGGAAAAAACGACTAATTGAAAATGTGTAGCTTAAACCGATGCAACTCGGTCCGCGACATAACCGAAAAATGCTCTGCGGGATTAGGAGAGAGTGTACCTAGGGATTGCAATAAACAAGGGATCTATAAAATTGAGTTGTAACTTTTATCAAATAATGCGATACTTTTTGCTTAACAATTACTTTATGACTTAATAATAATTCCGATTTAGGCTTTACAAAAGAAAAAATAATTAAAACGGTACAAAGAAAAGCAATACTATACATCTAGACAATAGTAATCAACTACGTTCACTTGATGAGTCTAAATTTGATTTAACTGTTTATATAAGAATAAAGACTATCAGACTGAAGAATATCATAAAGACTGCATTGAAAGGGCAATAGTTCATAGCAAGTATGATGGTTTGAAGGTATATGATCCCAAAAAATATTAAAATTCTCCATTTTATTGATCAGACAGTAAATATTATAAAGTATATTGATATTTTGGACTGCTAGTGACAACTGTCCATTACCAAATATGGAAAAATTTACATTTCAGAAGGACGATGCTTCATGTCATGATTCATGATCAATGAAAAGGACCCCACAATTGATGCTTTCGACGAAAAAATTCAGCAAAGGTAGAATTTAATTATTGCTGAAGATTGCCAGATACTTATTGACTCAATACCAATACCAAGATAAGTAAACACCGTAATTAAAGCGCAATAAAATGTAACACAATATTAAACACTTGGTCCGGATTGAAAATGGTCGTGCATATATATTTTGAACTGAAATTAAATAATACGTAAAAATAAAATTTTTAATATAATATACTTTTATCGAAACAAAATTAGCCCCCTAAAAAGTAGTAATAAAAAAATTGGATGGTGGTCAATTCTGAGATTCAACAAATTATTAAGTTAATTTAAATTTACTGAAATATGGAATTAAAAATCATGAACGTTAAAAGAACCATGCTAAACTTTTGTGGTTCTATATTTTTGTCTCATTACCAGAATCATTAAAGCAGTCGGTAAGTGTGCTAAAACATTCTATCGAAATTTAATATTTTTAATATTCGAAGTGTCGGAATTATAAATTGTTGGAGCTTGTATTAGGTTGTTAAAATTGGTGGTCTAGTGGTCCAAATGAAATTTGCAAATTGAAACAAAATTATCTTCTGATTTTATATTGAAATTTAGATTCTTCTGGATGTTCTATTTTTTTAAGACAATGAAAATGTTATTAGATTTTGAATTAATTCGGAATAAATTTTACTAAAAATGTAGTTTGACGTTAAACTTATATAGTTACCCATTTCAAAGTGCTATATATTAAGTGAAAATTCTCTATGTGTGTATTCTTATCGTCATGTTTGCATTGATTTGAAATATATTCTATGAGTGTAAAATTATTCATCTGTCTCTGCTCTTCATCGTTCCCGTCAGCAGTGTATTTTTAGAACTTTTCGTCTGTATAAAACGACAAATTGTTTTAGTTCAAAATTATTTTACTTTTATGGTGCTACATATTCGAGCTCAACAATTTATTTTACCTAAAATGTCGTTAATTAGATTCTCTCTATGGATATTCGTGATGGACTAAACCATTATCATCGTAATTATTAAATAAACATTGAACTTTTGAATTTTATTCGTGATATTTAAATTGCTTTAACACTCACCAGCATTCAAATTTGATTAATTTATAAATTATTTACCTGGAAAAAAAGAGAAAAAAAAATTTATTATTAATTATCATGACAAAGACAAACTCATTTTTTTTTTTTTGCAATATCAAAAATTATATGAAATATATTAAATCAATAAGGTAATAATCGTAAATATTTATCGAATATATGATTATTATGTAAGTATAGTGATATATTTAAAGATAATTTTATATTTTATTAATCCTTTATTGATAATATACTCCATAATTTCTATAAATATACCAAAAATAGTCCTTCAAAAATAAATATTTGACATTGGAAAATAATAAATTTATAAATAAATTTTAATTTATAGCATTTATTTTGTCTATATATTAATAGGGCTAACAAAAGGAGTGATTTCATTAGTCAGTTTCTTTAGATACATTTTCTATATTATGATAAAATATTTGTAAAAATTTTTTATAACCTTAAAAGAAAAAATAATATTAATTTTTTTTTCTTCAAAAACGTATAATAATTGTCATTCCAGTTCTCCCAGACTTTTTACAAAAATCATAACACAATATTATAATTAAATTTGTTTTAAGTCACTACCAAAGTCACCCGAAGTTGTCCTGGTCTAATGCAAAATGTATAAAATTTACTTCAAATATTGTGATAACATAACTGTACATTGTTAAGTTTTGGCTGATTGAAATTTTGTAGAAGCATAATTTTAAAACTCCTACTTTTCTGGCTGGTTCTGGCTGGTTGGGTGAAGAAATTTCAAAACGTTTGTCAAATCTCAGAAATTCAGAAATTCTGTTTGATATCTAACAGCTACATTTTCATTGATGAGTGAATCGTCGCTATTTAAATTTTCAAATATCTTAGTTTAACCTTAAAACCAAAAAAATAATATTCAAAAAGCAAATTAGCAATACCATCGATAAAACCAATAAGACCATCAAAGCACTCTACCCCTTTATTAATCGAAACTCAAAATGAAATCTCAAATCCCAAATGAAAACAAATTATTTATCGGTTTTTCAACCTGGTCCAAATGACAAAGGGTACTTGTCATTGGGAAAAAATTAATGACAAAAAATAATTGAGAGTATAATCTGGTAACAACCTAAATAAAATTAAGCTATTCTATTTAACCCTCATATTATCCTCAAAAAAGTTACAAAAACACTCCTCGGGTGAATTCTTACCCAGCATGTAAATTTTCTTTCGGCGATATCTTACCTAATATGAGAATATCATTCCTGTAAATTAAATAAGATATTTTATAAGACAAAAACATTTATTTCTGCACTTTCGTTGGTAAAAATGGAAAAATTAAATTTATTGGACAGTAATTGATTATTTAAAATTTTACGATCATTGTGAAACGGAGCACAAAAAAAATGGATCTTTATGTTCTGTACACAATTTTTTTTTGCACACTTCGCATTTTGCATTTGCTTTTCAATCCTTTTTTATGCAAATTCGAAAATATGCACCCGATGAAATTTTTCGTTTTTATACCTTTTCAACAGATGTTTCTCCAGAAGTTGTCGTTAATTCGACCCCGAAAAGCAAGAAGTTGTTCCTCAACCATAACATTTTCATAAGGAGCATTGTCATATATATTGAACATTGTTTACCCATTTATTCCATAGCTCTCTATAATTGACATATTTTTTGTCTTTAGCTCGGCGTTGCGCTCAATCATGTTTGCCGTCAAATCGAATTACCCGATTAATCTTTAAGAAAAATTTAGACGACATTACTGCACAATATTTTCGACCAAATTTATCATAAGTTCATAATAGATTAGTTTCTTGATTTATATACACCTATAAAAAAAGCTCATAGTTCAACAGCTGCAAGGCTTTGCAAAAGTTTGAAAAGCAGCTTTATCATACCTGCTAAAATGGGTAATCAAACAAAGCTTTCTATAGTTATATCTTATATGATCAATGTCATTCCACTCTTCCTCATACACTTGTTTTCCCCCCAAGTTTGTATTATCCACCGCAAGCTTTATCATAGCAGAATTAAAACAAAACTCAAATTTTTGGTACTGAGGATTCTTGCAGCAGCCTAAGAAGTAATTCCAAGTCGATCTTTGATTACATTTTCTTTCAAATTTTTCCACTTAACATTGGAGGTTGTACTGCTCATTCAACGGATTTGTCTCTTAAAATTGTGATTAAATTTTAGTCAATTTTGGTTTTATTCACTCGAAGAAAATTTACATATTAGGGTAAATTTTCACCCGAGAATCGCTCACGTAGTAAGTTGCATAGTTCCAAATTTTTTTTTAAATTTTCCAAAAAGTGTTGTAATTTATAAAGAAGTAAGCATTTTTGACAAATAATTAAAAGGAATAAGAAAAAGCTTTGAAATTATGGAATATAAAGGTTGCATAAAATTGAAAATGGGCGAAATTTTACCCGAGGATAATTTAGGATTAAGAAGGGTTATTTCCTGACAATAGCAGAAAATTTCCACATACATTTTTACCCAATTCAATTTTTATACGTTAATACATTTTTTAAACCAATATGTATGTGTAAAATAAAACTTTACCAAAACACAAATCGTAACCGATGAGATATTATTAGAATCTAAACTGTAACCTAAATATACATATAACTCTACTCTTACTAACTAATAACATTATTAACGAAAATTAAAACATGTCATATCATGGCAACTTTATTTAAATGTTGTAGTAAAAAAATGATAAACTTTATTACATTTTTAAATAAATTCATTTTACAAACAACTAATTTGCTAAATTATTTTCTAATTATTTAAAGACGTATAAAATTTATAAAATAAAAGATGTCCCCCAAATTACCATAAAATTATTTTTCTTTTTATTTTTTTTATAATTTATTATATAAAAATTAATTAAATTCCCTTATATCTTTTAAATAACAATCTCTATATTCCGTTACAAAAAAAAAACAAAAATAATAAAACACCAGGTCAAATAATAAAGCAAAAAATGAAAAATTTAATTTCTAAAATTTACCTTTACCTCATCTCTTCTATAATTAAGAAAAGAAAATCGACGCCATTTTGTAATTAAGAAAATAATGGGAAAATATTATCAAAAAAATATCTTATGATATGATACAAAGAAAGAAAGTAGAAAGTAGAGAACAAAATAAAATAAATAAAATTTGAGCTCTGTGAAATTTATTTTGATTTACAGTAATTAGCGTTACCAGTGTTTGAGTAAAAATTGTGCTAAATTTAGCCAAATTGGATTAAAAAATGTTATAAATTTAGTAATTTTTGTCTTCATTATTTTACTTGCTCATCTTCGTCCTTTTTCCAGATAGCAGTAGAAGTTAAACTAAATTTAAACTATGTGCTCATATTTTAAACAGTTATCAGAATTGACGCCTCCTTGTTTTTATTATTTGCAAGTTCATATATTTGCTTTTCTCGTACAAACATTTTATCTAACGTTATTTATTCCTGCCTGAAATCATGTGTTAGAACTACACACATAACATTTTTTAACAGACCTTGAAGTACCTAATTTATTTTCTTCTTTTTAGTACACTTAAAGTTGCTACGAAAACTGTGTAACCCTTGGAAAAAACAATGTTTTACAAAAATTTTTTTCTATTATTTACTTTTTAGTCATAAATTAAAAAATCTTCCTTTTTTGTTAAAATTAACTATTATAAAATCTGTAAAGTAAATTTTAATCGATATACACAATAAAATACATTTAACATCATTTCAGTTATCTCTTAGTTGCATTGGTGTCATTGGTTAATCTGTAAAATTATATAAATTCCGTGTATCTGAAAAGGATATACTTATCTTTAATAAATTTTCCTTCAAAACCTATATTAATGTTATCGTACTAATTCACTTTTTTTCGTACTAAAAGTTCAAAAAATCAAATGCAATAATCCATAAATAATACAAACAAAAATTTGACTCAAAAGAGAATCGAATTGAATTAGCACAAAATCTCTTATATTAATTTAATATATCATCCAACATTTTATAAAGCACGACGATAATATACATACATCTACATGATACATCAATATTATTACAGTGTCAACTGCACTGTCAACTGTCAATACAAGTATATAAGTAATAAGTATACAATTTTGTAAGCTTAGACGAGTTGCTTACAATTATTCTAAACTAAAGTTTTCGTGTGTGTTGAAATAATTGAGAAGAGAATAACAATTAAAAAATACTTTTATTTAAAAAAAAAAATTTTTTTTTGTTATTATATTATAAAAATTAACTAGGGGCCCCTGTTGAGTAATTATATTTCAAGTTGAAGTCAAATTTAAAGTTTTTAAAAAAACAGTACTTTACGTACTGACACAGACTTCGCACGATATAGCAGAAACCACTCGTGTTTAATAAAAAGTTTTGTGGTTAGTAAGCTTTATTTAGGACCCATAAATACACGTCCCTCATATACTGCTTCGTTTCCGATATATTCCCTATACTAAGAAGCATTTAGTGATAAAATTACTAAAAATAAAAAGATTTGTTATTAAAGAGGTACGTATATATACACCTACATAATACATAATTTTATTAAAAACTATATTATTACTACAAATATCCTAAATTTAGAGACAGTTACTTAAAAAGATAAAAATGAAGAATTCAAGTGACCTACTATATATCAAAATGAATTACTCTAACTCTACTATATAAAAATAAATTTGCTCGTCATATGAACAATTCAACTGATTTTTTTTGTTTTTGCTTTTTTATATTTTTTATTTGAGATGAATTTGTTTCTTTGTTTTTTTTTTGGCATATGTACATAGATTAATTCGCAAGTACATAATATAAAATATAATAACTGATTTGTTTGCTTTTGCTTATTATTTTCATAAGATCTCACTTATGCATAATGTATTTGCTGAATAATAAAATCATATGAGTACAAAATTTTCAACTGTGTGCGCATTTTTGTTTTATATACAATCTTATATATTATATATATTAGAAATTCATTAAGGAGTAGGAGAATCGAAATAAAATAAAAAGGTGTCTACTGCGCAGGACCTTAAATGCTTGTCAATTATAATTATAGATATTATAAATTTTATAATATAATAACAAAAAAAAATTTTTTTTTTAAAATAATAATTTGACTCAAAGGAGAACCGAACTCACAAACCTTGTGATATTAACATGACGCCTTAACCAACTCATCTAACAAACCGCTTAAGATTATTTCTTCAAAATACTGATATAAAAAAAAAACTTTATTTTGACCCCTACATTGCCCAATAAAATAAATAACAATGCAAGCTAAAGAAAAGCAAGTAAAAAAGACATAATAGATCGCATGGTAATATTGGATGTGTTCACCAATTGTAGTAGTTAACAAAATCTGTTGTAAAAGCCGCAGCTCTCAGCGTTTAGATTATGTCATCAATTGCATCTTCATATGTGTGTGTAAGTGTTATCATTTAAATTTTTTCATCGGTTTATCATCGCTCCATCATCAGTTTGTACTTTGTGTCTTTAGAACGTCAAAAACAAAATAAATATAGCTATCTATGTAAAGATATAGAAAAACAAAAAATAATTTCTATTTTGACAATAATAAAAAATTTATTTTGAAATGTAGCAAAAAAAATTATTTACATATACATATATAAATTAATTGTAGACATTTTGACAATTTTGTGAATTTTGAAAAAACTGTTCACTGTTTTATTTAATCCTAACTACATTCCTTAAATCACTTTTTACCTTTATTTTCTTCTTTTTTCTATTTAAATTTTATAATATTGTATACCAATATTTTCTGAACGAATGTATAGTAATATTTTTTTCCTTCTTATAATATTGTAATAATATCCTTATAATCTTTGGTTAATCATTTTAATTTTTCAATTCATGATATATGCCTACAATACGTTGTATACTGTCTTACTTATCTTTAATGTAATAATATTATTAATGAATATACTCGTAAATTTACTCTCTATATACAATAATAATATACACTCTAAAAAAACTTATGAGAATGAACTGAAGTAAGTAAATAAGGAAATTATTCTAAATTAAAACCATCAAGATCTTCATTTACCTTAATGGTGATTACAAAAAAATTTCTTCAAAAATGTTAATTGAATGAATTTGTTTTTCGTTTGCCAAGAATCTTAGAAGTTTATTTTCATAATATAAATTTATAATACAATACACATACACATACACATACACACACTTAAATATTGCATAAATATACTCGTATATACGTTCTATAAAATAAGTTCTGGCAGTTTAAAACAAAGAAGTTTAATTAAGTTGAAAACTCATGATTGTTGTTAAATAGGGAAAAATAAAATTAATTGAGAGTTTCGGGTTAAATGAATATAAGGTAGAATCAAAATAATTAAAATGAATTAAAATTTTATTAGAATGGAAAAGTGTTAAGAATGAATTATTTTTGGTGGTTTTTCTTTAAATTTCAAAATAAATTTTGAAATGTCCATATAAATATAACATTGGTGTTGGAAATAGATGGAACACAATGTAATTTATTTTATCAAAATTCTTTGATTTAAGTAAAGTGGAAATAAGTTTAAAGGATATCACTTTTTTTGTTTGGTTTTTCTTTAAATTGATTTTTGTAAAATGAAAGTCAGGAATCATTCATTAATTTTAACTTAAAAATTTAAAACAGATTTTTTGTAAATATAAAAACAAATAAGCCAAAATGTTAAAAATTGTTTATGAAAAATGTGGCCAGTATTATTTATGTCTTATGTTTTATTTGAAAATTCTGACAGACTTAAAAATTTTACTTGAAATAAAACTTTTTTTTTTTTACATTTATGTATCATAGTTTTTTCCACACATTATCATTTAAGATGATCTGTTGTTCCCTATTCAAATAAAATATTGTTTTTAAACTTTGTGTCAGACCAAAATCAATGTCAGGATTCTGAGGTTGTTTTGATGTGTTAATTATGTTATCTAATTCAAATCACAATATCCTGGGCTCGAACGAAATTACTATAATCATGTGATTACCAGATTAAGGCATGGATGTTGTAAAAAGCTTTGTCATTATTCCTTAAAATTATTTTCGAATAAAATGGGACCATGCTATTATGAAGTTGAACTTACTCAACCAAAAGATGTAGTTTTTCATATTTAAAATGAGTGTTGATATACCCTAAATAACAAAAAAAAACGAAATTGGGTGAGTTCAGCGGCATTAACCAGTGGATCTGAAATCCATTGTGGATACATGTACAATGAATCCATTCGCTGAACACAATTTACAAAAATTCACAAAAATTTACCGAAATACTAGCGCCGTCACCGGAACATATAATAAGTACTTTTAAAAATAAATTAAATTTTAATGAAATAATACGTTATTATAAGACCTATAATTTAATTTTTATAGTTATTAATTCAAGCTTAAATTGCACAAGTCTTTTTCATCATTAAAAAAATAATGACCATTTAATTTTGACAGCTTTCATAAAAAAATATACTCGTAAACATTTCATTTTATTTACAGTAGATATCACAAGATTTAACATAAAAATGTTTGTTGTCGTTTTTGCATATTAAAAGTCAGTACCTACAATGAAATGTACCTACAATTTTTTAGATCCATTTTCAATTTACCGCGGTACATTTACCACACCATTCAATGGACGTATCAATGGATTCGTGGATTTGAGATCCACCTGTTAATGCCGGTGAACGCAGCCATTGTTAGTCTCTAAGTGTCCTGTTAGTTACTAGTAGAGTAGTAAAGAATCTTCAAAATCCAATACTCATCCACAGTCTTGACAATTAACAAAAAAAAAATTTTTTATGTTCATTCTATGTGTATTATCTTTTAGAATTTCAAAATGAATTAACAACGATTCAAAGCAATTAATTTTATTTAATGCTGGTCATATTCGAGCGGGAAAACAAATTAATTAGTGCAAGACATACCGATACAAGGAACATAGGTACCGTTTGTTTATAGTCCTTGTCCTATATAATTCCAAATCTATGGAATGAGCATCCTAACTGCTTTAACACAGAGATTTGACATTTTACTCATAGAATGCAACATTAAAGTTATTATTTTAATTAAAGAATTTAAGATGTATCAAAAGTAAAGAAAATTTTAGTTATGGGAAATATATACATTTTTAAATTTTAGTTTTAGTGGGTTTTTCCCTGAATATTTCAATATTCTTAAATAATATCAATCGTGTCTATTATTAAAAAATGGTGTATGTATGTATTTTGGCGGAAATGTTAATTTGTTTTTGATATTTTTCATTATCATCATCATTGTCCTGCAACCCCTTCCGGTGAGGCATAGAGTGAAAATATTTTTCATTGCTGAAATTTGATATTTTTGTTTTATTGAAATTCGAATTCTATTTAAAAAATAAATAAAAACTAAATCCAAATTAATAAGTGCCATATTTAAAAATACAATTGCATCGTAAATGCATATTCAATTAATTTTTGCTGGACTAAATATACAGCTCCTGTTTTTATTTTTTTTTATATAATTTCAAGCCTATGGGATGAACACCCTAACTGCTTTTATACATATATTGGAATACACAATTACATACAATATTTAGGATTGTTATGGTATATCTACTAATTTTAAATGCTCGAATTGAATATTTTGCGTCGCCTAAGTATTATTTGATACCATACAACAGTCACATATTTTCGAGAAAATCGAATTTGAAAGTTTACTTAAAATTATCTTCAAAACTTCTTGAAAAAATATTGTTTTTACGTCAACAAATTTATTTTAAATATTTTTTTTTGGATTTCGACGAAATAAATCGATATTTAAAAAATTTAAGATCATTTTTGCGGAAGCATTTCCAGTATTGAATTTACTCCCCGTCATACATTTAAAACCAAAACAGTTAGGAACGCAATGTATGGACGTGGACAATATTTTGTTTAGATATGTCATAGAACAAAAATTTGTAAATTAAATATGCAAAATATCTGGAGTGGAATAAAGTGGTATGAACCTGGAATAAAATAATACGATATTTTAATATTTTCATTTTATGCCATGACCATCATAAACTCTATGATAATTTGCACATGGATTAAAATAATACTACAACTATGCTAATTTCTAAACTAATTGGTAAAATTGGTAGATATAGATTAAAAACGACACTGTGTATATCGAGAATGGAATAGGATTGGACCAAACGAGTTGTTGGACAAAAACTTGTTTTAAACGTTCAGAATTCACTCAGGTAAAAAACGTAGTAAAATGACGTATGGCATAAAATATTACGTTATCGCCTGAGTTTATTTTTTCTTGATTGGTTATTTATCTTGATTTGTATGTTGTTTTATTTCTTCGACCTCATCGTGAGTGTGTAAAATTTCATTAATTTCTGCACTTCCCGCCAAGTTTACGATATTTGGATAAAATTTAATTAATTTTGAATTTGATCAAAAGTGTAATCACATATTTGAACCATGTAATTGTACAGTTAAATTTCCTTGACATAGAATTTTATTTTCGGATCTCACTGTATATTTTGTAAGCATAGCATTAAGTTTAAAAAAAACCACAAATTTTATTAAATTTTTAATACTTATTTTAATTTCTAAGTGTACAACTTTAATTTACTTAATTTGTAACTCAAAATTTTTCGGATAAATCTAAGTTTATGATATTTTTAATAAATTGAAGTAGGTATACTTATTATGGTTGGTTTTAAAGAAGTTAAATGTAAATAAGTTTTAAAAACTTCCCTGATAAGTTTTGTGACATTTTTATTCACTCATCTTTGACATTTTAATTAGGATTGTACAAGAAAAGAGACCTTTTTCATTTTGAAATAAAAATTTTGTAGTCTTATTTTTCTTTTCAGACATTTCAAATTAATCGCTTTATGTAGAAAATTACTTAAAAAGTTTTTTATTTTCTTTTAATTTTGTCTTATAAAATATACTAATAAGTTAAATATAATAGATTTGACCTATTGTATAGGGATAGTACACTTACTTATAATTGAAAGTCATAAAAAAATAGTAAAAATAAAACATTCCAATCCTTGGCTTACTGTTACATGAAAATTTAGGTGATTATTACATTACCAAAGAGATCACTTAATATGTGTAATTTTTAGCATATAAAATATAACCAAAACGGATAGGAACTATTAAGTACACTTACAGAGTTTTTACTTATTGAATTAACAAAAACACTTTTCAGAGCATTACTATTGACGAGGATATTCAAATATCCACCAATCACCATATTTTCATACTTCAAACGAAAACAATGCAAAGATTTACTAAATGGCTCAAGCTTGAACAGAGATAGATGAGGAAAATTGACTATATCCAGTAGAAAGGAACAACTATTAATGTGTCCAGTGTCAACAATAATAAATTCAATATCACCGGATTTATCAGAATGGTACAAAAATTTTACTGGAAGAACACATTACATACATAAAGCCACTCCACCATCACCACAAATAGGATTACCTGAGCAAATCAAGCTGAAAGCGGTCACATCTATAAAGTTTGAATTCAGATATTCTTACAATTTCTGAAGTGATATTGGGCTCAAACCACGTCTCGGATATCATTATCATATGTACATTATTTTTCACAACCTAAGTAAATTGATTTCAGGAAAGAGACTTCCAATGTTAATATGAGTGACATTAAGTACTTAAATACTTTTAATCTGGGTAAAGTATTTTTAGCAAATGATATAGTTTTAGTGTTTTAGGTTAAGTATAAAACATTAGTTAAGTAAAACATGCCATCTCTGGCTATAAAAATTCATATTATTTACCGATTACAATAATGTTATGTGGCGCGCTATCGCTGTCTTTTGCTTTCAATTTGTGTTTTAAGATTTTTTCAGTCGCGATTCAATGACAGGAAAAAATATTTCTTAAATCGTCGCGATTAGGGTACATGTATTTTATTTTGTTTCAACAATGACAACGAAAACTTGTGAACAACGAGAAACGACAGTAACAACGACAACTGGAACTCTAGGTCTTATCTCTGGACTATTGGCCCTAGCTACAACTGTTCAACTGCAGAAAAAGTCTTTGTTCTTTGTCAAAAGTCAGTTATATGTAGTTAATATGCCATAACGTTTTTTAATTTGCATAAATTAGTTTTCATTAAAGTTAATCAGTTTATAAAATTTCTCAGCATTTTAAAGTAATATTAGGTCCAAATATTCGTCATAAAACAATGTATGGAGATGCTTTTCATAGATTTCAAAGAAGGTTTTGAGAGCATAAACGAAAACATAACTTTAACGGCTCTGAGAAACTTAGGTGTACCTCAGAAATTAGCAAACCTAGCCATAATGACAATGTAAGAATCAAAAGCTAAAGTTATAATACCCCCGTGAATATACAATAGAAACATTGGTTCGACAAGGAGATGTATTATCCACATTGTTATTCAACTTAATGCTTCATTATGCCATAGGAAAATTAGAAAATATAAGCAGAATCTTTAACTTGCCAACTCAAATAGTAGCATAAGCGAATGATATAGTAATAATGTCAAAGAACTACAGATGTATGGCAGAAGTATTTGTGAAACTAGAATACGAAACAAAAAAAGTAGGATTAAAAATCAACCAAGGCGAAATAAAATATCTAAAAATGTAATCGTTGTAGGGGAAGACAATGTTAAAAATGAGGTCTAATTAGTGACAATCGGCCCAAGATCAACCTTTTTAAAATGAGTATTGTGATGAAGGCGAAAACTCAACCAGAGCTGAAATAAGTTGATGGTTATGTTCAAAAACAAATTGTGTACAATTTTGTCATAAAATTTTTCATGAAATAAAAAACATTGCAATAAACCAAAAAAATTAAAAAACTAACAAATAACCAGAATTAAGATAAAAATATTTATGACATCAGTTAAAAAAAATTTGTGAGATTATAACAAATTACAAACGTCATGTTAACGTGAAGAAGTTATATTTCAGCTTTAAGTATCTTATTATAAAACAGATATTGAAATTCAATCTAATAAATTTATCATTAAAATTAAATATGAAATCCATTATAAGATAAGTGATAAACAAAAAATATATTCAAAAATATTTCAAATTTATAATTTTTTGAAATTAATTACCATAATTATTAGACCACTTGAAAAATTTCTCTTTTATGTTTTATATTTTAAACCAAAAATTCACTTAAGTAGTACGAAAACAAATTTTGTAATTAAAAAAGCGAAAACAAAAATCTGAATTCAAAGAAAAAATTATTTTTAAAAAATTAAGTAAGTATATGTACTTGGTTTTATTTTAGCAATAACAAAAAGTATGAAAAGCCTAACATTTAAAAGTTTTAAAATTGTAATGCTTCAAAATTAAAATTATTAGAAATATTATTATAATAGGATTAATTAAGGAAATGAAATTGTATTTAAAGAAAAATATTTTTCAATTAAAATAATTATCTAGTTAGTTAAGAAGTTCTATAGTAGTTGCTAAGAACAATAAATACTTTTTACTCATTACAGTTTTTACTTGTTTATAAATTAAGGTTTACAGTTGATTTGATGGAAGTTTTTCAATCTTACAGACATAAGTTAAATATAAAATATCAGAATACGAACATGTTGCAGTATTTAATCACTGTTCTATGTTAAAATTGAAACTCGAACGAATTTTTTATAACATTAGACTAAGATGAGCTTTTCAATGGCGCATATCTCACTGGCAATTAACACTAATTGCGTCTAATATTTATAAAGAAGCTATTACAATAAAAATATATATGAAGTGGTAGATAAAGTGTATGTAGTAAAGGGTAGTGGTAGATAAAGTAGTATAGATCGCTAGCCGAGTGGTAAAGCACCCGAGTAACGGCCGAGGAGTACGGGTTCAAACCCTAAGGAGAATCGAAAAAATTTTCAAATGGTGAGAACACAACCACATCGGTTCTAATATAATTTAATAATTCATAAGGATATATTATAGATACCTGCGCAGTTCATTTTATTTCGCTTCTTCTTAATGAACTCTTAATATGTAAATAAGTTGTATGTACGACCGAAATGCGCATACGGGTCAAAAAAAATTTCTATTTGGTTTAATAATATGCAAACTTTTAAATAAAATGTAGTCATTTTGTGTCATTCAACATCTTATTATTTTTATACATAATTAAAGGAAATTTATTCTATTAATTTTTTTAAGTAACTTTCTCGAATTATTGTTTTATATATTTTGGTCATTTGTAGTAATCATATAGTTTTGGTTAAAAATATGTATATGATGTATATACCTCTTTAATTACAAAAATATTTTATTTTTAGTGATTTTATTCATTAAATGCCACATAGTATAGGAATATGTCGAAACGAAATAGTATGTGAGGGAGCACTATTTATGTTTCCTAAATAAAACTTACTAATCTCTAAATTTTTATGAAAAAATTAGTGGTTTCTACTATGACGTGAGAAGTGTATGGCAGTACGTAAATGGCTGTTCTGTTAAAAACTTTAAATTTGGCTTCCACTTAAATTATAGTTACTCAGCAGGGACCCCTGGTCTTATATATAATACACAAGATGAACGACGTGGTGAGTAAAAAAGCAAGAATAGTTGAAACGTAAATTACACCACAAAAATATTAAAATTAAAATATGCGAAACGGTGGTGAATACTTAAAACATTTAAAATAGTTACACTTTATAAACGACCGTTATTTCCGAGTAGAGCGACATCTACTCTAAAATAAATTTCAATCACAGACAATTTTTAAAAAGGCTTCATAAAAATTCTTTCATTTTAAATAAACACACAAATTAGGAAAAATATAGGAAAAAGTACAAAAACAAAAACACGGTAAAACAAGGTTATAGTCATTCCCTAAATTTTTGTAATATTTGTGACTTTAACCGTTTTATGACTATAGGCGTAGTCAACAAAAATTGCATCTTTATAAACAAAATTCAATAAAATATCTTTCGTATAACAATTGCAAACTTTATTTTATTTATGAAAGCAATTCTGCTGTGTAATCACAAAATATACATATTTGTAATAAAGAACAGAATAACATAGTATATTTATTAAGTTTATAAGTCATATATTTAAAATAAAATATACAGCCAGACAGCTACGGCTAAGGTTCTGAATAGAATATTATTTCCAAATTCGTCAAATTTAATTAAAATTATTTACTAAAAAATGTTTATGCAAAAAGTAGAAAGTATTGTAAATTTTGAATTTAGAAATAAAAAAAATAAATAAAGTAAAAAAAAAAAAGACAATATATAAATCAGTTTTTTAATAAAATAATTCACTATTGACTTATTTTTTTGTTTTATTGAAAAAATTGGATTAATATTTTAATCTGACTATAAACGACATCGATTCTATGAAGTTCATTAACAGAAACACATTGCAGTTTTTGTAGCACATTCATTAACAGTCACATAACAGAATTGTAACTACAAATGTTTTTGACTATAAACGAATTAAAATACATAAAAAAATATTAAAAAAGATGATGACAGTAAAATTGTTGACTAAAAGCGAATTGTGCCAATAAATAGTAGTGACTATAACCGATTTTTACTGTAATTGATGTCAAATTGATAAAAATAAGATTTCTTTTTCATGGTACATATTAACATTAAAGAGATATACGGATAGACCGATAGATTAATAGCAGAAAAAAGTTAAGCAATTCCAATACTATGACAAATTACTCAAAATAGAAAAATACATTCATTTTTAAATCAATTTTTTAAAGATTTTCATTAATTTTAATTTAAATTTACTTTAATATTTTACAAAAAAAAATTTTAATTAATAATACATAAACATAGCCACATTTTAAATTATGTAAAAAGTTATGATATGATAAAATTATGAAGATATGAATCAATGATGATGTTGTTATCCGGGATTTATCAAATAAAATTACTACTGTGCAATTGCACAGGGGCTCACTAGTAATATTATAACATACGAAAATATATATCAAATAATTACTATACAAAGGCCCACATTTCGAAATGAAAAAGGACCTAGAAGTTGGCCTGCAGCTTTATCTGTAGGATTCACTGTATAATAAGGATCCACTGTAAATAAATGAATAAATATGTATAAAGAAAGAAAATTGAAACACACAGCGGAAATTGTATGACAAAGTACTAATAATATAACAGTAATAAGAATTATTGGAACGAAGTGAAGTGTCGAGATTATGGTAAATCAAACTACATCTAAAATTATTATATAATGCTATGAGGGTTGAAAGGTTGTGACTTAACGCATAAAATTTAACCAAGCAGTCAGTGGATGGATAATTGTATAGAATCTTTACAGCAGAGCAGAAACTTGTTGAAATGTAATAGAAATTAAATAATTCATATTTTTTTTATATATAAAAACAACAAACTTAACATCATACCGATAAGTCCATTGTATTTGTTAATTCAAATAACTATATTGTTCAATAATTTATTTGTTTTTGTTCTTTTAGTTTTGGTCTATTGTTGTGGTGTTGCATAGGACATTGTTTTATTATTATTAAAAGTAAAGTTTTAATTCTTTTTTTATTTTATTTCCCTTTGAATTTTCTGTTGTTAACAAGATGAACATATTGTACATTCCCATCACATTCAACATTATGTTATACAATTATTAAAAAGCTGTTTTCTTGGAGCATAAAAGAAATAAAAGTTTAATAGAAAAGTCAAAAAAAAAAAAAGCATAAAATTAAATCATTAATTCGACAACTCGTAATTCCGTTCAAAAGTTCTAACACGCTTTATTCATAAAATTTTTATCTGCCTCTCATGATTGCAATGTTGAGAACAATTAATCTCAATTAGATTTTTTGTTGTGAATTTTTTTTTTCTTTTTTGCTAAAGTTCAAAAAAAAAAAAAATTAATTTTAATAATTTTGTTTTTGACTCTTTTCCATTCACTGATTTTTTTTTCCTGTTTTGAAATTCAGATAGCGTAAAGGCATCCCCATGTATTCGTAATACACGGAAATAAAAACAAAAATAATAATTAATCATTATATAAAATTTTTCTACTACAAAGGGGCTGCTGAAATGATACTAAAAGTTTGTTATTGTCTCATTTCTTTTATTTTATTTTTTTTTTTTTCAACATTAAGACTGTGAGGAGTTAATTTATAAATCGACTTATTTTTCATAAGCAAAAAAAAAAAAAAATTAAAGGAAAAAAATCTTATCATAAAGTTAAAAAAAAAAAAAAAAATTTAATGAAAGGAAAAGTTTTAAGGAAATTAGAAAATGTAAGCAGGTTTTAAAAAGAAGTTAAAATATATGATGTTCCTATGGTAATTACAGCTTTGGGTATGTTTGGTTGTATATGTGTTCTGAATTAATGATTCATTAGAGCTTTGGGGAAATATTAAAAATGGAGAATAAGGAATTAAGGTTTTTTGGCTTTCTGTACTTTTCTTGAGAGCATAGAAATTTTTGTGCATCGTAAAATTTTCACAGAGTAGATAATTAGTCTAACTGTTGGTATTCTGCGTTGTTCACGATATCTATCATCTAGCAGAAAATGCAAATTTTACTTGCGACGCGGTTTAGGTAAATGCTTGTCAGATTGTTAGATTGCAGTTTTGTCCGCTTTTGCTGATTAAACTATAGAAAGAGCATTAAAGCGCATAAACCGGTTTTATGTTTTTTTGGTTTTGTTGTTGTTTACTACATGGGAGCTCCTATGATTTTATTTCAATTTCTTTGAGCCCGCTTCTCTACAAAAGTGTGATAATGACACAAATGAATCAATACAATAATTGTAGTGAAGAAAACATGTGCTAAAGATGGCCTAGATTAATTTACATTTTTTATTACTTAATAAGAAGATCCCGTTTTGAAATAAGTTGAAAAAGTTGTTTAAAAGTAATATAAATCGTACCTATCGAAAACATATCTTGGTGTGGTAGATGAAAGTGGTTATTTGCGTTGTTTCTGGATAAATAATTAGCACTAAATTGTATTTAGTTTTATCTACTTGCGGATGGGCTTGTCTTAGTCATTGGTATTGCAATAGCGAGAATTGAAAGAAATGCCAAGCTAAGTCCACATTTTGAAATATGAGATCTGATTTGAAGTTAATTTTTTGTTTAATACTTATATATTCTCCTAGAGACTGCAAAGGATCAACTAGGTATGAAAAAATAATTAAGAAGGAAGTATTTAAAAGTTTCTTTCTTCTCGGGTACATCCCTTGACTTTCGAAACGTCTAAAAAAAGTTGAAACACAATGTCTTGTGTTTACATTCGTCAAATCAAAATTGTAACACAATGTGTTGAGTTTATAAACGACTCTCTACTACACCACCCGGCGATGTTACAAGAATTGAAGGGAACTCCAAGCTTGGTTCACCTTTGTAAATACAAACCCTGGATGGTTTTTCTTAATAATATACGAAGGCTACATTTCTTGGAAAATGCACAAGTAGTAATTCGATGTCATCCTGAATTTCCTCTCACTAGTAAAAAAAAAAATAAATTCGTGCATTATGCTCTTGCTCACAGCCTACTAAGCCGTAAAGATTGCAACTGTATTTTTCATTTTCACCTGTGTTACTGTGACCAGGAATCAAAAATAAATCAACCGAAAATTGGCAAATTATTGTTTGAAATTCCTTCCAACATTGTTTCACAAGTTTGGAAAAATTGTAACTTAATCTATAGTTTTGATAAAGCCTTGACGGCTTGACTGTTAACGATGACGGTATCTTTTTTTTTTGGTTGGTTTTCTGAATATGATTGGAAATCCTTAGATATTCTCTGTAAATCTACCGGAGATACATTGGTATATTTTAAATAACAGTAAAACTTTGATTTGAATTTTTAACATGCATTATAAAAATAAATTTTTTCTTAACCGAACGAAATAAATAAATTTTTTTTAATGTTCTTAACAAAAGGGTTTTTCTTAAAGTTTAGTTTAGGAGTGATATTTTGTTTGTATGTTGGTTAATGATATTGTTATGACTGGTCAGCAATTTCACTCCACTTTTTGTAAGTATGTTTTCACTACAAGCAACAGCACTTCTGACGTTCAAGTCAGGCGGGAACAGGTTAATAATCTTAAAAAATACAGCACAAGTAGTATTCTTAGGAATGGTTTAACATTTTAGAAGCTTATTACAGATACTTTAAGTTACAAAGTAATTGCTATTAGCATTTATTTGAATGTAAATCCAATGAACGAAGTAAAAAATTATTTTTTTAAAATCTTCAACCAAAAAAACAAAAAATTTGAGAGGTTATTTTCCCAACTTTAATGATATAGTTTTGTTTTTTTTTTTTGTTTATTACCCATAAGATTAATTTACATTTTTTTTATTAAAAAATCCTTTATTTTTCATTAGCCCTAATCTTTCTTGAAATAGAATTAAAAAAAAAGAAACAAGAATAGAAATGAAAATTGTAATTTTTCATTTTGAGTTTATTTCTCTTATATTTCTTTTCATTCTTAACCTACATTATTTTATTCGTGCTTATAACTATCATTCAGGACTTCAAAAACAAACAAAAAAAATATGGATTAATTTTTTTGTTTAATCAGCAAAATATGAAAGAACCATTATAGAATTTCTTTATTTATTTTTTTTTTCTAAATTGAAATTATTTTCATTTTTCCTTACTGTGTGTAGCATAATCTTAAATTTAGTGTTAATGTTAAGCATTCTATTTTTCTATCATATTCTCTTTACATTACTCTTTACTTTCTTACAAACAGCCACATTCTTTTCTTAAGCAAATAAATTTGTACTGAAAGTGTTATGAAATACGTAGAATAACTTAAGTTGGGGTTATCAATTTGAAGAAATATAATAGGAAAAATTTGAAGAAAATGTGAAATTACATATTTTAGATTTTCTTAAGATGAATCTTAAAAGATTTTACAGTTTTGAAGAACTGATGTAATGTGTAATGAAGATGAAGAGCCTCATGTTGAGTATAAAAATGTGGAATATTGAGATAATTATGAATGAACGAGTGTTCATTTTAAATTATTGATTTTATAATGTTGTTTATAGGAATATCAATCTGGTTTTAAACTACAGTGACACGAAATCCCCAAGACCAAAATCTACAAACAGAAAATACGTAGTTTTTTTCAAACCCGCACCAAAATCATAATCTTCCCAAAAAGAAAATTAAAAAATCTTTTGTTAAATTTTTTTAAATCTACATTGTACTGGAAAAACAACTTCAATGATTTTAAACAATTAAAATAATTAGGACCGTCAGGAAAAACAAGGTTTCTATAAATTGAGAGGTATACGTTTATAACTACTTATTTGTGTTTTTAAAAATATATTTAAAAAAATGTTAACGTCTACGTTCACAGTCGGCGAAAACCGGTATATCCTACAACTAAATTGTATTTGGGAATTTTGTGCTTGAGACATGCGATTTGGGGATTTTAATTTTAAAGAATTGGACTTTAAGGTGCCTATTACACATCATTCTTTTCATCAATCTTTTCGTCAATATATTGACAATTTATTGATGAAAAGAATGATGACCGATTACACATCAATCATGCACTCATCAATCTTTTTATCCATATTTTGACATTTTGTACAAAGATCTATTGTGGAAGTGTTCTGAACAGATTGATAATTTCGAAACATATGTGCATCTTGAAAGTATAGTTTCTGAACGAATGCTTTTAACTTCAGTTTAAGTTGAATTTTTAAAGTAAAGTAAAGGGTATAAAAAACAACAAATTATTTTTTTGCACATTTGAATAATATATCAATTGTTTTTTGCAATTGCTATACATATTTAAATTAATATAAAAATTATTCGTTTTAGAATTACATTACAAATTAATATTATAACCTTATCTGAACATTTCCCAAAAAGCCAATTTTTAACCTCCACTGATTTTGACAGCTTGATTGATGGGAATTTTGACAGCATGACTGATGAGAATAGAACCACCATCAATCATTTCTCATCAATCAACGGTCAATATATTGACAATATATTAACCATTGATTGACTATTGATTTATGTGTAGTAGGGGCCTAACCCGTTTTGAGTATGTTATGCCATTTATGTTATATACGTACACAATTTCGCTATTACGTCTAAAATAAATTTAGTTTCTTTATTATCTAACCCAACGAAAATCGTTTCTGAATGCTTAAAATAATCAAAATTTCCCATCCTCTAATTTACTCTTCGTCACGTCTGTTTATTTGTGTTCTTCAGTGCCGGAATTATTAAATGTTTGAACAGTTTTTGAATTGTGGAAAATTTAAATTTTATTTCTAAATTTGTCTTAACTATTCAATAGAATTTTCAGAAAGCATGATACTTTAGAAGTTAGGACCCAAATATAATTTAGTATTAAGAAATAATTTAATGTTATTGAAACATTGAAGGTTCAATTTAAGTTACATCGAACAAAAGTTGTACCTTATCTGGAAGGTTTCAGTTTTAAAGTTAATTTAAATTAAACGAAACACATTTCCATAAGTAGAATTTTTTTGGTGAATTTCAGACTGACAGAAAGGTGCCTATAGTTCTATTTACTACTTAGTTAAATGAGTTTAATTAACACATTTCATCATATGTATTGTAGTGAATCCATTTTTTCAATATAAGGCTTGTTTGGATTAACTTATATATATGTAATTTGATCAAGTTCAGTATTGATCAGTATCCACACCAAATTGTCGGTTTTCACTTTAGACTTCATTGTTAAGTTTTCGAATCAGAAAAATCTATTCTACTTGTCAATTTTATTTAATCAATACTAGTTGTAGTTATTCAGTGTCAACTATTTTTATTGAAAAAATAATTAGAATTACCGTAAAGTTCTGAATATAATACCCAGGTACTCTAATTGAAAAATGCCAATATTCTGAAAAAATAATAAGTCCAATCAGTATACCCAGGTACTCTAATTGGATTTTTACCACCCGGGTACACTATGTGGAAAGCAACATATAGATACGATCGTTACCTATATATACATATGATAGATTCTGCACATGTAGTAATATTAAAATCAAACCAATTAACATAATTGGTTTACTAATAGATAACATGAAAATAATTTTAGTATTAGATAACACCAATATCGAAATAGTTCGAAATTAACTTTCGAAAAATATAAAATCTAATTACTGTACCCGGGGTTCTGTAAATGGAAAAATGTTTCGATTAGTTTATCCGGGGTACTTTATTGTGAGGGGTATTATATTCAGAACTTTACGGTACTGTGCCGTACATCTTATGTGGGTTTGTCGAGTTTTTTTTTTAAACAGAATGACAATTTATAATTGTAGTAACTACTTTCAGTCATTTTCATTACATTCACATCGATTGTAATATAATATAATAATTATTATTAAAACGTATAATAAATAAAAACAAATCAAAGTAATATATAATACGATATACAAAATATGTACTAAATAGTTACTATATAAAAGCCCCACGTTCCGAAAGGAAGGAAAAGGACCTGTAGTTGGCTTGCAGATTAATCTGCAGATCCACTGTTACATAAATAAACACAAAAAATCACAATTTGTTGCGTACGGAAAACCAAACGTCATGTGACGGTTTTACAACATATTAAAGACATTCGAAATTAATGTAATTTAATTTAGTAAGAATAACTATTTTTGCGAATTGAAGTTGTAACTTCTTTTTCGGATTTAAAATAAATTATTTATTTATTTACAACTTTAATATTTTACATAATTGTTTTTTGACAGAGTTTAGAGTAGCTCTTACAGAGATAAGGTATTTTTGTATCTATTTATCTTTACAACTGAAACATGGTAATATTTTATTTTATTAATTCTAAATTTGCAAGGAAAATGGTGAAAACCGTACATGTAAATTTTAATTATTTTAAATGAATTATTTATTTTAACTTTTAAACTAAATTCAACAATTAAATTAAAAATTAAAGTATAATTTTTATACAAACGTAAAAATCAACTCGATCTCAAATCATTTTCGTATTTCGCATTTCAACCTAACATGAGTGCGAAAATACATTTATAAACAACACATTTTTGCTTCATCACATAAAAACAATAAAGAAAAGTTAAAACAATAAATAAAACGGTTATAAATAATAATAAGTTTTTCAACATTTCTATATACATGCAAAACATTTACATATCATGTCTATATGTATATGTATTATATATGAATACACTGCTGTTTAAAAGATTAAAACAAAATTGTAATTTGTGAAAAATGTAGTTGTTTAGTCACAATATGTTATGACGTAGACTTGTAGTACTTTTACCTAATTTTAATTTTTTTTATTAAATAAATTATTACGTATGCGGTTGTTGACTAAGAAAAATCAGTAAAAAAAATATATAGGACCAAGAGGAAATTGAATTGATGGAAAGCATATTATTTTTTATATAATTCCAAGTCTATGGGATGAACACTATGCAATGGACTGCATATTTTGCATACAGAATTACGTACATACAATAGTGTTTTCTTTATGATATATCTAATAATTTAAAGGTCGAAAAACTCATAAAGAATTTTTTTTCCATCATCGGGAATCTGGCATGCGCTCTCCCTACCGCGTCATCCAACGTTAATGAAATTTAATACGATTTCTTATCAAACTTCTTCAAATTTCTAGGAACGAAAGAATACTAGTTTGTTCTTATTTTAAATTGTTCTCTGATAATCACAAAATAATTAAATAATATTTGTTGTTGTGATTAGAAATACAATATTAAAGCAAACATAATTATGATACTCTTTTTTTTTGTATAGAATTTGCTTTATTTTAATTTAACTCTTTATTCACTTTCCACTAATAAAAAATATATTGATAGTATCGCTAATCAAAAAATAAATTAATCTTCTGCTTAATTCTCAGTTTTTACTTTGTCAATAATAACTTTGTAACAATTATTTTGTATCCCATGGTATTTACGTTACCCCATTGTAATTAAAGAAAATGAAAAATAGAATGGGTCAACCGACAGAACCTTGTGGAACACAAACATTGATTGAAAGTTGGTCACAAGAATAGCCGTCAACTTAAACTTTAATGGATCGATTTAGAAGAGAACTTTCAATCCATTTTGTAAAGATTAAACCTACGCATAATAATAAGATATGAAAATAAATTATATTCAAGTTACAAGGTATAAAATTATAACCTATATGCAGGTTGAATAGAGTTTTGGAAATGGTTCATTTTACCCTCAAGACTAAAATTTTCAACTCAAAACTACAATGACATAACATTGTCGGCACGGTGTTTATTACTGTTACGGTGTTTATAATTTATACTCTTCTTGTTTCCCAAAAGCATGTTGTAAGGATTACAATCAGAAAAAATGTCTTATTCTGAGTTTAGCTAGTGAATTTATTATATTACTTACTTTAAACTTTCAAAAATAGTTTTTATTATAGATTTGCTCACTTAAATTAGATCTTAGTGTTAATTTATAAATAACTAAAGAAACAATGAACGGCAATTAAAAATTATGCCTAAGGCCAGTGTTGGAAAAATGAATTACGTCTAGTTTTTTACACAATTGTTTACATGTAAAGAACTTAGTAATTTACTAGCATTTTTTTAAACAATGTAAATAAGATAAACAGCTCGAAATAAATAATGTAACTGCAATATTTGTATGTGAATAAATGAAAACTTACGAATATGAAGTGATTATGTTCAAAAAATAATTGAAATCATTATTAGCTAAGAACTCACCTTATAATTTATTAAGATATCTAACCTTACAATCTGTGTTCTTTATGCATCAATCATTGTCAAAACTTTGATAGTATTTTTGGTATTTCGCATATATATTAAAAATATAGATTGGTAGCTTGTTGGACTACCATAAAAAAAATAATTAAAGAAAGTAAAGCTTATGTAGATGACACAGAACCTGAACAAATGAAAAGAGAACGGGAGCAAAGGCACTTAAAACAATTGATACGTAAATATAGTGAAAAGAGACATTGTATTAACGAAGTATTAATTAATTTTCAGCCAATGAATACATGCTCATTGAGACAACGAAAAATTTTTCATACTAATCTTTATTCATCTATAATTTGTTCGTTATGTTAATGAATATTTTTTTATTAAATTACAAATGAATTTCTTTCGCAGATTAATTAAAACATTTATAAATTAATGTAGGTACATAATCCGTTAGAGCGAGAGTATAACCTATTTTAAACTATTACAGAATAGTTTAAAACGAAACACTTTTAAAATATTTGTTGAACTATCAAAAAGAAAATAATTTTATAGTAATTTACAGTTGTTTACAGTTATTTGCTTGTTTACGTCAATTATTACTATGAAGATATAAATAAACGCTTCAGTTTAAAGATACAATTTTTTCATATACCTCCAACTTTTCTAACAGTACTGTATTGATGTGTGGATTAGTATTCTCATATTTATATTAGCCCAACGCATGACATTATTATTGTTATTTGTTTTTATTTCTATTGTTTGTTTCACATTTCTTTTCTTATTATTATTTTATTCCATTCTTTAGTTTCTAACCTACATGGTGTATGTACAAGTCAACAATAATACCAAGGATTCTTAAAAAGAAAGTTAATTTGTTATGTTGGATATACATATATGGTTTACGAGTAACAAAGATAGAAAATAATTCAAAATATTATTGTTCTAACAAACATTATAAATAACCTATTCTCGAAGACGAAACATAACATCTTTTTCTGTACAGGATGGGTTAGTATCCTTTTTAATATCTCAAGAAATAAAATAATAAATAGTTTTTGTTTTTTATTGCAATAACATTTTGACGAAAAAGTTTAAAGACCTTTTTATTGGAACTAAGCCTAAAGCCAACACAGTGTAAATATAAAGAGGTAGAATAAAAAAAAAAGAATAAAAAGAGGTGGTATAATTGAGGAAAACAAAAACAATAACATTAACAAACTAAAACTTGCAAAAACAAGTTGATCTCATCTTTCATGTATACCACCATACATGAATACATGTACGTACGGGTAGGTATACAAAGAACTTTCTTGAGAGGACAGCTCGTCGAATAAAACTGAAACAACAAAAATATGGATAATATTATATGAAGAAAATTGAAAAGTTTTTGAAGTTATCTCCTAATAGGACTGTTGTTGAAAAGTATAAAAAAAAAGATATAAAAAGAAAAAAAAATCGTGTAAATTTTCTAAGGACTCTGGATGCTTTACAAACTTTGAACTTCTATATGTATAACTATTTTTGTTTTAGTTGTACTTCTATATGGAAATCATATAAGAATGAATGAAACAAAATAAGTACGTATACAACCTGGTTATATAAAAAATATGTAATAAGGTGTGAATAGCATTTTTTCTAATTTTGAAAATCATGACAAAAAAATTATTATTTTTTTTTTCATTATCGTCTTAAGAAGGCAGCTGCGAAAATAAGTTTGGAAATTTTCGTTACTTAAATTTCAATCCAGAAAGAGTTATAAGTTAAGTTGTAAATAAGAATTTCTAAGTAGGTAAATTTTTTTAGATTAAATTACCTTGGAAATAACAGTAACTGCTTTAATAAAAATAAAAACAAATATGTATATCTAAAGTGTAATAATAGACTACTGTGGTACTAAGTGGGCTCTGGGATCATCATCGAAATTTACCTGCAAAGTCAAGTGTGAAATATTTGACCTATAAATTTCTAAAACAATTCAGTAGAGTGTTGAGATATTCTTGTGTAAGGTTTAGGTATACTCAGTCAATGATTAGGCAATGGTTTTTTATTATTTTTTTTTACAAATATTTTTTTTTATATTCTTGACAGTAACTTAGGTAGAATCACCTATTATTGCTTGCTTAATTAACGATACCCGAAGTTTATACTAAAATGTCTACAATATTTCCACCATTTATTTATTAAGTTACTGGTTAACCACCGCAACTTTCACTGATGATCCGGCATAGCATAATAATCCAGTACATGCTACAGAGATTCTGCAACACAGTATAAATTAAATTCAGCAATGGCTGAAGAAGTAGAGAATCAGAGTGAATAGACCAAAATCAACACATGTCACATTCACCTTGAAGAGAAAAACTTGTTCGGCGGTCTAAATAACGAATTATTTTCACAAAAAAAAAACAGTCAAGTACCTGGGCATGTATTTGGATAAGAAGGCTTACAATGGAAAATTCATATTTAAAACAAAAGCAAACAACTTGGGTCGAAATTAAATAAAATGTATTGAATCATTAGTCGCAACTCACCAATATCGCTGGAAAACAAAACTTCTCATTTAAAAAGCTATTTTAAAGTCGATATGGACGTACGGAATGCAACTGTGGGGAGAGAAATAGTAATATTGAAATATTACAGCGATTCCAATCAAAAGTATTATGACTAATTGCACGTGTATCATGGTGTGCAAATAACGATATTTTGCACCAATATCTATCGATGAAAACCATAAAAGAGGAAATCAGAAAGGGGAAGTTGCAAATATCAAATAAGATCAGATTCTCATTCAAATACCTTACCGAACAACTTGTTGTTCTCAAATGGCGCTGCTTGACTTAAGCGTTACAACATTCTGCAACTACCTAACAGATACTAGATTGATTAATATAACTAGATTGTCATGGATAACTTACTATTGGGTTTTTCATCCGCAAGCCATTATTTACTTCCATATTATACAAAAACCATACAAGCTACTGAATGTATCCATTAGCAACAGATTGTATAGTTGATAAGGGAAATAAGAAAAAAAAATAAAAAAAGGTTACTGGTTTGTCAACTCATTAAATGTGGAAAACTACTGATATTATCAAGAAATAAGCCTTTTTAACTAGAATAGCTCTACTTTATTACCAGAATATAATATATTCTAATTTATTTTTATCATTTATTTCCAATATCCCAATAACAAAGGCCATATCCAAAACCCATAAAGCATTTTTTTGTTTGCTTAATCGTGAATCGAACCTGGTTTTAAGGCAGTCGCTCCACCTACTGCGACACCCAGCATGTTATGGAAGATTGGCTTGGGGACACTGATATTTAATAAAACTCTTATTAACGATAGAATAAACATAGAAAATTTTAAATAACATATCTGGAGTGTCAAATAAATAAACAGTTGCACGTTTCAAAGAATCAAACATTAGAATCGAATAAACCAGTGCTATTGCTTGTATTAATGAAAATAATGCCACAGAATACAAGCATAAAACGAAAAACAGGATCCAGCATTCCTGTTTTTCGTTTTATGCTTTTATTCTGTTGGACTATGTTACATATTTCCACACTTATATATTTGTTAAAGCCTAGCCACTTTTGCAAGTTTTATTGAAGAATATATAAGCCTTTGAAGTGTAGCGCAATTACAACAAGTTGAAAATTAGTTTTGCAAAGAAAGTAATTTATAAAAAAAATTATTGCGAATAATGAGAATATTATGAACATTGTCGAATCAAAAAATTACTATATAACTTGACATTTTTAGAAACATGAGCAACTTTATTTCAACGACGACGAAAATGTGATTGAACGATTGTAGGATCACAATAATTGTGAGTAAATATGAAAGTTCGTGGATTTTTTCATTTTGAATTTTGCGTTGGTAGTTTCAATTTTAGGTACAATTTGTCAGTGTCCTATCCATAATTGGATGTCAACAGTGATATGATATTGGCAACGATGTTCTGATAGATGTTTCGACCCGTTGTCCAAATCGTCAATGTTTCTGATGCCTATGCAGTTTCTAATGTTGCGCAACCATGTTAATTGCTTTCTACCAATACCTATTTTTCCTTGAACTATTAATTAAAGTAGTTCGTATTTATGCATAATACGCCCAAAGCATAAGGAGGTTTTTTATTGCTTTAGCTTTGGAAATAGTTCTCTTTCTGTGTTTGCTCTACGTATAGAACTTCTTCGTTTGTAATGTGATCTGTCCGCGATATTTTTAGAATTTTTCGGTAGATCCACAATTCAAAGCTTGGAGTATTTTTTAGCTCTCTTACTTTTAAGGTCCATGTTTCTACACCATATAGGATGGGTATAGAACAAATATAGCATTTAAGAAATCGTAAGGGAAGGTCTAAGTTCATTTCAAGACAACAAAAAATTTTTTTAGTTTAAGAAATGAATTTCTTACTATTTTAGTTCAATATCAATAATTTCTTTTTCCCGGCTCCAATCTTCGTGTAATGAGCATTGGAGATATTTGTTGATATTTTAATTGTTGCTGCATTGAAAGGTGTTCTTTCTACTTACGATCACTTATTTAGTTTTTGAGATACTCATTTTTAAGTTGAACAATTAGCTATGATGATTGACTTAATCTATTGTCTGTTTTAAGGACTGTATCATCTGCATATCTGCATATCATTTATACCTGCATATCGTTCACTGGTTCTTGAAAAATGCCTTCAGTACAGCCGTTAAACAGTAAAGGGAAGATAA
Organism: Argyra leucocephala; assembly: GCA_963942445.1. Lineage (NCBI taxonomy): Eukaryota > Metazoa > Arthropoda > Insecta > Diptera > Dolichopodidae > Argyra > Argyra leucocephala. The sequence continues at coordinate 62,242,700 of OZ012678.1, read as the reverse complement.
TACAGCCTTGTCGAACTCCTTTTTGAATATCAATGCTTTGTGTCATACGAGCTGTTTGTTACCAATATTGCATTCATGTCTTTTTTGATAAAAGATTGTTTTTTAATTAATTAAAAGTTAACTTCGCATTGGAAATAATGAAATTATTTATTCTATTATGAAAGCAGTAGTAGCTAGCTACAAGATATTAATAATTTCCATATGTAAAATTAGTTGATAATCCCACAAGACTCTGTGTATGAATCACTTAAGATGTTGACCCAATAGTCTTGGAATGACAGAAAAAAAACAACTTTGCGCAACCAGAACAAGAATGCATCAAGTCTCAGTAGCAATTTCAAAATCTATTGAAACGATGAATATGAAAACTTAAGAAAACCAATAAAGCTTAAAAATGGACAGCTTATTAATATCAGTGCAAAATTAGAAGAATATAAGTTTATGTCATATCATATTTCAAATATTATCCCAACACAATTCCAAATGGTCTATAGAGCAATCCAAAAGTATAATTAAAAATGTGAAGTTGAAGTAAATTTTAAAATATTTATTAAAATGCTTTGAAACGTTTAGAAGTGTTGCAGAAACAAAATCAACATGCTTAAAAAAAATAAATTATAGTTCTAAAAGCAATTTGAAGATTTGACAAAACAAACAAGCAAAATAATTAGAATGTAATCCAATAAATCTCATATTTTTTTCATAATAACTATTATTTATTATAATTATAATCAAATTAGTAAAATTAATGTTTAAAGTTGGAAATTTTAGATTTAAAATTTAATTTGTTTTCATTTTATTTTTTCCACTTACAAAAATATTCGAAATTAGATTAGGTATAGAGATTACATTTTTTGAATTTATTTAATTTTATCATGCTCAACATCTAAACATAAACCTATAATTAATTTCAGCAACATTACAACATAAAAATTAATTCAAAATAATTGTATCTTTGGATTCTGAGGAAATTATAGCATATTAAAATGATGAAAATTTTTGGAATTCCAGAAATTATCTGGAAAAAAAAGAATATTTCTCTTGAATAAACCAAAAAAAAATTTAAGATTTTTGACAATAATTCAAAAAAAAAAAAAATGTAAACAGAATTTTATTTTAACATCAAAGACATTATTTATAACAAGAAAATTTTACAATATATTATTTTGAATTTAATTGGAATACAAACCAATGCATTAGAATGAAAGAAAAAAATACATGCAAGGTCAGTTTTTAATAAATTATTATTAGAAGTACAACTGCTATTTAAAAGTCCTGCAAAATCACAATTCATACTTCTCAAAAAATTAATCGAACTTAAATCGTATCCTCTTCAACTAAAAATATTTTTTTTTTTTTTTTTTTTTTTTTTTTTTTTTTTTCTCCTATTACTCCGCGTGGTAGCATAGGGCTTCGATAGTGAACCTCCATTCCTCTCTGTTGAGTACTACTTCCTTAATATCGTCCCAGGTATAATTGTTGACTGTTAATTCTTGATCGATTGTGCGTCTCCATGTGTTGTATGGTCTGCCGGGTCTCCTTTGTCCTTGTGGATTCCACTCTAGAGCTCTTCTTGCTATATCACTTTCTGATTTCCTTAGTGTATGACCTATCCATTTCCATTTTTTCCTATTTATCTGTCTGTTGATAGGTTCTTCTCCAGTTATCATCCATAAATCTTCGTTGCTAATTCTTGCCGGCCAGAATATTCTGCATATAATTCTCAAGCACTTGTTGATGAATACTTGTAGCTTCTGTTTGATTCTGACCGAAGTGAGCCATGTTTCACTGCCATATATTAATGTTGACTTAACACATGCTCTGAATATTGTTAGCTTTGTTGTTCTCGATATTTGGTTGCTCCGCCATACCTTCATTAGGCTCCCAAATGTTCTTCTTGCCTTATTTATACGGCTGTTGACATCTTCTGTTGCACCTCCTCTTGATGTTATAATGCACCCCAGGTAGTTGAATTCTTCTACGTATTCTATCTGTTGTCCACTCACTGTTATTGGCTCACTGTAACTATTGTTTGTCCTCATTGCTTTGGTTTTCTCGATATTTAATTCCAGTCCCGATTTCTTTGCTTCTTCCTGTAATCTGTTGACTTTGTTCTGTAGGTCTCTTTGATTTTTTGATATGATGCATACATCATCTGCGTAATCTAAGTCTTCTAAGTTTCCGAAGAGATCCCATTCTATTCCGTTTATTCCAGTGCAAACTTCTCTTAGAATGTCGTCTAGTATTGTGTTGAAGAGAAGTGGAGATAGTGGACATCCTTGTCTAACTCCTATATTGGTGTAGAATGGATCACTGATCTTACCTCTGTGTTGAACTGTTGTCTCTGCATCTTCATACATCGCTTTGATGATGTTGATGATTTTTTCAGGAACTCCTTTCTTTGTAAGTGTTCTCCATATTGCGCATCTCTTGACTGTGTCGAATGCTTTCTTAAAATCTATGAATAGTAGATATAGTGGGGCATTCCATTCCACTGATTGTTCAACTATGACTCGTAAAGTATTTGCCTGGTCTACACAGCTTCGGTTTGGTCTGAAACCTGCCTGCTCTTTCCGTAGTATTGGTTCTAGTACTTCTTCTAATCTTTTCTTTATAATAATTGCTATTATCTTATGAATAGTATTTAGAACCGTGATTCCTCTCCAGTTGCTGCAATTTGCCAAGTCTCCTTTCTTAGGTATCTTGACAATCATTCCTTTCTTCCATGATGGTGGTATATTCTCTTCTATCCATGCTTTCCTGATGTGGGGTTCAATTGTTTTTGCGAATAAGTCAGGGTCCAGTTTGGCTATTTCTGCTGGAATTCCATCTTCACCTGTTGCTTTGTTGTGCTTCAGGATATTGATTGTAGCTTTGATTTCTTCTATATTTGGAGCTTGAGTAGATATTGGCAGTCCCTCAGTTGGGTAGATATTTGCATTGTCTCTGTTTCTTATGTCTGCTTCATTATTTGTACTTTCTTCGTTGCTCAGTTCTTGGAAATGTTCTCTCCATCTCTTTAATTGATCCTCTAAGTTTGTGATGAGCGCACCATTTTTATCTTTAATTGGTTTGTTTTGTTGTTCCGACTGGTTAGTTAAGTTATTGATTATGCGATGCAATTCTCTCAGGTTATGTTGCTGTGCTGCTTTTTCTGCTTCTCCGGCTAAATTTTGTAGAAATTTCCTTTTATCTCTTCTTGCTGCTCTTTTTACTGTTTTCGCTATTTCTTCATATTCTCTTCTTGATGCCATCCTGTTGTTTATCATTTTCTTCATTTCACCTCTTCTTTTAATCAAGGCCCATCTGTTATCGGTTATCCAGATTTTTCTTTGTGGTTGTGAAATTCCAAGATTTTGTTCGCTTGTTTGGTTGTAAATTTCCAGAATCTCTTCCCAAGTGTATTCTCTATTATTTCTAATATTTTCTCGTAACGCCGTAACTATGTCAGCTCTTACTTGCGGATTTTTTAAGTTGTTTATATTTATTTTCTTCTTTCTATATCTTCTGCCTCTTCCTTGTTGGCTTAGTTTCATTCTGAAGTCCCCAGTTAGTAATTCATGATCGCTGTGTATATCTGCTCCCCTTCTATTTCTCACATCTAACATTGATTGTTTCCACTTCTTGCTGATGCATATGTGATCTATCTGATTTCTTGAGATCCCGTTTGGTGTTGTCCATGTGTATTTGTGGATATCTTTGTGTGGAAATAGACTCCCTCCGATTGCTAGGTCGAAAGTCTGACACAACTCTATCAATCTTTCCCCGTTGTTGTTTCTTTCTCTTCCTAACCCGTGTTTGCCCATTATCTCCTCAAGTCCATTGTTGTTAGATCCTATTTTCGCATTCCAGTCACCCATTAATATTATGATATCTCCCCTATTTATGAGTGCTAGCGTTGTTTCTATTTGTTCGTAGAAGTCATCCTTAATATGGTCTTCAGCGACATCTGTTGGTGCATAGCATTGAATTAAAGTTACATGTCTTGTCATATTTCGAAATCGCCCTATAACAATTCTATCCGAGACTGCCTTCCACGAAACCAATGTTTGTCTCAATTTCTTTGATATTAGTATTCCGACTCCACTTTCACTCAACTAAAAATATACAAAAAACAACCAATTACGCTTGTAAAAAGCTAAACTAAGTAAAAAAGTTGGTTTATTACAGTGTGTTTCATGACGTCATCACACATGCTATACAACTTTGGGGAAGTAATTTTAATAAATATTTAAATGATCTGCAAATAATTCAATATTAATGCAATAGAAAACCTTTTTGGCCACAAGACCAAATGTCCTACCAAACATATACATATAGTACTCACAACATCTTGCCAATTAAGTTTGTGATCGAATCCAAATTTGTTACTCATGACGTATATCTGATGGTCACAGAAAATATAAATTCAAACATTCTAGTGAGAAAAAGCAATGAATGCCATGGGTACACAACAAGATCAACATGCAATAACAAAATAATCACCCATATTCTGTTAGACCCATCTCGCGAGATCGCGTAAAAATAGCTCTTAAGAGATAGTTTTGTATTCAGTTAGACAACACAGATGCGATAGCAAATTACCGCGACGGCTAATGTCAAAACAGTATCGTGAGTAATTTCTGTTAGACCTTTGTACAATATGAGATTCAATGGACTAGATACCCGAAAGATATTAATATTTTTAAAAAATTCAGAAGAGAAATAAAATATTATCTTTCCAAAATCTAGTATAATTATAATGAATTATTAAATTGAATATGTTTAAGTACAGTTAGTAAGTATGTACAGTAGAGTATGTTGTTCTGGCAACTCTAATTTTAAATTGTTGTTCTGGCAACTATAATTTTTTGAAGTTTTAGTTGTCAATATTTGTAGTTTTGTAATATTTGTAACTATACCTTATATAGTTGTTAGTTATCAGTAATGTAAATTATATTGAAATAAGCACATTATTGTAACAGTTATAGTTATATATCTTATCTTTATTTTATTAATGTTTAATATTTAATTATTTTATAATAAGTGAATCTTGCTGGTACTGTTATTGCTTTTTTATTATACTACACTAATTACATTGAACTATATTATTTTGTATATTTTGATTTTATTAGATTTTATTATACACTCTGTCCGTGAAATTGGTTAATGAATTAATAAATAAATAAACTTCAAAGTAGTGGTTTCGATCTTGAAAATAATGTGTTTTTTTTATATAAGCAGCTGCCCATTTGAATAGGTATAGGACCTTTAATACTCATGTACTGATTTTGTGGCATAGGGAGTTTGAGAAAAACCCGTTAACATATTAAAACTTGTTGTTGTTTGATTCTAGAAACATATTAAAATGGATTTGATTCCATATTTGCAAAGATCGGATCATTAAAGAATTTATAAATCAAGTGTGAATATTTCGTAATATACAATTGGAGTGGGGCATTTGCTGCTTCTCTTGTTGCACATTGGAATTGTTTAAGAGGAAATAATGGGTGGGAGTACTACTTTTGTTTCTACTGAACATGTCTGCAGACTAATGAATAAAGAATAAAAGAGTAAAATGCTGCTATTGTGCTACGATGTTCAACAAAAGAATGAAATATTATTTATTTTAATTTTGTATAACAGTCAGCGTACCATTGGCTGCATTCTTTAACTTTAATTTTTTAGCTGTTTTTAAGAAATAAATTAAAAATAGTTTAACACAGAAATATTTATATCTAAAATAGAAAGACCGTGTAATTGAATACTGCATATGTTGGTATAGTTATTTTGGTATAGACAGGTATCTATTTCCGTGTGTGTCTTCTTTAGCCCATTCTATTCTAAATGGTCACAGATGGGTGAAGAAGAGATACATTATTTAGGTTAAATGCATTAATCTACTGTCTTTTCAAGGCTATATTCTTTAATTTTAACCTAAAATATTTCTTAGTTTATTTTAGAATCAATTTACAAAATACTTTTGTAGTAGTAGGACAGTCTGACACAAGGTTATGGTAAAAAAAAAAAAAAAACCTTCACAAAAACTTATGAATTTTCAACCGAGCATAACAAAACAAAAAACATATTTTTTGCAGAATATCATTTTATATTTTTGCTTTTACTGGAAAATGATGAGTGATGAGGGTCAACAATATAATGATAACATGGGTTATACTTTTTAGGGTTGACATTTAAAGCCTTCAATTGGGAATATCTAATGTATGTAAAGTAAAAGAAAATGTAAATTATTTTTTGTTTCTTTTATTTTTCTCTAAATTAATTTGCTAGTATCATATCCTTTGTTCCTGATGGTCAATTTATAGTGAAAACATATTTATTATTTATATACAATTTGGCAAAAAAGAAAAGAAAAAAAGTTGAATAAAAACAAAATTAAAACGTATATCCTTATATTTTTTTTTTTAATACTCTGAATCTTGTTTTTTTTTTTCTTCTTGTTATCACAATGTTTTTTGGTTAAAATATGATTTTTTATGTAAAATATACAAAAAATAAACAAATAAAATAAAATATATTTTGGAAAGGACATTAATGACAACAAAATTAATATCTCACAAAATTATATTTTGAAATAAAATAAAATTACTTTTATTATTTACATAATTAAAAATAATTAAAATATATTTGAAGAACGAAGTAAATATTTTATAAAGAGTTGCCATGTGTAAAGCGTAAATTAAGAATATCATTATGATGTAATTTACAATTTTGCAAATTAACCAAATTAATTTAGTTAAAAAAAACTAACATAAAAATTAAATAATATTTTCTACACTCTTTTTATAAAAGAGTGTTTCGTTTATCTAACACTACTGGAAGTCATCAGTAGGTATTTTAGTGTTACACAATATATACAGCTCCTGATTTTTAATTCTAATTGATTCTATAACTTATACCAAGATCCTATAAATAACATCTGTAAATTATAAATATCAATAAAAATGTTTAAACGTAAAACCATTATAATTATAAACAAATCAAATTAAAAATTAAAATTAAAGTTTATTTTTTCATCTAGCAAATTAATGGTTTAATTCTCTAAAAACACACAAAAGAGATTTGAATCAGTTCTGTATGTGGAATTAAAGTCATTTTTGAATGAGTTATGTATGTTGGCTCATTAAAGTCATTCATTCTTTACTATACGCAAGATACGAAAATGGAGCAATGAATTTTTTCTCATCAGTAAAAGAAAACGTAGTTTGGAAATTTATTGTAAACAATAATAAATTCCGAAATGCAGTCTTAAGCCAATTGATTCGCTTATTTTGTTTTACCTGACTACTGGTATTATAAGTGTTATAGACAATTTGTGTTTCGATAATTTCATACGCCTATTATGGTGTCCGATTGCATATTTTTCACTTAAAAAAAATCATTCAAACATTTTTTTTTTCATAATATTATTTCCCCTCGTTATTTGAAGCCATATTGACATATTTATAAATCAAAAGCTTTTTTCTATTGACAACTGCTTATATTTTAAAACATTTACTACAGATTTTAACATTATTGATGATTATTAAGTAATCATTTTTATTTGGCAAATAAAAGTAAATTAGGATATTTAGTTGTATTGAAGGGAAGTGATACAATTTACAAAGAAAGACTGAGTTGCAATATATTAATTAATCACAAGGACTAATGATTGAGCATGTTAGACAGAGTTTGTTGATTTTATATCATGTAATTTGAAAGTGATTAAATAGAAAAGGACAACTAAGTATCTAAAAGCTTTTACACCGTTCATTTCATATTAGCAAATTTTTACATTTTCAGTTTGTTGTCTTCCTTTATTTCTGAACAACTTAAAATTAGTTTTTGGCCTATTTGTTTGACAACTGATTTTTTATGTTTAATTTTTTGTACATTTTAAATATCTCTTTTATAGAATTGTAGTTTTCTGCACTATTTTTTTTTATTGTCAGCTTGCATTTATGTCAATAAATTGACATATTGTATCTTATTGCCATATAGTTACCACATGCAGTTATTTTATGAAGATTTATATGTATAGAGTAGTATTAAAAATTAATGATCCAAACGATTGGCAACTCTTTTTTTAAAAAAAAATTCCAATAAGAATTTCAACGAATGATATTATTATCAGATTGTGTTTTTTTGTTTTTTAAATAATTTACGTGGTTGAAAAATATTTACATACAGAATGATATTGTTTTTACCAACGAATTAGAATTAAATGGAAGTGGCTATCCATACAAAAAAGTGTCCAATGTTTTGGGTATATTCCTCTCTTTCTTTGGTATTTCCGATTGTCAAAAAACAGAAATAGACGAATATATTCGTTCAATATATTTTCTCTCTTTTTAATGGAAATTATTTTGATAAATAAACAGGATAGTGCTCAGAATTTAATATGCCTCAATTTGTATGTATTTTGACTTAAATTTTTTTTAAAAATATGATGAGTAAAAATATCTAACAATAATGGATAAATTAATCAAAATTTATTATTAATACATATATGAAAAAAATATGAGAAATACAGCGCTTTCTAGTTTTGAATTTTAAAATATTTATTCTTTTTTTTAGATTTTAAATTCTTTTCTATAAGTTTTTTCAATAGATTGATTATAAAATTTTTTACATATTTGATATTTATTATATAAAATTATATAAACTTATTATTGCCGATTGTCTATCCTATACTTATAAATATGTAAATAATATGTTATTAATATATTTGTATCAAAACATTTTCTTTTTTCCACACCACCATTGAGGTAAAGAAATAGGAGCGTTTTTTTTTAAAATGGTTTCCCCAAGAGGCTTATTCCACTTCATTTTACAATATGGACTATGTGCAATCATTTTTTACACTTTTAAAGTTTCTTTTAGAAAATATAGATTAGTGCCCTTTGAAATGGATTAATTTTGTTAGTTTATTTCTTACACTGTTTCTTTCATTATGTAGTTTTAAAGAATAATGTATTCGTGTATTAAAATAAATTTCTGCAATACTTTTTATTAATAAACAAGCAGTTTGAATTCCTTCAATCCATCGTTGTTTCAAACCATCGTCTTTTGGGAAACTAAAACATATATATACATTTTTTAAAATTATATCAAATATATTCAAATATATATATAGTCCAATATATTCAAAATAAATATTTAAAATGATATTCAAAAAAAAATTTCTTTGTCCGGATATTTAAATTATCCTAATACTACACTGTTTTGTTTAGAAGTTTTTAAAAATTCAAAAGATGTAAAATATAATACTTAAATATGTAAAGACACGTAATTTTCTTTTTCCAAATGAGACTTACAGCCTGGAATGATACAAATCTTCCTTTTACGTTCCATTTTTCCTTAAAATTTGTAATTTTTTAACAATTTATAATAAAAATCAAAAATTTTATTGACTTTTTTTAATATTTATTTGACAATAACAAATTTTATTTTTGCCTACTTCATTGCTAGTGTTCGTACTTTTTGAAAATTTCATATATCCATATATTACACACTACTGCTACATTTTCAATATTTCAGAAACATGAATGATTTTTTATTTTTCAAATAATTTAACAGCAATACTTTTCTGTGTAATAATAGAATACGGTAATAAAGTAAAAGAAAGTTTAAATTGAAAAAACATTGTTATTTTTATTAAGATTATATTTTGATACCTTTTATTTTATTCATACTCAAAGATTTTACTAATTTTCTACTTAAAAAAACTATATTGGCCTAACACTGAAAAAATTTTTTTTTTGACAATTGGAAACCAAACAGAAAGAGAAGTACTAAAAAAATATGGACAAAATGTTTGTATTTTTGTATGGGATAGCCACTTCCATTTAATTCTAATTCGTTGGTTTTTACTTAATTACCTGTCAAAATTCATGTAATGCGTTTTTTAGACTCACCACAATTTTCAAGAATAATTTAATTTAAAAGTCGATAACAGTTCAGTTTTATAAAACAATTTGTATAAAATGAGAATGAATATTGTTAGTTTAATTTTAATTTTAAATATTTTTATTAAAGAGGGAAATAATAAAACAGAAATAACAATTAAAATTATTATAATAACAGCTACATGATAAGTTAATATTAATTTTGAAAAATCGTAGTTTTTGGAAAAAAGGACACATTAATTTCATTTAATTTTCATCAATCTCTTGGGTGTTGTTGAACCCAAAGTATGTTAACATTTCATTTATGTTTTTTTTTTTTTAAATCAAAACTAATTAGTTCGTATTAATTTTACTTAAAATTAGCTTAACAAAATTTAATAATTCATTTTCTATTTCTACCCGTTACCAAAGGAGTATTGCCTTGTAGGACACATTGTGTATGGGCAGTTACATAATTATTATACATAAGTATTTTGTTAACCACAAAATGTACATTTGAAGAATAACTGTAGTCTAAAGATTTTTATTGTTGTATTTGAAAAGTACTGTAAATATATTTTTAAATTATAAATACATATTAGGTTTTATTTTAAATTATAAAAAGGAATATCTTTTGAAACTAAAATGTTTCAGAAAAACTTCTTGATTATAACTTAAACGGTAAATAATAAATGAAAAATTATTTTTCTCTAAACTCATAATATATTGTATATTTACCTCCAAAAGTAGTTTAAAATGAAAATATATAAATTATATAAATTCGTACAAGTTTGGTTCTATACTTACAACTACTATAATGCCAGTGTTCAGATACTTAAGTCTCAAACCATTGTTATTTATTCAAAAACAATTTCAACTATTAACCTAACTAAACTTAGAATAAATGGTAATGTTATTCCTATATGTCCAGCATGCTAAAAACTTGGGTGTTATTTTTAATACTAGACTTACGTGGTCTGAGCTTAGCGATTAAACAAATCGCCATTAATGAATATGTTACGGTTAATGTGATAAATCCGGTAATTACTAATAATTACCGGTAATAATTAATAAAAACCACGCATTTTGGTAAATGTGATAAATAAGTCGAATTTATTACATTTACCGGTAATTATTGATATTTACCTGTATGGATTGGTAAATGTGATTAAAATTAAAACGATTTCTTTTAATTGTCTTATATTTGTTATTAAAATTATGAGAACAAAAAAAAACAAAAACTAAATAACAAAAGTTATATTTTTATGGTTAAATTAATCATTTATTTCTACAAAGTTAACTTATTTATTTTTACAGGAAAAACTTTTATGACATTTGGAATTACACTTGATATTTGACTTTTTACATTTCAAGCGATTTGAATTACAATCGAATTTACAATAATTACAGTATTGAAATCCTTGACCACTTAGATTTATTGATTTTTAAAGTCGAGGTTGCCGCCCCAAGCCTTCCCTACTTATTTATTGAAACCATGTTTTCGTGTTTTCGCAGACGGCAACCTTTAAGTGAAACATAATTACAACAGAAATAATTAAGTCTTTGGTCTTGACTTCCGGACCGTCGGACCTGTCAACAAATTTTTTAAAAATTAATTATTAATAACCTTTTTTCAAAAAAATACAATTTAAACACGTGATATAGAGTTTCAGCCCTTTTCCTGGGATCCCGGACCTATTACCTTCATCGAATTTATAGCCAATGTATTGATGATAAAAAAAAATAAAATTTATCGCCGTTGGTCCCGATGTCCGGACCGTTTAACATACCCAAATTATTTATAATATTTATTATAGTTGTCATTATTTATAATATTTATTACATTTACATAAGATGGATGGGAATTATTAATAATTACCGGTTTATGTGATAAATTAAATTAATTCTGTCCAAATTAATCACTTTAACCTTTCTATTTGGTAATTATGAATAATGACCGGTGATATTAATAATTACCAATTTATTACTTTAACCGCAACATATATTCTACTTCAGTGCAGACTTTGAAAACTATAGTCCAACTGGTATGTTTTTGTACCAAATGCAGGCTGATAAAAACAATTATTTCACCACATTTATTTTGCTATTATGTAGTTGTGTGTACTTAATTATATATGCAATTGGACATCATAGCATGAGGTTTTCAAATTATGAAATTTTCGAAATACAAATTGACAATGATAATAGAACTGTTCAGGTAAAACGAACTGAACAACTGAAACAACTGCACTTTGGAAATTTTTGGAATGAATTTTATCGAATATCGTGGGGTTTTTCGAATGTTTTCGAATTTTTGGAGGTACATAATTGAAAAGTGCTTAATTTAATGAAATTTTTAATATATGTACTAGATTCCTTACCAATCGCAGATAATTCAACAGTATCTGCTGTTTCCAAATGTTTTTTGAACTGTACATTTAACAACTACTGTCGCTTAAAATATCTTTGTTTTTTTTCTCAAATTGGTTACTTCTGCAAGTATTTTGATTGCAAAATTTGTTTCGGTAAATCATACAGAGTAATAGTATAATATGTAATTACTGTTCATCATCATAATAGCAAAATACGTCATATACCCTACTTTGTTAAAATTGCATTCCAGTGGAGTTCTCTTCCAAATGTTGTTAAAAATGTTTGAAAACAATGTGTTCAATTATGAGCATTTTGTTTTTGTTTTTTTTTTTAATGTAAACTTTGTAGGAACCCAAAACTGAGATAAAAAATATTATGACATGAAAAACAAATTTATTTATAAAAGTGATTATTATTAATTTTAGTTTACCAAACAAAAATATGGTGGATTTTTGTTTTATCTTTATTAATTTTAAGGAGAAATACTGAGTGCACCAAAAAAAAATCATTTGACATAAGTTTTTTATTTTTTGTCGTAGAATCCGAATTTGCAAAAAAGAATTCCTCTTCCCATTTAAAAATCTTGATTTCTGCGATTTTTGGCCTTAAAAAATCATTTCCGGTTCTTTCTAGAAGTTGAAAATGTCACCAATCGATAGAGCACTCTCGATTTAGTTAATAACATTTTTTTAAATTTTAAAATAACGGCTCCTTTTTTCTTAAAAAGCTGGTGCACATGCTCTGGAACACCCGGTATACTTACCTACTTTCTGTTATCAGTCCCTATTAAATTTTTATTTTTCTTATAATTATAATAATTTTAATTTTATAATGTTTTATAATAATTCTAATTTTAATTTATTTATTTTATATTTTCTTAATTAATAATTTTGATATATATCGTTATCGGCGAATCATTTTCCGTCCTTCCCAGAATTTGAAAATATCACCAATCGATAGAGCACCCTCGATTTAGTTAATAACATTTTTTTAAATTTCAAAATAACGGCTCTTTTTCTTCTTAAAAAGCTGGTAGGAATGCACTGGAACACCCGGTATATACGTACATATTATAAAGACTTGTCATCTCGACGTACACTGTAAATAAATGAAATAAATTTGCCAATTAATCAATTAATTTATTCATCTACAGTGCAATATGTTGATGGAGTTCGAATTTCACGATTTGTATAATGTCATAATGCTTCATCAATAACAAAGTATACATCCATCATTTTATTTGGAAATGCTTGTATACTATTCGTTAATGATGAATAGGACACATTTTTATTAACAAAAACTCTAGTGCTTGGCATGTAGACAGCGAAGCTTCAATGCTTCCTCAACAATTTACCATGTCATTTTAGGACAATAAAATACTATAGTTTTAATATTGAAATCTCAAACACCATTAAATCGTATTTCCCACAAACTTTTAACGTTATATTTTATTGTATCAAACCTATCCATTCATATAGACTCAAATATTCTATTTATATTCAAGATAATTGTCACGAAATATCAATATTATTTACTTAGACTATAATGCAAATTTTATATTTTAAAAGTTATTGTAATTCAGGAATGTTTGAATATTAAATTTTCCAGACAGTTCAAGACCTCATCTTAAAACTTCCCCTTGAAAATATATATACATATAATCAAAGTTTAATTAGTATTTCATACATATTAACTCATATGTATTTATATATTTTCCTTCGTAGATACCATGTTCATTTAAGAATTTTATTTGTAGAATATTAAAGAATGTCATATGGATAAATAGAAGAATATCATAAAGTCAAAGACAAGATAAATTCTTTACAAAATATTCAAATTTATTTTATATTAATTTATATTCCAAAAGAAAATAACAATTCTTTAGATTCGTTAGGATACGACCTCTTCCTACATTATTCAATTTCTTTTATTTATTTTCGCGCTTTTCGCGTTTATCTACAGTCACAATATTATTCTATAGGGGAAAATTTCTCATCATTTACAAATATTGAGGTATCATAAAACTTCGATAAGTAAAAAAAAAAAAACAGAAAAATATTTTCAAACCATTAATTCCAATTTAAATAAGTCTTTTTTTAAAATCCTCAATTTTTCTTCTCGATTTACGATTTCTATTTAATCCTTTACTATAAATGTGCATAAAAATATCTACAGATATAATAAGAAGGATATATAACAAACTCACTTAATTCAAAAAGAGAATAACAGCATTAGTAAATTGTTGAATATTGAATATTGATATCGTAAATCTTATTTTTAAATACCACACATTATAATGAAAAAAAAAGCTAAGTGTAGGGAGGGACTTAGGAAAAAATTTCAATATGGTAATATTAAGTTATTATAATAAAAATATGTCAAAACCTATTCTGTAGGTGAATTTAAGTGTATATTTGAAGGTGGATTTACATTAGATTGTAGAAAAATATCTGCACGTCGTTATTAAATTTATTTGGTTGTCCATACTTCTTTTGGGGGTAATGAACTTAATTTTCAATAGCAAAATTTTCACAATGCAGATGATTATTTTACTGATGCTTGTTATTCTAAGAGTCATTTGCGGTAACAATCATTTAGATAGTTTATAAATAAATTTTATCTACCACAGATTTGGAGCCAATCTGACCAGATCGTCGAATGTCATTTTTTTACGCTCTTTCAAACTAAGCTATAGAGAAATATTAATAAGTCACATTAGGATTGTCGATAAGATGAAAGGAACACTTTTCAACGCTCTTTCTAAAAAATTTAATGGTGTTCGGGAGGTATGTATTTGAATTGTATTCCAACTTGGCTCGTATGTATGTGTTATAAATATATAACAAGTAATAGGGAGAAAAATACGTTTTGCAGCGACTCAAAAACCTCAAACATCTTGCAAACTATTTGGCAATGTCATAGATATGATAATTCCATTTGATTTTCTTCTTTACCTTAATGCAGAGTTTTCGGTTCGTGAATACGTACTCCGCCGAATGACAAGGAATAGTTTTCAGCGAGAGTAGACAGCTTTAAATTTTGGATTAGTTAAACTGAACACTATTACTATGGATAGGATAGGATTGAAAGTTGATTGGAGAAGTTCATTGATAAAGATCTAAAAGAGAGTAGAGGAGAGAGCTTATGCTTGTAGTAGACCAGTGCTAATATGGTATTTTCCGGATATAAATCAGTCAATCAAGACACGAATAGAACGATTCGAGAGAAAATTTTCAATCCATATTAAGAACACAGAACTTAAGCCTATGGATTAAATTGGCCCTTGGATATAAGATTAGCACTTGTATAAAGGAGCGCTATGGTAAACTCGATCAAAAGCTTTTGAAATATTCATTCAATTATTTTTTTTTCTCATTTATTTCATTTCAATGGGCCAGGTCAAAAAACCCATAATGAATTTATTTTTGCTTCAAGGAATTGAACCTGGGACGTTTTGGTTGAAAGACAGGCACTCTACCTACTCCGCCATTAAGCGTTATTAAGTAAAAATTATAGACTATTAACGACTATGTAGCAAAGAGCTTATTTCAGTTGCATACAGACTCAGCGCTTAGTTTACAACATACTTCAAATATTTTTTCCTGAACAATTCAAATGGGGTTATGTCAATTCATCAATTAAGAATTAATTTCAGGTTTGTATGTATCTATATTTTTCAACCCCCAAGCAATAATTATTATTTACCTTATTCATTATAATCTTCGAATAATCATCATTGAAAAAAAAATATCGAAGTGGAATAAGAAAAATTATAAATAGAGAAAAGCTTCATGAAGCCTCTTCTTAATCGACAAAATCCATTGCTAGTGAAAGTTGAGTATCATATTTGTTAAGTCATTTTTCTTCTGAAATTTCCGATCATGTTACTGTAGTTCTGTTAGAAATTGGTTTATTAAATTTTTTAACCGGTTTAAATCTGTTCGATTAGTTTGAACTTGGCAATTTATTTCTATATTTAGTGTGTTTCTAAACCAAATGAAGAAAATACTGTAATATTATCAAATTTGATTGAACATGTGATTGACAATCTATAGCTATCCTTAGCTATTGAACAAAAATAGTTTCCTACTACTTGTTGAGTATTTTGCATATAAAAAATTGTACACGTTGTATTCGTGTTTTGTGCTGATGTGTAACCCATCTATAAGTATCCGCAAAATTTGGCGTTTTAAAGCATTTTCGTACAATATTATATTGATGTAAATAAGGTTTTGTACAACTAAGGCTTGCATTTTCCAGACAATACATATTATACGTTTAGTTGACGTGACAAGAACGGTAAATGTAAAAAAAAATGTTTAGTAATTAGACTCAGCTCCCAATTAATTATGACTATTAGAGTACACATATTAAACAAATTTGAAAAATAATGATTTGTATAGAGCAAAAATTTACTTTAAACTAAAATATCAATTTTTTAAATTCAATTGAAACAAAAGCTAATTATTTTTAGGAAATTTCTAAGTACTGTTAAAAGAATAACTATCAACATTGTTCTGCAACCCCAGTCGTGAGGCATAAGGCGGAATAAACAATAAATTTTTCTAGGAAAATTTAATTAAAAGAAAAACTCATATATCGGTGAATTCAATAAATGCCAGTTGGTCAATATTGATTTTACATAGAATTTCATAGATTTTACATAGATTTTGATTGTAATATTTCATAACAATCTTACATATGACAGGTGATTTCCATTATGCCAGTGGATAAATATTGATTTTATATAGAATTTCGTAATTAGGCTTAAAAACTTGAAATTTTACAGAGAACATTTCTGCAAATTAATTGGAAAAAAACAATTTGTTTTGTTTCTTAGAAGTAAAATTCTCTAAAAGTTCAATACGAGGACAGAAATGTTCTTGAACCTACACGTATTTATTAACCTGTTCAAATTAATTAATAAACAAAAAATAGATAAACACTTCTTTGAATTGAAGTCAAAATATTTGCAAAATAAACATTCCAATTTGATATCTTGTCAAATGTGTTGCTTGTTACAGTATTAATAATTTGATACAGGGTGGTGTCCGAAGATGAATTGAATAAAAAACGTTTTTCTTTTTTTGCAACAACATAAACGCGTATAGTAAAAAGTAAGGCAGTGATTTTCGATAATACAACGGTAAAAAAAAAATCCTGTGTCAAGAATTTTGTTAAAAAAAAACTATAATTAAAATGAATTATAACAATTATGAAAATCCAACGCAAGAACATACACATGCAATTATATGAAAAAATGTCTAACCCTACTGTGGTGTATTGAAACAATATTATTGTTTACAAATACTGTAAAAAATATATTTATTAAAATAATATATAAATAAAGTTATTTAAAACCTAGCTTTAAATATTAAATAATATCTAAGCTTAAAATTTAAATTTCTGTAACCTATATATGAAAGAAAAGAGATGGTATACGATATATTGAATTATCAAAAATATTTCTGAACAGTGTAAAAATAAAAGCTACTGTTCTTTTTAGTAGCAATGGCTTTATGATACTAGTTGTTTTGTTATTTTTGAGAACAGTGATTTTAAAATTTTATTTTTATTTATTTATTTTATTAGTTCCTCTCATATGAGCTTATAAGCTGTTACAGAGTGTATGTAATTACACAGCCTGTCCTTTTGGGAACAGTGATTTCTAATAACTTGTTCTCTTGGAAAAACTCAAAATAATAGAAACAGTACTTAATAATATTGTATTCAACTTGTAATGACTGAGTGCAGCTTTAAAAATGGGACATTATTTTCATATAAATTTTGTATAGGGGCCCTATTTTGCTATATCAATAACTTGATATTATGATATTGCGCCATTTTTAAGAAAACTATTCAATATTATTTATCTAAATTGGTAAAATTTACAAAAAATAACAAAAACATTTTCATTAATAATTTTCAATTTGAAAAAAAAGTATTTATTATATATGAGATGGAATCTATAAAATTATAATGAACAATGATAATAAAATAATACTTTTTTTTGAATAGATACAGTAAAATTTTTACGACAATATCAAAATCGTATGTAAACTGTTGTTATTTATTAATTTTTATCTGAACAAAACCTTTGATGGTCTTTGCATTCAATTACACTTTCTTTGAGCCAGTTGGTCTTACTAGTATGTAAAATTAATAAATCCTCTTTATTTGTTTGAGGTTCATCTAAATACCAGCACTTATACATAAAAATGATTTATTGTCGACTGATAAAGAAAAAGCTAATGTACTAGCAGAGCACTTTGCTAATCAAAATTCTCTGACTAATAATTATAGCGACACAATCACCATTCATACGGTTAACGATTCAGCTAAAAATCTAAAATATCAATCTATAGGTCATCCTGAATTTATTTTTGTTAAAGACATTACTATGTTAACTAAACAGTTAAAATTAAAAAAGCTCCTGGTCAGGACAAAATACGCAATATTATACTTAAAAGCTGTAAAATATTAAGTAAAATTTTTAACAGTGCATGGAACTAAACTATTTTCCAGAAATATGGAAAGTTGCCTTAGTTACATGCATTCCTAAACAAGCAAAATACCTATTACTGGTTGGAATCTATCGTCCAATAAGCTTACTCAATTTCTTAGGAAAAATTTTCGAAAAAATTTCAAATATTCGCTCAGAAAATTTTTTGCTAGATAAAAATTTTCCGCTGAATAAACAATTTGGATTTAGAAGTAAACATTCCAGCAAACATCAAGTCTGCAGACTTAAATAATAAAAAGTCAGTGGGTGTGATAACACTTGATGTCGAAAAACAGCATTCGATTCTGTATGGCATCAAGGTTTGATTCACAAAATGATTAATTACGAATTTCCAGTTCACCTTGTTAAATTAATTTTTCAAACGATAAGTTTTCTTACCGATCAATCTTTCATAGTCAAAATCGGAATAATACAATCAAACAAAATAAGTAATGCAGCTGGTGTACCACAAGGTTCATTATTTTTTCCCATTTTTTACAACCTGTTTATAGCACATTTTCCGAGGTCTCCAAATTGCTATACAAGTTTATACGCAGACGATACTGCCCTATTATCATCTTATCCACATGTCCAAATGAAATAATAAATAATCTTGAAAATGATTTCCAAATAATTCAAGAATTTTATTACAAATGGAAAATGAAAATCAATGGCGGAAACACAAACTCGATTTTCTTCACAAAAAGAAGGAAATCATGTTACTTGCCTAACAGAAACTTATTTTTAAATAATAATGAAATAATATGGGAAAGAGATAATATAAAATATTGTGGTATACATTTGGGCAAAAACTTAATTTTTGAAGCACATAATTATAGCTAAAACAG
Source organism: Argyra leucocephala (assembly GCA_963942445.1). Lineage (NCBI taxonomy): Eukaryota > Metazoa > Arthropoda > Insecta > Diptera > Dolichopodidae > Argyra > Argyra leucocephala. The sequence continues at coordinate 62,223,111 of OZ012678.1, read as the reverse complement.
TCAAAAAAATAGATCTTTATATGAAAATGTTGTATCCAGTTATAAATAAAAAATCCAGGCTAACTTTAGAAAACAAACTAATAATATTTAAAGCCATTTTTCGTAGTATTCTTGGGTTCCCTATATGGAAGAGAGCTGCGAAAACAAACTTAAATGTGCTACAAAGAAAACCAAATGCAATCCTAAAATTAATCTTGGCTAAACCTTTTTATTTTTCCACCAACAGATTGCATAGCATAGCAAATATTAATACTGCTTCCGAACAAATAGCAAAGATATCGCCTGCCTTTCTAGTGAGCTATCTAAATTCAGTAAACCCGCTAAGCGATTGTAGATTCAAGTTTTACCAATTAGGTTTTTGTGCTTTTTCTTTGTTTTCGTTTATAATTAGGTTAGTTTTTAATAGTTTAGGATAAAAATAAATTGATCAAAAAGGATTTTACTTACCATTTTTCCTTAAAAAATAAATATATTATTAATAGAGAAGTTCAGCTAAGTCTAAGTAAATTAAAAATCATAGGTGTAAATACATTAGTATAAGCACTTAATTATTAAAATTAGAAATAAGGAAAATTGTAAAATGAAATTAAGGCATAATAAAATAATAATAATAATATTGCGGCTTCCTGTCATACTTTAATACTTATATACGAACATTATTGCATTAAATTTTAGTCTTTAATTTTCCTTCATCCATTGCAATTTGTTTAGCATATCCCTAATACTTGGTTTTCTGTCACAATTTAATATGATCCTGCTAACTCTATTTTGAAGCACTTTTGCAGTATTACAAATCAATCAAATAGATGAACATTACTCAAAATGTGGTAAGATAACATTAATTATAAATTAGTATTGCACACTTTAGTGATATTTTATTTCGGAGTTTCTGAAGAAGATGTTGTATCGGCGTGCGACCTAATGACCATATCCCGAGGAAAGTTGGAGCTGCTAGCTTTCCAAGGATATATATCTTTTGTGGCGTATCTTATCCTTTAAGGACGAAAAGGACATTTGAAAGTATCCTTGTTGTTTTGATGTTTTTGTATAAAAACCGTTATATCTGTTGAGCTATTAGATACATACGAGCTTTTATTTCTATATTTTGGCAAAAAACCAAGGTTGTTCGAAGTATTTTTATGAGTATTATCGGATTGCATGTTAAATTTATCTTGATCTACCATCAACCGCTAATTATTAGTTCTTGTATTTAAATTTCGTCCGTTATTAATACTTATACCGGGTGTTCCAAAGCATGCGTATCAGCTTTTTAAGAGGGGAAAGAGCCGTTATTTTAAAATTCAAAAAAAATATTATTAAGATAATATCATAAGAGATAATTTACCTGTGTGAATTTGATTTGCTTGCATTGAAGGAGTAAATAAATTAAAAAATTAAAGTATTAAAAGGAAATTTAAAAATAAAGATAAGAATAAATTAGAAATAATTTAAATAAAATAATAAATAGAAATTTAAAAAAAAAATAAGCTTTAATAGTGCTTAAGTTAAATGTTATAATTATACTTTAAACAAATCTATTTCGATAAAAAGTGCTTACCAAATTAAAATAAAAAGTTAATAAATTATAGTAATCAAATAATAGTGCTTAAGCAACATATTATAATATAGTAAGAAAAAATTATAATTTTTGTTAAATCAACTATAATAAAGAACTAATATTTCATTTACACTTCCAATCAAAGCTGGTCTTTAATTTTCACATCAACTTGCTATCAAACGTTTTTTCGAAATGGATTTAGTTTTTGTAGAAAAATATATATATATAATATCATATCATAATAACTTTCATTTGGTATATGAGGAAAACTATTCAGATTATTGAAAACATTGACTTGTCGTAAGCTAAGTGTATCAAAAAAATAATATTTTGAGGTAAAATTTATAGGAAAAGTTTTTATTTAACAAAATTGAATATTCAAAAAGTTTCACTTTATCAAAACGAAGAAATAGTTTTACACAAAATTGGGCCTTATATCTTTTGCAAACACTGACATGATAATTATTTTTTTACGAGCATTTCCAAGCCTATGCTGTAGTTGTTATAAATAAAAAATCTAAATATTATTTTTTTTTGTTAAATCTAATTTTCATATATTTACATGTTTAATATTAGTTAGTTATTTTATTACTGTTATTAGTTATTTTGATAGATTTAAGCTATATTTCTATTTTCATGATAAAGTACAAACAAGTCTGTTAAAAAGTACAGGGAAAAGTAAATAATTTTTATACAATAAAGTGATTTAATAAATAATTAATATTGTTTCATTTAATTTGGACTGCTTTAACTTTACGTATTATTTATAGGTACTAGAAAAAAATGATTTACCTCATTAAATTAATATGAAGTATAAAAGTAATAATATTTAATATTAAAATTAATGTGATGTTCCTATTATAAAAAATGTATACCACTTCGACAATGCTATTAAAATAATAGTATGCATACTATTAAATTTATTAAATTAATATTATTAAAAATATTATTATAATAGGATCTACTATTAAATTATAATGTGATGGACTATAATATTTGCAGGATAATACTATTAAAATAACGGTACATTTCAACTATTGATTTAATAAGATTGAAATTGTTATTTTGAAACACCCTCCATTTAGTTAATAAAATTTTTATTTAATTTTAAAATAACGGCTCCTTCCCCTCTTAAAAAACTGATACGCATGGTCTGGAACATCCGGTATATAAATATTGTTTCAAGGTTTTAGTTCAATTTATTTTCTTAACCTACCAAATTGTCATCTACGAAATACATCAATGTGTCATCCACAGAAACTGAATTGAGGAATGACAAAAACAATATTACTTCCAAAAGGGATTCTTCTGAGGATCCTGGTTTTTCTTGTTTTTTTGCTGGTACATCTTCTCCTATTTTTGTTTTTCAAAATCTTTATTTGGAAGTACCAGTAACAGATAGAAATAGTTATTTAAAAATAATAGTTTTTGCATATCTATATTAAAGACCCTATTTCTGAATAAAAATCTAAAAAGTTCCTTTATAGTGATGCCTATAACAATGAAATAATCTACTTCATTGTAATAATATGCTTTACAAAAATGTGTTGCAAAAATTAAGTCCTGGGTTTCCTGGGAAAATTTCCTGCAAACTTTTATAACATTTTTCCTTATTTTTTACTCCTATCCTATGCCTAATTTACAAGCTGCTATTTGAATTCAATCTTATTTCTCTTTCATATTCCATAATCAAAATTGTAAAATGTAATTCAAAAGAAAATTCCCAAACCTTATAGAAAAGTGTTAAAAATTGTTTTATTTTTTTTTTAATTTCATAAATTATTATTAAATGCATCCTTTCTCTTTGAAATAACAACCAAACAGCACAGCACACAAATATTATTTCAAGTGTATTGTGTATTTCTTCTAGAGCATTATTTTATTTTACAATAGAGTTAAATAACCATTTCCTATGTTGCTGCTAGGATAATTTCTATTTTTATAATGTTTGTGGTCATTATGAATAGAAATCTTCTTTGAAGTTTTTCATTTCTTATAGCAAGCAACACAAATGTAATACAAAAAGTGTTAAAACAGGTTAGTAGGTATTCAGCTTTTTTTTTTTTTTTGTTTTTAAAGGATTTCTTCTGAACTGAACTAAACAAAAGAATAAAATAGTAAAAAAAGAAAAATTGTTTTACACTTGTAAATAGGAAAAAAAAAAATTCTTCTATTTAAGAACAGGAAATAACTAACGTTTTCTAAACAATAGAACAATATGTATATATGTATATACAATTGTATTTCGTATATGAATTTATACCAGTTATATTGCTATATTGTTCTAAAGTAAGAAAGTTAATACGTATATAAAGCTAGTTTACACCCATCAAATGTTACATACATTAAATATGTGGGTCTTTAAATAAATTTTCGGCAAATTTTTAATAAAACAGTCTTTAAATCTGTTTAAAGGAGGAAATTTTGTGTTCCTGTCCTACATTAAGGTTAGATAAATTAGATTAGAGCAAACAAATTAGGCGCCTATCATAGACGAAAGCTTACATCATGTTGCTAAGCGTTGATTTCATAATCCAGTGAGTAATCACCATCACTAATGTTCGCAAGAGATAAAAATAAATATAGCCAACATGCGTAAGTTAGAAGAATGTTAAAAAGATAACTTCAAATAAAAAAAGAAAGTAGAAAAAGAATAATAATATCAATTACAATAACCATTTATCGATTATACAGCTTTAATTTTAAGCTTCTTTTACTGAGGTTAATATCAAAACAAACTTCTCTCGAGTTAGATTCTAGACACAGATTAAATTTACCATTTAAGTATGGTTAGCAATATTAAACAGTATAACGGAACGTCAATTACGCAAATTCTCACAAAAAGTTATTAAATACTTAGTTTTATGTGCCAGGATATTCCCAGTAATAATTTGGTGGATAAATATAATATCATTATAAAACTATCGTCTCCGGAAAACGTACTTCAATTATCTCTGGTGAAATTATGTTTAAGCGAAGAGATTAATCCAGACGAAGATAAAATAAATAAGTTTGGGGATGGATAATAAACCAAAAAGCGAGTCTACAATAAAACAGAATATCTATAGACAAAATCGCCAAAGACATAATCCTCAAAAACAAATCGTTGATGTTTGTTTTGCATAGAATGTGTTGAATGCAAAAACAGAAATATTATCTGCTCTCTCTTTCCCGGAGGAAAAAACTTTTGTCTTGCATAGGCACTATATTGTAATGTCTTTATAAACTTTGTCCTTGGAGATTCAGATGAAGATTTTGAAATTAGAATTTTGAAAGATGAGATTTCGTATCCAACCCAAATAATTTCAATAAAACAGAAGGTGAATCAAAGTCCGGTTTAATTTGCAACAAAAGATAATGGATCGAAGACAGAAATGTGAGTTTAAACTCAAATCTAATTTTTTTGGTTGCAAAATTTTATTTTGGCAAAACAATCGAGCTTGATCTTAAACTTGGAGCACTTTTTTAATCTCATTGGATTTTGACTTAATTTTGGTATATAAAAAAATTTAGTTTTTCCCTTGAGGTGGTGCAAAAGTTTACTTGATCGAAATTGAAACGAGCTTTAACAGATTTTTTTTTTCATACAGAATCAAGTTTAATCAATTCCTCTAGAATTTAAATTTAATCAAAAATAGTAGAATTAGGATTAATTCAGAAGCTTAAACGTATTTGCTTAAGCTTCTACGACAAATATGGCTAACAACTAGATTGACCAATGATAAAAGAAAAACTTAATAGGGCCACAAAACAATTATAAAAACTACTCAACAATGCTAAAAATGAAGCCATTCAAGTACATGTCCATAACCTAACACCAACAGAGGCTATAGATTATTCATTGTGGAAAGCTACCAAAAAACTGAAACAGCCACAGCAGTACAATCCACTAATACGAACTAATAACCAGCATTGGGCACGTAGTAATGTAGAAAAGGCAGAAGCTTTCGCAGAGCACATTAAGCAGGTATTTAAACCATTTCCATCAAAAGCCACAAACGTGGCCCTCCACTTCAAATGGATTAACCAATCAACAATCTTACTATGGGCGAAATAACTTCAATAATTAAAAATAATATCAAACCAAAAAAAGCCCCAGGTTATGATCTAATTAGTGGTGTAATATTGAAAGAATTGCCGGAAGAAGATTTTTAAATATTGATGTATATTATGAATGCTGTTCTAAGATGTGGCTACTCCCCATCCCAGTGGAAAATTGCTGATATAATATTTATACCAAAACCAGGCAAGCCAAGTGAAGTAATTACATCCTACAGACCGATTAGCCTACCACCGTGCTTATCAAAACTATTTGAAAGACTATTCTTGGATTAAAACCGACTTTGGAAAAAAGCAAAATTGTTCATTAATTCTGGTTCAGAAACGAACATGCAACTATCGAGCAAATACATAGAATAGCAAATGTAATCAAGTTAAGCGTTGAGGAAAAAAAGTACTGTTCAGCTATATTTTTAGATATTAGTCAATCATTTGATAAAGTCTGGCATGAAGGATTGCTGTACAAACTTAAAAAAATTTTACCACAAAACCATTATTTATTGTTGCGGTCATATCTTATCAAAAGACACTTTTTGGTGAAGCATTCAGACGTATTTGCATAAGCTTTGAGTTTAAGCTCATTTCTATGCATTCCACACGATTTAAAAATATTTTTTTGTGGGCTGATTTAAAAAAAATATTTTAAACCGACACTTAAAATATTTTAATTGTACTCTTGTATAACGGACTCTAGAATTAAGTAATTACTACAGTGCTCAAAATTCGTTTTATGTCAATCATATGCATTTTATCTACATTTAAACAAAATAAATTGAAAATAAACACCCCAGACGCTTTTGCGCAGGAACAATACAGTTAATATATCTATGGTGAAAAGATGAAAGAGAAGCTGAAAAGCTCTAACTTGTTTTAAATTTGACATTATTTATTGTAGTGTTGTAGTTCTTACGATAAAATATGAAATATTTATATTTCATAGTTCTGGTTTGAATAGGCTGTACTAACAAATTTTGTAATAGCATTCTATTGTAATACGCAGTATTTTTAATTTCGTCAGAACTTACGTAGTTGATATTTGTAGAAAAGAGTGGTTGCTTCTTAATTTCAGCAATGTTTTAAATATTGGATTATAATTTGCTTATAACGTAACATTCTCTGCCGTAGAGTTGCTTAAATTATATTATATGCTAGTGTCAGATGATACAAAATTTGTTCAATATTGCAAGACTTTCTTTCTTCTAACAATTAAAATTTCAATTACCTACGAATTTCTGCTTATAAATTTACAATGTCTAATCTTAAGATTTTTTGATTCGCCTACATCTTTTACATATACTTACATAATAGTTATTTATAAGCGAATTCTTTTAAATATGCATTCAATTCGTACATATATATTTACATATAGAAAAAAATAAGGATATTCATTGTAAAGCTTTAATGTAAAGTTATTTTATAGTTTAGAATTAGTGACCCAAATCATGAATTTTATAGTTTATATTAGGAAAAAGAATAGAGAAAAAAATAAATAAATAAAAATAATGCTGCAATAAAGCACAAGGAATTGAAAATATAAACGACATGGTAATTTAATATAAACTTCTAATATTAAAAAACAAAATTCCGAACCCATATGGAATTTTTTAAATAGAATATATTGTATCGAATATATTTTAAATATATATATATACATATTAGAATATGTTCGTATAAATATTAACATAATATAACAACAAATTTACACACACAAAATATATCCGATTTCGTATTGGCAAAGAAAGTAATAAATGTAAATCTTAATTTTATTTTATTTTAAAATTTAATGAAGACAGTTTTTCTATTTCAATATTCATCCGATCAATTTTCATTTTTGGAACTTCATTTATTTACTGATAATATTAGATTTAGTTGTACTTAGATTAAAATATACGGTAGGGTCAATTTAATCAAAATCAATTTTTTCTTTTTCGAGTTGTTGAAATGTTATAGAGGGGTTTTAAATACAGAATTGTATAGAATATATTTATGGTATATGCTTCAATTAAATAGAATATTATTTATTTATTTATTTTTAACAGTTGGTCCTACAGATAGATCTGTAGGCCAACTTTATAGGTACTGTTCTATTTCGAAATGTGGGCCTTTTTATTAAATTATATTAATTATTTCGTATATATTTTTGTATATTATATTTATATTATTTTTTTTATTAGTTATTAAATTATACTTACTCCATCGGTCGTTACATTACTACACTCGAGTGCTTTTTCACTCGGCTACCGACACAGTTTGTCGATAAAAGTATCAAAAATCATTACTTCAAATGCCTCATTGCTTTCAATATTCAACAAAAATCTATATAAAAAAAAATGTCCGTTACTTACTTACTTACTTGAGTGGCAAGCACACCATACAAATCTGACTCATCAATTTCCTCCATTTTTTTCGGTCTCGGCCGAAATCTGTCAAGTTGAAAATATGAAATTGTTTGCCAATATTTCGTCTCTCCAACGAAGGTTTATTCTGCCTCATTGTCTTGTACCCTCCACATATAAAAACAAAAGGTCCGACGTCCAAGTGTTGGGACCGAAGACCTTAAAATTTTTTTTCTTGATGAAGACAAAAGGTCCAAGGTTAAAGGAATTGGGGCCGAAACTCTATCACGTGATTAAATTATATTTATCTGGAAAAAGGTTATTAATAATTTTAAAAAGATTACGTGTTGGTCCGACGGTCCGACGGTCCGAAAGTCTGAACCAAAGACCTTGTATTTCGGTTCCGACACTTACAACGGCGGACCTCTTGTTTTTACAGTCGAATACGACACAATAAACGAATACAACACAATAATTTTTTTTAAATATGAAATTTTGTCCAATGTAATTTTGTCTTGTGAAATTTTGTCCTATGTAATTTTGCCATGTAACCGTCGATACTATGTATAAATTTTAAAAAATGCAGAAACCGTTTATGTATAAACTAAAAAATTTTAACATGATTTTTTTTTGGTGGTCTTCAAGCTGATTGTTTTGATGCACGTATCAATTTTAAAATTTTTTTTTTATTGAAACTTAATCTTAATGTTTTTCATGACATCTTGTATAGTTAAGGGGCTCTATGTTGATAGTAATAATATTTTAAGTACATGTAACTATCTTAATTGAATATTATAACAAAATTCTGACAAAGTCGAATTTCATTCTGTTTGTTCGGTTGTTTGACACAATACGCTCCAAATATTGCTGAAAACCGGTTTGTAAAAGACTTAAAAGTTGTGGAAAAATCTTTTTAAAAATAGAACATAAATACATTAGATTTATATTATTTATTAATTGGTATATAATTTTATATATTAAAATAAATAAACAAATAAAATTAAAATACATCATTGTGTTTATTTGAGTTCCACAATTAGCAGTACATAATAATTTTTATTTCGTTACATTAACTTTAAACAATAAAATTACAGATTTTGCAAGTGCTTCTTTTTTGTAAGATATGGTCATCAGCAGAGGAAGCAAAATATCACCATGGGTTCTGAAGGTCTCCTATTTTACACTTATTGGCCCTATTTTATCTTTAAATTAATCTATTAATTTATTGCAGACTTATATCGTTATTCCCCTGATCTAGTACGTTAGTTATTAGATCTGATCTGTACGAGCCATAATTAGGATCACTTCAGATCAAAAAAAAAAATAAATGAAATCTGATTTAAATATAAATCATGGTTTGCAGCTTTAGTATTTATTCATTCATCTTCAATTGGTTATGCTCTTTGTATTTATGAGCTTAACCGTATATTTTAAGAGAAAATTTTCAAGTTAATTTTTCAAGTTTTATGGTTCATTAAATCATAATATCTATAACTGACAAAAAAAAATTGGCAGTATAATCTGGTAACACTTAAATAAAATGGATCTACTCTATTTATTAAGGCTTATTGCCGGACAATAGCAGTAGTTTTCCGCATTTAATGCCAGTGATTTGATAGATAAATGCTCGAAAAACATTGTAGATATTGTAGTATAAACTTTCAGTACCGTACTTAATTAAGCACGAAAAGGTGATTCAATCCAAGTTACTGTTAAGAGTGTAAAAAAAATAAAAACAGATTTGCCGACATATTAGATGAACACATGAAACGCATTAGGTTGTCAGTGTCGAATGACATTACTTAGCAGAGTATGTATGTAAAAACTGAATTTTCTAACATCATAGAACTTGAACTATACGCTACAAATATTGCTGCAAACCGGTTTGTAACAGACTTAAAAGTTGTGGAAGAATCTTTTTAGAAATAGAATATAATATAAATACATTAGAATTATATTATTTATTAACTGGTATAATCTTATAAGGCAACGCATTTGTTACATTCAGATTAAAACTATTTCTCAAAAACTCCTAATGTTCATACAAAATAAATTCTTATTGTCGTTGGTTTGTTTGTAATTGATGTTATACTCTAATATTATTTTTTAAAAGTGTACTTTAATTTTCATACAATAACTTATTTAACGTACATTAAAGTACATTACAACAGTTACGTTTACATCCCTACCCAGCTAATAGAACATTAATTTTGTTTGAATTCGGAGAAAAAAAATACTAATTTTCTATAAAGATAATTTTTTTTAAAAATTTAATGATTTTTTAAGAGTTATTCTACCATTACCATTTTACCAATTTCTGGTTCATTGCTTTTACTTTTTGTTCTTCTGTTTTGTTTTTAACTAATTTCTTAGATTTTCTAAATGCTTTCTCTTTATCAATTTATCTTAATAATTGGAAGTTTATTTTCATATATAGTAGTATGTGAATATAACGCCGGTATAAGCAATATGAAAATAAAAACAAGAAGAAAAAAAAAGAAAATCAACAAACTTTTATTATATCCTTTACGACTACTTAATTTTTGTCTCAATTTAAGTTTGTTTTTTTTTATTTTAATTTATTTTTTGTTATTTTGTTTATCTGATATTTTTTTCGGATTATATTTGTTGATAAAATTGAAAAGTAATGGAAACAAATTGTTTTATTTTACGTAATCAGTTTATCACAATTCGATTTCCATCATATATCTACAAAACATTATCATATACTGGTGTATTTATAGATGGATTATTCGATTTAGTACAGTAGTTTGAAAAAAAAAATTGCATATATAAATACAATGCTATGTAGGTATTTGGATGTGAGAGATTGTATGGCTGTAACTTTTATTATTTAAAAAAATGGATATTGCATTTAAAAAAGCTATAATTGTAGTTTGCAAAAAGAAACAAAAAGTGTTAATAGCTATTCCCGGTGTTACATTCACCGATGCCAAATGAAAAAATATTTATCTACTCCTTATTTAAGTTTTCTATTTCGCCAAAACCATCACTTTTTGTTAGCATATCGTCCATCCAATTAAATCATAACATTTTTGTTATATTATGTTTTTTTTGTCTTTGCTATTATTCAGATGATATTATTTGGTTCTTGTATTAAATATATTGTTTTGCTATATTGGTTTAGAACTTGGATATGTTTTTCTATCAATGATTTGCTTGAAATATATTTTTTTAATTTTTTTTTATTCTTAATTCGTAATTTTTTTTGGTAATACTTTCAAAAAGCTTCAGATTTAAATTTGCGGGTTATAGTCAATGCTTTAATATTCACCGAGGTTGCAAATTTTGTAGACATTATTAGGGTATTTACTATATTAGTTAAAATAATAATTTTAAATTAGAAAGTAATTAAATAAAGTTGTAAGTGAGTATTATCTTATATGCCTGTAAAATTAAATGTAGACAATGTTTTAGATATCAAAATTTTTATATGAGTTCCGGAATATAGCTCCATTCCGGAACTCTTCCGAAATGCTCAGAACGATGTTATCCAAATTTTGTGTGAAGATACTTTGTGTTATATAGAAACGAACTTTTAATGTGTTGCTTTCGTTCCAGTGACTCGTTTCGGCATGGGGTTTGATTAATTGAGAGACTTGGCATAGTTTATTAAGTACCTACATACATAGTTTATTTCTAAGCTTAATGTTACATGTCGCTTTACACACTTTCCACAAACTACAAAAATATACAATTACATATTCACATTTAGCACAAACAACTCAAAATAAGGGAGTGTTCTCTTATTCAATTTACATTCTAATTTACCAATCCAGCTTTGGTCAACGAATAGTTAAAATAGTAAAATATGTATTTTTCTTCTTCTTATTTTTAGGCTAGAGCATATTTTTTCCCAATTAGTCTGCTTCTTGAGAAGTTGATGTCAAACATTCGGTCGATTTTTTAGGTGGTCTGCCTGGAGGTCTGGTGGTGTTTGGTCACATTGCGGATATTTTGCATTCGAGAGACATGGTCGTTCCAACCTTGCCTTCTAGCTCTGGTCCATCTAACAACATTTTTGATATCATAGGCTTTTCTGATATGAGCGCTTGGAATTCTGTCTCTTAATGTGTTATTTGTAATTTTTCTGAGCACTTTTATTTCGGCTGCACGTGAACCGGCTTTCATTCGGCTCGTTTCCGCTCTCGTAACCGCTGCATATGTCATAATCGGTATAGTAATATACAAATATCAAAAATTATAATTTACTTTACAAGTAAAAAAAGTTGAAAAAAATACTTAGAATTTCTCTAGGGAACATCTGTTAACTCAGCTGTTTTGTTGTAATTTCAATATTTGGCAAAATAAGCCAATTGAAATAATTTGAAGTGATTTAAAAATGTCGGAAGCAAAATTACGAATTTATATTCATGTCAGTTTTAGTAGATTATTTCCACCATATTTCCCACGGAAGAGGTTGTAATGTAATGATGACAATGATCAGTGGGTCTTTGAGAAACTTTAATCTATAATTCGTCAACTGCGGGTGGTATATTTCTGTCTGACCCTCAAATAATAGTTAATGGATTTATAATAAATATAATCAATTTATATAATATCATAATATAGTTTAACAGCATATAAAATATCATTTTAAAACATCTGTAAATTAGCTTTGAAATTAGACAAAAGTCTATAAGTATATTTGATTTAAGTAATGTGATGTGAATCTGCGAATTCATGGAGCATCAAATTTTATATTTGTTTGTTTTGTCCATCATCATTATAAAATCTAAAAAATATTATGTGTAAAAAATATCACTTTCAAAATTTTGCAATTTAAATTAGAAATGGTATATAGGTTAAGGAACAGGTTATAAACGTAATATCATATTTTCATTATTCTCTTTTAAGTTTGAATATTATATACTTTTGTATAGCACTGTATCAAAAACAGAAGAGAAAAAATCAAACTATCTCTCACATTTTATATCCTTGTCAATTGTCATTTTTTGTAATTTTTCACAGAAATTCACATTTTTAAAATGTTACAAAAGAAAATTTTTGAAAGATTTTCAATTTTTCCTTATTCTACATTATTTTTATTCTTCTATATCTATCTGTATACGTACACATATTATACAATACTGCATATTTCTATTTTAATATGTATGAGTATAAATTTATATAACCGAAAATCGAAAAGCAAAATGTCAGTATCAATTTAAGTACTTTTACTAATCTCTTTTTTTCTGTAAATTTTCAAAATTATATCCTTTTCTGTTCTGTTCTGTGTTATTGTATTAATATATTATTATATACATATTATTTACATTTTGCCTAAAGAAGAAAAATTGATTCTATTTTTTTTTGTTTTATTAAAAATTTTTCATTTATTATAATTTTAGATTTTTGTACTGGTTTATCTCGAATTTTTTTATTTTTTTTTTTTTGTTTTTTTGAAAATTGAAAGGATTTAATAAAATACAGAAAATCGTGTATGTTTGATGTTTATTTCTATGTAAGCTAAAAATTTAATATGAAGTGAATGTACACTTGATTAGAAAAAAATTGTTATTTGTATACATTCTTTTAGGTAGGTATATATAATATTGTAAAATATTTACTAAGTATCGAATGTGGATATACACAGAAAAATAAATATTATCTATAGATATTTTGGTAGATTTAAGTTTTTGAAAAATAATTATCTTTAATTGTTGCTATAAAAGATAATTATTTATTTGGCATTCTTATCGGATAATATTCTAATATAAACTTTGTCTACTAAATCGATATTAATTAATTTAAAATTAAATTTTATTTAAAAAGTTTGTTTCTTACAAATAAATTTTTAATTTTTAAGATACTTTAAATGTGTTAAAAATATTTATTTTCAAATTTAATAGATAGGTATTGGGTTTTTAAATGATTATTTATTTAATAATGAAAAAGTATTGCTTTAATTTAAATATTGTCTTAATTTTAGTGTAATAAATATGTCCATATTTTGGTCTAAGGGTTAAATTGCCTTTCAAAATGTAAATTAATGAATATAAAGTAAATATGTCATTATGTTTTCTAAATAATTTGCTACTGAGCATCAACATTGGTGTTATCAGTTATAGAAGCTAAAATATAAATGTATTCTATAGTATTGATAAGTAATGATTATATTTAATCAATTTTTGTTATTAAATATAATTTTTCTTGCGAATATAGGTAGCTCGGTAGGTAGGTAACGACCGATGAGCACGCATTCAACACCCATGATGAGAACCGAAAATTTTTTCAAATGGTGAAAAATTTAATTTTCAATACAACCACATCGATTCAAATATAATATAATAATTAATAAAAATATAATAATTATAAACTAATAAAAATAATATAATATAACTATACAAAAATATATAACAAATAATTAAAATAATTTAATAAAAAGGCCCACATTGCGAAAGGGAAAATGGCTTATAAGGTTGGCCTACAAATTGATCTGTAGGATCCACTCTTAAAAATGAATAAATATAGGTAGGTGCTCTTAGATAGCTATAAATGATTTCTATGAGTCAAAAGTCTCTTTCTGAAAGGAATGAAATAAGTAAAAAAAATTAAGTAACATTAGTGTTTTTTGATTTATCGGGGTTGGTGAGTAAATCCACAAAAACCAAAATTCATAATGACTTTTGCCACAAAAAAAAAATTCACAAAGAACGATCGAAAAACACAAAAATCGCCGAAATGAGGAGGAGAAGATTACCAGCCTGAAAACAAATTATATTGCCCTTTTCCAGAGTATTAATAAATAATAACGGAATCAATTTATTTAAATTTTTATATTTATTTCCCGAAAAGGGCAATATATTTCTTTGGTAATCCTGTCTTAGTTAAATAATATTTTTTTTGTGGATTTTTTGTAATATTGGAGTAAGTGGAATAAGTTATAAAGGCTTTCAAAATTAATTTCGACAAAAAATGTACATAGAATTTGCAGGATTTATAGTCATAAAAAGCCAATAGATTATGGGGTGATACAATGGAGTACATTTGGCTCAACCCGTTTTATATGTAACATAAATAATATTGCTAACCTAAATCTAAAGGGATATATTTTTATGTATTCAGGCGATTTAGGTTTTGTTTATTTTGAAAATAATTATAAAGATATGGAAATAAATATAAATATTGATAAGATTGAATTGCTCAAAACTATTAATCAATATAAATTAACGATTAACATAAGAAAAACCAAATATATGATATTTGAGAGTTATGGAAATCAAAAAAAAAATATAAAATATAATAATCAGACAATTAATAAAGTATCGTGTTACGAATCTGGGAGTAACGATTAACAGTGAATTAATCTGGAACAAACATGTGGAAGAATTAGAAAAATAGTGCAGAAGATTGGCTGGTGTTTTAAAAAAAAAAAAATCATACGAAGTACCAAATTATATTTTAATTTATTTATTCATTTAATCAGTACTCAAAAGAGCTAACAAGCTCGGGTAGAGTTTTACACATTTCTAAAGTAAAATAATATGTTAAAACTAGAATGTGTATCAGTGCAACAATATTTCTCAATTCTATTAATTATTCTTATACTAAAACTAATATCAATTAAAAAATCTTATACAATAATTAAACTATTCATCAAATTAAAAAAAAAATTTTTTTAATAAAAAGTAATAAACAAATGAAAAAAGCAAAATTTATTAACTACCTTACTTATGATAATAAAAAATTAGATTTTACAAAAATAGAACAAAATTAAAACAAAACAAAAAGAAACCAAACGAACAGCTGAAAATTAGTTGCAATTGCAATACTTATTCTATTCATACATCACACCTTTTCTTTAAAACATTCAATTCTTTAAATAATTTTTAAATCATTTGGCAAGTCATTATAAATTTTATATGCTGTGTTATAGACTGATTCACAGTTGTCAAATGTAATAAATTCTGGATTATGTTTTTCCTATTTTATCAGAATTTTGTGTATTATATACAAATGTGTGTTTCGTTATTTAATTCCGGCTTCCTATTACTATTAATATTATTTTTCATCATTAAGTGTTCTTGAATTGCCAACTTAGTTTTGATGTGATTATTTAATGGCATTATATTGTTGTCTTGATGTATTTTTTGTGTTGATCTTCTATTGTTGTACCCACTTAAATTTTTTATTGACTTATTTTGAACTAGCTGTAATAGTTTAATAAGTTTGTTATATTATGTGTTTCCCCATACTTGTATGCCATATGTAATTGTGGAATGAAACATGCTGCAATATAGAGTTCTATTTATTTTATATGGTATACGCTTACTTATTAGCTTGAAAATTCCTGCTATTTTACGGTCTTTTTTTATTTGTTCCAGTATTTGTGGTAAATGAAAAGATTCATACACTATCTCTATGCACACAG
This sequence comes from Argyra leucocephala, assembly GCA_963942445.1. Taxonomy (NCBI): domain Eukaryota; kingdom Metazoa; phylum Arthropoda; class Insecta; order Diptera; family Dolichopodidae; genus Argyra; species Argyra leucocephala. Next base: position 62,206,763 of record OZ012678.1, on the reverse strand, counting down.
TCTATTTTAAACGAATATAACGTATGGACTTATAATATGGGTAATAAGCTCAAAACTAAATATTAAATAAAAACACAAATACTACAAAATAAAGCCAAAAAAATCAATATCCGCTTCATCGTTGAGCTTCAACATATTGTATATATATAAGACATTTAAAATTAATTCAATTGAACTACAATAAAGGTTACTCCAAATCTAATTTGTATCTAAGATTTTTCAATGAATAGTAACAAAAAAAAAACACAAGTACTACAAAGATCTGCGCTACATCAATATAATACAAGAAAGATAACAAATATAAAAAAATTTCATCCATGGCTAAAAAGTATATCCAGTGCAGCAAAAAATGAACATAATAAAATTCAAAATCGGATGCAAGAGTTAATACCGAAACATTTCAAAAAACATTTAATCTCATAAAATAATTACGCTCCATTTGAAAATTGAATAAACATAAATATAAATCTGACCCAATTTTTGCGTCATAACTCTCTTTGGTTTCACTTAAGAGGTATAATTAAACCAAATATTAATTTTAATCAAGCCTTATTTCTGTTTAGTTTTTAATTTGTGGCGGTTTTAAAGTTGAATTTAATATCAGCGTATTCAATTCTTCCAGAATAGGTGTATTATCTTTCCAGAACTTCTATTTCCATTATATTTTCTTAGAAAAACCATCTGATTGCGTGCGAAATTAATCCTCAATTCTGAGAAAAATAAAAAATGAATGAAGCAGATTGGTTATTTGAAAGAAGAGAAGTGTACGTGGGAAAAAAGGAAGCGGATGAAGTGGCGATTAAGTGCCATCTGACTATGTCGATAATTTTTTTTTATTATTTTGGAAAATGAAAGTCAACCCGTAATAAAGACCCAATATAAAATTAAAGTATAAAATAAAAAAAAAAGATATCAGTTTTATAAAATACCATATACCTTTAAATTTCTTTAAATACAAAATTTGTTCTGATATGCTGCTCTACCAATACTCAGGGCAAAAGTGATTCGGTTCCCAGAATAAGGCCCAAAATGTTAGTAAATACACCTTTTAAGGGTGTATTGTAAAGTTTATTTTATACTTATATATTATTATGTTTAAAAGTCCTTTAATCAGACAATGCTGGTTGAAATAAAAAAATAAACAACGGAAATATAGTTTTTGTAAATCTTTTGCTATAAAAAATTAAGATTTCATTAAATAAATTAAATTTTAATTAAAATTAAAGATGCAAAATATATTTGTAAGTAATTTTTTCTTTACATTATAAAAATTGTATATAAAAATAATATTGAAAGAAAGGTAAAAATGAAATCTAATCAATTTGAAAGAACGTTACACCTTTATTTTCCTTTATTTTAAATATTTTTCCTAATTTTAGTAGAAAATAAATGGATTAGATCCTTTGAAATTTTAAAAATTCAGATTTAAAAAAAAATATTTTGCTTGAAATTAGATATGATCATTTGGATTTAATAAAACTAAAAAAAAAAAAAAATTAAAGAATATTTTTACATTCTTTATACAAAATTTTTGTATAATAATCATAAAAGATTTCTATAGCACCACTTATGTATATGGTAAGGAAATACATTTTCTAAATATAGAAACTAATTGAATATTTTTTAAGTAAAACACAATAAGAAAAATTTTCAACTTTAAAAATATGAACACTTCTTGTTTTTTTATTCTTCTTCAAATTAAATTCCTCAAATATTTTCCTTTTTTTTTATTATTTTACTTTTGTAAGTTTTTCATTAAATTTTACACTTTATTTTGTTATCCTTTAATCATTGCACAATAAACAGTTAACGGAATGAAAATTAATCTCATGGGTTCACTTTTCTCTCTGTAGTGATTTTAAGCTGTATATATTATTCTGTTTTTCTTCATTTCTGTTTATTTTATTATTTCCTTTCGAAAACAGAAAATAAATGTCAAAATTGAAAAATTGAAATTGGGAATAAATACACTGGAAGAAATTAAATAACAAAATGGAGGAGTTGTTTCTTTATCTTCTAAACAAAAAAAAAAAAAATGGAAAAAAACAAAAAATATAAAAATGAGAAAATAAAGAAATAAAGAATAAAGAGAGTGATTCAAAACTGTATGTAAAATGAAATTATATTATTTTGATTTTAAAAATTTCCATTAACAAAGAAAACAATAAAATAAGTAAAATAAACATTATTTAGTTTATTACAGTGATTTTACCGCCATCGCCCACTTACAGATTTTGTTTACCAGTTAATTAGTTTTTTCAATATGCGAATGTTTCACTGACAAACAGTTTTTTTTTTTTTTTAAATATAATTTTGATAATATCTCTGGATATGATACCTTTAATAATACCTGTATGATACCTGTATATCGATATGATACTCGTAAGTAAGAATTTTATTTTTTTGAAATTAATATGGTATTTATCTACCATTCCCTTTTAAAAATGTATTTTCTGTTATTGAATTAGTAATGTTGAAGTTATTCTGTAAATATTAAATTCATTGTAGTTTTGGGTTATAATCTTAGGGTCTTCATATTCGACACACTTTTATTTTTAAAAGATTATTGGGGTATTGAAGTTTTTGATTATAGGTTTTCTATAAAGATTTACCTTTATAGAACGGGCTTTTGAAGAAAAAAAATACTGTACGGTAGGATTTCTTGGTTCTTTACAAGCGATGCTCTACTGTAGGCACGAAGGTTTCATATACAAAATACGCAAAACCTTACCAGGAAATATTTGTAAGATGATGGAGTCTTACATTTCTAATAGAAAATTCTGAGTAGCAAAAAGAGAAGCAAGATCCAATTTATAAACAATACTAGCAGGGGTTCCTCAAGGCAAGCATTTTAGGACTCATCCTATACTTGTTATATACCGCCGACATCACAGGTTGAAATTTCAGTATTTGCAGATGAAAAGGTTCTAATACTTATAAGCGATTCGCAAAGACAAGCAAAAGATCAACTTCAGAAAGGCCTGGATAAAGTAAACAAATGGATGCAAAACTGGAAAATTAAACTGAACGAGCAAAAATCGGTTCACATTATTTACGCATTAAGACGAAAAGCATCACAACATTGTGTATATATATAATTCATAATCAAGTACCAAAAGTAGAAATAGTAAAATTTCTTGCACTACACCTTGACTCGCGAGTTACGTATAAACCACATGCCACCACTAATACAAATATTTTGAACAGTATGTCAAATACAAATATTGTAGGCAGTACATCATCATTTCCTGTTGACAAAAATCTGGGAAACAATATTTTTTCACAAAATATTAACACGCTTAAAGCTAACGCAAATATTTCAATTACAATACAATATTAAATAAAATGTAAACTGATGAGTATGCAAAGTGTCATAATAATTAAGAATGTACTTGAATATAATTTTAGATTTTTAACTTCAGATATATTTTATGTTTAAAAGTCGTCGGTTGAAAATAAATAATTTTTAAAACTTAAAAAAGTGTTTTTTTTTTTTAAATAAAATTTTAAAGTAAATTTATAAATCGCGTGTTAAGTGAAAGCATCACGTTGCAAATCAAACAAAAACTCAGATATATGACGTGGCTAATAGGGAGACAGTCTAGGATCAGCTTATAGCCGCAAGTATATAAATGTATAATCAAACTTATAAGGAACCACGTATCCAACTGGGGGGATGCACAAAATCATCCAATTTATTAATTATACAGCACTACCAAAATATATTCCTTAGAACTATCTTATATGAAAAATCGCTATGATTCAAACGAAGATGTTCACAGAGATTTAAAAATAAAAAAAATCGATAATCGATTGACTCAACCTAGCAACCTTAAGGCAATTGAGCTGTTCGCGTAAGATCGGCACGACATAAGTGGACGGAACAGACTAAAACCACACGATCTAATGTAATAAAATAAAATATAAGGGAACAAAATAACAGATTCCTGTAATCCCACATTCCACACCCCCATTCCTGTAATCCAATCCCAGGTTATGTTTATGACTATATTTTAAAGTAGTAGTAATTTATTTAAATGTAAAAATAAGATTGTACCTTAAAATACAAAAGAAAGTTTTCGATGGTTAGTGTCAAATAATATGAAGATAAAATGAAGCTGATTACTACCACCCAAATTTATGTTATTTTTGAGTTATGATCTTACTGTTGTTAAAGCTTACATATATAGATAGTATTGAGATCGAAATAAAGGTGGTAAAGACTAGGTGACCCCCGTTGTAATCTAGAGCATCTACTTTTCAATATTTCCATTGATTACCATGCAAGAAAAAAAATCTATATGAGAAATGGGAGTATTATGTATTATGTATTTAGGAAGAAGCACATAATTTGTAACCGCGCACAAATTGGTACAAACGTTAAGAAGCCTATATTGATTAATGAATAAAGGATCAGAATTGTATTTTGAAAACAAGATGCTGCTGTACAAAGCTACTCTTAAACCAATATAGTCGTAAGGAGTTCAACTCTGGGGTGCTGCAGCTAAAACCATCATTAATGTAATGAAATGTAAGATTTCAGAACAAATTCCTTAGATAGGTCGTCGAGGCTCCGGGGTTCGTGTTAACCCAAAACAACTTGCAGGTTCCTTCAATATATGATGAAATATCAAAATATTGCTCAAAGTACAAAAGTAAATTGGATATATATACATCCAAACATCCTGGCAAACAATCTTATGAGACACTTAGACTATAAAGGATTAAAACGTAAAATCCGATGCGACCTATAAAATAATATAATAAATAATAAATTATATTATATACTTATCTATACTTATAAAAGGGGAAGTTTGTTTGTTTGTTCGCTATACACGGCCATAGTTTTAAAGATAGAGATCTGCAATTTTGAAAAGTTATTCATGATCAAAAAAGGTGATCAAACTTTACAAAGCTATCAAATGACAGGGTTGGGTTCAAAAACCAAAGATGCTACATGTCTGAAAATATATTCTAATATATATATTAGTATACACTTGGGTACTCTTTCAAAAATAAGGAAATACGGTTGCCATCGATTTCGAAAATTTGGACTGGTTCGGGTTGGTGCCATACAACTCCTACAACTTCTCAGGAATATTGAAAAAACCAAAGACATGAAAATTTGCATTTAGATACTCATTCCCATATAAAGAAATACGACTGTTACCGATGTCGAAAATTTGGACTAACTCATTTCACAAATATCAGAAAAACCTCGAAATGTACAATGAAATAATTTCCATATAAGCATAGTTTAAGTTGTAGTATTGTTGATTTTGTTATCGTAGTGAAAAAAAAATATTACAATATTTTTGATAAACCAATTTTTTTTTTTACTTCGATTCATAAAATAAAATTGAAGCAAATTTTATACAATTTGTGTTCGACCCGGACAACGTCGGGGAACTTTGCTAGTATAATATATAATATATGAAAAAAAAAATATGGGCTTCTCGAGCTGGTCTACTATACAGTTTGTTATTGGCATAGATTTAGAATTAAATGGAACTAGTGTTAGAAAAATTTGATAAATAAGTACTCGGAAGCACTAGACGTAAAATTTTTAGTAAAACTGCATTACTTTGCTTAATACATGAAAAGGTAATTCTATATGTACGAAGAAGAGTATAAAAAAAATTCTTCAATAAAGAGCAAGTAGTAGCTACAAAATACTGTTAATTAATAATTTGGGTAATAGAAGTCTTTTACTGATAAGCTGTCTACATTAGAGATAATTTTTGCATTCCAAATATGTAAAGTTAAACTTCATAAATTTTTTTTCTTCTTTCCCATATTTCAGAATCGTTTTCCCTAAATAAATTGTTATCAAATAGACAGCCATTATTTTTATCAAATAATTTGGTTTTTAAAAAATTAAAAATTAAAACACAACAAAAAAAATAAATAAAATAAAAAAGTATTAATTCGAAAATTAATTTGAAAAAACAAAATGGTGAAATATTATTGGCTTACCGTTTTTCTGTTCTTCTTTTTTGTTATTTCAACTTACAACCCTGTTATTTTGGAGCCTGTAATCATAATAAAAATAAAAATAAAAAAAATGTTTTATACGGGTCGTGATGTATATAAAATATAAATGTGTAAATGTTTACTTTACAGTTATAAGCATTCACAATTACTCTATAAAATGGACAATAAAAGTAATAAAAAAGCAAGAAATTTATACAAACTCATTTTTAAAATTTAAATGATACTTTTAGGATTTGATAATAGCCAAAATTATATAGAAATTTTATTTTTATTTAAAAGTTTTTCTTTTATTAATTTCGGAAACTATTTGAACACAAACAAAAAAATGTTTTGAAGGTTCAAAAGTAATAAAATCTAAGTATGTACTGGACAAACTCAATATGTATTTAAGGAAAAAACAGTGTTAGTATTAAATTAAAAGAGTGCTCGTTTATATTTGATTTCGAAATTATTGGATACATAATTATAAAAAAGGAGTATGCTGAAATTTAATTTAATAAATATAGCTTTGTTAAAAATAGATAAAAAGGATTTGTTGGTGTAATATTTGGGGTAATATAAATCATCCTTATACAAGCTAAGTTGTATTTAAAAAACAAGCATTTGGTTTTAATTCAATGAAAGAATTGAATTTTCACATACTTCAGTGGTATCTACATTAAAATCATGACGGATTAAATACCTATTATTGTCTGTGATTGATTTTCAACTAATTAAACATTTTAATTTAATTTATCTGAATTTATAGGTTTTCCTAACTGTATTTAATTAACTATTTATATTGCCACAATATAAAGCTTTTTAAGTTACATTCATAGTATTTTTTAGTATTAGGGACTCGTAATATAAAAGGCAATCATAATAAAATCGTGTGCGTGTGTGTGAACTACTACGTTATCTACTACACTACACTTGCTAGTAGTAAGGTGACTGAGGGAGGTATAATTCAGAATCTATATTATATATTCGAGGAAATGCTATATCAGGGGTTCCTATAATACTGAACTAGAAGTTTCCAAATCAAGAAAAGTACATTATATCTAAATCTCATCATTTAAAAAAGTTAGTGATAAATCAATATAATGCCATATGAAAGATCTGACCTTGTGAAAAAACAAAATAATGCCATATGAAAGAGCTGATCTTGTTATATTTAACAAAATCAGCAAAAAAAAAAATGAATGTCAAAATCTACATTTTTCCTAAAAACATATAACTTTAAAATGTGAAAGCTTATAATTTATAAAAGACAATAAATATCACTTCAAACTTGCCTTTTGTCCTTGGATTACAAATTTCAGTGTGTCAGGCTACTCTGAAATTCCTAACATGTCCAATTCTTAAATCAAGGCTTGTTCATAAAAAAATTATAAAGTTAATAGAACAAAACAGGTTCACTATACATATTGAGCTTTGACATAAGGGATACAGGTATAATGAGTCAAAACATTACACGCTCAAACAATTATCAACAAAGAATTGTCACTAATTGGAAAATTAAAGAAACTAATACCATATGGGATAATTGCAAAGGATAAATATAGTCTAAAATCTTCTTCTTCAAATCCAATATTAACCAACTAAATTAGCTAATCAGATAGAGAGAGAAAATCCTATGTCAGAACACTACTGAAATGGTGTATCACAGAACGCGGTTCATTTATCAAATTTCTGTTCAATATTGGTAAGTCCAACACAGATAGGTTAGTCTAAAGTAGTGCTGACTATCATTACATGTTTGAACGAACCAATTGAACGAATACAACATAAGTGTGATATAAGAAGTGTGAATTTAAAAAGTGTTGATAAGTGCGATTTTTGATAAAAATGTAATTTAAAAGAAATATATTTGCCGTTTTTCTTAACAATTTGAAAGTTCAAACAGTAAATGATAATTTGACTGAAATGATAAATAAAATGATAGTCTGAGCGCTACTTAATGTGGTATCTGTGTATTTAAGTGGTGCACACACACTGACGAATATCTATAATTTTAAATGAATCGTTAAGAATTTACAAAAATCACTTAAACTATGGAACATAGCTAGACCTTAAAAGCTGTAAGAAGTGCTTTTCAGTATACGATTTCACTACTTGCAGCACAGAACCGCCCTGTATAAAACGAAGACTTAATACAATCCCTCTTAAGTTACTAGCTAGATAATTTTTTTTAAACTCTAATAAAACTAATCGTTTATACCTCTCATAATATATATTTCAGACTTAGCAAATAACATATCCAAAAAATGTAAAAACGTTGGAAACAAAAAACCATGAATTCTATTTGAATAAAAATAATGTTACAAAATTGAAATCGTATTCAGATTGTTTTATTTCCCTTGTAAAATAATTTCAAAGACGTTTTATTCGTGTTTAGTCAAAATAAAACATTCTTTTCTCTTATAGTATAATTTTTTGATGTAAAAAAATTGAAAAATTCTCAAATAACAACGACTTTGTATTGAGATATTTGAATATATAAAATATGAAAAATATTGCTATTTTCTTCAACACCATTTTTAAATTTCTTGAATAGAAAATCTTACACTAGATTGCATGCAAAAGCAATGACTCATATTTCATTAGTTGAAACAAAAATGTAACAAAGACTTTATAGAATTTCACTTCACAAATGTCATAAAAATGTTTTTATAATTTTTCACTTTATATTATTATATTTTGTAAAATTTTTTTTCTCAGATAGAATTTTTACAAAATTTATATTTCATAAAATACATTTTGCCAAATCAAAAAACAAAATGCATAAAAATTTCAAGTTGTCATAATTTTTTTTTTTTGTCAAAATGTCAAAATATAATCTTACTAAATCAAAATATCATTACGCAAAATTCAAAATCATAAAATTAAAGAGAAAACTACAGATATAACAACGTTAACAGAATTTTTTACATCTACACACAATATGTATTTATGGTTTTTTTTTTTTTAAATTTATTTTAAAAATCATTTTAAGAAAATTATTTCAGAAATTTTCACATTGTGACGTACGCATTTTCAAACTATAACAATTTTCGCGATTGTTGCTTTATTTTTATTTCTGGTACAAAATTAAATATTGCAGATATTGTAAATAGTATTACATATTTTAATTTAGGTTTAACATAGACTTAATTATTTTTGAAATTAGTCGAATATTTGCTTATCATGCAGATATGCATTACTATTTTTTTTTTATTCATTAATTAATTAATTAGTAAAATTGTTGAATAAAATATGAGCACTCTAAATTAATTATAAGGCCTAGTTCACATTTCAAAACATTAAAATTATGAACAAATCTGCAAAAAAATATATTGAATTATTACAGTAAGGAAAATGAGAATATTCTGAAGTTATATTATATTGAAGTTAAAATAATAATGGACCATGTAAAAAAAAATGCTTTAGAGATGAAATTTCAATAGAAAAAGGTTGATCTCAAAAAGTTTAGTCCATTTAGAGAAATAATTGTAATCGTGTTCAAAATTCGTTCAGTTTTATTTGTTTTCTTTGCACGAAGACAGATATTTTTATTTTCTAATAGAAAATGACAAAAATAAGTTTTTAAAAATTGGTGCTCTTTGGTGCTTTTTTTTTGTGCTTTTTTTTCCTCTTTTAATCGCTTTTTTATTTTTGTTCATTTGTTGTTTTATTTTCTTCTTTTTTATAAATATATTTTGCTAAAATACAACAGTAGTATCCATAGCTTTTATTATTTGTAAACTAACTTTGAATTCACACTCTAATTTTTTTGAATTATAACATTGGACAACCTAGACTAAGATCTACAACATGTATGTAAGTTTTAGATTAATGAATTTTTTATTAAATCTGTTTTACTATTGAGATAAAGAAAAAAAAGAAGATGTTGAAAGTATTCTGTGCAAGCATTTGCAGTACCGAATACAGTTTAACCAATTAACTTAAAGTAGAGTGGAGTAACTCAACAAACAATCTGAGTACACAGAGAGACAACAAAACAAAACAACATCATTGGTGAATTTTAATCAAAAATTTAATCAGAATAGAGTACCCAATATATACATAATTTCAGTGTGATCCAAATTCTTAAGCCATGTTTTCAACTCTAATTAAATAACTCAGCTTAGTACCCCATCTCTTTTTGCCAATAAATTATCCTTGACATCGTAAATGTCTCAAAACAAAGTTGAATACAATGTCCACATGATCTTAAATTTCTACAAAAGCTCACAAAAACTTCAGACAATTTTTACATGATAACAATTGTTGTTGATGATGTTTCCACGACCGGTTTGACCGGTATTTGGGTTTACAAAAAATTTTAAAAACCCAATGTTGTACAGTGTTAATAAAAACTATCTGTTCATTTTGTTTGATCACAAATAAATTAAAATACAATGTCTCAAAAAGCTCCCATTACACAATATTGCCAACTTATTTTACGGATAAAATTGATAATTTAGTTTTTTTTATAATATATCAGGTTGAAGTTTTATTTTAAGACATTAACGATGTCACCGATGTCACCGATGCAGATTTGCTTATTTCGTCTACTATACTGGCAAACTTCGTCAATGTTTTGTACTCGCTTTGTAGTCATTTTGTATTTAAACTAATCTGATAGTTTGCCTCTACAGAAGTTGAATTGAATCGGAAATATGAATGATCGAAACAGGAAATACGAAATGAAAGTGTTTAATATTTATACATTGAGATGACAGCGTTCTATATTTCTCGCCACATATTAGAGATACTTACGTGCTGGATTTAAACTTTGAAATGTTTAACAATATTTTCTAGAGGTACCATAAACTCTGGCGTTTCTATTCGAAATATACTTTGTTGATTCAAACATTCATCACTAGCATTTTAAAAGACTTTGCAAAACATTTTTCGGTTTTAATTATTTTTACTTTCCAAGATCATGAATATCTTGGTTATATTCCGGTAGGTAGGGTTGGTTAAGTAACACACCATATTTTTATTTCATCTGAAATTTTTAGGGTGTACATGTATAAAATTATTTAAATGGAAATGGAGCTATATAGACATATATCTCTATTTATAGATTATTTTCGCTTTCTTAAATACATAGTTTGATTTTTATGCTGATTAAAAAACTATATTCCCCAAGTAATTTAAAGTAATAATTCATAAATAAATTAGTCAGTCAGCCTAAAATAATAACTAATAATAATATTATAGGTGTAAATATATTAATCGTATTAGGCTCTAACAAAACTTTAAACTTTTTAAAAAACTGTGTATAATGTCAACAAATAAATAGTAATAATGAAAATAACCCACTAAATAATTTTATGCTAATAGTCTGCGTGTTAGTGGTTGGGCGAACTAATTGTTCTTTCAAACTGCTCGTCGAGCTTCTTTTTTTTTTTTTTTTTATGAGATTCTATGAAAAGATGTATTGTACTTCTTGGTCTATTATCTTAGAATTGCAGAGATGAATGCCATTATTCCTTTGATCTAAAAAGTGCGAATAAATATCTAGCACCGCGAGCGTATAATAATATAATATAATTAATTTAATTCCTACTTTATAAGCAAATAAATAGTTTCCTACATTTCATTTATAAAGACTATAAAGTTTGACTTCCACACCATTAATAATAGATTTAATAATGCAGCGGCAAAATGTTATGTAGTATATCGATTGTAGCTACATACTGGATCAAATGAAATCAGAAATAAAATTAATTCTATTGAATGAAAAAATAATTATATTTTTTAACAATCCAATTTGTTAATTTTAAGAAATAAAAATCTACTTTGCCTAGACGAATTTCGGTCTACAACATTTTTAGGTCTTACTATGCGATTATTTTAAACACAAAAAATTTGTGTTTTAAATGTTTTAATTTTTATAAAATTTTTATTGATATGATTTGATGACCATGTAATGTATTTGAATTAATACTTGTATATAGACATGTAAACCAGCTTGTATATAGACATGTAAACCAGCTTGAATTGATAAGCATATTTTCTGGTGTACTAATTCGTGAGATTATTATTTTTTAAGTTATAACTAAGTGGTGGGTTATTATAAAATTTATATTTTAATTTTATTTTTATATGTTTTTATGTGAAATGTTATTTCCCGTTTAGTCCATAAGCTCAATATTCCTTGACTATTCTTTTGCAATTAGATTTTGCACCATTTTGTAAATTGTTGAAGCAAGTCTCTTATTGTTTTGTAATAAGACAAAATCAATATTTGATTAAATCGATCGCTTTAGTGTGTAGATAAATTTATTTTTCTACACTATTACTGCTTATAGTAAAGACTTACTTGCTTTGTTAACCTTTTCTCTGTGCATTGGGGTAAAATTGACCCCAATCGTTTTTAAAATAAAAAAAAACTTATTTCGCGTCAATTAAGTCAATCAACCAGTCCATGAAACCCTGAATTAGTATTTTCTAAACACAAAGTAAAAAAACGGGATCAAATTCGATTGTATATCAAGTAGTTATCCCCATTTGAAGAAAACTATACCGCATATCTGTGTACTGGGGTCATGATAACCACACATTTGTTTCATGTATTTTCTATGAAAAATTATAATGTACAGGAAGAAATCTTTATTACAAAAGTTATCTTTACTTTAATTATTTCAAAAAATTCTATATATTATATGAATTTTTAAAAAAAGATTATATTGGTATGGTTATTTTAATCAAGTTGACATTTCAATTTAAAAAAAAATATTATAATATTAGTTGATGAACAGATTAGTATTAACTCTCGGCTTTCGCCAGTATATACAATCTAAACCAGGCAAGTATGGAGTGAAATTTTTTTGGATTTGCGATGCAATTATTAAAAGCTGAGATATGTGTAGGAAGAAACCAACTGACCCACGTTCAACTGATGACCAACGCTTTGAATCTAGTTCATCGTTTATCTAAGCCATACGTCAACAAAGAGCGAACTATAACCATGGATAACTTATTCACAAGTTGTATATTGGCTGAACAGCTATTATGAAAAAAAACAACAATATATTCATTCAAATAACTCTAGCCTGCCAAAAGCTGGTAAATTGCAAGGCAGAAATCAAGAAAAGAGATGTGATTTCTTCAGAGTTTTATTTTGACGAGAATCTTACGTTAGTAAGCTACATTCCAAAGCCAAATAAGAACGTCTTGTTACTATAAATTTTGCATAATGATAAAGACGTTAACCCTGGTTCAAATAAACCCAACATCATATTGAATTACAATTTAACTGAAGACGAAGTTGATACACTAGACAAATTTGTGAGAAAATACACGTGCAAAAGGAAGACTAAACGATGGCCAATGGCTTTATTTTTTAATATGATCGACATCGCTGGTGTTGCACCGTTTAATTTGTATATAAAATTGCAAACCCTCAACTATTCAACCACCCGAAATCGTCTTAATGAAAATTGTTCTTAAGAGAGTTGGCTATGCAACTGGTGCAAAAATATATATAAGTCGTCTATCCAATCCTAGAGCAATGAAAAAAATGTTAAAATAGCTATGGAGAAGATAGGATATAAAGTAGTGAATCGACGAAGTAATAGGTTTGGAATACAGCCAGTAAACGTCAACGGTGTAATATTTCTCCTCGATCTGCTGATGTTTAAACACGAACATTATATTTCATTTGTAAAGAAGCATCTTGTGCAGCATATTCAAAAATTGTATGCATAAACTGCATGAACGAAGAAATGATAGATTCCTCCCAAGAAGAAATTGAGGTTCCAACTTCGGACCATGTTTAAGCTTAGGATATTTTTCTTGCTGTTTGTTGCAATTAAATTGAATTTTGTACTTAAGTTATAATAATTATATTTCTTTTGCTTCATTTGGTAAATAAAATCGAGATTAAAAAAAAAAACAAAAATAATTTCAAATTTTTTATATAAAATACATGAAAATATATATAGGGTCAGATGGACTCCAGTGCACAAACTACGATAAAAAAAACTATGCACAGAGGAAAGGTTAATCTCATGACCTTAGCAGATTATAGTTCTACTCAGTGCCCTATTTCTGAAACCTCTGTCCTAAATTACAAATTTTAATGGAGTTTTTTAATTTATTTAATTTATCCCCAATAAATTTAAAACTCATCGAAATCGGCAAAGTGCAAAAAATATCAAATAAAGAAGAAAACTCGCTTTTATTTACGTTCTTATTCTCATCCTGAATCTTAGAAATTTACGCGATGAAACAGTAAGTATTGTTTTTTTTTTTTTTTTACATTTTATTGTTTTCATAACAAATGAAACATCCCGTGAAATTTCATATTTCTATTTTTTTTTTTCATTTCATTCTCTTTACAGTTTTTTATATTTGTATATACGCAATAATCCCATATATTTAATGTCATGGAAGTAAAGAAAAAATATATTTTCCATTTTTTTACTTTCTTACGAAAAAAAAAAAACAAAAAAATAACACAAAAATCTGTCAAGAACAAAAACAACAACAAAAATCAAAATAGAATTTTTTTTATTATATTTTCATTTTTTAAAATATATTTCTCGGCGGTCTCATAAAACAAGAATAGAAAGAAAAGTAACACTCTGAAATAACGAAAAGAAAAATAATATATAAAAAATGTAAAAGAAAACCATAAGAACTGTGTTGAGTATTAAATTAAAAAAAAAAAAAAATTTAATAAAAATTTAAAAAAAAATGCAGGAAAGTGTCACCTAACAATTTGTGAGGTATATTCGGATAAAATGAACATAAAAACAAAAAACAAACAAATAAAATGATTGGTATTTTGAAAATACTTCGAAGAACAATTAGATGCCATCCAGAATGAGCGAAAAAACGTAACCAAGTTAAAAAAAAATATCAGACTGAATTGATAAAGGGAAAATTTATAATAAAATTTTAGAAACAAAAATCAATAACGAAGTACCAGCACGTGATGTACTAAATTCGTTTAGGTATATAAAAAAATAATAAATCTAGACACGAATTTCGGATATAGTGTTCGTAATTTAATATTTTTTTAGATTAAGGTATACTGAAAACTGACAATTACTTAAATAGGCTTAATAGCATCAATCTCTAGCTCTTATTTCTTATATAATATACTACTGGTAGTTTACCAAGGCTATAAATTGTCACTAACATTGTCTACTTCAACTGATAGAACAATATTTTTAATGCATATGCAATGAACAGTTTTAGTTTTGTTTACTCTGGCTTATTGGTAACAAAGATGAAAACGAAACAGCTGTCAAGCTATACAAGCAGGACTTCAATCTTAGTAAATCTTCTAACATCAATGGACATACCCATAGACATACCAATGGACATATCTATGAACGATTAATGAACCTTTATTAAACCAGGGAACGATCAATGAACATATTCATTCGCATTCATGAATGCAAAAGTTGATTTTACTATTTGATCAGAAAAAGAAGTTGACCAGAGGGTTGTAGCCGGAAGTTGAATTCCCTTCATTAGAAAATTGCTTCAGATTAATAGACGGAAGTACTTGATGGTTATTAAAAAAGTACTTTTTTTATACATAGTCAAAACCCTAGTTGGGTACCTTTTATACCGATTGATACATTTGGTTGGGGTGTGAAAGGAAAATTAAGAAAAGAAGAAACTTAAGAAGGGAAGGACAATTTCGAGTGAAGGTGTTAATATTCGCCTTGAATTTATTTAGGTCATAAATATAGAATTTATCAAAATTTGGGAACACATAAGATGGACATTCGGACATTGTCTTAATTCTGCAATCTCGGGATTTCTACGGTATAGGGATGAGCAAATCCTGCTCTTCGCGTTTCTCGGGGGAAGCGTTTAAGTGGAGTTAATATATATTTAATTTCCAGTGAACATGTGCCGGTGCCTACGAGATATCTATAAAAACTTACCTAGGCCAGAGGAATAAAATGAACTCTTATAAGAAGACTGGAAGATTTAGAATATGCGGACGATATTATCCCTCTTCTCCATGCTCGAAAAAAGAAGTTTGAAAAAAATGCACAAGAAGTTGGTCTCAAAATCAACACCAACAAAACAAATTGTCGGATGAGATTCGGAAAACGGTGTGCTGTGTTGAAACAACTTCGTATTGCCAGGGCCACGAAAATTAGAATAAATGAAGTCGGCGTGAAATCAATCTTATTGTATGGTAGCGAGGTATGGTTGATAAACCAGAAATATACAAGGAAAATGCAGGTCTATATAATATGTTAAATATTCTGTCCCAGAACAATTAGAAACAATGAACTTTGAAAATGACCAAACAAGAACCTATAAGTACACAAATAAAGACAAAATGGAGGTGGATTATAGGCCACATCCTTAGAAGACCTACGAAAAATATAGACAAAGCAGGTATTGGATTAGAATCCGCAGGGTAAAAGAACATGGCGAGAAAGAACGTGATACATGGCGCAGAAAGAACGGGATACATGGCGCAAATCAGTTCATAAAGAGAATAACAATAATAGAACATGGAATAAAATTAAATAACTAGCGTAGAACAAAATTATATGGTAGAGTTTTGTGACCGCTCAATGCTCCTAGTGAGCAGAAAAATAAATTTAAGGGTGAATAGGCTGATAATATAGGTATATTAAAAATCATTGTTTGCTTTTCAAGCAGGCAATGTGATTATCTGTAAGGGTTTTAACACTCTTCATCAAGCATATTTTCTTAAATAAGCAATTAACAAAAGCTGGGCTTAGATAGTTGAGATAAAATGTTTGACATAATCTGACAGAATTCTTAAAAATTATAATTCAGAAAGTCCACATAATCATCAAACCTACTAGTTTACTTGGAGAATAGGTAAAAACCCAGTTCGTATTGTGATGTGGTGAAGGATTTAAGCACGCGTGGAGTGTTCTTTCATTGATGGATTTTTGTGACTGAACTAAGATTCTTTGCAATGAAACATTTTCTTTACAATTGGCTAGACAATTTAGCTCTACAAGTGATTGCTGACCAATCTTTCTAGAAGTGAGCAATGGCAACAAATGTATTATTCGAGTCGTGGCAAAAATAGTGCAAAATTTAGGACTAATTGTTTTTACAAATAAAACTCAAATAACAAAAACCTGATTATAGATGTGGTCCTTCAGCCTGCTCGATGAATTTTATAGATAAAAAGAAGAAAATAGTGAGTAATTAAATAAACCTAATGTGCTCGTTTTCGTCAACGGAAAATTTATAATATATTGTTCTGATACTAACATTATTTATGCTCATTTTGAAAAAAATTTGTAATCCTTCCCACGGTATCATATTGTAATCCGTTTTATAAGTTTTATAAGATATTTTGTTACATTTATATAGCGTATTGACCACAGTTGCTTGCATTATAACCATTCTTTAAGATCCAGATTTCAGTATTGAATCTGTTCGAATTCAATTCAATTCAATTTTAGACTTCTGTTAAATTTTTTTTTTACTTTAATTCGAATTTTTTTCTTATGTCCGTTCGTTCATTTGTGATAATTAAAGTAACTAGACATGATTTTTTGTCGAAACGTCGTCACAGTTAAATTTTTTAAATACTCAGATTTTTATTTTTTTTCACAATATTTAGACATTTTTTATGCATAATAAATACTTTGTAACGTTATTTCTTATTGTAAACCTGGTTCTATATACAAAATGTTCTCATTATTTTATGATATTATAGCGTATACGAGTTATATTATATTATATGCACGGGGCGCAACTCATGTCAAATAATGAATCAAATTTTTTCAAAATTTATTCTACGTCATAATATTTGACCCAAAAATTATTACGTTTATTGTTTTTCATGGCCAAAATACAATACCACAGTATGTAAACTCGTAATAGGAATCCTGCTGATTGTGTTATATACAATATACTGCTATAGATAGATTGTAACATCTGTTCAACAGCAAGTAAAGGAAAGGAGTATACTTATTACATATAATTGTATAGGTATAGGTATGTAAGTAAAATATTGTGACAGCAAACATAGAAATTATTAAACTATATGGCTGAGAAAATTTTTTTAGCTATGCGTATCAACATTTCTGATATTTTTATTTTTTATTACCGCTTATGAAGTTATTTTTTTCTTATTTTTAAATTTTTATTTTCAGATAGTTTACATTTTTTAGCTAAGAGACTTATATTCAAATTTGAATTTGGACTTAAGTATGAGTGTACATTATTTAATATCCTCGGTCAATTTTGTGATAAAGGAAAGAAGGTGTATAAAAATTAGTTTGAATTCAAAATTTTAGGAAAGTAGTTCTAATTTGTGAATAAGGTTTAGGCAAGAACAATAATTGGTTGAGTATGCAAACTCATTTCAATTTGAATCAATTAAATTGCTCTCTCTCTCTCTCAACCTTAACTCAAAAAGCAAGAATTAAAGTAAATTAAAGTAATCTGATTTTTTTTGCATAGCAAACTCAAGCTGAAGCTAGAGTATATTTTATTTATCCAATATTTCACACTCTGAACAAATGCTCCAAACTCAAGTTCAACCTACATTGTTTTGCGGATTCGAGTCAATATCTCGAAAATTTAAGTATTCGTTACATATTTTCAAATAACATAAAAGGAATGAGAAATTTTAGAGCTATGCCAATTGTTCTACTATTGAAAATAGAGTGCTACTATCGCCCGAATAATATTTTATTACAGTCAATAAGCTATCACAAGCTTCATGATAATCTAAATGTATTTTTAAGTTAAAATATTTTTATAAATTAGGTCATGACATTCCAAAACATGACAACAAGAGGAAGAACAATGTTTTAAAAATAATTTGAAGAAAGCTAATATTTTTAATTAGAGTTTTTTTCTATATTTTTAAGATTTTGAGTGCGTAATAAAAATCCAGTGCTCAACATCTTGAGCTCGAATTCAAACTGAACTTTCATAAAATAACTTTACTAATAAAAGTCTAAACGGTTGTTTTTAAAACAGTGCACTAATATTAGAAGGCCACACTCGGTCACTCAACATTTGGGTGCAGCTTTTAAGTAATATTAATCTATGTACTACTTGTTACTAGTTAATGAAGAATTGTGGATAATTAAATTAAGTATAGATACGTGTTTTTTAATTTTAATTTTTCCTACTTCTTCTTACTTCATCAAAAATCTAAATCCAACGTAAAATTATTTTATTTTACGTTAACACTTAAAACATTTAAATTTCATGTATGGCATTAGGAAAAAAATCTTGTAACATTAAGTACTAAAGCAACATTTGATTTAGTAAAATCGTGCACCCTATATTTGGCCATTTTATTCTTCTTCTGACTCAGATGATCAAAGTTTAATGTATTCTGCTGCGGGTCCAAGATATTTGGTATGTAACTTGTTTCCGCTAACGAATTGTATCTAACTTACAGTTGTTCGTTGGCATTCTTATTTGATTTGATTCTTTTTTTATTTTCGTTTCGTATATGAATGATTTGAACTTTAGATCACACACGTTCTTCATTCCGTTCTTCCGTAATTTGAGTTACAAATTCTTGCTCGAATATCCCATTAATGTTTATATCTTCTTTGCATCGCGTTTTTACTCCCACTGATGATAAGTACTGTTAAGTGCTCTTTGTAAATATGCTATAGATAAATAAATTACACCAGGTAAGTAAGTGTATTAAATGGTGTAGATTGTTTTTTTGCAAACTTTTTCAAACAGGCCTTCACCACCTGTGAACATTCTTGTTTATATAAGCACAATCTGCATTTGTGTGTATTACATTTATCAATCATGAACAAATGTTTGTATGGGTTATGTAATTAATCATGTCAGTGTTCTGCTATTGACCTAACTCTCCCAGATTACCTTATTTAACGACGAATATACGAAAGAGTATTTAATCTGCTTCAAACTTGTTTGTAATTCTGCCTGAGCACTATATACACATACTTTGTTATGTCTTGCACCTTCGATTGCAAGTGGCATTAAAATACTGTTACCTAACCGCTAATTGCTACTTTCGCATCTTAATATCTTTACGCTGTTAGGCCCCTGTATTCAAATTCATCGAAATTTAAGCTATTTTCAATTTATAGACTATTGTTTATAATCTTTTGAAATCGTGTATTTTAAAAGCTTCTTTAACAGTTTGAAAAAATGCGTTATTAAAACCATCATCCATGCATTTTGTCTGAAAAATTATAGTTTTACAGCTATTTTTGTAAAATTATTTCGAACTTAAAATATTTGTGATTTAGAAGGTATTTTAAAATTCGAATACGTTTTAATAATTTTTTGAAATTGTTTTATAGTATAATACAGACAATGATAGTAAATCCCTCACGCTCATAAAATATTCCAATGTCTTGCATATTACGGAAAAATTCCTAAAAAGTATGAAACGTCAAAAAAAAGAGCAGAAGACAATAAGCTTGTACTTTTTAATTTTTTTTTTTTTATAAATTCTATTTTCTAAAAATTTCCTTTTTAAGCTGATAGATAAAAGGCACGCAATCAAATGAAATATTTTATTCAGAGGGGGGGAAACACAGGAGTTAATGAAACTCTACAGAATAAAAATTCCTTAGGATATTATGAAATTTTTACCTAGATTTTATTAAAAAATAAAAAAATTCTTATATTGTTTATAATATGCGACACGAGACTTTAAACAAACCAAAAGCATCTGTACAATCGGAATAATTTTCGCGGTAATCATAAATTTTCATTTCATTTCATTATTGTTGTTGTTTTTGTCAACACATTCTGGAGACCTGAAGTTCTATTTCTGCTTTTTATTCTCTTAGCAATACTGTTTTTGTTTTTTTTTTTCTTCAACTTTACTAATAATTTTAACATTCCGTTGTTTGTCTTGTTCATTTTTTTTCCGCTTGATTCTATACCTTAGACAGGTAGGTACTGTTTGCTTTCGCGAAATATTAAATGTTGGCATTTATTTTTTTGTTATTGTATTTTTTTTTTTTTTTTTGTATAAATAAAAACAAAAACATTTTTGTTGAATCCTTGACACGCAATATCATGATGAGAAGGTTGGTTTATTTAAATTTTCTAAAAACAAAAAAACAAAATAAATAAAATAAAGAAAAAAATTAAAATTAATAGGCAAAAACTAGAAATATGAATTTCTCTGTAATTTATAACGGATTTTATGAAAAATATTTTACGGTATTATTTTTCACTGTCTGTTTATTTGTAGAACTTTTTTTTCTGCCAATTCCTATGTTTTTCTATTTGTGCAGAGATGTGAAGGTTTTCGTATGGTTCGAAATTCAGAAATTTTATGAAAGCTAAGAGTACAGTTAATTTGAGTAAAACAATGTACTGGAATAGAGGGAGGGTTCTTTATCTTCTCATAAATTTATATATAAAAACTGTGTTTATTGGTGTAAATCATTAAAAAGAGATAATTGAGCCCACTAAACATAACCACCAAACCAAATCTCTAGTTTATTGAAGTCCAGGCTAACAGAATTAAAGAGCATGTTCCAGTTTTAATTTATTGTTAAATGGAATGTACATTCAGCGATGTCAATCTAACTTTTTTCCCGGATTTGAATAGAAAGTATACAAATTGAAAATATTTTACTCTTTTGAGTCATTTGGGTATATTTAAATTGTCAAAAATCTTGATTGTCTTGAAATTTATATGGTTTTGGTTCTTTACTTTATTTGTACATTTCGTCATTGTCTTTCGTTATGAACTAGGTTGTATTCGAAATATTTCTACAGTTCTACTACAGTTTTTGGTACCAAACCATTCCATTGTATTTTATTGTACACACACACACTCGAAAAAAGAGAATATACTTGGAATGGATAATAACAGGCCACTGTCTAACAAACACTCTATAAATTGGGTCTAACTGAAAATAACCTATGCAGAATATGTGAAATAGTGGAAGAATTTATTGAACATTTGCTCTGTAAATGCGAAGGGCTCGCTCGTAGTACACTTCACCCCTTGGGAACAGCGTTCCCCGAACAATGGGAGCTATCCAGCATACTATTCAAGAATATCCTGAGTGTAATGACAAAATCAGGTATCATTAAGGACTCAGAGACTTAAAAACCGAGTTATTACAATAAGCCCATTTGGGGCTGCCGTGATGTAGGGACTGGATCCCTCTCGAAATAAATTAAATCTAATCTAATCTATATGACGTCAACGATTGTGTGATTTTTGTTAGTAAGGCGTGAAAAATGACGAAAATTAAAATAAAAATATTCTGTGGGTCTTAAGATATTTAATATGAATCAAAATTTGTGTAAATTGTCTTTAGTGATGTGGTGAAAAAAATTATAATATTTTTGAATCAATGGACTTTATAGTAATTTGTGTCTAGAGTATAAGGGCAAAATAACATTCTGTTACTATCAAAACTGCAAAAACAAGACTTTTAGTGCTCTGATTTGTTAATAAAACATTGTTTGCTTTATTAACAGAGCAAAGAAATACTAGTATAAGTTGAATTTGAAATGAGGTGGTTGAGAGATGATTAAAAAAGTAGTTTTATGAAATAAACCGGATTTATTAATTGTTATAGAAGTATGCATTATAGAAATGTCATCATAATGCTGTAAAACTTTTGGATAGTTATGATGTTTGTTTGGGGTTGGTGACCAAAGCCACAAACCGAAATCCAGAAAAAAAATTCAAAAACCAAAATCCGTAAAATCAAAGTCCCAAAAAAAAAAATCTTTAAATTCAATATTCATAAAATTGTGGCAAGATTAATCCTGAAAAAAAGGAGATATCCTCATTTTTGTATCCATCAGCGGCTATGCATTAAAATGGTAATAGGTAAATATTATCTAGAAAAATATTTTACCAAAATATTGTCGCTTAACAAGCAGAAAGCACTAAGTACATTTTTTGCCAATTTGAGTTTTATACGTAAAGTAAGTCAGAAATGTATAAATTTTCTTGTACGAAAACATTGTAAGGCTGGAGTAAATATTTTAGAACTTAATAAAGTAAGTTTTCATTCTGACTTATACATTTCTGACTTACTTTACGTATAAAACTCAAATTGACAAAAAATGTTCTTAGTGCTTTCTGCTTGCTAAGCGACGATATATAAAATGACTACGTAAATATTTATATTTTACCTAAAGCATTAAAAATGATGGGGGCTCTTATTTTGGTTGGCGAGCTTTCCGTACGCTCCTATTGATGAGCTAGATTTTTCATAAATTAAATTACTTGAAAAAACATTGTAGTGAAAATATGTTGAAAACTTGCAGTGCCTTAAAAAATAAAGTGAAATGAAAAAAAGCAATAACGGGTCGTTTTTTTTGGATTTTTTTTTTTGTGTCAAAAATCATTATGAATTTTATTTTTTGTGCATTTAGGGACTAATCCGTTTGTTTGCATCTCCACTAAAATTTCTAATTTCTACTTTTCTAATTATGGCCTACTGATTTGCAAATTTCTAACCTTTAAACTAATTATTTGTTAGACATCATTCGTTGTCTTATGCATTACAGTCTTGCATGTGCTTAATTGTGTGAAATAGAGACACGATAGGGATACGTTCAAACCCAATAAACTTATATTTGGACATCATTTTCGACTCGACTGGATTTTGTGAATATTTCTCATTTTTGAATAACTAATTTAACTCATTGCTGTTACTATAGAATAATACAAGACTTGCATTAAAAACCTGGTACCTACAATTTTGCACACATTCACAAATTTTGGTCATTAGTAGATATTTTTCATATTCCAACACAACAAAATATAAAATTATGTAATTTTCAAGGTTATTTGAAAAATGTTGAAGAAAAAAGTTTAAAAAGATCTGAAAATCAGGAAGTGGTGTAAAAATTACATTGAAAAAAAAAAAAAATAATTCCATTCTGTAAATATTGTATTACGTCAGAGTTATTAAAAATAATTTCCGAGAAAGAAAAAAATGTTTAAATTACATGTCCTGAGTTACAGAGTTGGACAATAAAATAAATTTTCTTTGTGTCCAGTTTTGTGTTTTTTGTTGATGTTGTCGTTGTTTTGTTTTTTTTTCTATTAAAGTATTTTTTATTATGATTCAAAAGATGACACTCTATACGCCCTTATAAAGTGTATTGGTGGTATTATAAGACAATTAGGTATGTGAAGTCAGATGTCAGGAAACTAAAGAAAATTTTGATAAATTGCTAAGGACTTTGAAGAATTTCCTTTCTTTTGATATTATTTTTTTTTTTTTTTGTTTTGTTTTTCATTTTGATAAAATGAAAATTTTCATTGTCTAAGCCTAATTCAACAAGATAGGTAGGAGACATTTTATTTGTTTGGCAATCAAATGTACACAGTATAAGGTAAAGATAGGAATATTATATAAATTCTGTCATACAATCCGTAATTTATTCTCTTTGGTATTGTTGTTGTTATTGTTT
This sequence comes from Argyra leucocephala, assembly GCA_963942445.1. Lineage (NCBI taxonomy): Eukaryota > Metazoa > Arthropoda > Insecta > Diptera > Dolichopodidae > Argyra > Argyra leucocephala. Next base: position 62,182,412 of record OZ012678.1, on the reverse strand, counting down.
TTTTTTTATTTACTTTTCTTCAAGAATTCATAACCTAGCATAATTTACAATAGAACGTATTTACTTATATTTAAATATATTAAGAATTTAGGAGGAAACAAATTGCCTTAATGAAATAAAAAAAAAAAAACGAAAACAAAAAGAAAAATTAAAATTCTTTTGTTTTAAAGCACGAATACGCTTTAAAATAATTTAGCCTCGAGAGTAATGATGTTTATTTTTGAATCTTTTTTTTGTTTTTTTGTTTTCAAAATTTTTTTGAGTATTTTATAATGACGAAGGTAATAAAACTGAATTGCTCTTTAAATTACTTTTTATGAATTATTATTAAGTGTTATTATTTCGTTGTTAATTTTTTATTTTTTATTGTTTTTTTTTTTTTTTTAGTTTATGTATTGGAGTGATAATCTCAGCTTCTTTTAATCTTCACTCCGCTGTTAAACTTTATTATATTCAATATTTACCTAATATTACAAAATTTTTTTATTTCACTTCCTTTCTGTTGGTTTTATAAATGTACTGTTTTTCACCTTATTTTATGATTGTGAAAACAAATTTAAGGGCAACGCATAGTTATTTCGTCGACTTGTATATTTAACGGGTTTGTTCTTAATTGGCGTTACTTTTGTATGTAAAAATTAACTCAGTTGTAATTTTTTGTTATATTTTTGTTATTTATTTTTTAGTACATATTATTTTCTGCGAGAAAATTATAAAAATTTGTCAAATTATTAGTTCAAATTATTATTATTATTTTTGGAGGGGCCTTCTATGTAAGCCAATCTTTTAATTTCTATTGTACTTCCCCGTTTATTTACATAGAATTGTAGGTATATTGTATCATATGTATGTTTGTATGTATGTACGTTATTTTGGTTAGTTTTTTTATTATATGTGCTAGATGAACACTCTTATTGCTTTGATGTCAATTTCTATTGTTTTGATGTCAATTTCAGAATCAGACGATGTATATTCCTGGTAATATTTATGTATTTTGTGATCAAATTATCACCTGTCTGTATTCGATCTACAAATCTTAAACAGATGCTTGTTAAATAAACCAAGACCTGTGATAAACCATATCTGCATTCGGACATTGGATCTAGTCTCCCTGTCTACCTGATTAAGTCGTTGGATACTGTCTTGAAAAGGATTTAGACAGCGGAAGCAGCTATCCCATATGTTTTGGGTTGCTGTATAGCTTTCCACTTGAAAACAATTCTTTGTAGGTAGGCGTTTGAACGAGCAATACTGGGCTCTTAAATAAATATACTATTACGGTTAAACACATCATACTCGTAGTTACATAAATAACAGAAAATTTATCTTTAAAATATTTTCTTAATATTGAATATCGAGTATTTTGTCTCTCGAGCATGAGAATAAAGATCTTAAGAATACTTTTACCGAGATTTAGTTGTAAAATAAAATTACTACGAAACCTGAAGGAGGCCAAAGATTAATATAACACTGTGACATCGTTTTAATTATATTATACTAATGTAATGGTTTTAAACTAAAATTAAACAATTATAATTTTATCAGACTAATGAGTGAAGAAATCGGGTTGTAGAACGCTCTATAACACACATATACATACACTAAATATGGTTAGGAATAATTTTTACAAAGAGAATGTGTAAATTAAATTATTATACTGTGTATGTATGTAAACACATTACAATACTGAACTTAATACTAACTGGGGAAAGTCTTCTGAGCTTAATTTATATAACAAAATATGGTTTTAGATTAACAATACAAAAAATAAGGGGATTAAATGCAAATTATGTACGCAAAAATTGAAAAGAATATTCAGCAAAATTAATTTTAGCATAGTCAAACAAGCTTAAGAAGGAATGAATTCTAACGTGGACTAAACTTAAATCTACTATGAGATATTTGCAATATTTATACAGATTATATTCTATTTGAAACCCACGTAATATTTCTTCCGCAAAAACTTCAGCAATGTTGCTTAAAATAAGTCTAAAAGTGCGTAATCCTACAACAAGAGCTCAAGTATTGTTATAAGAATAGAAGTGTTAGAGTAGTAGTAGTGTTGATATTTTACTGTATTTCTATGATGTTACTAATAAACTTACTGTAGCTTTTGAATAAATATGCAGAATAAATATTTTGCGACGGTCATTATTTTCTACAAACATAAAAAAAAAACAGTTTTAAATAAAGAAAAACTGAAAAGCTTTATTTTGCATTCTTTTCGCAAAAGTATCATTTTTTCTTAAAAAAATATAAAATTTGATGCTATGCATTAATTAAGGTACATTTTTTAACATTTTAAAGATTAAATTTAAAACGATATTTTCATTTATTTATTTAAAATTGGTTATTTTTGAAGAGCAATGTATTTTTTCGAAGTATTACTATAATAAATGCCAATGAAACCAAGCCAAATTTTACCTTTTAATAACAACAATTTTTAAATATTAAAACAATTATTCTTAATCGGAAAATATATTATTTATTAGTAAGACAGTTTTTACGTTATAAATTATTTATATACAAATATAAAAATATGTAATTGATATCCCTTTCTCATAAAATAAATATAAACTTACTCTCACATAACATAAATTATTTCATTGTATGAATTTCATTTCAAAATAAAACAAATTATACACTATACGTATACTAATCCTATTACAATATTACAGCAATTGCTTTGGTGCCTTATAGGTTTCTCCATTTCAGTGCTAATTTAGTCCATTTTAATGCTAACTTATTTATAACGCTTTGCAACAATTTCGGAGCACTCAAATTAACACTAATACTCTATAAGAGTGTTTATCTCTATTAGAGTATGTCATATGTCTGGTGGTAAAAATAAAACTTACATTCCATCTTACAAGAACTATTTGCCAATACCCTAAACATAGCTTTAATATTTTGAGGAACTTAAAATATGGAGTAAACGCAGATTTTCGGTAAAACCAGCACAAGCAGACCAAAGAGGTGCAAAAACAAAAATTATTCTCGCAGAAAATAATATGTACTAAAAAATAAATAACAAAAATAAAATAATTGTATCAAACAATTACAACTGAGTTAAGATAACTTTTTGCTGTAGGCTTACTACACAATCCTGTTGAAGAAAAAGCCCAACATTTTCTCAAAAATTAAATAAAAATTTTCTCAAATTCGAATTTTATCAACAACACTGTACAATCAGTTTACAGTAATATTCTACATTACTCTAACATATTTGATGATATAATATGTAGGGATGTTAATTTTGTATAATAATATGTAAAATATTTTACATTATAAAAATCATGGAGGTCTGTAAGAAAGAAAACAACGGTCAAATTTCAGTACACGTGTTCCCTTACAAATATTGTAAATTTAATCCTTTATTATATTTATTTTTTAAAAAAACCTTCAAAAAGCAAACAAGAAAGGATGAAGAAAAATATATCAACAAATTTATAAGGGAGCATACGGAAATTATAAAACAAAAAAATTCTAAACACAAAATATCGAAAAAAAATAAAAATATTAATCTGAAGAAAAAAAAAACTTATATTTTGATTGGGCAGTAGTTCGAATGCCTACTTTTCAACTTGAAAGATCCCAGGATGTAAAAAAAATACTATATGGATTTTTCGATATTTCAATTCCCGAGGGTAGGTACTGGGAAATAAAGTTCATTGTTATCAAAAAAATTAAACAAACAATAATAATTGACCCATATCCCGCAATGTAATATGCAGGTTAATATATAAGAAAATAAATAAATAAAAAAATAAAAATTTCATACTCTAAGAGTAGAAAATTACAGACTTGAATCTTCCGAAGTATGTAGATAGGTATGCAATAGTATGTGGATAGGCTGCCGATACTGCGTTGATGGCACTAGGATCAAATATAGACGAGGCTACAAATAAATTGCAAAGAGCTAGCGACAAGCTATACCTCTGGACAAAGTAGTGGAAAATTAAACTCAATGAGTTAAAATCGGTACATGTAAATTTTACAAATAAAAAATTAGAAAATCAACCATCGGTAAATCGGAATGGATTTTAAATATACCTAGGAATGACATTAGATGTCAAACTTAGATGGAAAGAGTATGTCAAAAAGAAAATTTTTTAGCTTGATAATAAGTATAGAGAAATGTACTGGCTCTTAGGTCTAAATTCAAATTACCTATACATAACAAAATATTGTTATATAATGAGATAATCAAACCGATATGGTTGTACGGCAATATGTGTCAAACGAACGCAAGTACTTTGTATACAAAAATTCTAAAATAAAGTCTTGCGCAACATGGTAAATGCGCCTGAGTATGTTTGCAACAGTGACTTGCACAGAGATTTAAAAATTTCTTGAATGATTCATAGAAAATAAATAAAAAGATATGCAGCAAAGCATATAGCTCGTCTGGAGGGTCATGTTAACGTTAAGGTCACTAAACTGCTAGATTATCAAAATGATATCAGAAGGCTTAAAAGAACTAAGCCACTAGCTTTAATACGTTAGAATTTCGTAAGCTTACGATAGAATTTCTTTAGTCAGTAAAAATCTGATACACAATGGAAGCTACGGGGCTCATTGTGTCTATAAAGATTCCCACCAATCCACGCAAAAAAAAAAAAACAAAAAACATTGCTCGTTCCATTTTAACCATTTTATGGGAATACAATATCCACACCAATAAATTTCTCAATTATTGAGTTAGATACTATTAATTCTATATTCCTTATTGAGCAGTTTTATCGTATCTTGAGTGTGTATGGCAAATAGTTAATTCTTGTTCTTTCTGGTAATACAGAAGATATATTTTAAGTCTAAAAGCTCAAAGCAATAATAGAATTCATCAAAGACATAAACCTGCAATTCTAGGATAATAAACGGAAAAGTACAATAAATTTGTAAAAATCGCGTTTAAATAGAACTCCCCATAAAAAGAGTGTAAAATCCTTTAAGGGATGATTCCTTGAACTATTTTAAGAAAAAGCAATTTCTAGATAGCAGATCTATTTTTAAATTTTTCCTGGACTACACAACAAGAACTATATCTGGGAAGCGGAAACTTTCGAATGAAAGCTGTGTAATACGCAAATGCGGAGGATGACTCAATTTATCAAAATAATTAATAAAAAAAAGGTTAGCGAGCTTTTCCGAGATAATTAACGCTGTTCACAAAAATTTCAGGTTTTCGTATCAAAATTTAAAGTTTGATCAGTTATTATTAAAAAATGGGAAGTCTGTGTTTCTCAATGGTACTAATTCTAAATCGCTAGTAAAGTACATCAGTTCTAAAACAAGTTTTGAAAATGCATTGTTTTTGTTTGCATATCTTCGGAGGTGTAGTGAAAATTTTATTATCAGATTGTTATTATTATTACATTATTTTTCCAGTCCGATTTACTTCCCGAGGGATAAAATTGATCTGCTGTTTTCCTCCTTAAATACTACAGTCAATCACCCCTTAAAAGAATTTACCCTTTAAATGAACCACCACGTGTAGTGAAATTTTTAAGCCTATTAGAATATTTCATTTTTATGTGTGACCGTTTTCGGAGACAAAGAGTGAGATATCTTTTTTTACTGTTTCAGAAAGTTATCGAAAATTGAACTCCTTATTATACGTACTCAATATTTCGCAAAGAATTATTTTCCATCATTTCAGTTTATCATGGACATTATAATTTTTATTGATTTATCTTAAGCAACAACCTCATAGTAATAGTTTATTTAAGAAAAAAAGTAGAATTTAAATCGAGGTGTTGTTGCGGTAATTTGATAAATTAAAATGTTTGCATATTAAAATAAATTATACTTGGGGTAAAATTTTTTAATTGAAAATTTTTTATTAGAAAATTTAAAAAAATTGGAAAAACTATTTGAATTCGCAACGTCTCCTTTCAAATATCTATCATTGAAAATATTATAATAAAAATCGGTTTTGAAATGGTTCAGATATTATTTGTACCGTACTTTTTTTTGATTTACAAATTAAATATTTTTTTTTTTTTATTTCCCAATGAAACATTACAGTTTGTCTCTGAAGGAGATATTCAGTAGTTTGTATGGTAAATTTTTTTATGCAGGTAAATTGCACTGGCTAGCGGATAAGATAACCCAGTGGTCAACCATCCATGATGCCAACATTATTCTGTTTTTGTTCCATTGTATTTCTTGACCCCCATTTAATTGTTCCTATTGTCTACTGGGTAGATGCAGGATGCTAGGACGCTCAATGCAACTTACATCACTAGCATCCAACAAAATGATAAATATAATGACAATTAAGAATATTAATTTTATTTTCAGTTATCTCTATAATTTTTGTTTTTACGATTTTATTTTTAAAATGTAGGATTTTGTCTATCGGAACTTTTTATTTGTGATATTTTTTAACTTTGAGCTTTGAATTTGAAATTTTTATTTTGTACGAAAAAATGCCTAATAATCCTGGATAAATTTCTAAATAATTTTTTCACATAATTTTTTGTAAAAAGGGTTATGGTTGGGATGTAATTTATAAAAATAAATTAGGTAATTTTTTAAAAAAAAAAAGAAAGAAAGCAAAAATAAATAGGAAGTGTGTCAAGGGAATAAATTTTGTTTTGAATCAGGAAATTTAAAGTAATATTTTTTCTGTATTTGCTTGAGGGTAACCAGGAAAATTTAAAGCGATAAAATGGATAATTTTTGTGTTTTATGTTTAGTTTTTATTATTTCTAAAAGTTTATCAGAACAAAATTTTCTCAAGTATTTAAGATACAATTCGTACTACTGATATATTTATTTATTTAATTATACATGTAATGGTAAGAAACTAATAAAATTGGTTGTTTAATAGCTAATAATGGTAAAAAAATAATTCCAAATTGGCAAAATAAAGTACATAGTTTATAAGAAACAGGGTGAGTGTTCTATGGCATATGTTATATAATGATTTAAGTTCTATATATCAAAGATCAATGTGGTTTTAGTGGATCAGAATTGCACCCGCAATTTCAATCGTAGACGTCCACCGTAGTAAAAGAATAGGTAAAACTATTGAAAATTTCAAATTTTATAAATTGATATTATTTTGTAATTTATTTTTATAAAATTCATGAAAACAAGAAAAAAACATAAAAAATCTTGCAATTGCTCAAAAAATAAGGTTTTTAGGGGAGTTGTTGTTTTTTTCTTTGGGCCAATCCTTTTCAAAATTTACATGAACGAAATTACTTTACTAAACTTAAAAGACTAAATGCAGCTTTATGCAGATGACGCTGTAGTAAATTTTCTCAGTAATTATAATAATGTATCATAATAAATCGAGTAGCTTAAGGTAAACTGTATGATATTTGAAAGAAAAAAACTGAAAAGCCCAAATTTGATAAAAGCGTAAAGCAAAAAAATAATTTCAAATTATTACATACATATTTACCTAAATCTAACCATCTATTTGAGCTCATTTGAGCCTAGTATTATACAGATAAAGGCCTATCTTATATATTATCTAAAAATTAAATTAGCTATTATTAAAAACTAACATATCACAATATTATTGATTTCATAAAAAACAATTTTATTTATAAATATTGAACTTACAATATTTCTTTTCCCTTTGGAAAAATAAACAAACTTATCTACTCAATAAAAAATCTAAAAAAAGTAATTCAAGGGCACACTATTTTCGTTTCGACATTACGTTTAATAAAAAGAACATAAAATTTGGCTTATATTATATAAATTCAAATAGTAATCGTAATGCGAATTGTCTTAGAAAAATAAATAATTATTTATGGTTTATGTTCTACGGAATCAGATCAGGAGTAAGATAATGGGGCGGATCTGAGTATTAATCCACACAAAATGAACAAGACCCTTTTACACATTGAAGAAAAATAAACTACCAACCACCTTCATTGTACGGAGTTGCTATTGAAATGTTAAAACAAACAAAACACCTAGGAATAGTACTTGACAGCAAACTGTCATGGAATCCTCACATAGGTTATATAAACAAAAAAGCTAACAGGGAATTTTTTGCATGTCAAAGTATGTTTGGCAAGACATTGGGATTATTTCCACAGATGACTGTATGACTCTACAAATCTATAATAATACTTATATTATCTTGCGCGACATTTGTATGGTGGCCAGAAATAAAGCTTACTAAAATACAAAGAATCTTGGGGCTACTGAAGCACTCAAAACGTGCCATAATCTAGCCCGAGAAAAAATTCTGGAACTCCCACCGACTCATTTATATCTGATGAAGACGGCAAGAATGACAGCAACAAGGATGCATCTAACAATCAGTCTTGAACATTAGATAAAGACCAGGACACAGTATGATTCAGCAGAAAATTTAACTAGAACCCGAAACAATTGCAATGTCAGACTATATGACAAAAGCAAATAACTGCCCAAGGAATTTCACTGTACCAGTATCTAAAATGGAAGAATGTGAAGATTTAAGAAAAACCTTACTTCCAGGAGCTTCAGTGTGGTATAAAAATCGAGGAAAAAAACAGCTGCCGGCGTCTTTGGACGGCAATTTTGGTTCAAGTTTAGCGCAGCATTTGACACATATCACATTGTTTTTCAAGCTGGAACATGGTTTTTAACAGGTTAAATCCCATTCAACAAGCATCTGTTCAAGGTTGGTTGATCGAGCAATGACAGATGCAGTATCTGCTTAAAAGTAGAGGAATCCTCCTTTGATATTCTATTTGTTTGCGATGCCATAGCTCATAAAAGATATAAATATTTCCAGGAATTCACATTGCCTGAATCGGAAATTGATATCAGAGCAATAATAGCGTTTATCAATGACATAGACCATCGACTCTGAGATAAACAGGGAAGTACAATATATCTTAAGAGGTCACTGTTACATAGAACTTCCCATTAACAAAAAAAAGATAATGGTGATTGATATTGTAGGTTTAGGTAAAAGTGACCATTTTAGTAAGCTTCTAGCAAAATAATTATTACTAATAATGCCTTTTTAAAAAGATTAAAGTCAAGTAATCTATCGATTGTTGTCGTAGTAGTTGTTCAAAGTTCATTATTTTTTTGAATTTTGCTTATTAGCTTCCGTGAAGAAGAAATAATTCTTTTTTGACTACTGTTCAATTTTTGTTCTTTTAATATAATACTTGTAGAAATACCAGCAATACCGGTGTGGGAATTATCATAATTCATGTCTGTATTTTAGATGTTTATTTCGGGATTATGTCATTAATAGTGAAAATTAATTATTTATTACTAAACATAGCTGGGAGTCGTTTGATTCACTTCCTGAGCTAATTTATTGTATTTGATATTACATTGTATGTGGTGTATGGTGTATGTTTATGTACATTTAATATTATTGTATTGTGTTGGATAATATATTGAATAGGAAGAAACCAAGTATTTGACATATAAATGAATTTAACTATAAAAAAAAAAATTTCATTCAATTCCATACTATTATTTAAAAATATTACACTTACACTTTAGCTCTTAATGCTAACTGGTAATGCAAAGTGAAGAAATAGTCAGACAAATGAGCATGTAATGCAAGAAATGAATTAGTACTATTTGTTAAGTTGTTTGTATAGAGCACACTTAAATAGAGATAAATCAATTAAGGTTTTGAAATTATTGACCGGTATTAACATCCTGTCAATAGGCTCAAATCTGCTGGGAAAACTAATTTTTTCAATTTCAGTTATATAACACTATGAGACAAAATCAAAAGTATTGCTAAAGCCAATATGAAAATAAAATCCGTTTGTAGGCTTTTTTCGTGTTATTCTGTTAACTAACATTTTTTCAACAATGGTATGTTTGGCTAAGTGAATAGAACACAAATATTTGCAAAACTGTGGGAATGTAGGATATTTTGACAATCATATAGTAATTAACTACGCAATCTTTTCCGTTTTTTTTTTTGTGGTTAAGTCTTATAAAAAGGATTTTCCAAATAAAGGTAAAATTACCAGGTTTAAGTGACATATCGAATATAATAGGTGGTGGAGAAGCAGATGTACTTGAGAACATTTTTAGGATAAATTCAGTAATCCCATTGGGACCTTGGTAGTGATTATTACTCATATTTGTGAAGTATTTTTTGACAACATCAAAATTAACTGACGCAAAGCAGATATATTGGTTAATTAGGCGGACATATGCGCTTTCAACATATAACAAAGTTTTAATCTACAATTAAATACTGATGCCAGTCTGCCTGGACATACGGTATTTAAATATGGTATTGTGCTAAACAATTACATAATATTTAAACGATCCAAAGTTCCAAAGCAAAGTATTGCGAAACATTGTTACACGTTTACTTGTAATGCTGATATTCATAGAGATTTCAGGATATGTTTTGTAAAAAACAGGAAATAAAAAAAATTGGAAAAATTAAAATTTACAACAGTTTTTTTTTTGGGGTAAAACTACTTTCACTGACTATAAAAACAGAGCTGGAATATGAAGTTGCAAAACATTACGAAAAATATATGTTGGAAAATTTGAGTATATTTGATGATAAAATCAAATATCGAAAATTTAACCCTTTTGCTCATAATTCCATAACACTGAATACTACTGAATATTTACATGCCATGCTTTGTATTTTCTTTACTTTTAAGTTCTTTAAGATGACCATTTAATAATGGGGGAAGGATGTTTTTTATTGTCGCTTTAATGAACGTATTGCCTAAATCATTTAATCCATGATTTCATAAATTATACTCTTAGTCTACTATATACTAATTGTCTGAATTTTTTTCGGATATATTTCAAAAACTCATTCACAAATACATGCAAATTTAAAAAAAAAATGTTTGGGACGAATTGATTTTTTTAACTTTAAATTTTTCTTTCTTTCAACTCATTTATATTGAAAAAATTTAAATATATTATTATACTAAGTATTAAACCTTTTAACCTGAATAGCAAATTTTACTAAAAATTAAAGCATAATAAAATGTTAGGTTATAAGAACTATATATAAAAAAATAATAAACAAAAATAAATATGCAAGGACAAATCAACAATTAGTAATTTTGGAATCATTTGTATGCTAATTTTTGATAATAAATTAAATTTTCTTCAAATATTAAATTGCGGTAGGTACCTATTACCAGCTCGTGATATTAATCATTTCCCATATACATTCATACATACATAATATATATTACATATATAAACTGTTTAAGAGAATTTCTTTTCAAGGTCTTTTTTGTTAAAACCAGAAGAGAAAAAAAAAACAAGTTACGCAAAGTTTTTGCATTTTAAATTTATCACACACACATACACACACAATAATATACACATTCATAAGTCTTTAAACTGTGAATGAATTATGAAAATATTATTTGTAAGCTTTTAAGGATATCAAGATGATGGGAGCAGTTATATGGAGTGGTAGATATTGTATTAAATTATTTCTATTGTAAAAAAAAAAAAAAAAAAAAAAAAATGTTCACACTCGTGAAAGGATTATTAATATATTTTTATTTATGTTTTCCATTATAATGGTAAAAAAAAATCCCAATAATACTTTACTCTCTTAAAACAACACCTTTTTAATACCCAAACACAATAGAGGAAAATACAAAAGAAAAACAAAAGAAATAAAATAAAAAGTATTATAATAAAATAAAAGTTATTCCCAATACTCATGCAATTTACTCATAAGATGGATGGCAGTAACGGAACAAAATAGTAAACAAAATAGTTGGTTTCTATTTTTATTTCCAGTGGATTTAGCTATATTGAAAACAAATTTAGGCCATTTGAAATATATATTTATATATATTACATTCGGTAAGCTTGTTAAACGGTTTTAAAGAAAGCCTATTTAAAAATATAGGTCTCGTTCAATATTTTTTGGACGAAAATTTAACTCCCGCAATTTAGTTCAACTGAGTTCGGCTAAAGTTATGTAAAACTTTGCTAATATGTATGAAATATAGCATATATATATGAATTATAGGCTATCTGCGGCACAACACACTTAAATACCAGACTGATCCGGTAAATACGGGACGATTAATATATAGATGATGTTAAATTTTTACCATTAAAATTATTCGATTTGTTGAATTTTATTTTGATTCAAACTTCTGTACAAAATCGAAATCTTTTATACTTGCACATTCAGTTGTTCTCTTATCTAATATTAATTTTAATATTACCAAACGGCCAGTATGTGAAGACTGGAAAGTATACATCAAAATGAAAGTAACATTACTAAATTACACTAAAATTTACAGATTGATTTGAAAAAATTTCAGACCATGTATAAACTAGGCCCGGATTACTAATGGAGCTGTACACTCTTAAAGACTGTGTAAGTTAACATTGATTACAGTTGAGTTCTATCAACCTTCATTAGTGTTTCATAGCATATCTGCTATTACAATTTACTCAGATATAAGATTACAGTAAAAAATTAAATTACCAAAATGTTCAAAAAAACATCAACTAAAGCCCCTCGTCATGTCAACAGTGATGCAACAAAAATCGTTGGGCAATCAATACATTACTAGAATCTTCAAATGGGTTGAGCTACAATGGCCACTTAAGAATCAAAAAAATATATGTAATAATACAAAAAATTGACTATAAAGATATACAAAATATATTAAGACAGTATGAATCGCAGAATGTGTCTTTCCCAAGCATGGAAGTATACTATCAAAAACAAGTTTGTTCAAAAATACCTATAACCTATAACAAGAAGCAAATATTTGTTTTTTAAATTCATTTTGAAAATTCTACTGATAAATTAAATAATTTTACTGCTCATTTAATTAAATTCATTGTAGCAGATTACAACCCCTCACAAAATAAATAAAAAAAAATTTTAGGCGTTAGGGGAACAAAATAAAAATTAATTCAATAATAAAAAAAAAAGTAAATCCTCTTTGTATAAGTTCTATTAATGCCTATAAATACGTAAGCAACATTATGTTGAATTTTTGTATTCAATATATTAAACTATATAACTAATATTTATAGTTTGTTAAGTAAATAATAATTGAAAAGAGCCACGTTAGTATATGAAAATTTCATGAAGAGTAAGTGGAAAATTTAAAATTTTCCTTGAATTTTCTTTCACCAGATGTATAGAAAATTTCTTATAACAAACATACTTAGAAAATGTATCAAATTTCATGTCAAGATTACAACAGTAGGTACTAGTTTTGTTTTCTTTAAAATATAAAGACGATTTAAACGTTAATGACCTTCAATTGAATTAAATCACTCTTCGTGTCTAAATTGCAGACAACAGTGACCTCAAAAATTAATAAAATAGAAATTAATTTTACTTTGTCTAAATGTAATTCAAAATATATAATATGTACGCAAATTTTTTGACATAATGTTAAAATCACGCTAACTTGTAATATTTAGTGGGTCGTACGACCTTTAATTTTGTAACGAAATAAAATATGTAATAAAAAATAAAACAAAAAAATAAACAAAAACCCATGAACATTTTTCGAATTTTATTCCTGTCGTGATATTTCGTGTACCTACATAATATTATGATAAATGATTGCGGTTTAAATGGATTTTAAAAATACAAGAAAAAGAATAATGATAATAAAACTAGGTATAATGAATGAACGTATTTGATTAGCTTTTAGAAATTTAATTTATTACAAATTGAATATTAAAATTTTAATGTGAAATACAAAAATCTGTGATTAATATTAGTTATTGTTTGGAAAATTTTATTTTTCTATTGAAATAATATTTTATAGTAAATTCATATTTTAACCCATTAAACTTATAAATAATTGTATTATTATTTTACTAATGTAAATGGACGTAATATAGTCACTGCTGTCATACGAAAAACATTGTTAACCCTTTAATTTATACAAAGCCGTTTGAAATCATCAAGTTTTGTTATGATTAATTATTTATATATATCTAAACTTGAAAATTTGTTCAAAAAGCCATATTTGGTTTCGTATTAAAATTTTAGATAATGAAAATTTGATTAAATTATGAATAAATTATGAATAAATTGAACATGCAAAATGAGGAAAGAATAATATTATTTATTAGGAAGACAAATAATGGTCCAGTATTTGTCACAAAATATGGTTTAGATAGTTTTTCAATTACTCCATTTTTAGTTGTCTAGTTTTAGTTGTCTGTCTCCATAAGCAATGCAGATTAATTGATACACCATTTCACAGTCAAATAAAGTCGTAGATTAAAAACATCGACATCGATAACACAAAAACTGCTTATCTAGAATAATATTATTTTCAGGCATAATAGTTACAATGTAATAATGAATGCACTAATTTTCATTTTCTTTATTAATCAGTTATTGAATCTACTTCTTTTTTGCTACAATTTCAAATAAAACGAGTTGTATTAAGACACCATACTTTGTAAACAAATATTAGTCGGAAGTCAATGTTTTTTTAATGATATTGTAATATTTAGTGTGCCATTGGATATCGAATGGCACACTAAATATTCGGTACATCTACATGACAATTCTTCCACTGTAATTTTGACATTTTTTTCAACTCAAACAGAGCTAAATAAACTCCAATCCATAACCACCTATAAACCTGTTAGTTTAGTGCACATTATTTAAATTTTCAATTCAGTATAGTAACAGTAAAGGTTCCCTTACTCAGGTCATCTCTTATTAACCATAGTTCGTGATAGCTTATAAAGTTCATCATTATCAAGATATAATAATTCATTTTAGTTTAAATTTACTATGAATATTAGAAAATAGAATAAGTTCGTAAAAATTCAAAATACTCAATATAAAATACATATAAATTTTTCTTTTTATTAGCTTAAAGTACATTTACAAAAATGTGCTCTAATTGAATTTATTACATGCTTTTTGATCTAACGGAGCATTCGATATGATAGATAGGAAAATTCTCCTATACGAAAATTATATGAACATGGAATAAGTGGTGTAGAATGGTTTATGAGCTATATAAAAGAAAGGATATGTACAGAACACTATATAAGTGCAATCGAATAAACGAACTGTTGCATAATACAGGGTAGTTCACTAGGACCTACACTCTTTAATTGCTAAATAAACAGCTTTGCTAATCTACAGGGACAACCGTTTCTATATACTGATGATCTTGTAGATGAATATGGGAACCATCAATACAAATTTAAATTTAAGAACAATAAACAAAAGTACACCAACACAATACTGTAGAACATCGCATGTGCTTCAAGTAAATAGAGTTGCTCTCAGTGGTATGAGAAATGATTTTATTTACAGTAATGCTGTTAATTAATACAACAAGCTGCTGATGAGTTTTAAAAACATGAACAACACTCAATTTAAATCGGAATTAAACAAATATTTTATTGAATTAATTTAAAACAATAAAAATAATAATAATTATATTGTAACTATATTATTTTCTCTTTCTTATTAAAACACTTTTTTCTGTATAATACTACAACAGCATAATAGACTTCTAACAATCTAACATATTGTACAATAAGATAATCATAACTAACAGCTGTAAAAACATCGAAATATAACAGGTATAATTCGCAAAGTTGAAACACAAGCCTTCTTTCTGGTATTATAACTGAGACTAATTTCCCACTTCCAGCGGACCTGGAGATCTGTAATGTTTCACAACGGTAGGTTTTAGGGCCGTCATATAGGGAAAAATCGTAAGATTTCAATAAGTTGTCAGAGAAGGGAGTAATTTTAGATTTTCTTTTTTCATGACGTCACTTTGTGTTTCTGTGTTTATGTTTGGAAAATTTAAAAAAAAATACTCAACATTTTAAAATAAGATTACGATTTTCCGCATTATATTTGCAAGAAAAAATTGATAGATGATAGGATGACAAAAGACAGATCTCAGATGACAGATGACGGATGACAGATGATATTAAATTAAATTTAAAAAATTGATTTTCTTTATATTTTCATATTTATGTCATTAAAGCTGATAGTTAGTATTATATTAAAATATTATTAAGATACATAGCTATGTATATTAAAAAAAATATTTGTGAAAATTTCACCCAAAAATGTATTTTGTCTTAAGCAAAAATTTTTTGGGACGATATTATATAGCTATATTTTGCATGTACTTCAAAGGGTTAATATATTTGTTATATTATATCATCATTGTTATCATTGATTTAATTATATGCCAGTTCAAAGTCTAATTCTTTGTTTTCATAAGTAGTTAGTTTGGGCAATTAAGAACTTAATAAATTACTAAGAACTTGCCAATCTTAGCGAAACGTAGAGCT
This sequence comes from Argyra leucocephala, assembly GCA_963942445.1. NCBI lineage: Eukaryota > Metazoa > Arthropoda > Insecta > Diptera > Dolichopodidae > Argyra > Argyra leucocephala. The sequence continues at coordinate 62,166,146 of OZ012678.1, read as the reverse complement.
AGTTTTAAAAAAGAATATCAGGCTAAAATTTAACAAATCGCGATAAAACTTAATGTATACTCCAACATATTAATAAATTTTTTCAACAGATTTATTACTGATTGTAATGCGCTCAGATTAAAATTCTATATTTAAGTAAGGAATTCCTTTTTTTCATATACTTCAAACTTGTATCCTTATTTTTGTTATTATCAAATTTATTTATAAAAAAAAAAACAACAAAAATAATTCCCTAACAAACAGTTTCAAAATTTTATTATAGTAAAATAATAACAACAGAAAATAATACCTATTGATTATTATTCAAATTAAATTCTAGTCACATAATTTCATAAACAAGAAAACTTTTCTTAGTTTACGTCTAAAAAAAAAAATATTATTTGTGTAATGTAAGTTGAGTTCGCGTTGTAAATATCAAGATACAAAAATTATTTTAATTCAATAGATTCATAGCTGATAGCAAATAAGATTCACGATAATAACTTTGTTCATAATAATAATAATATTTTTGTTTAAGAAGAAAGATAAATGTTTTTTGATATCAATGAACTTAGAATAAACGTAGGTAGCTACTTGGGTAAAAGTCATATATTATTTGAAAATGGTGTATGATTGTAACTTGTAAACTATATAATGATCAAGCAAAAAAATAATAATGAATATTGTACGTTTTATTTTGTTTGTAACTTTTATGCTCCCGGATTAGGTAGATAAAATACTTTTTTTTTTTTTTGTGATAAAATCCTTCTGCTCTATATATATGCGTGGATGTAATAATCTGGAATATAATCAAATAATAAGTTTTGCATTTTACATACCTAAATATACTGCAATGAGTATGTGGATAATAATATGTTGTAATAATCATCCTACAACAGTGCGTTGACTTTCAAGTATAACATATTATAGCTGTAGGTCGGGTTGGGTGTATCAAACATTCTGTTTAACAAAGAATACACTTTGTATGCAATAATTTTGTCTTTAGAATATTTGTTTTGTTTTTAGCATTAGTCTGCAGTATGAGATTTAACCTTATATCCTCGTACAATATGCCTCACAATACATTTTTTTATTCCTTTATTTATGTTCCTACATAAGTTCATCATGTATGTTTTTACATTGCCAATTCATTTTTTTTTATGTCTTTGACAACAGAAATACCTCTTCGTACATTAAGTACGGTATTACAATTTTTAATTACATGTGAAAAGGTCAACTTCAATGTTATTTTAGAATTTATTTGTTGATTTTTCTGGCATATCATGTAGTTAAATAGGGAAAACTCCTACTATTGTCTGGAACTAAGCCTTCTTAAATAGAATAATTTCATTTTATTTAAGTTTTTACCAGATTATATTCTAATAATCTCTTATAAATTCTGTTGTACCAATCTGGTTAATAACTAAAAATTTAAATGTTTTGGGAAAATATTTCTAAATTAAATTTCTCCGACATTTTCATAAATTAGGAAAAGATGTATCGTATTGATACGCTTGAATACCCTTGAATCACACACATTTGAATAATGAAAGTGTAAACAATGCAAAAACAATGTACATAAATAATCAGCTGAAGTCAATAATATGTCATTTTTAAGGACAAGTAAAAAAATGGAGTTTTATGGAATAGGATGAAGATACACTACAAAAATTAATGTTGTTTTTCCAAAAAGTTTAATGATTTTTATCCAACTATCATTTTGATAATCTTCTTCAAACACTTTCAATTCAATTCATAGTTTTGCTGTTGACAATTCAGTGGTATTATTTTTGCTACTCCATTTCGCCATATACCTACGCACGTCGCACTGATGAATTACAGGACAGTGGTGATGAAGTCAGTGTCAATTTATAATCAATTAATTTTAATTTTTGTTTAAATCAATTAAAAAAAAAAGAAAATTGTTAAATACTTAAATTAAATACTAAATTAATAACTTATGCTTCAAGTTAATATTCCACTTAAGAAGGAAAAGAAAGAAAAGAACAAATAATGCAATAATTACTTAAGCTAAATTTGCTACAATATATCTTTTTAAATCTGCTTTCTGAAATAACAAATATTATTAATAACTTTATATTCTTCTAGCAATTCTTTATACGATTTCAGACAATAATAAAAGCATTTTTTTTTGTTTATCAGTTTTGAACAGTGTTAAATAAAAATTGGCCTTATTTCTAGTAATATAATCATGTATATCAACCATTCTATTCAAAATGGAATGATGTTTTATTAAATTATTCACAATTCTAAAAGCAGTGATGTATAATTCCCGCTTACAGATATTTTAAAAACTTATATATTGATTTGGATACAAAGACCTGGTTGGGAATACTCTTGGATAATAGTGTATAGTTTTAATAGTATTTTTGTGTAGTATATCAATTCTGTTTAACGCACTTTGTGGGGCTTTACACCAGATCGGATTAAGATATATTATACTGGAAAAAAAATATTAGAAATAAATTATGTGTAATGCCGTTTTTGAGAAATATTTCCGTAGTCTTCGTAAAATAAAAATGTAGGGGCTTATTTTCTTAACAATATGATCCATATGCTCGTTCCCCTTTATTTTTCTATCTAGTATTAATCCTAAATAATTAAAATTTTTGACTATTTCTATTGAGGTGTTATTATGGAAAATACCAAAGTTCTGCGAAAAGGTTTTATTTTCTAATAATATAATTTTTGTTGTTTTTTAATATGGAGACGGTAGTTATTAAGCCATTTATCAATTATAGTGAAATCATATTGAATGTAATTTTTTAGATCTTCCTCACTAATTTCCGAATTTTTCAGCACCGCGTCGCCAACAAATAACTGTATTGACCCTTTAAGAGGTAATCGTGAAATATCATCAATATACAATTTTAAGATAGTAGACCCCAGAATTAACTCCTGAGGCATTCCTTTTTTAATTGTTTACGATTAGCTTAGTTTGTCATTAATTCGAACTTTTCATGGTTCGACAAATAGGATTTGAAAGAGAAACCTGATTTTCACTAAAATTCAGTGAGGATAGTTTATGGAGCAAAATTTCATGGTCCACACAATCAAAAGCTTTTTGAAGATCGATAAACACACAGCCTATATATTTTCCACTATCTGATGATTTAGAAACAAAATTCTGTTGGAATAAGCCATGCAGAGGTGGTGTTGGAGTTCCTTTCAAAACCATACTATTCATCATGTAATATGTGATTATTTTTAATAAATATGCCTAATATATTTTTCATAACTATTTCAAAAATTTTAGAGAACGCACTCAAAATTAAAATCGGGTGTTAGTTTGATCTCTCTGTAGCAGAGAAACTTTTAAATATAAGTATAACGATAGCAGTTTTTTAGGCATTGTGAAAATGTAGTAAGTTTGAAAAGAAATATTTATAAATTTAACTAAGAGTAGAAGTAATCATTCTGAATATTTTTTTTATAAATTTAGTAGATATTTTCCTACAATCACACAAAAATCATTTTTATTCTCTCTTTACATTAAGCTTTAAAACAAATTTAACCAAAAACAAAATAACGCATGAACACATCTTATATTTATAACTTTATAACGGTTACATCTTATATATATTACACAAGGAAGGTCATGTGGGGAATATCTTATATTATGAGAAGATGAACGTGGTGAGTAAAAAACCAAGAATAATTGAATAGTAAATTATTTACAACATAAAAATTTTAAATTTTAGCAAGTTCTTGGTGCTGAATACTTAAAACATCACTCTAAAAAAATTTGTTGAATTTCGCTACAATTAATGTAGGCAACCTTACATTAATTGAAGTGAACCTACATAAACCTACATTAATTATAATTATACAACCTCAGTTAAGCTTTTTATTATATAATAATTATAATTATACAACCTCAGTTAAGCTTTTTATTATATTTAGATATTACTAATTTTATTAAATTCTAAAAATTGTAAATAATGATTTTAAATTTAATATTTTATTGAAAAATTATACTTTATTAAATATAATTATATTTTTTTGTATCACACAAACAATTATATTACTATAACCACGTTTGAAATTTGACTGACTTATGAAATATGAATGCAGACGGTTATTGAACGTAAAGTATCAAGTATCAAGTATGGTATAGTGGACAACCTTGCCATGTTTTCAGATTTATTTGATTACCATATTTTTGGACAATAATCAAATTCTCAGTTTTCTTCCCAAAAATACCACGTCCTTTAAGATTTTTACAGATTTTACAAACTTTTCTGAATTTATTATAAAAATTATATTATAATACATTTGAATCATATCCATTTATATATTTTTGATTTAGATGTTTCAAGTTTTTGTAAAAACGATATAGTAATACTAATAAATTATAAACTACATTACTTTTGTGTATTTCCACGCATAAATTGACGTAATTCCAGCAAACAAAACGAAACGGGTACATTTTCAATAGGTGGCGTGGAATACAACATTAAATGCGTAAATACCAACAGCAAAATGTGGTATATTTCAATCGTGTAGTGCTAATTCACACATAAAATGTGTGATCAAAAGAATAATGTGAAATTACACATTTTTGTAGTGAAATAACACATTTTATGTTGAAAATTAAACATTATCCTTTAAATTAACTATAGTAAAGTGATTTCAAGCGTTTTTTTGAGTTATTTTAAAAAATACACATCGAAAGCGTGTTTTCACTCGCTTGATCGGAATTCTCTACAAAAAAAACGTTGTAAAAAACTGCATTGATTGTAGTTAAATCGACACCATTTTTTAGAGTGATTTTAAATAGTTACACCAAATAGTAACGGTTATTTCCCAGTTGAGTGAAATCTATACTCTAAAATAAATTTCAATCACGGACAATTTTTAAAAAGGCTTCATAAAAATTCTGTCATTTTAAATAGACACACAAACTTATAGAAAAAAGTACAAATATATACAGTAAGACACGATTATAGTCATTCGCTAAATTTCAGTAATATTGCTGAATATAACCGTTTTGTGACTATAGGCGCAGATATTCAAAAAAACATTGCATCTTTATAAACAAAGTCAAATTCAATAAAATATCTTTCGTATAACAATTTTAAACTTTATTTTATTCATAAATAGCAATTATTCTGTTATGTAATCACAAAATATACATATTTGTAATAAAGAATAGAAAAAGACAATATATAAAACAGTTTTTTTAATAAAATAATTCACTTTTCACTTATTTTTTTGTTTTATTGAAAAAATTGCGTTATATTTTAATGTGATTTGTTTTATTGAAAAAATTGCGTTATATCATAAGTTCGTACAATCGATGTCGTTTATAAGTCACATTAAAAATTGCGTTATATTTTAATGTGACTTATAAACGACATCGATTGTACAAACTTATGAAGTTTATTACTTTCTTTCAAACGAATTGTGGGCTATAACAGAATTGTGACTACAAACGTTTTTGGCTATAAACGAATTAAAATACATCGATCTAGTACGTTGAGGGTAATGGGATTTTAATGTGTTAAGTTATATTGAAATCAGTATTAATTTCGTCATAAAGTTTTAGGTATTATAGTTTAATTTCATTATATATATATATTCTATTATCAAGCGATTCAGAAAACAACTACAACTATACCAAAACAAATATTTCTTTTTATATAAAATCGTACCTGAAAGAACTGCTTCTGTGCAATTGCACAGGGTATTCACTAGTAAAAATTTATACTAATTTTGAAAAATGTAAATACGAAATATGGAATTTTTTATATTTCAAATTTTATTTTAAGCCATTCGGTTGAAACAAATTTAAATAAAAAACAAATATTGAAATCTAATGAATTTTTGTAATATTGTTCGAAATGATACCCAAATGATGATTTTTATTTGTTGGGAAATACTTATTAAAAATTTCATTACGTAAATTTAATTCTTTTAAGTATTTTAATGGTAAATTGTTTTCTTCATTATTCTATAATCCATATACTAAAATTCCGCTCGATTACAAATGAATTTAAATTTAACCAAATTCTATTTCAATAATCACTATACTGAGATAAAAGCATATATTTCTATATTGCTTAATTTTATTTTATTTTGTTTTTTTTTGCTTGTTTTGTGTTAAGCATTTTCTTTCATGAACTTCTATGATATTTATTGAACCATTTCGTAATTTTAATTCTGTTTTTTTTCTAGTTTCTAAAATGTTCGCCTATTACTTCTGTAAACCTGTTACTCTTTAAGTATAAAAATCAAATCGTTTAAGAAACAAAAAAAAAAAACTTAATGCGAAATGATAAAAATCGGATTTAAAGAAATGAAAAATCAGAAAAGGACTAGTAAAAAACAGTTTTTATATTTTTTTCTTTTCTTTTATAATTTTCGACTTTATCTGTTAAATTGTAAAGGATTTCTTATACTCTTTACTATTTTTATTTTTTTTTATTTTTTGAATCGCTGAAACACCATTATTTTCTTTGCCTTATTGAACCGTCCTGTCTTTCTCTCTTAAACGAGATATTTTCATTTTCTTAGACTCAAAATACATTCAATTTTCAATTTGTTGATTGTTTGTTGTTGTAATCTTTATGCGTAAGTTTTTTTTTTTTTTATTTTTAATTCCCGAAAAGGACGAAAGTTTATTATTTGTATAAAAAAACTTGTATGTATGTACATAATATATACATTCAATATTATCCGGTTTTTGTTTTTATTTTTTTTTGCTATTTATTTAGTTCTTTATTAGGATAAGGCGATTTTAAAGGATTTTCGGTAATTTTTTAAAATAAAAATTACAATCGGTTTTGTTATAGCTATACAATATTATGCGGATAAGTAAAGAATATTTTATACACTCTTTCGTGATTTCCTTAAATTGAAAGTAATTGTTTTAGACATTTTTGATTTTGTTCAGTTTCCTTTATTATTGTTTCTTTAGTATTTTTTTTTTTGTTGAAATGATAAGGATTTTCTCCTGTTTAAAATTTGATATTGTTTGTTTTTGTTTTGTTTTTGATCACCATCTAAATTGTATTCTAAATGGCTGAAAGTTTATTTTAGTAAATATAACAAAGGAAAAATTACAAAATACGAAGATAATAATGTTTAGCTAAAGAAAAATAAAAAACAAAAAAAACAAAAATAATAGTAATTTACAAGAAATTTTTATAAAGGGGATTTTTAAAGGATTAAAGAAAAAATATTAAAAAAATTTCCTTTTCTTCACTAGTATTATAAAAAGAAACCAAATTCTTGAATAATTAAATAGTAATTGAAATTTTTAAAGCTAAAAATAAGAATATTTTTTAACTTGCTATAGTTTCAGGAATGATTGTACAGATTTTTAAACTTGTTGCTTTAAGAGAGTTGCCATGTACAAATTGCGATAAAAATATTTAATGGGATTTAAAGAGACACCCCTATTCTGAGAAGTTTATTCAGAATAATAATCGAGAGAAAGAAATACTGCTGAACTGTCTTTCTTTATAAGTTGCATAGATAAAGTTTAGCATTGCGATTTACATTTTAATACCATAGAAAAAGTATAACAGTTCAGAAACTAAGATAATTTGTTGCCGGATATTTTCAATACGATTTTAGCCTATTTCGTATTATTTCATCTCTTTCAATTTTTAAATTTTAATTTTACTATCATTCTCAATTCTCAATGCCTTCAATAATCAGCCGAACCGGTGAATTCGATCGAATAAAAATCGAGTACTCGTTCGTAAATTTTCAACCGGCGAATTTGATTTAAAAAAAATTCGAATATTTTTTATCGAAAATTTTCTCGTTCAAAATTTTATAAACAAATAATCATTTTTGTTCTTGTGTTTGAAAGTGTTTTATTTCGAAATAAGAAAATAATTTTAAAAAATATAAGTTAAAATTTTTATTATTTAGAATATATTGGGATAATAGTACACAAGAAAATCAATCTCAATTTAAAATAGCCGAAATATTTCACTGGAGTCAATTTCAGTAGAAATAATAGTAACAACTTAACAACGAAAAGCTTACATATACATTCTGTAAAATTCTTACAGAAATTAATAGCAATGAATCAGAGCACACTCAATATTTAAAAAAATATACATACCAACTAAAAGAAAAGAAATACGACGTTTTAAAAGAAATGATGATAAAAGAAAAAGGCTGCAAAGAGAAGAATAAATATTGGGTAGAGAAGAAAAGCGAAAAATACAACAAGAAGCTATTAAAATAAAGCAAATTAAAATGGTGATCAAAGAAAAATTGTTGGAAAAAGATTGTTATTTCTTTTACCCGTCAAAAATGAGCTATAAGTTCATGATTCTAATTGTAAGTGATACAGTACATTTTTGTTTAATGAATTGAACTATTTTATTTAATGTCTTTACTATAGTTTCTTACTTTCTATTACTATAAATTAAAATATAAATTAAAAATCATATTATTGCGTTTATAATAATATACCTTCTTATTTATTTTATTTTCCTTTTGTAAAATACTATACTTTAAATATTTTAATAATTTATTTCTAAAACAGCAATCTAAATTTATTTTACGTACGGCTGAATATCATTATGAAATGAATATATTCTTTAATTGACACAATTAATCATCTAAACTCAAAGAAATTAAATATACATACGTACATTTTTTGTTGTTTTTTGTTTCATTATCTTAGAATCGAATTTCCCAAATGACAAATTTTTTTGTACCATTTTTTAAAATACTAACAAAAATTTTGCAATTAACAATCACAAAATGACATTCTCAGCCGAAAAAGTTGAAGTTGGATTATCTTTATTTGTTTTAGCCGCACATCGGAAAATATCGACGTTGAGTTTGTCTGTTTACATTGTTTTCATATAATTTAACTGGCTTTTGGAAATTCACAAATCATACGCCGTACAGAGTCCGTCGAACTAGGCTCGAACTTTAAACTAAAAATTTTCCAGAAATAGATATCCAATGTGTTTCCCACATAATTTCGTTGCTATATGACATTGTAATTAGTAAGGTAAAAATTTTCTACGAATATAACGATGATAAAACAAAAATATGCGTTGACAAAAGTTGTGTAATAATAATTACTACAGTTCCCGATCATAATGTACAAAAAATGTATTTTTCCTAAGTTACTGACAATAAGATAAAAACATCCCAATTGAATAAAACACGCTGGGTGGAGCAGTAGATAGAGCATCTGCATTTTAACCAAAATATCCCAGATTCAATTCCCGACGAAGGCAAAAATAGAAAATGCATTCTGGGGTTTTCGGAGATAAAATAAGTGATTAATAGTAGTGGAGAGTTTTTAATACCACTAAAAAAATAAAATGAAACTGTACTATTATGAAGGTTAACACATACAATAGATCTAGTTTTCCACATTTAAATTAGTAGATATATCATACAATTCTAAAAGAAAAACTATTGTATGTATTTGTGTATGCCAAATCTCTGTATAAAAGCAGTTAGTTAAAGGTGGGATAAACACCTTTTCGAATCGGAATTATATAAAAAAAAATTGTATACAAGAAAATCAAGAGTTTAAAAAGAAAGTGTATTATGTTTGTATAACATGGGAATTAAATTGAAGAATGGATCTTAGATTATAATATAAAATGTGTGCGCGCATTGTATACAATGAACACAAATTGTTTACAAAAATTATAACATATAACATGATCATAATATCATGAATTGTCTTAGTTCGGTAGTCGTTGGTAAACACACAGTGATTATGACCACAATATAAAATCAAAGTAGCCTCAAAAAATCAATTGAAGTTTGAAATTTGACTTTAATGAAGAAGCAAATGAAGAATAGTATTAAATATCAAATTTAAAATAATTACACCTGCCCTCCAATTTTATTTTCTTTAAATCCTAAAATATTGTCAAAATAAACTTATACAGATTATAAAACGACGTCTTATGGAAAAATAAAAAAAACTAACCACATGTGTAATCTGAATTCATAAAGTTACAACAATAACACTCATGGCAATTAATAAATGATTGTATTCAAATGCAGTAATAAATCTAAGGTTATCTTAGAGATCGCCGAACCTCTATAATTAATATTATTCAACATTAATGTTTGGATCAGCCTTCGTGAACTAGTAAATATTCTCTTTTTATGGTATTTTTAACTTTTTTCTTTATACAATTCTTTTTAACAATCTATTTTTTAACAAATTTTAAAACTATTATTAAAGATAGATAGATAGATAGATAGGTAGTAGTGACTTCCGACACTTCCTTGTATGGAAATCTTCCTCGTATATAAAGACTCTTTGGTGGAGATTTTTAATTTTAATGCCTTCAGGAGCACCCTACGACCACGAGTCTAGAAAGAAAACTCCTAGATAGGCTTTTCTTTTTTGTAACAACCCTGGTCTCTATATACAGAGTAGGTGTTGGAAAGTTTCATCTTCTTGCTCCTACGTTCTCCAAAAATGGTTTGAGGAGCTTTCAAGCCTTCTGGATTGTTTTCCAATGACGAAACAATCCGCACAGACCTCTACGATAGTGTTGATGTTACACCCTTCAATTATAGTAAGTTTGGGGAACGCGTCAGGTTCAGCATGGGCCAGATTTGATTGATCATGTTATTGTATGGTCTACTTGATCAACTTTGCGGATAGATTTCCAAGATAGTGTGTCCTGGCACCCATCGTAGTCAAATTTTTAACCGATCCGCTAAAATTTTGAACTAATCCCACAGTAATATGTCATCCAACGTAGCTAGTCGTTTTTTTTTTTGTTTACAGAACAAACTGGTGGAAACAAACTAAATGGCATTACTTAACAATTCTTTGTACGGTACGGCTCATAAATTTTGCGTTCTTACTTAATATATATTATATTTTTTTCGGTTATTCTAACCTTTTTGAAAATTTGGTGAAATATAGCATTTAATGTTACGAATCTAATTAAAAAAATTTTTATCGTAAAAATTCAAACTTAAAAAAAAAAATTTAAAAAGAATTAAAATAAAACTGCATTTGTGTAATTTCTTACACATTTTTAATTTTAATTTTATTGTTTTGTATTTGAACACTAATTTACATATAGATCAGTTCATACACTAATAATAAATTATAATCAGAATACAAGTGAATTTTACATTTAATAATATCTAATAACATATTTATCAATGTTAATATAAATAAAAAAAAAAGTGTTATTATATGTATAATATTGTTTTAAACTCATGTAATATACTATATAAACAATTATCCATGTAGTTTTAGTACTTGTATTAATTAGTAATCACTTAACGCTTAATTATAACTTCTATTGCTACTACTATTACTACATATTAGGGATAAATGTTTAATTGTGTCTGATAAATGTCTTATTGTGATTACTGATCTGTATATGCACAACATTTTAATCATAATATCTTTAGTGGTTATTAATATTATAAACAATTCATTACTACACACAAATAAAATATAACTTACTGGGATAATGCTCCATGATGTTTTAAAACTAATTTCAGCACATATGACACTTAATTTGGTTTATTTATAAAACAAAAAAAATAAATAATAAAATGTTCCATCATCTTGCTTACAGTGCCTAACAGAAAAGCATATTATTCAATTAAACGTGACACGAAGAATCTTTCTTCGCGTCAGTGATGAATCTAAATGAATATGAGTGATAATAAGGACAAAAAAATAGGAAAAAAATTCACGTTAAATTGTTATTGCAATTTTAGGCGACAAAACTAATACGAAATAAGCCGAAAATGTAATGTTCGGAAAAAAAAAATTAATATACCAGCCTGTACAGAGTACAACATACAAGACAATCCGTAGAATATAAAATATAGATATTAATAAGAAGTTGATGTGCATGATAGAGAAAAAAATTGTGAAGAAGTTTGAGCGAGTGAGATCATAACTTTAACAGAAAAAAAGGGGAAATAATAAGCCCATATTTTGCCACTTTTTAAATTTTATTTTTAATAAAATTATATACATGCTGTCGACAGATTAAATGTCCACACAACGTCATTGTCGGGTCATATAATTATGAGGTAATTCAGGAGTTTATCTATCTTGGAACCAACATCAACTCCACCAATAACATCGATGTTGAAGAAAGGCGAATAATTACCCTTGCAAACCGTCGCTACTTCGGTTTGTCCAAGCAACTGGGTTCAAATCTCTTATCCCAAAATATCAAAGCACAATTATACAAAACACTCATCCTTCCGGTGCTGCTATATGGTTGTGAATCGTCGACATTACCAAAAGCAGGCAAGTATGCACTTGATATCTTTGAGAGAAAAATTCTTCAAACTTTTCCAATCCAAGCCCCAAGGTACGCGTCGTCGAAAAAACATTCAAATCACCAACTGGAGAGATCCCGCTCGTAACCGAAGTCAATGGAGTACAATTTTGCATCAGGTTCAGGACCTTCAAAGTCTTTACCTCCCAAAAAGTAAGTAGGTATACAGCTTGTTTATTAAAATCTGATTATATTAGCAACATAACCAAAGGAGTAGTTGATGACATTTTTAAATGTCAGTATTTAAGTAAATAATGTTTTATGCGAATGTTTTTACTGCATATCTGAATATAATATTTGAGGTTCTGTAGCACAGATTATTTGAAATAATCTAATCAGAAATTTCAATATTAAATAACAAAACAATAATGTCTTAGTCATTTTATTTGTAACAATGTTTTGGTTTCCCTAAATAAATTTTCCCCACATTATTATTTTCATACTGAATAAAGCTACTAAAAATTATTTTATATTAACAACTTATTTCAATCAATCTCTTTGACACCAATAAATAAATTCAGAATAAAATTTTTATCTCTCAGAGATTTATATAGGGTACTTTAAAATCTGAATTAGAATTTCCCTTCATTTTATATTAAATTTTCGAAATTTACATAACAGAAAGTTTCTAGATAATCATTACTATTCCCAACAACTGCTAAAATATTTTATTTATTTTATACAATCTTTCATAACTTTTTATGAATTCCTGTTTTTCCTTTTTCTAATGTGTTAAATTATTATTACAAACAATCTCAAATTTACATACAGATACAGTGTATGTGTAGAACACATAAATACTCACACACATTATTATAAAGTTGTCATTTTAATAATGAAAATATAAAGAAAAAATCATCTTCTCGGCCAATACGAATTTTTTTACAAATAATTTTCATTGAAATTTATGCATTATAACAGGATATAACAAAATTCCAACAAAACAAAATAATATAAAAATTTTCATCCTTTCTTTCATTCACAAAAAAAATGTTTATGTGCAGGCTACTAGGGTATACTAAAACTAATAATAATAATAAAACAAAAAAAAACAAAAATAAACGCATACTAGCTCTGTGTATTATAACTCTTAGTTATATGATCCTCATTTACATATACAGAAATAATAACAATAACAGGAAAACATAATATACACATACATATGAATATTATACAATAAGTGTATATGTATAAAAAAGAGAACTATATAATTTCATTTGAAAATTTTATGTCTGATCCCCAAAATGAGCATGAAAATTTGTTATTCAATTTAGGCAAATCTCATAAAAATAATACACAAAAAAAAAAAAAAAAAAGACATTTTTTTTTTGGCATAAGAAAAAGCGTGTATAAAGAAAAAGGAAATAAACGAAAAAAAAGTGAAAAATTATTTTAAAAGTAATGATAAAAGAAAACAAAATCCTTTTTTCCAGGGTTGTATATTACTATTTTTTTTTTTTTATTTTAACGTTTTTGAATTTACCCTTAGTTAAAAAAGATTCATGACAGCAGATTTGTAGTTGTCAAAAATAATTTAGGCAATTTTTATCATAATTGGAAATTTTTCATAATAATTTATAAAATAATTGTTGAATATAAGGCGACTTAAATGTTGTACGAGTAGTTGGTATGAACTTGGTTATTTGATAGATTTAGAACATTTTGTTCTAATGCCTATTTATGTGACCTGAATTTTGAAGCCATATATTGTGTGTCACTTAGATTATAATATAGTTACTAGCTATTCCCGGGGTAACATTCGCGGTTCAAGAATTAAAAAAATATATCTTTCCATTTCATTTTCATATTTAACTCAAAATTTTCCATCGTCCAATTTCAGATTAACATTTTTATTACATAGGATATGTTTTTTTATCTAATCTCTTGAGTCATCAATGTGCAACTGTTCATTCTGGTTTAAAATTTCTTTTGCATACAATGGAAACACCAGATAGAAACGAACAAATTTTAGTTTTGTAATTTCAGCACCAATTGAAGCAATAATCAATATTGCCCTTAATTATGTTCTCTACAATATCTTGCTTCTGCTGTTTTTCCTATTAGAAGGATTTTTAGCAAATCTAATGAATTTTTAAAGGTTGAAAAGCAAGACATGCCACCATGGCAACAATAAGAATATTTTTTTTCTGCTTCTGTCAATATTTGCTTGACAAAATAAACATTCATTTGAAAGAGGTGCCTGCATTGTTCAATTAAAAACATTTCGAGGTGACTGATTCAAAGACACAAACCAGGGAAATTTAAAAAATTTTAATAGATATTTTATTTTTTAGGTAATTTTAATTGTGTTGACGACTTTAAAAAATATTTCTAATTTGAGAAAGCTTAATAATTTATTGATTTTATGATGTTTTGCTATTATTCAGATTTTTATTTGATACTTATATTAAATATATATGCTGGGTGGCGCAGTAGGTAGAGTGCTTGTCTTTCAACTGAAAAGTTCCAGATTCGATTCTCGATGAAGCAAAAAAAAATTTTTATTTGTTATTCGACCTGGTCCAATACCCTTTGTCATTGCGATAAAATAAATGACAAGAAATAAATTAGAGCATAATCTGGTAACAAAATAAAGATGTTCTATTTAAGAAGGCTTAGTTCCTGACAATAGAAGTAGTTTCCCACAATAAGCTGATAAGCCAGTAATTTGATAAATAAGTCCTCGAAATGTTGTAGATAGTTGTAAAATTACAGTACCGTTCTTAATTAAGCACGAAAAGGTGATTCTACCTAAGTTACTGTCAAAAGGAAAAAAAAAATATATATAGTTTTGCTATATGGGTCTAGAACTAGGATAAGTATTCTTATAAATGATTTATTTTAAAGAAAAATTAGGCACAAAAATTAGTACTTTATAATTTGTTTTATTATTCTTAAATTTTGGGTTCCTGTCACTCTATTTTGACTTAATTAACAGAGGTGAAAAGTTTTACAAGGATTATTAGCATATTAATCTATTAGATGTCTATCGAGCGACAAGTAAAGATGGAATGAACGCAGTCGACATAATTTGGCCTAAACATTAGATGAAACAAAGATAGAGAAGAAGTAAGAGAACTAAAATGTATAATGAAATAAATTATGGTCAAAACCAATTCCGTCTGTTAGATAGATATATAATGTGTATAGTTTTGTTTAACGAACCTAATTATATTTATCAGTTTTTATAAATGGTTCTTAACTTATAAGTAATAGTAGTTTAATCCTCTTGGCAGAATTGCCATCTTATACTTATTAACTTGCACTAGTAAAGACATATTATTAGTTCACTTATATAACCTATAATAATATAATATATAATAGGGGGCATATCATTCCAAATAACTAATATAATTTTTGGTTAGCGATCGGCAGATGCTGCTTCCCAAACTGGCAATTAACTTCCATCGTTGATTATTTATTTAAGTACATATCAAGTCCAATGTACATGAAGGAAAATTAATACATGTGAAAAGATTCATAACGGACCATATCATTTAGATTCTAATTGAATTCATACGTTCTAACTAGAAGGAAGTTGTAGAATAAAGGTTGTTAGATTTTCAAAAAGTCAGGAACATACAAGGAACCAAATCAGATCGAATGGGAAATTATAATTTTGAAGTGCGAACTACGAACTAATTTGCGATTATCGTAAATATTTCCATACATACAATCTGGTATTTGAATATAAGTATATGTATATATACTTAAGCATATATAATGTTATGTATATATTCTATGTATTTGCATAACATTGCTAATTAAATCTATAATTATATATTTTTAACAGATGAAATACCCACTACCAAGAGGTTCGCCAAAAGAAGTAACTCACCAACCATAAATGACCAGGAATTCAATCCCGTCACAACGTGATCCCAATTGTAAGCAAGTCACCAAAAAACGTGAAGCAAACGAAAAACGCAAGTCAACAACGTGACAGCAATTGTAATGACCACAAAACACCAATTGTAAGCAAGCGGGACGTGCACCAAAAAGTCCAACAATTCCATATTTAATATACTAAACTAAAAAAGGAATTTAAAGCAACCCAACAGAATTATTTAGTTCCCAAAATACATAGTTGAAGCTAAGTGGAAAGCAATACTAAATGGTTTTACTGTTGTTCAAAATAAAAAAAAGCAAAGAGAGAGATCCCCGAGACAAAACCAATTTTGCAAATGCAGATTCAAAGAACTCAAGGTTTGTTCCGTTGTTCCATCAATATTCTTATATTGCTATACAGTCAAGCACATTAAACTAAGCTCCTGGGAGACAGATAAGAGACAAATGTGCAATGGACATTATTAAGGAAGAGGTAAAATTTTTATATTTCAAACGTATGATTTCGTTCTTATTAGGCAGACCGTTAAAAATAAAAATAAGACTTTTAAGAGCGGAATCAAAATCCTTCAGTTTTTATTTACTTTACTTTGTTTTATTTTAGTTTGTTTTATTTTAGTTTGAATAAATTCAATAAGAAGTGCTTTAATTCTTTTTATTTACTTTTGACGCACGAGACCGATGTTTTTAAAATTAAGATTTTGCATAGGCTAGATTTTTAAAATAAAAATGAAGGCCCATTTAATATAAAATTGCAAACACTGACCAAAATCCAGGGTGAAAACCAAAAAGCATGTAATTAAAATAATAAAAGAATAAGTGGGAGATAGCAAACAAAAATTTCATATATATATAAATTAAAAATGGAAATAAGCTTCAGGGTTGTTCTAAGAGACATCCACCCATCAATAAACCATAATATAACCAAAGACGAAATTGCTACATATAGACACTCCGTTTGCAACACACACAAAATTAAACAAAGAACAATAAAGGAAGCACTGCAATTGTTCTACCTATATCAGTGCTTCTCTTATTGCGTTTTGCTTCATTTTATGTACGTTGCAAACGGAGCGTCCATATGCTGCAATTTCGTCTTTGATTATATATTGTGCTTTGTTGATTTATATTAGCCCAAACATCATTAACAAAGCATTTACAGTATTGAAAAACTATTCTACACCATCTTAGCAGCCGAAGCACCCCATTGAAACCGCGAACCTCCACAATCAATCTAATCCTCTTTAGAATTATATTTCACCAATAGTGGATATTAAATCCCAAACTAAATTTACACCTGTGATTATTTTCCAAGGAGATTATGTCCTTGGGGGTCTATGGTATTTCGATCTATTTTTAAATTAAATAGAAAAACATCAGATAGACAAAAAATGCCTAATAAGCATCAAAATAAAATTCTTGTTACAAGAATATCTTATTTTTGAAAACTGTCTCATTTGCTTTTGTTAATTTTTTTTTCTTTTTATGTTTTTGTTTTGGTTTGTGACTGTCTTGATTTGCCGTAGAGATTTGATAAAACAGAAACACTGAACTGAAAAGAAAATTTGAAATAAATCCTTTCTTATTCTGCCTTATGAAAGATAAAGAAAAATGAAAATTTTCTTTTAATAATATGTAAAGATGAGTTTTTAGAAAAGAAAAGACAAAAACCGAGGATAAATGGGTTTAAAATTTTAAAACAAAAATATTTTATTTAAATAATAATCATCAGAGGGTGATCTTGTTATACTGGTAATATAGAAAGTTTTTTATTTTTATTTTTTTATTTTAAATTGGATATTTTTTGAAGTTCTTTTGAGTTCAATTTCGGTTTAAAAGTTAAATAGGGAAAAGATGATTTTAAAGTAAGAATTTCCTTTGAATTTAATATGGTTTCCTTTTACAAAGGATTGAGGATTAATATAAAGTGATATTAGAGAAGTAAACATTTTTTTCATGCTATTCCGAGTCATGGTGTATTACTTTTAATGGTATTAAACAGTTCTAATTGAATTAGTCTACGATTGCAAGACTGCGTTTTGCTAGTAACAAAATATTTTTGTACAAACTTAGGAAAATTTAATCATTCGTAGAAGATCAATGTTGCTTAAAGTTTACTTGGTGGTAAAGACTCGCTGGAATATTCGTCGGTGGGTTATTTTTCAACTTTTTGTTCTTAACTTATAAACCAAATGTATCCGAGATGGTTTTAAATGGGAATTCAAATCCATTATAGAGTGTTTAATTTTCAATATTGGAATAGAAAATTTTGTTAATCATACTTTCTGCCATTGATCCAATCCCAATCGAAATTTGTGTGAAATAAGTTTTAGAATTTTAAAATTATTTAATTTTTGCTATTTACCATCCAAATACTGTCGTACTGTTTCTAGTAACAAATAAAAAAGAATTGCATGATGGCGTAGTTAGAGTAGAATAATTCTAAACCCAGAAGTCAAATAAAACGTACATGACATTGTATATTGACAAAATATGTCAAATTAAGTTTCGAACAAATGTGTTTAAATGGGCCAATAGTACAATGTCGATGACAAAAATTTGATCAAAATTTAAAATTTGTCGTTGTTGCACTGTGACATTTTATGTTGACAGTTCTAGATCATTAAAAAAAATGTTTTTCTTGTTGTTCTTCAATTGTCGTTTGAAAATTATAATGTCACATTTATTGGATTTGCTATGCGACATTCTATGTCGACAATATAAGACAACAATGTCATGTCGTTTTCGTTGGACTTCAGGCTTAAGTCTCATATTATGCGATAATAAACCCAAAAATTTAATAGAATTATAATGTATATTGTGAGATGTATACATAACGATGGCAAAATCTCAAAACTAAATTGAGAAACCTAAATACCGTACTTATTTCTGAGAAAAACGTTTTAGTCATTTTCCTCACGTATTGAGAGACATTTGTTTATAACTTAGCAGTTCCCTCGATTCAAATTAAAATTTTTTAAATCAAATTCAGATTTACTAACAAAAAATGAGTCAATCATCGCTTACTTTGATCATATGGTACACATATAATAACAAAATCCAATGTTAATCAAACTAAATGGTTCTCAGATCTTGCGGTACAGCATAAATAAAGTTAAATAATGGCTTCGGAACTGGAAAATCAGACTGAGAGGAGCTAAATTAATATACATCACAGTGACATTAGGAAGAGAAAGTTATTTGGTTGTTATGCTGAAAAAAAGTAATTCCTCAGAAAGAAGTTGTAATGTATTTTAGCATGCACTTGGATAGGTTACTTAAGCGGTAAATTTATATCCATACTGAAAGAAAATAGCTGAGATTGAAACAAAGATAATTTTATTGACTGATTGAATACAAACCTCCTATGACACTAAATAACAAAATATTAATTTATAAAGCTATCTAAGAGCCGATATAGATTTACGGAATCCACCTGTGATTAGTGACCAGCAAATCCAATAATGAAATATTACAAAGATTTCAGTTGGAAGTATAAAGAATAATAACAGGAGTATCATACCGTTCAAATTGTGTTAGTTTAAAGCCGACTTTAACTCCACAAAATTCTCCAAATGTCAACAAATATTCATCAACAATTTTTTTTCAAAAGGTCTCACAATACGATGAAGTATACATGGTTATGGATGACTTACCATTGGGTTTATGAATCCGCTAGTAATTATATAAAAATAATTATACGGACTACTGAATCCCTCCATTAGAAACAAATTGTACATTTTCAATAAAGAATAAAAAGGTATGATTACAGAAAAATGTATTGTACCTTACCTTACTAACTGTTAGCTTTACAAGTTTACTTCTTGTATAAACTTACTACTACATAAAATTATTTGTGGTATATTAAGTTTGCATTCGAGTAGAATTGTTTGTCATAAAAATGTAAATAAAGAATAAATAAAGTTAGAAGTAAAAAGAATTACTAGCGCTTGACTTCATATTGAAGTTAGCTTTGTTTTTTTCGCTTTATAGCTATAACCAAAGTTTATGCTAATCTTATGTGATTCCAATTATTTAAATTATGATTTTGAATAATCAAGCGGAATAATAATTAAAGATGTGAACTACTTTAATTTAAGTATATAAAAATGAATGATATTTAGAAAAAGCTAGCTTGAAATTTTCCGAAACATTCGTTGGAATCTAGAAATGTACCCTTTTAATCGAAATGTACGCTTATCAAAAAATATATGCAAAGAATTTGGGAATAAAATATAACTGTTTATATTAGGATTACTATAGTGTTATTGAAACCTCTAGTAGTGGTATCGAAAGAAAGTAATTCGTACATAAATTTATTTTGATGAGGTTAACTGAGATTAGTATGGACTCTTTACAAGTACTCAAGGGAATATACCAGGAATCGTATAAAAATATTTTAAATAGGTAATTTTTGAAATTTGCTTTTATGAATCTATAGATACGTGATTGTCCAAAAGAAAGAAAACAATTTGATCTCAATTTCTCTTTTGCACGTATAAAAATTGTAATAATTTAGCAAAAAAAGAAAAAAAAAACAACATAAAACAAAAAAAAAAATCTTTTATTTTTATTTGGTTAAAAAAAAATATTAGAATTTTTGGTTCATAAATATTAGGATTTCCAAGTTCTTATTTATATAATAATATTATATTGTATTAGAGAAGAGATAGAAGAACGCGTATACAGCTTAAAATTCTGTTTTATTATTTTCCTTTTTATTTTTCTTCAATGTATGTTATTTATGCGATGTTAAAATGCTTATGAGATTTAATGAAGTTTTAACAGGAAACAATGGGTTAAAAATGATTTTTTTTTTTAATCTTTTATTTATTTTTTTTTTTTCATTTATTCTGAGTTATTTTCTTTCACTCTCCAAAAAAAAAAAAAAAAATACAAAAGCTTTGTTTCTGTGATATACGCGAGTATGTATTAGATTTTTGTAAAGTAATTAGGATATTTTTAGGTGATAGGAAATTTCATTTTTAGAAATTTAAAAGGGATTAAGTATTTATTTTGTATTAAGGAAATTTGAAATTTTTAACTGAATCAGACTATTCTTATTTTCAATGTATTATAATTGATTTAATACTCTTCAAAATTGTCTGAGTGTTTAAGTTATTTTCTTACTTTATAGTAGACATTCAACAATTATTGTTATTTAAAAAAATGGTTAGATAAAGAGGTAACCATACACTAAAATTTTAATTTTAGTTGGAAAATACAAATTTTCTCTTTCGATATTCACCACTTTTAATTTTGGGTTTTTAAGGGTTTTGAAGTATTTAATCTTTACTTCCATTTAATCATATTTAATCTTTTACCTCGAAAACAAAAAAATACTAAAACATTAGCTGCTAACGAATTTCATTTGCAACAAGAGTTACATATCGTAATTTTGAGTAATGCGGAAAAATAGTTCGGCAGCAATTCTTTTATACCCTTAATTTTATCCTTAGAAACAGGCCGTGGTTCTGAAACCGTAAGATTAAATTCAAAAAGATTTTTAGATGTTCCAAGTTTTTTTCTAGTTGGTTTAGTGGGCTGTGTACTTCTATGTTTTTAATCATTCGATCTAAGGCAGAATGAACACAGTCGATTTCCTGCACGCAAGAATGGCAGGGCTCTGAAAATTTTTATGCTATCCATTTCAAATTAGGATTTATATGCACCAATAATTTTAAAGCTGTGCTATTTATCGAATTGCGATTTTGAGGAACGCAAGAGTCGCTCCAAAGAGTAATCATAGTGATGTGTGGAAAACCCACTAAAAGTTGCTTCAAAATTTTTATAAGAACACTGGAAATGTCGTTTCCGCCGCCACGACCATTGTGTGCTTCTGTCCAAATTGCACAATAATTTTTTCGTAAATACTCAATTATTTGGTTAAATTTCTATGTACGTGGAACATTTATGCATTATGAAATATTAATTCTTATTTGTTCCATTTTAGTAATTGAGAGGTAGAGCATTTATTTTTTTCAGCACGTGGAATACACTAGCACTTAACATTTTGTTAAAAATAATTGTACAATTGCAGTTGAATGATGTTGTGGACCAAACAAGCACAAACAAAAAAATTTTTCGAAAATATATGAAAAAATGTTTCATATCCAATTTTTTTGAGTATGGAACAATTATGCACACACAAATTGACAAAAACCAGAATATGGAACAATTTAAGAACTAGTTATCTCGTTAACTAAAAGAGTTATCAAAAATCGGATTTTTGCATTAAAAAGAGCATGTGACAAAACGTTTGGAGTCACCCCTAAGTCAAAACTCAAAAAAGGGGCGTATATCACATTCTTGCACCAAGCCGACGTTATTTAGTTTGATAGTTGAGTAATTATGTAGCAGGCGTAAACTTGAATTCACTTCAACAGTGCATTGATTTGATTCGACAAGGCAAGTAGTGTTATTGTATATGCTATTCAAAATGTGTATTGAGAATTATTTAAATAAGAATATAATTAAAAGTTTTATTATATTAAAGCCTTAAAGGTAATTAAAATAATTTAGAATTAGAATTAAAGTAAAATAAATAACTAATGTTATAAAGTGATAAAGAAGAGAATAACCATAGAATTACAATAACTAAATCCATAATTCAAGATTGATTGAAAAATCCAAATCGAAGTAAGTATTATTTTGTTTTTGCTTTTTTTTAGTTAACATTTTTATTTTTAATTGCTTTAATCAGTTTGTCAAAATTAGCAAACCTTAGCACTTTGTTAAGTCAGATTATTACTGAAGAATTGCCACAAACATTTTATCAAAAATATTGCCAAAGCAGACATGCTAGTGGAAAGCTGCATGATGCCTATAATAATTATAGGCATAACTTGGCGAAGGCTGAACTCATAACCCGATGAATTAATCAAAAAATAAGAAATATTAAAGAGCTGGATTTAAGAGAGTTTCTAAAATTATTTAGATTTAATTTGAAAAATGTTTTTAAATTTAATTGTTGAAACAATGGAATTTTAGAATATTTTTTTTTTGCTTTTTTATAGAAAGAACACAGATTCATTCAATCATTTATAGTATTTATTGGTTCACCTCTATAGAGCTGTGCTGGGTGTTAGTTGCTCAAGCGAAATATGTTTTTGTTTATCCCTTTAGCACATGTAAAATGCTGTACAGCTGCATATCAATTTAAATATCGAACTTTTTAATACGATTTAAAGATATCACCAAAATTTGTATCTCCTTAGCGAGCAAAGAAAAATAAAAGTGTGCTTGAACGCTACAACGTAAAATTAAAAAATTATGTAAATTTTTTAAATATTTGAATTACGATTGTATTAAAATTGAAAAAGGGTTAGTTTTTTTGTTTGCAATATATCAATTTGCAGAAGCAAATCTTTTTTTTAAATGTAACGACATACCTTTTTTACGTTTTACTTACAATTTATAAAATGGTAAATTTCGATGATCATTTTTAAGTATATTTAGTTGAAAAAAAATATAAATATATTTTTGAATCTGTAGATAATTTAAGCTTTTCATGCCTAATCAATTTTCATTTTATTAATAATTTAAGAGTAATTAATATAACAAAATTGAAATTGAAGAATATAATTAATTAAGAAAAAAAAATTAAGTTATGTATATCCATTGTTGTGTAAATAAAATAATTATAATGGAATTAAAATAATAAATAATTAAAAGTAATTTTTGTTATTGTGATTTTTTCAGATGATATTCCTTTTTGATTTGAAAAATTGATGTGTATTCCCGTGACATTCAATAGAAAATAGTCTAATTTTACAAAAAACAAACTTTATTTACATAAAAATTGTCTTGTGTTACCGGTAAACTAAAAGACATTTGCCGTAAAAAAATTGTGTTTTCAACAAAAAATTTCTCTGTTCACTACCAATAAATGTACTTTGTTCACAAAAATATTAAAACGTTTGCAATAAATGATTATCTTTTTGAGTAAACGTTTTTTAAATACAGTTCAACTAATAAAGTTTAAAGTAAACTCTTTTGGCTGAAATAATAATGACTTTTATCACGAACGAAGTTCATTTGTTGAATGTTCGTTTGCCATGAACTTTTTTTGTCTTTCGGTGCACTACAGTGTGGTTCAACTGAATATATTTTGTAGCGATACCGTATATTGTCTTTCTAAAAAAGTGGTCTCCATAAAAGCTAATAGTTATAGACCCGAGCGATTGGCAAAATTTTAAAAAGGTTAGTTGAAATTTTTTTTTTTTTAATAAATCCAGTTGGGGTTTGGGTTTAAAAAAGTAAATCTACGAAAGACTTTCCAATACTTGATTTTCTATCTAAAGTATATACAAATGTTGGTAAAAAAAAATATTTTGCTAGATAATATCGACATAATCAAGGCATTCGCGGTACGGTTAACCATGACATTTCGTTAGAAATAATTGAAAACACTGATCTCAGACATTTTGTATTTAACTGGCTTACATATCGTATCTAAACTTAAAACACAAATTATAAAAATAGATGACTATGTCCGTGTGTTTTAGGTTCTGAAGCGGAGCGTATCCTTAACTTCGTCACCAATTCTTCTTTTAATTTACATTAAAAATGTTTTCAGTTTTAAATTTAAGTGATCTCCGACTGGTTTCGTTGACGATTTAGAGTTTGTATATATGACTCTGAAAGTCCTGTAAATTTGATACCTTCAATTAATTATGACTTAGAATTTATAAGAAACCGGAGTGTGATAATTAAGTTCATACTCTGTGGTGATCTCCCAATTGTTATTTGATGATCATACAAATATGAGGATCATACAAATTATTTTGTGAATGAAGTGAAATGCATAATAGTGCTTAGTGAGTTTAATATTCTTCAGACGTATTCCTCTTCTTCAGACGTATTCCTCCTCAGAAACTGAGGAGTCGTAATATCAATAACAAATTCCTATTACAATATAATTTTCTCTTACAAGAAGTTTTTCTTAATATTCCGATGATTTAGGAATTGAAGGATAAAATCTGGTGATATATAGTTAAGATCTGGACATTTGCAAAATCCTGGATATACATTCGAAATATCTAGCTATATGCTTGAATATGCCACACATTGACATGATGATATAATATATCAAAGTTTTTCCAATATTGGAAGAAGAACATTCTATCATGACCAGGAAAGGAAAATACTACGAATACAGCTAATAATAAAAAAACCTAAATTAAGACGAGGATTAGTGTAGATGAAATGGGCAAACAATCAAAAACTGCAACCCCTTCTTATTAACGATTTGAAACATTTTGCTACATAATGCTTGACGGTAATGGAATGATAAATATCAAAGTCCACCGGTTAATGGGAGAAGAGAGAGAAAGAGAAATTTCACTCTAAGAGAAGCAAACTACTAACGCTGCATGCAACTAATCAGTAAAAAAAAATTAAACTTAAATGCAGCCGAGTTTTCAGTTGTTGATGAATTTTTGAAAAAGAAGCCATGATTTTGGTAATTCCTAAATTATCGGAATATGAAGAAAAACTTCTAATAAAATAAATTGTATTGTTGATAAAAGTATATAAGAACACTTTCTTGTTTTGTTGTAATTATTTCTCTATATTAATTTTATTATTCATAAATGTTACTTACAAACGTTGGAATAATTTTGATGACCATTTTTGAAAGTACATACCTGAAATTAAAAAAGAAACGACATTAATTATTGTTAGATAATCTAAAATTTAATTTAAAATCATTAAATATTTGTTTAATATATTTTATAGGTGTGAAGTGTTTCTATCTACTTTAACAGACGATACGGTGATGTTGAGCAGTTATAGCCCCATCTAAAAAGAATCGAAAACTAGCTCAAGAAATGGAAAATTAAAGTGAATGAAAATAAGAGTCACATCACATCCCATTCTTATTTAACAGAGAAACATGTCACCCTGTATTCGTAAACGGTATATAAATATCTCAATCCAATGTACTGAAATACATAGTAATTCATTTCGATAGAAGATTAACCTGGAAAAAGGACATATAAAGACAGAATAATATGGCTTAAACTAAAAATGATCTCTCTAGCTGTAACTGGCTAATTGGGAGCAAATCATCGTTGAGCCTAGAATTAAAAGTCCTTATTTTACAAAGTGATCATCATCTTCAAAGTCAATATGGTCTTAGGGATGTCAAATCTGTAAGAACTTGTCCAAAAATAATCTGGAGATAATTCAAAGATTCTAATCGAAAACAATGAGAATAATTACTAATGCGCCATGATACATTAAAAATTACAACTTTCATAAGGACTTAAATTTACATATGGTAGAAAAAGTTATTGAAACAGAAATAATAGTAGCCTACCCCAACCTGCTAGCAAGAAAAATGACAAACCTACCATCATAAGTAGAGTAAAAAAAAAATTACTCATTTGAGCTAAATCAATAATGTGTTCTGTCCACTTGGGCAATTTAAGTAAAATTAGTTATAAGATTTTATCACTTCTTGCAATCTTTAAAATTCGTTATTTTTTAATTGTTATTTTTTTTGGGAAAAATTCAATCAAATATAAAAAAATAAAAAATTTATAGGTTTTCATAAGATCAAATTTGGCTCCGTATACAAAGAACTAATGCTAAGTACACCACACCACTTATATTCAAAAGTAAGTGAAAAAACTCTTTTCAAATTTTATAATTTTTTTTTTTATAAATTTCAGTTCATCAATCATTTATTCATTTATAATTTACTGGGATCATGCCCTTACATATTTCACTTACCACTAAGTTTCTTACATATGTACTAATTTATTAAAAAAAAATTATTAATTTTTCTCTTAAAATTTAACCTCCTACAATTAAAATCAATTACAGAAGAACAATTATTGAAAACACGTTGAGCATTAACTATAGGTTCCGAAACCCATAGTTTTATTCTACATATGTGCATCGAGATACAAAAATCTCGTAACTCTAAAGTTACGGATTGGAGCGTAAATATTAAATAAATTTAAGAGATATGAACAATTTATTTTGACTGATAGAATGTCATAAGAGGACATTACTGCTGCAAAATAGTCCTAGTTTCAAGAGTATCAATCTTAATAATATTACATTTTGATACATAGTCAGTACCGTGTGGTTCTGCGAAAACAAAATTTAATTATATTTTTTGAACGAATTCAATTCTTTTAATATGCTTAGCATCCAAAGCATCCAAATAGGCGAAACATATTCATAATGAGGAACTATGTATATAACTCTTTAAATATGCTAAGAGTCAAAAAATTTTGCTTGATGAAACCATTGAAAAACTGAAACTGAAATGATGAAATCTATATAAAAAGTGAAATTTAATTTATATCTAGGATAACTCCTAAGTGCCTAATTTGATCTACACATTCTAGTATAGAATTATTTATTAAGTACTTAAATTTAATAACGCTACTCTTTTTATAAAATTTCATAGCTTTACATTTATTAATATTCAATTTAAACCCATTAAACAAGCACTATCAATCATAAAAACTATCAATGTCACTTTGTAATCTAAGACAGTCATCATACGATTTAATGATTGCGAAAATTTTAGAATCATCAATAAAATATAAGATGTGATTTAAAATTTCGGAAATAACAACATTCATATATTATATTTAAGAATAACAATGGGCCTATATGAGTACCCTGAGAGAAACCAGAAGTGGCAACAAATGGATGACATTTAATATTTGATATTGATACCGGGACTTTTCTATGAAATGGCAGATAGGTAGGTAGTAGAACGGACAAACTTAGACCGATAAGGTCCATTGTGATGCCACGGGAATTTTCCTCGCGTAAGACTCTACTCGTTGAATCAATTTCAGCTTTTAACGAAGCGGCGGAGATTTCTGATACTAGTGTTTTCAAGATCACCCAGCGAGTCCAGAAAGAAGGCTCCTAAATGGGTTTTCCTTTTATGGTAGAGACCAGGGCAGGAACACAGTAAGTGTTGGACAGTTCATCCTCCTACTCCTCTCTACACGTTCTGCAAAAGTCGTTTGAGTAGAGTCCTAGTCTTCTGTCATGTTTACCAATCAGACAAGGACCGGTAATGACCCCTACCATAGTGCTACCTTTTCATAGTTAGTACGTTAAGGGATCGCTTCAAGTCTGGTCTAATTGACCATCTGCAGTTTAAAGCTTTTATTGCATCATAGCGAAGCAATAAATAACAGGTAGCTAGAGGTGCACCCAGATTGCTACTTTTCGGAAGAATTTCTAATAGCACCCTCTCTGGCAAGATGATCTGCCATGCAGTTACCCTGAATACCACTGTGTCCTGGCATCCATCGTAACAATATGTCAAAGTTATCCGGTAGTTCATCCAAAGAATTGCGACAAGCCAACACGGTTTTTGAGTTGATGGTTACCGACTCCAGTGCTTTAATTGTGGCCTGACTGTCTGTAAGTACACAGATATTTCAAATAGACTGTCTGTGAGTACACAGATATTTCAAATAGATAATAAGTTGGATCTCAGCCAGTTTCAGGCTTCTTCAGTCATCCAAAGAACTGCGACAAGCCAACATGGTTTTTGAGTTGATGGTTACTGACTCCAGTGCTTTAATTGCGGCGTAACTGTCTGTCAGTACACAGATATATGAGTACAAAGATATTTCTAATAGATTATACGCTGAATCTCAGCCAGTCTGAGGTTTCTTTTATTGCCATCACCTCCGCCTGAAACACACTACAATGTCTAGGTAGGCTGAAGGGTAGACTTCTATTCAGGTTTTCCGAGTAGACTCCACCCTCCACTCTATCATTCAATTTTGAATCATCAGTGTAGAGGTGTACGTATTCCTTGTTTAGAACCGTGCTACTCTTCCAACTTTCCCTAGACGGAATATCGATTTGATATGATTTCTCAAAGAAGTGCCCTCTAATAGTCAGATCTAGGTTTTCTGGAATAAATTTCTTGAATTGCATAATAGAAGAGTGCCCATTTAATTGTGGTTTGATGTTCAATCTTGTCAAGGGCTTTAAAAATGTCAGTAAAAATAAAATTGACTTAGTGGCCATTTTCCATTGAATTAAAAACAGTATAAAAAAAAATTATAAATTGGTTGGTTGTGGATCTACCCTCCATGAGGCCATGCTGATTATCAGATATATTTCCTTTGAGTAAAAAATAGATTTTATCAGAAACGATTGATTCGAAAAGCTTAGGGATAGTTGACAGCTTAGAAACAAACTTGAATAGCGGGATGATATTAGATAGTTTCTAATTATCTAAAAATAGGCATTGCTTTAGTGACCAATTAAAGATTGTACATAATATGGTGAAGAAAAGCTATTTATACATTTCATAGAACTATATTAAAAATATTATCTGGATCCAAGATTTTCATCAAGTTTATTAACCTTATTAAAGTTATCTTTATAATAAGAAAATGTTAGAAACTCTAAGTCAATAATTTGAGAGATATTACTAAAAGATGTCAGAGATTACAAATAATCACTAAAAAGTCTACTAATATTCACTCCCAATAAAATATAGTCAGTTTATTTAGTGATGAGAGATAAAGAAAAATAAATTCCTAGAATAATATTTTATTAAATGAATACAAATTTACGGCTTTTCAAATTCGATGCTACTTTTGTGTACTATCAATAATCACCCACAATGTTGGTTATTTCTATACTATATAATTAATAAATATTTTTTCTGCTTTTCTGAATTTATTAACAATATTTTGTCCGTTCAATAATCGTTGTTCATTTTAATCGAATAAAGAAGGTTAAAACTAAATTAAACCTTGTGAACTCCTATCTCAAAACTATTATCTTACTTAAATAATATGTATTAAGAAAATTAGAACAGTGTCGTTCAAAACTAAAAGAAAAACGAAAAAATAAAAGATTTATTTTTTTTTTTGTAAAAATTTTCTTCTTTATTAAGACCAGATAAGTATGAGTATTTATATATATAGAATAAGAGCAAAATAGCAACATAACAATGCAATAATCAAAAACACTTATTCTTATCTTTTTTTTTATTTTATTTTTTTTTTTGTAGTATCTACTTAAGTTTTTCTATATTGAAAAAGCAATAGGAAATGGACAAACTTGTTAAGATGACACTTAATTTAGTTTACAAATACTTAGAAAATCTTTATATTTGTATGAATGTATGTTTATATGATGAACATTGTTACATTCAATTCAATGTTGGTATTATGCCAAAAAAATAGAAAATAAGCATTTTTTTCTTAGATCAAAGGTTTATAGAATTATGTATATATATATAACTTAATAAGTATGTATATAAATATAGTACTGTTTGCAGAGAAAGTGCAAAAAAGTCACATAAGTAGTAGTATAGCCGTAGTAGTAGCAAAGTAGTTGTTACTTACTTTTCAAAACAATAGATCAAAGATTTTAACCTTCGATAAAAAAAAAGAGAATATTAAAACATAAGTAGGAAAAATAAAATAAAAAAAATAAAATAAGAAAACAAAATGTCTTCGAAAGATTTTTTATTTAGACATTGTTATGAGTACAATAGATTATAGTTTATAAGAAGATATATGACTTATATAAATCTTATATAAAGTTTTATATCAACAACTTAAGTCTGAATCAACTACATAAGATGCAGATCTACGTACGTATTTATTGATTTAAATTGTGTTATTTTAAAAGCTAGCAAAATAGAATTGAACAATCAGAGAAGACTGGATAACCATTTTGTTTTAGTTTTATCAAGCCTAATAACGGGCGTAAATTAATTTCGATACTACTTTTATAATATAATGTATCGCTTATTTTCGTAGAATCCGAATTTGCACAAAAAACTACCTATTCATACTCGATTGCGGTGAATTTCCGGTTTAAAAAACCTATTACCGGATCTTTTCGGAAGTTGATAATAGTTGAGTTTTTTTTAGCTAGCAGACTTGGTTACAACTACTTATGAGTAGTTAAATCTGTAAACAAGTTCGCAGCTTATATAAATGTGGGGATTGCGAAGTAATAAAAATGTGTAAATTAAATAGCATGATGCATGTAAAATAAATGGAGTGGAATAAAGGGGAGCCTGGAATGAAATAATACGCTATTTTAGTATTTTCATTTTATGACATGCCCATATGCTAGTGTTGGCAAAGTAAATTACGTCTTGTTTTTTATACAGTTCTTTACATGTAAGGAAACAAATAATTTACTACGATGTTTTTTTATTGTAAGTGTGTAAGCAATGTACATAACATTAACAATTCAAAATAGATAATTTAACTTCAACATTTGTATGTGAATATACATCAATCATTTACCCCGTATACATGATAACTTCAAGCAAGTTTGAAGTACGCTTCGATATCATATTGTATACACTAGTTTCTTGAAATCAGCTTCATTCAAGCCAATCTTCAAATTAACAATTTTAAACGAATGCGCAGCTTGAGAGCTTGAGTGCTTGAGTTGACATTTAATGTTAAAAAATTACGAAGTTTTGTTAATATTTAGAGTGAATTTAAAAAATAGAAGATTTAAAATAGTAAAAATTTTAATTGTTTTGCTTAATACTTAAATTTATATAAAGTTTTACAAATTCTAGACGTCAAAGTTGATGTCACCAAAAATACATATGACAAACTCAATCTATTTTCAAGCTGACAGCCACTCATGCTGTTGAAAACGAATACACAGCTTGAAATTTCAAGAAAAGTTCAAGTCAAGTACTTAACCTATCTTTCTGTTTTAATAATTTGAATCCATTTCCCTTATAATTATTGCTCATGGGTCTCCCATCAACTCCATTGTTGAGCCCGTTTTCATTTTATAATCCATTAGAACTAGATGAAATTTTTTTATAATAGATCGGAGCGAAACACTTTCAAAGTGTTAGTCGAACTGTCAAAAACAAATAATTTAACAGTAATTTACAGTGTTGTTTACCGTTATTTACAGTTGTTTAGAGTTGTTTACTGTTATTTACAGTTGTTTACTTGTATTTTATACTTCTTTACGTCTAGAATCATGAAAAACGTTAATTTACGCGTAAAATGCCAACACTGCCGTATACACTCTATGATAATTTGCCACATGGACTAAAATAACACTTATCCGCTTATCCGTGTGGATATGGCTTAAATGTGATTTCAAATTGACGTATGGAATAAAACTTTAAAACAAACCATTCAAATTGATGAAAATAGAATAAAGTTTATACCGTGTATTGTGTATCTCGAGAATTGAATCAGATAAAAGACCAAACAAGTTGGAAAGGCGTGTTTTAAAATGCCACAATCTAATCTCAGGTAAAAAATGATAAAATGGCGTATAGCATAAAATAATATTCAGGCAATGACATGCTGACAATAATTCATAAATTGTTCGATACGTTATTGAATTTTCTATATTATTCTCAGAGGGGAAATGCCAGAATGCCAACGTGCCTACAAAGTTTATTTTGACTTTAATACTTTTTTCTTCAATTAATTGATGTATTCGAATTTTTGGTCTCAAATTTTAATGGCCTAGAAAAATATTTGAAATTTCAGGAAAATAATTAATTTTATTATCAATTATAGAAGCAGTATAGAAAATCTCAATGTAATTTCTCTGTAAATCATCTTTTTATTTATGTCTCTGACTTTCATTTTTGGTGACATTCTGTTATGAATATTCGAAAATTTCTTCATATAGGCTAGATTGACAGTCTAATATCTATCACATAGACATCATTGTTATTTGTGTCATTGTTTGGGTTACCGGAAGTACAAAACAACTGTATTTTGTTGGAAATGTTGGTGGGTTTTTTACAAACAAAAAATTTTCTTATGAAATCCTGATCAGTTTTAACTAAAACTCATATATCCTTACAAGGTTCCTATATTCAATTTTTAGATCTTACAACATTATATATGCAGTACAGTTTACTACATAAAATTAAGTTTGAATACGAACACATTACAACTTATTTTGTGGTATGTATATTGTATTATTGATGGGTGTATGGCATTTTACTGATCGTTTTCTGTTCAGCTTTTTTTTCGTTAAAATGTCATATTAATTCGTTATCGACCCTTAAATATGTTTTGTAGATTTTGAAATTTTTAAATCACTAAATTTGTTATTTTTGTTCGAGATATAAAAGACTTTGGCTTTTGTAATCGCGCACTGATGCATACATATTATAAAGACGAAGAATATGTGAAGAATTTATTCTGCCAGATAAAATGCCATAAGAAAGCATCACGCAAGCATCACCAAAGGTAAATAATTTCATCCAGACCAGCTTCAAAAATAGATAAGTTACTAAGTTGACATTTGGGATATATATACTGCTATTTTTCATTTGAGGTTTCTTCCAGTGTATTTTAATTTGTAGCAACACTTAGAACGCGTGAAAATGTTTGCCTCTCTAGATTAATTTGGATATTAGCTCTGGAGTTCCTACACCTGTTATTTTTATATTTTTTTTTTGTTTTTACCATACCTGTAACCATATTATTATCTATACGCAGTACATAGACATATAAATACATAAGTAATAATTTATTCCACTCTTTGGATTCACGCTTTGCAAATTCTAATGCATTTAATTCGGTTGCAAATTGAAACAGCTTATCAAGCTTTTTTATTTGTTTTCTTATAGCTTCAAATAATATCATATTATTATATTATTCATAAGTTCTATAAATAATATTCTCACATTTTTTTTTAATTTACCCTCCCCTCCATTTTCACTCAAAAAACAACAAACATATTTTTTTTTTATTTTTGTTTTACGGTTGTCACTTAAATTTGTCATTCAACAAATTATCGTATTGCGTTCGCTTCATGATGGCATGACAGCGAATTCGCCTGCTTATACGTTCGATTCGAGAATCATGATAAAGGTAGGTTTACGTAGACAAAACCTAATCATATTCTTTTGAACAGTAATCTATTCTTGTAATATGTTTAGCATGATAAGGCATCCAAATTGGGCAAGCGTATTCGAGATGTTGATGTACTAGTTAAGTATATCAATTTTTTAATTTAAAGAAATCTGAAAATTGCTACGAGATTCGCTTTATATTTTTTTTTATACGCAGGCTGGTGGGAATCTTCAAAAGACACAATGAGCTTCGTAGCTCGACATTGTGTGTAGGATTCTTACCTACTAAACCACACCCTTCTTATATTGCGATCTAGTTCTACAGGACTAATGAACAGTTTTTTCTTGGCTTTATTTTATTTTTC
This sequence comes from Argyra leucocephala, assembly GCA_963942445.1. Taxonomy (NCBI): domain Eukaryota; kingdom Metazoa; phylum Arthropoda; class Insecta; order Diptera; family Dolichopodidae; genus Argyra; species Argyra leucocephala. The sequence goes on along the minus strand of OZ012678.1, from coordinate 62,131,833 downwards.
AATGTAGACTACCTCCATCGATGTCTATCTAACTTTTCCTTTGACGTATTCATCCATAACCATGAAGACCCATCGCATCAGCGACGAAAAACCAATCAGCTCTCCGAACGAATTTATAATTATGGAAGCCTTGTGAAAAACCTCGTTTCGTTGGCAGTCAACATAACGAAATTCTTCACAAATCCCGTAAAAACAAATCTATCTTAACGTGGAAGCGGGTCAACCTCCGATCACCAGCGCAACGAGTCCTCAAGAATGTGAGTGATTATTGCTGCACTAACTCAAAAGGTTTTACTCTTTTGAGCCATCTGGCTATATTTTTGTTGTCCAGGAGCTCGACTACCTGCACATTTACATGGTACTGAAGCCTTTTTTCGTGACTTCTTGCAATTTTCTGTATTTCCTTGTCGACAGATTCTATTTGCAAATCTCTATGTAGGTCATAGTTTCTGATGAACCAGAGCGCGTTCACAATGTTTCTTAGGATCTTATTCTGGAACCTGCGATCAATATGTGCATTAAAAGTTGATTTATTATAAAGAATGATGTCTAGGTCTTTTGCTTCAAAAGCATGTTAAACAGTAGCGCTATTAATACAATAATAAAATGCAATTGGGGTTTGTGTCCTAGAAAATGACATATAATTATAGTTATTAATATTTATGTTAAGGCCGTTAATTTTGTACCAAGGGCAGAATTTAATCAAGATCTTCCTGTAGTATATGACATCTCTCATACGATTTAATAATCGCAAATAGTTTAGTATCGTCAGCAAGTTATAAAATAAAAGACTGAATATCGAAGTCAACATCGTTCATAAGAAATAAATATAACAGTGGGTCACATATGATCTACTTGTGGAAAATTAGACGTAGTCTCAAAGGTAGGCAAGGAGAATTTACGACCAATCAAATAAGATTGAACTCATAGAAGGAAAGTATCATGAATAACAAGAAATTGAAGTTTAGAAAGTAAAAGTTTGCGCAGGTCGATTAGGCCTGTCGCTGGATTCTGCACTCTATGTTGAAAAATATTGGCCTTGATTTTCGAAAAACAATAAATTTTTCATTAGATCCATTGTAAATTAAATAAATTATTTTAATAATCTTTGATCCTATTTTCGACCTTTTCTCTTACTTATCTCGCATAACATTTCTTAGAAAACGCTGAAAACTCTTTGCAAGTACAAAGTATGCGCAAGTTTTCGATTTATTTTTGCATTTAAAAAATAGCAATAAAAGAATCTCCTTGTATATTAAAAGAAAATTTTTTCCTTTTATAAAACGAAAACATAAAAAAAAATATTGTCGTTGTCGTAGTAATGTTATAGCCTGAGAATTTATGAGACACTAATGATCATTTAACATGAAAATTGTTAAGAACATAAAGGAAAATAATGTCGACAAATTGTATGAGTATATGGTGTTATTATATTTTCTTTTATATATTTTCACATACTTATGTACATAATATCTATGTGTATGTTTATTGCTCATAAAATAAGTTTCAAGGTAAAGAGTACGAGTACTCATTTCATTTTATATATAGGACTTTTTTTTATTATTTTTTCAATTTTAATTTTTCACTTAAATGAAATGAGGTTGTTTTTAATTATGTGCAAAATTTAATTAGTTTTTTTGTTTTTTTTTTAATGAAATTATTTTCCGTATGGCTATAAAGACAATATTTTCATTAATAAAAAATAAAACTAAGAAAAATAAAGAAAATGAAAAATTAGTATCGACATTATTTTAGTTTGACCTTGGTTTCCTTTAAAAATTTTCAGTTCATTGACTGATTTGTTATTGAATGAGAGTTGCGGTGTGAAATAAAGGTGATTATTTAAAAAATAATATTTTAAAAAGGAAAATAGTGCAAAAAAAAATTTCTTTTGAATTGTAAATATTTACAAAACACTGAAAATGAAATATTATTAAAAAATTATTCGGATATTTTATGGCCTATATTTAAATTTCATAATGTTTCTTAGAACATTTTTATCAAAAATTAATTTGTTGGATAGTTATTGTGTAAAATGTAGCGAAATAAATTTTTATGGAAAAATTTGAGTTTATTTTTGTTTACAAAGAAGGATAAATAAATGGGAGTGTGTCATATGCCTAAATTTTTACTTTTACTTTTAATTGGTCTGTATTTCACTTGACTAGATTTTATTAGACTGGATATGATAAATATTAGAGATATACATATATGTAATTAATATAATTATATGCGGGAATATATTATTATTTTGAGTTATATTTGAACTTTAGAGTTATATTATATAATAATAATAATAATAATAATAATAATAATAATAATAATAATAATAATAATAATAATAATAATAAAAATAATAATAATAATAAAATACTCTTTATGTCAGCAGAATTACAAAGCTTGTAACACAAAATAAATTCATTTTTTGTACAATGTATCCTTAATCAAATTAATAATTAATTCAAATTAAAAATTAATATTTAAAATAATTCAGATTACATTTTTAACTTATACTAAATAACAATTAATTTATATACTATTAAAAAACAAACATTTGAATTATGAATTAAGAATTAATAATAGTTCACAAATGTACAGTATATACTATATAGTTGAAGATTAATACAATTATTATAAACTACAAATATATATACATATTATTAGAAAATATAAAAAAAAATCAAAAAATTTGTACATAATATATCCTTAAATAGTCACTTTTAAGCTTCAAGTTCTGAATGAAATAGTTAAAGACATTCTATTGTAATAGTGCAAGAGACGAATGTATTACTTTATTAAAATAACAGGTGTAATAGTATTAATGGGGAAAAACAATATAAAATTACTGTAGAATTATTTGATATAGTATTATTTTTAATTGTAGAAGAATTAATTTAATTTAATTGTAGCAGAAGAAAGAAAAAAAAATATAAAAGGATTTGAAATTTTTAATAAAAATGAAATAAAATAGGATAGTAGAATGAATTACGATTTGAATAAAAACCATTAGAAATACATAACAAAAAAATAAATAACAAAATAAGAAATAAGAAAACAGATAAAAAGTGAGTTTAAATTATTATGGGTATTAATATTGGTTCAGTTTGTGCATGAGAAATTGTGCATGATGAAATGAAATGAGTCAAGAAACTCGGAGTACTACGGAGTACTACGTACTCGGAGTACTACGACAGACCTCACAAATGATACATATACAATGTTTTTGTTTAATTAACAAAGGCTCAATTTTATTATAATGGGTACCTCTTCAACAACACATACCATATTGAAGTTTAGACTTAATCAAGCCATTGTAAAATAGTTTTAAAACACAATATAAACTTGTTGCCTAACTACTTTATTTAGGTATCTTTTTAGATAAGACGTGTGATCTTTTCAGTTTAGTCTAGCATCTAACAAGATACCTAAATATTAGAAGTTATCCACACGTTCAACATAGAAACAATCTTCTGAGCAGTTATGATCCTCATTATACATAATACCAGGCACATCATGTTCACATAAATTACATAGACTAAATTTTAAGCACTTAGGAGAGTGGTATTTTACAGAGATACTTTCACATACTTTTCCTGGCAGATTAAAAAACATAAATTTTGTTTTGTTACTTATTATACTTATAGTTTATGCATTTTGAACCATTGCCTTACTATATTTAAATCAAAATTTATATCAGTAAAAGTAGACTGATTATGTATGTACTATGTATAAAATAACATTTGCATTTGAATAAGATAGAGCTGCATCATCAGCGAAAGCAGTACTTTTTCCTTTAAACGCTTGAGCAAAAAGTGAATTGACATAAATTAAAAAAAGTATTGGACCTAGTACAGAACCTTGAGGAGCTCCAGCATTTATCAATCTTTCGGAACTGTATAAGTTTGAAATTTTTACTATTTGCATACCATTTTTAAGGTAAGAACTAAACCAATAAAAAAAAAACCTCTAAATCCAGCTTTAAACAATTTGTTTAATAATAAGGTATGGTCCACCATGTCAAAAGCTTTTCTGATATCTATAAATAGAGCACCCGGAAAAATCAAAGTTCTACGCTTTTTTCTATAATATTCACTTAAATTATTTTAATGCGTAGTCTTTGTTGGATATAAACAAAATGATTGAACTCGAAAACACTGAATGAATTAAAGTCGGATTTTGGAATTTTGGTATTCTGGGATTTTGAATTTTTGGTATTTGGCGATTTTGTATTTGGGTTTTCGTGTCCAACCCACAAATTATAAATATATAAAACTGACCGGCAAATGAAAAACATGCAAATGAAATACGCAGGCAAATGAAAATACTGGTATATGATACTAGCCTTAAAATAAAATAGTACTGTTAAAATAGAAAATTGCAAAAACATGATAAATTTTTTTTTTTTTTTTTTTTATAAAAACTTGTTGTCGAATATTTTGTACAATTATAACAAAATTTGTTTTTTTTTTTATTTAAATTATTTCGAGTCATGTTTTTCATTAAAACACTGCAAAAGAAATTCTGCAGTAATGCTATGGATTTTGTAATAAAAAATTATATAAATTTTAAAAGAACTCTAATAAATTTATTAACTATATATAGCTATTTCCAGTGGCGTCCTTTCGAACGTATTAGCCTCTTAGATTACGCCGACGATGTGTCACATACGTATTGAGACTTGAACATATTGTCACATGTCATATACACATATTGTCACATACGAATGGAGACTTGAACGATATGTGCCAAAAGCTGTATGACAACGCAACGCAAAGTGTAAAATCTGTTCTCTTGTACGCTTGCGAAACATGGAAAGTTTCAGTAAACATCACCAGGAAACTCCGAACGTACATTAATAGATGTATCCGGCCCATCCCAAATATTCGTTGACCACAAACTATTTCCAAAAGAACGCTGTGTCGAAAAACGAAACAAACACAAATAGATGTGGAAATCTTACAGAGGAAATGCCGTTGGATCGGGCATACTCTGAGTAAACCTGACAACAACATCGTGAACAATGTTTCGAATAAAATCCTCAGGGTACATGTCGCGTCAGAAGGTCGAGAAAAACGTGAAGAACTACTGTCTTAGCCGAAGTAAGTATCCAGCGAAGAACCTGGCCACAATTGAAGAGGTTAGCCGCAGATAGTAGCCAATGGAAAGAATTTATCTCCGCCCTATGCCCCACGGATGGAATTGCAGGACATTGATGATATAGCTATTTATTTAGAACTAATATATTAATTTAATTGTCACTTGTTAAGGGTCTTACATTTTTATTATTAATAAATAAAATGAATATATATATAGCAAAATAGTTTTAAAACTCATATATAAATTTCAAAGAAAAAAAATATTTGAGTTATAAGATCCAAACCAAATTCCTATTTAGTAAAACCTAAATTTTATTAGAAATTTTAGAAAAGCATGAACAAGTTATATTTATTTAGAAATTAATAAATTAAAATCCTACTTGTTAATAGTTTAACACGTTTAGGTCCCTTCAACACTCTACAATACCTACTGATTGATGAGTTCAATAGAAAAATTACAAGAAAATATTTTTTTTCTTATATGTTCTTTTTAATGTGATGAACTCTAATGTGAATCCTTAAGTAATACTAGGTATTTGATATATTTGATATACCAAGGTAGGTTAGGACTAGTTATGTAAATTGTTTCAAAGTCGGAACAGTTAGAATGAGTAATCGCATCACGCTTCAAATACAATTCCGATTTACGACACAATTCAACTTTTCCTAACCAACGGTACGAAAGTACCTAGATATATAGATATCTTTAACCAAATATTTTGTTTATGATATAAAAAAGCCTACTGTTAAAATAAAAACGTAAATTAAACATAATAAAATTGTTTTTTAACATAATCGATAATATTGTTAAATTAATTATATTAATATCTAATACATAAATATTTAATTGACTGAGAGAAAGACCCGCTTATACCGTTCCATAAAATACCATAAAAATAAATCAAAGTGATCCTGTGTTTTGTGTCTAGTAAAAAATTACTGAATTTCTAACTTTGTATTTTAAAAATAATTAATTGCTATCCCTTCACTTTGATTTGACTCCATTATAAATATCAATATGTAATGATATTTTTTTCGTACTCTTTTTTGCAAAATATGTGTTTTGAATCTTTAATAGAAATAGTTTTGCATACATTAAATTTAGTACTAAAATTTACATTTGATCCAAGAGTTGGATTGGTATGTTAATATGTCAAATTCACTATACTATAAAATATAATATGGTTCCCCACTTATCCACATATTAAAAATCCAAAACTTTTGACATTAATTTTATTACAAAAAAATCTCACAATAAAAATTTGTTGTGGAAAATTTACATCACACAAAAAAGAAGTTAATTAAAAATATAGGAAAATTAAATTAAAATAAATTATACAACTATATATTACTATCGAACGAAAAAAAAGGTATATACATTTTCCACCTGGATAAATTTCACTAAACAAAAATATCGATCCCGTTACATTAAAAATAACAACATTAACAATAATAAAATGAGAACATAACACATTTTGTGATACCTCGAATCCATTCAAAATGTAGGTATACATACATTTATTTAGGTATAGGATGTATAAAACAAAAAAAAACACCTATAGTCATCCCTCCATCAACAATACAATAAACAATAGTTATAATTATATACAGGTAAGTATAACCCATTTGCACTTTATCGAAAATTAGTTTAACAGCTGACCTAACCATAAATTTACAATGACTAGATAAGACCTCAGTTATTGGATCAGTAAACTCAGTACTTTATTTGAATTATGGGTTTTCTCAATTTCACATTTTATATAAACAAAAACAAAAAATATTGTTTAAAAAATTGTGTCGTTTTTTTTTCTTTATTATTTTCGGGAAGGTAAAGTTTACCTATGTTGATGAATATTATTTTACCTGCATAGGTAATTGAATATTATTGTTGTTTTCGTTTTTTACTTTTTTTGTTTTTTTTTTATACATTGTTTCGATTTTTATAATGGTATATCATGCAAAAGTAATATTCATCGTGTTTATATAATGATGTATATTTTTGTAGTTAACGGGTTGATTACAATTACCGTTTTTTTTTTGGTAGGTTTTTTATATTTTGGAAAAATGGAGGCACATACTTTGTTTACTAAAAAAAAAAAGTGATCTACATTATGAGATAGGAACAATACTTTAATGTTAAAAAATTTGTGTTTTGCTTGTATTAACTGACTTCAAGCACCTTCTTAGCTTTTCTAAGGTTGGTCATATTTATGAGATAACAATTAAAAAAATTAGTGTAACAATAAGATATTAACCAAGCAGGTATAAGAATGATTTAATGGTCTAAATTCGACCATTTCTTCTTTTTTATCTGTGGTTATTTATTACATTAGTTAGATTAGATTTAGATTTATTTTATTAGTCTTTAAGAAACTTTATAATTTTTACAATTAATTTTAAAATTATCTACATATTATATGTTTTCGTATTAATTTGGTAAATATACTAATTCTAATTTAATTTTTTATGTTATTTGGTAATTCATTGAAAATTTGTACTCCTCTGTACATGGGTGAGTTGTGTGTGCTATGTTTTTTTTTGTATAACGGTATTCTAAAATCTCCACTGTTTCGCAAAAAATAATATCCACCAACATACTCAATGTGTTTCTGCATATAATTGGGTAGTAAATTATACTTAAGTTCAAACATCAGAATCAGTACGTTGTATTTCAATTTACTTCTAACATCAATCCATTTCAATGTACTGAACATATCTTTGATACAGGTTCTAGTACCGCATTTAAAAAAAAATTCTCATCGCTCGATTTTGTGCAATTTGAAGTCTGTTCAATTGTGTTTCATTACGTAGGAACAAAATTGTAGAGCAGTAGTTGAAATGTGGCGGTATCAGCGTATTATAATATATATTAATTGCACAATTTTTAAAAATTTTTGATCTTATTCTACATAAAAAAGCTATTTAAATCCACTGAATATGTTAGAATCCACTGAATAAATATATTTGGGCTATAACTATTATTAAATTATTATTCTTTAAGTTTTATTTTAACCGTTATGTTGTAATGGGCTTTATTGATTTCAACATTTTAGGCGTTTTTTAGATCTTCGAATGCAGTATATTTGTAGTATCATTATTTTTAAGTGATACATCACAAAGTATAACCTTCTTCGTAATTCGCCTTCATTCGACTCGATCTTGTGTCATTTCCCGTCAGTTGGCAATTTCTAGCTTACGCAGATTACTTTGAATATTATCAAACTTACTTGTTCAATTATTCTTGCCCTATTCTTGCTTTATTTAGTAATGGAGGGAAGCCTAAAATACTTTCTTGGTTTCTATTATTCTAGATAAATAAATGTCTGGCCCATCTTTATTTGAACGATTTAAGAAACATAAACTATATCTTAATTATCAATAAATTGATATTCATTCGTCATTTATTTATTTATCAAGTTTTTATACTTATCGTACGTAATTGATTAAAAGTTAATAACTTATCATCTTAGTATAAGGATTTCAGTTAAACTGATTATATTTTAAAGAACCCAGGATCATGGGTTTGCTACATTATAAATCTATTCTTTGATCAATTGTGAGCATCAATTGTTGGTTGTTCGGCTTGAGGCTTGGGGCTTATAACTTACAACTTCCTTCTATTCCGCTATTTCCGTACGGAACTGTGCTGAATGTTCATTTTGAAACTATTTCATCATTCATTTTCAGCACATGTCCTACCCATCTTAGTCTTTGTGTCTAACTAAATTTTACATGCATACTAACTCCTTTTTTGAACTTATTTGGTATTCACACTGCCGTCATAAATTTCGAACAAAATATTTCTCACAGAATTCTTCTTTCGACTGATATGAGTTTATTTTCGTCACTAATTGACATTGTCCAATTATCATTTGTGAGTATTTTGTTTTACCGTGAAGAATGTTGCATTTACGACAATCTTCATGGTAAAACAAAGTACTATTATATGTCGACTAGGGACCCCTGTTGAGTAATTATAATTCAAGTTAAAGCCAAATTTAAAGTTTTTAAAAGAACAGGGATTTGCATGGACTGATATAGACTTCTCATTACAAAGCAGAAAACACTCATGTTTTAATGAAAAGCTTTAAAATTAGTATGTTTTCATTAAAAAACATAAATACCTTACTTCTCATTTTCTGTTTCGTTTCTACATATTTGTTAATGTATTTGGTGAATAATAAGACCATATGATTAAAAAATTTTCAACTGTGTGCACATTATTGTTTTATTTACAACTTACTTATTATATATTAAGAGTTCATTATGGAGAAGAAAGATAAAATGAAAAGATGTCTACTGCGCAGGTCCTTAAATGTTTGTCAATTATAATTATAGATATACTACGGTCATATCCATGTAGGACATGTCAACGACTAAGAAATATTCCATCAATAAAGTACTTAAAAGGTGGAAGATTGGCAGTACTTACCTCATCAACTTCAGTGACATTAGTTAAATCGATTTTGACATTAACCAGGATTATCTAAAATTGTTTTTACGATCTTAAAAATTGAATAATATTTTGTTAGTTATACAATTTTTCCATCGATTATAAATAATTTAAAAATATTAACTAAAACTCAAAAATATTTTGGGATGTATCTAAATTCTTTATAAACTATTTATTTTAAAATCCATTTAAAATCAATGTTTTTTTAACAGTGACCTATTTTTTATCATATTTTATGTTATTCACTGTTATCATTATACAAAATTATTTATAATTTTAAAAATGACCTATGAGCGTGCAACCATAGTTTTTGGATTTTGATGAGGTTTAATTAAACCAAAAAAAAAGAAAAATTATATAATAAATCTTCATGTTTATAATAATTTCAAGGGAAATTATATAATATCAAAGAGGTAAAAATATTCAAAATAAAATCAGATTTTCATTAATAAAATAAAATATATGCAGTGCTCATAATAAATAAAATTCCCTTTATAAAAATACCATTTAATAAATGTATGGGTATATACAATACACACAGGAGGTAGAAATATATATTAGATTTCCTAAAATGAATTATTTTATTTTTTTTTTGTAGAATATAAAAAGCATTAATTAGAATTACAATATTGGGAGAAGTGAATTTGATTCAAATGTAAGAAAGAAAATAGTGTAAATATTCAGTTGTACAAATATTTCGTTTAATTTAAGGTATAAAAATATCATATTTCGTAGCCAGCGATACGTTAAAAGTTTTAAGGTTTTTAAGCGTATGTTTAACCCTTAAAAGACCAACCGGGAAAACCAAAAAAATTTTGTTGTGTGAAGGTTCATCAAAAAATTTGATTTTTGGACTTTCTAATTTTACGATTTCGGACTAGAGATTAATGATTTCAAGGATGGAATCACATTTAATACAATGGGTTTCAGAGAAAAAAAACAACAACTTACATAATATTAAAAATTTGATTTCTTTAATTCTTTTAATCTTTTATTTTAATTTTTTAATTTATTTTTTTTAAACAAAAAATATTTCAACAATTTATTTAAAAATAAAATACAAACATTTTGTAACTCCACTTGTGAGGTTTGTTAGGCATGTACTGCTGCAAATAGCTTTTGTCTTTACTTGAACATATTTGTTCGTCCACACATAAATCTCTAATCTATGCAAGTGTTTGTTAAATTTGTAATATTAAATTTCGTATTCAAGTGGTCAATTATGGGGCGTAATTTATGCATTCGATAATGATTTTCATCTGTTATAGCCAACTATGTTCTGTTTTTGTTATTGTCGTTGAAATGTAAAATTTTTTTAATTTTTTCGAAGCGATTTCTACTCATAGCTTTGTAAATGCCTTCGTTACCTAAACGATTACTCGAATATGAATGAATGTTTGGCAATTGAATTATTGAAATATATATATACCTATATAACATTCCACTTAATTTTTCTTAACATTTGGTAAGTTTGGAATGCATATTTGTGTTGCGTACAAATGTGTTATATTATTTCATCGTCGAACAAGTATTTAAAAAATTGGAAAGGTGTATGTCAATTATTAATTTCCGAAGCATATCCTTCAACTGTAAAACGTAAAATATTTTCTTCTATTAACATGTTACATTTGCGCCACAAAATATTTTTAATTTTTTCAGCCTTACTTCCATTTTCTTTAGCAGAAAATTTGTTATTGCTGCAACGTGAAAGCTCATCATTTTGAATTTCTTCTTTCAAATCTTCCCCAAAAAAATCTAAAGGCATATTTTCTATGTCAAAGTCGTTAAACTCATCATTAGAATCATCCAAACCATCTTCGCTTTCCCAACCGTCAAGAATTCCTTCGATTTCTTTATCCAGCAAACCATAATTTTTTTCCATGGTTAAACGACCAATGTATCAAAAAAATGCAAACAGTTTTTCCCTAGATGAACAAATGATAATATATTTTAAAACTTTTTACTTATTTGAAATAAAAATAATATCTTTTAATACTTACAAATTTTTTTACTCGCCAAAAATATTTAAAAGTATGTTAATTTACACTTATTTTAATTGCAATTTCGCTGTTCTTCAGTCAGTGACAAACTGAATATTATTTTTAAATTTCTACTCAAACACACACAAAAACCATATAATGAGAGTAATTTTGAGTTAAAATAGTTCGTATTAAATAAAATACAATGTACTTTGTGGACATAGATTAAATTTATTAAAAAATGTGAAAGTTTCAATGGTTTGTATCAAATGTGATGTGTTTATGGGTTTTAATATCTGACGTAGAAAAAATAAGTAAAACTCTAGGGCGGTCAACTGAAATCAATTGAAACTACGAAATTCAGATCTAATTTATTTTAATTCTTTATTTTTTTTTAAACAAACAAACAATGGCCCACAGATGGGGTTACAGGACAATGGTGATGATATGCCGATTGTCTTATTCTTTAAATACTGAGAAATCGATCTTAAGATTGATTTATTTTGAATGATCATCTTCAATAAATCCTCACTATATTAAGTTGTTCAAAGCGTTATTTCCTAATATTTATTTAATACTAATTGTGCCAAAATCTAGATCGTGAGATTTTAGCATAATGATAGATGAGAAAATCAATGAGTTAGATGAGAAAATCAATGAGTTTATCTAGAAAATTTCCGTATAAAATTAAAATCTAGAAAGGCATCAATGAATCTATCTAGGAAAATTCTCTATAAAATCAAGTATTTATAGAAAGTTATTTCGAAACAGATGAAGCCGGTAAATTGGGTTTGACATTTCTTCGCAAACGTTTATGATGAAAAGTTACAGTTTTATATAGGCGTATAATATAATATCGGAAAATGCAGTCTAAGTACATATAATCACATATTTTTTCTCGCCACTTACTTTTCAATTATTAATAAAATTTTAGTTTTTTAGTAAGATTTTAAGCTAAATAATTTAATTGATTGTCACAAACACTGGCGAATAATGTATATTGCTTCTGAAATATCGATAATTGCAGCCAAATATAGACTAATAATAGTGGAAGCAAACTTGAAAAAAATTAAATTATCAAGGTTACCTCATATAAAAACATCGCGTGCCAATAATTAACTCTGAAGGGAAATATCTAACTTTATTAGAGTTAAAAAATATATTAGAAGTTAAATAATAAACAAAATAAATTATATGAATTGAAAATAATTCGCGATCAGATTTCTTATTATGCACTACATTTGAATCCGTGGCTCTTTTGAGGGAGATTTTATATCCACGTAGGACCTAATGACTTTATCCCAACTGTACCTGGTATTGCTAGCTTTACAAAAATATATATCTTTAATGGCGCATCTTATCCTTTAAGGACGAAAAAGATATTACAAAGTATCCTTTTTGTTTTGATGTTTTTATATATAAGTTGTTATATATGTGGATCTATTTGATATATATATATATTATATATATATTCAGTCACGAGCTAGTGTTACATTTACTTCACAAGATTGTTACTTCGTAAAAGGCACATTCCTAGTTTTATATAGAAAAAGGGTAAAAAAAAAAACAAATTTTTTTAATAAATGCTTATATCTTCTAAACAATCTAAGCTATTCAATATAGACATAAAGTATGTATATATGAGTTATAGGAAAAAAAGAAACCTTTCCAACAGTATATTAATATTGTGTAGGTACTATGGTAAAATCTTCAGGTATTTGGTTTTCCAAAAAACAAAATAAATATTATTTTTTTTTCCAAAAATGTTCTACTTTGAGCTACAATATCTCCATAACAGCAGCATCAATGCCGCACCAATAAATCCATAACAGCAGCCGCGTCAAATGAATGTTAAAATATGCTCCAGACAATTATCTTACCATATAAAAAAAGTGAGTATATATATCTAATAGATCAATAGATATAACGGTTTATATACAAAAATAACAGGGATACTTTCAAATTTGCTTTTCGTCCTTAAAGGATAAGATGCACCATTAAAGATACATATTTCTCCTTTACCATTGTATATATTGAATCTTTCTATGTGAAAATGACAATAATTTATACAATTGTAACCAAATGTGTTATACAATATACCATAATTCAAATCTTACAATCTACAAAGTTGCGAGGTCTACTTCATTGGTTTGACGCTTCATATTTGCACGTTATATTATGGTCTGCCTTACATTACTGCTAGTGATTGTTTTTTTATTCTGCTAGTTACAAGAATGTTTTGTAAATCTCTCGCCAACTGGTTACTCTGTGTTGGATCACTATTTGCATATCTGGTTTAACATTTTTCAAATTTTTCTGCAACCAGGGATATATTCAAATTTTTATGTAAACTAATAGGATCCGATCGCAATATAAGAATGGTGTAGTGGGTAAGAATCCCACGCACAATGTTAAGCTACGAAGCTCATTGTGTCTTCTAAAGATTCCCACCAACCTACCGCGTATAACTAACTACGACTAAAGAAAATTCTATCAGCTTCCTTCAAAGTTTTTTCCCATATAACGGACGTATATATGGAATATTTTAGCAATTTTAAATACAAATACAAAAAATTAAATTCAGCCATAGCTGTACTCCTATATACTCTCATATTACTATACCGATTAATTAAGTTTTTATATAAACTTAAAAATAACGGCATAATTTTTTTAAAGAATTTCTCATTTTTTTTTTTTAATGTAATGCAAATGTGCCTTTGTAGGGATGTTTAATTAAAATATTATGCATGTCCTTGGTCATTTCACATTATTAGAATTTTATTGTAAATTACGCATGTCTGCATAAATTTACCATACTAAGTTAATCAAGAAATAAACATTTTTTCTATAATAGTGATTTCTTTGCTATATTTTTTTATTTTAAAAATTATTTCCTATAATTTTTTTTAGAGAATATATAGAGTTGTGAGATGCTAAATGATGTTGTCAATATTATAATATTATTAGTATTATCATAGATTAAATAGCAATAGTGTTAATTAATCCATGGTGTAATACATTTGGAGTTCACACATGGATTATCAACAAATATTATTCATTTTTCATTTTTTGATAATCCAAATTGTCTTTTCTTGTACTTCTTATTATTAATATATTGAATAAAATATACATGCACATCTAGACTGGAAAAATCATATATAAGCAACATAATCATATTATCATGTCGGCTTAAAATTCAATAGGCTAATAAATATTTTAATATGAAAATAATGTTATTGGCAAGCACACTGTGATTCAATCTTAATTAAATTACTGGAAATTATTTTCGTATACGAATTCAACCAAATTACAACAACAGTTTTACGCTATAACATACTTTATTTTTACAAAAATAAATTCGGTGTCTATCTTAATAAGCTATGGTAGGATATTAACAATATAAAATGACGGTTAAGCTTAAATATTATGACATACAAATTGTATTTTTATTATATTTCTGAGCTTTTAATGCTTGTTTAATCAAATTACTCTTTCTCAGGCAGCTAAACGGATATTTTGCAAATATGAGATCTATATTTTTCATCTTTAGGTTTTTAAATTTTACAATAGTTGACCTAGGTCATATTGCTTGGCATGTTATCGCTTCCTTCCGTTCCGAATATCAAATTAATAATATCAAATAGATTAATTAGTTTTCTTATTTCTTTCTCGTCATGTCATCAATCGAAATATTACAACAAATTCCATTAAAGTTTGTTATCAATTCATAAGTAGGTACACATCTGATATCAAATTTAAAGTCAGCTATACATTTGTTTGTACAATTTTTTAAATTGTATCTATCTACAGTTAATTGTAACAAAATATTTGAATTTTCCATCTCATCAAAAACATATTAATAATTCTCAGAAAAATTTCAATGGACAAGAAAACTTATAAAATGTATATTTAGAAACTTTTACCAATACCAACAAATTTTAACAAAATTTTCATTTAAAATTCAACATTTCATTAAAAGATAACAAACACTCAGTTAAATAAACTGTTAATTACTAAACATAATTACCGGTAAATAAACTGGAATACATCGATAACGATCATCAACCAAACAAAAAAAAAAAACCCCAAAAACACTGATGTTCTGTATATTCCCTTCTCCATTTTACTTTAACTGAAATGAAATGAATTTTCATGAAATAATGACGGCGGCGGAAGTTTAGTAAAAATGAAATTATACATAAAAAAAAAAAAAATAAAAAAAACATAAAATTTCATTTTAAATAACGTGATTGAAATCGAAAAATTTCCGAATGAAAGAGCAAAAATCAGGTTAATAATACTGAAAATTTATCGCTGCAACACTGATTTCTTGCTCCACTCCTATATATACCTAATATTATGTACAGTGACATAAAAAAAAACAAAAACAAAATAAAAAATTCAAACTCAATGGGAATGTCTAAAAACACAAAACCTATTCAAAGAAATTTACATTCAGTTCTCAGGTGTATCAAAATTGCAAAAAATCCACTTTCATTTCAACTTCTTCGTAGATTGTTAATTACCCCGAACAAAAAACTTTGGCTCTCTTCTTTATGTTATTGTTTTCTTCAATTTGATATTGTGTTGATGATTTTAAATAGTGTTTTACAACATTTTTAATATTAATTTCATGCCACATTTGTAAAGTTTCAATTTGTCTTGAAATTCGGAAATAATTTTTAATGTGCGAAGTTTGAATAAAATCCTCAGGTAGAGTTGAAATGGTTAGATAATGTGGAGAACAATAAATTTAATGGAAAAAAATATTTAATTATTAAGAACGGGTTAGTCGCAGATAATAAATCATGAAATAAGTTTGTTTCTATTCTATATCCCACTGCATGGAATTTCAAGACGTTGACGCTGGATTCATTCAAGAAAATTCAGTTAAATTTTGAATTATTTTACACTGTAAAGACATAACATTGCAGAAACAGGCAGTATTATATAAAGATTATAACATAAAACTATAATTTTACATATAAAACAATTATTATGTAGTTCAACAATACTTTCGTGACTGTAAGAGTATGTGGATGTTGTACGCAAAAGTTGAAAAAGAATAATAATGCTATTTTCCTTCAATTAAACGTCACGGGAAGGAATCGGGAAGTTAACACTTTATAAATACTTTATTTTATATTTATCTTAATAAATCTAATTTTGGTAAGACGACAGCATCGGTGACATCGGAAATGTCTCTAAAAAATTTTAACCGATAAAATGTACATACAAATTAAATGTGTCAATTTTCTGAACTGGCAACATTTTGTGTTGGCGACACAATGTACTTTGCTTACAATTCTCTATCACGCTAAACACATTGTCTCTGAAATCAACGTCAAATCAAATGTCAAAATATTATACTCTTGTGTATATCTATTTTGTGGATACATTTTTAAAATATTTGAATTAAATATATTTGTGAAATATTATATATGGAGATTTAATATAAAAATATTTTTGTTTTTTTGACGAAATTGTGCTTTAGCCTTATAGTTAATAAAAGCATCTTTCTTTCGTGAGTCCATTTCCTATTAAAATTAATTTCAACTAAAAAAAACATTTTTAAATTTTATTTTTGAAACACGAAGTAAAATTTATACTTATTTTTCATTAATTTTTAAAATTATTGCTTGATTAATAAAAAAAAACTCAACATAACTGTACCAAACTATATTACTGTGTATCAACAAATTTTCTGATATATAATTTGACAGCACGACACGGACTGTCAAATGAGTCGCGGATACACTTAAAAATTAATTACCGATCATGAGACAATGTAAACAATTTTATTTTGACATTTAAGATCATGCGTCAATATGTTGACGACGTTGTCGATACATTTACGATGTCACGGCATATCAATTAATTTTTTGATACGTAAGCCTTAATAGTAATATGTTCTCTGATTCAAATTGCTAACAAGTTGTAGCTTGAGGTGTATGGAAACATTGCTTAACAGTTTGAATTTTACAAACATCAGTAAAAACCTTCACCAATAAAAACCTTCACAAAAAACTTAAATGTCAGCTCATATAACAACAGAAAAACAGTTCATTGAACTGTGAGTCAAATAAATTCTGAGAAAAAAAAATACTGTTCTACCCACTATATATTGTCCAAGCATTTGAAAAACTTGGGCATTTGGGCTTATTATATAAGCTGAAAAAAGATCAACCGTGTGATTTCTACGAACTGTTATGAAAATTCTTCGATATTCAATATGGAATGCCCCAAAGAAGGGTTTTTGGACCCATACTCTGCCTCATTTATACAGTAGATACCCCGATGATACTAGGTGTGAAAGTAGCAATTTTTTCTGCTGATACAGCAATTATGGCTTCAGACATCGATCCGTTACGGAACATCAAACAAATTCAAATCTGGCTTCACAGTTCAAAAGTAAAAGTCAATGAAAACAAGTCAACCCATGTGACATTGACACTGAGGAAAGGTGTAACTGCCTCCAGTAATTTTGAATAGTAGAGCCAGTAACAGTACAATCATACCACAGGAGTATTTTGTCACATATCTGGGGATTCATCTTGATAGGCGCTTAGCATAGAAGAAGCACATAATTTAAAAATGCACTCAATTGAGACAAAAGCTGAGAAGCTTATATTAATTAATGGATAAAAGATCTGAATCTAAATCCAACATTGACGTAATTCAAAGATCTCAGAATAAAGGTCTAAGAATGGTGGTCAATGCATAGCGGCTTGGGCCAAATACTAATTCCTTCAACACATGATGAAATAAAAAAATATTTCACAAAAAGTCAATTGGAAACCCATTCAAACATCCTGCCAAAAAATCTTATGAGGGACCCAGGCCCTTGTGGATTAAAACTCAAAACTCAATGCTATTTGTATAGCTATATAACACATCACTAACATAGAATACTCTTCTTCAAGCAAGTATAATATACAAAATTATTTAACTTATTGAATTTTAAATCGTTAAGAATGTACACTCAATTATTAAATATGGAAAACTACTACTATTGTCAGGAACTAAGCCTTCTTAAGTAAAATAGTTTCATTTTATTTAATTTGTTACCAGGTTATATACACATACCCTCAATTATTTTTCGACATTTATTATATCCCAATGACAAAGGGTACTAGACCAGGTCGAAAAAACCAATAAAGAATTTTTTTACTTCATCGGGAATCGAACCTGGGACTTTTCGGTTGAATGGCATTCTACCTATTGCGCCACCCAGGGTGTTAATATTGAGATTGGAAGAAAAAAATAACTTTGAGGTAAAACCGAAAATATCAGCTGGCATAAAGCCTAAAGTATCAGCTGCTTTACGACACAGACTTATTAAAAAAATTCAAACTTCACCGGCTGGACAACGTAGAACAATTAAATCAGCCAATTTCAACTAAAAAATAATTTGAATTCAAACTTTGGGGAATGTGTAATTCACTTCGTTGGAGATGTGAAATACCGTAGAATACAAAGAAGTAGTGTTGTATTGGACAACCCAAAGCTTTCAAAGTATTTAGGCACAACATATAAGTATATCTTAGTACTTATTAATATTTCATGTTTCCGATTACTCGTCAGTGTACTACGCTGCAACATTTGAAAAACATTGGTTTTATTTACATTCTCATAATATTATTACTCATACAGCATTAATAAAAACTTATTACATTTGATTTTACACCCTTTTAATAGGAATTTTCTTCTACTTACTATATACAAATTGATGGTGCAAAGAAGGTGAAGGGTAAGAGATTTTTGATTTTTCGAATAATTCTATGTGACTAATGATTTCGATGGTGTTTAATATGAACTCGTTAAAGAATTTTATAATCAACGTTTTATTCCTTTAATGTTAACTGCACAGGTAGATATTGTACATATATATATATATATGTGAGTAAATAAAGTAAAACACATGTGTATATATTATTATGTATATTGTTTCTACAGAATTTCAATTCAGAAAATGTAAAAATGTTGTAATGAAATTGCAGCAAATTTTTAAATTTAAAGTAATAAACTATAATGGGAGTATAAGAAATGTTAAATTTTTGTTTTTAAAATTTAGGTCATATTGTAGAATAGCAGGAAATGTGTATAGTTTTCCTGTGTACTTGGATATACTTGAATATAGATATATATGTGTGTGTGTGTGTGTAAAAGGAAATGAAAATGTTTTCCATTTATTTATTTTTTGTTTGAGAAGAGAGTCTAAAAATTAATTTATTTCATTAGAAATATTCACAAAATAGAACAAATTTTAATCGCAAGTTATTTGCAAAGAAATTAAAAACTTGGGGAAACTGTTTTTAATTTCTTTAAAATAAAAATTGTCTATATTATCTATCTTATATACCTGAACCATATGGTAGATACGTTTAAACAATTTTCTAATTAAATGCTTTAGGTATGTGTATGTAAATTTTTTTTTATATATTCCTTAGTTTGTAAAATCAAAATTAATTTTATTTTTGTAGAAAATTTTCAAGTTTTAAGTAACTAGTTAAAATCCTTTAGTACCAAGAAAACAAGAACCAGGTCGTTGAAAATCGTTGAGTAATTATTTTATTTCTAATCATAGAATTTTAACTATAGATTAAAGTCATACTGGTGTAGTTGAATTCGGTTTATAGGTTTTTTATTCAATAATGTATTGTTGTTCCATAAGAATAATGTAATAATTTGAATTTAATATTGAGTGTGACACCATTTTAGTACAAGACCTATAGTCTGGGATAGCATTATAGCAAAATAAACGTTTCAGTGACTTTAGTAATATAGTTTGTTTTATTATAATATCATAACAGAATGTAATTTCTATAATTGAGTAAAATGTTCTTAATTGCTAACTTCCAAAAATTATTGTTTATGGCATTGCAGAGAAATGTTATACTATCATCCCTATGCATATGAATTAATTAATTAATTCATGTTGTTTATACTCGTACATGTTTAACTTCTACTTAATGAATTCATAAATAGCCTTAATGATGCCTAAAATAATTTATCAAACAATTTTTCTTATTCGTGTATGATTTGATATTTTTTGGTATAAATTTATCTAGTATTTTGGATTGTTTAAGTCTAACAATTATTATTAATATATATTTAATTATAATATATCTTATTTTTTATATTTTATTAATTTAATCTAACGATTATTATAAAAGAAAATATAAACCACAATATTATATTGTATAACTATATACTATTATTTATATAAAATATCAATATAATAAACAATTAAATTGAAGAAAATTAGCCATAATATTTTTCATATTGTTCACTTATTATACTATGCATGCATAATTGTATTAGATTTTTCATCGGGGATCAGTATCGGGGTTTTAACAATAACATGCAAAATACAACAAAAATTAAATCCACATTATATGATTGTGGGTCAGTGGTTTAGTTTATTAGCACTTATTTATAAAATGTTTTCGTTTAAAGTCAAAATTATTCTATTTTTTGAAGCATTATGTGCATGCAATTAGTAAATTTTAGATTATAAATTCTATTTAATTTAATTTCAAACTGTTTACTTTTATTTAACCTTGTTCAATACAAATAAATATATAAATTGATATAAATAAGATAAAACAAAAAAATAAAGTGATAAAAACAAATGCAATATGAACACCATTGAGATTTAATAAATTTAAAATTTAAATAATGTTTGGCGACAAAATAATATGATCCATATCAAGCTGTTATAAAACTTTGATACTTTTTTTTGGCTCTTCTGATGTTGTATCGGCGTAGAACTTAATGACCATATCCCAAGGATAGCTGGAATTGATAACTTTCCAAAAATATTTACCTTTAGTCGCATTTTGTCGCATCTTATCCTTTAAGGACGAAAAGGACATTTGAAAGTAATATAAAAGAAAATATCTCTTGATCTATTAGTTAGTATTAGAAAGTGAGTGCATGTAAGGTTATAGAAAAAAAAGAGACCTTTCTAACTATATATGAATATTGGGAGGGTTTAATGGTAAAATCTTGAGATATTTGGTTTTTCAAGAGAGGAAATAAAAATTGATTTTTCTTTTCCAAAATTTTCGACTTTGAACTACAATATCTCAATAACGGCAACACCAATCATCATCAAATTAATGTTGAAATATGCTCCAGATTATCATTTTTTTAGAATATATAACTAAACATATATATATATATATATATTTAATAGATCAACAGATATAACTGTTTTTATACAAAAACATCAAAACCACAAGAATACTTTCAAATGTTCTTTTTTTCATTGAAGATTAAGATGCGCCTCTAAAGATTATATTTTTGCAAAGCTAGCAATTCCATCTATCCTTGCAATATGGTGATTAGGTCCTACGCTGATACAACATCTCCCTCAGAATCGCCTTTTTTTTCAAACCTTAACATTTAACCGATTAAAAATGCAGATAATATTGAATTATATACTGTCATATTAATACTTAAAGCAAGCACATCAGGCACAGATTACTAGACGAACGCTTGCTTAATTTGATTGTGTAATATATCATCAACCCCTAGGGTTAGTAAAACACCTCCATCTTTGATTAAAAAAATATATATGTGGAATAGCTTCAATCAAATTAACCTGTCAATTGACAATAATTTTGTTGCTTCGGTCATGTGAAATTTATGGTTGAAAGTTCTTCACGTCAGAAAATCACTCAATTCAAATACCAAAGAACATTTTCGGCTCAAATTGGCTCGAGCAGTGCCACAGTTTCTTTCAGATTTCTGATACAGTATTTTATTTTTGCTTCAACAATTGCTTCTGATTTGTAAAATAATCTATGTTCGTATATGAGATAATTTTTTCAGTTTAATTTATTATATCAATAGATTCTGAATACCAATGACAATTTTTTTAAATTCGAGTCTTCTTCTGATTCTGTTTTTGATAATTATTCTGTTCGAATGGGTTGAATTCCAATGATGGCGTACAAAACTTAATGAAAGCAAATTAACTCAGATAAATTTTACATGCAAGAAGATTGTAACCATTCCTATCTCAATCAACAACAAAATAGTAATATATGTCAATACAGAAAAGTGTTTGGGAATGACGCTCGATTCTAAGCTAAGATGGAAGCAAAACATTAGAAAAAAATTTTTATTCATTAGAAAGAATTTGCTTAAAAAAGTACTTCTTCTCATTTGAAAATCTAGATTGCGGCCAATTTCGGCGAATTTTGAGCTGAAAAACTGTTTTTACCGTTCTTCCCGAAAGTCAAAAATATCACCAATTGATAGAGCACCTTCGATTTAATTAATAATCTTTTTTAAATGATAAAATAATGGCCCCTTCCCCTCCTAAAAAGCTGATACGCATGCCTTAGAACACCCAGTATAAGCAGATATTAACTGTGAGGACGTATAGTATCCAATTATAGATCTGTGCATAGAAAACCAACTTTGTAATGCTTCAAAAATTTCAATATAAATGCTCCGTATAGTTATAGTTGATGCACCATGGTACGTACTAAACAAAAATCTCTATCGCGACATGAAAAAGTCACGAATGAAATCAAGAAACATGTAGTAAAACACGAGCATCGACGACCAGAGAGAGGAGTTTGCATGTAAGTTCAGAAATGGCAGCAGTTCTTAATATCGACAAGAATATCCATCGACTTAAGAGAATGAAAACCCACGAGCTGGTCACTATCTAAAATGGAAAGCTCTACTAACAGTTTCCTTAACTCAATATAAATAATTTTACTTTATGAAAAATTAATATCTCAATAATCTTACAACGAAGAAACTATTGTTATAGCTATTTCCTTTAAGGGACAAGTCACAGTGATAAGATTCGCACACGTTGTAAAATTGTCCGTACAATTTTCATGTTGGTTATTATGATTATTATGTTAAAGACCCTCCACGCAAACTATTACTATGATGATTTCTTAAACACGCAATCGAAAAATTTACTAAAAGAAAGTCATTAGTCGATCTAACGTAGATTGGTTATAACGGAAAATAATAGGTGGGCTTAAGTTGATTTGATTTCCTCATAATCAAGAGCCACATGCGGGGATTTCAAGTTAAAATTGAATTTACTGAGCTTAACTAAGCTATGTGACCTTGAAGCACGACGAGACCAATAATGGCGAAGCTTTGGTATTGTACTGTATTATTTGACTGATTTTTATCACAATTGGGTCAGTATATTTTATTCTATTACTATTATTATTATTAAAACTTATATTTTGCCATTAAAAAATTATTTTTACTCGAAATTTAAATAACCGCATTTTCTACATTATTAGAATTATTATTACAAAACACATTCTTCTATATTCGGTCAACATGATTTCAATAATACATAAAATGTTAATGTAGTCATATAATGATAGACAGATTTATATAATATACTTATATACATATCTACAAAACCTATAGATTAGTATATAATATGTACCTATAAAATACATATAAATACGTGCAGACTTAATATTTTCATAGGAAATATCAAATTATAATTGAATATAGGACGACGATACGATCTGCCTATAATTTTTATTGTCAAGTATAGTAATTACAAAAACAAAAACAACAATAATATAGTTTCAGTAATTTTTATTGTATTTATAAGATAACTTTTTAATTAATTTTGACTTTGAAAGTAAATTTTAAAGTATACCTACTTCAAATATACATTTTCTAATTATAATTTTGTATACCTACCTATCGTATATACAATAATATTGTAGTAATATTTCACGTACAATTAAAATCTTTTATTCTTCTAATTTTGTATTCGTTGGTGAACGTCATATTGTGTAATCGTATGTCATATTTCAGTTGAATTGATTCAATTCAAGTGAATGATTTTGCAATAGCTATTATTAACATATCATTCATTAAATTTCTTCGTAATGAAAACTGCTTTCATTAGAATGAAAAATTTTGAATTTTAAGTGACAAAATATTATTGTAAATTTTGAATATTAATGTTAGAAAGGGAATATTATAATATAGATAGTAAAATGCTGTAGAAAATTAGGTCATTAAAAACTTTATTTTTGGTGTAATATATTTTTGATACTATGTATTTAGATGTGATATTGACACCACAGAGAATATAGAATATATTTTTTAATACCATTGTGTGCGCAATCATTTGGAAAAGTTTCACGATTTGAAAATAATGAATAATATTATGTAAGATATCTGCTTTATTATATCTTCTTATTAGTTTTGAAATTAAGGAATATAATAAGTTTAGCTTGCGTCAGTTATTTAATTGTTGTAGATCCATTCTAGCTCAATGTTTTAGATATTCTTGTAATTAAAGTAATACAATAATAAGTTGATACTGTCTTAACATTAGAAAATTTTCTTATTACTTAATCGTTATTTGAAGACATCTAATTGAAGTAAATTTTAGTCCAAAAGTGAAATAGTAAAGAAATATTTTGAAGAAAAAATGCATAATTTACTTTTGACTTTTGAAAAATGTTAGTATTATAAACGGGTGACTATATCCAATTGGGGAATCTTTTAGGACACTCAATTGTGTTCGGACAGATAAAAAAAAATTAACAAACTTTATAGAGACAAATTAACAGAAATGGTAAATATTTGATGAGAGCATTGGTTGTCGGTATACGCTTAA
This sequence comes from Argyra leucocephala, assembly GCA_963942445.1. Lineage (NCBI taxonomy): Eukaryota > Metazoa > Arthropoda > Insecta > Diptera > Dolichopodidae > Argyra > Argyra leucocephala. The sequence continues at coordinate 62,106,666 of OZ012678.1, read as the reverse complement.
GTAGAGTGAAAATAAGAATTAATTTTTCAAGAACTAAATAATAACTGAATACCCTTTCAACGTGAAAGTTGTTGGAGAAGGCTACTGTTCCATTATTATAATAATATCATACATTTACACCTGATATTTTGTTCACACACAACCTGTATAGTAACTATAGTAAAAAGTAATCCTTTTATAAACGAACTTCAAATTAACGTAATCTGATTAGCAAACAGGTTAGTAATCAGTTACAGAATAATTTCTATTACAGTACAACAGTATGTAACCAACCCGAACTACGCATTCTGATTTTCACTATCTACAAAAATGTTAACAAACAAATAAGTTTATTATTTGTACAAAATTTTATTTTTTTAAAAAAGTATTATGAACTTGAAATGAGAATATACCCTTTATAAAAAAAAATAATTTTCAATAAAGCACACCATCATTATTAGAACGATGCGAAATTATTTGAAATTTTTAATGTAATCGCTCTCATTATTCTCATAATGTCGACAGAATTTTAATTACGTAGAAGAGTGGCGTAGAACAAAATGGCAAAAATCATTTTAATTTTTAGTTGTGATTTTCTGATGTGTTTTGCAGTCTTTGCTATTATACTTATCATTCTATATTACTAAAATATAATATGTATATATGTATATATTATATATTTTGTTTTGCATACAGCATGGTACTGATGATGCAATGTTTTTTGTTCTACATAATTTATTGCTGCATAGAATTGCAATTAGTAGTAAAACATGACATTTCATTGTTGTTGAAAATAAAAAAAGGAAAACGAATTCAGTTTTAATCCTTTTGATTAATTTAGTTACGATAAAATATATTTTAATTTTTTATTTTTTGAAAATAAATAGATAAAATACATGACATTTTGAGTTGTATAAAATTATTATGATTAACGAATAAAATTGCTTTAATTAGATGTATTAACAAAAAGAAGTGAATTTGCTGGCATAAATGATTGAATTTAAACTTTAAAAATAAAATAAAAAAAGAAAATTAAATTTTTTGGATTATATCTGAATTTAATTAAATTGTGAAAATGAATTATTTAAATTTTTTAACTGATTTTCGCTAAGTGAAAGGTATGTATTTAATATGGGTTAATTTTGTAGAGCTTTATCGTTGACAAAGGGAATAAAATTACTATACCTCAAATGGTTTTACTGGAAGAGATTACATTATAGAAGTAATTTTTGGTTCAAATCAAAAACAATAAAATATTAGTACTAATGACTTGATTGATTGTCTGTGACGGAAACTGGAATGTATTGACTCATAATACATGATCTTACTTGAATTTAGTTAGATCTTGCTAAATTGCGTAATGTACAAATCATTTAAACTGATTTGTTTCATGAACAAGATTTATTTTTTTTCGGTAGTTACATATTTAGAAAACAGTTTTGATTGGCATGTAAATGACATTTTTAAAGCTAGTGAGGGCTTTCATGTTTTTTTTGTAGAAGTTTTTGTAGTGCAACCAGTTTTAATTAATTTTTTTATTTTTTACTTGAATTAACCAATTTTTTCTTTACATAATATGAACTACCATTTAAATGTAAAACCTGAAAACGTATTCATCGACTTCACTTTATTATGACTGCATTGGGAGTAAATAAAACTCTAAGATTAAAAGTGTCTAATCAAATCAGTAAAAGTAAAAAAGACAATGTTTTAGGATTTGTAAAAAGTGAGGAGGTGTGTAAAACTTTTCTTTCAAAGCAACTAAGGCAAATTCAACATTTTTCTATTACAAAAGGAAATTTGTTTCCAAAATTGGAAATTAAACTATTAAAATAATTCAAATAACTTAGTAATTTATTTAACGAATAACAACTACAAACATTCGATTTTAATTTATATTGTAGATAAAATGACCTCCCGTCATGCCGATACCCAAAATTGTTCTTTTTTCGACCGTTTGAATTTTCACGACCAACTTCCAAATATTTTCTGCAATATGGTTTTAAGCCAAAATTTGTTAATTGCATACAAGTCAACTATTGCAAGTCATCAAAACAAAATTTACTAAAATATAAGTCAAGTTTAGTACTTTTACCCAAATAGAGTTTTCAGTAATGTTCAAACGTGTTATGAGAAAATGTTTCTACAGTCCAACACAAAACACTTGATCAAGTTATATTACAATATAGCTTGCTTTATTTCTTATGTAAACGATCAAAGCAAGCCCCGTACATATCATTATTATGGAATTATTGATAACAACTAATATTAACGTTTGATCAATGAATTCTATATTTTACCGTTTATAAGTGCAATACAAACATTGTTCGTAAGTACTGCTAATTCTACTATCACAACAACCTTAATTGATACTTCAAAATTACTTTAAGTAATTTTAGTTAGTAAATTAAGGTGTCAACAAATATATAAAAATAAATCAACTTTAGTAGTATTAAAGGACAGAGTTTTAAAAATATTTATTTTATATAAAAGATAATTTTAACTCAAATATAAAAATAAACAAACTCCGACTTCAACAACTGTAAACTTTAAATTTTTGTCATTTATAAGTACATCTAGACAATAAATTAGTCATTTATAAGCAGTTAAATAAAATACGACACTTTGAAATTGCATAATAGCACAAAATCAGGCTCAGACTGCATACAAATAAGATATAGCGTTATTGTTATTTACTTGAATTATTTCACTAAAATATACAGCTATACTAATTCATACAAAATTGCGTATGTACCTTGACCTTGGTAAATGAATAATATACCCATATTGTAAAAAGGCAAAAAAAAATTATAACGACATTTTTATATTTTTGCAATTTCCATATTATTCAACATTCACGTTAATATTATGCATTGAAATACACACAAGCATCGTAATTAAAAACCAAAAAAATATGTTTTCAAAGCACGAACATTTTAATGTGCATTTGTTATTACTCATGTAAAATTAAAAATTTTAATTTTAAATTTACTGTCTCAACAGTGGCAACAAATAAATAAATTCATATTAGTATTAAGTAAAAATGTAAAGGTATTAATTATTTACCTGTTGTATTTTAAATTAAGAACGAATTAATTAAAAAAAAAATTAAAAAATAACAAAAGAAAAAAATCATTTTGGGTTAACATTTGAATTTTGATTAATGCAATTCCTTATTACATGTTTAGCTTCCAGATTAATTTCAAAAGTTAAATTTGATTTTTTTAAAAAAAAAAACGAACATCCTGGAAATCGATTTTTTTTTAATATTTCAATTCCAGTTTATCTTATATGTAAAGAGGAATGTTTATGTGTTTCTATGTTTGTTCCAGAACTCCTCCCCCAAAAACATTAAGCTATTTCAAACAAAATTCTGTCGCCTAGAATCGAGCACAGTGTATGTTGATCTCCTAAATTCTGATGGGTTCAGGTACCAGTCATACAATTTCAGCAACCTATCAACTATATTTCAAGAACAAAAAATATTTCAATGGTGTTACAGACCTGAAAATTTTAATTCTGTTAAACTATGAAAAACAAGTAAATATAATTTTGACCGTTTTCCAAATTTGAAACTATTTGGGATAGTCGCCATACAAATCCTAATATGCCGAAAGAATATTTCAGAAATCAAAGGCATTACAGAATTCAAAATTTGCAATATGATACTACATCGAAAATTATCAAATATGCCTTTTACCATTTTCCGAAATTGGGACTATTGTTTTATTTGGATAATTGGGAAAGGCTAAAGACGTAGTAGACCTCAAAATTTGTATTCTGTTATTCTATGGAGAATAAATAAATATGTGTTTTATTTTTTTCAAAGTTGAATTTTGAAGATTGATTTCCTTATTTATCATACAATTTCCGGCGCCCGCCAAGAGTATTCTAAAACCCAAGGGTGTAAGAGAACAAAAATTTTGTACTCTAGTACTCTATCAAAATAAAAATTATAGGTATTGTACCATTTTCTAGAATTGAAACTGGTTCTGATAGTTGTTTTACACCTCTTAGCACCCGTGAGGAATATATCAAAAACTAAAGGCGTTGCACACCAGCAAATTTAAGCTCAGGGGCTCTATTAAAAATAAAAGAGCATAATAAATCATTAAATAAAAAATAAATGTTCAGGGTTTACAGTCTCCAGACACTGAACTCTAACCATCGGTTATTTATATTAATAAATAAAAGGATTAATGTCATAGCAACGGTTTTAAATAACCTCGTAAATAATCTGGTTCAAATAATGATATTTTTATAAACTTATGGCGTCGCAAACAAATAGAATATGAGAGGAGGATTCCTCTTCTTCTAAGCACAGTCTACATCTGTCTGTGTTCGATCTACCAATTTTTAACAGATGATTGTAAGATGGACCTGTGATAAACCATGCCAGCATTCTGACATTGGACTTAGTCTCCTTGATTACCTAAATTCGTTCGTTGGATATTTAGTTTACAAAAGGTTTCAGACTGCGTAAGTCCTTGGCAATTATCCCATATGTTTTGGGTTCCTGTAGTTTCCCACTTGGAGACAAATCTTTGTAGGTAGGTATTCGAACGAACAATACTTGGCTCTGGTCCTAAGAATTGACTCTTCGCACTTGTTTTTATTTATTTAATTTTCAATTCAAAAAAGGGATAAAGCTCATACAGAGTGTTTCATAATTCTTAATTAGAGTTCATCAAGTTTTCATCAACAAAATAATAAAAAATAAAAGATTGTAAGAAAAAATATAATTTTGCTAGGGCATCTACGTCTTCATTGTCTTATATTTCTTCTTACACAGTAGTTCACATAAAAGTATGTCTGTTTCCTTTCGTTTATTAAACTTCTGTAATAAGCTTTGGGGAAGCCTGAGTTTTTAAGACAGCTTGGCTATCTGAATTTATTATGTTGGCACTTTTGTGCCCTCTTTTACTGCATAGTAATGGAGATACCTTGATGGCATAGGTTTCAGTTTAAAAAACAGTGATATATGTGCCAAGTGCCGTACTAAATTTAAACTTTGGCTTAAGATGGCCCGCACCCGATTTCTCCCCCATTTTTGAGCCATAAGTATATTATGATGAAGTTCCTGGATATAAGACTCTTTTTAGAGCTTCGACTTCTTCCCTTTTAGGTATTAGTACAGTGACATTCCAGTGGCAATCTCTTTAATATATTTCTAATCCCATTCTAATCCAATTTTCGTTTATAACTTCAACATCTCGAATGTGGAACCAAATTCCATCTTATCTCTTCCCAAAACATGACAAATTCTATATTTATGACCTAAAAAAATTCAAGACGAACATGAACATCTTTGTTCGTAATTGTCCTCCTTCCCTTTTACCATCCTCCTTTCCAAATTTTCCTTGCCCACCCTAGCCAAACGTACCAATCGGTATAAAACCTAATGTTTTGGTTATGCAAAAAAAAAAAAAAGTAAGTGCTCTATTAGATTTGTAACCTGCTCTTAATTAGACTGGTCTTTTTAAAGATAAAATTAATCTTAGTTAATGCCATTTTACAACTATTGAGCCAGACCCAGGACTTTTAAGATCTGTAGGGCCAAGAAAGTAAGTAAACAAGTATTATAGTTAGTACAAATTATTTGTAGGATTAGTAGACTGGTATAGAGCTAAAGTATAAATTAAATTTGGAAAAAATGTATGTTTACAATGGATTTATACAATGAATGTATGGTATAGCCTAGTATAGCTTAAAAAATATATATTTGTAATTATTTAAGCAAGAATTCACGGAGAACAAAAATGTTAGTTTGAGAAAATATTGTAGTTATATAATTATTATTCAATAGGTCATTCAAAAAATTAAAAAAACATTGGCTTTCGTTAGAAATGCTAAGTAAAATATACCATCCATACTTTAATGAATATAATTATAGATTTTCTTATTTACAATTTATATATACATACACACATACATATTTAATTAAAATTATATTCTTCTTTCTTTTTGCTCTATAATTATAAACCAAACAACCGTAAAACAAAGTATTTGTTTTTTTTTAAATTACTACTTAATAAACTGTTGCCACCTTTAAGCATAATTAAAGGAAAGAAAGAAACAATTAAAAAAATAAAATTTAATATTCTAGAAATGTAAATCTAAAATATAAGGAGTAAAAAAAAAAAAAAAAACCAACTTAGATTACAATTTTTTATTTTGTTATGTAAATCAGCACTCTAATAGTGATAATCCTTTGCAAAAGATATAATAGTAAATAATGTTATAGATTTACTATTATTTTATTTAAAATGTAGTAAGCTTATCCATGTAATTCGAGTCATGAGACTGAAATTATAAGATTTAAACAGATTTAATTCAATAATGCAATTTAATTTGGTACTGTATTTAATAATAAAAACTAGTGTGAACAAACTTTTAATAAATTCTTCTATGGTTTAAATGTACATTATGTACACTTAAACCTCTTTTTACCCGACAGATACGTTCTAAAGAAAAATTCATGCATATCGTGAAATTTGCATAAAAAATTTGTTCAGAAAATTTGTTTTTTCTATGCAAATTCGCGTAACTCTGAAATAAAAAACTAAAAAAATTTGGGTAAAAAAAGTGGCACAAAAAGAGATTTGAGTGTTTATGTACTCGTATATGATTAAAATTTGTTTCTTTTTTTAATAGTAAATTTTAGAAAGATTTTAATTACATACCTAAGTAATGAATTTATTCATATGAATTAGAATTATAAAGAAAACTTTATTTAATTACAATTAATCCTCGAAATAGTAGACGAGGTACTAAAGAAGAATCAAATAAATTAATTTAAAAAATTTTAACTATGAAAGAATGTAGAATTCAGCAAATTTAATATTTTAAAAGTATTTTAACATTAACAATACATACTTATCTATGCTATATTATAGTTAAAAAAGTTTGTTGAACTTTGTTAGTTTCTTGAAGAACTTTTATAAGTCATAGTCAAGCAAATTTTTACTAGGTATCTAGGTATTATTTGAGAATAATAAAAATAAATATTTCGTAAATTAAAACCAATAAATTGTGTCATTTTAATTGAGTGGATATTACAGTTTTTCTTTTATAACAAAATTTTGATCTACTGGCAAATATTTTTTTTGTTTTTTTTAAACTCAATATTTTTATTTTTCAGTGTTTTCTTAATCTATGATATAATATAATTCGATACAGTAGGTATATACAAATAGAGTTATATTAATTCAAAATTATATCTGTACAATATAAATTCATTCAGTATTAATTAATAGAGAAAAATAAAAAATAACATTAGTGAGGAAAGTGCAAAAGAGAAATTAAAATTTAAATACAAAGAGAAAATAAAAAATACAAAATTTAAAATAATTTTATGCAGTGCAAAATTAAGTAAATATGTTAAAAGTTGAAAAATTTTTACATAAGTTAATCATGAAAATAGACACCATTATATAAATCGCAAGAACTTAAAAAATCTTACTCAGCTAAACAACTACTCTTAATAAATCCTCACTTCTATCAAAATTAATTTCCAAAAGCCAAGCTTTCAATAATTTTAAAAAATTGGAAAAAATTCTAATTTGCCTGATGTGGTCAGGACGTTTATTAAAAATTTTAGGTGCTACAATATCATAGAACCGACACAAATTGCTTTTTCGACAACGTGGATCGTGAACCAAATTACGGTAATTAACTCTCAAGTTACACCTATTAGTATATCTAACATCTAAATATCCGGACTTCATAAGACACATTTTTAAAGTTTTATAGTAAAATAAATTTCTAATGGGAAATATTTTTAATTTAAAAAATAAAGGAAAAAACGGACAAGTACGTCTTTTCCTGCAAATTATTCGAATAGCATGCTTTTGTGACACAAGTAATTGACTAATGTTAGTAAAATATGCTTCTCCCCCACAAGTAATACCATACTGAATTTTTGAATGAAAAAGTGCTTAATAAACTGAGCACATAATTTTTTCCGAACAGGTTAGACTTAGATGATAAAGCTGTCTAATGATATAACGGAGATAATTCAACAACAGAAGATGAGCTATTTAATTACGCAGTATGGTTAAACTCTGGCTTTTTAATTTCAATCATGATCAAGTAAATGACTTAGTACGCATAGTTACGTAAGTTTTTGTATTTAATTAAACTTAATTGATTTTTTTTTATAAGATATTGATTTTTATTTTTAGTTATTTTTAATAGGTTTATAAGGTTTTTATTCGTTATTATTGTTCTATCTTTTATTTTGGTCAAATATTTTTTTTGTAACTACACTCGCTACTGCATGCTTTTTGCATAGAGTGTTTTTAACTTTTTATTGTTTGCTTAATTTCGTATATAATATCTTTTAATCTAATAACTTTTCTTTTTTCGTTATTTTATAATTCTTAATATTATAACTATAAGTTTAATTGATATTTTAATCTCTAATTTTATTTTTGAATACAATTTTATAAGTTTCTTTTTTTCTTCTGTTCTTATAATTATATTAAAATAATTACTTATTAATTTGTTAATTTTGTTAATTGTTTAATATATAAAATATGTATATTTGAATTTTTTTTATTTATTCCCTTAAATTTTTTTAAATATAATTTTAATTATTTTCTGTGTGTTTTTTTTTTACATAATATTTAAAAATTTTTGTCTATAGAATAGTTATTATATTATATTAATTAAACAATGAAATAAAAATATAAATAAATAAAAAAAAATTTGTAATAACGATAGGTAGGTAGGACTTGTAATAAAAAGCGTGATGGATTTCCAGAATACTAATTAATATTTAATTAATTTTAATTTTAACAAAATTTTAGAAATAAAGTAATTAGGTATATAAAAAAAAATCTAAAATTTAGAAAAGAAATCGATCTACTTTTTTTAAAATACAACCTCTATGAATACCTAATCAAAGTAACTTCTTCTTGCAATTTGATAATTATATAATCAATTTATTTTATTTAAATGTTGTGCTTGAACACCAATACTGTACCTAATAACTTGAATATCACCACAGATTAAAATCTAAGTTTTAGTAATTCAAAATTTTGTTTTACTCACCAAGAGTATACATTCTAATTTACTCTTTCCTCTCCTATTTTCCCATTAGGCTACTTAAAATAAAATTTTAATATAATTAGCTATTAAATATTGTTAATTTCTCAGTCGAAATCAATTTATTTTAATATCAATGTCGTTTTTATATTTATACATTCATTCATAACGTTTTTAATAAGTTTACAACTAATTAGACATACTGTCAATCTTTTGTTTTACTTAAAAACTGATTACGATAAAAAGCGATTAATTAACATAGAATGACCTACATAATGTAGAGCGATTAACTGTAAATGTTCACGCATTCATTTTTCTTTCACTTATCATGAGTTCATTGTACCTAATATACACTATAAAAATACCTATATAAATAATATAAATTCGTTCGAACAAATAAAGAAGGGTGTAAAATAATAATTTGAACAAAATTAAAAAAAGGTATAGAAATTTTCAATATTCATTTGCAATACTCTAAAAAAATATTGTTTTATTTTGATCACCTCGTTATTGTTTTTAGCTTTGTGTTGCAATTATTAGTTTTCTTATGTATTTTTTGTTTTAATAAAATTATTTTTTGAATCAAAGTAATTTTTTTTAATCATTTCCATTAAGCTGATCAGCGATACTGGATAATCGCAATAAATCGAAGTTCTTGAAGAGCTTATTACTTTTGATCTACATTAAATTTACTTGTAGAGCTAATAACAAACTCTATAAGTCATTAGAGAGTATATCATTGTTCTAGTTGTCAAAACTATATTTAATTTAGAAATAAATAAATTAATTTCTTACTTGACAAGGGCTTATTAGACTTGGTATACCCAAGTGGGAACTTGATTTAGTTATTATAACTCACATATTGGTTTCTATGAAATCTATATAATATGAGTTTTGTAATTTTGCAAATTGAAACTATGACCTGTATAGGTAGTCCAACCTTATTATGCCTACTGATGATTTCCAGTAGTGCTGCTGAATGAAATTTTTATTAGTCTATTTTGAGGGGGGAAATTATTAAAACTACTCCAACGATTTACCCAACAATAAGTTGTTCATTGAAACAGTTTTGAAAATTCCATCACATCATTTTATGTAAATTGAATTTTTCCTATTATTTTTTCTATGCAATAATATAAAAAAAATATTAACATAATTTTATACCTATTTTGTGTAAAACAAAAATATAGTTTTGACGACACCCTTGGGCTTTGTGATTCATTGTTCTTTTCTTGCTTAGTTAATTATTCTCTAAATAGTTTCGCTCTTTAATATAATATCTACAATATAATTATCTTACTTTGTTTAAATTTTCATTATTATTTTTCTTTGTTCGCGTATGAATTTTAAAAGGTACCAAATGCATAGTAAATTATTTCACTTGCACAACTACAATGAAAATAATTACAAAGGTAATATTAGGTCTATTGAGAATACCAGTACAGTGTGGTGATGGTGATACAAAAAGAAATTAAAATGAAAAATAGAATTTTAATTTTTTGTTTGATTTACTAAAAAGTTTGGTCACATTTTGTTGATTTATTAATCTAAAAAATGTATGTGATATAGGAGTAGTTAGGTCTGGGATATCCCCTAGAATAATATATGCCAATATTAGAGTTCTATTCTCTAACTGTTATAAAAATGTTTATTTTAAATTTTTAAAAAAATTATTGAAATATTTTTCGGTTTCAGAAATATATCAAAGGTAAAATAGGTTATGCAGTTTGTATTTGTGCACTTGTGCAGATTCAACGCGACCCGGTAAAGATTAAACTTTAAAAACAGACTGTTTGTTCTAATGAATAATCTGAATTGGTTGACGGGGTTGCGCCGGGAGACGTAAAGGACAATATGCGGATATCTGATAACCTTTAGATGATTCATTATGTTTGTATGTATGTTGCAATAAAATATATAGTTTTTTAATAATATATTATTAAAAATAAACGAATAAACCATAATAATTTATTTATTTCATACACCATCTTTTAAAAAGTTCAAATTACAAATTTAAAAAAATATCATATCAATATACGGAATTGTATTAAGTTCAAGCATTTGCCTATATTCTACAGGATATAAGATTTGCTAGAAGAACATAATATTATAAAATTATTTTAAAAATAAAATGAACCAAAAAATTAAAACAAAACAAAAAAGTTTAATAACAAAAAAGTATAAACTAAAATAGTAAAATAGAATAACAAAATATTAGAATAAAAAATAATAACCAAAATACAAAAAAAAAAAAAATTAAAAATATATTATATGAATAATAGAATATGTAATTAGAAAATAATAAAAAAAAAAAAAAAAATTATGTAAAGATCTGGCCTGAAAAAACCTATATTGTGTTCAAAGGCCACTTAAATAAAGTTATAAAAAAAAAAATAACCAAAATAATAATCTGAGTGGCCTCGGTAGCCGAGTGGTAAAGCACTCGAGTGTAGTAATGTAACGACCGAAGGAGCACGGGTTCAAACCCCGTGAGAACCGAAAAAATTTTCAAATGGTGAAAATTACTGAAAATGTAATTTTCTATACAACCACATCGGTTCAAATATAATTTAATAATTAATAAAGATATAATATAACTAATAAAAAAATAATATAAATATATAATATACAAAAATATATACCAAATAATTAATATAGTTTAATAAAAAAAAAAGGCCCACATTTCGAAAGGGAAAAGGACCTATAAAGTTGGCCTACAGATTTATCTGTAGGATCAACTGTTAAAATAAATAAATAAATAAATAAATAAATAATAATCTGAATAATTTTTTTTTATAAAATAAATAAATAAAAGTAAAAATTCCATAAAAAATTAAACTAAAAGTAAACTAAATGAAAATATTAATCTCCGATTATAAAAATAATATTTAGAAATAAAGCTATAGTGCAGTAAAGCTACCTGATAAATCAACGAATGATCAATGAGGATAATTATTGGCTCCAGTTATTGACTTATATACAAAAAATGTTCAAATTGAAACAGCCAAACTTTTAGATTAATTGTAAAAGAATTCAACTTTCGTTCTACTCAAAAACTCAGGGTTAATAAACAAGTTATAAAATCTGGGAGGAAGAATGTTGTAAAAATGACAAAAATGGGTTGTACGTGCTCTAAGCCCGACAACAAGATTTTAATGGTTGATTCTAAAATTTAAAATTAATAACGTTGTGATAGATAGCCCGACCTAATAAAATAGACTTTTGATGTTTTAAAGCAGATTTTATTCTAATGGTCTGAGTATGAGAAACGTAATAATCTGAGAGAGGTATTCAGTATTGAATTGAGGAATGTTTTTTCCTCACAAGTGGTCAAAAAGTTAGAAGAAAAAAAACTGTGCCTAATTTTCATTTTGAAAATTATTACAGAAACATGCATTATTATTATTAATTTCTTTTTCCTGTTACTCCTCGTAGGAGCATAGGCCATCAAGTTGTATCCTCCATTGTTCTGTTGCATCCTCCACTGTTGTACACAATGATCTTTATTTCCTCCCAAGTCCGTCGATATCTCGTTAATTCAGACGTGACGTAGTTCTACGCTAGGTGTCTCTTTTTCGCCTTATGTTAAATTTGGAATATATTGTTATATTTCATTCTAGGACCATTCTGGTTTACTTAATGGTTTTCTTAGAGTGTGATCCATCAGCCATTTTCTACGTTTAATTCGATACATTATCGGTTCTTCACCTGTTAGCTGCCACAAGTTTTTATTGCTGATGTTGTTGGGCCAGAATATACTGCATTAATTATATTTATCTTATTTGTAACTTGTTCGTTAATAGTTGAAGTTTTTTACTAATGTTATTTGTCGTCATCCAAGCTTCACTGCCATACATAAGTGTTGGCATTACACATGCTTTATTTTTCTAATTATTTGTTCATTCTTCCTTCCATATTGGACTTAATTAACCGAACGCAGTTATGATGGCCTTAACACAGTATGTTGTTGACATCTGCTTCTGTTCGTACGTTTGTTGTTAGAATGTTACCAAGGTAAGAGTTATCCTCATGGCCTTGGTTTTACCTATGTTAATTACTAGCCCGACTCTACGTGGTGCTTGCTGAAGTAAATCTGCTTTATGTTGGATGTCGCAGAATCTATAGGCTGGCAGACATATATTTTCCGCATAGTCAAAGTCCTCAAAAATGTCCTTGAGACATCCCACCTTATACCTCTTCCGGAAGAAGTCGTTTCTTTCATTGCTTCAACTATTACACACGTGAATAGAAGGGAAGAGATAAGATATCCTTGTCTTACCCCGTAATTTGTGAAGATGCTGTCACTTATTTGTCCGCAGTGGAGAACGGCTAATTCTGCACCTTAATACAAAGCTTCTGTTAATCTTATTAATTTTTCGAGAATTCTCTTTCTACTTAATGCATTCCATATCACAATGCTCTGAGCAGTGTCGACTGCCTTCTTGGAATCGATGAACAAGAGATGTAGTGGAGAGCGGAATTCAGAGTACAGATTGCTCTATGAGCAGCGGAGTGTGTTGGCATGATCCGTACAACTCCATTCTGGGCGAAATCCTACCTGTTCATCACTTCTGTTTTGTTCTGTTGTAGGCTATATTCTACGATTCAGTGTGGTTGCGAAAACTTTGTATATGATGTTCAGCAGTGTTATAACTCTCCATTTATTGCAGTTTTTTAGATCTCCTTTTTTGGGAAGTTTCACAATCAAGCCTTTTTTCTAGGTTTTCAGTAGTCTTTCCAGCAGCTAATTCCGAATCTACCTATAGCAGATCTGATAGAAGTTCATCTGTACCTGCAGCCATATTCCGTTTTAACGTTATTATGTCCTCTTTAATCTCTTGTAAGCTTGGTGGATCAATATGGATGTTCAGTTCTGGCTTATTCGGAATTTATTTATTGTGGTGTTACTAATGTTGTTTGTTTCCTGAGAGTATAAGAACTCCATTTCTGGTGTTGGGCATCCGTATTAGAGAATAGAATACCTTTCCGGTCTCTGATTGATTGGATTTGCGTGTGTGTTCGATTAGTGATTTTACCTATTTGTATGTTGCGAGTCTTTCGAACTGGTTCGGTTTATTTCGTCTCGCAGCTTTCTGTACTTGTTTTACTATACTTTTGTATTCTAATTCTGTTGTTATCGTTCTTGTGATTCTATTACACGTACGCTGCTTAAGTTCCCAAATTTCATCACCGATCCAGTTTTTTCTCTCAGATTGGATACCGTCGAGCGATTGCTCTGCGATTTGATTTAAATTTTCAACAATCTCGTACCATTGCTGTGTATTTGGATAAGTTGTTTCTCTGATGGTCTTCGTCATGTCAGATTTAGATGTTTTCTTCTATTGATGTTTTATTACTGATTAAAATTTTTTAAATATTATTTTTTTAAATTCAAAACTCATTTTCTCATCGACTGATGACCGTCGTTAATGAATAAATATTTTTTTTTTTTCAACTTTTTTGGTTGGTTCTCCTCTAGTGCTCAAATTTAATATAAAAAATTTATATGAAATCTACCTAGCGAATATTGGTATCACAAAATGTTCATAGTACCAGGAGTTAAATTTGCCTTAAACTAAAGTGTGGAATTAATTTTCTGCTCAACATCAACCTAGTAAGTGTAAATATAAATTAAAAATTTGTTTTTTTTTTTTAAAAGCAGTAGTGTGCAAAATTAAATAAAATTTTTTCGAAAAAAAAACAAAAACCTTCATAATTCCTTTTTTATTATTTTGTAAATTCATTTATCTCGGTTCTAATAATGAAAATCTCATAATTAATTTTTTTTTTTTTTTTTATATCAATAACACTCTTTTTTAATTTATTATCTTAAATCTAATGGTTTAACTCAATTATAAAATTTTTCCTCCCTATGGCTAATAAATTTTAGTTTTGTGAAACGTAAATTAATTTTTCTCCATTATCACATATACCTAGGTAATGGTATAAATTTCATTTGAGTAAAAAAAATATCTACCTCATAACGAATGTAAGTCGCGTATTTAATGTGGCACTACCTACAATGTATTTTATAAATTTCGTCTATCAATTCTATTACACATTCTGAACATGGAAAATTAAAATTATGAACAGAAATTTTTATTTTGTGAAATTAAATTAAATGAAAATTTTCAAAAAATTATTTTATCCTCCTCTATACTGGCATTGGTATGTAAGAAAAATAAAAAAAAATACCTGATTTTAACCTAAAATCACCAAAGTGGGTTTTTTGAAGCATTGTAAAAGAAATTACTTGAATATTAGTCTCTAGAACAGTCAGCCTCAGTTGAATATATTCTGTTTGTATCCAGTTCCTTCAATCACATAACTATTGAAAGATGATATCCCTTTCATTTTGTGATACAATTATCCGATAGATATGATATATTTTTTATGTTATCTGAACCAGAAGGTTGTAAATTTAAATCCCCCAGAGTGAGTCGATATTGTAAATTTTTTTAAAATTAATTTGGAATATAGATATAATCTGACTACTACATAAAATAGAAGGAAAAAAAAGCAACAAAAATAAAAAACTATATTCTGTGAGATTCTGCATGTTAAATCTCTGCGTAAAATCTGCTATAGGGTGTTCATCTCATAGTCTTGTAATCATAAATAAAAAATCATACAATGAAGCTACAATAAAGTTAATTAGTATTTTTTTTCAATTACGTCTTGTACTATAATAGATCCGGGTGTAGTGCTTACATAACATTTTATTGTTATACTATCACAATTAATGTTATGATACTCCTACAAGACTCCCGATGAGCACTAAAGGTGTTATAATGATGTTTTTATGGGAATGACATGATTAATATTGCTGTAACAGTGTTCTTATACCAATTTCGGGAATTGTTATAATATAATAGAATTTTCAACAAGTGTTAATCATTTCAAAATCAAAACATTTATACTAATACATATTATGTACATTAATAAAATAATAATTATTTATAATTAGCAAATTCGGAAACGAATCACCATCACGCATCGTAAAAGTTCCATATTCTAAAATGCAACATTAAAATGTTGCTGAGAGCATCACATTTCTTTTTGCAACATTACTGTTTGTGATGCGCAAACTTGAGCAAACTTCGCATCATAGAATTTGTTGATGCTTTGTTTGCTATATTGTTATAAACAGCTGTTTGACATTTCAAATTTGTTTGTGATTTTATTCGTTCAATTGTTTCACTTGATTGAAATACATATCTGTGAAAGTGGTAAATATTTTTAAAAAATATTTTGTTTTAGGTATACTGCTTCATTTTTTTCCATTAATTTTAAAACAAAATACGATTTCTTTTTTTTCTTTCTAACAAATTTTTATGTTCTATTGATTGTTTTACTTTGTAATTGAATTACTTACTGTATATCATCATTTTCTAACGATTCACAATTTTCCAAAAATACATTTAAAGCGATATTAAATAATAATTTTTTGATTTTAATTAAATTTTGAAAGCATCACTGTCAAATTCTGATAGTTTTAAAATGTATTAATTGCATCAGCAACACAAAGCATTATTGCCGAATTGTATAATAAATTTTGTACTGATACAATAGTGATGCCGCATCATGATTGTCAATGTTGCATTTCCAAATTTACCTAATATTATAGCAATTGCTCCCAAGCATTATAGAATTCTTCATTTTAGTGCTATAACGTGTTTATAACGGTTTGCAATAAATGCGGTGCATTAAAATTAATGCTAATACTCCTATAAAAGTGTTTATAATAATTTTATAAGGCTCCCCATGATTCTTATAGCAATAAAATTGTTACGTGGGTGGTAAGGTTATCTGACTGTAAATCAAAAGGCCCCGGGTTCGAATCCCGGTTAGGGCATGGATGTTTTTTTTATTTCAGCACCATATAAGCACCTTAACTGCCTTCGCAGACTTTAAGTCATTTAAGAGATTAAAGGAACAAGAAAGAGGGATAGTAAAGAATAGCAAGTAAAATTAGAAGAATACAATAGAATAGAAGAGAATATAATAAATAAGATATTTATTTCCCTGTCTCTGTTAAATTGAATTTTTCGTTGATTATTCAAAACAAATCAAATTTTATAAAATTTGTTGAGAGCATAATTTTTGTATTAACTTGAATAAAATGGAACTATGCTATTTAACACGGCTTAGTTCTTGATGATAGTAGAAAATGATGAATTTGCCTAAGTTACTGAATTTTATCTGCTGTTACTATCACAATAATGTTTTTGATGCAATGGCAATGGCAGTAACATTTTTCAATGGTAATAGAGCAGTACAGAGTAAAAGTTACTCACTGAATACAATATTAGCTGTGTTCTTCTCATCCGGTTCATGGTCTAGGTTAATACTTTAATATGAAATTACAACAACAATGAAAAACCCAGATATTTATCTGGTTTATATATAGGTCTCAAATATTTAGTAATTATATTTATCACGAGTGGCGTTTGAGCATTTTTTCAGTAGAAATTTTTTGGCAATTCAATTAACAGGTTTGCCAACTTAAAAAAACAATCCATATCATTAACCTATATCGTTCTTTTAAGTTTAGTAAAACCTAGATCTTGAACCGTATGAAAAGAACACAGCTATTATTGAAATACAGCCCATTATAGTTTAGGAAGTCATTGAATAATACCTAAAGAAGACCGATATGATTAACTTTTCATCGTAGTTTGCAGAACAACGAATTGAAAATAAGACTTGCCATTTTTATACTTCTAAATTAACTAAATTTGAAAAGTGTTTATTGATGTCGAAAAATATTGAAACCAATTGTTATATCGTAATTGTTGTAGTTGAATATTATAATTTTACTTGTCTATTTGTTTAAGTTATTATTGTAATAAGAGTTTCGAATTTGTTCTCTTATGTACATGTCCAATAATCCAAACTAAGAATCAGGATTTGTTGTAAATGCAATGATATGGAACATTTAATTATTTATCTTATGGTCAGTCGATCAAGTTATTCAAGCAAGTCAAGTAATACGAAGTTTTTACCCATCCATTGAACGATCTTATATAGTGGTCGATACCAATATGTACCAGTACAATTAGACCAAAAGAGGTCCCATTGTGGAATAAAAACTTTATAATAGGTCGACCATGGTACTTTAAGTAACAGGGAGTGTAGCGAAAGCCATTTCGCCGAAATTGTGTTTTATCAAAATTAAGGTTTTTAAATTCAGTTTTTTAAATTTCGCTTTTCTATCTATATTTTAAGACTCCCTCCTTGGTAAGCGTCCTTGTTTTTTCATTTTTATTTCTTTCAATATTTTTGCAAAATTTTTGCTATTTGTAGAAGCTTTATTGTGGGTAGCTAATGCTTGTTTGGGTACAAAAAACCCCAGTAACCAAAAATTGTCATGACAAGTTTTTGTCAACATATTGTCAGAAAATTGTAGGCATATTTTGTCGTCAAAATTATGATGACAATTTGTCGACAACATTTGTTACAAAATTGTGGTTGTAAACTCCCACTCACATTTTTTCGACAAAATGTTGACAAATATTTGTCATGACAATTTTTGGTCAGCAATATGTGACAATTATTTGACAGGATTTGTAAGTTTTTTATTTATTTTTATATGTAATAGTATTCTATTCATCAGTCTATTCAATATTTTGGAACATTTGTATTTTGAAAAACACAGCAAATTTTATTTAAAAATGTGAATGAATTTTGTAATTAAAAAACAATTGAAATAGAACTTGTTTTTTAATTATTTTTATAGAATAGATAGAATAAAATATGTAATATATAAAAAACAAACTGTTTTTATTATTAAAAATCCACCCCTAAATTACTGAAAAAAGTGTCCTGTTTGTAAAAAAAAGAAAAAAATTGTCCACAAATTGATGACAAATTATTCACAAATTGTCGACAAAATAAACCACAAAATGAGAACAAATTATCAATAAATTGTTGAAAAATGTGTTGACAAAATTATCAACTAAATTGTGACAAATGGGGTCAAGCCTACCGACCTTTTTTCAACAAAAATTGTCACAAAATTTTGTCAACAATTCACCAAAATTTGTCAACATATTGTCATCTTTTTGTGACATTTGGCTGCTCGGTTGCAACAAACTGTTTTGATCTTTAAAAAAAAAAAATCTTCGTAAAGATTAGGTGTCAAAACACCCTGCTTGTTCAGAAAATAAAAAATAAATTATTATTTTGAAAAATATAAAAATAGTAAAAAGTATAACGAAAATTCAAACTGCTAAATCAGTGCTAAATAATATATACTCTGTAGATAATATTATATAAGATTGCTGTACACATCACGATGCGCTTAAAGGTAAAATAAATTTTATTATTTTATTATATAAAATGTAGGTGATGTTATTATAATTTGAGTCCGTGCGGTTAAATCCATTGAAATAAACTAAAGAAGAGGTAAAATAGGATAATGTGATTTTTTGTTTTAATCAATGAATCTTCTGTTTTTCCACACATTATTGTACATTTGTGACAGCAAGGTGTGAAAATTTTCAATTCTTTTGTTTGATTTCTTAATTTTATTTTATTTTTTTTTATGTTTTGCTTTATCCGGTGCAGATTTTTTACCGTTGTTTTTTTCACATATATTTCTTATCCCGCCTCCTCCACCTCTTTGAGCAAACTTATATTGATAAATTTATACTGAGTAAAATATTTATATTTTTAATTCGAATGAACATTGAACGAAAAATATATGAAGTTTTTAGACGTCTTTGAACTTTTGTGTTACTGTTGAAAAAGTTTTGATGTTACCGAATGATACGAATGTAGTTTTTGTTTTAATTTTTTTTTTTTTTTGAAACAATGCAAACTACGCTTAAAGGTAAGAAAATGAAACTGAAAATAATAAATGAAAACAAAAAAGAGTTAAATTGTTTTATAGAACGCGATTCTTAAAATTGAATGTGAAACTTTAACTTAGTTACAATAGAAAGGAAAATGTTAATAATGAATGACGGGTCGGTTAATTACAAAAAAATTAAAAAGGTAAAAATAAAATGCACGTGTGTGGTAAAAAAGAAATATGAGATTTTAGTTTCTATAAAGGAATTAAAAAAGTTCAAAAGAACAAAATTAATAAAATTAATTTAATGGATTATAATATGAAACCATTGAATTATTAAAATTGACGAACATTAAGAAATGTACGTTGCAGTGGAAAAGATAAGATTAAAATATTGTTGCACAGTGATTTAGGGTTGTTGTTTTAAAAGAACAATAAAGTTTAATACAATTGAAAAATTGATGCGCACAAATGAATCTATTAATAATATCGTTCTATCATAATTATTATTTACTAGAACATTTATAATAATAATTATTTTTCTTGGGGAATTAATTTGGTACAATTAAAGTATTGTCTTCAAATTCATAATTATACCGAAATATTGTTCAGGTTAATTTTTTATACTTAACCAATTTATGTCGATACGTATAAGGGAATGATTTAAGACCGTATTTTGGATTGTAATAATTGTAAGTTTTAGTAAGAAATTTTTTAGATATGTTATTGAATAGAAACAAAAACCGGCGCCAATGGTTAATAATATTTTTTTTAGATATTATTTTATAATCTTAAAAATTATGAAATAAGTGAATATTTTTGAGTAGTCTAGTACTAAATTACAGTCCCATTTCTGGTATAAAACACTGTTTAGCTATTTTTGGTCTCGATTGCACTGTATTATTTTTCATAAGTGTCCTAGGTTATATGTTAGGATGGTTATCTAATCTATCACGGTTATCTAATCTATCTTTGACTATGTCGGTTAATTTTATTTTAGATATTTAAAGATAACTATGAATTACATAATTTGTTACAAGTGAATTTTCTGAAAACGTTGTAGCATTAAAATATTTAATTCTTTGCTGTTTTCTATAGTTGTATTTTGTAGGTCCAGATTGGTTGGATTATGACTTTGTATGATAACATCGTATTTTCTAATGTATTTGCGTCTTTTCTAATAAACTAAGATCATTTTCTGAAGCTTATTATTTTTGTGTAAATGTGTTTTCAAATGGCGACCCAAATTCATCTCTTAGATGTACTTATTATATTCGGTTTGGAACATAATTTAGGATATAAGATCACATGTGGTATAGCCTCTTGTTTAGATCAAGCAGATTACAATTAATTTTTAATCTGTATAATGTAATTAACATTTATTGATAACATTATTTAAAAAAAAAAAAAAAAAAAAAATATTATACGGTACGGTATTGAAAATATTTGCTGAACAAAACCATGTACAGGTATTATTTGGGCATTTATCATATTTTTGATGTAATGCGTGTATTAGATTTCGTCTTACATTACCTGTTTATGATGATAATGTCTGAAATTGCTCACCTAATAGAATAGTAGGATAACAGGCCAAATGATAATTAGAATAAGAAGGTTAGAACCTATAAAGTAGATTAAGTAAAGCATATCTTTGTAATTACTTCTGATTCGATTATACCAATATGAAAATTATAGTATTGCTACCATATTGGACTAGCATATAGTAAAGGTTGAGATGAAGTACTCAATAATTTGAAACTTAACAAAGAAGTCGCTTCATTGATAATTGCGCTGAGGTGTTCACTGAACGACTATTACTCGTCAGAAATCACCCCTTTGTCCTTAAAGTGATAGACTCTTTTAATAACAATGTTGTTGAAATTATAATTTAGAAGTAAAGTAAACAGCAACAGTAGAAGTAAACAACAAATGGTGTTAAGCGACGGGTGTTTTACCGGAATGAATATACCGGATGGAATTAAATTTGTCAAATATATGGAGAATAAGTTCTATTATATAAAGAACTTGGATAGATAACGTGAAGTAAAAAGCGTTGTTCAGGTGAAGACATATTAAAATTGTGCGGGGTGGCTTCTCACATCCTAGTTAATGTTAAGTGCAAATTTTAGAACACTTTAAGTACATATGTTTTATGATTTCAGACTATACCCGAAACTGTATCCTAGTATTGAAATTCTATACAATATCGTTAATCAAAATTATAGAAAATTCTTATTCGAAAACGTAAATTTTCATATTTTAAAATATTTTGTTATTAACGTATTTAAATCTATGCGACAATAAACAAATATTTATGAATTGGACTCTAATATATTATTTTTCTTAATAAATTGGGTACATTTATTTTACGCAATTGATTTCAAATAAAAAATTTATTTTGATAAGCAATTGCAGAAGCAGAACAATACTAGATTATTGTGAAAATGGATTCGAATGAAAATGGAATGATAGGAAATAAAATGATTATTTTCAAAGTAATTTTTTATTCTATCATCAATTCAAAATTGTAAAGTAGAATTAAAATACAAAGCATTCTTTGTTGAAAAAAAAAATAGATTCAATTTTAGATGAATTTATACTAACATTTTATCATTTTAATTAATGGAATCAATTATTATAATGATGATTATGACGATTATGGCTATTGAAATTTTTATAAAATAAAAAAATGATTAACGATGATAGTTATTATTATTTTTAATCAAAATACCATGAAAATAGATTTTAATTAATTTAGCTTGGATTGCATTTTTGGTATTTCTAACTGACCGTAAATAATAAATTATTATTATTGAAATTTATAATATTATTAAAATTGACATGCAATCATGACATTATAGTAAAACTATTGCATAACTGTATGAAAAATAGAATATCTACGTTGGGTTGAAAGTTGTGTATGATATGATTTTCAGTACATTCATTATTTATGTAAATTATTGAAGGGCTCTGAACACTGTATGTAGTGGAAATTAATAATAGTTGTGTATTTTCACAAATCTCATTTAGATTTAAAACAGAATTTATGAATTTAACTCTCAAAGCTGTAAATTCAAATCGGAATGAAAAAAAAGGCACAATTATGTTGTTGTTGCATCCGATTTTGTATTTGAATTTAAATTTAAAATAGCATTTTGTTAAAAAAGCATTTTTAATAGCAGCTTTGCCAAATTTTCAATCATAAACAGGAGTTTTAGGTAGCAGTAATTTCTGGAAAAACCATGATATTAGATCAAAGAATGTAAACTCCTATTCTTTAAACTATTTCGGCCTTATAGCAAAGTGGCGGGTATTTGGAATACCTACCTATAATTCACTATGCGAGCATATAATATAGACTTCTTAAATTATTCTTTATTTTATAATCTTTAAGACCTATGATTAACTCATTTAAGAGGAGTTCCAGCCCGCTGCAGAATCAGTTAAGAAATATTTAAATAAATATTTAGAATAATTTTTAAAAAAAATAAAAACACAAATAATTATAATTTGAGTACATTTTTTTATGCATTGAATTATTATATTTATTTTTTCCCCTATTTTTTTGTTAAACAGGTTTTTTTTTTTGTCATTCACTTATTTTCTTCTTTTATTTTGATTTGTTTTTGTCTTTTTTCACTTTGCAATATTTGCGTTATCCACAATAAATTTTAATCTTTAATTTCTGTAATATTGTTTTTGAAGTGGCGCTTATCACTACTTATTTAACGCTTTTTGTTACTACTCTCTTATGTTTTAGTAATTATTTTAATTTTAAATTTTAAAAAGAGGGGAAAATATGGGAATAAAAAAATGTGAACAGTAAAACCCGTTTAAGTTCTCCTCTCATATGTAATCATCTCAGTTAAAATCTTCAAATGAAAAAAATTGAGCAATTTGTATAAAATTTTATATAATTTGGTTCGTGTAAGTTATTTTCGCATAAGTGATCTACGAATCATAAGTAAAATCGTTTAAGGGCTGTAGTGGTAAAAAAAAGTTTGCATTTTTATATAAAATTTTTTATTTGAAGGTAAATTTTTTTCACTTAAGGTACATTTTTTTCAGTGGTATGTTCACCAATACTACTTACTGAAGCTCATCAGTGGTATTCTGCTGTTGTACTACATTTTTTTTAACCTCATTGTGCTCATTGTGTCTATGAAGATTCCCACCAATCCACGGAAAAAAAAACAAAATTTTTTTTAACCATGAAAGCACTTAGACGAAGGACAAAAAAATGATGATTATGAAATGTTATATTAACATATTGATTTATTGGTAATATTGAATTGCAAATGTAGTAAAAATTTAATTTTAAATAATATAGGGATTGTCTGGGAGAGAGAATACAATACTTGGAATTAACCTCGATAAAAAATTATTGTTTAAGACTCCCATTAATAAAGCTATTGAAAAATGTAATTTCTTTGTTAAACTTTTGTATCCTGTAATAAATCGTAAGTCATTTTTAAATTCGGAAATCAAGCACCTAAGATATAAAACAGTTTTGGAAAGACAGTATGGAAAAACACTGCAAAAACACATATGCAAGTTTTGCAAAGAAAACAAAATGAATGAATTAGCTAATATAAACTCCATATTGCAACAAATCGAAAAGCTGACTCTTGCTGGAAAGTTGCAACAACTCAAACAATGCTCTTAAGAGCAATTTTAGAATAGGTTTTAATTTTGGTTCATTTCTTAGTATGTAAACAGTGTTAAGTTTTATGAAAAAACATAAATATTCAAATTAAAATATTCGGTTTTTTTTCGCCACTTTTACTTTAAATAATAAATTAAATAATAAATAAATTAGTCAGCTAGCCTAAATAATAATTAAAAATAGTCATAGGTGTAAATACAATAGTATAAGCTCTAAAAAATTATGATATATAAATATATTATTTATTTAATATGTATCATGGAAATAAATAAATGAATAAATAAATAATAAATTAATTTTAAATATAATTTACAGAATAAATGGAAAGCGATTTGTGCATTTTATACAACAAAATCGTTGAAGTGATTATATGCGCAACATTTTTGGAATATTTACTTAAGCGAAGTTTGCTGAAGAAACCTCCAAAAACAATAATTTGCTTAAAAGAAAAAAGACAAATTCAATGCACAACAAAATAATGGAAATCCTATTATTATGTATTTAATTGCACATTCTGGGACGTGTTGAAAGAGTACGCAAAGCTAGGCTAAGTTTTTGTTATGGTGAACATAATAATTAATTTATTTTTATTTTCAAAATTTCACCAAAAATTAAGTAAATGAAAATTAAAAAGTTAATTTTAAATTGCGATTTCACAATGTTTTTGTTGGTCACTGTATGTCACCGTATTTATTACATTTCGTAATATCAAACATTTGAATTGTATTATGTTTTCTATTGACACTAATTATATGTATATACATAAATTTCTTTTATTTATTACTAATAATTCTAATAACTTTATTTAACTCATATTAAATTTCTGATGTTTCAATTATTTTCCTTGATTTTTCCATTAAAATTACTCAATCAATAATTTTTTAATAACAAAATAATTATAAATGAATAAACTTTTCAATCTCGTCACAATAATGAACTTGAAATGAAAATGTAAATATCATTAAATTATACAATGTATAATTGGGGGTATTTTATATTTATTTTCATTATAGTGTAGATACTTTTGTGAATGAAAATTGAAATACATATTATTAGTGATGATGATTATTGCAATATTATACTCTTTAATTATTTATTTTTGAAAAAAGAAAACTTAATAAATCAAAAAAGTCATCAAAAAGTATTCATAAATAAAATCAATAACTATAAAAATAGTTTTTGTAATAATTCTAAATTATTAAATTATTTTCAGTCCCTAGCTATACGATTTAATTTAATTTATTTTCAAACTATGTTTCCATTTGAATAATGTTTGTTATATTCTAGATTTATTATCCTTTAGAAATAGCTATTACTTCGCGCATTGTGTATAAAAACTATATGAATCTGAAATTGTATTATTAGTAGGTATATTAGTAATATCTTATTAAAAATAAGAATTGCCTAATTTGAATGAAAAGTAACTGTACTTTAATCTTGAGTATGATATTTAAGTCAATTTAACATTTTAACCCTAAGTAAGATGTAGTTTTAGTTCACGATAAAATGTACTTAGAAAATTAATGAAAATTAAAATTGTGTAGTTTGAATGAAAATTAACTGTACTTTAATCTTCAGTACGATATTTAAGTCAATTTAACCCTAAGCAACATGTAGTTTTAATTCACGATTAAATGTATTGAGAAAATTAATCAAAATAAAAATTGTCTAGTTTGTGTGAAACGTAACTGAATTTTAATCTTCAGTACGATATTTAAGTCAAGTTAACCCTTAGCAATATTCAATTTCAAGCAAGTTTCAATTCCCGATAAAACATGCGTAGAAGAAGAATACAGAAAATTGTAATTGATGAGGGGTTTAGTATTTTTTTTTTAAATTATACAATAATACCTTTTTAGATCGAAGACTTCGTAGAATCGTATTTAACCATGATACATGACAGCTTAATATCATTGTTTCTTTGCATCTTTGCGTGGCGGTTGAACATCAATTTATTGTTCGGAAAATTAATTAAACTTTTAAATTAAATTTTTCCATTTTGCGAATACCATCTCTATATTTTTATTTTTTATAGGGTTATTATTCCAACTCCTTGTGTATTAAATTCCGACGACATAAAAATAAAAGCAATAAAAAACCAGTGAATATGTGAATATTGTGTTGTACAATTTTTTGCAGCTTTCTTGTTTCATCCTTTGGTTATATATAAAATAGAAGTGTGCCAAAGATTGATATAAGATTCTTTAATTTAAATAAGACCTAATAAGTAAATTGCTTTAATAGGAAATATGAATTTCAAGTTGTCATAACTAGGGCAGTAAGTAAAAGTGGCCATTCCAGTTGCTTCTGGAAAAGCAATTAGCACTTAAATTTCATTACTAAGTTGTCATATTTTGTTGTTATAAGTATTTTTAAGTTGTCATATAATTATTTATTGTTTAATTGTACGTTATAGCTGAGTTTACTTATATTTCTCATTATTCAAAATTCATATTTAAAACAATTAGCCACTCAATGGCTATTCGAGCCAAATATTACTAGTAGTCTAAACTAAACGAAGCAATATAATATATTGTATACAATTAAAGGAGTATGTCGTTAAACAACACTACGAGTTGTCACTACACTACGGGATGTAATACAAATCATCTAATTTGAGAAGTAATTTAATTTAATTTAATTGAATTTATCTTTTTCAGCTGCACATAAATGCAAAACCAAAATACAGGATCCATCATACCCCATTGGATGTGGGCCATCTTTAAATATAATTTTAAATTTCTAATATATGAGAAGTATTTTTATTTTTTTATTAAATTATACTACTTTCAAAGCTTCTCTATAAAACACTCATATATTCCTCTTTATACTGAGAAGGGTATATATTGCAGTTCAAACAAATTCGTGTTCTTATAAAAACTTTAATTTTAAATTTGGCTTGAATAATTATAAATAACCAATAGGGGTTCCTAGTGTTATCACATTAGAGTAATACAAATTTTTTAATTCGCTGATATTGCCTTTCAATTTCAAATTGATATCATCATTCATCATCATAAGAGATATTTTTAATTAAGTACTTATATATAGATTCTATTTTTATATTATTTATGATAATATAATATACACTAATAGATTAAATTAATACAATTAAAATTAATTAAAATATAAATTCCAATATATAAGATCATATTTTTGAACTGAAGATTTTATAATACTGAAATGAACAAAAATGAAATAATAATAATGATAATAGGGACAGTCTAATAATTAATGATAGCCTCTTGACCTAAATACGAATTTATACGTAATTGCTCAATAATATGCGTGCTGCTGTATTTTGAATGTATGTATGTACATACTAGTACTGTCTATCTATTAAGAGATTTACAAAAGAAAAAAAAACATATTTCATAACATTTACAATTTATTTCATTCAATTATTCTCATCGAGAAAATGTACAGCAAATAATAATAATAATTGATTATTGTTATTGTTGTTATTTGAGTTTGTAGTAAATAAAATATTTTTGAATAAGTTGTATTTATAAATTTGAATTGGGTTGGGGTGATGTAGTAGATAATCATGAAGTCATTCATGTCTTTAATAATTAATTAATTTTCTTTTAATTCATTCAATAGAATGTGCTTGAATCTAATGATGTTATCATTAAAATTATAAATTTTCATAGTTTAAGTGTATGTCTTTATTTTCCAAAAGATTGTATTTTTATTTACTTTGAGACTATGATCAATTAAATAATTATCAGCCACCATACTATAGGTTATCCGGTATAAAATGATAAATTAAAAACAATTAATTAAAAATATAAGTTTTTGATACAAATCAAATGTTGACCTTTTTTATAAGATAATTTAAAATTTTTAGAAATAAATTTTTTGAGACAGAATCATTCTAAAGAGTGGCTAATTTAAGAAGATTCACGCAATTACTCTTATATTGATTTATTTTGTTTTATAAAAATTGTCTTTTAATTTATTTATATCACAAGACATAGCAAATAATTGCTCAAATGAGCAATCTCAATGAATTAAAAATATATGGCACATCTTGAAATAAAATTGATTTCGTTGAGTTAGATGCCTTTTTTGGATTGTTATTATTGGCCGGCATTTATACATCATATGGTGAGATTGTTAGAAAGTTATTGGATGACAATATTACGTGCAATAATGCAAATCGAAAATTTTATGCAAATTTTACGATGTATTCTATATGACAGCAGTGAACATAGAGGCGAAAGAAGAAATGTAGATATTGGTTCTAATAACAACAATACAAAATATAATCTGAAAATATAGGCTCCGGTTGACTCAAATAGTAAATATACATAGAATTTAGATATTTATCTAGAATGTGCATTAAATAATCAACCCAATGATATTTGGTTACGATTGATAAGTAAATGTTATATTTAATTAATTAATTTAAATTTTTAAATTTAAATATTTGTTCGGAACCCGTTCACGACGTCATACAATTATCTGTGATAATTTTTTCACTACTTATAATTTAAAAATTGAATTAATTTGGCGAAATAAGATTTTAGCAGAAACGGTACGTAAAAAGAAAACTTCGCTTCGTCCAAGATAATCGAAGTATAAAGAAAATGCTAATGTACCATTCTGAATTTTCTCAAGACAAAACAATTTTGTCATATGTTCCCAAAAAATATAAATCATCTATTATGTACACTTCACCATTTTATTAAAAGCCTAAAATAATTCATTCGACCATAACTCGACAATAGCTGGAGTGGATGCATTAGATTAATCCATTGCCACGAAAACACGAAACTAAATGCTGATCAGTTCCGTTATTTGCCAATATGTTGCATATTTCCTCATAATTTTTAAAAATATCAAAATATTAAAAAAAAGGCTTTAGTTGTATGAACTAGAAAAAAAAATTAATATTTATTGTCAACAAAAAATTGCCATATATAATAAAGCTTCTTAGAATAGAAGTAGTTAGAACACTAAAAAACTTTCTCACTAACCAAGAAAACCAAAGTGTTATGTACTTTTCTTTAAATATTTGCTATTGGTCAGTTTGACCCATACAAATTGTGTACAAAACGGGGTATACTTTGAATTTCTGCAGAAGGGTTAAATAATTTAATTGCTTTTAGGTTTCCATTCACTAATAATTATTTTAATATTTGATTGCCAATATCGATATTAGCATTGATTAAGAATACTATATCAATGATATTAGTAAACGGAAACCTGACAGCAGTTAAATTATTTATTTTTAAAACAGAAAAGCCCGATTAAGTAATAAATTAAAATATACTAATATTACGATAATAATCTAATCATTTAAATTAATATTTAGAAAAATAGTTTATCACAACTATTTTTTTTATTAAATACATTTTAGAAACTTTTAAGCTGCAGAAGAGATATCCAAAGATAGAATGAAAATAAAAATAGAAAATTTTAAGAGAAAATTTAAAATGAATTGACCATTATGTTAATTTAAAATTTTACAATTAATAATTTGAAAATAATTTATTATAATTAATTTAATACTAGGCAATATTCCTTAAAAATATTCCTTAAAAACATTTAATCCGTTTTAAAGAACTAAAAACGTCTGTTCATCCATGATAAGAACTGAATTTTGCGTATTCTATTATTAATCATTAATAAAGCAAATCTACCAGATTTTTCCAATTTCGTACCTAAAAGCTGCATCTAAAAACTAATCAAATTGCTTATATCAACTTGAAGTTCGAAATACAAAATCTGTTGAAGTTTTGAATATTAAAATTCCGCAATGCAACTAAAACAAATTTCTTCTTTTGTACCAAAAATTTGTTTTTTTTTAAATATATTTTTTTCATAATTATTTTCTTTTTGCTATTATTTTATTATAGTTTTTCTTTACCATCCTCAAGGTTGCTATCATTTAAATTGTCACGGTGTCATTATTCACTCAAACACTAAATAGCACATTCAATACGAATTGAATACTATTCAATTATGGGAAACATGTTAAAATATTTTCTTACGGAAAAATGCTAAATTAACACATTTCGTAATTATGGTAATTAGGCCAGACAGCGTAGTGTAGTGATATGAGAATTTTAATTTATTAAGTTAATAATTGTAACAATAAAAATTTTAATCCAATTTAATTAATCTTAACCTGAAATCATTTGTAATACATTAAATTTAATTTAAATAACTTAAATTTATATTTTATAATTTAAATACACTTTCTTGTAATTAAAATTCAATTGTTAAAAAGATAAATAATTAAATTTAGTGTTCCTAAATAAAATAAAAAATATTTTTTTATATGAACTCGTTCTACGAATTCATAACTTTTTTATTCGATACATGCAATTATAATTTTAATCAAAGCTGGGTCGTATTCGAGGAAAAGTATTTAAAATACTGTAAAAAATATTTTTTTGAGTAAAGTATTTACTTTGAAAACTTATGAAAACTTATAAATAAAATTAATAAAAAAACAAAAAGGTCACAATTTACAACCGCTTTTAAAATTATATTAATTCCATAAAAGCACTTACATTACAAAAATGGATAATAATTGCCTATGTATAATTCTTATATATAAGCAAGAATATTTTGATAATGCATTTTTTTATTTATTAATTCCAAAAATTTAATTTTTTTTTTTATATAGCTATTATAGAAGATATTATCAAGACATTATAATGACATCATATTCTGTACCACTGCAGTGCAATTTATATTGTTTCTGTTTATGTTGAAATAAAAAATTTATATGTTGATTCATTTACCTAAAAAGAAAAACAAAAAACACATTATAACTAAATAATTTATTTAAAGAAATATTAATTTTAACATAAAAAATATTTTAAGAATAAAATTAATGCAAATTAATTAAATTTCAATACAAAATAAAATACAATCTTTTTACATAAATTGAAACGAAAATTGGGAAAGTTTTTATTTCTATGAGAAATAATTGGGGGTTTTATGTAGTGGGGGTATTTTAAGGCGAGTATTATGTTTCTGCTGTACCTATTCTTTTTGCTTTTAGGAAAGATGTAATAAACATAAGGAAAAAATTCTACACTCGTATTCTTTTGTAACTGGACTTATTTTTAAAAATAAAGTGTTTTTCGCTGTTTTTAAACCAATACATGGTTATATAATATATACATATATAGTTTTTTCCATATATTTTAATTTTCCCATAAAAACATTTGTAAAAATGGTTCTTCTGAAGGAGACGTTTCGCGTAGGGTCTAATGACTATATCCCAAGGATATTTTGATGTTTTTGTATATAAACCGTTGTATCTGTTGATCTATTAGATATATATTTATATATTCAATATATTGTGGTAATATTGAATTATCGATAGAAAAAACCCTGAAGAGGGAAACAAACACTTCCTGCTAAAACTCAATAGATTAGACTGTAGGAAGATGGTGGGCATACTTTCTGGTCATAATCGAATGAATAAGCACATGTGTACACCAACACTAAGTGACGATCCAATCTGTAGATATTGTCTGGAAGAGGAAAAAACGTCCAAAAACGTCGGTTGGAAGAGGCCATAAAGAGCTAAAAGTTTACATGTAGACCCTGACATATTAGGGTCACCTCAGTACGGGAAAAGAAAAAGGAAAATTACGGTAAATATTAACCTATTAATAGAATATAGGTCAACATCTACATATAGAATATAGATAACATCTATCGCTATTTTGAAAATTTTGTTATTCTTTTGTTGTTTAATTGTTTCATTAAATTGTATGTAATTTATTATCAAATTTTAAATTTAGTTTTTCAATTTTAATTTGATAAATAGATTTTTAGATTAGATTTAGAATTCATTTATTTCCTTAAATATAAAATCTTTTTACAAATTAAATCAAACTAAAATTGAATATTAACAAAACATAAAGCCCTTAAATATAATAAACTAATATAACAAATTCAATAAAGTTAACAAAAATAAAAAAAAAAATATAATATAGGTAGTTTATTAGAATAATTAATAGGAACAAATAATAATATAAAATTCATAAGAAATAATTTAGTAAAAATAACAAAATTTTATATTTATGTAAAAAGTAGGATCATTCCAATATATTCAAAAGAATACGTGTTGAATGAAATAAACATAAATGAAAAAAAAAATATAAATATAAATGCGGCGTACTAAAATCAAAAGTAATTACAAATTAAGATTAGACAAAATAATTAAAAAAAAAATAAAATTAAAAATAAATTTAAAAAGAGTGTAAACAATGTATCAAAAAATGGAAAGAAAAAAGAAATAACAAATAAATAAATAAATATAAACAAATTATATAAATTAATGAATATAAGGTATTTATATTTCTTCAAAATGTTGAAAATCTTTTTTATTAATTTATTTATAACTCACTAATTCGTTACTTTTAAACCTATATATAAAACATATTTCATACGGTATGGTTGATTAATTTTGCGTTCCTAAAGTTTATTTATTGTTAATTGGTTATCCAAACTATTCTTGTTTAAAATTATTATAATAATATTGAAATGAAATTTTTCTATAAAGTGCAATAAGTTGCTAATAAATTCTAATATAATCTTATAAATTTTCAAATTAATGATTCAATTAATTTTCAATTTATAGACTATAAAATATTTAATGTTGTGATCTGTACTAATTAATTCATAGGTACATATGTGTTTTGAAACACCTAACACTACTATACTCACTGATTTGTTCAAGTAGTGATATAAACACCAAAGAGTGTTCTTTTCTGTTACATTCAGTTAGGGCAAGTGTGAAAAATATTAAGCTTTTATCAATTAATGTCGGATAAATGATAGAACAAAATTTTATGGTTTTTCCTATTGTTTTGAATACCTAAAAGGTATTATTTAGTAAAACTTTAATAATGAATATTTCATTTTTTGCTACTTTAGTTTGAATTCAGATATTATAACCATTTTGAGAAAATAATTATTATAACATCAAATTAAACGAGTCATTTAAAATATTTTATATAATCTTAAAATTCAAACTTCGTCGATGAAGATCTCACGATGAAAACATATAGTATTATTTAACAGCAAAGTTTCGCTGGTTATAAACTGGATACAATTTGCTATGAATTGTTTTAGTAATGAGAGTTAAAATTACGTCTGGTAAAAGACGATGTAATATTATTAAATAATCAAAGTAAATAAATAAAACCTAAAATTTTACTATTGTATTAAAAATATAATATAACCACTTCCAGTTATGTTATAAATATATTTTATTATTCGTTATTCTATGGTTCTATTTTATAAAATTGTATATACTCGTATATATTTAAATGCGTTATATATTAGTTTTATTATCAATTTATATATTATTCATTATATACCTAATACATATATATTCATAAATTATAACATCATGAATTTCATAAATAACACTTAAAATTTAAATGGAAAACCACTATTATGTATATAGAATAACTAAAAATATAATCGTTTTTCCAATTTTTCAATTTTTCATTAATTTTTTATTTACATTTCTAATTTATTCCAATCGAATGAAATAATATTATTATGTATAAAAAAAATAATAAAAAAATCCTTTCATTATAATCAAATGAATAAATAATTTATTTATGTTACCTACATGATTCGGGTCATGATTTTGATTTCAAATGTATATGTTTTTTTTCAGTACCTACATAGGTTATGAACATTTTTCTATGGTTATCGTGGCTTTGACCTCAAATTTGTAATGCTAAAGGAGATGAAACAATATTATGTATATTTACAAAATAAACAGTCAGGTTGGGTTTAACCTAAAAACATAATATTATAAATTCAATTTCATTTTCATTAACTATAAAATATCCTTAATTTTGCTGAAACATTGCAAGTCTATGTCATTAAGCTCACTTCAGTTTTATATTAATTTTCATTATATTTACAATTTATTTCTTGTCACTTACTTTCATTTCATTGGTAAGTGCTCTTCATTTTCTTATATGACTAGAAATCTTATCAAATTGATAAATCACACTTCATTGTTGAATATTTCGATTCAATTCGATCAATGATTTGTGATAGTGTAGAAATGCAGAATAGAAATTAGAGTTTTCATACGAAAAATCTTTTAAAAAAGAAAAAATAATCAACTCTGTTTGCACTGATTACATTATATGAACCGATAACAGTGACTATGAAGTTTTACTGACAACATCTGTAAGTAAAATCACCAACTTGATTAACTTCTAAAGTTCATTTCAAGTATATTTGACCTATATTCTATTGAAATTATATTATCCTAGTGTAACCCGTTTCATTTTAATTTTTTCTGTTTTTATTATTTTTCTTTATAAAATAACAAATTTAATTTTTTTTTTTGCTAAATCATATGCGATTAATCAATCAAATTCAGTTGCCATTTACAGTTATTAATATAGAACGAAATATTTCATGTGGTTTTTGAAATTTTGAATATCTAAGTACATAATGTTGTATATGAAATCAAAATATTGGATTTCCAACTGTATAAAATTATTAAATATTGACATTTTTTATTTAGGCATATCAATTTATGCTATTATTGAAATTTATTTAATAATTACGATACTAAATTAAAATTTGGGCAGTTCATATTTTACAGAAATTAATAAAAAAGTATGTTTTTAGTGGTGTAAATATTTCATACATCCTTATTAACATATACTTATATATCCTTTTGTAAGAAACGCTAGATATTTTTTGCGCAGAACTTAATTTCATATTAATGAATTCTATAACGAATATCCATGGACTAAGCGTTCACACCGGTATGGGGTATAGTGATTGTGTCATCTGACTATTAATGAGTAAGTCCAGAGTTTAAATTTTTCTCAGCGTATAGAAGTTTTTTTTCAATTATTCTTTGAAATTAATTAAAATAAACTTCGTTTATAAATAAAAATATAATACAAATATGCTATTATAAAGGTAAACATAGATATAGTTTTTCACATGTAAACTAGTTGATATATCAAAAATTAGAAGTGTTCATTATATATGCTTGGAATTACTAAATAAAAAAAAATAAAAAACACACCTAGTTACAATCTCAGACCTATAAAAGCTATTGTGCTGCGCTAGAGCTAAATTTCTATTAGCTCCAACTTTTAGCTCTAGATACGTTTTCGTTGCTTGTAGAGCTAATTCAATTTGTAATTTTAACTCTATAAAATTATTTTGCGATCTTTTTTTAATGCACGTTTAAATAAATAAATCTTACGAGCATGTACAAGTAGGTATTATTTTATTATTTTTATTGTGATAAACATATTCATATTTTTTTATTAGTATTTGAGACTTATCTAATTTATTTTCTAGATTAACATTTATAAATTTTTATCACAATAAAATAATATGAAAATGTGATATTGCAGGTTAATTTAAAATATGAAGATTTTTTTAATTAAATATTAAATTTCTTTGCCATTTCAAATTTATCGTAAATATATTGGCCTTCTACCTGGAAAACTCACAACACCCTATAATAATTTCAAGAAACTAGGTAATAATTAAAAAAAAATATTGTTCAAATTTTGAAAATTTTGTAAAAATATTCTTAGTCTAAATTGTTTCCAAAAGGTAAAAAAACACTAAAAAATGTTTATAATTTTCTAAATAATTTATTTTAATTTATTTATTTCGAAGTTTTTCAATGCTTACATTCTTTTAATTCAATACTAGTTTCAATAATAAATGGCGATTGGGTATAGAGGATTTATTCACTAATATAGAATTCTTCTTGCCTGAAAGTGGTTAAATAAAGTGCCTGAAAGTGCTGAAAGAGAAAGGATTATAAGGTTAATCAGTTTTTTAAAGGCAGATAAAATAAAATGACTTTAATTTTTATGACAAATCAATGTGTATAACAAAAACAAACACAATATATTAAATCAGGTAGCAAATAGGTTTGTATTATCAATAGAAAAATATTATTTTAGCCCTTATAGAGCAAAACAAATTAATTAATAGAACAGTGAACAGTAACTGCTCTATTTCAGAGTACTATGATACAGTTAGCTTTTAAATAGCATGTAATTGCTCAACAACTATTCCGACTATTCCAACAGCTCCAAAGCAACATAATATTAAATATTACTAAAGCAAAATGTTCTATATAAGAAAGAAATTATTATTTTAGCTTTCAACAAGAATAAATGTATGCTATACAACTATATATAGCTAATCATTCTATTGTAGAGCTTACAGTATATTTTTATACCGTTTTAGAAGTCATTTAGAACAAATTATGCTGAAAGGTCTAAAAATTGTTACTTCGGACATCAATATTCCAAATCAAAAAAAAAAAAAAACGCCTTGGATCATACTTTTGTTTTATTTCGACCAGATGGTAGCTTAATCCATATAACATAATAATTCATACATATTCAAACATTATATTAATAACCCGTTCTTTAGACAATTATTCTCCATATGAAAATTATATATTATTAAAATTTTACTACCCTACAAATTTAGGCAAATTAAAAAATGATATATTGAAAAATTTTCTTCTTTAATTAAATTGCTGTCAGCCTTTCATCTATTCAAAACCTCAATATACCCATAGTATATGTAGATATATAAAAAATTAATATAGTGTGTTATAATCATATTATTCATATATTATTTGAAAAAAAAGAAGAAATTTTAACTTCATTTAAAATTTATACAAGAATTTGAAAAGATAATACATAGTTTTCATTTTCTATGGAAAATTTTTCTTTAACGGTATTTTTAAATGAGTTGATTTTCCATTTAACAATACGTTTCAATACATTAAACATACTTGTGAACATATTTATATTTATTTAGATCTAAATAAATATTCTGTGAAAAGTCTATTGAAATTTCAAATATTCCTTTGGTTAACCATTAAAACCTACTGTATGCTACTAACATAGTCAATACAAATGAAGTATAAGAGTATCCTTAATATAGTCATAAATGCAGTACCTATACATTATGTTATGAAAATGTGAAATATTTAAAATGGAGAAACTGATTTTTGAATAAAATATGATTTCGTAGAGAATAAGTTATACAGAGTGATCCAAAATTTATAAAAAAATAGAGTTGGTGTATTTTTTAATGAAACTAAAAACAATCATGTGATTTGTTTTTGTGTAGGATCATCATTTTTATTTTCGCACCGAAAGCGGAAAAAAGATAATATTTATGAAAAATAATTATTTTCAAGTATTGATGAGTTGGTTAGAAGGTATTTTGTTAATTCAATTAAGTTGATTTAATTTCAAGATGACATCAGCTTATATAGAAAAAAACGACGAAAGCTTATTGTTTTATTTCTTCTTCGATTTTCCCAAAATGTGTAGATAGAAAAAGAATACCCGAAAAAAAACGTAAAAGGTAAAATTGACACATGAGGCAAGTTTAACTCTGCAAAAAATATTCAATTGAATAATTTCAAACAAAATTATTTAAAAACACTGGCAATTCACTTTGAATTAATTTAACTGTCAAAAATATTGCTGGGAATGGCAATTTGGGAAACGGCAAAATTTATAGAAAAATAAGCAAACAATTTAAATGATATAACTACGAAATCAAGAGACAACACAGGCTCTGACACTTAGAGTGGATGAACGAAAATGATCCAGCCAAGATAACTTTCGAACTCAGACACGAAGGTACAAGATTTCAAGGTAGACCAAGCCTTCATTGGAGAGACGAAGTATCGGCAGATATGAAACAATTTCGTATCTTCAACTGAAAAAAAAATTGATTATTAGCTACGTAAGTAAGTAAATAAGTAATAAATAAAATAATTAATTAAAAAAATTTGAAACGCAGAAGGCCATAAAACGCAAATTTATTTCTTCGAGCTTTTATTAAATGTATGTATGTATTTGGAAATTTGATAATTGAAAGAAACTTTAATATACAGTTACTTTTCCCTTTTAGGATGTTAACCTATTATTTATTATGTCATTTATTTTATTCCAATGACAAAGAATACTCGGTTAAGTCAAAAAATCCAAATAAAATATTTTGCTTTCATTGGGGCTTCAACCTTCGATTGAAATGTATGAACTATGTAAACTGCACAAGTCAACAACTTAGTAGTAGTTTTTTACCATTTTATTTAATTTCAATTGATTTGGTTCAATTGGTTGACTAATTGAATATGTGGTGAACATCATAGTCCACAATCTACTTGTTATCTAACTGTACAGCTAAAGAATTTAAAATATACTATCTAATCTAAAGTATGAATTTGGTCTCACTCTGTTTATTTTCCTATCTAAACATATTATTTCATAAACAGTGGCTAATTGATTCATAAAATGTATTTTTTTTTGCATTGTTTTGTCTATAATTAGAGTACAAATTTAAACTAGGGTTACCATCGTAAATTACATTATTGCAAATTTTGTATGTTTGGAAATAATAATAATGATTTTAGTATCTATTATTAAATTCCGCTCGTCGGTGAAATAACAATAGTTGAAGAGAAAAGTAGAAATAAAATTATTTAAATTGGATATGTAAATAAATAAATAATTATAGTATATAATATATACTAATCATTTAGTATTTATATAAAAATATAAATTATTTGTGATATTAGATCATAGCAAATACTTTGATGTGAAAAATTACTTAAACTAGATTCTATGTACAACAAAATAGTTTAAAACTGGTTTGCTTAAGCTTAAAAAGAACTTGATTAATTGTATTAATTAAAAGTACTTTCAATTTGTTGTATAAATGAGGTTTTGTCAAAAATTACGTTTAGATCCTGTGTCCGTTTTACTCGAAACAAATTGTTTATGATATTTTTAACAACTGTGGGGGCAATAATAGTGTTACAAATACAATTTATCTGAAAAACTTACGTCTACACATAACACCCCACCGTTAAAAAAAAATTTATATGGCTCCCAGTAAACCAGTTTGGAATTAAGGGGGTAAAATTCCTCTTTAAATGCAAATAGCTCTTAACACATTAAAACTTTTGAAAAAATTTATAGCCTCTAAACTTAACTTATAATGAGTTAATTCTCAAATCCGTCTATAAATTGATGAGCGAAGTGTTTAGGTACAGTGTAGATAAAATAAGAAAAAAAAATTAATTTTATTTTTATTTTTTTCTTTAACCCTTAACCATATTTGTGGCACCGCTGCGGCCATTTCAAGCTTTAAAGTATTGCATTCCTTTATTTAACACATAATATTTCTACAAATTTACATAATCTCCAATTAACCCTTTAAAATAACAATGTTTAAATAATTCGACCTATCCTTGTAAACTTCGTGCAGATATAAGACAAAATCGATTTCATAAACAGAAACACATTTATGGCGCCGCTTATATAAATTTAAATATAAATAAAATTCCAATAGTCAATATATTGAAAAATTAAATAAAAAGAACTTCCTAAGAAAACATCAAAACGTGAACAATGTCATCTCTGTCATATTAAAGGGCAAATATTTCAGGTGTGCAATAAATATGATTAAACAACTAGTTCTGACCATGCAAAAATTCATTGCACTACTTGTTTCAATTAAAAACTTTAAAATTAATTAAATATTTAATTTTGTTATTTAAAAAAAAAATCTAATATTAAGTTTATTATTTATGATAATAAATGAATTTAAAACAAAATATTGATTGCATTGCATTTATTTATATTTATATTAAATTTATCTATAATTATATAATTGAGAAGCATTTAAGGACCTGCGCAGTAGATACCTTTTGATTTTATTACCCTACAAAATGAAATCTTTTTTTTTACCGAAGCAAAAATTAGTTTCGGGGCTTTTTAAATATAGAGGCATTGACAAACATTATATTATGCATTGCACATGTATTTGTGGTTTTGTATACGAACGAGAAATGGAGATATAGATTTTCTTATAATATCGTTAATTTTATCTTCATACAAAAATTTTATATGGGATTGTGCTACTGTATATTATTTTTTCTATGATGAAACCACAAAACTTTTTATTAAACACGAGTGGTTTCTGCTATATCGTGAGAACTCAATGTCAGTATATAAATTATTGTTTTTTTTAAAACTTTAAATTTGTCTTCAACTTGATTTATAATTACTCAACTTGATTTATAATTATACAAAAAAGGGGGCCCCTAGTTTTATATTTATTATAGTAAATTTAATTTTTTTATTTATCTAAAAATTTACAGAAGAGCCGCTGCGGCGCTACAACAGTTTTTGTGTCACTGATTTTACAACAGTGGTTAAGGATTAACTTTGAAGTCGGGTATTTAATTTTCGAGTAATTAAAAAGTTAAATGACAATATTTAACCCAAAAATCATAAAAAAGAATAATGTAATAACTATATTTTTCATATTCATAACGGTAACACTAATTTTGTACATTTTTTAATATTCCATTATTTCTTTTTTTTTATAATATAGATTTTGATTATTGTTTAAATTCTTTAGCTTTATTAAATTAAAATTGTACAATGCATACACTGTCATCCACCAAGTTTTAGCAAAGGGAATTTTTAAAGTTGGTTGCTTACCTATTCAATTTTATAAATTAATTCACAAATACACTGGTAAAAAACTCTTATAGAAGAAATTAATTAAGTTTGTATTTGTTATATAATATGGCCATTAACTTGTACGCGTAAAATAATTCTGAAATGTTATTTAAAGATTCTTTAATATGTTTGCTTGATATGTGATCTCTAATGATATGATATTGAAACTCAATATGTGTTTTGTTGA
Organism: Argyra leucocephala; assembly: GCA_963942445.1. NCBI lineage: Eukaryota > Metazoa > Arthropoda > Insecta > Diptera > Dolichopodidae > Argyra > Argyra leucocephala. The sequence continues at coordinate 62,065,435 of OZ012678.1, read as the reverse complement.
GAGTCATTGAAGAAGAAAAAGGACTAATAATGTATATACGAATGAAAAACAGGCATCATTTTTCTTTTCTTTCTTCAAAAGCTTTTTTCTTGCTTTACCACACATTAAATTAAAACAGTTTATTTAACATTTCAAGTAATTCTGTAACAGTGTACAGTTAAAGTAACCGTAATTTGATTTTATTTTTATAGCCAACACTTTGTGCATTTTCACAACGTTTGCTCTTTTTTGTATCATTTTATTTTTCACAATATTCTAACATATTCAACGATAATATGAGATATTTTTGTTTTCAAAGAGTTTATAATTTTTTTTTTTGTTTTGTAATTGGAAAAGTCCTGCAAATTTGTCATTCTGTTAAATTTTTTATTTTATATCATTCTATTCTCTAAATTTGAATCATGTTCATACCTGGTAAATATATATATGTACTTTTTCTTATATAATTATGTACATGTATATATTTATTTTTTCGAAGGATACAATTTCTCAAGCATTAAAAACATTTTAATGTATGTATGTAATGGACATAATATGAGGTGGTTATGTGTGTATGTGAAGCGTCATTTAATTTAAATTAAATATTTAAGCAATTGATTTTGAATTGTATTTTTAATAGATTTTGTTAAGGACTTTAAGAACAAAAAAAAATAATATGTTTAACAATATATTAATACATACTCGTATACATATATACTACATAAAATGTCCCTTTGGAGTATAAAATGTCCCTTTGAATGATTTGTTATATTGCAATTCATTAGGTAGGCGGAAAATCGATAATACCTGTATTAATTATTTCGTTTGAATGATTTAAAGGAAAATAAGTAATATGAAGTGAATGTATTTTTAGTCTACCGATATTATGACAATTTAGTTCTTAAAAATATTTAGAAACTGAAGAACAACATTTTTTAATTTATTTTAAGTACAGTAATTGTATCCATTCAATGTTAAATTAATAATAGGTATAGGGATAGTAGAGGTATAGATGTAATTTGCTGGTTCAAATTAATTATTTTGGTTAGATTTTGTTTTATTCTGTGATGACCATTAAAAGGATCGTAGGTTTGTTTACAGAAAGTAATCAAACAATATATGAAAGTACCGCAAGTAATTTTTTCATCAATTGAAATTGATTTTTTCTATATTTACTATTTCAAAGATTTTGGTGTACGTGTAGGTGTATTGATTTAAATTAGATTTAAAACAACAGTACAATAAAAGAACTTAATATACATAAATTTTTTTCATTTTTGTCAAGTTTATTTTTTGTAATAAAATTTAAATTGAAACTTCAAAAGTCGAGTAAATTTATAAATTTTTGGAAACTTGAAAATAAATTTTGATTGTTTAATATTATTAAAATGGAATTTTAAACAAAATACTTTTGCACTCAGTATAAAAATAATGGTGAAAAAAAACATGTGGCTTACCTCGGTTGGCGAAAGAACTTTAATATCGTAATGCAATGACGGCTTTAAGCCTCGTGACAACCGAAAATATTTTCAAATCATGCAAAATACTGAAAGTAGTTTTAATACAACTACATCGGTTCTAATATAACATAATAATTAATAATAATAAACATAATAAACTAATAAAAATAATATTAACATACGACATACAAAAATATATAATAAAAAAGCAAACATTCCAAAAGCAAAAAGAACCTGTTGGTCTGCAAACTTATTTGCAGAAATAAATTAAAAAAAAAATTTGACTAGAAATTAAAAAAAATGTGTTTCCATGTTTAAAATTCTATATGTAGAGGAATAATAATGTAATAAAAAATTAATAGACATGATAGTAACATTGTGAGACAATGTTTTTAATGGAATTCCCAGAATACATGTCTCATTGGAAGACCAGAAAAAAGTGGAGGATATCAGTTTTATGAGCCAAAATTGGTACCCAACGTGATCGAACGAACGTGATCGTAATTAAAATGATTTGTCACGGATAGGTGATTATGGAAGGACTGGATGGGGTTTCAGTTCAATGATGATAATAATAATTTTTGCTTAAGTTTTTTTTCTATTTTACATATCATACTTTAAATTTTTCGCTTAAAAATAATTTTTAAAATATGTTATTTGAAATTACAAGTATTCAGTGATTATGTAAATTTTTTTTCTGTGTTTTTAGTTATATAGGTTAAATTTTGACCAAGCCGAAGCTGTTCGGCCTTATAGGATATTGTATTTTAATATCTTAGGTACAATTTTGTTTTGTTTTTGATTTTTCATTACAATGTAATAATGATAAAAATATTAAAAAACATTTTTATTTTTGAACAAAAAAGTTTAAGATTAGGTGATAGACAAAAAGCCAGTGTTACTTTTGCTAAGCAAAGACAAGCTTCAGTCTCGCTGGCAGATCTTTATATGATTTCAAACACATATAATATAGACAATTAGATTTCTGTCATCCTGTTTCGAACAGGGTAAGATAATAATTCGATTTATTTCTTGTATTATGCGTGCTATATTTCTATTGAGAATAAATTATGTTGAATCATATGTGATCATTGTGATCTTCAAAGCCAATATATTATATACTTCCCTTTTGCAAATGGATTCAAAACTTGGATATTGGGTTGAATGTAGTTGATTTATTGGATGCAATATGGAGTAGTTATGTATTATTTTAATGGGATTTTTATGAAGAATATTGATTTTTTTCAGGTGGATTTGTGCAGATTTGCTCCAAATGGGATTAAAGTATATAATATTAGAGTTAATGAATGAAGAGTAAATGATAAAAATAACTTCATAGTCTTAAAAATATTTTAATCCATTTTATATAAAAAGATATGGGGTGATTTTTTTACAAACAAAATTTATATTATGATCAATCCATCTAAGATTAGTAATAATACCTAAATAACTAATTTTTCCAGAAATATTTTCTCATTTTGAAGAAAACGGCTACTTAATTTGGAGTTTTGACAGTGACCTAACTTCAAATAAAATTAACAGTTATTTTTAATAGTTTTCAGAAATGTCTGTATCTATATACTTCCAAATTATTTTTACAAATTTATTAACTCCTAATATAATAATATACCAACACTTAATTCCATTAAAAATTTACTATTATGTCATTATTAATATTATTTTGTACCTATAATTAGGGACTTATTACAAAAATCAAAATAAGCTCAAAAATGTCCTTCAAATTTGATGTCAATTTATTTCTTTTAAGAAATATTTCATTTTATGTTATTGCAAAATTATATTATGATTTATATTATATTGGAATGGTGTTCAACTTCAAAAGGATTTCTAAAATTCAATATGGTTGTCACTATAAAATGAATTTTTATCATTAAAATTTTAAATAAGTTAATGACTTTTGTTAGATATTAAATTACATTCCGGTCCTTTATTGACTTTATAAAAATAAAATAATACCTATACAGACTAATTTTGTAAATTTTTAATTGAAATTGGGTCAAGTAAGTTACGTGTTGGTATTCTAAATTTGTTGCTTCATTCATAATTCTGAAAATTAAAAGATTTTTTTTAACGTAATGCCTATTTTAATGCTAACAATAATTGCCTTTTCTTTATAACTGGATTCATTAAAATATGTTGTATAAATAGTTATTTTTTTATAATATTGCAAAGGTATCAATACGAAAACTCTACTGAAATTGGCTGAATTTTGGCCATAAATACAAAAAAATTCTTTGGAAATTTTGGTACCTTAACAAATTTAAATATGGTTAGTTCAGAGGTTATTTCTGGCCTATTTTTTGAGTTATGCTCCGATTATTTTACTATAAATGAAACAGAAAATAAATTTTACATTGTTTCTAGGACAACTGAAATAGGCTCACTTTTGGAAATCTATATTTTTGTGAACGGTTTTTTTCTATGTTAAAATGTATTTGACGTTATGATTACATGTACTTGCAATAAGATTCGACATTAACCTATTAAAGGAATCTTCCTTACCGAAAATAATTAATATTCCTATTGAAATTAATTGATGCTAGAACTTAGTAAGTTATAATACTTAATCCTCACAGTGTTCAGTCATATTTCATTTTTTTAATTATGTTTGAATTAAATTTAATGTAATGTACATCGAAATGTAGTGAATAAGAAGCTATTTAAAGTTTTAAATAATTAAATACTTTCTCTTAACACAGTAGAAAAACTAAAATTAAAAATATTCTTTTAATATGTAAATTTGGTCTTACATTGTTTAAAGTAGGGCTTTATTATTGTTATAATGTTACCCACATTATTATCTTAATAAGTATCGAGTCTTATGTATCTCATTATCAAAAATTTACATTGAGCAAAATAAAAATATTTATACTACACACAGGGTAAAAATATTTAAATTAATTATTAAAATAAATTAAAATTCGAACTGGTTCGGTTGGTTCCCATATTTTCTAGCATCTGTCAAGAATATTTCGAATCCCAAAAATATTATAGACCTGAAAATTGAAACTTCAAAAATAATCAAACAAGTCTTTTACCGTCCTCGAAAATTTGGTTTGGTTCGGATAGCTGCCATACAACTAATCTAAAACATTTAAAAAAAAATTGTAAAAAAAATTATATTTTATTTACTGAAAAATGGTTAGCTGCCTTTACTATTCAAAAAATGATCAAAAATTATATTTTTTTTCATTTGTTGAAATTCGCTGTTATTTTTAAATTTATTTAGCTATATTGAATTTGTGCAAATAAAAATGTTAAATATTAAAAATAACAAAAAAAATTCAATTAATTCATTTGAGAGCATCGTCGATAGTTATGCCCTCCAAACGGAAATTATTCGAAATGAACTTTTAAATGATTACCATATTAAAATGAATCAATTTCAATAAAAATTAAACAATATAAATTCAATGTATTCAATAAATTATGAGCTTCCTTGAATTTTTGTTATTAAACAAAACGCAAAAAGCTTCACGAACCAGCACGAATTTTTGGGAAACGGTTAAAGACATGTTTGTCTATTTTTGAGAGAGTATCTAAACACACATTTTTAGATCTATAACGCTAGGAGTAGCTATCCCAAATAGGATAGCAAGGGAAGGCAAAAAAACTAGGTACATAAAGATCAGAAGTAAAACGGATAAAGTATTTAAAATAACTGTTTTTGGAAATAGGTCAATAACGCGGACCGGGTGTAGTAGCTAGTTCAATTTAAAATTATATACTTTTTTTTGTTTTTTTTTTTTAGATAGAAGAAAATTATCAAAAGAAGATTCTACTTCTGTTTTAAGTATCGAGGAAGAACGAAATGAAGGACTGTGCCGACTTTAACGCATTAAAAACTCCCATCCTTTTGTTAAAATTAAAACTAGTCTTTAAGACTAACCATTAGCACAATTTTGGCTCTATTGCTACAGATATTTTTGATCAATTAAAATTACTTTAAGAATTATTGTATGATAAAAGATTTTACCCTATAACACAGCTCGAACGGTTACGTCCGTTAAAGTCTTCTAACAAAGTTTTGACTGACAGCTAAACGTGAAACTTCGACATTGATATGTTGAGAGAAAGTACTTTTAAAGCGTACAGTCAATTTTTTATTTCGTCTTTTATGAGAGGAACCCTGAGATCCCTATAAATATCAGCATTGCGAACAAACCATGGAGCATTAACAATGTTTCGCAATACTTTGTTTTGGAACATTTGGATAGTTTGAATATGTAGTTGTTTAGCACAACCCCATATTTGAATATCGTATGCCCAGACTGGTTTTAAGATCTAATTGTAGATCAAAACTTTGTTATATGCCGAAAGCGTAGATGCTCGCCTAATTAGCGATTAATTATATTAGTTGAATCTTTTTGTCCTAATATAAGGGGGTTGCTGTAGCTCTTGAACATAATGTCTTCGGGTACTCACTCTAGGATAGAAATAACAGAATCTGCCGTCTGTAATTAGTTATTTGATGGTAGAATAGCAATGTCATTTATTTACAACACTCTAGTTTTTTCTTAGTCATCGAATTGAAAAAAAGTTTCGCAGAATGAGGAGATACTAGTCAAATACTTTTATTTGAAGAAAGCGTATATATATATTATGTATAAAAATCAATGTATGTTTGTTTATCAATTATGTATTGCTATACTATTCATTCGATCGCCATGAAACCAAAATTGAGAAGTTGTTGAATACAGCACCGTGGAGGTTCCTGGCATAATGTTTTCGTAAATAACGAACGGGTTCGGGTAGCTGCCATCATACACTTATCAGGAATGTATCAAAAACCAATAGTCTTGCAGACATACAAATTGTAACTTGCAGATCTAAATACAACTTCTAGCATCTACCAAAAATATTGTAACGCCTTTAGTTTTTGAAATAGCAGAGCAAAGCAAAGTCATGAGATAAATAAAGATTAAAAGTAAAACGCATAAAGCATTTAAAGCAACTGCTTTTAAAAAGGCGGCTACAACGTTGACGGGGTACAACTAATTTTAAGTAAAAAATTAAATTCTTTATTCGTGTAATTGAACAATACTTTTATTCCAAAAATAATTTAAACAACAATATTCAAATACATTTACTCCAGTATTACAGCTACTATTACCGAATTTTACTTATTTATTCTGCATGATTTCTCTTTCTATAATAAAAAGTCATTTTATAATAATTTTTTGTAATTTGAATAAACGAACCTTAATTTCTGACAGTTTGGAATTCTCTTTTTACGAAAAATATGGTTAGATTTCAATGTCTTTCACATTTTTAAATAGGTAGCAATGTTTTATTTTTCTTGAATCCGATTAAAATATCATAATACATAGAAAAGAGAGATCCAAAATTGATTTTTTAATAACAAATAGATTCTATTTATATCCTGTCTAATTATAAGAATAAAAATCCTATTAAAATTTTCTCTTTTATTTTAGGTAGTTATATGCTTCTAATTAGTTTTCATTTAAATTTAAATAATTTAAAAGTAATGTTAAACATTTCAGTACTAAAAATTTGTGAGAGTTTTATCATAATAACTATCAAGAGTTTACCATTTCAAAAAAAACTTTTAATTTTGGAGAAATCTGGAACAATATTTTTATAGAAATTATTTTTTTAATTATCCTCATTAGAAGATTTTTGTTCCATTTTATGTCATTACAATTTGATGTAATTTTTTTTTTTTTTGTGTTCTTTAGAAATTAGAATAACATTAAATAAGTGAATGAGTTTTTAAGAAATTTTTAAACATAACCATTTTATTTCAATGAATAGATTTTTTTAAATTTTTATTTCTATGTTGTAATCTAACAATATGAATGTGCTACTGAAGTCAATTCTGGTTCAAGCCAATGCTTTAACATGCGATTTTGATTGATACCATTAGATTTTGGTTGAAGAAAACGCATGTTATAATTAAAACCAATTAATTCAAAATAGCAATATTTTTCTATTGTTCTAATTTGGACATAGCTTAAGACAATTAGATCACATTATAAGATTATGCCCAGATTTTTTTTTTAAATAATTGCGTCTTTGATTCAGTCGTTTATTAATATACAATTAGATTTCTTGTTTGGAAAATTGAATTTTATTTACAAAAAGAAGTCAATTAGAACGCTGTTCTAGCTTGTGGAGATATTTTTAAAACTAATAACAAAAATATTTATAGTAGGAAAGCTCGACCATCATATTTCGAATTTCTTTTAACTTTCTATTCCTTTGAAATTGCCCGGAACCAATTACTATTCTGTCTCATTGCTTTTTTAAAATTATTAACTTTGTAAGTAATTATTTATGTATTTAAAGCAATAGATATAGTTAATTATTATTTTACTGATGCAATAAGTAAATATCGTTTGCACCACCTATCGTCTAGTACAGGAAACGTATTTCATGTAACACTGGGTTTTAATCAGTGATAGTCATATTTTTTTTTCGATGAGAAATTCTATGCAGATACGATCCCTTCAGATCTATTGTACGTCCCCTTTCATATCTCCCTTTCATATCTTAAAATTGCAGGTATTACCTTGACAAATGCTATTATTGATTGATTTAATATGCTTTAATGTTATATTGTTAGATTGTATTATTCCTGTGGGCTATAGAGTATAGTATACATATATAATTTCTGAACTAAGTCTCATATTAATGCTTTTTTTTAAATTAATTCAATTACGTGAATACAAATAAAAAGAAATGATAATAAAAAAAAGAACAGGGATGAAACCATTAAATTTTTATTTAAAATCTTTTTTTTCACTTTTCCTCTTGAGCCAGTTCTGTTGGTCCTTATTAGCTTAATGATTATTTTATTATTTCATTTTTTTTCACAAAATCTTACTCTGCGTACTCTTATTAAAATAAAACATTAAATTTTTTAATATTTAAAATATTTTTTGTTAAATTTTAAGTTTTTCTTTTATCAACAAAACAGTATTCAAATTAAATAAAACTAAGAATTGTAAGATGATAAAATATAAATTTTTTAAGGTTATATTTTTTTGAGAAAAATTATATCCTCTAGCTAGACCATAGTTTCTTAACGTTTTTGAATCCACGGACCACCAAAAAAGCAAAAAAGTTTTTGCGTTCCACATCAACATTAAATCAACATTATTTGATTTGGGAAAAAATTATATTTTATTAATAACCAATATTTAAAAATATTAAAACAACAAATTATATTTTATAATTCACAATTTATAAAATGTATAAAACATAAAATTCGATAATTCATTAATAACATATCATAATAAAAAATCAATAATAGAATTTCAAAAACCAATCTTTGGATCAATGTGACTTCTGTTGCTGCTTATTTGCAATAATCATTGAAAATCGCGGTGTTAGCATAGTTTCAGCAAAACGAAGGGATGCACTAAATTCCAGACGATTTCTTTGTTTGGTTTGGAGTATCGCCATGGATGTTGTCGAAAATGCGGATAACAATTTTATAGCTTTATAACTTCAAGCTGGAAACATTTATTAATACGAATCAAAAATCGAATCCGTTATCTTTGGAACTAACCTAACATGACATTGTAAGAAGTAGATCGTAATTAAAAATTAATTTTTTGGTATTGAAATAATATTGTAATAGGTACTATACATAATAAAATAACATTGTAATAGGGAAATAAGTATGTACGTTAATATTAGCATTTCAAATGCTAATATGAACAGCAGTTTTCGCGGACCACCAAAAAATCTTCATGGACCACCGGCTGACAAACATTACTCTAGGCAGTGTTGTTTTTCATAATTTTTAACTTGCCGGACTGATATCGTGTGGTGCTTATCTAATCTGAGTATCAATCGGATGGCCTCGAATACCGTAAAATATTAAACTAGCTATTAAGGTTAAATGATTGTTAAACTCTTGTGTTCAACAGAAGGGAAAAAATAAATTTTATCAAAAATGTTTTTATTGTTTCTATTGATTCTTGGTGGTGATGGTCATTTTTATTACAAAAAAGCTGAAGCGTTAATAAATAAAATTGTGCCGCTAACGACCAAAAATGGTCTAAATGGTATTTTATCAACACCTGATAGTATTTAGTCTCATTATAAATAATAATGCTTTGGTCGGAATTTTTTTACCAGTTTCACATAATTCGGGTGGTTCAGAAAACGACTCTGGTATTAAATTTATTTGTAAAAATTCAGATGTAGCACTAGATGAAGTTACGGATAAAATTTGTCAGCTATCAGTGTAAACTAAAGACTACAAAATTGGTAAAGGGTTATGAATAGATCTCAGGAAATCAAGTATTGAGAGTTATGACATTTCTGTAAGCCATGTATTGTGGAACTGGTATTCAGTTTTTAACTATATTAATCATATGAAAGAAATATTTGAATTTGAAAAGTTACGATATTTTGTAAGTGATAAATCAAATGGAAAAACTTGAAAATGCGGATTGATTCAATGAATGGAGTAACAAGTCTATAATATGTTAATGAAATATTTCTTAATAGTTTGGGCACATCACAGAAATGTGTGTTCCATACTACGCCGTTGACTGAATTTTTGAGGCTTACAACCTGATCCAAATCTATCTTATGCAAAAGATGCGGTTGGAGTGACAAGTCCATAATATGTTAAAGAAATATTTCTTATTAGCCTCTTACATCCTGATCCAAATCTATCTTATGCAAAAGATTTGGCAAAGGTTTTGGTTGACTTTGTTACAAAGCTGATTATGATATCAGTGCTGCTTTTGATGGTGACATGATTATTGAGCATCAGGTACTCTCTATTTAGTTCAAGATATTTGTTGATGTAGTATGCCAACTGCCTCGGCTGTAGAATTGGGTGTTCAAAAATTGGGTAGAGAAATTTTATATACATTTAGTTATTTTTATTTGGTGAAGAAATTTTTGGAACTAGATCAAAAATTCACTGATCGTAATGACCCCACCGTTGTAACATAAATTATCATTTATAGCAAAATGTAGAATGTGTGTGTGCATTTGAAAATTTATTTAACAAAAAAGAGTGAAACTAATTTAAATATTACATTTCAATGCATATATACTGATGGTTACATTAAAACTGGGAATTAGACGTGAATTGTGATTGATGTAATAAGATGCAAATTGAATGTAATGAATATGCATTCTGAAAATTTAATAGAGAGAATAAATCGTGCTATTAGTGTGGATAAAAAATCAGAAATGAATCTCCAAAATTTCTTGGATGGATACTATTTCATACCAACAAGTTTTAAGGAAACTAAATAGAGATGGTAAACTACTAATGACAGTCAAAATAAGAAAAATATTGCATCTAGGCTATCAACAGAAATTCAAAGAACGAAATGTTTGATTTGTGGTGACACAAGGAAAAATTAATAGTACACAAAAGAACAAATAAACAAACGTGGAAGTTACGGAATATTCGACTTGGACTTTAAAATAAGCATTGTCAAGCTGATAAGATGAGTGATACATGTAGGTGTATTCTAGAATATGTCTGATATCCTAACAACGAGTGAATTTGAAAACGATCAAAACTTTGTAAAAAATTATTAACATTTCATTAATGTTCAATTATAATTTGTATACTACCACATATTCAATTTAGTTAACACAATCATTTAGCTCAACAGACTTTAACAAACAATAGTCTTTATTGCATTGTGTTTTTATAATATAGTTAAAATGTGCATTAACATAACTATAAGATATTAAATATACTAATATTAAACATTTACTTAAATATAGTGTCATCACATTGACAAACAAGACAAATAAACTCATCACATTGTGACTTTGTCTATTTTAGTTTGCGGTATAGGTTCATAATCCTTCAAACGTATTCAAAAATATGTAACAACATTTTCTAATTTTCATAAAAATGTCCTGTAATTACAAATTTGGTAGAATTTTATCAATACATATTATATCTTGTGAGATCAATTCAATACAATATTGTATCCATTAAGATCCATAACATACTTAATATTCTAATTTCTTAAAATTATCTAAAATTATTTCTGATCTTTTGTTTTGAATGTTATCAATAAAAACATAATATACAAGAAAAATAAATAAAAGAGAGAGCATAACAGAGGGTGGAGTAAATATTTTTTTGACATTTTCCTCATGTTAAAATAAATATTTTTTATTTTTCTCTTTAATCATTTCCTCCATTCTTTATCATCGTTATATCATATTTATCATTATCTGAATTCAATTACTTTAAATAATATCCTTTGTCCATTCAAAATTTCATTATAATTATACAAAGTAGTACATATATATAATTTTAAGATGAATATTAATAATATATCAAAAGAAAGTCCTTTCATTCTAATAAACTTAGAAAAGGCATTATTTTTGTATAATTCAATAACACTATTGTTATAAACAAAAATATTGAATTTGTAGGTTTGTGTAGATTTTATATAGAAAATAAGAGCACAACCAAAATGTCAACATCAGAATCAGTGTTAAAATCTTTTTTATTTTTGTTTTTTTCAAAAAACATTAAGATAAAATATTGTTACAATATTTTCCATTATTTATAATATGAAAAACAAAAATAATAACATCATCCTTCATGTTGCTTCCTGTTATGGACATTCTCGCGGCGCGAAAACCAAAAAAATATAAAAATAAAATTAACAAAAAAAACGAAAAACATAAAAAAAAGCAAAACAAAATACCACAGAAGTTGCTTAAAATTGAACAAGATTAAGGATACCACCACAATTATTTTGCACTTAATGTTACAAAATGTTGTCAGTATATTCAACATTACTGACATAGTTTCATTTTCAATTTTTTAATGAAATGAACACCACGACTGTTATTATGCACGTTTACATTATTCCAAGTGTTCATTTTATTTGGATGGAAAATCAAGTGTTCTATCATTTGATGTACAAAATTTTGCAAAATTGTTTTAAATTGGTATCCTTCTTGCTATTAACATCACACCATTTATTTTCCATAAAATATTTAAAGATATCTGGATGGATGTTTAATTTGAAATTGTATGAATTTGTGAGTTATTTTTCAAAATGTTTTTTGTCATTGCGATGTCATTCAATGAGAATTGTAATTTTTGTTACTTCTTTTTTAATTTAACCCATATTTCCTTTAAATAATTTTTATTTTCGGATGATTTGAATGGGTATAAAAATTTTGGGAGGAGAATGATGAGTTATTTTTACAAGCCCTCATAGAAAGTATAAATTAATATTATATTATAGAAAAAATTAATGTTTTGAGGATACTACTTCAGCTCATCTAAGCTGTATATACGAATGTGTTTTTGAAAAATTTTGATTTAGGATAATTTGTGTAGGTCCTATTACTAATTTTTTTTTTCTTGATGTCTTGTATCTTCAGACTTGGATTTAAAAATTTTATGGTAGATTAATCACTCAAAATGTTCGAATTAATGTGTATATACTGATGGCTCAGAAATCGGGGTATCGACATTTCAAATGAAGTAAAAGAGGGTGCGAAGGGGCCAATATATATATAATTTCAGGTAGGCAAGTTGTCTTAAAAGCTCCGGATTCCCCAATTTTTAAATCAAAGCTTATACAGAAGTAAAACTAGCGGAAGGATACAGAGTTACTATTATGTGGACTCGTGAGCATAATACAAGATAACGGTAAAAACAGTTGCGAAGGGTCAATTCGTAGGACCAAAACGAAGTAATGCTCGTTCAAACGCCTACCTATAAAGAATTGTTGCCAAGTAGGAAATTACAGAAAACAAAAACATAATGGGTAGTTGCCAAGAACTTCCTAAAGGAATTTTCAAACTAAGTATTCAACGATTGAATCAGGTAATCAGGGAGAATAGACGTAAGGTCAGAATGCTAACATGGTTTATCACATATCATGGCCCATTTACAAAGCATCTCTTAAAGATTGGTAGATCGAACACAGCCAGGTAGAGATTCTGCAATTCTACAGATTTGCTTGCGACGTCATAGCTCGTAAAAGATATAAATATTTCCAGGAATACCCATTGCCTGATTCTTATATCGACGTCAAAGTAATAATAGCCTTCATCAAGGACATAGATCTTAAATTTATTCTAAGGTAATAAACGGGGAATTAAATTACAATTGATCTTAAAAGGTCGTGCTTACATAGAACTCCCTATTAATAAAAAAATTATATATGTCTTTTCTGACTTAAGCTACATCTTTCCAATGGGGAAGGACGAGGGTTCATATAGCTGTATTCCATTTATCTGTTGCAAGTTCTCTGGATTATCTTTCTTCGGCATTTGATAGTATTTTATTTGACTGTAGTGTGATTTGACTGTATTTTATTATACACCCCTTCAAATTAACTTTATTTATTTTTGAAGCAGTCCGTTTTTGGACAACAATCCATGCCACTGTTGTATACATAAAGACGAAAATCAGTCTTATTTCCAATGATAGTTACCCCTTTCAAAGCAACGAAATCTTTTGATTGAATCTAGGTTGGTGATGCAGTCACTATACAACTTGCTTACTTCAGACCACATAATAATATTTGCTGTATGATATATTCGGCATTATTTTAATAATGATTATAAAAAAGTTGAGTGTTAAATTTTCCAAATAAATACCTAAGATTTTAAAGAGTACCGTACAAAGTCGATATGTGAAATTAGAAAGTAGATTCAAACAGCATCATATATGATTGATAAAAGATAATGTAGAATAGATGAAGATAGAAATGCTCGGATTGACAAACATTCCGAATGTAGAACATAATTTCAGCATATACTTTCTACAAGTATGTCATTAGAACAGATTATGAGTATAAATATTTTAGTACGCTTAAATTGAAAATGAATTTTCGTTCGTTATTATTGTCCCTCATATTTTCTATCCCCGTCTTTTTTCCTTAATTAATCTTTCCCGCTCCAGCCCAATATTGTACGAATCCATAGAAAACAGTCAAAATTAAATTTATCAATTTATACGAGCATTAAATTTATTTCTCCTTACTATTATTTCAAAATTCAGTTACTTCGTAGGCTACTCAGACAAGATGTAAGGACTTATATGTTATTTTACAAATTTTATTATAAAACGATTCATTTTCGATATTCTAAACTTTTTTCAAAATAAATATACTTTAACGGCTCAACTCTATACAGTATAAAACAACAAATCTGTTAAATTATCAAATTCATGAAAAAAGTTATAAAATTCCTTTTACTTTTATTCCAGTTGTGTATGATTGTTTTTAACACATATATGTATATATAGCTATATATTAATATAAATAAAAACCTTTAAGCATACAAATATTTTAAAATAACATTCCCATTCAATGTTTTTGATCCCATAAATTGTAGTTGAAATTCCACAAGGACAGTCAAAAATTAAAATAGAACAATAATAAAATTCATAGAGTCTATAAATGTACATCCTATAAAGACATCAAGGCTCTTTTTATAGTATGATAATATTCTATACAAATGTATGTATATACAAATATGTATTTTGTATTTTACGTTACGCATTTATTTTGCTCAATAGTTTCGCCGATAGTAAAAATGAAAATGTAATTATTTATAAAGAATATTATTGCATTCCCGACAATAAGCTAAGAATAAAACCGTTAACATGACTTACATTTTTATATCTGAGTTTTCTAAAAAAATTTTATTACAATTTTGATGTGATTTTTTGAAACAAAAAATTACATTATACATACTGGGTGCCTAAGGAGCGAAATGAAACTTTTTCATTTGAATGATTGAAATAATCAAAAAAATGTACAAAATAAAATTCTATTTATATCTAGACATAGAAGCTATGGTATTTCGAGATTTTTTTAATCCTTCATAAATGAATGTCTTTTGGAAAAAACTGACATTCATAGTAAATGAAATATAGATATGCACAAAATTTCAGTGAGTCCACCATTTGGTTGTAAATTATAGATTGTAGCTTATACTCATATATACCGGGTGTACCAGAGCATGCGTATCAGCTTTCTAAGAGAAAAAGGAGCCGTTATTTTAAAATTTAAATATTTTAATTTCTAATTTTTTGACGTAAAATCCGAATTTGCATAAAAAAGTAGCGCTTCCCATTTGAAAATCTCGATTTTGACCAATTTCGGCGATTTTTGGTCTTAAAAAACCCTTTTTCGGTCCTTTCCGTAAGTTTAAAATATCACCAATCGATAGAGCACTCTCGATTTAGTTAATAATTTTTTTATTTATTTTTAAAAAATAAAATGCTGCTTCCCCTCTTAAAAAGTTCATACGCATGCTCTGGAACACCCCGTTATGAATTTTCAGTGATGATCAACGAAATTAAAAAAAAAATATAGGATGGAGCTCTAATGACAATATAAGGTAAAACAAATGTGAAAACAAGTCAAAATATAGATCACATTACTGTCTACTATAGAAATACACAAATCATTTCGTGTGGTATTCATATCTAATTATTACAGTTCAATTCATAACATGTATACTGTTGAAACTTTATAGTTTATCTTTATTCTATTAATTTGTGTATTATAATCTAGTATTGTAATGTTAATTTTAATGCCTGATTTAATTTATGTGGTATTTTCACAATTCAGTAATTCATTACTCGCAAGTTTATAATCGCAATGATGATAATATTTTATGTTTTTTATTTATTAAGTATTAATGCTCTTCAACTGTCACCATAACTTAGTGAGATCTGTAATATACATTCATATCAATTAATTCTTTTATGTTTTATTCTTGTTTAAGGAAATCATAATATTTTACAAATCATCAATATATTTATTGTGTAAATTGAAGAATGTATGGTACAAGTATTTTCATTATTTTGAAATGAGACGTAGCGAACTAAATATTTTTTTAAAAATTTTGTAATTTTCAATCTTAACATACATTTTAACATACAAACACTTTAATTTATCAAATTGCCGTATGTTATAAATACATAGTTTTTTTTTTATAAATGCGGTTGATGTCTTAGATGAATTAAAAAAAATTTTTTATAATATAGTACCAAGAATAAATATATTACTTGTTGAACATATTAACACGATACTCAAAGCAGATCTACTTATTTTGAATATTAGATCTCTCTATATAAGTTTAGTTTCATTATGTAATTTATTCAAGCTGCTAGCTCCGCTTGTCTAAGTTCACTCACGATTTGATTTTTTAAACTTGAGGAACCACTTTTTATTGAGAGTCTCTTAAGCAAACTGAATAACTTTTCTCATTGTCTTATCTTAGAAGATAGACATTCACATAAAAAAGTATGGTAATAAATATATTGTGTGTATAATATCCTGTTGATAATTTGAATTTTATAATCAATTTTATTAAACTTATGTAAATTTACTTAATTACATTTTATTTTCAACAATTTAAATATTTATTTCCTGTTCAATTTACCAAATGAGATCCTGAGTGATGAGAGTTAAAATTTAAATTTTACATAACTATTGTGAAAATCCAAAAATCAAAATAAAAGTCACAACAAATATTATTACTGAATTCCAATATATTTTTGATGATTATAATATTTAGTGGCATAAATGTATAAATAATATGACGTCAAAATAAGAGCAAACAAATTATAAGAAAGAGATAGAAAATTTACATAAAAAAAAAAGAAAAACAAAAGATGTGTACGTAACATTTTACGTAATCAAGAATTTATATTTAAATAAAAAAAAAACTTTTACGTTTAAGGAAGTTTTCTATTAAGTTGTGAAAAAGTTCAGAAAAATATTGTTATTGAGAATGTAAACGAAGAAATAAATATTTGTAAAAAAAACAAAAAGCGAAAACAAAAACCAAAAAATAAAACCTTGCAAAGACAAATATTTTATCATCATTTCAATAATTTAACAAAAAACTAAATGCGTACAAAAGTTATGTCGTTCATTTGATATTCAAGACACAAATAAAAACTACTGTCTTTGTCAAAATATTGCTAAATTATAGTTTAATAAGGAAAATAAAGAAAAAATCACGCATGCACGTAAAGAAATCTCTTAAAAACGACTTCATTATGTCGTCACATAAAATATTATAAATAGGTTATGAATAGAAAACTAGTTAATGATGTTTTAGGTTTTGTAAATTGTCAAAAAAAAAAAAAAAACTATAATGGATATAGGAGCAAGGAAGCATTGAGTAGAATTATTTATATTTTTTTATTTTTTATTTCTGATTTTCATTTATTTTTTTTTTTTATTATTGATGGATGGAGTCAAAGTTGGATTTATTTTTATATTCTTCAATACGTAATTTTTCATTTATAATGCTTTAACATAATATGAGTATCATGTATTATCATAGGACATAATATGCCGATATCGGCTTAAGTTAATATAAGATACCTGTGTCTGGTCGACGAAAATTGTGTAAAGGTTTATCGGATGCATGAACCTAATTTTTGCTTCTTAAATCAGAAACTGAAACACAACATTATTTTACTTCACTTCATAAACACAACATAATTGTGACAACTTGAAGATTTTATATTTATAAGAATAAATCCAAAAAATCACATTATAATTATACGATAAATGTCGAGGTAGTCCAGCTCCTGGACAATAGAAATATAACCAGACGACTCAAAAGAGTAAAACCTTTGGAGTTAGTGCAGCAATAATGACTCACATTCTTGAGGACTTTTCGCGTCGGGGACCGGGGTTGAACTGCTCCCACTTTTAGATAGATTTATTTTTCCGGAATTAATGAAACATTTAGTTATGCTGACTACCAACGAAACGAGGTTCTTCACAAGTCTACGAGAATTCAAAATTTGTTTAGAGAGCTGGTTGGTTTGTCGTCACTGATGCGATAAGTATTCAAGAGTATGGGTGAATACGTCAAAGGAAAAGTTATAGATAGACATCGCTGGATGAAAAAATTTCTCATTAGTCCTGTAGGACTAGATCGCAATATAGCAAGGGTGTGCTTTAGTGGGTAAGAATCCCACACGCAATGTCAAGCTATGGTGCTAATTGTGTCTTTTAAAGATTCCCACTAGCCTACGTATAAAAAAAATAATTATATATGGCTACGGAAAGACACCTCGATTAGATTCCCACAAATGAAAGCAAAATGTGTTAATACAATTTTATAGGTTTTTCGATCTAATCCAGTACTTTGTCATTGTGTTGTGTCGCTTAAGATATACTCTCCAGATTTCTAATGAAGTAAAAAGAGAAGAAAACCAGAAGAAAAACAGTATACTATATATTTTGAAGAGATCTGAACAGCTTTTAAAATATTTTTATTCATTGTATAGAAATGTCTAAACGATTACATTTTATCCGTCCATTGAATTTGTAACAAAGAAAAAGTGCGTTCTCAGTGAACATTAATTGTTAGCAGATATTGTACCAATAAATATGAACACAATTTAATAAAGCTCATTCTTGTGCTCAAGCTAAGTAATTTTTTTTTAGATATATAATTGCATCATACTTCTAATTGCAATTCATTGATTTCTAATGTTCTATATTTTATACCAGCACGAAAAATCGAATTATTTTCGAAAATACAAATAAAGAATTTGCCATTAGTTTGAAAAAGTAAATATTTTACGTAATCGTATTGGCTCAAAATTTTGTCAATTTTTCTACATTTTCTTTACATTTTTTATTTTAATAATCAGAACTTACTAGAAAATCTAATTTATTATACGCTTTAGTTTTGTAAATTAATTCAAAATTAACTTTTTAGTTAAAAGTTGGAATTTTAGGTGTCCCTCTTAATCTTTTTTTTGAAAATGGGGACAATACAAACAAATCTGGGACATTTTTTCAAATCAGATTAATGCACAGCCTAGATATAGGTGCAATAATTTAAGTGGTGGATTTTACTTCTTTGCTGATCTTTAAATCTATTTTTTCGTCAAATTTCGTACAGGGCATACTTATTACATAGCATAGAGTGATCGATGTCATGTCTTTATAAACTTGCAAATAACTACAAAATCGATAGAAAATAGAAAGCTTAAAACAGCTAACGCAGACGAATTTCAGAATTATAACGGACTCCAATTGTGTACAATATGTTTCAGAGTTATCCAGGTTAGCAAATTATAATGATTACATTATAAAGTGTAATTATATTTAAACTATAATTTTTATATGCTTTAATTATTTAGCAAATTTAAAAGAAAAATTCTTATCTTATAATGTACAAAATATGCTCACATAATATTACAATGTAAATGTATATAAATCACAAAATTATATTTATAAAATACATTTGTAGTATACATCAGGTATATAATATAAGGTAACCTACCTATGGTTATATACCCTTGAAGGTAACATCCTATTCATGCATACCTTGGGAATACATTTATTGTTTTTCTTTCGTATATCTCTTGTAGTTATCGAGTTCATATATGTTTATTTGTGATACTATAAGTATATGAATTATTAAAAAGTAGAAACAAGAAAAAAAATTTAAAGGTAATAAACAAGAAGATGGTCTAGAAAACAAAGCAAAATGTAGGAAAACAAT
Source organism: Argyra leucocephala (assembly GCA_963942445.1). NCBI lineage: Eukaryota > Metazoa > Arthropoda > Insecta > Diptera > Dolichopodidae > Argyra > Argyra leucocephala. The sequence goes on along the minus strand of OZ012678.1, from coordinate 62,045,486 downwards.
ATAAATATTGTTTTAATAAATAATGTAAAAATATTTTTTAAAGGAACATAATAAAACAACAACACCATTATTATGTCAGAATTGTGTAAACTTTATTTTTATATGATTTAAGCTCTCTGTGTACTACAGTGTAAAATAAAGTTCTGAGACAATATTTTATTGTATATATGTTTCTAACATGTGAAATTCAATATAAAATTGTTTCCAATGGGCTTGATTTAATATTAAAAAGGTTAAAAACATTGTCTTGGTGGACCATATAATACTCGAAGAGTGCAAACACATTAACTATAATATAATATCATGTATAGGCTCATAAAATCATAAAATATTATCCACAATTTTATAAATAATAATGAAATATGTATTTGTAATGTTGTAGATAGTAATATTTGTAAAACTTCTCATCTCACATTCAGTTATTTAAGTTTTATCGAATAAAATGTTTCGATCATATAAGACAGTAAATTGATTAAATTTTGAAATCGATTATCACGAAACAGAAACCAAAGAATATCTAAAATTATTTTCCTAACACCAATTTTGGAGTGAATATTAGTAGTGAAACATATTATTACAGAATATGATATATTATTTCCAATTCAGCCATTTACATGATCTGATGATCTGAGTTTTATAAAATACTACATAATATTACTTAAATGAATTGGCGGTTGAAAATATAAACTGTTAAAATGAAAAAAAAAAACAATAAAACGAATTATATTGAGCATTATAGACCAATCAAGGTTTAATCCTCATTAAAGTTCATTTCTATATCTTAGGTAAGGTATTATTGCTCTAAAATGTCGCAATGAATTAAAAGTTATTGTTCTTCATGAAAAACGATGCAAACATAAATCGAATTTTGTCCTCTTCAATTTTATTTCCACATTAATTTATATTTCAAGAATCTATATTTTCCAGTTTGGTTTTATATAATTTTTTCTACATCATTTCACACGCTCTATGCTGATCTCAGTTTTGAATTGCTAATTTAGCTCTTTTGTTTAGTGGGTTCGCTCCTAATCTTTAACTTAGAACTTCCTAATTGTTCCCTTTCAGCTGGAAAAATAATGTTGTTTTATCTTGGAAAATTTATATATTTTTTTTATTTTTGTACACAGTATCTTTCAAATACATTGGAACCATTTTAAATCTGCAATAATTAAATTCGTCTACCTACCTATCGTTATGATGATGGCTTTTATCTTAATGGCTTTGCCATCTTAATTTAGCATTACCAAATACTGTATGAAAAGCTTTGCAGATACTATAATCATACTGTTAAGATAAAGATAAATACATATAAATATGAGAGCTTGAATGAAAACTTCAAATTTAATGAAATATTATATGTATAGCAAATTTTAACTGACCCTGTAGCTCTTACTAAACATAATTTCAAATTATAGAAAAAATACTTTTTTTGTAAAATAATTTTACAATCAAAATAAAATCAATTATTGATTAGCTACATTATTGTAGTAATCGTACAGTTGTAAACCAATGAACTCACCTGATGATTTGTAACTTTTAATCAAATATGGAAAATCCATTACAGTTAATTTTTGAAAATTTAATAATATTTACAATTGTCATTATGTTATTACGATATCCATTATTTCCTTCCTTCCTCCATTTTTTTTTTTTTTTTTGGTTTTTGTAATTCCAATTTGCTCATATTTACAACCATATTATTTTATGTTTGTGTTACCGTTAAAACATGAAATCGATGAAAGTTCAGTATATACAGTGAAACTTTGATTATTATTAACAAAAAACGAATGAAATTAAATTTTACAGAATTTTGAAAATTATTTTGCAAAATATGTTTAATGCATAAGATAAAAACTATTTAAACCTTTATTCAACTGGCATTTCAAAACCCTTACTTCAGCTAGAAAGGCACATCTGTACCTTCAAACAATTTGTATGGATTTTACTATGACTTTTACTATTTTTGTTATATTATTGTGATTATTTTTGTATTTATTCTAGTTTTACTCTTAAATTTAGTTTTATTACTTGTAGGAATCTATTCTCTAAAATAGTTTTTTGGAAATAGTGCTATTTTAGGAAAAAGAAGGTCTATTAAACATTTCAGTTTCTGACGAAGTATTTAGTATGAAGTTGGACTTGAAACAGCAAAAGTACATCTAATTCGAAAAATATCATATAAAAAACAACAACAATATTCTAGAAAGGTATTTGATCATGCTATAAAGTTCTGTAACCAGATGGACTAATTTAAAATTTTATTTGCCGCTCAGGTAGCAAGGAAAGTCAATTATATGGTTTGTCGTAGAACCTCAAAACACGCAAAAAATTAGTTTTTTTTCATTAAAAAACCTATTTTTTAAATTTTATATATTTTATTGTAAATATTATTTATTTTTTCAAATTTAAGCAAAAGTGTGATACATGAAATTACAAAAACAGTGCCGGCTTTTTCATTAACTTTTTTTTCATGGAAATCTACTAAAAAAAAATACAAAATATCAAAAAAACATTAAAAAAAAAATTTAGGGAAAAAACGTTACAAAATATACATTTTTATAATATTTTAATATGCAGCATTAGGTACCGTACTATTCTTATTTTATATTTGAATGATAAGACCTATAAGTACCGTTAGAATTTTTCTTACTTTCATGTAATTACTGACGATAATGTACGTTTCAGGTCCAGAAAAATTTGATTTGATTTCAATAACAAAATTATCATTAGGCACTGAACTATTCTAATTTCATAGTTTGATGATGAACTGTCCTTTGGGTGCCCAAGTTCCGTTATTATTATTATACAAACTTTGTGTAAATGAATAATGTAAAAATATAAAAAAAAATTTGTTATAATAAATTATTTCTGTAATATTTTTCTATTTTAATACAAAAATTCATATAAAATGCATTTTACAGGTACAGGTGTACTTTTGCAGCTGACCACGTAGACAAAAACAAAAATTACTGATTTATCCACCCCTCAATTATGTTTTTTACTTCAAAAAAGTTTTAGAATATAAATTTTGATAAAAAATTAATTCTCACAAAGATTCAAATCTCTTAGTGAATTTGCATCGAAAATATTCACAAAATAAAATGCAAAAGGTACAGAGGTGTACCGTTCCAGCTGAATAAAGGTTAAAGGGAAAGAATAAGCTTTTATTAAAACAAGTAAAGTGTGTAATGTTATTGCCACAAGTTAAAATTAGTATAATCAACTAGATTTTTTACAGTGCCATATCAATCAAAAATTGGACATAAATATGTACTATATACTTAAAGCTGAAACATAAAAAGCTGAAAGATCATAAGGCTAAAACATCAACATAAAGCTGAAACATCATATAAGTAGCTTAAGGCTGAAACACACTTCTTGACGTTAACTGAAGATCAAAAAACTTTATTTTAAAAAAAGTAAATGTAAAATTATGATGTACAGCCGATCCTGTTGAAAGAGAACTAAAAGTGGAATTGAACACTTAAAATTCTCAACCTCAATTAAAAATAAGATCTATACTTTTTGTTTTAAACATCTCAGAATCATAATGGCAAATATTACATCTCCTAAATGGTCATGAAATCTGAAATCAAAGTAACTGAAAACATTAGCGAACTGCGAATAATAACAACATTTTTTGTTCTTCTATCTAAAAAATTACAAAAAAAAGTCTAATTGACAATAATTAGAGTATTCTATATGGTCTCAATAATTATTATCAAGCATAGTAAGATACTCAGTCGCCAAATTCATAAAAAACAATACCCATAATGACTTTTGCCAAAAAAAATTCACTAAAAACGATATTTTTTTTTGTTATTTCAATTTAGTATGTATACTGTACTTCAAGCTTGTACTATATTATTTTATCAAATTTCTGGCTTATCAAAAGGAGTATGTCTGTCAAAAGCTCACCAATCAAACCCCAGCGGAGGTAGCCTCCATCATTTTAAATGATGTATGTAAAATATAAATATTTAAGTATTCATATTGAGTACAATATTTTTTCAGAATATTTATCAAAATCATTTTTATGCGTAGCCGCTGTTGCATAGAAAAAAAATGATCTCCTTTTTCCAGTATTAATCTTGACACAATTTTATGAATTTTAAATTTATTGATTTTTTTTATGGATTTTTATTTTTGAATTTCGTTTTGTAGATTTACTCACTGACCCTAGTCAGAGAATAATAACAAAGTGAAATAAATTTTAAAATAAATTTAAAATCGATATGACCAGTTACTATACCATTAAGCTGAAATTAAAAAATGTTTTTAAAACCAGTTATATGACTTAAGATCACTATAATTATTTCATTAAATAGATGGGTCTCACGTGCAATTATCGATTTTGATCGAAATTTAATTCAGAATCAATTAAAATTTGATATATTCATCCTGGATAGGGACAAAAGATATAAAATTGATTACTGGTGGTTGGAGGAAGCTCCATTAAATAGATTAAGATAGTTTAACTATATAAAGTTGTCTTAAGTTTAGGTTAGGATAAGTTAAGTTTTATTTTAGTTTATAAGATTTTTTTTTGTGAGAATTAATTTGGATTTTAGTTAAATTTTACCAAAAATAAATAGTTAGTAAAGATTAAAAATACATAATTTAAGTAATAACTTGGTATAAATTATAAGAAAAATATTAAAAGTACAAATCTGAACGAAAATTAATAAAAAATTCATTTAAAATTAAGTTATTTAAATAAGGAAATAGCCACCGTTTTTGTAAATAATTTTTTTTTGGGTGTAATATTTGATGTTAAAAAATAAATAAAAAACAAAACAAAAGGTCACAATAAATCCTACAAACTAAACGATCATTAAAAAGGTGAAGAAAAACTAAACAATATTATCCATACTTTACTGTACTAGAAAGAAAATTGCAGTTTAGTTATAATAATAGAAAATAGAAGTCAATGTTTGAATATTTGATCAAAATCCAACCCTCTGTTACTATATACTTATCTGCTTTAATAAGAAATAATATCTGACAGATATCGTGTTTTGATATTAACACATACCTACTAGCAATATATTATATTATACAATAATATAGTTCTTTTGGTTATTTGTAACACTTAGCAATTTATAGAATGATGAAAGAGAAATAAATTGATGAATCAGCACCTAAGCGATATGATATCGTATTCCCAAGATAAAGAATCATAAAATATAATATTTTTGTTTATAATATGTATATAATATTATGTATATACAATAAGTAATAAAGTTGAGGCAATAATCAAAATCGATAATCGCAATAATATTGACTAATATTATATTATTATTGTATTTATATATATTATTATGAACTATCAATGGTAAGAGGTTTAATTCTCATCTATTATGAAAAAACATAATGAAAACAAGGACATCAATATATAACACTGTATATAGTATAATAACATTAAAATATTATTATTATCCTTTTAACTAATTTTCTACTTTCATAATATGTTGATCTGTAATGGAAAGTAGTTATAGTTTAAGTGTAGATATCAAAAATATGAGATGATATTTCGTTTTCGCTTTCCAAACTGAGTTACTGTATATAAAATTATAATTTTTTTGATTCATATACAATTTATTAAAAACAATTTACGTGAATTTGAGTTCCATATATTGTTTACAATATAAACAATTAATTTAAAATTTCAATTTGAAATTAATTATTCAGAATTTGTATTAGATAGTTTAAGCTTGAAGTTAAATTTTAATTTAGTTATATGATTTCGATACCACTTAAGGTATAGTAATTTGATTTCCTCACACTTAAATATAAATTTTTTTGTGTTGTTTATATATTAGGTATATGTATAGTTTATGATTATAAAAAAAAAATATTATAATGTAAAAAATGTATTATATTATTATGATTAAATTGTTAATTCGATATTTTTGAAATTATGTTGTTATTTTGATAGAAATGTTACATTATTTTAATTTGTAATAAAAAAATCTACTATCTATCCGAATAAAAAATGAAATAAATTCAGAATCTACAATGCTGTTGGAAACCATATTGAACATTACTAGTCCCCACTTTGACAGTATATAATTTTAACGAAAAATATGATTAAACCAAATCCAAATAAAGCTAATATTTAGTTTTCAATGCGGCCATACAAATTATCTAATAAGCTCAAAACCTTGATTTTTTTTTTGCTTTTATTTATTATGATTTCTTCTATTTACAGTATCCAGAAAAAAGTTTACAAAACAAGATTAAATTCTAATACTGATTAACATATAAAAAAATATATGTTTTTTTTTTGTTTTTTTGTTAATTTTAACATTTAAATTTCAATTTCTATTTTCAGATATTGTAAAAAAAAATTTATAAAAAATTAATACATCTTTTAGTTTGTGAGATAAAAACTTAAATTAAAACTTAACAACTAATTTAACCTATAAATAACACTAAAGTGTAAAAGTTACTAAATTCTGTTTAATTTTGTAACCACCAGTAATCTCTGTAATCAATCATATCGTTAATAGGAATATAAGTATCGAATTTTGAGCTACAGATGTCAATATCACTTGTTTCATGCTCTATTTTAGTGCACATAGCCCGTCTACTATAGTTAAATAGTATTGGGATATGGATTTAGTTTTGGGTGAAACCTTCTTTATCTAGATAGATAAAATGTTCAGGTGCTATAAACCTTGATTTTAATGTTATTTTTATATACTCCTCACTATGGTAGAATATATGAGATATTAAACCATTTTCAGAAGTGTTAATTGCTCTATCAAAATCTTTGCGAATCAACTTAAATGTAAAATTATCGATTCTTTTTAATTTTGATTTTTTGTATATGTATTTGTTTGAGTAAAATTTGTTTCCGGTTTCCTACTTTCATTAATACACACTCTTATACATTTTGTCTCAAATTTTCTAACTTTTTCCATTAGACAAGCACTTATGTTGTACCAAATAGGTGTTGCATAAGTAAGTATGGGTGTAATAAAAGCTTGATAGCTAATGGTTTTTACTCTGGTGTTTAGTATTCTATTATAAAATAATTTTTTCAATACCATAAAGGCCTTAAATAATGCTTCCTTGGTTTGTTGGGAACCTTGATTTTAACAACTTGAAATAGAATCAGATATTATGGAATCATATCTGGGCATCAACGTTTTTGTTTTGTTTTTTTTGCAATGTCAATACAAGATACTCGGAAATGAGTTTTCTTTTTATGTATACTGAATACAACAACCTCAAATTTTTGTACTAAAGAAATAATTTAAAATTTATCCTTCAGTTATTAGCATTTTTAAATAGTAGAACTATTTAATACCCGTAACTCTTTTAACCAAAAAAAAAAATCATTTTGATTGATTTTAAATAATAATTATAAAATTTAATACGTAACCGGTGCAATTAAAATTTTTGTTATTATTTTAATATTACAATATTACAATATCTATATTATTACTCAGTATCAAAGCATTTCATCATATTTCAGAATCGATTATGGTGGATCTGTGAGGATTAAATCAATGACTATATTACACACATATTATATACATATAGTCAAAATTGTTATTTAATAATTTTTCGAATTTATAATATTATTAAAACTTCAATTGACTGACACTTTTAAACAATTTAAATTTTTTGACACAAAAATTAGGTAATATTTTCTTGTATTCGTACAAGTCAAAATCAATCGTATCTATCTATCTATCTACCTTGAAATTTTTCATTAAATATTCCATAAATTTATAATTTTATTTAAAAAGATTTAATTTAGTGCATGTCATACTATACAAAAAAATGCTTTTCAGCAACATAAAAAATTATAGATTTATTTATAGATTATTAAATTCTATATAATATATTATAAATACTTAATTTAAATAAACGTCTGGAACTACAATATTGACTTAAGTTTATTTTATTTTATTTGTATTATAATGTATTATAATAATTTAAAAAGAATTTTAGAGTTAGCTTTTATTTAGTTGAGAGTGTTTCATAAATAATTTTTTTTTTTACTTATATATTATACATACCTATACAATATATAGCATATACATTCATATTTTCTGTACATTCATATTATATTATATATTTATTTAGGATTCAAGGATTTCATTTCTTCAATATCAAAAAAAAAAAAAAGACATAATACATATATTATAATGTAGGGGATTACATTTTTCTTAACGTATATTTCGGGAGGGTAAGAAAATAAAAATACTGACATGGCACAATTTCATGTTTATTTGTTGAATGAATTATTAAAAGGTTTTTCATTGAAATTATTAATAAGTAAACAAAAAAGAAAATAAAAATAAAGAAAATGAAAATTATAATATATAACGTGTATTAAATTTATTTAGATTTTATTAATTTTTTATTAATTTAGAATAAATATTGACTTTTCACATGCGGTTTTTCTCTATATATATATATATATATATATATGGGATCTTTAATTCTATAATAAAATACACTTTTTTCTTTTTTATTATGTTATTTTAAATACCATTTCGTTTTTATTATTGTCATTTTTATTTTAATATTTTTGTTAAAAGATATGAAAAGTCTAAGGAAAATAAAATGTTTAATATTTGTTAAAAAACAAAAAAAAATATATTAATTCGAATTAATTAGCTAATAATTTGATTTTGTTTTGTTTTATAATGACAGTTTTTGAATTTTATGAATTGTTATGCATTATATATTTTAATTTATAGTTATTTTTTTCTCTTTATTAAATTCTTGTTTTACATGCTCAAGATGAATAAAATTTACTCGTCTATTTTGAGAAAGCCAGAAACTATTAAAATTATTTACCCACTCACGTTGAAAATGGATTTCTACAATTATTATTATTTACAATGTTCTAATTTTATTCTTATCACTACTCTAAGTCGTTCGTTAACTCAATAAAACATCCGTATTTTATTTTATCACATTTTATGCTTACTTGAATTGGAATGTATGCCAACGCCTAGAATTGTATTCACAATGAAAACTGAACTAATTCAAAAAAAATATATTCACAAGAAATGAAGACTTCTATTATTTGCTACTGGCGGTTCATTTCAATGATTCCCAGACCTAAACAAAAATAATTTTGTTTTCTCGTAAAAATTTTTTTTATTGGTATTAAAGTTATTTGGAAGAAATTTGCAAAAAAAGGTATTTTTACACTGGCACAAAAACAAGTTGAATAAATTTCTGAAACAAAAGACCCGAGACAATTTCAAAAACTACCTTGTCAACAAAACTCCAACTTAGGAAACAAATTCATCATTTTGGAAAGCTACAAAAAATCTAAACAAAAAAACCACAAAAACAAATACCCATCACAAATCAGATTGTATAATGGCGATGGGGCCGAAAGCGACAGCGAACAAGCCTTCGCAGAGCATCTAGTAGAAATTTTCAAGCCACATTATTTCAACACCAACGATGAGTTACCAACAATAAGAAACCAAAATAATTTAATAAATCCAGTTAAAATTAAAAATCAAACATTGTAATTCATAATAAGTAAAAAAACTATTAACTAAAAATAGTCAACAGGATATGTCAAAATTAATGGAAAAATGCTTAAGAATGTACCTGATATAGCTTTCATTATTATTACCCAAATTTTCAATGCTATATTCAGGAGAAGCTATTGCCCCTCATTATGGAAGATTTCAAACATCATAATGATTCCGAAACAAAGTAGATATTCAATAAAAATAAATTCATATAGACCTATTAGACTTTTACCAACACTACCGTGTTTCAAAAGCTCCTAATACATACACCCATACTCTGTTAGACCCATTTCGCGAGATCGCGTGAAAATATCTCTGAAGAGATAGTTTTGTATTCTGTTAAACACCACAGACGCGATAGCAAATTGCCGCGACGCCAAATTAATGTCAAAACAGTCTCGTGAGTAATTTCTGTTAGAACTTTGACGAGAAGCAGTAGCCATTTTTTATCTCGTCACAAATTGTAAACGATAGGGTATCTTGCCAAACTATTTTGTGTTTTTTTATCGAAAATTGAATTAAATAAATAAATTGAATAGATAAAATAGTTAAGTAAAGATTATTAAACAATTTTTCATTATTTTTTTGGCATTATTATTAAAATTGTGTTTTTGTTTTGAAATAAAAAACCATCTTTACTATTGTTTTACAACTGTTTATGTACTAAACTATTATTTAAAACATAAATATATTTATATTTATTTTTTATTCAAAAAATATTTTAAAACTAAACGCCACTAATACTGCCCAAAAATTTTATATTACCATATTTTATTTATATACCAAAAATTTTTGTTGACAGTAAAAAATTATCAGTACTACCAACAAATAAAATATTCTATAGCGCCGCTTACAGTGTCTAATATAAATGAATATTCAGCGAGACGAGACGAGACGAGAGCAATTTCTTCTTCTCGTCAACTATGGGTCTAAAAGAATATGGGTGGGGATAAACTAATGTCTAAGATTGAAAATAAAGGTGTAATGCCACCAAATAATTTCATCAAGAGGTGTAATGCTACCGTTTCAATTTCATCAAATTATTAAATCATACCTAACTAATAGGCGGTTGAAAGTAAAATATAATGATTATTGAAAAACATGTTATTGCAGCTGGTGTACGCAGGGTAGTGTGCTCGGACCGCTTTTTATATTTAATTTATACCGCCGATCTACTTAATAGTAAGCAAAACATCTACATTTGCAAATGATACGGCTATCTTGAGCTCACATATGAACGCTATCGTTGCTTTCAAAAATCTTCGGGGCCTTAACATAAAATTGGCTTAATAAATGGAAAATAAAAATCAAAGAAAATAAAAGTGTTCATGTCACATGTCAATCTAAATAAAGACACAATATGTCCCCCAGTAAAAATAAATAGAATCCCCATTCCAAAGGCAATTAAAGTGAAATATGGCAAATTGTCAAACCAACTATTTAGCGCGGGATCTTTTATGCATATCACTGAAAATAGCAGTGTAAGTGTGGTTAACCTAAATTTATGCCTACTCACTGGATAAATACCAACCCTATTCACTACTTTTTTGCAGCCACATTCCTTTCATTTACTTTTCTTCTCCAATTGGTGATCTTTATTTATTTTATATTCCTTTCACTTTATCTATACTTATGATGTTTGACTCAAGTAATCTTTTTTCTTTGAATTTGTTATAACTGTAGTGTTATAGCTCTGAGCAACTGTTAATGTTAATGTAACTGTTAATGTCCTCCAGCCATCTCTGTTATTTACTTTTCTTCTCCAGTTGCTCATCTTCATTATCTATACTCATTTGCTTCTTGGATGGTCTGTGTATCGGGTTTGATTTGGCTTTGCTTCAATTTACTGCAGTTTTATTACAACACATCCAGCCAATTTCAATCTTTGGTTATATCAATATTTTCCAACTATATTTAAAAAATCAACATCATAAATAATACAGAAGAGAAGGGTTAAATTTCAAAAACCAAATTATTTGTACGTTAATAACAATAACAATAACAAATGACCTAGTAATAATTCTACGAATTTTAAATTTCTCTCATTAAAGACATAAATTGTGATAAACAAAAAAGAAGTTATTTTTTTTTCCACCGTTTTCTTTTTTCTTTCACGAAACTTTAACTTTTAATTTTAACTTATTTTCAAAAAAACAAAATGTACAAAATTAAAACAAAGAAATATAAACAATAATTTTTTTTTTTTGTAATTCTTTTCAAATCAGAAGGTTCAAATTATCTTAATTGTATTTACCTTACCATCATCATCATCATATTTTTTCGACAGGTATAAATTTTTTATGTAACCTAAATTTAAAATTCAATCCGTCAGTTATTAATTTGCATCACAGTAAAAAAACAAAAACAAAAACAAATATAAGAACAAAAACAAAAGTTTTTGAAAACCATAATCGAAAATGAAATGTGAAACAATGATCATCAACTGAACTTTTTTTATCAAACGTAAGTAAAGTGAATGAATGCTGGATTATAAAAATTCTTATTACGTTTTTGATAACATCCATGTTGTCATTAAAAATAATGTGCAACATATTGCCATAAAACAAAAGTATTATTATTATATTTTACAAGTATACTTGTAATATTTTTATTGACCCAAGAGTTTTGATGTGAGGAAAATTTAGTCCATATTTAATATAACCTAAACTTATGTCGGCCCATATTTTGATAGTCATTTCACTGTAATTTTTTATGAAAAACAAATTTTACAATTTCAATAGTCGGAAAAAATGGCAAAAATTATAAAAAATGAAAACAAGCCAATTTCGATAGTCGGGTTTTATGAATATTTTACTCATATAAAATGATAAATTTTGTCATTTTGAAATTGTTAAATGACGGCTTATGTTTGTTTGAAAACTTTTGTTATTTAAAATTTAAAAAATGGATTTACAAAAAAAATGTATTTTATTTTAAATTTATAAGTTTGTTTTAATTGACATGAAAAAAGTAAAGAAATCTTCGAGGTGGTGACTGGTGGAAAGAGCCAAGTTCGAGAAATTGAGCAGCCTCCAGCAAAAATGGGTGTGGGTCCCACCTCACAAAGCCCTCGAATTTTTTTTTGTTTCTAACTTGTCTTCAGTAAAATGGCTCATATCGTGCCTATGACAAGCGGTCAAACAAGCGGTCCCAAGTGTCGGGACCGAACACCTTAAATTTTTTTTTTTTTTAATTTTTTTTGTCATCAGTACAATGAACCTTAAATGTGATGAAGACAATAGGTCCGAGGTCCTAGGAATTGGGGCCGAAGCTCTATATCACCAGTTTAAATTGTATTTTTCTGGGAAAAGGTTATTAATAATTATTTTAAATAATTTTTAAAAAAATATCGGATTGTTCCGACAGTCCGGAAGTCGGAACCAAAGGACCTTGAACTAACAAGTTAAAAAAAAAAAATCGAGGGCTTTTTGAGGTGGGACCCGGATGTATTTTTGCTGGAGGCTGCTCAATTTCTTGAACTTGGCACTTTCCACCAGTCACCACCTAGAAGATGTAGTTCATATGACACGGTCCCGTTGAATACACACACATTGGCTCTACTCTATTCAATATTAATTTGCATATTAAACAGACCTTTTGGACATATTTTTTTTCTTTTACTTCACTTTTTTCTTCGCAATAAAGTTTTTTTCTTTATTAATTATGTATATCCAAAACACGTCAAAACAAAAATCATCTTATTTAAATTTCAAATTTCATATCATTTTTCCCGACTATCGAAATCTCAAAAATCATTTAAATGATATGACATTTGTCATTTTCATTTTTATGAGATGACTATCAAAATATGGGCCGGCTTGTAATTTATAGTGGTATTTATAGTTGTTCTAGTCTTAATAGAAGCAGTTCTGTTTATCAAAATAGGTAATTAAAGAGTATAAAGCTTTTCTTTAACATAAATATTAAGCTTAAAGATATTAAATCGCAACTTTGTAGAATAAATGGACTTTTATAAAATACAGTGTCGTCTCTGTCTTTGGCTTTCTCAAATACTTTGTTGACAGACTCTTCAAACTATTTTTCTATTTTAGTTTTCTTCTCATATAGAGGGAAATATAAGATTTAATATAAGAAATTTGATATTAAACTACATTCAAATGATCGTTTTGATGTTCTTCGGTAAACTATACCCATCTTTTTAAAAAAGTAAAAAATTACATTTATTAAGTCTAGTTTTACTTGACATCACTAATTTCTACGAATATTTTATGATAAAAGTAGTTACCATAGCTTTTCCTCTTGTTTTTAATTTATCATTTAGACACATCAAATGCAAGGTAGCAGTGCAAACTAAAATAATGGACAAATTTGAAATAAAAACAATAGTCAGATAATGTTATGGTCTGTGAATAACAATTTTCAATTTTATCTTTCTTCACCACGTAATGACAAATTTAGATGCAAGACACGAATGCGGACGATATGTCAATTGTAGTCATATCCTTTAACGATATAAAAAAATATGTCCAACTCTAGAAATAGAAGCTGTTACTATAGAATTAAAATTAACGGAAGTAAAATCAAATATAAATGAGGATCAGAAACAAGACCGATCCGCCGAAAATATAACAATAAATGACTACAAAGTTTTATACAATCTAGATTTCGTAATAAGTAATAAAATTTAGATGTATTTGACGATTATATAATGCAAGCAGCATGAAAATGATTCTAAGTCCACAAAAGTTGAAATGGCTTGAATTTGACAATTAATAATATAATTTTAGGAGTCAAAAAATATTTCCAACCCCACATAGGTTGAAATTGCTTAAATTTTATGATTAATATAAGAAATAAAGTAGTTCAAAAATATTTGTAACCCTACAAAGGCTAAAATAGCTGGGATTTGACAATTAATAATAGAACTCAATCACCAAAAATTTATTTCTAACCCAACCAAAGCTGAAATGACTTGAATTTGATAACTAATAATAGAATTCAATCAGTCTAAAAATATTTCCAAGCCCACAAAGGTTGAAATGGCTTAAATTTCATGATTAATATAAAAAATAAGGCAGTTCAAAAATATTTGTAACCCTACAAAGGCTAAAATAGCTGGGATTTGACAATTAATAATAGAACTCAATCACCAAAAATTTATTTCTAACCCAACCAAAGCTGAAATGACTTGAATTTGATAACTAATAATAGAATTCAATCAGTCTAAAAATATTTCCAAGCCCACAAAGGTTGAAATGGCTTAAATTTCATAATTAATATAAAAAATAAGGCAGTTCAAAAATATTTGTAACCCTACAAAGGCTGAAATAGCTTGGATTTGACAATTAATAATAGAACTCAAGCTCCCCAAAAATATTTTTAAGCCCACAAAGGCTGAAATGACTTGAATTTGACAATTATTAATAGAATTCAATCAGTCCAAAAATATTTGTAACCCTACAAAGGCTGAAATAGCTTGGATTTGACAATTAATAATAGAACTCAAGCTCCCCAAAAATATTTTTAAACCCACAAAGGCTAAAATAGCTTGGATTTGAGAATTAGTAATAGAACTCAATCACAACAAATTTATTTTTAACCCAACCAAAGCTGAAATGACTTGAATTTGACAATTAATAATAGAATTCAAGGAGTCCAAAAATATTTCCGAGCCCACATGGGTTGAAATTGCTTAAACTTCATGATTAATATAAGAAATAAAGCAGTTCAAAAATATTTGTAACCCTACAAAGGTTGAAATAGCTTGGATTTGACAATTAATAATAGAACTCCAGCACCACAAAAATATTTTTAAGCCCACAAATGCTGAAATGACTTGGATTTGACAATTATTAATAGAAATCAAGCATTCCAAAATTATTTTTAAGCATTTTCAAAAATATTTCCATATCAAAAATTTTAGAACAGGAATTAAGTTACGAATGTATATGACCTACATACAACCAGTTTTGATCTATACCTGTAAATCTAGAATAATGACAATAATTAGTGATGAAAATAAATTAAGTGTTCGAAAGAACAATACTAAAATGAATATTTGGACCCAAATTGGTGATGCTGAATATACAAAATAAGATGAAACAGTAAGTTCGAAGTACTCATTGAACGACACAACATTGTAATATTTATTAAGGCATAAAGACTAAGATAGTGTGGACATGTATAAAATGAGGGTGAATAATCAAAGGAGGAATTCTTAGTTAGCTGATGTGAACGATGGTTGTATACAAGAGATAGCGGTGTACAGAAAAGTTGTAAACGAGGTGTAAACTCACCCCGAGCTATAAAACCAACAGATGATAATTATAAAATTACATTTGGTATGAAGATTGTAATTCTATTTTTTGTTGTTTTTTCTGTCCTAAAACAAGAAAACATTAAACAAATATCATTTGTAAGACCTTCTATGATCTATCTGTTAGACTATTTTCAAAAACAGTACCTTTTAGTATTAATAGTATAATAGGTATTTTTTTTAAATTTACAACAATCCATGTCAACCCATTAAAGTATGATATTAGGTCGTCCTATTAATTCATTTCTTTAAAATTATGAAAATTGTTCATTAAAAGGGTATATAGAATTGTCCCATCCATTTTAATTTTTACTTATTCTGTGGCTACCTCTTAACAATAATTAAATTTTGATTTCTTTTTAATACCTTTCGTTGTGGTTTTTTGCGGTATTTGACACGAAATTCTATAATTGTTCCATCAAAAAAATAATTTGAATATATTTTCTGTGTCATATAGCTACCTTCCATCACACTAAATAACAATACAAGTCAACTTGATCTGATCTTCTCCAAAATATGTGGCATTACAAATAAACAATAGTGAGAAAAAATCATTTAGAAAAAAAAATGAAGAGTTGATACCACACTGCATTAGCATATTATTGAAGAGAGAATACATACCACAACAAACCGATATTGTTGATGTGAATTCATCAATCATTTTGCTTGAGGGCAACAAAATTGAATAGATGTTTACTTCGTTTATGGAGCATGACATTATATGAACTTTATGTATGTTTGTGGGTATGTATAGTAAAATAGAATATTTTTTGGTTCTTATCGTTTAACAACCATCTAAAAGAGTAAATGAAGAATGAAATGTAAAAAGATAAAATTTGATACTCGAGAAATTTCACGTTTCAATTGCAATACAAGAATAGATGAATAGATGTTTTGTATATATACGTTTACCTAAGTTGTAGCTATTCTGATTTGATTTTATTTTAATTATATACGAACAAAAAAATTTTATTAGTAAAATTTTTAACCACCAAAATCAAATTATCAACTCAAGTGAACTAAAATATTTTCTTTTGACGGTTTAAAATTCACAATAATTTCACTGAATCGTAATATGTATATAGCTTGTCATTCACAATATTGCATCTTGAGAAATAGAAAAAAAAATTTATAGATACAAAAATGAAACACATTTTTGGTTGTAGAGGTAGGTTACTATATTTTTAATGTAATGCTATCAAGTGTGAAATTGGCAAATCGGAAATGTTATATTTTTATCGTTGTTGTTGTTGTTGTATAGAACTTATATTATAGAAAATACTAGAATTAGTATATTTCAATTCAATTTTGTCGATTTTCTTTATTTTTTTTTTCCTAAAAGAATTTTGCTCAATTTTCAACAGCAAAACGGTTTCACGATGATTGATGTGCTAAAAAGAAAAATCAAAAAGAATTAATGGACTGTAATGAAAGATCTCGTTTTTTTTATTTGGTTTTGTTTTTTTTTTTTTTTTTAGATTTTCTTTTATGGAATTTTTATTTTATTCTCTACGGGAAAATTTCTTGGTTATGGTCAGAATTCATCTCATTTTTTTTTTTTTGGAATTTTTTTTTTTTTAAAGATTTATGGGTGTATTTTAAGATTGAATTTAAAGTGAACAATTTTAATCGGTTGATTAAATTTTTAGGATGAAATTTTTGTGTGGTAAAAAATAATGAAAATTATGATTATGTTGAGTTAAGTGACATCTCTCTCTCTCTTGGAAAAAAATTGTATAAAAAAAAAAATATAAAAAAAAGAAAGAAAATATTTTTAATAGAATTTTTCTATCTACAAGTGGGAGTATTTAAATAATATAAATGTCAAATCGTTAAATTTTTTTTTTTTTTAATTTTCATATTATGTGTTCAGAATGGAAGATGTTATTTTCAATATTAGATTTGAAATAGCTTCCGAGCGAGGAAGGAAGTATTTGAAAACCTTTTTCTGACATATTTCTTATTGAGTTGTTAATTTACGAGTCAGTGGTTTTTTTACGGAAAAAAAAATTTAAAAGTTGAGCTTAGAACTAAGAGATAATATTTTGTCTGATTATTATAAATTTGTTTAATAATATTTTTAAAATTTAAAAATTAGATATTGAAGTTAGTAATGTTTGCTTTGAAGTATTTTTTTTAATTATTTTACTACCTTTTTTGTATGGCGGCTTTGATTATTTAATTTGAGGTGCTCCACTATCACTTAGAAGTTCTATGGGTTATGCTAGTGGGTAGGGGTCGAAACCCTAAGATCAAAATCATAACCCCCAAACCCAAAATCCCAAAAGAAAAAATTCCAAATTTAAATATCCCAAGGTTAAAAAATCCCAATCACAAAATTCGGCTCTTCTGAGGGAGATGTAATATATATATAATTATCTAAAAAATCAAACGATATAACGGTTTTCATACAAAAACATCAAACCAACAAGATTACTTTCAAATGTCCTTTTCGTCCTTAAAGGATAAAATGCGCCATAAAGATATATATGTTTGGGAACCTAAGAGTTCCGGCTACCCTTGGGATATGGTCATTAGGTCCTACGCCGATACAACATCTGCCTCAGAATCCCCCAAAATGCCAATGTTACAAGATCCCAAATTAGAAAATAATAAGTTTTATGCATTTAAAAATTAAAAATTAATTTAAAATTAACCGAGCTACAATATTATCATTCTATTGCTTTCTATGTTACTGTTATTTAGAAAAACCTTTTTGTTTGAGGTATATTAGAAATATAAAACAGCATTAATTAAATGTTTGTTCTCATTTTATTTTAAGTTTGAATAAAATTCTTGTGGTTCTTATAATTATTAAATGACAGAACGATTGTACGAAAGTTCCTAAAACGAAAAACGAACACATAATTTGGGGATTTCGAATTTTAATCTGGATAACTGCTTTTTCTAGAAATAAAAAAATAATGAAGGTAAATATTCTGGAAAAAGTGACATATCCATTTTTGCATCCTACTGCGGCTTATCATAAAATTAATTAAGATAAGTATTCTGGAAAAAGGGCTAACCCTGATTTTTGACTACAACTTTAAAATGCTCCTAATGAGACTTGAGAATTGAGACTTGAACAAAGCAAAATATCTTATTTAGAATTGCGAATATATCAAAGGGCATTGATCATATTTCCAATCACCTTGTTTTGAAACATATGGATAAAATTGTTTCAAAACAAGGTGATTATATAAAGATAAAATTGTGCAAAATAAATTATAAAGATAAAATTGTTGAGCACAACTAGCCTTGAAATATAGTTGAGAGCAAAAACTAACAAGAAATAAAAATCTTTTATATACAAATTCATACAAAATATTTAAATATTTTTCCACAACACACAAACTTCGAAGTTTATCCCATTAACTTGATATTAATGTAGGTTATTTGAAATTTTAGAAATTTAAATTAAAAATAGATAAAATATAAATTGTCAAAATAAATTTATTTGTCAAAATCTTAGTTAAAAAGCAAATAGTAATAAACGTAAAAACGATTCAAGAAAAACTTTTTATAATTTTTATAAAAACGTCTTAACGAGAGTACATGGAAATATAAGGGCCTGCAAACAGATGTAATTTATACTGATTTCAGCAAAGCTTTTGACATTTTGCCTCATAGTGTTATATTATTGAAATTAAGAAAATTAGGCTTTCCGATACTCTTCATAAAGTGAATCAAGTCATATTTAATTGAGAGGACCTATAATGTTTTATTTAGGTTGTATATGTATCGACACCATTTATGTCAAGTATGGAGTTCCCTAAAACAGTCACTTGCGGCCTCTTTTATTCATTATTTCGGTGAATGATATTGCATTTGTAATTGAAAAAAATTTATGCCGACAATATGAAATACGTCAAAAAACTAAAGTCCATAGATGACTCAAGCCTATACCACAAACAAACTGATCTGAAAAATTTCTACGTTTGGTCTATTAGTAATAATTTACTTTTTTATATTAAAAAATGTTGTTTAATGTGCTATAGGTACACATCGTTCCGACCCAGTCTGTTACAATTATACACTTAATAGTGAATTATTGTTAAGAGTTAATTCTATTAAGGATTTAGGGGTGTACTTCGATGATTTGTTAACGTTTAAATTACACTTTAACTTCATTTAAAAAAAATTAAATTCCTCGCTGGGTTTATGAAGCGTTAGTCTAAGAAATTTTCTGATATCTACATTGTGAAAATTCTGTATACGAGTTTGATTCCATCTAACTTGGAATATGCCAGTCAAGTATGGTTCCCATTTTATGATGTTCACTAACAAAGAATTGAATCCATTCATCAGAAGTTTTTAAGAATTGTTCTACGTAATCTTTATTGGGAAGACCCGATTAGTTTGCCACCTTACGAACACATCGCTTAAATTTAGTTTATCTGGATACTCTCCAGAAACAAAGAGAAATTGCTGATGTAACCTTTATTGTTGAAATTATGAAATGGAACGTTATTTCTTCACCTATTTTTAATCAAATTATTATGAATAATAATTCTCGACTTAGGTACGTAGATCTTTAAAAGTCTTCAACTAATTATTGTAGATTTGAACCTCTTAACATAATGTTAATATTGGGAAATAAATACAAGGCTTTAATTTACTTCTGCGATGCAAAAAATTGCCTCAAAAAACAACTACACCAACACAGAGATTAAAAAACACTAATTTTTACATCTTTAACCTTTCAGATAGTATTAAGAATTTATGTTTAGTATTTAAAAAATTAATGTGCAAGTTTTTTTTAGCTTGCAGACTTGCTCACAACTACTTATGAGTAGTTAAATCTGCAAACAAGTCCGCAGCTTACGCAAGAGTGTAGATGAAATTGCGGACTTACAAAAAAATTTCCGGTAGAGATTTCGAAAACTTCTAGAGGAATTTTTTTAAACTTATAAGATTATATAAATTTTATGTTAAAAAAATATAGCCTTTTACAAAATACGCCTTTTACAAAATATTTTAATATATGTGTATGTAAGATTTTGAGTTAGGAGCATTTTAAAGTTGTAGTCAAAAATCAGGGTTGGCCCTTTTTCCAGAGTACTTATCTTAATTAATTCTCATCGAAAAAAATTTAAAATTAAAACAGTTTTAAACAGAAAGCCCTTACGATGACAAATTATAAACAGAACGCCGTTTCGATGATTTTTGCTATTTGGAAAATAAAAATAATTATTTATTTTTTTATTAGTTTAGCTCAAACATGAATTCATAATTTTCCTTTTTTTTTAATACCAAATAAATAAAAATACATTCCACAAATTAAATTTATTTAAAACTAATTTAAATACATGAAATAAATTGCACAAATATTTAATTACAGCAAATTATAGGATTTAAGTTTTGTAACACTTTTAGAAAGTGTGAAGCCAATAAAATGTCTGTGCTTGTTACCCATTAGCAATATTCTACATGAATTCGTTCATAATTATCGTAATTTGTCCTATGAAAACTTAATACAAATAAATGAGAATTACGTAGCCGATTTAAATAATGTTATTATTATTCTGAATATGAAAAGATGCTTATCTAATAAATAGCAACAACCACTTCTCTTCTTAATTTAAAAGTTTACAATTGAATTAAGCTCAGCCTCTGGTTCATATAGATAAAATCAATAGAGCTGACCATTGGAAGCTTCGTAAAGTAAATTTTACAAATATTTCTGCATTGCTTTAATTCTTTTCATAATAACGTGACAGAAAGGTGAACAAACATGACTGGTATAGTTTAGCTCAAATATGAATTCATAATTTTCCTTTTTTTTTAATACCAAATAAATAAAAATACATTCCACAAATTAAATTTATTTAAAACTAATTTAAATACATGAAATAAATTGCACAAATATTTAATTACAGCAAATTATAGGATTTAAGTTTTGTAACACTTTTAGAAAGTGTGAAGCCAATAAAATGTCTGTGCTGGTTACCCATTAGCAATATTCTACATGAATTCGTTCATAATTATCGTAATTTGTCCTATGAAAACTTAATACAAATAAATGAGAATTACGTAGCCGATTTAAATAATGTTATTATTATTCTGAATATGAAAAGATGCTTATCCAATAAATAGCAACAACCACTTCTCTTCTTAATTTAAAAGTTTACAATTGAATTAAGCTCAGCCTCTGGTTCATATAGATAAAATCAATAGAGCTGACCATTGGAAGCTTCGTAAAGTAAATTTTACAAATATTTCTGCATTGCTTTAATTCTTTTCATAATAACGTGACAGAAAGGTGAACAAACATGACTGGTATACGAGACTTGAAAGATTGAAAGGTTTTAAGTCATATCGGATCGTTAAATACCTTTGTACCAACGTTTTATAAAACCTAGCATTGACTTTATTACACAATAAAATCAAACTTAATTCAATCGAACCTACCTATCTTACGTTAACTTACTATAAAAAAAATATAATTATTATTTAAATATTATTTTTCAAAATCATTTTTACTCTCAAAAAGGTACGTATGGAATTTATTGAATTAAACACAAATAACATAAGGGTTGCTTCATCTTCCTAAAAACAAAAAATTTAAATTACATCTGATGTACCTCTATTTCTATCTATATTTTATATACAAAAATATATATAGATAATAAATAAATTAATAAATAAAAGAAGATAAAAAATTTTAAAAAGTTTACAAAATAAATTAGTAAAATTTAATGAAAAGAACAAAAACAAAAAAAAAGATAATGTTTTTTAAAGAACTGAACCCAACCTTATGGGTATAAAAAACATTTTTATTTTTTCTGTGTGTTTCCTTTTTCGATCCTATCTTCAAATATTTGTTCACCAACACTTTAATTTAGTCAAAAAAAGAAGAAAAAAATGGACACATAATAATGGTTAGATATGTATTGATGACTATAATATCTAGTATATCTGATTCAAATAATACAAACTGTAAAATAAAATTTTTCCTTATAAAAAAAGAACAATAACAAAAATTACTTTTTTTTCCAAAACTAAAAGGACTACAACAAAACAACTCATGGCTGAATAATATGTTACAAAACAAGAATAAGGTTAAACAATGCAAAATTGTTTTTATTGTTTTTTTTTTTTTTTTTTTTTTTGATAAAGAGTTTTTTCCCTAACAAATATTGACCTTTAACAAGAGGTTTTTGAAAAACCTAGGCTCTTACAAAAAAAAACAAAAAAACAAACAAACAAAATATTATAAAATAAAAAACTAAATTCTTTTAAATGTCCTTTCGATTTTTCTTTTGTTGGTTATTGTCAAGAATTATTTTTCTTTCTTTATATATTTATGTATATATATATATATATATACAATTTAAATGAAAACAACTTTAAAGGAACCGAGCATGACAAAACATAACAAAATAACAATTTTATCAAATTATTAACTATAAATGAAAAAAAAAAATAGAAAAACGAAGATACTGTCAATTTTCTTTTCTCTTATACTTTACATTTTCAGTACACAATCATTTATGTATTATAATATTATGTACAAAAACGTATGTACATAGGCAGGATATTATTTAGATTTTTTGTTTTTTTTTTATTTTTTGTATGATGAAAAGTGGTTTCTTTTGAATTCTTAAAGTGAAAATCCTTCAAACAAAATGCCTACAATTTTCTTATCCTTTTCTATTATTATCGACCTATTTTATTATTTTTGTTTATTTTTTCGCTTTCGTTCAAATTTTTTTGAGAATAAGTCGGCATATAAAAGAAACTATAAAATTAAAAATAATTTCGTTGTCTGAGTTGTCTGAGAAAACTTGATATCACAATGGAGTGAAGTTAATATGCTTAGATTACATTGCTGCAAACACACAAAAGCATTCCTTCTCATCAAGGATGTACCAGAAAGAATTAAGTAAACCTATTAAATTTCAAGCGTGTGATATCATAAGTGTTAGTTCGGTTGTTTTGATATGACTTACAAATTTGTGGAATTTTTTCTTTTCTCTTATAACTTAACATTTTCGGTACCGTAACCACCCAGTGATACAGAATTTTGGGGTACCCATCGTAGCCATATGCTAAATCGATCTGATACGACGTGTCAAAGAATACCAACCGCAGTCTTGAGGAGACCAAAGACTCAGAACAAATTTAAATAAAAAATTATTTCAGACAAACAAACATTTTAAATTATGAAATATTAAAATTTTAAATTTGTTGGTGTCATCAAAATAACCTTAAAAGTGTTAAATTGAATTTTAAGTTCTTTTTCATTAAAAAAAAAGCAAAACAAAAAAAAAATAACGAAAATAAACTGGGAAAAAAAAATTTTAAAAATAAATAAAATCCCCACAACAAAAGACAAGGTTAAAAACAACTTGGAGTACAATCCTTTTTCGTTAAGAATTTTCCTTTTCTATCAATATTTTGTTGGCGACTATCCCTTTCATTTGTTTTTTTTTTTTTATTTTATATTTTTATTCATTTTTCATTTTTATTATAATATTTTTTTTATTGTTATTTCACAAGTAAGCCGTTTTACAGAAAAACAAAAACAAAAAAAACGAAAACAATGAAAAGCTATCAACTCAACTACTCCAAAGTATGTATCCTGTTGGTTATATAGTTTGGTGAATGTGGTTTGTTAAATAAGACTCTCCCGAACATCATTATAGTTGTTATTATAATGATTTTTTTGTCATTACTATTATCAGCCACCCACATAATCATCATCATCATCATAATAATAATCATCATCATCATCATCATTATCATCACAAACATCACAGTCAACACCGGCATAATAAAGAAAAGAAAGCAAATAAACAAAATAATTAAAAGAAGGCAATTTTCCAATAAAAATTACAAAACATAATTTTGCACTTGTATAAGTGTAGTAAGGTATGTGTGCACATAAATATCATTATTTTATTATCTATGTAGTGGTTACATCCTATTATTAACACTCCAGTGATCACTAATAATTTTAGTGGATATATAAAAATATAATATAGACTGAGTGCTTATCTATAGTGCTTATGTATGTGTTTGTGTACAATGATTAAATGGATAATTCAAGTTGAATAATTTTGGCGCCTTACCATTTATTTTCATTTAAAATCGAGAAATGAATTGAAAATATTATTTTTTATAAAATTCTGGAAACAGTTATTATACAGTGGAGTCCTTAATCTGATTTATAACTAACAATTTACCCTTTAAAAAAATAAAATAAAAAAAGAATAGCTAGCTATCGTTTTTTTTGTTTTGTTTTGTTTTTAAAATGGTAATAATTTCATAGAAAATGAGGTGAATTTGATATTTTAAATATAATTGAAAATTTGGAAGTTTGAGATTTCATTCAATAAAATAATAAAAAAGAGCTGTTCATTCAAAAAACTAACTCATTTTCTCATGGCGGTTGAAAAATTTATATAATAAAAATTATTTTTGAATTTTTGTTTTAGATAAAATTACGCAACGCAATAATGTTCAGTGATATCAGCAGGCAGGTTCAGAAATATCAGAAAGCAACATTGTAAATACAGAATACAGAAATATTGTGAAAATGTTTGCTTTAGTCAATTGAAGCAAATAGCCATGATCTATATTTTTGCTTTAGTTTTGACTACATTGAAAATATGATAAAAATATTACAGTAGAAAAGGTTCGTCAATGAGATTGGTAGACAAATCAAATTCGTATCGCTTTGATAACTCAGTGTTCCGTTTTTTATGATGAAGATTTGTGACTTCTTCAAGAAAAAAGCTTTAATAGCTTTTTTAGTGATGTTCTGAATCAATATGAATAACTTAGGTCTTTAGATCATTGTAACTATGGTTGTTAATCAGTTTTAGCTTTATTTTAGAAAATCGTATATTTGTTTTTAAGGCTGTATTTAATATTATTGAAAAGAAAATTTGCTTTCCAGCTTTAGTTTGATAAATTTCTAATGCACCGTATAATCAACCAAACATAAGTCTCATAAACATAACCTTATTATTTATTCTAAAAGTAAAATATTCATTCTAAAGTATTCAATGTCACGTGATAGCTATATATTATTTACGAGTCAGTCGAATTCAGGCTTTTCAAATTTTTACTAAATAGATTTAGATATCTATATTTTTTTAAATTCGGATTCTTTTATTTCAAATTCAAATAAATTATTAATAACTAGTGTCGAAAAAATTCAATAATTGTGTCTTCTCACAAATAGAAGATAAATAATATGCGTTGATGAATATCAATTTAATCTACATGTAAGAAAATCGCAGGCCTGATTGAAAAATGGAACAAGAGCACAAGTTATGATTATGTATTTTAATACGACTTAGAAATATTTTTCTTATTGCTATAACTAAATTTTGGCAAGCATTATTACTGACTATTTCAAAATAGAACATATATTATCATATTAGAGTTAGTTGTCAACATTTTACCTCAAAATGATTCAATATTCACCAAGTAAGAGAGAAAATAAAAATATTTAAAAAAACTTCCAAAAAGTAAAATGTAATTGAATTTACCACACAACATTTGCAAAACAAAAAACATTTTTCATTTCTTTTTTGTATTTATTTTCTGTATTTTATATTCTTTCTCTCTCAATAATTATTTTGTTTTACCAAATATCAAGTAAAATTTTAAACAAAAAAACAATCAGACATCAGTTGCTTTTGCTTCTTATAATATATTTGATGCAAGTGTGGGTTGGGGGTGGTGGTGGCCAAAGTTAGCGGTGAACTTCCCAGTTGAAAAAGAGTTTCTAAAAAAATAAATTATTATGATTTAATATAGAAAAAGGCTAGAAAACGCATGGTAATTAAGAATTATTTTGTTTTTTCAAATCATACCACACCAAACCTTCTTATTAAAACATGACTGTTTACTGGTTGATAGTGAAAAATATCAGTCTATTTAAATCCCTATTCTGCTAAAAACGTTAAATTTCGCTTAAGTTGAATTAAAATTAATAAATAGAGATGTCTCGTTATAATATATAACTGTTTACAGTTGCCACTAATACATCAAGATTTTATTTTTGATTTTAGAAGCTACAAAGAAAATTATCAGAATAAGTGCTGAACGACCGTTTGATTATAATGGACAACGGAAGAATACATAAGATAGCTCATGCTCATGAACTTAGAGAATTTATCACTGAATTAAGCCTACAGTTCCTATTTCATTTTTCTCTCATATTGAACCCAATCGGAAATGCTTTTCCCAAAATAACCATAAAATTTAATTAAATATAAAATTTTTCTTAAAACCATAAAACTTATTGAAAATTTGTAGTTTTGAATAATTTTTATTTTTTTTTAATGAAAATAATTTTTTCTTGTTAAGACTTAATTTATATTCATTTAGAATAACTATGAATTGGTTTAGCTTAATTTGACTCGCAAATACCATATATTTCCCTTGCTTATAATCTTATTTTCTATTTTATGCTTTTAATATTGCAATTGTTGTAATCCACCAAGTGCACAGCAGCCGTAGAAAATATTGAAAACGAAACTCTAGTGTCTTCCGTATATTTTTAGAAAGCCTGAAATGTCTACTTTTTGATAATATATTTTGTGCAAAGAAAGTACCAGTTTCCAGTACGCAGCACTTCTCAGCCTATTTCGAGCACCCCACTACACGATAGCACATGTAGCACACGTTGACGATATTTTTCCATATTTACTTAGCGTTGGGTCATTTTATTTATTTTTTTTTTTTTGTTACACGCTACCCAAACACTAGGAAAGGATTCTTTTATACAAAATTATTGTAGGTGTGGGAAAGGAAAAAGGATGATAGAGGAGAATTGGAAAGTAAGTTGGAGATAAACCTGAAGAGGTACTTTTGAAAAGTTGCAAATTGTATAATGGAGAATTTTTGTCGGTGGGGAACTCGTGAGATGGGACAATGCTCCACATTTTAGCAGTTCTTACAATAAAGGAATTTTTAAAACCAGTTTTTGACCACCTAGGTATTTCCACAGTGTAGAAATGTGCAATTGAAGCCTCCCTAGTGTTACGCCGGAATAGTTTGAGGGGAGGCATTAGTGATTTTATTTCATTAGAACAAGTGTCATTTCCAACAAGATATCTATAAAACAGGGAGAGAGCTCCAACATTTCGACGTGTGCTAAGAGGACTAAAGGTTAACTGGACGGTAGGGTCGCCAAATAGGCGTAAGGCGCGATTTTGGATTTTCTCCAAGAAACCTAGTGAAGTTAAGGAGGCGCTAGCCCATATGTGAGAGTTGTACTCCATCTTAGGTCGGATATATGCTTTATAGATATTGGCCAGATCTCTTGGAATAAAGTAGGCTTTACATCGAGAAAGAAAACCCAAACATTTGGCAGCCTTCTTAGCCAGATCAAAAATATGCTCATTCCACTGCATTTTTTTGATTTAGCTGCATTCCTTAAATATTTAGATTTTCTGACTTTTGTAAGTT
This sequence comes from Argyra leucocephala, assembly GCA_963942445.1. NCBI lineage: Eukaryota > Metazoa > Arthropoda > Insecta > Diptera > Dolichopodidae > Argyra > Argyra leucocephala. Next base: position 62,017,262 of record OZ012678.1, on the reverse strand, counting down.
TTCTCCTTGAAATCGCAGGGTGGCGATGGGTTGAGCTCTTTTACAAGAGATCAAACAGCTTTGAGTTTTGGACGTGTTGGACTCAACTCTGTTTACGATACCCCAATCGGCTATTTTTGCTAGGTCATGATTAAGTGAGCTAGTCATTATGTTTCTCTTCGAGCTAATTGAGGTAGAGGTGACGTTTGATTTCCTTAAAAAGTCGTAAGATGCCACCAATGTACTGGCATCAGCAAAACTATGGATTGGATTGAGGGTTTATTTGAGAAAATTAGTTTAAATTATTTAAGTAAATGAAATTAAAAGTAAAAAACTGCATAAGTCTTAAAAATTATAATCTTAATTAAATAAAATAAAATGATTGTTAATTTTTATTAATTCTTCCTTTTTGAAAACTTGGAACATAACATAATATAAAACATAAAAAGAACTTAATGTAACTACATAATCATATAATAGAGGTTTTCATAAACTTCATTTAAATAAACTCTTAATTGAATAATAAAGACAATATTTTGAATATTATTCAATTATTGTAATCAACTCATCCAGTAGGAGAATTGTTGACCTTTGTTGACTTTTTATTTTTTTCACTAATACGACATTGCAATGTGCCTCTTGATGGTATTTTGTCTGTGAACGAGGCTCATCTTATTGGCATACCACTTTTAATCGCTTGTAGCACATCCTGAAGATCACACCGTAGGTATATCTTTTATTCATATCTGTAACATTTTTAATTTTACAGAATATGTGCTGTAATAATTTAGTTGATGACAAATAAAAATGAAGAAAGCACGTTCAATTAGTAATAGGTATTAAACATGTACATTCTAGGTTTAACAATGAGTTTATGTTAGTTTAGATAGGGTTGCTTATTAGGTTAAGTTAGGTTAGCTTAACAAGACATAATATTGATTTTTTCAGCGGTTTTTTATACAATTTCTTATACATATTAGAAAGTAGTATGTAAGCATACAATAATAATTATGGATGTACAAAAAAACAAATTATTAAGCAATTGGAATTAACATAAAAATTTAAAATTAATTTAAAGGTTACTAGTTCTAAGGTAGCTAGTTCTATTAAAGCCGCTTTTCTTCAACTTTTTATAAACTAAAATAGTTTTAAGCTTGTATATTAAAGGCACATAATAAAAGTTTAATTAAAAAAAAATGTATGTATATATATATTTTTTTATGGTTCTAATTATAAAATAATATAATTTCAAATTTGCACGTTCCTTAAAAAAATACTAAGAAAATCACACTAACTTGACACTTCAACTAATTATTGTGGTTTAAGCGCGAATAATTTAAGTTAATAAAAAATTGATTAAAAGTGGATTACATTATTTATAATTTTATTCTCATCTTTTTAATTAACGCCAAAATGTAATAATTTGTCTCTTTGAACATTTAAAAGGCGTTTTCGTTTTTTAGTTCAGAGCAGAGCACGAACTGTCAAAACCAGATTCGTGTTTTTTTATTTGCTCAGAGCATTCAGAGCTTGAAATCCCTATTTTTTATGCGTTCAGAGCGCGCTCAGAGCGTACTCTATGTGCTCGATTTAAATTAAAAGAGCACGCAGAGCGTTTGAATATTAAATATCAAAAAGAGATGTTTATTTTAAAACAAAATAGATGGCGCTACTATACGATACGATAGTACAAAAGTAAATCAATTTAAAATTTAAAATAAATATCAACAGTGACTTTTACAATTTAAGAAATAATGGACGACGATATAAGCTGTGATCTTTAATAAATATTTTTTAGTTTAGACTTTTTGTAAATCTTAACTTTTGTAAATTTCAAAATTTAAAGTTTAAATTCGATTATTGACAAATTACAATTTGAAACAACAATAAAATAAAAATGACAGTTTACTCAAATTGTGTTTTTTTATTAAATCTGAGCACACGGAGCTTATTTGTTCATGCTCTGCTCAGAGCGTCCTCATCGTTTGAGTCAGAGTGCGCTACCAGAGATCTATGCTCTGAACTAAAGAACGAAAACGCCTAAATTCGTATACGTCGAATTCCTTAATTGTGTGTGTTTAATAATTTGAAACTTTATGATTTCACTAACGGCTCTGGTCACATAAAGAACACAGAAAATAAACCTAGTGCCTGGAACTGACTTAGTATATTCTAAGCATTTACGATTATTAACACTCCATTTATTTTTTACCCTAACTTAAACGCAGTTTATGATACAATCATTATTTTCCTGCTCGGTTTATTTTTACTTTCAAGGATCCGTCAATTTAGTGTACCATTATTTTATATACTTTTATATTTAGTGTTAAATTTTCAATCTTTTTATTTTTGTTATTTTTTTTTTGTAATTATTTGAGTGGGTTAAATTTCATTTATCAATTCGTTTCAATTTTTTCGTTGTTGAATTTGTTGTTATTAGTGGTGCTTGTTTTTTTTTTTTTTGTTGCCCCGATTATTTTCGTCTTTTCTTAATTTACCTTCTAACAAACGACAACATTAACAACGGCAATATAATAAAAACAACAATAAAAACAAAAATAAGAATTTTAAAAGTAAAATGAGGATAATGATTTTTCTTCAATAAATTTTCCGAAGAAACTTATTATTTTTCTTATTTTAATTTTTCCTGTTTCATTTTTCATTTTAATTTTCTACAGATAAGTAGTAAATGAAAAATTTCCGTTATTAAGTGATGATTTCCTTTCTATATTGTTAATGTATATACTTACAGTTATATAATCTTTCTATAATAATATAAAAAAAATTATAAATTAAACTTCAGTAAAATGATTAAAAAGTGAAATGGAAGGATGGGTGAGATTATTTTAAATAGAAAGGGGACATAGGAAATTTTTATGTACTTAAAATAAAAAATGGTTTTAGTTTGATAAAGAGTATTGATTTAGTGCTGGAAGGAAAAAAGGTAAATTATTATAACATAATTTTACTACGTAACGATTTTTTTGATCTTAGAATTCAATAATGTTTAATTTTTCATTAAACTTTGAATAAATTAATTTTAAATTTTGATGTGCTTTCATTATTGGTTGTATTATTGGTAAAAATGAATGTAGGTAATGAATTAATAGAACTACATTAGATATTTAAAAACTTTTAGTTACTTGATTACAAATTATAATTTCTTGTAAAATATTTTTCGTCAAAATTAATTAAACCTGTCAAGCTAAAATATTATACTTTGCTATAGGAAACGACATAATTTTAAAATATTAACAATATCAAATGATTGACTTGTCTAATATAAATATTTCGAAAGTTTTCTACTTTAATTCCCCTTTTGGTTTACTGATAAATTTATTTTTAAATGGAGGTATAACTATAGCTATGCTCTGAAAAATAATAATAAAAAAAAAATTAAAATTCCTACAAAAGAAGATACATACTGTAAGTAATGCATTTGACAGACATGGCGTAATATTAGCTAATACCTAGCAGCTAATACCACATATAAAAAACAATTTATGTATAAGTTCACTGTTCTAATACCCTAGCTAATACCGTAGTATTAGTATATAAACTATAGTATTCTTAATACCATATTCGTATTGAAAACCCCCTGCCCTGACAGACATAAAACTAGTATTTGAATTTTATTTGCTTTTTCAGTCTATCTATAAATCAATTCTGGCGTGTTTTTAGTAAAGAAATAATATTTTTTAAATTAAAATGAGTTGTAAAATAGCATTAAATTTATATTTAAGAAATAATCAAGAATTTCTTAAAGAACTGAATGATAAGAATCAACCACTTTTAATTCAATTAATAATAATTCTAGAACAAAGTTGATTCGCTATAAAAAAAAAAACTGATTTATATGGAAATTTTTAAAGTAAGACAAAGTTGGTCACAGTTTTTTTGTAACTTTTTCACATTTGAAATTATGAAATATTGACTCTTTTATTTTATGTATAGAGAGCTAGTAAAACATAATTTAGGGAAATAGAGCTCCCTCAAATATAACAAAAAAAATGTCAACTTCAGAATATTTTTTGAACAAAAATTATTTTCTTTAAATTTTTTTAGAATATTGAAAAAACATTGGTTTTAATATTAAATTTATAAAAAATATAAATTTAAAAAAAAGTATATGATTGTATAAAAAAAAGTGTATTCGGTATTATTGGACCTAACTGTCAACCCTATAATAAATTATAATATAATAATTGAAATAATAAAAGGAAGAGTAGGCATAGACCAAAATGAATTAAAAAAAAGTGTTTACATACACATATATAATACCTACGCTTATAGAAACAAATTCTGAGTATGACACACATAAGCAAGCAATCTTGATACCCGGCATAGACTAATGTGTAAAATCGGAATTGAATTTTTTTATATAATTATGCATAAGTTAGAAGTGAACTATTCTATCAATTTAATTCTGTATGGACATACGCATGCACAAACCTCATTTAGGTGGTACAGTAAATTCTATAATAAAGGTCAATTATAGGTACGTGCGTGTACGCGCAAACTTTAAAAAAATATTCAAATTTTTTTTTCCAAACATAATATTTGTTGTTCTTTTTTTATTTACACAATCCAATGTTCTTTCAGTAAATTTTTTTATTTTCATTTATACCCGAATTTTTATTTTATTCATATAAAAAAAAACTTTTGTAGGAAATAGGTAGGTAATCAATCAATTTATGTACACCTACATATAATATGGTCATCATAATTATTTTGTTGGTTTTTGTTTTTGGCTAATGAATAAATAATATAATGAAAAAATAAAAAGATAAAATAAAAAAAAGAAAACAAACAAAATTTTGTATTTTTTTAAATTATTGGTTATTGGTTCAGCAAGATCGTCGATCGAAGATCGTCGATGCGTCGTTGATTCATAAAACAATACTAATAGGAGAACACAGCAGAAAACAAGTAAACTAATTCACAAAATCAGAAAAATTTTAAAATAGAAATATTTATAAACACATATATAAATATGAATATCATATTAAGCTTTTATATCTTTCTCTTTTTTGCTTACGTTTTTCTTTTTTGCAACCGCATACGAAACCGAGAAAGGATATGCATTGAATGGGTTAGAACATTTTTTTTCAGTTTTTTTGTTTATTGTTATTTTTTTTATTTGCACAAGAAATAAAAGGAAAGAAGTAAAAGGAAACCTCCTTTTTATTTTAATTTTTTTTAATACACTCTAACTATTATTGAGATGGAATTTTTTTCTGCGTGGGTGAGTGCAACATAATTTTTAAACTATTCCAATTTGGTCAGTTTTACAATTAGATTTGTTTTTGTTTTTTTGTAAAATGTATATGATAAAAGAAAAAATGAAAATAGAAATATCTATCCATATAAGTACATTTGTGTGTAATAATATAATAATTGATTATAAATGATATAGGCATTGATAGGTACACCAAAAATTTATGAATTAAAAAAAAAATTTTTACCTACACATACCTACATCAATACTATTAAATATTATATTATGCAATTATAATTAAACCAATTATATGTAGGTATATAATATAATATGATTATGATGATATATTATTCATATATCTTCCATTGAACCAATCTTCTGGCCTGGAATGTAAAACAAAAATGAAATACTTATTTGATTGGATGAGTTCAAATATTTTTTTTTTTTTTTTTCTTTCAAAACTGATTGTTTATTGATTACATATATATGATTATAGCTACAAGCGCATATTATTCTTTTCTCGGAGAAATCATCAAAATAAAAATTAATATTAAAAAATGAAGGAAAATTATTGAAAATAAAAATAAAAAAACCAAAAATTTTATGCAAATACATATTGCAAATTAGTATGTTTTTTTTTTAGTTTTTGTGGTACAGTTTTAATAAAAACTAAAAATAAAATAAACATAAGAAATTAAAAAATCATATTTAAATAAAATATGGCTAATTTATATAGTGTTCGATGTTACCAAGTTCAGAATCAAACTCTTACACTAATACTGTCTTGAATCACTGAATTGTTGCGCTGTAATTTGTCAACATAAATATACAACACCGTCTAAATAAATAGGTATTTAAGTTGAGCACTTACATAAAGAGATCGAGTGTTACCAATGTGAATTTTTTTTTGTATATAAAATTGAAGGGTAACTAAGTTATTTCAAATAAACGTAGAAATGTAGGATTAAATAAAACAGTGAATAGTTTTTTCAAAATTCACAAAATTGTCAAAATGTCTAAATGTAGGTATTAAATTGAAATATGTAGCAATGATTTATGAAAATAAATAATTTTTTTTTTGCTACACTTTAATATAAAAAAATATTTGCTACAAATAAATTTTTTAAATTATCAAAATTACAGAATAGAAAATTCAAAATGTTGATGAGCTGAATAACTGATAAAAAAAATTGGAATGATAACATTTACGCTCACATAAGAGCTTTTGCAACAGATTTTGTTCAATGCAATTGCAATTTTATGTGACTACATCCAATTACCGCGCCATCTATTATCTCTCTTTTTTCTCCATGATAAGTCTATTATTCCTTTTATGAAAGAGAGTTGGTTTAGATAAGTTAAGATATAATTTTGTGATAAAATTTATTTAATTGATTAAACCGTGCGTGAGCATGGGCCGTTCCTACTAGTATTATATAAAAAGAAACATTGTTCTAGAAAGGTATTTGATCATACTATAAAGTTCTTTAACTAGATGTTCAACTTTGAAATTTTATCTGCCGGCCAGGTAGCAAGAAAAGCCAATTATACGGTTTGTTGTAATAACACAAAACACGCAAAAAATTTGTTTTTTCGTCAAAAAACCTACTTCTGAAATTTCATATATTCTGTTGTAAATATTATTTAATTTCTTCAAATTTAAGCAAAAGTGTTCAAAGTACATTAAATTACAAAAAAAATGCAGGCTTCTTCATACAGGTGTACTTTCCCAGCTGAATAGAGGTTAAACCCACATAGGAAAATTACTATAAATTTAATAAAAGAACCAAATAGCAAAAATTATAAAATTAATAAATTGTGAAGCTTTTTTAAATTTGAAGTATTATTTTGTAGTCATCAAAACAATTAATAATTACCCAAAAATTAAAACACCTATTAACAAATTTTAAATTTCCTTTGTTTGTCTTTGAAATTCATCTCGAAATGTTTAAGTTCAAATGAATGTTTATTTTGTAAAGCAAAAAAAAATATTGTTGGCCGGGTGGTAAATTTTGCTTCGGCACCTTTAAAAGTTCCCTGGATTTACTAAAAATCTTTGTTATATGAAAAACTCTAGAAGCAGAATCCAGAATCAAGGGCAATCTTCAACTGCTGCTGAAATTACAAAACTACCATTTTCTTCATCTAAGCATCGTATCTCCGTTATATGCAAAAACAAATTTTGAACCAGAATGGACAGTTCTATATCGGTATCTCCATATTTGTAACAACAAGGAGATTAGAGAAAGAAAAAAATGTAACAAAAATGTTATGCTGGAGGATTTGCTAAGAAAAATTATTTATTTTGCGGAAATAACAACTTTGTTTTGAGTTAAAAATTTAAGAGATTTAGAAAGTATAGGAGAAAGCAACAAAAATATGCTATTAGACAATAAAACACGAATAAAAAAATCTGTCTTCCGTTCATACTGACATACGCTATTGAGACAACCCCGAACACATCTAAATCAAAATTGAAAATGCGAATAACAGAAATACGTAGTCTGAGGCAAATTTCTTGATACACATTCAGAAATAAGAAACGTAGCTGGCAGCATTATAATCTTGTTTCATAAATTAACTAATAACTATTTTTCCATTTTTAATGTTTTAATTTGGTTATTTATTTTTTTTTTATTTCTAAATCAACCCATGTTTAAATCGTGTAATTTGCGTAAAACAAAAAATTTTTGTCGCAGAAATCAATTCAACCGGAAATAAAATTAATTCAAAACCTATTAAAAATTTCTATCCCATATTATACTCTAATTCTAAATTACAATTTAGAATAACTTTCTGAAACAATAATAATTCAAAACAATTATTATTATTTTGACCTAAAAAAAAAAATTCAAATTTGTACAATGTTCGATGTTATGACAAACCTTAAATTAAATGCAAGGATATTTCAAATAACAATTTCTACCCATGACATATTTTGGATAGCATAATAAAAAATTTTAATAGATATTTCGATGATAACTTTGTAGTCTTCAGAATTTATTAAGACAATCAATATAAAGCGTAGATACCTCCACAATTTTTTTTTTGTTTTATAAAATAACAAAAATTGAATAAAAAAATATTCAATAAAAAATAATGTGGTTTTTCTGCAGTTTTTTGTGTTTTTTTTGTTCTCAATTTCTGCGTTTTAAAATAAATAATTTCTTAACCTAGGTTTATGTTTGCTTTTTATTATTTTGCAAATTTTTACTGACATTTTTAATGTTGCATTTACACAAGTTGACATTAAAAAACAGAAAAAAAGGAAAAAATTAAAAAAAAAAAAAACAAATAAAATTTTTATGTCACAATTTCTGTTTTTTTTTTATTTTATCACTTTGTTATAAAAAAAAATTCTATACATACAATATAATATTATGAGGGAAGTCATACAGTTCATTCAAAATGGAGACGTTCATTTGTATGGAATCAATAAACTCGTAAATAATAATTTGATTCAGTTGGCTATGGCTAAAATTTGTCGTTACTAATCTCCCAACATGGCAGCTTAAATACTGATTTTTCATTTTTATTACAAATTTTATAAAAAAAAATATTTCTTCGGACCTGATGTTGGTCTGCAGTTATATCTGCAAGTTGACTGATTAATAATTAAATAAAAATTATTTAAGACTCTTGTTATATTTACATTTGTTATCCATGTTAAAGGTCAACACATTGCTGTCTTATGTCACAAATTTTACATCGGCCGATATTTATTATTTATAGAAGTTTAGTACTACGCAGCTAGTTTACCAACAATAGAAAATTCTATCACTGCTTCTTTGCAAATTATACAGCGATATACTGTCATTATACAAAAATACTTTTATAACATAAATATTATTACAGAATTAAAATTTTGTTAAACATGTGGGGAATGAAAGGTAAATGTTGGAAAATCGGTACACCAGATATTTACTGTCCCAGAGACAGAAAAAACTGTCCTGTTCTGTTTCTGTAAACAATGTAACATTAATGCATGCTGAACATACCTATATCTTGTAAGGGTTGATTTTAATGATTCCAAGTCAGTGACTGCCATTCCCTGCAATCTGGAAATGCATCTGTATAAACATTTACTTTGAAAGATCCATATTGTGCATAAAAATAAACACTTAAATTGATGTTTTGGTATAAAATAAATGATAAGAAAAGGTAATAGGCCCACAATCCGGAAGATAAAGTAACCTGAAAATTTATTTTTTTGTATAAAATTTATATTGGCTAATAGGACGTACTTCAGAGCTATCGCTTATAAGCAAATTAATGTTGTATAAGGCTGTATTAAGATTCACGTCGACAGAAGAAATAATGCTGAATAGCATGTGATAAAAACATAAATATAATAGAAAGACTAGTCCAAAGTCTTAACATCATTTAAAAATTCACCGTGGTATGTGCGAAATGATCAAACAAGAATAGGCCTAAATAATATGTCTGTCATACTAATAATCGAACGAACTAACTAGCATCACAATTACTATAGATACAAGTGAATGAAAATTCGCAGGCTGTACAGGTATAAACTGTCAGACTGCATTAGAGATGAGTCCTAAAATTAATAAATTTTTTTTCATTTATTTTTGTTTTATTTTGTAACTTTAAACCATGACAATCATTAGTAGTAAGCTAAACACATAAAGCAGTTACAAGACAATAGAAGGATATAATATATCAATAGATTAACTTTCCATCATGTGAAGAAAACCCATAAAATACGAAAAATGATCAGTGCAAAATTTATTAATGAATATTTTATCATCTATATAGTATATGTATATTATTTTATATCTTGATTTAATAAAAACCAAGCAAGCAATTTTTTTGCATACAATAATTTTATATTGTGTACATAAAAATTTCTGTAAGCTTCAGATGTTTCTATTGAAACTCTCGCAAGCTCTTGTTTATTAGTTTTAAAGTCATCGGCAAAATTTAATAAAATTGAAGAATTTGTAATATATTTTTGACAAATTATTTCAATGCACCTAGAATAAAATAAATGGAAAGAAAAAAAGGAATAGATCCACATCCGGGAAGAGCAAGCACCCCGAAAGTATGTCTGTATAATTATATTCCAGTATTATTTTGTTTCCGATTAATTTAACAAATACTGATTTTTGAACGAAATCCTGTTGCCGGAAGAACGGATAGTACTATTCAGAGCTTTTTGAATAAATTTTATTCTGGGTAGTTGCAAATTATTATTTAGTACTCAAGTTCAAAATATAAAATTGTAAAATAATTACTGCCCTACATAGAATGCGAATTAAGACTATTGAGACTCTTATAAACTGGTGTATAATATAGACTTAAATAATAAAATTACAATATCAAATATTATAAATTAAAAGCCAAATATCTTCTGCGAATGTTGTAAATAGAAATTTGAATATAGGTATTTTAATTGAACAACAACTTTTGTATATCCCAGAAAAATTTAACGAATCAAATACGCTGCGTTAAATTTAACAAAATATTTTTGTTATGAAAAATTCAAAAGTCTTTTATATGCTGGTTGGCGCAATAGGTAGAGTGTCTGCATTTCAACCGAAAGGCTCTATGGGCTTTTTGGCTTCTGTCAGTATCCTTTGTAAATGGAATAAAATATATGACCAAAAATAACTGAGAGTAAGGAGCTACCTTATTTAGAAGCGGTTAGTTCCTGGACAATTACAGTAGTCTAATTAGTTAATATACAAGAAAAATTAACAAATACGAACTCGAACAACATTGTAATCCCCTTCCCACATGGAATTTAAAGTACCGTACCTATGTTACTCTCAAGAACAAAAAACAAAGTCCCTCTTCAATATCGTAACAAACTTACAACTCAATCAATTCATAGAAACAGCTATTTCATACCAGGAATCATTCAAACTTGTAATTTTAAGATTAAAATAAAATTTCAACCGGCATTGTAATTTAGTATTTTTCTTAAATCGTTTTTCAGTCAACATCAAAATCAAAAGGCACCTCAACAGTAGATAAATTGGTAGATTCTATTGTTACCAAAAATAATTATAAATTTATTTATAGTGTTTGATAAATTTTGTTGAATAGTGTATGAATGTATTTGTGCATCTGTTAAACATATTCATCAGGCAAATACAAAAAATTCAGCGAACAGAAACAGAAAATATGTTTTAAACCAAAATTTTTTTTTTTTTTTTTTATATATGTAAAAAGGAAATGTTGTACAAGGAATACATTACAAACACTGTTTTTTTTTTGTATTTTTATTGTTATTTTGTTGTTATTTCCATTTTTATTTTTGTTGTCAAAGCTTAAAGCAAAAATAAAGAAACAAAAGGATTATTTGCATAATTTAATTGAATTTCAACTTGGGGAACATCACTTAAAAACATACAAAAAAAAACAAGAAACAAAAACCATAAAAAACTGAAAACAAATAACACAGAATAATATTGCCAAGGACATCAGCAACAAATACAGCGAACAAATCATTTTAATGACATTACACTAAGAATAAAAAATAATCATAATATCAGGAAATAAATAATGAACAAAAATAAAAAAAAACGAAAAACAAAAAAAAAAAAAAGAAAATAAAAAAAAAAAATCATAAAAATAAGAGAAACAACATCATTCCGGAAAACTTTACAGCATAACATAAAAAGAATTTTTTAAGATGCAAATTCTTTAGAGTAAATAAAAAAAAATGGCGAGCATATTTTCTTTATAGTTGGAACTGCTGTCTGTAAGATAGTTTTGTGGAATTATTGGAGTAGAATTTTGTAAGGTGATATTCATTTTGCTGAAGATTTCCGGTATTTTGTATGGTGAACATTTTTAAAACTAGCAACATCTAAAAATGTGTATTAAAACCAAAGCCACACATAAAATTAAAAATAAAAAAACAGAAAACCAATAATACCAGTAATTTTCCGACAAATATAATATGAAATTATCGTTGTGTAAGAAGAGAAAAAATAGTATTTTGTATAGCGGGGACCACGAATTTCTTGCCACTGTCAATTCAAACAAATATCGCCATTATCATAGTAACAAAAACCATACAAATGGCAAAAAATAACTTGTCACAATTTTGTTGTCACTGCAAACTCCTGGAATGTGTATTAAATTGTATACAAAAAAAAAGAAAACAAAATTGATGAATACGGAAAACTGAAAGTTTGTGGTATAGGGTGAAATTTTTTAATTGTTAAATTATGTCAATTCAATCATTATGGCTTTAGTAATATTAAATAGCACAGCAGATTAAATGCTGATTTCGATGGAGAGAAATGTTTTTTGTCCTATCAGCTATACGTTTAAAGTTATATTATTGAATAGAAATGCTCAAGTTGGAACACCAATCATAGAATCACTCATAGCATACAGTACATTATAGTTCATGGAGCCATCCAACAAAAATGTAAATCAATGCAAAGCAGCTATTAGGGAAGTTGTAGAAACGTTAAACATAAATTAACTGAATGACTGTCTATAACTCTTTAAATATAAAATTTGAATTTTTCGCATTTATAGAACCTTTATTTTTAAACATTTTATATTGATTTATTTTTTTTATACATTTTTTAGTTCATATGTCATAAAATTAATTTTCTTTATATTATCATCTATTTTTGTCAATTTTTAATATTCAAGTGGCTGATATATTTCATTCTTTACTACATCCTGTAAAGTGACAAAATATTATTAATATACCATTTTGTCATTAATAATTTCTATAATATACTACACGTTACTAACATCAGGAGTATGGGGATATTATTTAGCTTAAATATTGTGTTTGATACTGTATTTTAGTTCCAATAATCCTTATTTTCACAAAGTAACTATTCTATTTGGTGCCGGTACCAAAACCTATCGTCTTATAGAAGAACCAAATATTATCTCTCGAATAACTTGAAGCGTATTTGCACATCGTTATATCATATTTTTCGGCCTTCCTACCGATTCGGCTATGGAGAGAGACAGTATATTAGTAAAAATGAGTATTAATGAGTTAAATTTTATCGCTTGACTGAATAACTGTTTTATAGTTGAATTAGAATAATATAGTTAATGTTTGGTCACATGTCATAACATCCATAATCATAACTCTCTAAGGAACTAAATTTTAAAATCCATATTGAAAATCCTTCCAATTTCAAAAACTGGCATACAGATGGATGAACTGGCATACTATTTTTGGATGAAGTTATAACATTTAACATAATCTTGATTATAAATGTTTTTCTTCCTACTGATGGTAAGAATCAGTAATAACTCGCAGTTTTAGGGAAATATATTCTATGGTTTTTGTTCCAGATAAACCAGTATTGTTTTGTTTTCCAATAATTCAACAATAACTGATTGTTCAACAAAACTCTATTGCGGCTAGCCCAGACAATACTACTGAAAGTTTTTGAAATTTTGCTGCGCTTAGCTGCAAGTTATTTTTTAGTACTGAAGTTGAAATTATAAAATTTTGAAAACAATTGATGTCTTAAGAGTAGAATAGAATGTGTTGTTGTTCTTGCTGTCATCTTACGCTATACAAAGTAAACCAAAAATTCACGTTTTTTATATTTTATGATTACATTTATGTCGTGCGTCGCTGACGTTATCTTTGTATTTGAATTTGAATTTAAAAATTTGATTTATAGCAATTCAATAACATTTAAAATTATTAATCATTATTAAAGTCGGCATTTTGTTCTAAGTTAGCAGTCTGTATTATTTATTGTCTATAGTCGGAAGAATATAATATAAAAAAGGATAAAACAAAATCTGAAATTATTTAACAATTAACAACTTAGTATTCAATACATCAAAGAGTAAGAAAAACATAATAAAACATTTTGTGTCTGAAAATTCATATTGGGTTTGTTTTAGCAACGACAACGACAGTGACAACATCATTGCAGAAAAAGTCAACGAAAGATGACATCTACAACGACATATTCTGCTAAACGCTTTACTTAGAATGCACATTACACCTAACCACCAAGTGGTTTTTTTCAAAAAAAATTTTCAGCTCATAGTATAAAGCTGAAAACTGTATACTATTTTTCAACCCCTTCCTTTTTCTCTAGCTTTGATAGATAATTGTTGTTTACACCATTTAAGTTCTGACATGACAATTGAAATCTTGCTGTAACGTTAGTGTTATATAAACACTTATTATGGTATTAAGCATACCTACTCAAAAATTTTTGGAAGACATTATTGTAAGTTTTTGGTGCTTGTTTAATAATAAGGCATCCAACAGTTGCTTAAAATTATACAAAAATGTATACAAAATAAACTGAGCCGTGTGCGACAAATGATATAGGACACAGCCATATAAGTCATATTGAAAACTAATAAAGTTCCAGATATTTTCACACAATATCCATACACACTCCAAAATATTTATAAGAAAGTGTTATGCAAATAACATTAAAAATTCATTTTTAAATATTCCCATATCGCAATATTTTTTCATAATTTGTATGTATTAACTTTTTGCTATGGTCTTTCCACTTTTCATTGTATAAATTTTTTTAGACTAGAATTCTCAAATAAGTTTTTTTTTTTTTTTTTTAATAAAATTTTAAGATACCAATTTAATTTTTTTATAAATTTTAAATTCAATTCAATTATGTAAATTATTTTCTAGCATAGACATTAATAAATTCATTATTCATATAATATTACAACGTTGATGTACAATAGAAGAAAATAAAAAAAAAAAAAAAAACAAAAAAAATATGTCACTGGAAAATAATTTAATAATGATGGTGAATTTTTCTTCCTTTAAAATTTGTAATGTGACATTGTCTGGAACATTATGGTAAAAACAAAAAGCAGAATACAAACAAAAAAAAAATGAAGCGCTAAATTTTCAGTTCATTCTAAAATTAACTTATTGTTGTTTGCGTAAATGTTTGCTTGAGTTTTTGTGCTGTAAGTAAAATTGTGTATTTTTTTTTTCTGTAAAATTACTTGAAGTAAAATTTTAAATGATGATCACAATAATAACAGGTTATAACCTAGTTTGTAAAAAAGTTTCCTCATTTAATGACATAAAGTTTTACGTGAAAATTTATTATGACGTATCTACATATTTTCAAACTTATTGAAGCTCAGATAAAATTACTTTCGCCAACAAATTTTAACTTTTTTAAAGTTTCAATAAAATTAAATTTTATAATATTGAACAATAAACTTGGCAAGACAAAAGATATGCTAAAAGAGTTAAAATATTTACTAGATATATATGTATATATTTTCAGGATATTTGTTTTTTATTTATTATAAATAACTTAATTTAGATACGAGTATTTGGAATCTGACGAAAGAGAGAGAAAAGTTTTAGACTATCATAAAATGGTTTTATTGAATCTAATAAAAAATAAAAAAAAATATATAAAAAGGTTAAATTATATGAAATTTGATAATGTCACAGGTAAAATAATAAATTTTTATAATACTTTAAAGTACTTTGTAAATTTTTGCTTTTATTCAGTGCTATTAGAACTGTCTAAAGAATGTTAACATACTGAAACTATGAAAAATTATATGTCGGTCATGCACAAGAAAAAATTTTTAGAAATTGAAAAAAAAAAACAATGCATACGAAAATGTGATTTAATTATTTGTGATAGTTTTAACCCTAATTAACCTGCATAAGTGAACATGAAGTACTGCGAAAGTACCTCTGAGGTACACATATAAAATTTCCTTGTAGAATTATGAAAACGAAGTCCGTTAATAGTAAAAAATTAATTATATAATTAATTAATATGTATACATTAATCACATTCAACAAAATAATATTCGGAGCTATACAACATACATTAATTAAATTGTAAAATATTGCAACAAGCCATCTATTAGTCTTACGTGGTGCCGAATGACATTATGAATTATGATATTTTATTATCAAATGTTTTTTTACAGATTTAACAACAGTTTTTTTTTTTTTTTGGAACATAGCTTACAAGAGTGATATCATGAGTCTCCAAAGAATCTACAAGTTTCCATTTATTAAGATTTTACCATTAAATTATTAAGATTTTACCATTAAACTCCCCTAATATTTATCCCGGGTGTGCCAGAGCATGCGTATCAGCTTTGGGAAAGGAGCTGTTATTTTAAAATAAAAAAAAAGCTTGTTAATTAAATCGAGTGTGATCTACCGCTTGGTGGTATTTTCAACTTCCGGAAAGGACCGTAAATTTGCTTTTTAAGACCAAAAATCGCCGAAATTGGCGAAATTGAGATTTTCAATGGGGAAGGGGTACTTTTTTATGCAAATTCGGATTAAGCTGATAGGAATGCTCTGGAAAACTCGGTATAAATCACCATTATTTTTTCTTAAACCCGAAAAGGTGTTCAGCGTTAAGCGTTTTTTGTTTAAAAATTTTCTATAAGGAAGATCTATTCACATTTTTTTGATCATATCAACAAAAAAATACTTTAATAATCTACAGAAAATATTGACCATAGAACGAACATTTTTTTTTGTGGTCGTTAGTTGTCACCATACTAAATAATGGATTTTTTATTTTTGATTTATAGGGATTTAAGACGAATATTAACAACATTGTCTGCTCTTTGCCACAAAACTTTTCTTCTTCCTTTTTCTTTCCTTTCCTTTTTCAAATAGTCAATGGTACGCAAGTACTCAATGGTTCATAACCTAAGTTTTGGCTATAATATAAAAAAAAAAAATGGGAACTTAAAATAAAATCTCATAATTCTGTTATATTCAAACAGTTTTCAAACTGAATGTGGGGCACTAATGTTGCTACAACTGTCAGTCGAAGGATTGTTTCTGCAAGAATATTTTGATGACTGTTTCCACATAACATCCATATAAAATTTAAATTACATTACTTGCATCTAGATTACATCTACCATTTCGAATACAGATCTCCCAAAAGCTGTTGGTTTTTTTTTTTAAAGCTTCGTAACTTCACAAATTTCTAATTTATGTCTGATAAGGTGTACTTTGATTTAAACGGAAATGTAAACAAACAAAATTATAGTATGTGGTTCAATGAAAATTGTTAAAACGTCCACTCAATGAGGTTTCATACAGAACGTGGGGATGGGTGGTGGATAAACTTAGCAACAGCAATGAATAAAATTTTGTAGAGATGCAATGTTTGTATTAACAAAGGTGTCTCCAAGTTTCCACCCTGTATTACAACAGTCATAATATTTAAGTTTTATAAATTATGAAAGGTTATGTTAGTATGGGCCGAATAAAGTTTTGTATATATGTGTTTTATTTTATATTATGATGCAATAGTTTTTCAATATAATATATCGGAGATAACCTGAAATGGCTTTTCCTGCTTGGGTTCTTATTTCTGTTTCCGTGTTGCGAAAGCTGCTAATATTTACACCCAGATATTTAAAATTTATCACCTGTTCGATAATTTAATTTTTGATGCATACTTTACATGTAATGGGTTATTTTAATTTGATTCTTGTTGTAGATATATCCATGTAGTAAAATTTGGCAGTTTCATCATTTCTTTTCATTATCTAAATTAATTAACAATGATTTAATATTAAAAAACGAAATAATTATTTTTTTAAATTTCCATCGGAGATGTTAATCAAATATCATTAAATATTACTTAACAATTTTTTATTCATATTAAGAAGCCCTTTAGCTGACTGTTTTATTTAATTTAATTCAAAACTCACATGAACAGAAAAAAATGTAAAAGACATAAAGTTAAAAATACCTACTCTAACCTACTTGTAAGGAAAATTAAAATGTTATTAGAATGACTCACAGATGACTCATAATCCATAACTACGAGTATATCCATTAACTATCACATAAATGTATAAATATACATATCCCTACCTATAAAAAAACATTAGTTTTAAATTTCAGTATGGCTTTTTATTTCATCTGTTTTTACTCATAGATTTTTAAAGTTACCGCATAAAATTAAAAACTTAAAAAACTTATAATTATCGATAGAGACAGTGTTATCAAATGTTTATTTGAGCGTGACTTATTAAAACATGTTTTTTATTATTATAGTTTTTTTTTCCTTTTAGCATTAAAATATTTTTCAACACTTAAGAATCTTGTAAAAACAAAAGCATTTGTTTTTGTTAAATTTATACTCTTTGGGAAATTAACCTATCACAAGAGGTATTTTAATGTGTCTATTTTAATTATTTTTTAAAGTTTAAGTGTAATTTAACAAAACTTTGAGTAACTTAAAAATAGAACAACTGAATATTGGGAAATGATTTTATTTTGGATAATTATATCCACTAGTACAATTTAAAATATTTTTTTTCTAATACTTTATTCTTAAAATCACATTTTGTGAAAGTTTTGAGGGCCACCAAGCGATGTAATTGTTCTTCTTATTATTTGTCTTGACTTTAGCCAGCTGCTATGATCACGATTTCTACTTTATAGACTGTAATTCAGTTGTTCAGCTTAATGGTTTTATGCTCTTGTCAAATTACTGGTCCTATTCTTGGCTATCAGTACCAATAACTTATATAATTTCTAATATGAATATATTCAAAATCTTCAAGTTTTATTTTCAAGCGGATCAAGTATTTTTAAATTCCGGGGTTTTATTATTACATTACTGCACTTTTACAAATATTTTTCTCTTTAATTGAATAGTTTTGTACCATGTGGGTTTCGATATACTCTCAGATGACTACTTTTTTCATTTATTTTCTTGGCAGTAGCTTATTAACTCATTAAATGTGGAAAACTACTACAATTGACACGAACTAAGCCTTTCTAAGTAAATAGCTTCATCTAATTTAAGTTGCTAGCAAATTATACTTTCAGTTATTTTTTGTTATTTATTTTATTTTAACGATTGGGCCAAGTCGAAAAAACAATAAAGTATTTTTTTTTTCTTCGTCGAGAATCGATCGAATCGATCCTGGAACTTTTCGGTTGAAAGACAGGCGCTCTACCTACTGCGCCACCCAGAGTGTATTTATTCTTCTTCTTACTCTTTTTATTTTCTTTTATAAGCTGCCATCATTACTGCAATTCAATTCTCCAGTTTAATGGTTTTTGTTTTTTTTCAACTTAAGCTAAGCTTTAGTTTCAAACAATACCTTTATACACGAATGTACAGCTTGAACTAATTGAGGATTGGAGAAAGAAAAATGTACCTTTGATTAGTAGGGACATTTTAAATAAAATTTGTTAAATCTTCTTGTGCTGTTATAGATTGTACGCATAAGTATATTTTTGCATTGGAGAAACACGTTTCTTGGAATATGGTACCAAATTAGAGAAAATTTAACTAAAAACAAATTTCCATATCCAGTTTCGAGCCAACTAGAAATTTGCACTGCGTAGGGCATTTGATATCTTTCTTGTTCCTCGGCGGAAATATTTAAGCCGGTGGCATTTAAGTTTTTATTTCATCTGAACAAGTGTCTAAACCTACAAAATATCTATAAAATGTGAAAAGTGCTCGAATAATACAACGATTTTTAAAAGGCTTGTCAGATGTCACATTACGATTGTCAAATGTCACAAATCGAATTTTGTTTATAAAATTTAATGCGGTTCGTGATGCACCGGCCAATACATGTGAGTAGTATTCTATTTTGGGTCGTATGTATGATTTTTAGATATTTAGAATGTTCTGGGGAGAAAAATATATTATCAGTTATCAGTTAAATGGTTTTAGGCTTTTGTCAGATTACTGGTCTTATTCTTGGCTATCCAGTACCAATATTTTTGATTAGTTCAAATTTCAGTAAGTATCAAGCTATAGATAATTATAATATTCAAAATATTAGATTTCCTTCATTTGGTCTTTCTTGTTATTTACAACTATACTTTTATACTTTATCATTTATTACCCTTCGTTCAACTGATATTTGGAATTCTCCTATATTACAAATTTTGAAAATTTTTTGGTTGTTCCTTCTTTTTTCCCCAATTTCCATCAGTGAAGCTTTTAAAGGTGTTCTGACTGCAGCACTGTATAAAAATGTTTAAAACATGCTGCAGAACAGATATGAATGTGATAAAACATTCTATAACTTTTCAATTTAAATTGTTGACTCGTGAAAATACAACGAGCAGAGTTGTTTCGCTGTAATTAGAATTATCGGACTTAAACTTGGTGCTGTAGATCATTATATTAGGGTCATGTTAAGTAAATTAGATAATAACAAAATGTTAATTAAATGTAGAAAACCAGTTTTCTTTTTATAAAATTTGGACAAACAGTGGAAGTACAATATAAGCTGCTTAAAACAAAACAACAGTTCTTCTATACAGGCAGATAGAACAATAAAAAAATTATTTTATATTTCTTGCGAAGTTAATAAAAGATCCAAGTTCACAAAATTGTCAAAAGAAATAAGACGAGCAGCAGGTTGGTTGTCTACTTTCCAATGAAATAGCATAGGTGGAAAAGGTTGAGTAATTTCATATATTGTTATTATTTAAAATATAATTTTCAGCGTTAGAGTCACCACCACCCCTATCGGTTTTTGTGTAGGCTATTATATTTTACCAAAAATTTAATAATGAAGAATACCCTTCGTCTTGGTCGTTATTTATTTTAGACTCTGGTTGGACTAATTTACACGTTGGGTGGCGGAGTAGGTAGAATGCATGCATTTCATTCGAAAGGTCAAAGGTTCGATTCCCGATGAAGCAAAAAATAATTTCCACCTGCAACCAAAAGAAGCCCAAAGTTTTGGTCCAATCAGCTGCGAAAAAGATCAAATCGCTACCTGTCCAATTAAAGTAAATAACACGGTTTTAGATTTCTTTCCTCAGTCGAGCGCAAAATAAAAGGAAAATATTAGGCCGTTTTTAACGGTTTCAAAGATTTTCTAAAAACTGTAAATTTTGCATGTCATCTTTGTTTAATTGACATTAATTTACTTTTCTATACATCGGAACAATATGTACTTAGCATTGGCTTAATTACTGTATATCTTTTGTTATTTCAACTTTGTACTAAGTTAAAATATGAATGACTTCACGGTCACGGAAATCATCAAATTAAATCAACAAAATCGTAATTACATTAAACTTGTTAAAAAAAAAATTTTCTAAAAACAAGATACTTAATTTCGAATCATGTTACGTAATATAAAGATAATTTTCTTGTTTTCTAATAATATCCGAATCTAATTTTCTTTACTAACGCTACTAGATATAATTACTGTACTCAGTTTAGTTGGTAATTATAATCGTTTGTATAACAACTTTTCAAAATGATTGAATCAAATTAAAATCTTTGTGTGAGCAAAAGAAAAAACAAAAAGAAAATTATCTAAGCTCCCAAGTGTTGAATTTTTTATTGACTTTTGTTTATTTTTGTTTTTCTTAAAAATTTCATAATAAAGTTAATATTTTTATACTGTCGATATTATAACCGCGCAATTACAAGAGTATAATATTGTATACTATTCAAAATTGTTCCAATTATGTTATGCCAAGCTGGTTTGACAACTTTTTATTTATTTATTTAATTTTTTTTCTATTTATGTTTTTGGGATAATGGAATAAAGTTTTTAGCATCACGAATTTCTAGATGTGTATGGGAGAAAGAAAAATTTCGAAAGATATTTTCCTTAATTTTAATATCCAAAATGTTGCACTTTTTAATAAAATGAAAAATATTTTTTCAATTAATTTAGAATTAAATTTTTAATATATCGTGCCCTAATCTTGTATATATAAATTGTTAAAATAGAAAAGATTTTACAAAATCAATTTGAAGTCAAAGAGTTGACCTCAAACTTTAGTAAGATTTATTTATAATATTTCAAAGTAAAAAAATTAACAATAGATTATTTAAATTTATCTTGAAGTGACATTTAATAGAATAATTTTTGAATGATCAACACATTCTATTCTGAAATCCATCAATCAAGAGACTCGAAAATCAAATATCTCCCACAATGAGTGCCTGCTTTTTCAATTAATGATGTGCGATACACAAAAAAAAACAATTTGATATATCGATCGATACGTATCAAAAAAAATAATATCGATACATACAAAAATCAGAACCAAATATATCGATATATCGATTTAATCGGGAAAATAAGCATTCTATATTTTGACTTACAGATTATGAGTTGACAGATATGCAATTTGCTGAAAAGTGATATAAAACCTTAACTGACTTAATTAACTTAAAGAGATTTTAATATCAATATATACATATATAATAAATAGTATTATATTAAATCAATTTTGACTTTTTATAAATCTACCTTTATTTAAACTTATTTTTATTATAACCAAGGCAATAATGAAAAATTTAAAACGGATACGGAATTTGAAATTTATGTTCTTTTTTTTACTTCGCTTACTTGACGCTCGTATATTTTCTACTTACTTGACGTTCGAATATTACTTACTTACTAGACGTTCGCACTTTTCTTGCCCGGTTAAAATTTTGATTGAAAAACATCAAAAAAAATGGTCAAGCATACAAAAAAAGTATGTATTGTTGGTAAATATGGCACCATATGCCTCACTACGTAAGATGGTGAAAAAAATGGAAATAACCCAACATTCAAAATATACTTGTTCGTTTTTTGGCAAGGATGCAATGAAACGTCCCTGCGTTGGTATTGTAAAAGATGCAAACATATTGTTGCTGGCGAAGCCTATGTATATTCAACAATTGCAGCTGCTTCAGTAAGATCAGCTGTCAGACGTTTAAGAGAAATCAAGGAACAATAAGTTGTTTTTAAATATTTATTAGGCACCTTAGGTTTAAAGTTTTTGTAAGTGCATAATACCTGTGCGTGTGAATTATTTAGATCCAGACCATTCAAGTGGATGTAAAAAATGATGAAAATGTTCAACAAAGAAAAATAAAAAGAACTTCTACTTACTTGACGTTCGTACTTTTATACTTACTTGACGTAATAGAATCGTATATTCTCAGTTTTCAGTACTACCGTCTAAAATTTCAAGCCGATTAAAATTTAAAAACATTATGGCGTCAAACAATACAAACTGCAATACAATTCACATTTATTTTGCTGTCGAAGCGTTCAAATTTTTTTAAAGTGCAAATTAAATTCCCATATTAAAAGATCGATGCAATCAAATAATATCGATGTACTAAAATATCGCTAACAAAAATATCGATTTCAAAAACTGATATAATACAAGCAAAATGTCGTTGATATCGAGAATTTATACAAATCGGACATCACTATTTTCAATATAAATATTCTATTCTAAATTTTGCAACTCAACATCCAGCATTCATACCATCTCTCCTGAGCTCTTTCTGATAGACGTATGAAATTGATTTGGCCATTTATTCCATGATATACTGAGAAAATAAATAAAATCCAATACAATAGAATTGGATATTTATTTTAAATTGGACATTTAGTTTTTATTGCAGTTGAACGCTGGGTGGCGCAGTAGGTAGAGCGCCTGCCTTTCAACAGAAAGGGCCTGGGCTCGATTCCCGATGAAGCAATATATATATATATATATAATCTGGTAACAAATTAAATAAATTGAAACTATTACCATTTAAGAAGGCTTAGTTTCTGACAATAGTAGTAGTTTTCCACATTTAATGAGTAGATAAGCCAGTAATTTGTTAAAATAAATACTCAAATTATTGTAGATTTTAGTGTAAAATTGCAGTACCGTACTTAATTAAGCACGAAAAGGTGATTGATTCTACCTAAGTTACTGTCAAGATCATAAAAAAAAAAAAAAAATAGTATAGCCAGAAGAACTTTGATAAAAATATTTTATTTTATAATATTAAGATTTTTGATTGACAATTCTGACAACTCACAGATGTTTTTATAACATCTTCATAATATAATTTATTTATTTATTATCACCAAATCTCAAAATTGGTAGCTCTAAAGGTAGTCTATAGTTCTACAATATCCACTGATGAGTTCCAGTGGTGTTTTATAGACGAAACATTCCTTTGATAGAACATTGAATATAGATATAACATATTCGAAAATATGCTCTGTACCTTTAACAAATCCATTGAAATAAATTTAGCTATAGAAAACCGGGAAACCAAATTACAGTAGTGGTAATTTCATGCGATTTATTTATTACATATTTCGCGTTTATATCATGACTTATTTTATTATTTAGTTATTATTTTTATAGTTTTCTTTTTATTATATTTTTATTATTATTATTATTATTTTTTTTTTTTGCTTTATTTCTTGATCTTTTATGGAAAAACATTAATTTATGACCATTTTCAGTAATTTTTCTTTTTTACATTTTCTTTAGACTTTATTTTTTGTTGTTGTTTGTTTTCAATACAGCCAGGTTGTAAAGATATTTTTAGTAAAATTTTTGTATGAAATTCAAATACCATAATAAAAGTTTAGTGATGTTTATAAGTCTATAAATAGGTGGTGAAAACCGGTTTTTTATTACGTAAGGGTCATAAAATTTTTTTTTTAAACTACATTTGATTGAAATTATTGTGGAAACTGGAGTGCACGATTTATTCATTTATATTTTATTTTATTTTATTTTAATTTTATATCTATGAAATATTTTCGCACAACTCACCAAAAATTGTATATAATTATTGGTTTATTTGTTTTTTTTTTCTGCTATAAGGAGGTCATAATATATGTGAATTTATATTCTATAGAAATTTAAATGATTAAAATAAAAAAATGTACAATTACAACTTAATAGAAGAAAAAAGAAAATAATACAAAAATCGATAATATTCGAGTAGTCGATCGGTATGGTGTAATAGTTTTATTATCCTGGTACTTATAATAAAGTCCAGGGCTTGAATTTCGCTCACGGCATGGACGTTGGAAATAAAACATTATTTTTTACCATAACTTTTGTAATGGTTATGTCATCAATATTTTCGATCCCCCACTATTTTTTGTGGAATTTTACTAGTACATTTACTAAACTAGGTACTTAAATTGTGCTGCTCCGTGTATGATACATTTTTGAATTTCTTCTATTTATAATAATTATTATTTATATTTTTATTAATATCTTGCTTTTTTTGAAAGCTTGCATCAGATTGTTAAATTTAGCATTGCATCATAACTGTCTAGAATTTATTATTGTATTCCTATAATTACAATTAACTTAAACGTAATAAAAAAAATTATGTAGAGAGAAAATAAATTAAAAATTTTGAAAATAAAAATTATTCTAGACCAAGAACAGAAGAGTGATAGAAAAAAAAATAAAAATAAATATTAACAATCCAGAACTATAACTTGCTCAATTTCTTTACAAATAAAATCTTTTAAAATTAATTAAATTAAAAGTTAATTTTAATATTATCTAAAATTCTATTGTTGATATTGCAGTTCAATCTAAAAATTAATTTTTTTTTCTAAAAGTAAACAATTATTTTATGCTTTTGCAATTGAAATATTAATTTTTGGAAATAAACAATACAATAATAATATATGTGTGTGTGCTATTTATATCCTTTTTTTTAAAATAAATTTTCTCTATATGATATTGTTTCAACCATGTTTAGGTGCTAATATTTATCTTTTTGCACACCTTTTCCTGTAATATCATAAATTAAAATTCATCATAATCCATTGTTAGGTTTGTGTATCTATTTATAAATAGTTATGAAGAAATCTGATAATAATAATAAAATAATAATAATGATGATGATGATGATAGTTATATAATGTTAAGATCTATAAATATTCGATAATATATTGAGGAAATATTATTAAGGATACATTCATTCATACATAATATTATTATTATATCAACATTCTGTATAGAAATAATTTCATGTTAAAGAGAAAATAAAATTAATCTTAAATTTTTGAACAAATTTCTAATTTAACTCGTTTTCTAGATAGATTAATTCATTCGAAAATGTTTAACATATTCTAAACAAGCATGAAATTGTAAAATGAATAATTACTTATGTAACAATCTGAATCTACGTATGTATGTACTTTAGGTACCTATAGATAGAAGAAATTCAAAATCTTGTTAAATCTTTGATGTTTTGGTTATGCAAACATTGACTTACATTTATTTTTGTACATTATATAAACGTTTATAGATAATGTATATGTATATTTATTTACAATATTATTATCTTTGTGTAATATTTTAATGTATGTATGTCTTTTGTGTTTATGTTCATTTATTGCAGAAAATTTAATTAAAATTTATCTTTAAAATGATAAAATATCTTTAATAATATTTATGTTAGCAAGGTTACCGAATTAAAAAGAATAAAGTTTAAAACTGGATTTTGTAGAATTATTGACACGCTCAATAATATTGAACAATATTTCACACCATAATTTTTATACTTAACCACAGAAATTACAACATTGTGCAAGTTGAAGCAAGATTAAAATTCAAGTTGTAATGAACAAACGGGACCTGTAATAGGGTTTTTCATAAACACATACTGGAAAAACAAAATACTGCAGAATTTTTTTTTTACACAGTTTTTAAAATTTGAATTTTTGACATTTGCAGTTTTGTGTTATAAATAAAAACAGCAACATATGCAACAGAATGTCATTCTCTATTTACTATATTTACAGTTCTCCTGCTAACTTAGAAATGTTTTTGAACGAACTTCATTTGCGACATTTTATTTATGATCAGAATACTTATCAATATAGGCAATATTGGCAATATTGCTTGTTTATGAAAACCATCAATATTCAAAATATTGCTCAGTAAAAATCAAAAATGTTGCTTCACTTTTATGGCAACTTATCAATTTTAACCATGTACGATTTATTTTATTGTGTAATATCAAATATTGTACAATATTATACTGCCATATAGCTGAGTGTATTTTTATGAGTGTGAAATGAACAGTCACAGAATTTTACAGATAATGTCAAAACTCTTCTCGATTCGATCATTATCGGTTATAGTCAATGTAGCATTGCTGCGAAAAAATAGAAACATAATGTCAATACACACACATTTCCAACCAATAGTCATTTTCAATTCAATAGTCATTTTTAATAAAAATTAAAATTTTATAATAATGTATGGGAAGTATGAGAATATTATAATGAATCAATAAACGTCATAGAATAAGTCTAGACTAGCTTTTTGTAAAGGTTAAATATATTTAAGTAAAATTCCGCTTAATCCTTTAATTAAATTAAATATAATAAAAAATTTAATACACCTAATTAATAAACTATATAAGGTTTCTTGGTATGTAATTAATTCAATTTTCAATTTAGAAAGAGAGAGGTTCTTAATATTTTTAAATGCATATATGTATGTAGGTATTTCAGTTGAAAATAAATAAATAGCTATTTTAATTCAATATAATTTTTTTTTATTTTTGTGTATAATTCATAAATTGAGAATATGTATATGTATTATAATAATAAGTTTTTAATTACATATTATTTCTCATTAATTACATTTACAAAAATTAAAATTCGGCAACCTTGAAATTTAGTTACAATACATACATTATATATTTTCTATCTGTAGCAAATTTATGTTTTATTATAAATTGTTGTGAAATATAGATTAATATTACCTAAAATCGTATTTATTATTAATATTGTTAAATGATTGAAGTGCTGTCAATGTTATTTCATTTTTTGTTTTGTTTTTTTTTTTGTTTATTTGTTATATTCTTATTGTTACAATCTACTATGAATAGAAATGAGTGATAATTTTCATTATAGAAATTCACTCATAAAATATGTAGAAAAGTTTTTGTTTTTTTGTTGTTGTTATTTTTCTTTTTGTAAAAATTATTACAAGACAATAAATTAAAGAAAATGTAAGTAGCTTGAAGATTACGTGAAATTATTATTAATTTTATCAGATATTTTTATTATAACAATAATAAGCAAACAAACAAACAACCAAACAAACTATAATAATATAAATCGGTAGATTAATTTTGTTTCAGGGATTTTCATTTAATATAAAAATAAGATAAAATTTTAAATAACAATAAATACTGATGATGAGATATGTACATCTTGAAGAGTTGTTATGTTCATCAAAAAAATAAAATTTTTAATCAAAATTGAATTTTAGAAATTTGATAAAATAAAAATGTTGTGTGTATATTAATATGATAATTAACTTTTAAGAAAAATATATGAAAGTGTTAAAGAGTTTATTTCTTTGATACAATACAATTGTAAGTAAAATGAGAAAATTTTTGTAATTAGAGATTTTAATTATATATACACATAATCTCAATACGATTTTTACCGATTCATATGCAGGCAACTGAAACAGTTCGTTATGTTTGGTTCCAACTTGTAGTTAATTTATTAATATTTATTGTTAGCATTGATTATTTTATGATATACTTGATTGATAATTTGTTAGGTGTGGACCCATTTTCAGTCGAAATAAAATCACTATATACCACTTAAATATTGACAATGCGACACAAAAGAAAGGGCAAATGGTAACCCGTTTTACACACAGTTGATATCCCAAGATGTTCAAGAACGGTCTTAACCAATTTCTTTATAATCGCCACTACACTAATTGGAATTACAACTCTACCAATGTATTTCGACATTGCTTTCGAATTTGTATCATACTTTTCGTATTTCACTTCCTGCCCTCTATCCACTAAATGGTACAAGATATTAAAGATTCTGTTCCAGTGAACGGCTGTTTATAAAAAAAAAATATTACTAGATAATGAGTTTTCTTGTCTATCCAATTCTATGCCTCAACTTTTTATATTTACTATCGGAATCTCTTGCATTGAACTATTCCGACCAGACGAATTCGAATAAGAAAATGGCACACACGAAATAGCTTATAGTTTAATATTAAATATAATTATATTTATAACAATTATTCTTAAATATAAGAATAGTCAACGTAAACTATTTATCTTGTCATTGTGTTGAAGGTAGAGATAGAGATAGGTTGATGATAGAGATTGAAAAATACTTAATTTTCTTTGTAAAGAAAGTAACAGACATTATAAATTGCCGTTTATAAAAACTTCTCAATAGTAAAACTACTGACAGACATGACATGTAATATCGATATTAGGATATCAATATTATAATATTCTCTATATCATAATGTCAAAAGTATACTATGATAGATGATAATATTTCATATTATGACAAAAGTAAAATGGAAGATAAAAATTAAAAAAAGAAAAATAATAATCTTTTCAAATTGTATTTCAAATTTGTGTCTGCCATTTGACAAAACAAAATACATTTTTTAAAACCAAATTTTGCTTCATTTTTAAAATAAGTCATGATCATTTTAGTTAATCGGCGTTAGTTAAGATTTAGGTTAGGTTTATATTAGGCTTTATATTAGCATCAAATAAATAATTAAAGATTTTTACTTGCCATTTTGTCCTTTGCAAATTAAATTTATTCTAAATATTTAAGTCAGGTTAGTCTAAATAATTACAAATCAAAGGTGTAAAATATTCTAATTCTAGCTCTTAAAATATAAATAGAATTAAAATATATGAAAATAACATATTGTACAAAAAGATTAAAACAATAGATAAATATAATAATAATCTAAAATAAGTCAAATTAATAATTGTTTTTTAGTACATACTAAAAATTAAGAAAATGATTGACGTGCTTGCCACCAGACTGCTCTGATGAACAATATTGCCTTGTTGAATTTTAATATTATATACATTTTTATGCCTTTTTCGTAATATCAATACTAGGTTTCCATTACAATACTATTTATTAATATCATGATATTAGGTGACACACATTGTAGCGATATCATGATATTAGAAATATTACAATATCGTTATTACATGTCTAGTAGTAGTTATAAAGGTTGATATAATTGGCTTTTATAGTGTGAAGACTTGCACATGTAAAGTGCATAAGATTCAAATTGTAAAAAAGTTGTATAGCAAACCAAATAGAATGAAACAATTTTATTTTTAGAAAAATAGATGTCTCAAGTGTCCTAAAAAAGGTCCTCAAGTACCACACGAAATTTTTCAATCAAACATACAAACACTCAAGTCAAAATTCATTTCTTAATTTATAACTATTTTCTAACACAATAACTTTACTTCAATTTTCTATACCCGGGCTCTTTCATAAAGATTTTATACCAACTGATAAACTATTTATAAAAAAAGGCACCTGAAAGTGTGCTAGAAAGCTGATTTTCTGAATAATTCCATATCAAATGTTGTTGTTATTGGATTTACCGCTAAAAAAAAATTTAATTCTTGGTAAAAAATGCCCATTTTCATAAGGAAATTAACATTTTTGAAATATAAATCAAATGAAATGATTTAAAAGATCAAATTTCAACATACATTTTGATACAAATTTGACGTTATAAATTTTTTAGAGAAGTTAAATAAAACCACTTCATTTTTTTTTTTTGTATTTTAAAACAGGCTCAAGGTTTTTAAATATTTAAATTAATACGTCATAAAATTTTTGTAAGAAATAATATGTAAAGTTGATTTGGCATTTTTTTTTTTTGTAATAAATGGATAATGTATCAAAAACAGAAGTCTGTCAATATTTACAAAATGTATATAAAATTTTATATTAGCATTATTATATTTAGTTTCCATATTGGACTTTCAAGTTTCATCTCTAAGGGGTAATTTAAGCAAACTTGGTATCAATAATGTTCATTTCAAAAATTTTAAATATTTTCTATTTATAAATATTTTAAACAATATTAAATTGATTGTTCTCATAACTAAGTTCAAAAATTTTAATTGAATATTATAAAATTAGGAACATAGAAATTGTAAAATATCTCTATTCTCTTTAAGGATATTCAATTAAAAATTTTCGAATCCGATTTTTTTTTTTAGAAAAATTTGTTTTATTTTTAAATTAAAAAGTTGAAATTTAATCCTTAGAGCAAAGCAAAATAACATCTGTATAGATAGATATCTATATGTTATTATCAGAGTTTGTGTATGATTGTTGTTATAAAATATATAATTTTATACATAGATATATTACAATATCAATATTTTAATTTTTAATTGATCATCATCAATTTGATAGTCATCATATCTATTAACTTTATTCATCAATACTAGTAAATAATAAAGGAAGCAATAAAATCTGAAAGGATCTCTTCAATAAATTAATTAGAATAAAAATGTAAATTTACAATTTTCAATTATTTTTATTCAATTTATTGAAAAGTACTTTTGGACTTTGAATATATTATAATACATATTATTTCGATAAATTTTTGTAAACTTTGCATATCATTTATTTTTCTTTTTAATTAAAATGTATTGTATTAAAATTATTATTTAAAATAATCAATACAATTCAAAATAAAAAAAAAAACATTTTAAATTTGTATTTTTTGGTTTATTCCTCTGACAAAAATTATATACGGTACTGTACAAGCTCAACATTATAAAATTTAAATAAATTTTTGTTTTTTGTTAATTCTACATTTGTTTTTCACAACACAATCTATCATAATATTTTTGAAATTTTAATTTCCAATAAAATAAATTTAATGTTTGAAAATCAGGATAGTCCATTTCGAGAGCTACAATGACAACTATAGTATATCTACTTATGAAGAAAGCTGTTTGAAAAAGACGCATAGACTGGAAAATTTTTTGTGCGTAGCGGAAATATATATATATATTTTTTTTTTTATATATTTCCAAGTCTATTGATTTGGAATACACAATCAGATACAATAGCTTTTTCTGTCGGATTTTTGTGGTAAATCTACTAATTAAGAGAAATATGAAAAATAAAAATTTATAATATAAAGTCTGTAATGACATTATGGTCTAACCTCAAACGACTTACTAAAATAGATTATCACATATATATATCAAGTATATAGTAACAGTAATAATTTGTCTATAAAATTACAATCTCATAATATAATTTTAAGGAAAAACAACTGATTGGATACAACATTCCCTGCGACAAACAAAAAACCCCAAAAATTAATTCCGCAGTGGAAATGTTACGTTTTTTTTTTTGCATTTCCAACAGCGGCTACTTAAAATAGTTATTTTTTCTTACTTCTGCAAAAAAAGGAGATATTTCGTTTTTTGTTCCCAATAGAGACTATAAGAAAAACAAATATTTCATCCATTCTGGAAAAAGGAAATATTTGTTCTGCAACCAACATCTAGGAAAATAAAGTCGTTACAAAGTTTCTATCTTGTGTTTTTAGTTGTGTGACTGTCCAGTTTTTTTTTGATTGCGAATCCATTCAAAATAATGTCCTTGTCAGGTTTTTTCAAAGTATATTCAAAGCATCATTTTTTCTGTTGCATTTCCATATTTCTATTCCATTTGATTTTTACCAACAAAATTCGCATCGTAATATTTTCTAGACAAGCAAATGTTTTAGGATGGGGGTCTGGTCTGGGCTGAAAGCATAATATATGCTCGAAGGTTAAACATATTTAAATTTATTCGTTTCGATTTTAAATCAGGTATCTTGTAAATCTGATTTTATACTCATGATCATTTCAGCAGATTCGAATCTTGAAAATTTAACTATACTTAAATTTGAATAGTTTGATTTAAACACTAAAGTGTATATTAAAAGTCCTTCAAAAACTTGAGTTTCTACAATATAAGTTTTTCAATTACCACAATAATGTTATTTTTAATATATTATTTGCTATGCAATGCATTAATTGGTAAATTTCGCATTCCTAAGGTGTGTGGATGGTGATCTATGTTATCAACCCACCTTGACCTTGATCTTCCCCTTGCTTAATTGTGATAGGGTATCGCATAAAATGTTTTTATCTGATCTGTACTTTCATCAAATCTTATTAGTACGTCGAAGCTCTATTTTGATCGAATCGAATTGAATCCCATCCCATAGAATGCTTATTTCATCGTTCTTTCTTCTCACAAACTCTCCATTATCCTACCTTGTGGCACTAAATATTTTCCGTAATACTTTTCTCTCAAAATTTGTTAGTGCGTTCTCATTTGATACCGTCCATGTTTCGTATCAGTACATCATTACCGGACGCATAAGGGTCTGATATATTGCTGCATTTGTTACTCAGGATTTCATTGATTTGATGAGGTCTTTGTTTGTGCAGATACAACAATTACCAGTTTGATTGCTCTGCTTTGTATGCAGAAATGAATAATATTATCGTTTTTATCAGTACGCCCACATAGGTAAATCTCAACAACTTCAAAGTTATGTCTTCCTATTGCTATATTGTGTGGTTATCCTAACCACTAATGTTACAGTAAATAATAATCACCTTAATAACGTTTATATAGACTCGTATACACAATTATACATTTTATTTGAAACAAATACAAATAAATTGAAGATTTCTTGGAATATCTAGTTTTTATAAAATTATTACATATTTAATTCTATTTTCAATTTATTTTATCAATTGTTTCATACTTGAATGCAAAATTAATATTTATATATCTTGTAAATTCCCAATTATTGTAAAACAAATCCATTAATAATAAAGGTAGTTATTAAAATAAAGAAAATAATTTTCTTTTTTGTAAAGATGAAAATTTTGAAATAATTATTTTTTTATTTCTATACTTTGTTTTTGCTCCGTTATGCTAATCTTATAATACAGTAACATAAAATAATGTATCGACTAATGCTAATTATTTGTAATTAATATTTGTTATAAAATAGTCATTAGGGCAGTCAGAAAATATAGCAATAAGAAGCAATAACTTTGAAGTAGTTCGCTATCTCCTACCTGGCTGCAATGATAAAAAACGATAATAGAATGCGATTCTGCATACAAAGCACCGTCAAAGTCGGAAGTTGTTGTATTTTTGCAAGTAAAAACCTAATCAAATCAAAATTGACCCTTAGAAAAACAAAACTAATCACTATCACAAGGTAATAAAGAAAATTGGATGTATTCTACATTTTTTACTGCACAAACTTAACAAAAGTGTCGAAAACTGGAAAATGTTCGGTAGTAGATGGGGGGAAATACGTATTCAAAAGATTGTTGTTTTATTTTTAAATGAATTTCAAAAATAATTATTACAAAAACACCAAAATTACAAGCAGCTTTTAAAAAAGTTCAAGACTGGACCTTCCGATGGCGTATTAAAAGGAAGCGAGTACATATTGACTTCACCAACAAACATATCAAACATGAACCTGTGTATATTAATGATAAAATTGTTAAATATGAAAATACAGCCAAATATCTAGATATGACACTTGATGTAAAACTCAAATGGAAACCACATGTGAAGAAAAAATCGGGAAGAATTAAATCTAAAGTACAAAAAAATGTACTGGCAACTAGGTAGACACTCTGTGCTATCAACTATCAAAAAATAAGCTACTGTTATACCAATAAGTTCTGAAACCCATTTGGACTTTTGGAATTCAACTGTGGGGTTATACCAGTCAAAGCAATAGAAACATAATACAAAGTTTCCAAAACATAGTACTACGTGGTATGCTAAATGCCCCGTGGTACATACACTATAATAATCTGCATAAGGATTTGGGAGTAGAAATGATAGACAGCGTTATCAAAAGAATCGCACAAAGTCTTCAAAAAATACTAAAAAAACATATCAATGCCGAGGCTATCCAACTCTTGGACAATGATGATACAATACGAAGATTAAAACGAGTAAAACCGTTTGAATTGTGGCAAAACTAAAATTATAATACACATACATATATGTATATTGTATATATATATATAAACAAAAAGAAAAATTAAACTGTTTTAGGATAAGACTTTGTATTCTAAAAACGTAGCCAATTAAGATTTAAATAAAAATAGCCTATTAATATGTATTTTACTAGATTACTATCAACATTATCACCATTAGGTGTTTTGAAAAAAAAAAAAAAAATTTTGTTTGCTATACTGGTATACAAAGCCATTCTGAAATTAACCTGGTCCTATGGATGTCAGTTATTAAGAACTGCTTCTAATAGTAATATCAAAATAATTCAAAAGATTTTATCAAAAATTTTACGCGTCATAACCCAGGCCCCTTGGTACATTCGAAATATTAATCTACATAAAAATTTTAATATACTCTTGATTACAGAAGAACTTGAAAAATGTAAAAACATATTACAACCATACTTGGTTTCTCAGGTTAAAACAAAAATTGTGGATAAGGCACTCCTGAATGCTCCTGAACCCTCATCCATAATTATGGATGAGGTATTTCTAAATATTGTCCTTTGCAGCTTTGCAGTCTTAACTATCGTCAGATTCAAGTAAAGAACTCCATATAGACTTTTATTGAAGCCTTCCCAAGCAATAAAGTTCTTCTACAATGTTTTTTTTTCACAGGATTTCGAATTTTAAGTTATATTCCTTGCGTTGTGCCGGATACGGATACCCCCCTAACAAACTTTTATTTTCAGATATTTTAACTAGCACCAAATTAATCTATTTAAAAAATAATATGTAGAGACTACTAGTATAATTTTTTAGTGCCAACAAATTGAGGAGCGCTAATTAGGATAATATAAGAGGGACATTGAGGATTTAATAAAAAAAAATTCAAAGCAAAATTGGTCTAATATGTTATAAAGAACTTTAATATGTAATTTTAACCTTACCGTTGATTAATTTTAATAAGATTAATCCACTAAAAGTCTTTATACCTTTAAAAAAAAAAAAATAAAAACAAAAATCATGAAGATTTTTATTAGTTCAGGTTCAGTGTTAATTTGATGAACGTGACCTAATTACTAAAAATCATTAATAATAATATCATTATCAAATCTCTTTATTTAAAATTAATTAAAATCACCTTCTGACCTACTAAAAGTATTTTTGGTAAATCACGTACAGTTGGATAACAGATTTTAAATTCGATATCAACAATAGTACCACGATCATTCTTTCATGGTCATTGATGATATAAATTAAATCTTTTTAAATGTCTATTGATTAGGTTTTAAAAAGGTTTAATTGCAGGTTCAGTAAAATTTTTTTAATTTTTTTTTTTTGTTTATTAGCTATTTTTTGAGTATATACAATGTATCAAAATTGCTTTTGGTTGGTTTTGTTTTAAAGGACCTTTTTGTATATTAAGAGGACATTAATTTTTCAATGCTTTTTTACTTATTTCAATTCTTGTAATTGGTTGGCAAAACGTTTTTTTTTTTTTTGTAATTGTCAGATTCCAACGAAAATTTTTTGTTATTAACAATGTAATAATATTGAGGCTACCTAATAAATCATTACGACCTAATTACAATCACGATAAATATGACACCAAATTACGTTCAACTTTGAAGAAAAGTTTGGTGCAACTTAAAAACCTGAGGTCAGCAAGGAACATGTTCTTACAACTATTTCAGACCATTCAATCAGACTGTCAACAACTAAATTGTCTGATAGTATTGGTTTTATTAGCTTTCCATAAACGAATTTATCAGACTTTAAGTGTAATCAACTTAACAAATAACTTTTATTCGCGAATATGACAGTGTGAAACAGATGAACAAAGTATTCCATATCTTTTAAGAGTGCATTCATAAAACTACTATGCCTGCAACTTTCATAGATTGATTGGCTGAAGATGTAATCCTCCAAATTTGCCGATCTTGTCCAACTGTATTGCAATTTCGTATTCCTAAGGTATCTGTGACTTGATCCGAGTGAAGATAGTGTATTCAGAGCATACATATACAGATATTATTCAAGACATCAATTTACTATGCGTACCTTCATAGATTGGTTGGCTGAAGAACTAAAAATTATAATCAATTTCGCTTCTTTCAATTTAATAACTACGAACACTAATATGTTTCAGTTAAGGTGTTAATTTCGTAGGTTTTGAGGTGATGGCTTAGAAAATATACCAAAATCAATACAGAAATCATTGAAAGATTAACCGGTAACACCTTTTCCAATTTCTTACAATAATTTAGAAGCATATGCGAATTTAGAAGCGTAATCTTGTAACCTTTTAGGGCGATTTAAGTTTTGAGATTCTAATGCCGTTTTCATTAATGGATCAAAAGTGGACTGAGAAGTTGAAACTGGTCCTTTCTCTGATGGCCTTAACATCAACCGTCTTTAAATCAGAATACTTAATAATCTTTAGACAGCCAAAATAAAAAATTATGTACTCCACTAATTGTCAGACCGCTAGCAAAGATTTATCTTTAAGTTGGGGTACTAAAAACAGCTCTGCATTTAGATATAGAAAATGTTATAGCTCTAGCTTTAAATTCGGATACTAGAAATGATAAAACAAAATTGTAGCCTAAAGATGTAGCTTTTAGAAATGCATGGCTCTTGATAACATCAACCAACCAACTTATGATCAAGCCACTTATATTGATATATCAAGTGTGGTAGCGTTTAGTGCAAGTCAGTAGTCGTAACTACAACCATGTATATGAGAAACAAATTGTGAATATTGCCCTTGGAACTTTCCAAGATTAACTTGAGCCAGAGTCAAGACTATATAGCAAAGTTCAGTTAAAACAATATAGGATTTATCGCTGGAAACAAAGTTAATGATTCAATTTAATTTCTTAACCGTGCACGTTTACTCTTGTATTTAGCTTGAGCTAGTTATTCTCTTAAACAACCAGCAAAAACAAGTATTTCGCTAGAGCCTTAAGTGCAGTTAAGTGCATCAAAAATAAAGACAAAACTTAATTATTGATAATTTTATTAATTTTTTTTGCTAATTTTATTTCCAGAAGCTACTGGTATAGTAATTTTTATGTCTTTTACTTCACGTCGATTTTATGTTAAACTTCTAGATCAAAATCTTGAAATCATAACATTTACATTTTTTGACGAAGTTCTTTAATTTGACATTTTAATTATAATAATAATTATGTTCCTAATTTTTTTTGATTTTTGAAGTTGACAAAGTATATGATGATCAAAGCCAAAAATGAGCATATCACGTTAACCTACAGTGGAATTAAAATAGATAAGACTATTAGCTACAAATATCTGAGCTGATAAACTGGAAGTGTTATGTAAATCAGCTGATAAAAAAGTCTAGAAGAATCGCAGGTGTATTTAAAAAGCGACTACCAGACAAGATTAAGCTATCCACATATTATAGTATATTTCATAGTACGATAAACTATGGTATAGGAATTTGGGGAAACACATATAAAAGAAGCCTAAGCTCTCTCCAAAGAATTCAAAATAATGCAACTAAAAATCTGTTTGGGTTGTCTGGCAGAACTTCAACCAATTATATACATTTCAAAAATGAAATTTTAAAAATAAAAGACTATAGAAGTTTAAGCCAAGCATCCTAATTGTAGAATATTAAGAATAATTAGATAAAAACAAACACTAAATTAGTCGTTAATAATTAAATACATCGGCCCAAAATGACACTAGAAACTCAACTGCGATATGGTGTTGGAGCACACTTAAATGGATTAGAATATATCATGAATACATCAGGAATCATGACTTTGAACAACCTCCTTGCGAATTTCCTGGATATGTCCAGACAAAATCTTAAGTAGGAGCTTACAAAATTAATGTTATCTAAATATAAATAAGTAATTGTCATTCTGAGCTTTATACTGTGTTGTTTCTTTTTTTTACCATTTTATAAACTTAAATACTTTCTACTAATTTTTGATTTTGTAACTCTTATATTTGGCTTGTTTTTATTTATAAATTTTTTTTCTCACTGACATTCAAATTTTTCCATGTTCATTTTTATAATTAAAACTATTTTAAAATTATAAACTCTATTTTGCACTTTTTGAGATATGTTTGAATAAATAAAAATAAAAATAAATTTTACTGACAATATTTCAG
Source organism: Argyra leucocephala (assembly GCA_963942445.1). NCBI lineage: Eukaryota > Metazoa > Arthropoda > Insecta > Diptera > Dolichopodidae > Argyra > Argyra leucocephala. Next base: position 61,978,328 of record OZ012678.1, on the reverse strand, counting down.
GCCAACACTTAGCCTTTTTTCTAAATGCATGTCTAAGTACTTCACATATATTTTTACCTTTCCAGATACCTTTCATTCATTTACTTTTCTTATCTTTAAAGTTTAATTGTAGTTTGAATAATGCTATTTTAGCGTCCTAATGTCGAACCATAAGAGCAGCGTCATCGACAAAAGTTGCGATTTTCACCTTTGTTATTGTTGGAATATCAGCCGTAAACAGCAGATGTAGAATAGGCCCTAACACACAACTCTGGAGAAATCCAGATCGAATTTTAGATAGTCCAATATTTAAGTATTAGCTTGTTTCATATAAAACATTCTATTATTTCCTAATAAATATTTTTGAATTCAAAGGTGAAAATAATGTAAAGCCATTAGTATTCGATTTTATTAACCAAATTGAAACCGAAATGAAAAATCAAATCTTGAGCTCCTTAATAATATTACATATACCTTTTTTTTTATGTAAAAGTTAAAATCTTAATAGTGATACCTTTCTTAAGTACTATAAATTATTATCAAATCGATCCTGCCAATAGAACAGATAATTTTTAAATCCATATTCACTACATTAAACCTTTCATTATATAGATAAACTATATGGGTTCCATGGTTTTTAATTTTCTTTAAGTATAAATCAGTGAAAAAAGGATATCGAAAAATGATATATCATGAAAGAAAGGAGCAAAACTATAACACTAAAACTACTGTATTAAGATACCACACTATATTATTCTACATAATATTATATTATTTACCAATATCATTAATACTATGTGGTTTTATTTATTGAATTGGAATGTTAAATAAAAAGAAAATATTTTGGATCCTAGAAGGTATCTATCTCTATGTAGGTAGTACTATCTATATAAATTTTCTAGTTTTATTTAAATGCCATGATCTTACGAGTGTATATGTACACAAAACAAACTTTTTTAAGATAGAATTCTTTATATTTCTTATGTAGTTTGAGATTTCACTTACGATAAAAATATACCAAATGAAATAGAAATTGTTGAGTTAGAAAACGAGAAGAGATAATACAAAATATTTTTAATTTACTGGTATTGATATAACAGGAGATATTGATTGCAAACATATACAGTGCAAAAGAAAATTTATGTAGCCACAATGAAAATGGAGATAAAAAAGAATGTTGAAATTGAGTTATTATTTTTTTTTTTTCTTTCTTGCAAATATTAGATACGATGTTAGTACTCCTACATTTTCAGAGTAATGTATACAAATCAATTGAAAATGTCTGAGAAGAAAAAAAAGGAAACCGAGCTAACAGAATAAATTTCTTATTTAAATTTCTTATTTTCGGTTTAATGATAATAAATAAGAGTAAAAGAGAAGCGGTAATTGAATAAAAATTTGATATAATTCAAAATAAGAAAATTTCTTATATTCTAAATTCTGTGATATATATATATATATATCAGTATACATAATATATATGTAGCTAATTCTAAATTAAGGGTTTCCAGATCTTAGTTTTGTTAAGGTGATTAAATAAAAAATTTTCGTAATTTTTGTAGAAACCGAATTGCATTGGATCAAATTGTAGCTTACTCACAAATGGTAATTAATGCAAATATTGAAGTACCCAATTAACAATTATTAATTTAAATTTTAAAATTATTTTCAGGAATTGTTTCGTTCATCATAACACTACTAGAACTCAGCAGTAGGTATTTGTAGTGTTAGACTACCTATTAAACTCCTGATTTTCACTTTGATTGACTTCATAACTTATTAAAAGATGCCAATAAGACCATCATAAATACCTACTGATGAGTAGTAGTATTATGATGAACGAAAACCTTACTGGAAATAAATGATATAAAATATCTATGTATCAAGATTGAATATTAATTAATAAAAGAACAAGTTCAATTCTTTTTATTTAAAGTAAAATGATGTAAAAAATTTATAATTAGCTATATAAATTTATTTTGTTAAATTTTAACATTAGCAAAATATTTAAATTAGTTTTTTTAGGTTCAATATTATGAGTTTTAACTCTTTCATGTCTATAGAAATTTTATCTGACGCAGGAGCTTTTTTCTGGTATATTGGCACACTCCTGTGTTATGTTGATCCCTTTTTTGACCAAACATTTGTGAATTTTACAGTAGTTATAAATCGGCAGGACTTTGAGATAACATTTAGACCATTTTTTTTACATTCTTCTATTGTTGCTTTTTTTGATGATTTCCTACATTTTAATATAGCATGCCCAAACTGACCTAGTTCTTCACATAAAATATGCTACATTATTGTTATTGCATACTCTTAAATTTATAGTCTCCATATCTTATTCCATTTTTTAGAACGCACTGAGTTTTTACATTGTAGACTAAGAGTGACAATCTGTTTCATTTTTTTATGGTTTGGGTACCTAAGATAACAAATATGGTTTAAATATAAATTCCAAATGCTCGAATTACATGTGATTCTATAGTTTAAAATTGGATGAAAATTTCGTCTTATGGACTATAACAGTAAACTTAGAAAATAATCACCACGCTACATTCAAACAACATTTTTGAAAAAATTTATTTATTTTGTAGTTCTATGCAACAACCACATTTATTTTTTTTTCCTGCTTCACTTCTTTTGGTAGCATTAGGTTTCCACAAAACTTTTCCATTTGGCTCTGTTCTGCGGTGAGTATTTAATTTCACTCCATTTTCTATTGTTATTCTTTGTTTCTCTATGGACAAATCTGTGCTATTTTTTCCTCTTTTACCCTATGGGTTTCAATGTAATGCCTGACTCTCTATATTGTTCGTTAGTCTTTTAAGGTTGTGTCTAATCCCTCACAATTTTCTTGGTGCTATTTGTTGACGGGGACAATGTTTTTTTATATTAATTCTTAGACATTTTGTCTTGTTGGCGTTGATTTTAAAACCAACTTGTAACCCATTTTTTTCTAAACTTTTATTTCATGCTGTCATGTCATTGTGTGTACAGGAGATATGGGCAATGTCGCAACAAACTTTTAACTGTGATATGAGAGAAAAATTATACAATTTTATAAATTTAATTATCATTAAATTATTTTGTTTTATGAATTTTCCCATAAAATAATTTCGATTCAGTTCAAAACCTTCAATGATTTCAATTTTTTTTTTCTATATATATTGGTAACCCTAATTTTTTACAATTCGTGGAAAATACTTTGTTTATTAATTTAAATAATACGTACAGGTATCAAATAAAATTTATATAGAAGCTTTTGAAACCTTTAATAATGCATACATAAATATTTAATGAATGTTTGTATGTAAATACATTAAGAAATACTATAAAGGTATTTCAAAGAGTAGAAAATCAATGACTTGTAATCAAAAATGGTGAAATAAATTTTAATTATAAATAATTTTATTTTTATATATAAGGTATTTGTTTTATTTGATTTTAACAATTTATATACTTTTTAATGGTTCAAAGTTGGTCTATGCTTAAATTTCCTGGAAATTTTAATAAACATAATTAAAATTTATGTTTTTTGGTACTGATTAAAGGAAATATAAAATTTTATATTATTTTTATTTTTTGATATTAAATTTATAGATGTATACATATAGCTAATACATAACTATTGTGAATAAATCAACAATTTTGTTTTTAGAAAATAAAAAAATTAAATTCAATATACTTACAATCTTTGTTGTTTATGTAAAATTTGCATACCTGAAAAATATAAAAAAAAAATAAGTCAAATATTTTAAAAGATCAAAAAATTTTGGGAAATTTTTAGGAAAAAATTTGAATAGCTATAAAATTAAATTTTTCATAATAATTTTTTTTTACTCATTATTCAAAAATAATTTTTTTAAAAAAGATTGGAAAGTGGAAAATATTTTTTGAATAACTTATTTATTCATTTTATTTTATTCGATATAAATTTAATTAATATTTATGTAATTGAAATTATTTCAGTTTTTAGGCCCTTTGAAATAAACTGGTGTTTATCACATACAAAGTTCGATGTTTTGATTACTTATCAAATCAGAATTGCTTCCTACTGCTAATTATTAAATTGAAATATTTTGCTTTACAATAAGTCTTTGTTTATCAAGAATTTATGCTTTTTGCTCTATTAAGTTTTGAATAATTCATGTAAATAGCACATGAAGGTTAGAATTAATCAACCAGACAAGTTATTTCTATTCAATAAAATTTGAGATAATAAATTCTAGGGAATTTCATGAGTAACCTTTAAAGTATAATTAATCGAAAAATTAAGAATTTTGCCATACAATTCAAACTTATAGCGGGTGTTCCAGAGCATGCGTATCAATTTTTTAAGAGGGGAGCAACCGTTATTTTAAAATTAAAAAAAAAAAACAAATTATTATAAATCGAGGAGAATATGTTGAACTTCCGCGAAGGACACCAAATCGGTTATTTAACACCAAAAATCACTTAAATTGGCTGAAATCGAGATTTTCAAATGAGAAGGGATACTTTTTATGAAAATTCGGATTCTATGACAAAAAATAAAAAACTTATGTTAAATGCATTTTTTTTTCTCAGTATTTTTCTTTAAAATTAATAAAAATAAAACAAAAATCCTCCATATTTTTCTTTGGTAAACTAAAATTAATAATAATAATTTTTGGTCCTTCTGAGGGAGATGTTGTATTGGCGTAGGACCTAATGACCTAATCCCAAAGATAGTTGGGCTTGCTAGCTTTCCAGAAATATATATCTTCTAATATATAAACAGACTCTGTTAATGAGATAAAAATATTAAACGTTTCCTTAGCAAAATTTTTGAATATCTGGTTCCTAAGAAAAGGTATGAAAGATTGTTTTTTTTTTCAACAAATTTAAATTTTGAACTACAATATCTGCCCAACGGCAACAGATACAAAAACCCTAAAACAACAAGCATGTTACCAAATATGTCCTTTTTGTATTTAAAATGTAAATGTATTATTAAGGGCATATATTTTCGGCAACATCAATTATTTTCGAGTTAAAGTGATTTGATCACAAGCTTGTGTTTACATTTACTTCAGAAGATTGTTATTTCGTAAAAGGCAAATTCCTAGTTTTATATAGAAAAGCAGTAAAACAAAAAACAATTTTTTTAATAAATGCTTATCTTCTAAACTATTCGATGTAGACGTAAAGTATGCATGTATGAGTTATAGACAAATTATATACCTTTCCAATAGTATAAAAATATTGAGGGGGTTTTTATGGTAAAATCTTGAGGTATTCGGTTTTTCAAGAAAGAAAATAAAGATTGTATTTTTTTTTCAAAATTTTCTACTTTGAACTACAATATCTCCACAACGGTAGCATCTATCATCATCAAATAAATGTTAAAATAAACTCCATATCATTACCTTTCTAGAATATACAACTGAGTTTATATATATTTATTAGATCAGATATAACGGTTTTTATACAAAAACATCAAAACAACAAAGATACTTTCAAATGTCCTTTTCGTCCTTAAAGGATAAGATGCGCTACTAAAGATATATATTTTTGGAAAGGAGTTTTAGCTATCCTTGTGATATGGTCATTAGGCGCTACGCCGATACAACAACTCCCTCAGAAGACCCTAATTTCTATAAATAAATTTGTTTTTCTTATTATCAAATTTTTAATTTCAGTTTTGGGTTTCTATAAAGTTTAAACTAAAAAAACAACAACAAAAAACAGTTACATTACAAAAGTTTCTTATTTTTTGAAGTAGAATCCGAATTAGCATAAAAAAGTACCCTTTCCCATTTAAAAATCTCGATTTCGGCAATTTTAAACGATTTTTGGTCTTAAAAAATCGATGGATTGATGGAGCCGACTGATGAAAAACTGAGGATTGAAAATTCTAAATATTTTTAATTGCTTTTGCATTTCAGAACAATTTTAGGAAAATGTGATTTTGTTTTAAAAGTAAAATCACTTAAGACGAATGGTTTTGTAATCCTGACATCGAAGACACAAGGTTTTACAATTTTCAATAGAATTCAACTCTACAAAAATATTTCTAATGAATAAAATCGAAATATCACTAAAACCTATTTTTTAAAGATACTTAGTAACATACTTCGTTCACAGGATAATCGAAAATGACATGGATAATTGAGAATAAAACAGAATTTCTTTAAAATTTTTAACTTGTTAAACTTTAAAGCATATTCAAAGGCTTGAAAAACTTAACGTTCTATAAGTACTAAAAACGTAATAATTTATATGAGACAAGAGTCAAAAAATATAAATAGGGAAACATTAATTAACTCCTAGTTCAAACCCTAATTAATTCATTATTTATTAAAAAAATTAAATAAAAACAATTATTGTAAAACACCCTAAAAGCATAATACGTCATAATGTAATATTTTGGTATTTTTATGATCAAATTCAATCATACTCACCGCAGAACAGAACCAAATGGAAAATATTTGTAGAAACCTTGCTTCCAACCATGCTTCCAAAGGAAGTGAAGCAAGAAAAAAAATATATATTAGAAGATATATATTTCTGGAAAGCTAGCAAGCCCAACTATCTTTGGGATTAGGTCATTAGGTCCTACGCCAATACAACATCTCCCTCAGAAGGACCAAAAATATTTTTCAATTTACTAATTGTATCAATTACAATAAAATTAGTCAAACCATGTTTATGACATCGCTTTTGGAAAACAATCTAATCTATTAATATCATTTATTTAAATTTAATTTAACCGTTGTGAAATTTAATGTTCAAATCACTCACTACGTTGAACCATGAAAATAATTGGGAAACACATTAATAAATATTTTTTAATTATGTTTTTAGTTCAACAATTATTGTTATTATAAATTCCGAAACATATAATAATATTATTTGACCCGAAACTTTTTATATTGTAAATGTTACCCACTAAAATGAATTTCACCATAGTAAAATGGCGGAACAAAATATAAGTAAATCATAACAGTAATAATTATTGTTAGATCATTTTCTTTTATTTTATTTGATTTCTATGGAATTCAATTTTAGGAATTTCATTTCAATATTTTTGTTTAATATTTCATTTTTTAAATTTTATAATATACTCGGTTACTACAATAAGTTGTATTATAAGGAAAATTTCAGTAAATTTATACACCTACACGTATAAAGAGGGTAAGGTTAGTGTTGGTGTTGAAGAAACATTTTAGAAAATTAATTAAAAAATTATATTAAAAAAAATACCACTATCATTATCATTGTTATGTCATTGATTAAGAATACTATATAGTATTATTAATTAATGGTTATGTAACTGAAAACGTCATAAAAAAGAAAATAAATATGAAGAAATATGTATATATATCAAATAGATTTTTACTATAGTGTTGGTTGAATAATAACAACATAGAAATATCATTTTGTTATAATAATATTTTAATTTTTAACTATGCCATAGCTTAGCTGTTACTCTAAGCTATAATCGGAAATGTCAAACTTAAATCAAATGCAAAAATATTTCATAACACCTTATTTGGAATATTTTAATGGATTCAATGTGTATATTAGCCTCGCATCCCCATATTTGAATACCATATATCCAAACCGGTTTTAATACCTGATTGTAAATCAATATTTTATTTCGGTATTGATGAACATGAGTTTCTTCCTAAATAAGCCTACACAGTTTATGAAATTTCATATTTATACATGAACTTTCCACTTAAGTTTAGGATCAAGGATCATACCTAGATACTTCGCTATATTCTCTGTCCTTATAGCTTTACCATTAATGATAATAGTTGGTTCATCTTTCAGCTTTTTTTAACTAAAATTTATGTGAACAGATTTTTCTTAATTTAGCTTTATACGCCAGATCTTTGACCATTTAACAACTCTATCTATATCTCTTTGAACCGTGTTTGACACTTCGTTTATACATTTCCCTACAATCAGAATTGCAGTTTCGTCGTGTATATAACGAATAAAGTACAGGGCCCAGAACACTTGTGGGACTCCTGCTCTTATTTCTTTCAATTCTAAATAACTATCATCTTATTTTATAATATACAGGGGGTTCCAAAGCATGCGTATCAGCTTTTTTTGAGGGGAAGGTGCCGTTTTGAAAAAAGGTTATTAACTAAGTCGAGGGGTCTCTATCGTGATTGGTGATATTTTCTACTTCCGGGAAAGACCGGAAAAGGGTTTTTAAGCCCAAAAATCGTCGAAATTGACGAAACCGAGAAGGGGTATATTTTTATGCAAATTCGGATTCTACGTCAAAAAATTATAAGCTTTTGTAACGTAAATTTTTTTTTTTTTTTGTGGTAATTCTATACTTTTACTGTAGGAGTTATAAAGCTATGGGATTCCTTACCCCTGGCAGCTAGGGTATATAATTTATTAACTCAGTTTATTTGTCACTGCAAGCTCTTTTCAAACTTCAATAATTGATATTGGTTTTTATTATTTGTTTGTTTGCTTTCAGTACTGGTATTAACTATTTTTCCATTTTTTTTTTTTTTCGGTGGACACGTTTAAAATGTTGGTATGTTGCACGTTAGCTCGTTACTGTTCTTGGATATTGTTTTTTTCTATGTTTATGTTTTATGAATTTGAAATTTTGATGGTTAATTAATAACTGTCCATTATTAATATAATAAATAATATAATAATAAATAATAAAAATAGTCTTTATTTCAACAGAATTACAAAGCTAGTAACAAATTTTGAATACATACAAATTAAATTCATTTTTTGTACAATGTATCCTTAATCAAATTAATAATTAATTCAAATTAAAAATTAGTATTTAAAATAATTCAGATTACATTTTTAACTTATACTAAATAACATTTAATTTATATACTATTAAAAAACAAACATTTGAATTATGAATTAAGAATTAATAATTGTTCACAAATGTACAGTATATACTATATAGTTGAAGATTAATACAATTATTATAAACTACAAATATATATACATATTAGAAAATATAAAAAAAAATCAAAAAATTTGTACATAATATATCCTTAATTAGTCAATTTTAAGCTTCAAGTTCTGAATGAAATAGTTAAAGACATTCTATTGCCATAGTGCAAGAGACGAATGTCTTACTTTATTAAAATAACAGGTGTAATAGTATTAATGGGGAAAAACAATATAAAATTAGTGTAGAATTATTTGATATAATGTTTTATTTAATTGTAGAAGAATGAATTTAATTTAATTGTAAAATATAAAAAGATTTGAAGTTTATAATAAAAAATAAAATAAAATATAGGATAGTACAATGAATTACGATCTGAATAAAGCCATTAGAAATAACAAAAGAAAAAAAAAATAAAATAAAAAAGTAGCAAATAAGAAAACAGATAAAAAGTAAGTTTAAATTATGGGTATTAATATTGATTCAATTTGTGCATGAGAAAATGATAAGAGCCAGGATTTTATTTGTTTTGTAAATTTAATTTGTATTCTCTCGTTTCTAAAGGATTCAGGTAACTTATTAAACAGCTGAGGTGCAGTTACAGTAAAAAAGTGACGAAAATGAGATTTTTTAACTTTGGGTACATTTACAACGTTTCTATTATTTACACGCAAATTGTGATCCAACAACAATCTCGAATTATTATAGCCCGATTTTAAAAAAAATAGTTTAAGTACCTTAAAATAGTATAGATGTCTTAATGGAAGAATTTTTAGATTTTTGAAAAAATAAAAACTGGGAGTTCTACGACTGACCTTACAAATAATACGTACACAATGTTTTTGTTTAATTAACAAAGGCTCAATTTTATTATAATGGGTACCACCCCAACAACACAGACCATATTGAAGTTTAGACTTAATCAAGCCATTGTAAAAAAGTTTTAAAACAGAGAAAGGACAATATAAACTTAGATGATACAGTTGCCTAACTGCTTTATTCAGGTATCTTTTTAGATAAGACGTGTGATCTTTCCAGTTTAGTCTAGGATCTAACGAGATACCTAAATATTTGAAGCTATCCACACGTTCAACATAGAAACAATCTTCTGAGCAGTTATAATTCTCATTAAACAAAATACCAGACACATCATTTGCACATAAATTACATAAACTAAATTTTAAGCACTTAGGGGAGTGATATTTTACAGAAATACTTTCACATACTTTTCCTGACAGATTAAAAAACATAAATTTTGTTTTGTTACTTATTATTAGTTTATGCATTTTGAACCATTGCCTTAATATATCCAAATCAAAATTTATATCAGTAAAAGTATTAAAATAATTTACATTTGAATAGGATAGAGCTGTATCATCAGCAAAAGCAGTAATTTTTCCTTTAAACGCTTGAGCAAAAAGTGAATTGACATAAATTAAAAAAAGTATTGGACCTAGTACAGAGCCTTGAGGAACTCCGATATTTATCAATTTTTCGGAACTGTATACATTTGAAATTTTTACTATTTGCATCCGATCTTTAAGGTATGAACCAAACCAATCCAAAATAAAACCTCTAAATCCAGCTTTAAACAATTTGTTTAATAATAAGTTATGGTCCACCATGTCAAAAGCTTTTGTGATATCTATAAATAAAGCAGCCGGAATTTCAGAATCATTTAAGGACTTGTAGAGCTCACTACATAATTTTAATAAGGCATCTTCAGTTGATTTACCACTTCTAAACCCATATTGAAATTCGCTGAAAAAGCTGATGTTATTCAAATATTTTATGATTTTAAACTTAATGCCTTTTTCAAAAATTTTTGAAAAAACTGATAATAAAGAAATAGGCCTATAATTGTTGAATAATAAAGTATCTCCTTTTTTATGCAAAGGTATAACAGCAGCTGTTTTTAGAGCATGTGGAAAAATACCATTATGTATACTGAAATTAAAAATATAACATAGAACATCAACAATTTGAAAAGAAACATTTTTTAGAATATTATTTGAAATTTTATCAAAGGAAGAAGAAGATGAAGATTTTAAAGACATTATAATTTTGTGTAGTTCTGTCGAAGAAAAAGGAAGAAAGAAAAAACTTTGTTGTTGAGATGATTCTGGAACGATATAGTTACTACAATTGCATGATGACACAACATAAGGAGAATTATCTAATAGTGAATTTGTTATAGTAGAAAAGTAATTATTAAATAAATTAGCAACATCTAAAGAATCAGAAACAAGCTCATTACTATTTTTTATGACAATATGACTATTTGCAATATTTCTATTAAGAATTTCATTTACTAACTTCCACTCCTTTTTCGAGTTTCCAGAATTCTCAGTTAAATTTTTTTCATAATAACTGTCTCTACAATTAGGAATATCACGCTTCAACTCACGGCATAGTTTTTCGTAATACACTTTGAGTCTAGTGCAATTTGGATGTTTTAATAGACGAATTCTAATTAGATTTTTTTTTTTAATTTTTCGCAATAACTTCTGACTCATCCACGGTTTTAGTCGTTTCAGTTTGCTTGAGTTTTGATTTATTACTATACTGCAATTCGAAATATGATTTTTAAATTTAGTAAGGAATAAATCGAAAGCGGTAGAAGGATAAGGCGAACTATATACTTCATCCCACGACTCAAAAGTAAGTTCATCCTTCAAAGAAGTAAAATTTATTTTTTGAATTACATTATAATTTGATATATGTCTTTTTGGTATGTCTTTAGAAAACTGAATGGATGTTAGAACGTGATCAGTTATTTTAAGATCAAATATTGCAGTTTTATATTTAATAGGATTATTTCTATGTAGTCTTAAAAAGATGTGATCGATACAAGTACTTGAGCACTCCGTTTCCCGAGTAGGTTGAAACATTAAAGAAGTAAAGCCAAACGACGCCAGAGTAGAGAGGAAATTATCCGAATTACCATTTTCAGAAAGCAGATTAATATTGAAATCGCCTATAAGAATGGTATTTTTACATGTTAGATTTTCTAAAAATCCAGAAAATTCTTCCAAAAATTCATTAAACTGACTTTATGTAATCTATAAACACCAACAAAAAAATAACGTGTACCCGAAATACAACAATTTAAACAAATTAAATCAACGCTATTTAAGTTAAACTTAGTTATTGTACATTCAACGTCACTTCTGTAAAATACTGCAACTCCTCCAGCTGAATAAGAATCATTACAAGTTGCAGCAAATGTATAGTTTGGAATAATGTAATCTGAAATTTCATAATCAAATATCCAAATTTCAGATAAAAATATAAGATCAGGTAAATGATCACATGAAACAAGATGAGAGAGAAATACATCAAAATTTTTCCTAAGACTCCGAATGTTTTGGTGTACCACAGAAAAGCCTGAATGAAGGTCACCACTGTTATGATCTATGCACAAACAATTAAAATTATTAGAAGTTGAAGAAGAAAAACTATTATTATTTTGACTATGAAGAGGATATATATCTTCCATAATGGAATTAACCATATAACAATTTTAAATATAAATTGATTTAAAAATAAATACAAATGAATTAAATTTTTAACAAGTCCTCTACACTTTTTATATTAAAAGCTTTATCACCTTCTTTTTTTCTAATAAAAATTTTAGAATTACGTACCCATACGTACTTACATTTATTCTCTGTTTTAAATGAATTCGCCTTTTTGAGCAATGATCTATTAAAAGCAGTAAGAGCATCATTTACAAATATTTTTCTGTTGTTGTTGTTGCTTATGTCTCCAAAAATATTTGCATCCAGTCTAATTTTATTTTTAAGTATTCTCTCTTGAATTATTGTCTTTGTTGATGACTTAGTAAATTTAACACTTATTATATTTAGTGCTGCTGCATTATTCTCTTGCCTAATTTTTTTTACAAAGCAAGTCTCCAAATCACTTGCATTAATGTTAACACCAACACCTTCAGTAATTAGTTTGATAACTTTTTCTTCCGCATTAATGTTATCAACTTCATGTACACCAACAATGTCAATAGAATTATTTAATTCTCTCTGCTCTAAAACATTAATCCGTGATTCTAATTTAATAACATTATTAGAGAGAATATCTTCCAAGTTAGTTATTTTTTTCATTAATTCAACATTTATTATTTGCTGAATTTTAGTTATTTCTTTATACAGCATTTGTAACGTAATATTCTCAGGAATATTCTCATTTGTGTTTGTTGAAGATAGATCTAAGTAATTTTTCAATAATTTGTACAACTTTATAAGGCCAGGCCTTTTTTGTACATTTAATTAAATAAATGAAAAAACCGTCTGTGAGCGATGAAAAATTGGTTAATATATTTCCTTTTTGTCAACAATAGGCGGCTTCTCTTCAGTTGAAGAAACGAAATAATATCATGTCTGCTGATATTTCGTCTCTTCAACGAAGATTTGGGCTGCCCCATTCTTTTACTTTCGGATCTGAATTCAAAGTATAGTACCCGAGGTACTGTATCCAGACCCCAGACAAGAGACTCCATCTTGATATTCAGTACCACATGTCTTCTGCAATATACTACTATTTGTCAATTGTTCGTCCCTTAGACTAACCTTATTGGCTTATATTCATACAAATTTTCACGCTATTTTTCGTAACATATTGTTTTGTATTTTGTCACTTGAACAATACTTGTGTTAAATAAATTTTGCCGATTAAAAGTTTATTTACAAAATATTGAATTTTTTTTTTATTGATTTTTAATTCATGATATTAAAATCCCCAGCAGATTTTATTTTACTTTAACAAAAATATCTTTTAAAATATTTAAACAATTTGAGTAGGTAAAATTTATTTAAGTGACAATCAAATTTCCTGTGAGAATTGAAAATTTCAAATTTATACCATCAAAATCTAAGTTCATTATTATTCATTTCAGGAATTGTTGTAGGATCAACAGGAAATTATTATTCATCTAATAATTATGAAAATGCATTAACTTCTGAATTAAAATATAAGTGTAAAGGACAAAAAATTATTTTGAAAAAGGTTAATATGTTAAAATGTAATATATTGTGATAATAAGTATTAATATTAATTATGATTTAATAATATTCAGTTATAATAATTCACGTAACTATGATGTAGTATAATGATTCAGTGACGTATTACGTTTATAATAATACTTTAGTATTACGTTTTTTGGCATGAGGGCCTTATAAAAAACTTAAACAAACCATAGAATTAGAATTAAAACGCTCCTTTTGATAAATCTTTTTTGATATTGGAGAATACCCAATTTTCATTATAAACTTATAATTTTTTCGATATGAATATCGTTAATATATTGCACTTATTATAACGTATGCACCAGGTTCTAATTATTAGGGGTGATTTTAGAGATTTGGTTAATAAATCAAGATTGTCTATTTTCTAAAATATGTATACGAGTATATCTATATAATATGTGATTCACAATTGTAATGAAGTATAGTGTTTTTATTTTTCGTGTCACATCCGTGATGTTACAATTTTATTACAAAAATAATTTTGTAATAAACAGTAAGTTTATTAGTAACACCATAGGAATACAGTAAAATAATAGCATTACTACTGCTATTCTAGCAATTCTATTCTCATAACAACACTTCAACTTTTGTTACAGGATTATGCACATTTAGACTTATAACAACATTGCTGTAGGACTTGCTGAAAATCCTATTATAAAAAATACCGCAACTGCTATAAGAACATTCTTATAACAGTATTAATCACATTATTCTCATAAAAGTATCATTATAATACCTTTATTGCTTTTCGGGAAGCATATAGGAGTCTTATGGCACTAATTTTGTTTATATAACAATAAAATGTTACGTGGGTACGTACTCTTGAATTAAATGACGTATTATGGTAAGTATAGCCAGAGTCATAATCACCTGGGGCAAAACTACCACATATTTATATATATTTTATGCCATATATTTTATGGGAGTTATGACACTTCCTCGTTTTAATATTGTAGGATTTTGATTAATTTAAACTTCCGATACATTTTAACATATTTGTTTTTTACATTCTTTTCAATCCCTATTTAGGACCACTAGCTAAATAGTAATAAAAGTAAAAAAAAAATGGAAAAACAAAACAATAATATAGAAAAAAATTAATTGTTTTTACGATTAATGAATAAAATTTATAGAAATATCTTGTCACCCCAATCTTACATTTTTTTATTAAATTAAAAAGAAATGAAAATAATTGAAATTAATTATAAATTTAATACAAATCTGAAAATTACAGTATCTAAGATATAAATAATTATTAAAATACGGAATAGAAGGGTTAAAGCAGTAGTAAATGTATGTCAAAGTATAAAATAATAGAGTGAGGGTGTTTATTAAAATAGAAATTATGTAATTTTCTATTAAGAAGGATATCCATTACACTGTTACAATTTATATAATTATTAATAATAAAAGTTGAGAAATTGTATTTATTAAAATTTTTAATTAGGAAGATAAAGCTTATATTATTTATATATATTTTTATTAAATCAATTTTTTAGAAATTTATATACAAACTCATTTTAAGATAAGTTTACACTCTAATTTATGGATCTGAAGATGAACTTTGAAAGAAGAGGTGGGTATATAATTAAATTTTTTAATATTCAAATATTTCACGAATTATGTTCAAATTGTGAAATATGAATTCGAAGATGTAAAATAAATTTATTACCCGATATTTTTGGTACGAGAATATTTTTGATAACATTATAAAAATAAATTATGACCATATTATTTGATTGATATCAACACAATAATTAAAGCAAATCCTTGAATTTAACTATGAAATACTGATACTAAGTTTGAGGTTTTTATAGTAAGAGTAATCATTAAACTAGTTGTGAATTGTTCTAAATCCCAATTATAATTAAGTTTTAATCCAATCAATAAATAAAATATAAAAAAAAAAATATAATTTTGTTGATTATTAGACTTGTTTCTGGTGATGGTTATTTAATATTGTATTACATCAAATAATTTCGCATCCGATTTCTAATACAAATTATCATCCCCAATATTATGTTTTTACAGAAATATTGATGTTTCGGAAGCAATGTACTTTTTTCATCAGCGCTTAAGACTTTTAACACACTTTTGGTAATAAAAAAACAATAATAACTAACATAAAATATGTTCAAAGATATATTCAAATTAGCGTAAGTAAATTATAGTCATACTAGTGAATCCCCTGTGCACTTGCGCAGAAGCAGTTCTTTCAGGTACGATTTTATCTTAAAAAAAAATATTTGTTTTGATATAATTGTAGTTATTTTCTGAATCGCCTGATATTTGAATATATATATATATAATGAAATTAAAGTATAACACCTAATACTTAATGACGAAATTAATACTAATTTTAATAAAACTTAACACAATAATATCCCATTACTCTCTCAACGTGGTAAATCGATCTTTTTTAATACGTTTACAGTCAGAAACGTTTGTATTCACAATTCTGTTATAACATTAGTCAACAATTTGTTTGTAAAGAAAGTAGTAAACTTCAAAAGTTCATACAATCGATGTCGTTTCCAGTCACATTAAAATATAACGCCAATTTTTTAAATAAAACAAAAAAATAAGTTAAAAGTGAATTATTCTATTGAAAAACTGATTTATATTGTCTTTTTCTGTTCTTTATTACAAATGTGTATATTTTGTGACTACATAACAGAATTATTGCTTTTATGAATAAAATAAAGTTTAAAATTGTTATACGAAAGATATTTTATTGAATTTGATTTTGTTTATTAAAATGCAATTTTTTTTTACTACGCGAAATTTATCGACTGACTATAACCGTGTTTTACTAAATATATATTGTTTTTAAATAGCAGAAGCAAATGAACTAACATTAAATTATATCATTTTTGAAGAGTATGATCTGATTTTTGTTTTTATTTTTTTTTTTTAATTTTTGTTTGTGTTTTCGCTTTTGTACTTTTTGTTATAAGCTTAAATAAGATTGAAATTTATTTTAGAGTATAAATGTCGCTCTTGAAAATAACTTGAAAATAACAGTAATTTATTTGGTGTAACTATTTGAAATGTTTTAAGCATTCAGCACCAAGAACTTGTTCAAATTTTAATATTTTTGTGGTGTAAATAATTTGCTATTCAATTATTATTCTTGCTCTTTTACTCACCACGTCGTTCATCTTGCGTATTATATATAAGATATTAAAATAAAAAAACACTTCGTTTATAACCTATATTAATAATATTAACCTCCAAATTATTTTTTTTTTCATACCAAAAGTGGAAAAACCAAATGTGGTAACTCAAAAATAATAAAAAAAAATTTTATTCAAAAGAAAATCGACAAAAATATGAATATAGAACTTAGCTAATACCTTATAAAAAATTTTTACCCAAAATATACACATAAAATAAAAATTAATTTTGATCGTAACGGCCTACATCGTCACTGATTGATTGAATGAAAAAAAAAACTAAGCAAACGAAAAACCACGAAAAGTGTGCCTTCAAAATCGGGCTTTGTGTATTATAATATAGAATAGTCTTATGCATAAGTATATTACTATTAGGTCTTAATAGTTCTGTAATGTAAAAAAAGTTGTATACTAAAATTAATTCATAATAAATAAATGATAATAACAATGATATTCGATCTAAGCTGCATCTTTGTAAAAAAAAAATCATTCTTCATACTGAAATGCTAAATAATTTTTGTTTTCTTTCTTTTCTAAGATAGCAGTTAATCATTGAAAGAGGCTTCGGAGACTACAATCAATTATTTGGGCTCCAACAGACTGCACAGTATTATACAATGGAGAGTATTTTGAAGAGTATTTGAAATTAATAAAAATTCCTATATTTGGTGCAACATTGAAATGGTACAAACTTGCACATTAATTTTAATAAATTTTCTAAAATTAAATCTCAAGAGCAAACTACGGAAATTAAACCAAGAAACAAAACAAAAAAATATTTTTTTGAATTTTGATTAACGCTAAAAAAGGACATCGTATACCAATGTAAACATCACACAATGAAAAGTGAAATGACTCACATGGATCATAATATACGGTTGACTGCGAAATCTCACTTTTGGAAAAAGTCATTTGATTAAAATCTTGCTTTTCAAAATATCGTTTTTACTTAAACTTTTTTAAAATTGTATATAAATTCTCCGTTTTTGATCAAACAGCCCTACGCAAAAAAGTAATTAAATATTCTTGTACGATTCTATGAAATGATATATTTTTTTTTTAAAGCAAGATTTTGAAGCCGAAATTTTAAATGACAAAATTTCGTTACGCCACATTATAGTATTTTATAAAATTTATTTTTTTTTCATCTCTTATAGATTTCAAATTCCATCTATACTAACGTATTTATTAAAAATTGGCTAATGGAACATCTCTCTTCAAAGATTCATCATTGTTGAAATTTTCCCAAAAACAACTAAATTTGACAACAATATTTTCCGTGTTGAAAAATCAATAACTAAAATTTCGAACAATTGAAAAATTATTGCGCAAAATTTGTTTAACAACAAATACCGTTATAAATTTATGATACTTATTTATAGAGCTTTTTTATTTTTCAAATCAAATTAAGATAATTTTACTTACGACAGAAAAAAAAACGTATTTATTTATTTAATTTATATATCTGTTCACCTGCATATTAATATGCAGCCAAACTTTTAGACCCTTTCCCTGTCGAAATTGTGGCATATTTTTTTTATTTATTTTTTTATTTATTTGCAGGTAACTCCGCAAACCAACTTCAAATCCTTTAAAATTTAGTTCCATACGCTTTAATCTGTAATGATAAATTTCTTATTCTTGAGAAAATCATTTACAAATCATAGTGGTAAAACTAACACACACAAGTTCTACTTAAGCACATTACTTCAACTAAACTCAAACAGTTCGTCCTAATATATACGGTAATACTTGTAGATGCAACCTGAGTTGTGTTAGACTGTTAAATATTATAGTTTTTTTAACACAATGCCCAAACGTTATAAAAGGATTAATTTATTCAAAATTATTGTAGGTTCGGGTAAGTAGAAAAAATTAGGAGCAAATAAAATGATAGAGGGGCAATTTTTGGTAAGTTTGGAAAATTTGTGGAGACCTACCTTAACCTTATTTTATTATATGTCGTATAGAAATAAGTGTAATATCCTTTTTAAATTATTAAATAAAACGATATAATTAAATCGTTGATACACAATAAAACCAGATTATTTTGAACAAAAAAGAATGAATAAATGTTTCAATATTTGCTCGAAAAATTGTCAAAATGAAATTGGTACTATTTTTAAATTCCCGAAATTACATATTAATATTTTGTAGCATCTACTTTTGTGATTTTTATTCAAATAATAATAATTGCGTGTTCCAAATAACAAATATTTTTATTTAAATTTTATTATTATTTTTAATATTTATTTTATAGCATCACAATATTCAATTCATATTCAATTTAAATTTTATTTGCTATAAAAATATAATATCTAAAGATTTTTTTTATTATTTATTTATTTTTTTTTATTGTTTTTTTCTTTCCATAAATTTATTGAATACTTAATTTATTTATTTATTTTATTCTTTCATATATTTTGTACACAAACACATATGATTTTTTATGTTTTCTATTTATTATGATTTATTCTAGTTAAAAAAAAATTAAATTTCAATTTGAATTAATTTAACAACATTCAAATTTGAATGAATCTGGCCGCAAAATAGTACAGAAGTACTAAAAAAAAGATCGTAATTTTTTGAACAAGCAGAAATGCGAGATAGAAATGAAAGTGTTGTCAGAGGTAGGCAATAATAATGAAATTAAAATATTAATTTTGAAAAAAATATAGAAGTCGACTAATCTGGACTACGACGTATTATCTACAAAATTATAATACATTAGAGAAAGTCAATAAAAATGTCAATAATCTTATTTACCGTTACTGAAATTTTCCATATGCAGACATTTTTTCATTGCAAGCTCAATTCTTTGTTCGTGTTTGATCTAACAAGTACTTTTGCGAATAAAATCGTATGATTAGAATAAAATGTTTACAGTTTTTTTTTCATTTAATTTCGATTTTATAATTTAAATAATTTTGAATAATTTTTGTTTTCGATTTTACAACTTGACAAACATTTGAAATAACAAACTAAAGAAATAACAAACAAATTCTGTTCAAAATTTTATCCTTTTACTGATGCAAAAAAAAAAATTTGCACATCACCCGACTTACCTCTAATGTAAGTTTGAAATTATACTTCGTTCGTAGACTTAGTACAAATATTCAAATATTCAATTTGATTTTCCAGACAATAGATTTAAGCGCATAATAAATTTCTTATGCAGATCTTGACATTAGATACAATAAGTTTTCCAATTCGTATCTAGTTATGAATATTTAAAAATTTTAAGCGAGATTTATAGTAGAATAATTTCATCTGCACCTAAGTCCATTTTATCATAATTGCTTATTTTATTGAAGGTTAATTTTATTTGAATGACTATATTGAGTTTTATTCCCAACCAATTGCAAGGAATAATGAAAAAAACTATTTGTAAAAACACAAGTTTAACATGATTTTCTTACCTCTGGTTTCGTAAATTCAAATTAAATAACTAAAATATTACAAGGGTCGGTATCGGACATTTAAATATCCATTTTTAGCTTTTATATGCTTCTATTAGCCATGAAAGAATATTATTTAGTAGTGAAGAGCAACATGTATAGTGAAAAATCTTAACTTAAATATAAATAAATAATTTTGGTCATGCGGGGAAACAAGTTGGATATGTTTCGACGAAAGAAAATGGATAAATATATTATTATTGTTTATACATACGCTAAACATGTATTCAACTAAGTTGTTGTTTTTGATTACATTAGAATAAGATCTTTAAACATGCTGTAAATGCTGGAGTAGATTAATATAAATTGTTCTGTATTATTTTTCAATAATTATTGGTGCCTATGAGTTTAAATTAAAATTTTAGAGTCAACTCTCATGATAACACTTTATATAGATTAGAACAAACTAAAATATTAGAATAATGTATTCTTTAGCGTTAGAGTAAAATTTAGATCATATTATTGAAAATCAATCCTATACCTATGCTATGTCATTAGAAAGTAAGCACACCAATTGCGAAGATGGTCAAATTGCTACCTGTCCTGTAAAAATAAATAAAACGATTATATATTTTTTTGCTCAGTCGCATACAAAACAATCAAAAAGCCTACAAGTAGTAGATGAAATATGAATATTTCTGTAATCTGTAGACTATATTTTATAACCTTGAGAACTATAAATTATGGCTAAAATATACTAAAACATAAAAACTATACAAAACAAACTATAACTCCATTGATTATTTTTAAATAAGTTCCCGCAAAATATAAGAATTTCAGTTTGACATTGTAAGCCAAACAACTATCAGCCTTTTTATTTGTTAATGGCTTATAGTTAGATAATAGCAAAAACACTCTTTTTAATCGGATCAACGATTCACAACCATTCACACAAATACATTTTTAGAAATAAATATTAAGAGCCGTAAGAGTGAACCATTAAAAAAAAGTTTTCAATCGGGAACTCTAATTAAAATCATAACCAATGCCAGCTTCTAAATGAAATAGACAATTCTCATCTGGGATTTTACAAAAATAATCATCTTCATATAAAAATCTATCTATCGAATAGAACTTTCAATTAATCTCATTCAAATGTCAATTTATATTTTTTTGCATAAAAAAAAACAACGAAAATGGAAAAAAAAAATATTAACAAATAGGGTACATAAAAAAAAAAAATATTTCCTGTCATAAAATTGTCATCAATCAAATCTGGAACATATGGGAAAATATTTAAAAAGAGAAAAAAATGTATTGATGCTATTTTTAATTCAATTTTATAATTCTCACAAAAAAAAAAGTAAAAAAAAAAAAAATTATTAAAAAAATATTATTATTGAAATTACAAATTCTTAAATTTTTCTATAATGTACTCCTAGTGGTACAATCTTTTGAATTAATGAAGTAAGTATATATACGTACGTTATCTTTCGTTTATTAATTTATCATTTGGGAAATCATTTTGAATTCAGTTCGACATCTTAATGAAGCGGAAAATTTTCATAAATTTTATTTAATTACAACCTGTTATTTTTTTTTGTGTGTTTTTTTTTGTATTAATAATTTTTTAAACATATACATTGGCATTCATTTTCTATTCGTAATCGAGATATTTTTTAGTAAAAATAAAATTACTTAAAACTTGATTTATTTGTCCCATTCAATTTAATTCAATTCATGCTAATTGCAATTTTTAATATAAAATTTAATCACATTGATTCAAATAAATGTCTAGAGTAATGAATCTCAATCTTTTTCAATTTTGTGTCATAAAACAAATATATATATATATGCTGGTCAGTTATAGATGATATCAGCTAGAGTTATTTTGATGGACATTATATTACGCAAGATGGTCCGATTCGATCGGGAAATATTTTACGAAGTAATCTCTTGGAGTATTTTAGGAAAAACAATTGTTTTAGATAGTCTAATCTTAAATTTAAACTAGGCTATAGAAAATAATATCTGAAAATTACCAACTACAGCTCTGAAGATATGCGAATATTTTGCAGAATTTCGTATTAATTAAAAATAGAAGAATTAGTTTGTTATACCTTTTAGACTCTTGTGTGAATTCAATAATTGTAATGCATAATATTGAAATCAGCAAATGGATGAAAATTGAATAGAATAGAATTAATGCGATTAACACCTCAGGTCATTTGATGCTAAATGTTTCCACAGTAACGCAATGTTGTTTTGTAATCTTAACTAATTCCAAAGTGCATAACTAAATTTGTTATAATTTTGTCTTCATATAGAATAGTTCTGTTTCTTTTATAGTAATAACCCGAATTTAAGGATATAATGATCTCACCCATTTACATTTTTTTTAATTGTGAGAAAAATTCCACAAAAATGTAAATGGTGAATTGTTTATGCAGGAATTTGTAAGTATATAGTTCAGATAACTAATGCAAATAATAGGCTTCTTTTTCAATTTACCCTTTTTAATGCGTAGTGACAATATGGGCAGTCATCTAGGCAGTTAATATAGGCGTCATGAGAAAATCTAAACTAAAGAAAACTTTGACTCGGAGTTGGCTTTTTTTATATATATTAGGCCAAAATAATGGGATAAGCACCCTAACTGCCTTAGCAGAATTTAACCCATATTAAGATGAACAAAAAAGAAGGATAGTAAAGAGTAATAAAATTAGAATAGAATAGATAGTACAGAATTTACGAACAGGTTAACAGATATTTATTTACCCGTCTCTTGAAAACTCCTAAGTTATACGTTTGAGGGAAGGCAAAAGATAATAAGGTGTTCCATAGTTTAAAAGTTCGGTTGATGAAAGAATTTTTATATTTCACAGTGTTGATTCGAAGAGGCTCTACTACAAATTTATGAGCGAGGGCTGACCTGCGAATATTACGCTGGAATGATTGTATTTTGGGCATAACACTTTTAATTTCGTCAGAGCTATTACCCAACAGATATTTATAAAACAGAGTGGCTGCTCCTACATTACGTCGATGACTAAATGATGTTAGAGGTTTTCTGTAACATTTCCATCATTGATAATTTTGATGGCTCGCTTTTGTAACTTATCTAGGTACTGTAGGCTGATATTTGGCACACCGCTCCAAGTATTCGAGTTATATTCAAGTCGAGGCCGAATATATGCCTTATATAATTAATAGGAGGTTGGAAGATGTAAAATATTTTCTACTTTTGCTTAAGAATCAATTAAACATTTAGCAGCATCCTTCGCTACAGAAAAATATGATCGTGCCACCAGATTTTGCTATTTATTTCCATTCCAAGAATTCATAGAGTTTCAAAGTTTTCGATATTTACATTTCCGAATACAATATTTGGTATTTATGGGTTTTACTTTGTTGATAAGAGACAATTCTGGGTTTTGGAAGCATTAAATTTTACACTATTTACACTTCCCCAGTTCATGTATTTTTTTTTAAGGTCGCTGTCGCACAAGATATATTATTTCGTTCTCTGTGAACTGAAGTTTATATACATTTCTGCACTTTTGCAGAAAATTGTCTTCTTTTTATCCGATCATTTACATTATTCATGACGTAATGGCAATAGAGCTGGCTTTTCATAAACATACACTGCAAAAACAAAATACTGCAGAAATTTTTTTTCCAAAAGTGTTAAAATTTGAATATTTTACATTTATAGTTTTCTGTTACAAATAAAAAGCAACACAACTGATTGTCATACTCTATTTGCTATATATAATTTTGCAGTTTTCCTGCTAAGATAGAAATGTTTATGAACAAAATTCATTTTCTACATTTTGTTTATGAGCAAAATTCTAACCAATATAGGCAATATTGCCAATTTTCCTTGTTTATGAAAACCACTAATATTTGGCAGTTGTCTATAATAAGAAGTATTTTTCGTGTCTGAAAAAAATTTGTACTTGAGGTTGACTGCACAAAATCGATAAATTTCGTGTTCATTAAACCTTTCTTTCTCATAATGGTATTCAAATAAAAAATTAAAATGACCTGAAGTGATTGAGCTATCTGCGTTTTAGTTTTGAATATGGAAATTTTTAATATTTTTATTGGTTTATTTGTGATTAAGTTGGGGCTCTTGTTGATTTATTGAGATTTGGTTTTGTACTACGTTCTATTTAATTTTATTTTGGATCAACATAATTTTATTATTGAAATGACAGCTATGAAATTCAATTGTGCTGGCGGACTCAGTTTTTTTTTAAATAAACTTTTTTTTTCTAGTTTTTACTATGTGAAAAAAGTACATCTATGATATCATGTTCTGTTATTTCTATCATTTTTTATAATTTATCCCTTGTATATTATATTATTTTATAGCGATTTTAGAATCGTGTTATCTAATATTCATTAGGTATAACAAAATTATAGATGGAAATTATTAAAACAAATTCATTCCAACATAAATTGACTTCCCCATCTTCTTCTTCCTGCGCTTTATCCGTTATGGATGTTAGTTTTCATGATCGCAAATTTAACTTTATCTGCTGCAGCTCGAAACAAGATTCTGGTGCTTTTATTGAACCACCGACGCAGATTTTTTTACCACAATATCCTTCTACTTCCATGGCGTTCATTTAAATTTACTTTTGAGAGTAATTTTAATTAGTTCATATTTTTTTTTTTATGTCGAACTATATGGTATATGTTGTGTATATTGTCAAAATATTCTAGTTTTCGGGATTTGATAATTTATACGATGTTTTTCTTTATGCGCAGCAATACTTGTACATTTTTACAGTGCTTGATCATTATCCGCAGGAATATTCCATCCAACTGATTTTCAGAAATCTTCGGTAACACCGCATTTATTTCGAGAGGTTTCCAAACATTTCCAGGCTTCAATCCGATATAAAAGTGTTGAGAATAATATGCATCCCAAAACACTGGTTCATAAGTTTGAGTTTCAATTCCCCACAGATTGTAAGACCTTGTCTCTTCTTTTGTCATAGAAAATAATTATTTCCAATATGTTTTTTTTTGTTCTCACAACAATATTCTAAGTTCAATCCAATTCAATACGATTGTCGTACATTAAATTTTTCTTTTAAACATTTTTTAAATAATAAAAATAAAATCAGTAACAAAACAAAAAACACAAAAAAAATATATAAAAAAAATTCCTCATGAATAGAAGATTGTTCTTCATTATTCGTTCTTTCAATATAAAAAGATTCTTAAAAAAGTTGTATTCATTTTCTACAATACAATGGATTGCATAAAAGATGAATGCATATTTTTGATTTTATTGAGATTCAAGATAATGCAGATACATACCTAATTTTTAAAAGAAATATTTTGTAGATCCAGTTACTAATAGGATACTAAGCATCAAAAGTTGAAACTCTAATTACAGATTTGCATATTAAAATAAAATGTGCAATGAAAATTCAAATCCCAAATCTAACTGTTAAAAGAAGATTCAATTTAAATTTAAAATTTAATATTAAAAAAAATTTCCTACCTACCAAGTAAATAAATAAATAAACACAAATAAACACATAATACAAATAGACACTGGTAATATGTAACTATTAGGAATTAGGATATAAAAAAGGAAAAATTATTAAAAAAAATAGTTAGTGACAACCGTTGATGATGGAAGTATGTTGCTTCCGAAATATCGATATTTTTATTTACATCCTCTTTTGTAATTGCCATTGTTTTCACCTTCCTTTCCCCCTGTACCTTCTTAGCCAACACTACTAAGTTGTATAAGGGCCTTCACCTAATGTCTTGGCTATGTTTACAAAAAGAAAAAAATATGAAAAGGTAATAGGTACCATAAAACTTCCCGAAGAAAATTGTACGATTGGGTTACATACCACAGAGAAGATTGTAGAGTTTTGAATTACAATATTGTTAAATAGAAGGTTATTCTCAGACTCTGACTCAGATATTCCAGATAACTGCAGAATATCGAATGACTTAAAAATTTACTTCAGTTTAACGTACAAAAATTTCAAGATAAGAAATAGGCGAAATAGCAGTAGTAAATCATATCGAAATTATGAATTATTATTTTATCAACTATATTCTAAATGTCAAAAATCTTTTTCATAATACCCCTATTATTTAACTACAATAATTTTTTATTTTGCTTCAACGAAAATATTTTATTTTGTATTTTGATTTTTATAAAAAAAAAAATATCAAAATATTTCAATAGATACTTGGCTTCATAATTGGCTTCGGATTAACTTTCTTATATGTATGTAGATATTATGGTTTAGAATTTAATAAAATAAAAATAAACTGATAGAATAAAAATTTAAAAATTATTTTTCTCACAGCAAGTTACTATTAAAAATTGTAATTCTAACAAGAACCAAAAGATAAAAGATTTAAAAAAAAAAAATTATTGTGGCTGGTATTGTCATAGATTTTTGTTGTTACCTTGTTTATTTCATTTCTATAATGATTATTGGCATCAAAAAAGTTAAAAGAACTTATTTTCTTGTTGAGTGGACAGGTTTAAAATGTTTAATAGTAAAAAAAAAAAAAACAAAAGGAAAATAATAATTTTAGGTTTTAATATCAATAATATGAAGTTTGTGGTTAGCCATTAATTTTAAATAAAAGAAAACGAAACAAATTGGTTATTGAAATGCTTGAGAAGAAGAGTATGAAGAATTAAAAATTAAAATGCAGTCAAAAGAATTATTAAATGCGGTTGGAATTGTGTATATTTTTAAGTCATTCACTTTAAAGTCATTCTTAATCGATAAACTGAAAAACAAAAAAATTAAATTACATAAAATATAATGACAGCGTTTTTTAGAAATAAAATCGAATGCCATTGATAATGAATAAGATAATGATGATGATTGCAGATGTATGATTGTAGTGAAATGTGATCTTGAATTCTTGTGGTTGGATTAAATTCATCACGAAATCATCTTGTAAACATGATGACGTAGTGATTTATTTTTTTTATTCGTTTTCAAGGCTATTTTGATTTTAATATAATCAACTACAATCAATATTTTTCTTCATGCTTTTACGACAGTTTTAAATAAATTTATTTAAAATACTGTTTAAATTGGTATTTAATTTTTATAAATAAATTTTAAAAGTTACCTCTATTACTAATATTGGAAATACTTATTCTGATTATAACAAATTAACTGTTAACTAACTACTTGATAGTTGAACCTATAATCTAGTTGGTAATTTTTGTACTTTATCTTAGAGTTAGATGATTGTTTGGTCGTTAACATTATTTTTAACACATTGGTGTATCACCGGTGAATATCACTCAATCGTACCAAAAGTGCCGTTTTCACCGGGCAATATAAAAATAAACTTGCGCTCAGTGTATTACCAGTGAGCATTGGTGGATTGTCTATATGTTACTATATGTTTTATTTTTGTTTTGAAAAAAAGTTAAAATAAAATTACTTTATTAATTTAATCAACAGGAAGGAGCATATTCCGATCTTAAAGAAATTAATGCCGGGGTTCCTCAAGGAAGTGTACTTGGTCCGGTACTGTATCTGCTGTACACTTGTGATTTTCCTGCACTAAAAAATAATATTATTGCGACGCTTGCAGATGATACAGCGATTCTGGCTGTTGGAGCAAATAATAAAGAATCCACAGAAAAGCTGCAGAGAGCTGTAACAAAAATCTAAGATAATACAAAAAGATGGAGGCTAAAATTAAATGAAGCTAAATTAGTACATGTAGATTTCACAAATAAAAAAATTGACCATAAACCAGTATATCAAGAAATACCCCATTCAAATACTGCCAAATAACTTGGTATGACGTTAGATGCGAAACTTCGCTAGAAAGCTCACATCAAAAACAACAAAAAAGAATTAAAAATCTGCTATAGAAAAATGAACTGGCTCAAAGGTAAGAATTCTACCTTAATAATATAAAACAAACTTCTGCTCTATAAACTAATACTGAAACCAGTATGGTCATCCAGCTATGGGGATGCAGCAAAAAAAGTAATAGAGATATTATTCAGAAGCTCCAGAATAAGGTCCTAAAAAACCTTGTGAACGCGCCCTGGTTCATAAGAAACTATGACCTACATAGAGATTTGCAAATAGAATCTGTCGATAAGAAAATACAGAAATTTTCAAGAAGTCATGAAAAAAGGCTTCAGCACCATGTAAATGTGGAGGTAATCGAGCTCTGGATAATAGAAATATAGCCAGACGTTTCAAAAGAGTAAAATCTTTTAAGTTAGTCCAGCAATAATCACCCATATTCTTGAGGACTCGTCGCACTGGTGATCGGAGATTGACCCGCTCCACGTTTAGATAGATTTGGTTTTACGGGACTTGTGAAGGATTTCATTATGTTGACTGCCAACGAAACTAGGTTTTTCACAAGTCTTCCGGAATTATAAATTCCTTTGGAGAGCTGGTTGGTTTTTGGTCGCTGATGCGATGGGTCTTCAAGGTTATGGATGAATACGTCAAAGGAAAAGTTAGATAGACATCGGTGGATGTAGTCTACATTGAAAAATAAAATAAAGCCAAGAAAAAATCGCTCATTAGTCCTGTAGGACTAGATCGCAATATAAGAAGGGTGTGGTTTAGTGGGTAAGAATCCCACACACAATTTCAAGCTACGGGACTCATTGTGTCTTTTGAAGATTCCCACCAGTCTGCGTATACAAAAAAAAAAAATTAATAATGTAAAAATTGTTTTTTTTCAGCTTTTCTCTTCTTTTACAGAAATTAATTATGTTTTATCGTTTCTTAGCTATGCAGCTTTTTGAAACCCTTTAAAAAAGCTTTCCGGTGATACATTGGGACTTAACGTAAGTTTATCTTTATGTTAACCGGTGAACACGGAAGTTTGAGTACGGCTGAGTGATGTTCACCGGTTTTACATTGGGACTGAGCGTAAGTTTATCTTTATGTTCACTTGTTAGCGTGGGAGTCAACTTGTTTATTATTTAATACAATTTAAATATCATGTATTTTTTTCACTGTTTTCAGAAGTATAGGACTTTCGACCAATTCAGATCCATAATCAGCCTGAGATAGACAGCTTCTTGTCTTCACTAGTTTTTCATAAGTTAGATGGTTAGTTACTATATAGTGTATATTCGTCCTGGTGTGAGTGGTTTTATTTTCTACTCGGCACATACCGATTATTCTATCCTTTTAACATAATTTGCTACAATTTTATTTTTTGAGGGGTTTTTATTTTACATACCAAGACTATTTTTTCATGTTTAATAAATAACAATAATAAATAAAGCGAAGGTGAGATTAAAATAAGGGTATACTTGCTTGCCCACTTGATCTTATTCTTCGGCTTTTATCACCGTACCATGAGGATTTTGTATCTGATATCGTGTTCTATTTTTGATACCTATCAGTTCTGGTGATATTTCGTCTCTGAGACAAAAATTTAGTTTGTTTAAAGTTGAATTAAAATATTTACGTCGTTAAAGATTTTGACACCTAAAGCGAGTGTCCGAGCCATTGCAAGTATTTTACAATAATATCTGTTTCTACTTCCATATTATTATTCAGTTTATATCGAGTTCACGAGCTCAGTATCATATTTTATCTTTCGGATCTAAAAGCCGTTTTAAGGATGAATTATGCCAAGAAGAATCTTCTTCTTGGATATAGCAAAATCACTTGATTTGGGCAGTGTCCACAAGTTTGATCCGTTCTAAAGTATTCAATTGTTTTGTTTTTTTTCAAGACCTGAATTTTGTCACTAATTATTTTAATAAGCTGAAATAGGAACGATATGTCAAGTTATTTCTTTGCCAGACCTTCACAATCAT
The DNA here is from genome assembly GCA_963942445.1 of Argyra leucocephala. Taxonomy (NCBI): domain Eukaryota; kingdom Metazoa; phylum Arthropoda; class Insecta; order Diptera; family Dolichopodidae; genus Argyra; species Argyra leucocephala. Next base: position 61,947,993 of record OZ012678.1, on the reverse strand, counting down.
GTCACTTGTTGAATTAATGCTAGGCTATCGAACTTTAGCTATTATAATATTTGTAATATTTTGTCCAATACGAATATTATTTTTTGTGCACCAATTTTTTGTTGTCTCATGATTTATTCCGAAAATCCCATTTACCTTGATGCTCAATAAATTTGCGTCCAATCTTCTTCCAGTCTACAAAAAATTATCAACAGTCATTAGTAAGAGAAACAAAGCATAATTGAAGCGTAAGACCATCCAAGGTCATAGTGATTGTAGTTCAGAAAAATACACATTCGATCACAGTCTTTATTTTGCAGTAAATTTTGAAGAATTACTTTGAACATAACAGTTTCTCATTGCTTTCAGAGTAACGTACAGCTGATAGAGATCGCAATAATACACAATATTACATAATTCTTATCAACGTCGATAGACACAAATGGTATGAGAGTCATTTAATCGATTTGAGACTCATAAGTCTCGTATTGATGTCATGTCAGTGAGTAAATAAGCTATACAAATTACCGATGAACAGTAAAAACTATTTTTGAACTTAATTATGATTCAAATAAATAATTTCCTCATCTATAAACCTAAAATGTGCTGATTGTTGTCCATATTAAATTGGTTAAAGTTAATTAAGTAGGAGTGGATTTTTCACGAAATTTACTGACAAGTAATGGAGTCCGTAACACACTAAAAAACGGGAACGCACAAAATATAGTTGGATAAGATCGATAAACATAGAAATTGCAAAAAAAAGGTGATCATAGGGAAAGTTTAGGTGGCGTATTGAAGCCGTACTGAATGGCTAAACTTTGTTAAAGTACCGACCAGAGCTGTATGAATTAGTAATATGTACTTTAATCAAAACCTATGCTGTTTCAAAAAATAATATAACGAAAAATGCAAAACTATGGAATTGGAATGGAATATTTTATTATTTTCCTCAAAATTAGTAAGATTGAATTGGACTATCAATGTAAACATGTAATAACTACCTAAAAACTTTCTCAGATACATAATATAGAAATTTAGCATTAATAAATTGCATTGTTAGATACGCAGTGCAATTAAACCACAATTTTAAATATTAATAGCCTTCAAAAATTAAATTTTAAACTATTTCGCATCTTGTTAAATGCACAATTAGTATATGGTATTCGCAATTCGAATATACATCATAGGGATTACATTGCATTGCCATGCGAAAAAAATTTAAGTAGAATAAACGATTTCACAGTTTGAAGAATATTCTCTTGTAATGAACATATTTTATAATGAAATTGTATTATGTGGATGAGATCTTTTTCGATTTGCACGTTTTAAAGAGCGAAACATGTCTTTAAGATAATGACACACGAAATTGTCATAAAATGATGATAGAAAATTCAGTTTGATAATATTTTTCCATATACACATAATTATATATATAGCTTTGTGTTTGTAGTAAGTGAAACAGTGTAATTTTATTTTTATATAATATTATCATAGAAATATATATATTTTATTATACATTATTTATATAATACATATATATGTATATTTTATCGGTTCTGCTTTAAGAGAAAAAAATTAACATTATTTTTCTTCAATATAATTTTTTTTTCTTTTCACTGAACGTGAGGAAAATTTCTTTGTTATTTAAAAGTGAATTTTGTTGTAATCTTTACATTATACTATTAATGGTGTTTTTTTTTTGTTGTTTTTTTTTTGTTGTTTTTTCATACTTTAAAGCAAAAAATCATTTATGAAAAAAAGGAAAAACAAAACTGAAATTGCTTAAAAATATTTCTCCAGGTCATGTTTCGCATCAAAATTAGAACGAATTGAACAACAAAATTATTTTGTGACTTCCATATACAATTCAAAAGCAAGCGTCAAAAAAAGATAAGAATCTGAAATGAAAAATAATTAAATTTACCACGAACCAATCGTAAAAAATTATAATTGTCAGATTTTTGTTAAGTCTTTTTTACGCAGGTTTTTTTTCATTTTTAAAAATTTATATACGTTTTTTATCACAAATTCAATGAAGAAAAAATGCTTGGAAAAATTGTTTATTAAAAATGATACACGTGGCATTTTGTTAATCTATTTAATCTTAAGGTTGACTCAACAGGAAGTTGTAATCCATTATCAATAACTTAGGATAAGCTTACAAAATTTGTTATTTAAAGCTATTAAATTTTCAAGCTGTGGACTTCAGACTCTATATAAAGTCTTATATAAAGCCTTTCCAAACAGTTTAGGGGACATCTCGATAATTAAGTGAGCAAATTGACTTACTTAACCAATGGACCCACATATAAATTTTACTCTCAACTTCTTTTTAATAAAATTTCTCTCAAATTTTGAGTAACTTCATTCAGTCGTCACACGAATGCAGATTGATAAAGATGAATTTCTATTATCAATAAAAAGTAAAAAAAATGTTACCATAAATTGTTTTATTTTTTTAATTTATTTGTTTTTTTAGAAGTATAGTAAAAACGATTATAAGTAAAGCTGGACAAAGTACAGTAAATGTATATGATGATTACGCGGAAGATATAATTAATCACTGGCTTCAGGAAAATTGTGAAATAGACAACGAAATTGAAAGTTTTAATTCCGATAATGAAGACAGTGATTTCATATTATCTATCCATGACACCGATTCCGAAATGTCTATGGATTTGGATGAAGAGGACGATGAAGATGATTTAAAAGATACTAGAAATTATTTTTATGGCAAAGATAAATTTAAGTGGGCCAAAAAAGAGCCAAAAAGGAATGTTCGCAGATTGTCTCATAACTTGTTGAGAATACCTAGGAAGAGATTTGGATCATAGTCCTCTCGATATCTTTAGAAGTATTTTTAGTGCGGAAATTGAAGAAGAAATCATATTGAAATGGACCAATGACCGTTTACGCTTAAAGTACAAAGCAGAAGGAAGAACTGAATTCCGAAAATTAACATCACAGGAATTAAAATGTTTTTTCGGTTTACTGATTTACACGTCCGTGTTCAAGTCAAAACCATGAATAAATTTTATTAAAGAGTTAAACGCTATTAAAGGATTTATTGGCGCAGGTTATTTCAATTACCTATAAAGTTTTAAACTAGTGATCGTCTATATAAAAACAAAAAAAACAATAATTATTGACACAAGAGATAGCATCAAGTTATAATTGTCTTTCAAGAAATATTTATTTAATCACTTTCATCTACCCACCTAATTTTCTGAGCATAAGTATTAGGTTAAATTTTTGCATAAAAATTAATATAAAAATAATATTGAGGTATATGAAATAAAAGGGTCTCTTACATTTTCGTTCTATCAAATTGACTGAATAATCAATGTACATTATGTATGCACAATGTACCAAACAACTGATAACGTGACGACTCTAATGCCACAGGTAGCGATTAACTTATTTGGATATAAAATAAAAAAAAAACATTTTATTTTTGTTTTAATTATTATTCAAGTTTAGTAGATATGAATTCAATAAAAAATAAAATACAAAATAAAAAATTAAATACAATAAATGATATAAGACTCGACATGTGGAGCTTGAATCTAATAACTTGCACTTTTTTAAAAATTATTTAAAAGTTTAAAAACAAAATGAGATTAATTAAAAAAATTAAAAATATGTTATAAACAATATTTTGTTGACTCTTTTATCAAAAAAATCCAGCTAAAACCCGTTGAATGAATATTTTTGGTCTTTTATGACAATTTTACCTAAACCGTTTCTCTTCTTCCTTAATGCAGGTATTCGTTACTCATTTTGTGTTATAACTTTTTGCATAATCCTGAACTTAACACAATAACACTTTGTTTTAAGCCTTTCGAGATTCCTTTGTTATTTTAATACAGTATTTTAATTTTGCATGTTCCGCCGAACAGAATAATGGATGTAGTATGTTCCCACATAATATGCTTATAAGGACGATTTAGTAAAGATCAAATTTATTTTCAACTAGTTATTTCGGAACTTTTGCATTGTTGACCAGGCATATTTTGTTTTCAAATTTCAAATTTAATTATTGTGATTTTGTTTCAGACTCAAACCAATCTTATGATTTAAGTATAATATGGTGGATATACAGGGTGTTGCAGAGCATGTGTATTACCTTTTTAAGAGAGGAAGGAACCGTTATGTTAAAAATAAAAAAAAAATTGCTTAGCTAAATCGAGGGTGCTCTATCGATTAGTGATATTTCCAACTTCCGGAAAAAATCGACAAATTGGCCGAAATCGACATTTTCAAATGGGAAGGGGTATTGTTTTTTTTGTTTTTTTTTTTAGTTTAAACTATGTAGAAACCCCTAAACTGAGATAAAAAATATGATAACATGAAAAACAAATTTATTTATAAAATGTTTATCAATTTTGGTTTACGAAAGGAAAAAGGGTGTTGTTTTTTTATTTTTATTAATTTTAAAGAAAAATACTGAGAAAAACAAAAAAAAAATCATTTGACATAAGTTTCTTATTTTTGTCGCAGAATCCTAATTTTAAAAAAAAACCATCCCATTTGAAAATATCGACCAAACCATACACCTATCCCATTTGAAAATATCGATTTTGGCCAATTTTGGCGATTTTCGTGGTTGAAAAAACCCTTTTGCGGTCCTTCCCGGAAGTTGAAAATATCCCCAATCGATAGAGCACCCTCGATTTAGTTAATAATTTTTTTTTTTTAATTTTTAAATAACGGTTCCTTTCCCTCTTACAAAGCGGATACACATACTCTGAACCACCCGGTATATTCAGTTTTAGTTTGTAATCAAAATTGTTTCATTTTAGATATGAACGTTAAAATCGTTCGTAGAACAGATTCTATTGAATATTCAAGTCTAAAAACCTCAAACTGTTAATGTCTACTTGAAATATTGCAAATCCATTTCTAAAGTAATTGCAAAGAGAATATTATTGTTAACAAGTCATACATTTTTTGAAAATAATTCAAAAATTAAATCAAATTATTAAGCTTCTGTATTTGATCTCATAAAGAGCTGCTCTACTTCATTTTATCAAAGGATATTATTTTTGAAAAAAATTGTTTTGCTGATTTTCTTTTATCAATAAAGCAAAAGTTTTGTAGTTAACTAAATAAAAAAAAATTTACTAAACTTTTAATTGCAAAAATGCAAAAATTTGAATGTGATTGACTTCGTAATATTTTATTTCCTTATCTTCAAAACTCAATACATCAAGTCCTTCAATATCCTTTAATATTGTTGATCCAATTCGATTTGTTGTCCTATTAAATTGAATGCCTACACAAAGAATTACACAACCTACAAGTTTATTAAAATTAAATATTATGCATATTGTGTGTATGTATGTAATTCTGTTATAAATAAATGAAGATTTCTAATGCTACAAATATATATTTCAGAAGAGTACCTATTGAATTTTTGGAAGAAATTCATTGGTATGTGCAAACACAAAGAAAAGCAGTAAAAGTAAATTCAATTTTAACCTTTGTAGATATAATATGATTGCTATTATACAAAAAACAAAAACATTACCTAAGATACGTGTATGAGATATTTAGAATTACTTACCGCTTAAAAAAACCCTACTGTAAAGGCCTCAAAACGCATGCTGAGATTTATTTATGGAAACATCTGTTCGAATAATTCTAACTATAATCTTTACTGGTATTTTACTTATACCTTAAGTGCTTTAAGCTTCTTCTAAGCTTATTAGAATTTTCAAATGCAAAATGTATCCAATTTTTTTTTAATAGATCAATTAGCACGACTAACTGAACATTGAATTGAGACTACACAACTTAAATTGTAATATTTGAAAGGTATAATAGATAATCATTGTTTAGTATAAGGGTTAGAATACCAGATTATGAATTTTAAATTTCTATTTAATTGCGCGCTTTTCAAAGCTATCACAGTTCAGAATGATATTTTTTAATTCTATCTCAAATCTATTGAGATAGAATTATATTGGTTTTATATAGCTACAGTGCAACTGATTATATGCGTTTTTAAAATTGTTGTAATCAATATAACGATTCCCTATTATGAATCACTCATGACCTTTCACTCATTAATTATTCAGAATGTTCTTTCTTACGTATTTTTTATTTATAGATAAAATTTATATCCTAACTTCCCTTCTGGAATGTTCACACTTCCCTTCTGGCAAAGCTAGAAGTCTATTGTAGTCTATTGTTACTATTCTACTTGTTAGAACCATTTGATGACCCACAATAGTATTTTTATGTGAAAAAATGTTTCCAGTAAAATCGATTTTTTATGGCATATCCTTTCGACTTAGTACGTGAATTTAAATTAGTTTTTGACAGGATAATTTGGATTTGTTCTACATGTGATCTTTAAATAATTATTGCATGTGTATACGCATGTGTGCTTCGGGACACGTCATGACCCATACAAAATGGGCTTAAATTAACAATAATATTTTTTAAATTCTTACGTCCATATTCAATTTTTAAGTAATCTTTTTTTATTATTTTTTTGAAGATGTTTATCGCTACGTCCCTTTGTCCATCAAGTGTAATGTAACTAAATTATTTTCTTGAAATTTCTCGCATGTTGGGCACAGATGACAGAAAAAAGCCACAGAGTAGAATTTCAAAAAGATAAGCTTGTACCAACCAACTCATTCAACAAAATGTGGTTCCTAAGCCTTTCATATAATTGTATGTTTCTGGGGAACGTGTACCTGTGTATGAACAATTTAAATCCTACTCGAGGTAATTGTTCTCTGTCAAGTAAAATCGGAAAATATTTCAAGACTATTTCTTGTGTAAATTTTAAGATTTATTTTGGTAAATGTAAGAAAAAAATCAAGATGGGAAGAGTTAGGATAGAATTAATATTACGAGATCAGTTCTGCAACATTACTATCTATAAAATATATCCGCAGATTTTATTAGTGGTTGATAAGCTTTATCAGTTGTAGAGTAACTTGGCCTTCATAATAGCATAATGTGCACTTCTATTTTATTTGCAGTGATAACAAAAATTTATTCTAAATTGATTTCAAAGAATAAATGTAAATCTCTTTTTACAACATTTATGTCGTGGCTAGGACTTTAAATCCGGGACATCCCTAATATAAAATTTCAGATAATAATATTACCTATTCAATTTTGTGGCTAAGCATAGTGAGCGACTTTGTCAAAAACCATCCAAATTGAAATGACAAAAAAAATTACAAGCCTCGTTTATATTCACAAAAATAAAGTTAGCATAAAGTCTAGCTTGACCACACATTTGTCATCGCAAGCTCCGTCCCAAGTCAGAATCTTCTGCAAACGTTGTATTAAAGTAGAGAAACCTAGAGAATTATCATTTATATCACCTTATACAAAACGCTAGTGGACTATGTGAATTTTTAGTATTTGTGTTTAAATTTTTTAATAGCTATGTACACTTACTTTCCAAATAACCAGTACTAATAATTTCATCATGGTAGCTATTCAATTATTCTAATTTGTAGTATTTCAGCTCAACATTGTAAAACTTCTTCTAATAATTTTTGGTCATTGAAATTGTATATTTTCAAAACCACTAAAGGTAAGTTAGAAACTTGTAAAGTTTAGATTTATTCACTGTAATAAAAATAATAATAAAATAGGGAATAGTTGTATCAAAAATTGAATATCAAATATTGTTCTATTCAAAATAATTTGATTTTTCTTGATGAATGTATTTCTCTTAAGGCTCTTTGTAAATTAACTGTCCAGAAAATATTTTGGTAAAATTTTGGTAAAATAATTGTAATTATATTATGCAATTAATTTTGATTATTATTTTTGGAAAATAATTTTATTGACAGATATTAATTCTTAAGTAAACCTCTGTAAAATATTATTATGTTGTGTCATTCGGTTTCTGTACAATATGGTTTGGTATTCATTTCGTAATATTTTGCAAATAATTTTATTTGACATTTCGAGGATCTTTTGAGTAATTATTTCGTTTTATCTATTTACAATATTCAAATCCATTAGGAAAATAATTTTTGATGATGGTATGGGTATTATACACAATCATATTTTAATTTATGTCATCCTTTTCTTTGGGTACTTACACTGAAGGATAAAATTAGAAATGCAATGGTTTTTAAGCAATAAATGTATACAATTGTGGACTTTGTTTAATACTGGTAAACATAAATGGGTTATTATTATTAAATCGAGTTTTCTTGTTCAGTTTTTTCTCAATTCAATTTTCTCAATTTTATTTGAAGAGTATACAATTATTGAGCATTTTCATTGTTGTTGAAAACAGAACAAAAAAATAGTGATTAAACCGATCCCATCAAACATCTTTTAAGATATAACAGCATGTTATCGATATTAAAAATTGTAATCAGATTCATAATACAAAAACAATCCGCATATCTTACTTCAAACAAATAATTTTATAACATTTTTGATCGTTAAATTCCATAAATTGAAAATGGCTCTTTGTTGTGAATACATTAAAACTTAAGTGGGTAGATAGGTAGGTAGAACTGACCGGAGTCCAGTTGCTTTTCGTAAACCAATTAGTACTTAATTTTTCCTTTTTTATGCCACTCGAGTGACCAATTTGTTTTTGTTGGTTATTTTAGGGCACTATAGCACTTAAAGTGCGGAATCTGGCTCTAGCTAACGTTAAAAAGGTACAAAGTGTTCAGGAAAGAATAAAAGCACTTAGACAAGTACTAAGACATGTTTTACTCCCTAAATAGGCAATGGTAATAATTTATAGTAAAACTAAGCATTTAAAAAGAATTGTGGTGGTCAGTATTGAAGAGAAATTGTAGTGCAGTTAGTAGAAGGTTTGCGTAGCTTTATGTTTCTTTGAATTAGTTATGTGTATGTCCTGTCGAATGTGGATTATCTTTTTGAGTATGATGAATTATGCTATGAAAAAGTTCTTTTAGAGATATTTTATTCACAACGAATTCACTATATTCGAAAATATTCATGATTGTTTCTCCTTAATTAGGTCTATAAAGTTAGATTAAGTCTTACGACTAAATTTACTCTTCCTAAGCTAGTATAATTTTGTAATTTACACAATAATCATACTTTGCTCTAACTTTAAAAGGGTTCCATAACATGATCAACACGCTGGGTGGCGCAGTAGATAGAGCGCCTGCCTGTCAACCGAAGGGTCCCAGGTTCGAATACCGATGAAGCAACAAAATGCTTTATTAGTTTTTCGACCTGATGTAGTACCTTTTGCCATTGGGATAAAATAAATGACAATAGATAATTGAGAGTTAATCTGGTAACAACTTAAATAAAATGGAACTACGTATATGAGAAGGCTTAGTATTCCACATAATATTCCACATTTTCTGATTAGGTAAGCCAATAATTTGTTAAATAAATACTCGAAATATTGTAGATATTGTAACACGCTGGGTGGCGCAGTAGGTAGAGCGCCTGCCTTTCAACCGAAAGGTCCCAGGTTCGATTCCCGATGAAGCAAAAAAAAAACAATGCTTTATGGATTTTTCGGCCTGGTCCAGTACCCTTTGTCATTGGTATAATAAATGGCAAAAAAATAATTGAGAGTGTAATCTGGTAACAAATTAAATAAAAATGAAACTATTCTATTTAAGAAGGCTTAGTTCCTGATAATAGCAATAGTTTTCCAAATTTAATGAGTTGATAAGCCAGTAATTTGTTAAACAAATACTCGAAATATTGTAGATTGTAGTGTAAAATTGCAGTACCGTACTTAATTAAGCACGAAAAGGTGATTCTACCTAAGTTACTGTAGAGTGTAAAAAAAAAAAAAAATAAAATTACAAAATTGCAATACCGTACTTAATTAAGTACGAAAAGACGATTGATTCTACCTAACTCTACTGTCAAGATAGTAAAAAAAAAAAATAATTCCATGTCCTGGAGACTTTCAAAAAAGAAAAAATTGTTCGATTCTTAAATTTGATAATTTTTTAAAAAATCACTATTACAATTTGAACCTCAATCACATCATGATTATTTTAGAAGTTTAAATCTCAATTCAAATTATATTTGATGTTATGTTGTTAATGAAGAATAGTATATTCATGCAGCACGAAAACACTCATAAAATATTACAGATTTTTATGAGAGTTAAGCTTCTGGCTAAAACCTTTATAAACTAAGTTATTAAAGTTCTCCAACCATCATAATAATATCTTAAAGGATTGCCCATATAGTTAAAATAAAGATAAAAACAAGGATAGCTATCAACGATAAGAAAAAGACTCACTTATATATTGTGTACATAATATTATTTGAACATATTATGTCCATTCCATATTTATACAGTGTCCTTTTATTTACTTTTATTTTGTAAAATATAAGGTTTTCAATAACTAGTTTATGAGGGTTTAAATACAGTACATATATTTACAAAATCTCTCTTTATTGTATCTCAATAACAGCACTGACTACTTTTTTTTTTTTTTAAATTGAAATAGAAAATCTATTATTTTCATACAAAGCAATTTTGAAATGAAAATTTTTACCTCAGTGAATTTAATTTCATTGATTGATGGTGAATATTATGTACCAGATAGTTTTAGTGGTGAATAGGGTTTGTTTACTATTTGGATTTTTATTAAAAAATAAATTTAGAATTGTATTATTTATTTTTTTCTTATTGGTTGTACGGTAAGAATACAAAGTATAATACAAATTATAATATTAAATTATGTAGCAATCAATAATATGTTCAATATTTATTTAATCAGACCAGTGTTGTTATATTAGATAATATTGTAATAGTTAGAAGTGCCCATTCCAGTTGATTCTTAAGAACGAATATTAGCACTTGATTTTGCCTGTTTGATAGATAATTTGAAATAAATAAAAAAATAAATTTTAAAATATTTAATTTACTTGTTTAGTCTAGCATTCTACGCTCAAACGCGAACTGCTACCATATTGAGAAATTAAAGAAGGTAATAAGATTGGTACCAAGGCATTATAAAATAATTTTTAAAGTTAATGTCAAACCAATTATATCAGAAAGATTAAATTCAATCTCAAGATGGTTTATCATAGAACACAGTACTTTTAACAAAGATCTCATTAAGATCGATAAGTCAAACACAGATGCAGATTCTGCATATAGGAAAAGGAATTTTCCTCTGATTTTGTATTTGATGAAGATTTCGCAAAAGCTATAAATATTTCCATATTTATATTGGGTATGTACCTGCTTTATTCGGAAATTGACATTACCGCAATGGTATTGTTCGCAAAAGCTATAGACAGGTAATGATTTCAAGCAATCAACCGGTACAAACAAAAGCAAACCAAACTACATAGAATACCCTTATACAGTCACAAAAAAATAAAGTACAGTTTTTTCATTCTTTCCTTATTACGGAAACAATGAAGTTTTATAAAATTTGTTAGAAATATATTTTTGTAATATCATATTAAGCAAGCTACGATCTAGCACTGTAGTTATTGTTGTTATAGGCTCTGTTATGTTAAACAGAAACTGTTTTCCTAGTTTTCTTGCTAACAATTTTCTGCCATCAAAACTGTCTGGATCTCCTATGCGTTAAATTGTTATATGAACAATACTTTTTCATGAGCTCATAGATTTGATAGAATAGAATAGAAAAATGCAAAATTAATAAAAAAAACATTAAATTTAGGTACTGGAAATTATGAAAAGAGTTTTTTTTTTAAATTTAATTTTGAATATGTTTTATGAAATATTGTTTACAAATATGAATTTATAAAACATAATAAATTCCAAAATTATGAGATTACAAATTTAATTATATAGTTTTTGAAAGATAGTTATGAGGTAACTACATACACATAGATAGCAACAACGCCTTCAGCTCAACGCAGAGTGAAAACTAACATTGGAAATTTCTAACAAGAGCAACGAAACTATCGTAGGCACAAGTATATTGACTTGACATGCAAGTCTCATAATATCGCAGTATTTTTATACTGAGTTTTAAAAGTCTTTAAAGCTTCATAATATCACCATTAAATTGTTGATTCGTTTAGTAATTCTCTTTTATATTAACTTCAGAAGTTGATTTCATAATCAGTAATAATTATTTTAATATTTACAATATTTTTTTTTTCTATATAAATTAATTAAACATATATAATATTTTGAAATTATTTAATTTCGTTTTAATAACGAAATTTCATAAAGTTAATCTTACTTACTACTTTATTATTTACTATAGATAGGTCAATAGGTGGAAAAGACCACTCCAATTGCTTCTACAAAACTAATTATTAACTATTGAGGGTTTTATATATTTTTTTAAATTTATTATAAAATGTAATATTAAATTATTTAATTTGTCCAATTGAAATTGGTAATTTAAAATATGAAAAAAAATTTAATAATAATTATGTTCATTTAATAGGCAATTATTATCTTTTGTTAAGCTACAATGAAAGGTACATAATATAAATGTAAAAAATTGATTAATAACATAACCATAAATTGGTGGTTTTTAAATATTATAATATTTAATTTTTATGATATGATTTTTGGTATTTGAATTAACTCAAGTGAATCGAAATTGTTATAACAATTTGAATGAATGTAGGTCAACAAATATTTTGTAAAATTAAATATTAAATATAATAATCACAATATTTTCATTCCTAAATTTGATTTAAACTCAAATAACAATGTTTCTACGACTATTGCCAATTTCATGTTTTATTGTGAAAAACCACAATTAATGTGATAACTACCTAATAAAAATTATTAAGTAATAAAATATTCTACTTAAAAATCAATAAAAAATTATTTTATTCAAGTAGAATTTACTAAGTGACGAGCCTATAAGAATCCCTGTTCAATAGGAATAATAATTTTATTTAGTCATTCCCCATAAAGCCATTTATTTACCTCAGCATAAGAATAGAATAGAACCCCCATCAATTATTTCTCATCAATCAACGATCAATATATTGACAATATATTGACCATTGATTGACCCTTGATTGATGTGTAATAAGGACCTTAATCTGTACTATATCTAATTATAGTATAATACAGTCTAGTCTAATTGTAATTGTATGGATTTACTTTACTATTTATTATTCTCGATGATATTAACTACGGTCTTACTATTTTTCATAGTTTTTATACATTAATTCCATGTGGAAATGTACAGAATGAAAGTATGACTAAAACTAATAAAGGTTGACAGAGCAGATCTTTATGGAGTCGCTCTAAAGCATAAAGAAATTTTAGAAAATGTTAGTAATAAGGATTCTTGTGCTCATCGCCAAGTAATATTTTAATAATATAATTTTAAAAACTGTTTTAAATACAAGTTAAAGCAATATAAACCAGACGGAAGAATATAAAATTTATTATTAGTTGTAACATACATTAACACGTTGGCTACCAGTGTATCTTCGGTGAGCACCAAATATTCTTCTTCCACAGCACTATGAGTCACCGCGGTTGTGACACACATTACTTTTTTCCCCTCATAGCCCACCCGACACTGTTTGCATCATTTAGAGTTGTTTTACCGCAAGAATATTTACATTTTGTTATTCGTATTACTGAGTAGAAGAATTAAATTTTTAGATGTAAATAACTGCATGTTTACCCGTGACACATTGCTAATAATATCAGGATATTTTAATATTTGTTTTGTTTGTGTATCACCAGTGATGATTAAACTAGAATGGTCAAAAAAATATTTTCGTTAAAAGTGAAGAGTACAAAAAATAATCGAATTAAACTAGTTCGATGCAATAAATATTATAAAGATTTATCAAGTCAATCTGAATCTAGTGTAGCTATTAAAAGTTATAGACTTGTCAGATGTATTGTGGAAAATGTGATCCAGAAATATTTGTTTGCTTGAAATATTTTCAAAAAAAAAAAATACGTTAAAATAAAAATATTGAAATACAGCATTTATTTGGAAATCTTATATATAATATACAAGATGAACGACGTAGTGAGTAAACAAAACCACAAAAATATTAAAATTTTAGTAAGCTCTTGGTACTTAATATTTCATTTCAAATAGTTACAGCAAATAAATGACGGTTATTTCCAAATTGAGCGACATCTATACTCTAAAATTAAATTCATCCACGGACAATTTTTAAAAAGGCTTCATAAAAACTCTGTCATTTTAAGTGGACAGACAAGCTTAATGGAAAAATTACAAAAACAAAAACACAACTAAAATAGCTGTCGCATAACAATTTGAAACGTTATTTTATTCATAAATAGCAATTCTGTTATGCAATTACAAAATATACATATTTGTATATTATATATATATATTCAATAACCGATTCAGAAAAACAACCACAATTATACCAAAACAAATATTTCTTTTTACATAAAATCGTACCTGACAGAACTGCTTCTGTGCAATTGCACAGGGGATTCACTAGTATGTAATTAAATGTTTTAATAACCTGCATGTTATATGATTTTGAAATTTAGGTTCGAAATGTATCACCGGTGACTCAAAACGCCCTGCCCTGTGGGTAGAAAAGTAAAATGATCATTGGTGATACATTGGGCTGTGAGGAAAAAAATTTGACATGCATCACCGGTGACTCATGAGTAGTCAAAGTGTTAAAGATCACACTAAAATATTCTTAACTCAAAGCTAGTATATAAGTAAATAAAAATGTAAAATTGAAAGTGAATTGGACACAACAAAATAATCTTAACTTTGCTCTTAATCTTAAACATTTTTAGAGAAATTATCCATTATATACCCGTCTATACCGAGCTGATGCAGTTTATTATAAGAAGAGAAATGGAAATTCGAAAAATGAAAGTTAGAGGATTGGGCATATTTAATGTTTTAATTCATTTGTAAATATTTATATCACACGATATTATTCCGATATTTAATTGTATATTAACACAATTAATTGGATATGAATATTGTTCAACCCAAATTTAAAAATTTTATATTTTAAAATTTATTTATTTTTGTTTTTCCATCTTGCTTTCCCTTCCATTTTAATTAGAATGAAAATTTTTTATTTATCATTGAAAATTGTGCAATTGAATATCATTGAAAAAATTAATGCCTACGGTTAAAATAAACAAGAAAATGATTATTTTGAACTTTTAATTATTTATTTAATTTATTTAATTTTGGGTTTCAAACATGTTTTCATATCGTGGCATATATTGTTGACATTTTTCAACATTCAATTTAAATTATTTTGATCGTATAACAAATAGAAAATATTTTGGTAATTTATTTATTTTTTTTTGCAAATTAAAAATTAACATATTAGAATCTGTAGTCAGGTATTTGTTCTTGGCAACTATAATTATCAATCTGACAGTTGAAAGTGGAAAAGAAATCGAAATTTTGAAACTTAATCAGAATTTACCTATTTGTATTAATTAAAATGTTAATCATAATAAAATTATCTTAAATCAAACGGAAGGATGTGGAAAATAATTGAAAGGACAAAAGCTTAAATAAAAACGTATGAATTAATATTTATTACAGTTAGAGTATTGCTTAGAGCAGTGATATATGAAAATATACTACTTATATAACCGAAATATATTCGAAATTATACTACTTATATAGCCGAAATATATTCGAAAATATTTTAGATGACATCCTAATTATCGAACATAATGTTGAATATCAGTATCAATATACAATCTGATGATAATATGCCAATATCTTGTAACTTTAAAATTTCTATCAAAACTATTATCAAGTAGCGAAACAATGAATAGCTATTGAGCTTCGTTAAATAGCAGAATACTGAGATTCCCAACCTCAATTTCTCCACAATAGAATATTCCGATTCCGAAACTAAAGTTATTGTTGAAGTAGAAATGTATTTTGATGTACATATGGGGACTAAATTAATTGCAACAATTGTGTACACATATTTCCATCCAATTAGACATACTTAAGTTGAGTCTAGTAAACTAATTCTAGTGTATCATATACATAGTTACTTGTTATATGCTTTCATTAAAATATTATTGGACCGTTTTCAAAATGAATACTTAACTTTGGCATATCTTTAAAAAAACATAATACGTTTATTTGTAATACATTTTAGTGCTAACAAGCAATGTTCAGTATACACGTATGGTACTTAGATGGTAGGGGGTGTAGAGAGTTTAAAAAAAACAATTCAAATTTTAAAATCTCTTTTGGTTTATTTTCATAGACTAGACTAATGACTAGTTTTTACTTTTATTTTTGGATGAAAGTGAAGGTAAAATTTGTCTAGGTCTATATTAAAATAATAAAATATAAGATATATATAAGATAAATATAAGATATAATGAATAAGATATAAAAGTGTTTTTTTTCGGATATTTTACTCTGTATTATAGTATTACTAGGGGCTCCTGTTCAGTAATTATATTTCAAGTTGAAGTCAAATTTATAATTTTTGAAAAACAGTAATTTACGTACTAATATACCTACATAATACATAATTCTAATAAAAACTATATTATTACTACAAATAACCAAAATTTAGAAACAGTTACTTAAAAAGATAAAAATGAAGAATTCAAGTGTTTTTTTTTTCTGTTGTTTTTATATTTTTTATTTTAGATGAATTTGTTTTTTAGTTTTTTTTTTTGGCATATGTACATAGATTCATTTGCAAGTACATATGCAAATTATAATAACTGATTTGTTTGCTTTTGCTTATTATTTTAATAAGATCTCACATATGCATAATGTATTTGCTGAATAATAAAATCATATGAGTAAAAAATTTTCAACTGTGTGCCCATTATTGTTTTATATACAACTTATATATTATATTAAAAGTTCATTAAGGAGTAGGAGAATCGAAATAAAATGAAAAGGTCTCTAAATGCTTGTCAATTATAATTATAGATTAGTGATACAATCAAAAAACTCTAAATTAAGAACTCTACTCTCCATAAAACCTAAATGAAACTTTAAGTAACAATTCGAATCTAAATGATAAACTTAACTAGACACTTAAAAAAAAATTTTTTTTTTTATTACAATTAACAAAATGGTGAGAAGGTTTTTGCATTTGACACCTGAAAGTTTTTTACGTTTGTGAAATTTTGAATCGTAAATTAATTAAAATATAGTATGTAAATAAATACGTAATAAAATAAAAATAGCGATAAATAAAAAAAAATTAGTAAACAATATTGATTAGAATCCAAAAAAAAAATAGAACAGCAAAAAAAACCTATATGAATTACGAATTACCAAAAAAGCCAGATCTATTTTTCAGTAATTCAACAAAAACCAAAACTGAAAGCCAAAAAAAACATACACAAACAAGAAAAAAAAACGCATTTTCAATTCAAAGACTAAAATATGAATTATGTTTTTTTAAATTTTATGATAAATAAAATTAGCAAAAATTATTTTGCATTTAAAGCTTAAATTTTTTAGGATACCTACTTTTTTTATTGTGCTTTGATTATGAAAATAGCAATTTTCTAAAAATATGTTATAAATTAAAATACTTTTTTATCATGATTCTCAATTCTAATCAGAATAAACGTTCTCTCATTTTGTTGCCATAATTGTTATCGAATTGCCAGGAATCGACTATTTCATCTTTTTATAGTAGCAATTATTGAGTCATTTTAGGGCTTTTGAATCACATTTATAAATTTAACATTTTATCTGTTTTACCAGTAAAATTACCGACGTTGTCCGGGTCGACCACAAAATGTATAGAGTTTACTTCAATGAAGTTTGATTTATGAATCGAATTAAAAAAAAATTGTTTTATCAAAAATATTCTAGGTAATATTTTTTTTCATTACGATAACAAAATATATAATAATGCAACTTAAACTATACTTATATTAAAAATAACTTCTGAAATTTGGTCTTCAGCACCAAACTGTGTTAAATTCATTAGACTATTACACATGTTATTTATACGAAATCGGTAATAGTCTTTATTTTTCAAAGAGTATCTAAATTTAAATTTTTATGCTTGTAACACAATACTCCTGAGAATGTGTTAGGAGTTGTATGGCACATACCCAAACCTGTCATTTATGGCTTTGTAAAGCTTAATTTTTTGACTATGAATAACTGTGAATAACAAAATGTCAGAACTCTATCTTTAAAACGGTGGGCATGTATAGCGAACAAACAAACAAACAAACTTTCCCTTTTATAAGAATAGATAAAACTGGTTTTTATATTGAAAACTATTTTAATATGGCTTGATATGGCGTTCATTGCTTAAAATCAGAACATCATGATTGATCAATTTTTACACTACACTTGTAATTGCACAAAAATTTAGTTTTTTTTTATTTCACTCAATATATTAGCTCAATAGTAATCCCTCATATATCCTTCCGTTTAATTCAATACAATTTAATTTTATTTATAAAGTACTGGATATTCAATATTCAGCTTTAAGTGAAGGGTTAAAACAAAATATGTCCAGATGCCATTTCTTTGTAAGTCCTTTAGATCCTTTAGAGTCCGATTTATAGAATATTTTGTTTATTTAGAGACTCTTGGTATGCTTCACTAATTTTAATAAATATCTTGATCGATTTCTGTTATTACACCATTATCAGAACACTGATAAACTAATTAAATTTATGTTACCATTTAAAGTATTAGTTTTTTGGTATACATTTTTTGTTTTTTTATGTTTTTGGCAGTAACTTGAGTAGAATCATCTTTTCGTGCTTAAATAAGTACGATACTGCAAGTTTGTACTACAATATCTACAGTATTTCGACCATTAGTCAAATTAATTATCAACTCATTAAATGTGGAAAACTACTGTTATTGTCAGGAACTAAGCCTTCTTAAATAGAATAGCTACATTTACTTCTCAATTATTTTTTGTCATTTATTGTATTCCAAAGAGTACTCGACCAAGCTTAAGAACGCAATAAAAATTTTTTTGTTGCTTAATCATGAATCGAACCTGGGGCGGCGCTTTAACTACTGCGCCACCCAGGATAATAATATTTGGTTACAAGGGATTAATAAATTTTAAAATATTGGATTTTATTAGATCTACCTTAGATTTTCCTCATAAATATTCCTCAGATTTACACTAACAATTTTTTATAAAATTTCATGAGATTCGACAAAACCCAGAAGATTGATGGGTCCATGATAAAACTCTATAAATTAAATTAAATTAACATTTCATGTACTTACACTTAAACCTTCACACTTTTATACAAAATGTAAGATTTTCAAATTATTTATTGTACACTCATGATTGTTATTCACAGAGTTCTTTTTCTTTTTTCCGATGAACGCAAGCTTTATTTTTTCCCTACAACTTTTTTGATAAAAATTTTTCCACTTTATCTGGTACGCCAGGTGCTCCATTTATTTTAATTTAATTATAGATGCCCCACATCCTTAGTGAAAAAGTGACACACATTTTATTCTTAATTTTTTTAGGAAAATATAAATTAAATTAAATAAAATTAAATTAATTTGAATTTAATTAAATTTAATTTTGGATATCAACTATTTTAATTTTAATTCAGGCTTAAAAAATTCCTACCACAAATTTGCAAAAATAATTTAAAGCCATATTCAATTTTCTCACAGTATCCATTTTATTGGTGATTAGATGAAAAATAATAATAGCAAAAAAAAAATAATCGAATCATTAGCCAAAATGTCACCAAAAAATTTTTTTTATTACATTGAATATTTTTTAGCAAATACAAAACTATACAAAAATGTTGTTACATAAAAAATGCAGAAAAAAAATTAAAAAATTTATTTTTCTTTTGAATTTGTTTTTTAATACCATAAAATCAAAATTAATCTACCGAATGAATAAAGTAAATTCTCACACATGTTTTACCATTTCCATTTTTTGTAATATAAAAATTTGCTAGCAAACACTTTATGAGTTCTGTAACCGTTATGTGAACAATGAATACAATAAAAAACAAAAAATTTGAATTTGAATGAATTTACAAAAGTAATTCCTTGCAAACTATAGGATTAAGCAAAATCACACAATGTTTTGATTGAATTTAATTCATTTCTATAGTTTTCTATGGATTCTTACTTTAAAATATTTTGCTTTTACTTAGTATAGGATTTGACTTGTGTGATTATAGTCTCCAACACTATAAATAACAATATTTCAAATGTATCTGTTATTCCTAAAAATATAAAAAATATTTGAAAACGGTCGAAAAAAACGAGGTTTTTAGGAAATTTGTTGATCTTAAAACCCTGTTCGAAAAAGTTTTCCGATGAGAGAAGACAAATTCAGTGATTTCAGAGAGAAGACAAAAAATTGGAGATCAAGTCTGAATTCGATTTAAATCGGATTAAAAATTCCGAAGTTATCTACATTTACAAAAAAAAAAAAACTTTACAAATGTAAAGACTAGGTAACGGAAGTTTAAAAAAAATGCAGGCTTCATATAATTTTGATATTTTGACCGTGCTCCTTTATCGAGTCTTTCTAAAATTTGATAACTGAATAATGACATGCTCAAAATAATTGGTTCTGCCTATATGAAGATTTTTTATCCTTGACTGATGCTTGGGTATTGTATTGTATCCCTTTAAAAAGTGTTCCGCATCATTCAAACTATTGTAAGAGATTATATTTATTATTGTTCTATTAGAAATGAAGTCATAAAAGAGTTATTTTTGTAAATGAATTCTTAACCCTTTGCAAGGAATAAAAAAATTAAAAAATTTGCGGCTTGTTAGGTTACAATAAGCAATAGTGTATAAAATATCAGTGAACGAGAGTTTGGATGGGCAATAAATTTCGAAACCTAAGCGAGTGTGACTCACGTCAAACTATGATAATAATTTCTACTCTGTATTATCCCCTTCTATTATTGTTCTATTTTATTTTTCTTATTTTTCAATTTATTCAACTATTGATTTTCATCGAAACTGGATTATCTTAAGAAATCAAAAAAATTATAATCCTATATATCAATACTAATCTCCAACTCGTTAGATTTTTTCTAGATATAAACGTTTGTCTAGATTTTAAGTTGTATATGGTTTAAATTTTATTCTAATGTTTTCACCACATGCATGTTTTATTCATGTTTTCACGCTTATACTAAATTATTTATATAATTATATAAAATAAAATATAATACGTTAATATTTTATAATTTTACTTTAGCAAGTATCATAATACCTATATACATTTTGATATTTATAGTGTATTATACAGGTTTATGTTCACAGTTTATACAATAAATATAGCAAGTACTACTTCCAGGTCTACTTTAGGTCTAAAAATCTATATACATAAAATTTTAAAATTTAACAGCTAGCTATTTGTATTTTATTTTGTATTTTAGTGCTTTTAAAATGTGAAAAATGAAAACTATTACCTACTTCTATTTATGTATTTTATTGATTTTATATACTGTTAAATATGATAATACATTATAACCATTTTCAAAGTATAATTTTTTAATAGATTTTTTTTTATTTTGATAATAAATAAATAAATAAAAAACACAAAATTTCATTTGTTATTTATTGGTATTAAAATATTATGTGGTAATTCGAATAGACACGAAATTTTTTATTTAAAAATTCATTAATTTTTTTTTTTATTATATTTTGTAAAATTTTCATTTTAATTCCATGTCGTTTATTTAGATTGAGTTATTAAGATTAAATAGTCATATTGAAATTAAGGGTTCCTAATTAAACACTAATTCTAATTTTAATTCCCTAGAGACCACAATGGCCATTCTTTGACAATTAAAATTAGCAATAAACAATACAAAATTTTAAATTATTAATTAAAAATATAATATTAGATAAATTAATTTTATTAATTATATGTTTTCAATTAGAATCGACCTGTGATCAATTAAAAAAATTTCAAGGTTCGCTAATTCAAAGACACAAACTAGGGAAGCTTTTAAATACATCTCAACTCTAATTCAAAAACTAATTTATATAAGAAAATATTAGTGATTAACCAGAAATTTAGTGATTATTCACTCATTAGGTACAGACCATGAAAATAATTATTAAAAATATTTGTTATTATAAAATATATTTAATTATTAAATATGGTTTAGGTTTTTGTTTTTTTATTTTTTTTTGGTTTTACGGATTAAAGTTAACCATAATGTTTTCAATAACTATGTAGTGTAGTGGGTTATGCTGTCGAGCTTGTTTTTCGAATCCAGCTCAAGGCATGGATATTTTATTTTAATAACCCACTAATCACACACACAATAATGAAATTTATTATTTACCCTTAAAGTCACTTCAATAAAATTGAATTATGCTATTTGAGAACGCCTAGTTCCTGATAATAATTGTTTCCTGATTTAATTATTATCATTATCCGACAACCCCATTAGTCGGATATAGGGAGTTTAATAGTGTCTGATAATAGCAATTTTGAACATTTAGTTTATCTGTCAGCAAATTGACAAATAAATAAAGGAATACTTGTACAACATTACTCGTTATACTTTATGTATTAAATTGCAGTACCCATAGTTGATGCGATATATTAAAACTGCAGCATTTAATGTTAAAAATGGTAATTCTACCTACTTTATCGAAAATATTATGTAAAAACCAATTATTATGATTTTATAAAGCTACTACAAAAGTTTAATGTACGGAATGTATTTAGGTTTCAAATAGAATTTTTATTTCCCCCAATTTATTTTAAATTTAAATAATATTGATATTTGTATATGAAATTGAGTTGTGAATCGTTCGAACCGTTTATATTTTGCAATTTACAATTATAATTCCAATGAACACATTATGCTAGATTAGTTTTTTAGTTTGCAGTCTAAGCGAGCTGAAAAAAATATTTAAAATAATTAAACATCGAATACATTTAATCTAAACTTCAATCAAATAATTTTAAATAATAAAACTTTCATAAAATATTATCAGATTATTAGGATAAGAGAGGTAAGACATATCTCAATAATTTCTATTAAGATTTTAATTGCTCAAAAATATCTGAAGTATTAGCGACAAAATTGTATTATAGACTAGTCTAAACAAATTCTTGTAATTTTAACAAATTCATAGGAGTTTTTGAGGTGCTAAAGTTTCCTAAAGCCAAAAAGTACTTTTACTAAGCTTTCCCCATTAACCTTCGCTTGGGCGGTAAATAAAATATACCTAAGCGGGCAAGATTAACATATGCTCATATTTTTTTTTATTCATACAAAATGTATGGTAGGTACTCTATAAAATTTTTGTAATTATTTCGATAAAAGTTGAAAAATAACATAAGAGGTTCTGAAATATTTTAAATATAAATAGAAGTATATTAAAACTAATATATTTTAAAACATAAAGTAAATAAAGCACCAAAGGTTTTTTGAAAAAAAAATTTTGTTTTGAATTTTATTTTTGGTATGTTAGAAAAAAGAAAAATTCTGTTACGAAGTTAAATTAAAAACTTATGTAAGGCATTGATGTATTGATAAGAAAAAAAATTAAGTTTCCGAAAAATTGGGCATAGACATGTTTTTCCGAACTGTTTTTTATATATTCGATATGTACTAAAAAAATTAGGCACTGATCTCTGATTTGATTAAGATCGGCCAAATAATGAAGTTTTTATGCAAAAGTAAAAAAGTAAATATTAACATACGTTAATCCTGCCCAAGTAATGGTTAAAATAGAACAAAAAAAATAATGCTTTTTTTAATTTGCTTTTGAAGAAAATCGGAGCAGCCATTATTGAAATATATTGCGTAAAAATCGGCAAGACAAACATAAATTAATTATAACTAAATAAAAAATATACTAAATTATATAATCTAATTATAATTCTCAGTCTGTTCATATCAAAGTAAATGCACAAATTTTTGAAACTTTAATAATATTTTTTGTATCATTAATTTTAGTAAATTTCAACATTCTTTCATAATTCAAGCATAATGCCAATAACCGTTATTATTGAATTGTAATATCTAAATTGTTATAAATTTAAATCTACTTCATATTTTTTTATATTGCAATTCGATTTCGGATGTCTTTTGGCCAATTTACACATTTTTATTCGATGCTATTAACTATGATTCTATATTTATTTCTATTCCATACTACTTGGTGATACTGCTTTTTCCAGTTCACTGTGTAATTTTGCATTTATTTCTTCGCCTTACTTCAAAAGTACTCTTGATTCCTTGTATTTCTTTGAAAAAAGCTGTTGAAGTGGCCCATACTCAGCTCATAGAGAATGAAATAACATATTATATTGCTCTCTAAAATAACGACCTTCAAAAAATGCATGACTGGGGAAGACGTGTGAATAGGGTAAAATTTAATGCTTCAAAAACCCAGAGTTGCTTCATATCAAAAAATCGATCAATACTAAATATTCTACTCGGAAATATAAATATCGAAAACTTTCAAACTTTATGAATTCTTGGAATGGAATTATTCGTGGTATGATCACATTTTTTCTGTCGCGAAGGATACGGCGAAGTGCTTAGGATTCTTAAGCAAAAGTAGGAAATACTTTCTTCCAACGTCCCATTAATATTGAATATAACTCGCATATATGGGGCGGTGCATCTATTACTAGCCTATAGCACCTAGATAACAGGTAGAAAAATGATTGAGATGTTACACAACACCTAACATTATTAAGGCATCGCCGCAATGTAGGAGTAGCCACTCTGCTTTATAAATATCTGTTGAGTAATTGCTGGGATGAAATAAAAAGTATTATGCACAAAATGCAACCATTCCAGGTTTTGTCAACGTAAATTCAACTGGCAACCTTATATTACTGGATATTTAGCTAAATGTAAACTTATTAAGCTTTCTACTCTTGAGGCTAGGCGAAATGCTACTTCCATGATGTTTTCCTATGATATCTTATCTGGCAGAATAAAATGCCCATCTACTCTACGTCTTTATAATATCCATGCTCCAGTGCGCGATTTCAAAAGCCAAGGATTTAGCAAACTCTCAGCGCTTATTTAATAACAGTTTTTCAGTAATTGACTTCAACTACAGTAAATTCATTTTTAGGAGAAAAATCATCTCATTTTTTGATACATTACAATAATTCTTCTAATTTTAATTAATTATAATTTTATTCTACAAATTGTTATTTTCTATTATCATTTGAATGTACTGCCTGCCTTTATAATTACTATTGCTATTACTATTAATATTAATTTATACTACTTAAGTCTGACTTTTTCATTTTTTTAACTTCTTTCCTTGAATTAATGTTATTTTTAACTTGAAATTGTTAATGCATCTTATTATTAATGTTATTTTTATTTCAAATTATTTTTATATTTCGAATTTTTGTTTTCTATTTCTAATTTTATTTTATTTTAGTTTTTAATATTTTATAAGCAAAATCTGGGGACTACCCAGTAGATTGAAATAAATAAATAAATACTCGCAAGGAAGCCCTCTCTCACGAAATTTCTCGAGTAGTATTTTCGAACCAGAACTGTGAAATATAACAGTTCTTCCATCAACCGAACCTCTAACCTATGGAACATCCCATCTTATGTGTTGCAACAAACATATAACTAAAAATTTTCAAGAGACGAATGAATAAATATCTTTTTACCTTTTCGTAAATTTTTTTACTAACTCTTCTATTCTCTTCTTTTCTAATTTTGTTTATTATTTACTATCTTTCTTTTTTCTTTCCTTCATCTTTAAATGGCTTAAATTCTGCGAAGACATCAGTTTTGACCTCTAATAAAAAAAAAAATATATAATATGATCTCGGAGCACCATACTGTCAACAATGGGGGTGAATAAATTTTCTTATACATTTTAAAAGCATGAATAAAATAATTATCGAAAGCAAAAACAAAAACCAAAAACTATAACGACCTTCAATTTATTTTCGGAAAAACTTATTTACGAAATTTTTTCCCTAATTACACACGATTACTTCAGAGTCTTCAGAGTATTATTTTACACTTAAATTAACAGCCTCATAATTATTAAATACTATTTTTGACTTTTCATTTTCATAGTATATAAAAGTAAAGCAACAGGTCGTTGCACAAAATTATGAGTAATTTGTTATACGAGCTTTGTACTTATTTACGTGTTCACAAATAATCAACCTTAACAAAGGAAAAATCGTTGTAAAAATTGGAATTAATCGATTCACAACTTTAAATTCATTAGCTTTGATTCTATTACTTGATATAATTGTGTATATATATTATATATATATAGATATATATAGATATACATAAAGTAGAGAGAGAGAACGAGAGAGATGGAGATGGAAAATCTAACCTGGAAGTACATTTATTAAATTGAACTAATTCTGTTTTTTTTCTATTTTTTTGTTTCTGTGAAAATTTTTGTGTTATTCATGGTGAATGAGCAAAAATTGAAAATACAAAAAGGAAATAAAAATAAAAAAAATATCTGGAAAATCACAACTTCCGTAAATCAGTTTTATTTTTTTTTTTTGTGTTACTCATATAGAAACTATTCAAGTTGTTATTATTTTCAAAGTGATTTTCACGAATCAATTAATCACGAACTTTGAAGATTTTTCTATCGACATTGTCGAACAAAAATACAAAAAAAAATGTTTATTTTCGTTTATCATCAAATAATGTTTTTTGTTTATTTTTAATAATATTTTTTTAATTTTTCTGTTTTTCTATTTTAATTTTATTTTGTTTTTTATACCTAACATAAATTTGAATTGAAAATTGGTACGAAATTTTTCTATTTATTCTGATAATTTTATGTGCTTTGCTCTGAAAGCATTGAACACCCGTGTCATTAACCAGAATTATTCTATACAGAAAAATAAATGCATACTAAACTGTATGTAGGTTAGGTATGCATTATTGAAGTATTTTGTAATTTTATTGAAAGCAGCAATGTATTCAGTGCGTGCAAAATATATACCATAATTAACTCAACTAAGTACTTTTGTAGTTTGAAATTATTTTAAGTACATATTATTTAGAAAATCAAAGGGCACCCTTTTTTGTTCTAATGAGCACCATGAATTATTGTAAAAATGTTGAAAAGTAAATTGACGAATGAATAACAAAATAAAATGGAAAGTAATGAGGTAAATTGTTTATTAATTGTTGTAGAATTGTTAACGAATTATTCGTTAAGTTTTGTTTTAGTTTTGTTTTTTAGCGAATATTAAAAAAAAAAAAATAGAAATTAGAATGAAAATTTTGTTTATTTGTAATAATTAAGATTCGGTCTGTCTCGATTCAATTCATATGTTCGATTCAAATGTTTTGAAAGCTAAAAAAGTGTTGTGTAGAAGTTGATATATTTAATTTGATTTCAATGTGAGTTAGAAAGAGTTCTGATAATTTTTGTAATATTAGAAGTATAACAGTTTTAATAAAATTGAGTCCCCTAGATGGATAAATTAGATGAAATATATCTGTTTATGTACTTATAACAAAAATATGTAAAAAAACCTCTCCTCTTTTCCTATAACTTTACTTTCCAACCTATAGCCAAACGTACCAATTACTATAATAGGTCTTCACTTAGTTTTTTGGCTATGTAACTATAAAAACAAGTATTTTTTGTGGCAAGTGTAAAATATAATTTGAATATACTGGCCTCTGTTGTGCCCAGTCTATTAAGCGATAGTGAATTTTCAATAAAGGATTAAGTGCATGGAACAAAAGTCGAAATTTATGAATTTTCAATGTTCACAATTAAACGTATAAATTAAAAAAAATATAAATTAGCGCGTACAACAGATTATCATGAAATCTATAGAGTATTAAAATATCGATTGAGCGGGTACAGGAAAGGTTAGACGAATACAAAATGTCGTTTTATTTACTGTTCTTTGGAAAATAGACATTTCACAACTTTTTATTTGGTATAATTGGTCCATTCATAATCGGTGGCATAGCATAATTAGACAGTTCACAAAAATATAATCGCGACTGTACTGCAACTCCATTCGTGGGACATAGGGCACAGAAAGATGCTTGATAAATATAAATTGTGGAAAAAAGTGAATAACTACTTGATTTTCAAAATAAAATATGTTTAATATACATAATGTATTATGTATACGAAGTGATTATTTGCAACATTGGATGCTGTGAAAAATATTTGCTAGGAAGTTTCTTACAAATGCATGGTTACCAAATGCTATTTCTGAAATATTTATTTTCTAGATTGAAATTTGTAAAATACGAAAATTATACCAAATAGCATTAGGCGAAATGTTAGTTTAAAAATAATTAATTTTACAAATTGAATCGTTCTTCAAATTTTACTTTCATGTACTATTTTAAAGGGAAGTTGAAAGATAAATTGAACAACAAATTTAATGCTATTTATTCAGTTAATTGTTGTTTTGTATATTTTTCATCTATAATATTGGAATGCTAAAGGAATGTTAAATTACAAAAAAATATAACGAAATCTCGATTTTATCAACTTAAATTAAATTGTTAAGCTGTTTATGTGTTTATGTCAAAGCGTAATTACTGTGAATGTCTGCAAAACATATAAATAAACATAAAGTACATTTTGGACGTGGTAACATCTTTATACAAGAACAATTATTAATATTATGAATTAATCTGTATTGACAATTATATAATTGAATATAGTTCATGTTTTGATAACATCCGTTATATCGTAAATTTTAAGAATTTTCTAATAATGACTAATTTATTTAATTATTGAAGCCTCGTTTTTAGTTTATCGAATTTTACCAGCCAATTTTACAGTTATCGTTTAAAACCAATTTCAATGATAACATAACGTTTATATTTATAAAATTTTACATAATAGATTACACAAATAATATTTATATAATATTAATTTTATTTATTTAAAAAAACTTATACATAAATTCAAATGGTGTTATTTAGTATTGAGAAAATCAATTCAGACAACCGAAATAACGACTAACATATTATTATAACATAGTCTAATCTCAAATTAATTAAAATGAAAATAACAAACCAAAATTAACCGGATGTCACTTGAAGTTATATTTTAAATAATGGAATTTTTTGATTGTATTTTAATTAGAGTATACAAAAACAGTATTGAATTACAAAAATAAATTACAAATAACTTAAATTGGAAATAAAAATTTTGTATACTCAATTTAATGGTTAAAGTATAATGTACTTTAATGGCACTTTATTATTATAATGGTAAATTCAGATACTTTAAAATAACTTTAATTCCGTGATAATATTGTTTAAGACCATAATAATACTATAGCTAGTTTAAATAAATTTTGTGGAATATAATTTTATAAAAATAGAAAACCAAAAATCTGTTACCTTTTCAAGTATTTAAATTTTTAATAAATAATTTTGATGAAAAAAAATGTATGTAGAAATAATTTAGATATTTTTTGTTCCAAAATTATATTCTTAGATTTCGAACAATCATTTAGTTTAGAAAACATCATTAGTACATCATATAAAAAAATATAGGTTAATAAATTCTAACTTTATACTAAAATAAAATAAAATAAAACGTAAAAATAAAATTTTTTATTTTATACTTTTATCAAAACAAAATTAGCTCCCTAAAAAGTAGAAAATAAAATGGATCATGGTGGTCAATCCTGACATTCTATTGGAATATTTTTGATGGAAATTTGGAATGTTTGAAGATTAAAAAATCATGAACGTTAAAAGGACCATGTTAAACTTTTGAGGTTCTGTATTTTAGTAGATAGTTTAAAATGAATACAATAAAAGTAAGTAGAGCATTATTGAATATAACCAAACTTGACCGAATTAATGAAAAGTTTATCGTGATGATCTCGATAATGAATGGACCCAAATAAAATATATATTTTTTTTTTTTTTTTATTTATTTATTATGCTCCATATATTGTACAATTAATTCTTTTAAAATTATTTACTTAGATACAGATATATAATTATCTTTACTACAGTTGTATTTTTTTATTTTTATTTAGAAGTTTTCGAGTTTAATACTATAAATTTAAAGGAAAATTGGAGATGAAAAACCTTTTTGAATTTTTGTTTTGTAAAACTTAACGCTAACTTAAACAGTAAAACCTATCTATAATAAAATCTATACGTACGAACTAAACTAGCCTAATTTTTTAACTTAATTTAAATTTCTGATCAGAGGATTTTCTGACATGAACAGTTCCGAGTGGAACTTTACAGTTAAATAACTTATTTTTTCTAAAATTGTATTCATGCTGGCTTTATCATGCAGCTTTTTGGTTGAATACCATCTGGGAAGATTGAATACAAGTTTCAAAAGTTTATTTTGTGCAATTTGCAATTTTTGGTATGACTAGCTGCACAATCTCCCCAGACTGGTGCCGCATATAACAATATTGGTTGAAAAATTATCTTAATAAGTATCAATTTGTTTTCTGTGGATAAGATTGATTTTCTGTTAATAAGGGGATACAACATGCGAGTACATTTGTTAATTTTATCAATAGTATAAAATATATTATGTTTTTAGATTTAGGTTATATATGTTTAAAGATTTTGCAAAGCGATAGAATTTTATAAATATATTTTACATTTTACTGAATTTAATAGAATTTGCATTTTCCGCCAGAATTATGAAAGTATGAAAATTAATTGTTAGATTAAAATAAAATAAAAACGTGGTTTCCTTTCTTGTTTTAGAGGCTTTATTATTCTAAATTTATAATATAAAAAATAAAAAAAATATATTAATAATTATGAAATCAATACATTAACAACTAATTTAATAACAATTATTAACAGGATATATTTTTAATTGTATTCAACTTCAAGTAACAATCTATATGGTATGGAAGCAATCGAGCTAAATAAAAACACATTAACTAATAACATTTCTTGGCTGTTTCACGGCGAACTCTATTATAACTAGTTTGAATATGAAGTTTTTCTGCAATGGACATAATCCTGTACCTGTACCATATATTAATAGTTGAAGTTATGTGTTTATATAATATATTTTTTGGAAATATGTACAATCTGCAATATTGCAATTTGTATGATTTATTTTCCATAAACTATTCACAAAAAAAAAAAAACAAGTTTTAGTATCGCTTTCAAAACCTTTTATATTATGTCTAACCATTAATTAAAATAAAATTTATTTAAAGATAATAATTTATTCAAATTTTCTTTTATAATATGAAAAAAAAAAAAAAATTAATTATTTTTCTATTTTTGTATTTCAAAATTATTATTTTATTATGTAGAATTTTTTGATTAAAATAATTTTCATGTTTACCGTATATCTGCATAATTAGTTTTTAATGATTATCTAAAAAATAATTTGATTTTAA
The DNA here is from genome assembly GCA_963942445.1 of Argyra leucocephala. Taxonomy (NCBI): domain Eukaryota; kingdom Metazoa; phylum Arthropoda; class Insecta; order Diptera; family Dolichopodidae; genus Argyra; species Argyra leucocephala. Next base: position 61,916,757 of record OZ012678.1, on the reverse strand, counting down.
TTTTTTAATTAAAATATTATTTTATTGAAAAGTTTTTGAATAGTTTGTAAAGAGTAAATAACATGCAAAATAATATTTTAATTATTTTTTAGATATTAAAAAAAAAATTCATTATTTTTAAACTATCAAAGTTATACTAATCTCACTGTGAAACAAATAGAAAATATTCAAGCAGTGAATAAAAAAAAATGTGTGATTTAATAAAATTTTAAAATAATTACTGTTATTGGAATATTATTGTTCCGTTGAAAAACACAATCAAAAACATAATTCACGATGTAGCAACAGTACCTGTAAAGATAGAAGTGGACCTTCTCTATTGTTCTAAAAAAATTCCATCACATAATCTTAGTTGTTAAACGATTTTATATTTAATATTAAGATAACTGGCAATATATGAGTACATACTTATTTAAAGCATGAAGATATTTTTATTACACCGTAGTTACTTGAATGAAATTTTTATATATTATTTTTCAAAAATTACTCAACAATATGTTTACCTATATATTTTTTTTTTTTTTTTTAAACACCTATTGGTGAATTTATTGATAGTAATCTAGTAAAATACATACTAAAAAACTATTTTTCTTTAAATCTTAATTGGATACGTTTTTAGAATACAAAAGTCTTATCCTATAACAGTTTCTTTTTTCTTTTTGTTTATATATATATCAATACCTGTTATATGTATATTATAATTTTAGTTTTGCCACAATTCAAACGGTTTTACTCGTTTTAATCTTCGTGTTATATCATCATTGTCCAAGAGTTGGATAGCCTCGGCATTGATATGTTTTTGTAGTCTTTTTTGATGACTTTTTGCGATTGTTTTGATAACTCTGTCAATCATTTCTACACCCAAATCCTTATGTAGATTATTATTGCGTATGTACCACGGGGCATTTACTATACCACGTAGTACTTTGTACTATTTCGAAACTTTGTACTATGTTTCTATTGTTTTCACTGGTACAACCCCCGAGTTGATGTCCAAATGGGTTTCAGAACTTGTTGGTACAACAGAAGCTTATTTTTTTGTACTTGAGGTTTAGTTCTTCTCGTTTTTTCTTCACATGTGTGGTTTCCATTTGAATTTTACATCAAGTGTCATACCTAGATATTTGGCTGTGTTTTCATATTTAACAATTTGATCATTAATATACATAGGTTCATGTTTGATATGTTTGTTGGTGAAATCAATATGTACTGATTTCACTTAATTCAATTTAATACGCCATCGGAAGGTCTAGTCTTGAAACTTTCTAATATAGCTGCTTGTAATTTTGGTGTTGTCTCGATGTTACTGTCGCAAATGGTTAAAATTGCTGTATCATCAGCAAATGTCGCAACTATGTTTTCTTTGAATGTAGGCAGGTCACTAGTATATAGGAGATAAAGGATTGGTCCTAATACACTACCTTGTGGAACTCCTGCTTGAATTTTCTTTAATTCAGAATAAATATCTTCTTGTTTTATTCTGAAGTAACATTCTGATAGATTTTTTAATATTTTTGAGAATTGAGCAGGAAGAAGTAAGTTTAGTTTGTAGTTTAGACCTTCATGCCAGACTTTATCAAAAACCTGTGCATCATCTAAAAATATTGCTGAACAAACTTTTTTTCCTTCTAATGCTTTTTCTATAATATTGGGTTATTATAGTAAATTATTTATTATAGTAATTCTGGTAAAGCTTGATCAATAGTAGAATGCTGATTTCGAAATCCAAATTGATGATCCGGTATCAGATATTTTTCTTCTTGATTACCTATATGAATTAGACCTTTTTAAGCTTTTTCAAAGTGATATAAAAAAGATACTCATTAATTAATTTTTTATATCTTAACCTCCTGAGCTAATACCTAATCTGACCTAATACAAGTGTATACATTGTTTTAGTACCAAATCAGTGGAAACAGTCGATTTTTGTTTTAATTGAAATTTAAACAACATAGAGCTCATTGAATATAATACAGATGACTTTCTTTGATCTAATAAAAATCAAGATAATTATGATAACCAATTATTTAATTAAGTAGTTTTTAAAAGACACATTAACTGGTAAACACTAAGAGTTCAGAAGTTTAAATAAACTCTTCATTTACAAAAAAAAAAAATTTGCGTTTTCTAACTTGCACTTTTCGGACTATGTCATTTAAGCCTAAAAACAACTAAACCTAAAATAAATTTCTTTAATCAAATTTTTATTTTGTCAAAACACGATTTGGTCCTTTGCAGTACTAAGAAAAAAAAAAAAAATTTTTTTCGATTCGATCCAATTCGAAATATCATTTCAAATAGGTGATTATAATCGTTCAGATCCGATTCGAATATTGACAATTCTTTATAGTGCTTTTATTTACATTTTTGGTATTATTATATTTGAAATCTACTTACTAGATATTTACCAATATTCAAATTTTTTCACTTGAAATAATATCTATAACATACAACATATTTTCTGTTTTTTTATGTCATTTATTATTTCTTCTATCAATAACTCTTTTACATTTGATAAATAGAAAAATTATATTTATAAAATTGATATTATACAAAATATTTACTTAATTTAGTATTTTCACAATTTTAATTATTGTGTTCTCCATTTTTATTCTTATTTTGATATTTAATGTTCTTTTGAATTGATTATAATCGGCACTTAAGTACTTAAGTGGTTAACCAATAGAAATAAGTTCAATTGAACCAAAAATTAAAAAAAGTCAAAATAAATACAAATTATAATTCATACGGTTCATACCGAAAAAATTGCTATTAACCCAAATGCATTAACGAAGTAATAATACAATAGCAATATAATTCAAAGCAGACTAATATGTAAAGCAAAATATACATAAATTTTATTTCCCTCGAATTTATAAATTAATTCATTTAAGTATTTAAGAGTTTCCTAAAACAAAAACTTTAAATAAACAATATAACATACATAGAACAATAATAATAGTTTTAAAAATAACATTTCAAATAAATTAATTTTAAAAAGTTTTAATTCTCATTATAATATTATTAAATAAACAAAACAATATAATGAAATTTTGTTCATATTATTATTAATTAACATCGTTTCATAACAAATATATGTGACTTTAATTAAATTTAAAAAGAAAATCTCTGGATAATATAAAAACAACAAGAAAAACTAATTTACATAAAAATATAAATCATTTTCAAATTAACATCTAATTATAATAAATTATTTATTATTATTACATAATAAAACCTGCATTCAAATTAATAATCATTAATAATTTATCTCTAGAGTATCTTAATTCTATATGTATTCATAAAACAATATAAAAAACAAAAATTCATCTATTGTATAAAAAATGCATATATATATACTAATATGTATTATGCTGGTAATAAGAAAAATTTTACTGACATTGAAAACTTTGAATAAAAAAAAAATAACAATTTAAGCCCATATAAAATAATACATAGCACTACAAAATTAAAATCATAAAACAAAAAAATTAAAAATTATTTCAAGTTCAGTCATACAAATTTTATATCAAAATAAAAACATTTTACATTGTAATAAAATTTCAAAACTTAAAAAGAAAAAACCTAAATAAATAAATAAATAAACTTAGTCATCTTATTTTAAAAATGATTCTAGGTTAAAGTCAAAGTCAAATTTATCGTTGTAAATAAATTTACGAAAATCTGCAAATTTTTGAAATATTATTTCAAAAAAATTTTATCATATTAATAATATTAGATAACAATATTATAGTTGTACTACTACTACTACTACCAGTTACCACCCTACAGAAAATCTCCAAACTCTTTCTACCTGATGGATCACAATGTGTTTTAAGGAACAAGTTGGCTCATTTTAATTTTAAATACATTACATATGAGTACATCATATTAAATTAAACAATAACGTACATACATACATATGTAAATGAAATCAAATCAATATTTTTTTTATTACTGAAAGATACAAGCCATATGTACTAAAGATATTTAACAAAATTTTACATTCAAATGATTGATTATTCTTAAATTAATTTAAATTTTAAATTTAACGTAAAATTTTTCTTGACCTACGTCAACATGAAATTTGCATAATCCTTCATACAACATAATAATGGATAATGTTCTGTATTTGGTTACTAAAGCCATACAAAGTATTATAAAGACATATAAGATATATAAAGACTTACTTTTCTACTGTGTAGGTCTTCTAGTATGGTATTTAAGGTGTTTGGCTAATGAAAAACTAATTCTAATTATCTAAAATTATAAAATAAAATACTAATATAAAAGTAGATATTAAAACATGTGTGAATTTGCGGTATTCAATTCTGGGACTGTTCAAAGAAATTAAACATCGAAATGCTGCAAAAATTTCAAAATATAGTGCTTCGTGGTATAGCTAATGTACCATGGTACATACTGAAAAACAATTTACACCTTAACTGTCACCTTAACTGTGAAACAATCAAAGATGAGATAAAAAAATATGCAGTAAAACACAAGAAGTTACTGCAAACACATACAAACTTATTCTTGATATTGTCAATAATGACCGTTGACTGAAGATAATGAAACCCCACGAGTTGATCTCTACTTAAAATGAAAAATTCTACGATAATAGTTTCCTTTACGAAAATTATTGTATCAATAACTTTCCTTTGCAAAAAATTACATGTAAATATTTTTGTTGGGGATTATTCTCTATGAAAAAAAATATTCTGTTAAAAAACCAAATAGACCATTTTTTACAATTTAAGATGCAATTGTTATCTTAAATTTATATATTTCAATTAGACTTGAGCTGTGATCAATTAGAAATATTTCGACTTGGAATTAAAATTTTAATTTGTATTATGAAATCAGTTACTCAATTAGAATTAGTGATCTCATTTGTCACACACCTTTGATGTTGTAAATAAACTAATTATTTTTTTGTGGACTTCACATTTTCGTACGTCGACTCAAACCAAGTTCTGCGAAATAATTTTTGTTTTTAAAATTTAAAATCAGAAACCATCTTTGTACTCAAGACTCAAGATATTTGAATCTATTGAAAACAATTGCATTGCACTGAAATATGAAATGAATTGAAATTTCCAGTACACAATAATTGGGGCAATCTTACATTCGAGATTTTGTTATTTTGAATATTTGGAAATTACCCGTTGCGGTTTAGTCAAATATGTACTTAGCAAAATTATTTAATTTTTGCACTTCATCAATAAGCGAATTCTTTCAGTTTTGTTCCCCCATCGGGTTAATATTAAAAGTCAAATAACTCGTGTTATATATCGAGCAATATCCAATTATCCACCACCGAATTTAATTTGGACTAAGATTTTATAAAATATCTGATAAGGGTATGCTGATGACATACTTTTTAAACTGGATTATAAAAGCAAGCACGCAAACAAATTTCCGCAAAGAACTTTGAGGTACAAATAATTAAAGTACTTGAATTTTTTTTTCGTAAGCACCCTATAAATTTGATAATCACAATAAATTATTCTAACTACAATTATTATTGTTATTTTATCGATTCCTTTCAGTACAATACGAGCCTAATCGAAAAAGAATTAGGTCCCCCTTATGTTGAACAAACGTAAATTTACCTACTAATAGTCACGGCTTGGTATTAATATCAAAAAAAAATTTAATACAATTTTACGAACTCAAAAATTTATTTAATCTATAAAAAGAATAGGATCAATTTCACATACATACATAATATAGCAGTAAAAACAAATGTAATCAAACCGATTTAATTCAATGTAAAATATTTCGGCCAGTCTAATTATGAAGCAAAATAATGCGTTTACCAACTCCTAAACTCGACATGCATCGTCACACGATAATTGTTTTTTCCAGATAGAAGAAAATCATCAAAAGAGTTTTCTACTTCTGTTCTTGTACCGGGGAAGAACGAAGTGAAGGACTGTGCCGACTTTGACGGACTAAAAACTTCCATCCATTTATTAAAATAAAACTAGTCTTTAAGACTAACCATTAATACAATTTTGGCTCTATTACTTTAGATATCTTTGATCAAACCAAATTCAATAAGGAATTATTATAAGACAAAAGATTTTATCCTAACACAGTTCGAACGGTTTCGTTCGTTTAAGTTTTCTAACAAAGTTTTGACAGTCAACTAAACGGAAACTTCAACATTGACATGACATGTTGAGAGAGACGACTTTTATGGCGTGCAGCCAATTTTTTTATTTCGTCTTTTATGAGAGAAACCCTGAGATCCCTATGAATATCAGCATTGCAAACAAACCATGGGGCATGGACAATGTTTCGCAATACTTTGTTTTGGAATGTTTGGATAGTTTGAATATGTAATTGTTAAGGACAACCCCATATTTAAATACCGTATGCCCAGACTGGTTTTAATATCTGATTGTAGATCAAAACTTTGTTATACGTCGAAAGCGTAGATGTTCGCCCAATTAGCCAATTAGCCAATACAAATGTTTGTATTTTAGATCCAGTTCTAGTTTCTTTTTCTTAACGTGTTCTTTCCACCCAAGCTTTGCGTCAAGCGTCTTACCAAAATATTTTGCAGAATTTTCATATGGTATGATGATATTGTTTAATTTTAATGAAATGAGCGACTCCAATGTTTTTATTTGTAAGGTTAACGTGCGTGGATTTTACTTCATTCAGTTTAATTCTCCACCTTTTGCACCAAATGGAGATTTTGTTATTGGTTTGTTGCAATTTATTTGTAGCTTCATTTATATTTTTACTGACTGCTAATATAGCCGTGTTATCTGCAAAAGTAACTACCGTAGCATTTTATATCTCTGGAATATCACGAGTGTATAGTAAATATAGTATGGAACCCAGTATACTATCTTGTGGTACTCCAGCGTTAATATTTTGTGGAGCAGATTAATCTGCTCCTTATTTAATTTGAAATCATCGCTTTGATAAATATGACGAGAGCAGTTCGACATGTGTTTCAGGGATAAAAGTCCCGTAGCTTGCAGATAAACCCTTCCTGCCATACTTTGTCAAAGGCTTGCGCAACATCAATAAACACTGAAGAGCAGATGCATTTTCCTTCCAATGTTTTTTCGATGACATCAGTTATTCTATGGACTTGTCCGACAGTTGAATGTTGTTTTCTAAATCCAAATTGATATAATATAATATAATGTTTTAGGTTTCAATCAGAGGTTGCATTTACTTGGGTTCGTTTGGGGAGAACCCTTATGGATTCATATCAATTCATAGCAATTTTCCATATACTTGAAACAAATTTTTGTTTAAGTACAGCGTTCATTATTCTAGTTAGAACTATTAACACTTTTGGTGGGAGTTTCTTTAAGATATCAGCTGTGATTAAATCGAACCACACGATAATTGATGCTAAACACATCACACAGGACGAATCACACAGTCTTTATGAAAAAGGGTTCATCCTTAAATTGTATCATTCGTCTTTTACTGCCAATAACACAGAATTAAAATCTAAACTGCTCTCAAGCATAATCCAAACTATTTTTTTTTAATACGAGTCAATATTAGCCTTTTTTGCATATACATTATACATTAAGACTGTGGCGGACAACTTAAATTTAAGTTTGCTAAAAAATAAGGAGTGCATGAATTCTTTTGAGTTTGGGCTTGTATAGTAGATATATTAATTTCGATCGAAGATTATTTATTTTAATTATTAGATATCCTGTTCGAAGGAACAAAAATTCACGTTCAGTTTTTTCTAAGAAAATAGCAAAGTAAAATAATATTTATTTCAAAAATATTAAAAACAGTTTATATTTCTAAATTATTATGGAAAGCTCATCGTACAGAGTTGCATATAACTTTCGTTGATCATAAACAGGTAGACGTAATTGAGTTTCTGCCAATATAAGTTACTTTATTACTTTATTTTACAAATCGTTGTTGATTGTAAAACAGAATTTATGAATTCATCTCCAAATTTTAAAATAAAACTGTAAAAGCTGTTATAAATTTTACAGCACTGTAGTAGTTGACAGTAGTTGACAGTACTATCAGCGCTACAGTGATTAAAGATAAAGGCCACAGAGATTAATTTAAATCCAAATTCAAAAGTGGATTCAGGTTGTTGTTAATGTATTTACATATTGTTATATCACATCCAAGTTGAACTTGTCACTGTGCTTTAAAGAAGTTACCAAATCCTTTAAATTCATCGCAATATTAGGTTTTTAACATTATAGTAAAATTTGTATAATTTGTTGAAAATATTCGACTAATTTCAACAATTACTGAGATAAACAAATAAAAATTATTATAATAGACAAGTATTTAAGGACCTGCGCAGTAGTTCACTTCACAGTAGTTCACTTTATCTTCCTTCTCCTTAATGAACTCTTAATATATAAATAAGTTGTATATAAAACAATAATGCGCACACAGTTGAAATTTTTTTTAATCATATGGTTTTATTATTCACCAAATACATTATGAATATGTGAGGTGAGTTTTTATTAAAATAAAAAACAAAAACAAGCAAATCAGTTATAATTAGTAGTCGCGCAATGAACCTATATGCATGCACATATATTCACATATAATGTATACCTCTTTAATTACAAAAATATTTTATTTTTAGTAATTTTATCCATTAAATGCCGCTGACTATAAGGAATATATCAGAAACGAATCAGTAAAACTTACTAACCTCAAAACTTTTTATTAAAGTCTAGAAGTGAAAAGTCTATGTCAGTCAATACGTAAATTTCTGTTCTTTTCAAAACTTCGAATTTGGCTTCAACTTGAATTATAATTACTTATCCACCAGGGTCCCTAGTATAATAATAATTAAGAAGTACTCAATTATTAATTCTCAAAACACTAATAATTACATCACCTATTATTTATCAACCTACAAATGATGGTAATATTTACTCTTTTAAAGCACATTGACAAAATTCATCTATACGTAATGTACAAAAGAAAAAATTTCGAAAACAACAAAAAAATTAAAAAACTAAAACAATTGTACAAAAATATGTATATGCAGACTCACAAAATAATATTGAGTGCTTTGAATAATATTATCATTATTATTGTTGGCATCTACTGCTTGCTACAGCATTTAAAGAGTACCTATAACACCAACAGTAAAAAAAAAATTCTCTACTAAAAATGAAAATTTTATTCGATTATTGATTTGTTTTGTTTTTATCGTGTTTACATAATCAATTCATAAATTTACATTATCTTAAGATAAGAATTTAAGGAAGTTTGCACAACATAAGATGAAAATATTCTTCCGATCTGTTCACACATACTTTGGTATATTTTTTTATATTTTATTTTTATTTGTTTATTCACTGATTATAATATGTTGTTTTGTGATTTTATGTTTTGTGTTAATATTTTTCAAAAATAAAAATTGAGATGTTATGGAAAATCATTATACCTAATAGAATAAGCACTGTCTTAAAATTTAATTAGAATTTTGGGATGGTTACTGAACACTTTTTTTTGCTTTTGACAATAACTTAGGTATACAATCACTTTTTAGTGCTTAGTTAAGTGCAGTACTGCATATATTTCGAGCATATATATTTATATCATATATTTATTAAATTACCGGCTTATCAATTCATTAAATTTGTAAAACTATTGCTATTGTCAGGAAGTAAGCCTTCTTAAATAGAATAGTTTTATTAGTCCATTTTATTTAGTTTGTTACCAGATAATACTTTCAATTATTTTTTGCCATTTATTTTATCCCAATAACAAAATCGAACTTGGAACCTTTCCGTTGAAAGGCACGCGCAGTTAAGATAAAGCACAGCAAAATGGTATTATTATTGAAATTTAAAATTTATACTCAGATGTCACAGAAATTAGAATAATAATAATAATCTTATGAGCGAAAACTGCCGTTCAAAACTGAAATAAATCAGTCAAACAACTTTATTGAGCTTTCTTTTGTTATTATAACTCTCAGCTTTAATAACCTACAAATTTTTCTCCCCTGAAGTTTTACTCAAAAATTTGGAAAATTTCACTTTGTTTAGCAAAAACTGGTAGAATAGACCACTTCGTTTTTTACAGTTAGATAATCCAAAATCAGACTGAATTTAGTAACACATAGTTAGAATTAATTTTTAGTTTGTTGTAAATATGAAATTAATTCGAAAGTTTACTACAAAAATACGGTACTTGTAATGGTGAGAATATTTAGTAGCAGTACATCATATTGCAATACGAATACTGAAAAAACGAAAAGTCATTCTATTTTACTACTGCTGATATTATTTCCAGTATTTTCAAAACAATTTCAAATTCCTAATTGAAAATAAGTGACTCAAAAACTAACCCGAACAATGTTTTAACCGAACAGTTAGTTTTTGGGGGTTAGCATGGTTAGAATTAGTAAAATAAATACTAACCCAGGTGGCACAATAGGCCTATTTGTCCTAAATAGCTTTTTATCGGTGAATACATTGATTTTTTTATTAGATTTTTCAACATCAGTCTAATAGCTATAGTCCAACTCGCTTTGACTAATACTGGTTTCACAACACTATTATGACAATGAACTACTTTCCTTTATAACCTATTCTCAACTTTTAAGATGAAGGATTACGGTGACTAGAAAACTTTAATATTCTCGGAACGCGAGTAAATCTGGTCTGGAATGAATATATTTTCGATATTGGCAAATTAAATTGTTCCAAAAAAGTTTAGGTTTTTGAAGTCGGTTAAAGGCAAATTTTTCAACTAATGATCTGTTTAATATCTATAAAGCCTACATGAATATGGAATATAATTCACATCTATGGGCGATTGCCTTAAAGATTGTTTTAAGCGATCGTGATAGAGCACAAAAACGCGCCATTCGCTTCATAGCACAAACTCTATTTAAAAAATATCTTGTGTGTAGTAAGCACATGCTCGACAGATCTAAAATCACTACTTCCGTTTCTTAAGCAATTCCGTCGAGAAATGCAAGACGTATCAAATCCCCACCCTTAAACCGTGGAAATACCAAGATGGTTTAAGACAAGTTATGGGTTTTGGTATAGATAGTCAGAACTTCAAGATTGTGGAATCACATTTAACCATACACATTCCCAAGAAGGTATAGTTTTTATGTGTTTGATTTACAAAAATTCAAAATTAATATCGATAACCTAATTAGCAATGGTCTGCCAAACCTATCTACTACTTCTTTTCCTTTTTTTCATTATTTAACTATCCCTTTTCTTTTCTTTTTCAAAAGCCAATGGTTCGAAAGTATTTCCTGGCATAAATTTAGTTTAATAATATAAAAAAAAATTTAAAAGTGAAAAAATTAAGTTTTCTTTGCATATTCCCGGAAACAAAATCACTTGAAATAAGAATTCAATATTGACATAAGACGTAAAGAATAACATAAGATCATTGATGTAAGATAAAATCTAGTTATTAAATTAGTTGTAAGTCAACGTAATTACTAAAAAAATTAACGTAATGAAATAAGTTCCATTTTTGATCAAATAAACTCCCTATAAAATGAAAGCTGAAATTTTTTTTGATTCCGTATAGAAATATTTCAATAGTGATTAATTTCGAATGAAACAAGTTCACTAATTTTAAGCCTGTTCTATTATTTTAATTATTAATATGAACTGGTTTTCATTATCATCTGATAGCCCCATACAGCTCTGGGTGACCTTTGGCCTTCACCACAATACTCCTACAAAAAGGGTAATCTTGCGTCTTTTGTCTCTAATTTTGTGTTTGTAGGGCTTGGTCATCATTTTGAGCTGGTGTTGGTCTTGTTAAATTCTTAATTCTAGACGAATCCAAATATGTGATAAAAAAATTTGATAAAAAGAACAAAAATGTGCGATGAAAAAATAAGGGGATTGTCCTCTAGTAAATAATCAGTTTTCTTCTTATGTTCTAGATTTTGTTTATTTATTTGGCAGCAAAAAAAAATTAATGACTTATTTTTTATAGAATGAGAGCAGAATTCTTTTTTTTTTTTTTTATATTTTTTATTTTTAAATTGAGGAATTTTATGTTATATTGCAACTCTTTAATTCAGGATATTGTTCTGAATATTTTTGTGTTTTTTTTTATTTTTTGTTCATTTAAGAACCCTTATGGCACTTACAATTCTTTCTTTATTTCAAAAAATTTACGAAAATTTTTATAAAACTTTTCAAGTATAGTACTTTTAGATATTTAAATATTTTAAATTCTTAAAAAAATATGTTCTTTTTTTTTTGTGTCAAAAAATCTTTTTTAGATCCTCTTTAATGTTATTTGTTTTTTTTTTTTCTTTTAAAAAAATAACTCTTGAGAATATTTTTTTTAATGGATCGAAAAATTTAATTTGAATGTAAAAACGAAATTTCTTGACCTTGAAATTAATTTCATACGACAAAAATTGAAAAAAATAGATGAACAAGTAATTTAATCGTGTTCTAACAGTAATATAACCATTTATTAAGTAATTTGCAAAAATTAATGTTATGAGGGAAATTTTAAAAATCTATTTTATTCAACAAAGGTTAAACAAAAATAACACCTTGAAGTAAACTGAATCATATGACGAAATTCATCTTAATTACACGTGTTAAGGATTCGTATACAGAAACTGTAATACACACTTATCCTGCTGATATGTTGTGTCTTATAAATTTACATATGTCAGAAAATAAGTGTGTATCTTCAAAAGCAACATTTTAATAATAACTTGAAATACAAATCCTATTAAAATACAATTAATGTGCAAAAACGAGGAATGCAAAAAACCGACATGTTGTATAATGGAATAAAACAAACGTGGAACATAAGTGTGTTGTTCTGACCTTAAGCAAACATATTAATATTGTCGATTGACTGGCTCGTTATTGTGCAAATTATTTTATTTATCATTTGTGTTATCATTATCATATGTGCCTTCAAGTAGTAGCCGTTATATATAGGTAACAAATTGCTGTTATACACAATATAAAATTTTGTTTTCCTATAAGGATGTAAACTTTGATCTGACAATATAAAACTGTTAATAAATCTATCAAGAGTAAGTGTTTAGTACTACGAAATTCAGACAAAAAAATAATAAAAAATGTAAACTATCAAAATTTCAATACTAAAGCAGTATTTTAACGAGTAATTTTAAAAGGAATTTTTTTTTAACTCTCCCGCTCTATATTCTTGGACTTTTGTAAAAAGATACTGTTGACAATAAAATAAGCATCTGTAAGAACTTCAGTTAACGCATTTGGTATTAAAGGCTTATATTAATATCTATTTGCAGCCCTACATAGTGCGAATTAAAAATCTTATACTTATATAATACAGAAGATGAACGACGTAGTGAGTAAAAAAGCAAGAATGATTGAATAGTAAATTAGACCACAAAAATTTTAGAAAGTTCTTGGTGTTGAATACTTAAACATCTCAAATAGTTACACCAAATAATTGATGGTTATTTCCAAGTTGAGCGAATATCTATATTCAAAATAAATATCAATCACGACCAATTTTAAAAAGGCATCATAAAAATTCTGTCATTTTAAATAGACACAAAAACTTATAGAAAAAAGTACAAAAACAAAAACACAAACGAAAATTAAAAACAAAACATAAAATCAGATCATACTCTTCAAAAATTATATAATTTAATGTTAGTTCATTTGCTTCTGCTATTTAAAAAACATATATACAGTAAAACACGGTTGTAGTCATTCGCTAAATTTCAGTAATATTTCTGACTATAACCGTTTTGTGACTACATAGGCGTAGTAAAAAAAAATTGCATCTTTATTAACAAAATCAAATTCAATAAAATATCTTTCGTATAACAATTTTAAACTTTATTTTATTCATAAATAGCAATTCTGTTATGTAATCACAAAATATACATATTTGTAATAAAGAACAGAAAAAAACTATATATAAATCAGTTTTTTAATAAAATAATTAACTTTTGACTTATTTTTTTGTTTTATTGAAAATATTGGATTTATATTTTAATGTGACTTATAAACGACATCGATTGTATGAACTTATGAAGTTTCTTACTTTCTTTCAAAAAAATTGTTGACTATAACAGAATTGTGACTACAAGCGTTGCTGAATATAAACGAATTAAAATACATCGATCTACTACGTTGGGAGTAATGGGATTTTATTGTGTTAAGTTATATTGAAATTAGTATTAATTTCGTCATTAAGTATTAGGTATATTATACTTTAATTTCATTATATATATATTCAAGAGTCAAGCCATTCAGAAAACAACAACAAATATAACAAACAAATATTTTTTTTATATAAAATCGTACCTAAAAGAACTGCTTCTGTGCAATTGCAAAGGGGAGTCACTAGTAATTATAGAAAAATTAACAGAAGTCAGTAAAAATTTCGTTTCTGAAGTAATCATGATTGGTTTATTTATTTAAAAAACCAGAACAAGATTTTTTATTTTTGCAAGAAGATTAGTGATATTATTGAAAGTAACGCAACATCTGTTTATAGGTTCGTTTTTCCGTAAATTGTTAAATACGTGTGTGTTTTCTACTAAATATTTATTATTTCTTGTATGCCTACAGGTACTTCATTAATTTTAAAATTATTATTTAGAAATTGGTAAATCAAACTGATTACTTAGCACGTTAAAGGTGAAGAAATATGAGATTATTTTCTTCTACGATGGTAAGGTAGAGAGCTTGGAGTATTAGAAAGGGATAATGATGTCGGTGGATAAAAACAAATTACATTTGAATGTATTCTATTCTATTGGAGTGTATATATATGGCAAGTTGGTTCCAAGACAATGTAGCCGTATTCCAGAATAAATCAAACTAATGAACAATAAAGGGCTCTAGTGACTGCTAAGTTTCTGAATTCTTTTAATCTTATTTTAATAAAATCGTAACATTTTCCTCGGAGATTATGTTTATAATGTAGATGAAAATACATTATAAACATGCAGTGTCATATACTCCAGAATAGCCTACTTAGGTGAAGAAATACTGGGAGAGTACCAATGCGGATTCCGAAGCCGAAGATCAAAAATTGACCAGATATTCATCATGAAACGAAGCATGGAGAAATGTTGTGAACACGACATAGACCTTCACATGCTTTTCATAGATTTCAAGCAAGCATTTGACAGCATAAACAGAGACATAATTTTAATAGCTGGAAATACCTCAGAAATTGTCAAACCCAGTCATAATGACAATGCATGAATCAAAAGCTAAAATTGTAATACAAAACCAAATAACCCGTTGAATTTAAAATAGAAACGGAGTACGACAAGGAGATGCCTTATCCGCATTATTATTCAACTTAATACTACATTAGGCCATAGGAAAATTAGAAGAGAAGGGCAGTATATTCAATATAACAACCCAAATACTAGCATATGCAGTTAACATAGTAATCATGGCAAAAAATTACAGATATATGGCTGAAATATTTGTACAACTAGAAACCGAGACAAAAGTAGGTTTAAAAATCACCGAAGACAAAACAAAATATCTAAAAATGTCAAGAAGTGAAGAAATAAGAAGTAATCAGAATATAACAATCGGAGAGTACAACTATGAAGGAGTTGCAAGCTTTACATACCTCGGAGCAACAATAAGAAGTGATAATAGTATGCAATGCTGTATTCATAATAGAATTCAGGCCGGAAATAGATGCTACTATGCAAACAGAAAAATGGTTCAATCAAAACTAATATAGAGAGGCCTAAAATGAATGAGATATAAAACTCTCATACGACCCATAGTGACGTATTTTAATCTTTTTTCTTAGAAAAAAAAAATTAAGTTTTATTATTAAGTATTATCGATTACGTAAATTATATCAGAGCTATTCTTAATATCTTCTTAGATTTTAAAAATTATCGGAGAAAGCAATATGTTTAACACATATAAATTTCTGGAGAGATCTAAAATTAATATGAAATAGTAAAATATGATAGTTACCTCTTAAGGGTAATGATATCGAGCTAAGGAAACTGCACCAACGAGGTAAAAAAATGTTGACGAAACAAAAATGAAAATGTTAAGACTAACAAAAATTTAAAAAGATGGGAGCCTAGTAATAATACAAAAATAATGCTAATGATTGTTCTGATTGTGTTCCATTATTAAATAATGCTATAAGGAGTGATGCAGAAATATGGACAACAGAACAGTCAAATAGAAGAAAAATTAAAAGCTTCGAAATAGGGAAGTGTAAGAAAATAATTTCAATTGTAAATGATCTTAATGTTAAATGCGGCCTTCTAAAAAAATTAGTCAGTTCTATTTGACTTCTTTTTGGTACATTAACTGGAAGAAGTTAAGAAAGTGATCTGCAACACGTTGGACTAAAGCTTATAACGGAAAAAAACCACCACAGAATCAAAACATATTATAATTTTTATGTTTGCACTCAACTTCTGATAGGTTATTTATAAGTTGTTTTAAGGTATACTCAGTATAAGATGCACTGCGATTTTTTGAGATAATGAATAAATAAATAATAATAAATAAGGCACGACACAGAAGAATTTGGAAATATCATGTTATAACATGAAGTTATCAAAAATAAAAAATAAAAATACTACGCCCTGAACACAGTAGGTAGAAGGAGAATAAAATTAAGGGATTAAAACACCCTTCAGAAATCTAACTTAACCCAAATTATCCGAATGTACTATGTATAGTACAGTAACATTTTTGAATCTAGCGGAATAACGGTACATGTGTTTTTTAAACGTTTGAGTGTTTATGTTACAATATTTAATAGCAAACAAAGCATGCATTAAAATGTTTTATCAAAAATTAATATTTGAGTGATTTTGCGTAAGTCAAATTAATCAGTTTAATAGAATTTGCAAACCAGTGAAGATGGCGAGTTATAGGTAAGAATATATAATTTAAAAAAAAAATTTATATCGGCCCATAAACACGCCCGCATCTTCAGCATTTAACAGTAATGGAGGCAAGTTATCTAAATCTACTATCTCTTCATCACCAGAATCCTCTTCATTTAGATTTAACGATATTTTATTCTTGTTTCTAGTAAAATAATTTTTTTATTTTGAATTCAATGAATTGGACTACTGTTATTGTATTCAATAATAATAATATTATACTGTTATTGGCTACTTATCACAAATTTATTTCGAAGGACAGACATTTAGAATCTATTTCAAGAAAAAATATTTTACTTTTAAGTACACTTTTGTTTGCTTTTCGTAATATACCCCAAAAAAAATTAAATTTGCTTTTAGTTTTTCTGTAATGAAATATTCATTCGAAATTCAGAATATACCTTTGCAAAATTAAGAAAGAGAAATTGTTTTTATTTAATTTTGGATACGGTTTCCATGGAATTATTGATTTTATGAAAAGTGGTAATAGAAACAAAAAACAAATTCTTACCTTAATTTATCTTAACTTGTACTAACTCGTAATTTTATTATCTTTTTTATTTCTCATTTTAATATCTTGAATTAACCATAGATACTCCATACAAAATAAACTAAAAAAAAAGTTTTCATTCTATTCCCCTTCATATTTTCGAATCCTTGAAAATATATCTTTTCAGTGGGGGGAGGTGAAAAATAATAATATTATCTTAATACGACATATTTGTAATTTTTGATTCCCAGAAAAGCACAGAAAAAGTAAAAATGTTGAACATAATAATATTTTCAAGGACTCTCTGGATTATTAAATTGGGTCATAAAAGGTTAATTTTTTAAAATTAGCAAATAAAAGCGATTTAAGCAGGTTGAAATTATGAAAAAAATTAAAACTTTTCCGAAAAAAAAAATTGGAATCTAAGTGCTAAATTTTAATTATTTATATGGTCGAAAACTATTTATAAAATTTTATGTGACAATTATTTGAATTGATATAATTGCAATATTACACAGTGTATACATATTCAATTTAATACCTACTTTTAGTACCTCAATTAGTTAAGTGTGAAAAATTGTAACTATTTATTATTAAATACTATTCAGAATTATTAGGCCTTCTGAAATAGTTCCACTTCAATTAATTTTTGCGTATGTTGTCATTATTAATATTTGTTTTCGATATGAGCCGAAACGTCAATTTGTAGTTAGTGAATTAAACTTATCCACTATATCCTTGAGTACTAGTTTTAGAGGTATGTAGATCGATTTTTGCTCCATATAAAATTTTTTATCAAAACGTAGGTATTGTTTTGCCTTATATTACAATTTTTGACGTATAGAGCAAAATATTCATACAAATCAGGGGTTACAATTTAATTCGTTTCAATCATTCATTAGTTCAAATTACTAAATTATCGGTAGCTTTTTTCAAGTAATAGGATGCGAAACTCTAAGAACGATTATTTCGAAATGACAATTTTATATAATGGGATAAAACGGGGTATATAATGTGATATATAATGGAGCAATATTCAGACAACGATGTGTCGATGACCCTTTGACAGCGTTATGAGTTACCCGTGTAATAACAATGCCATGCAATGTCATGAATTTTGTTTGCATTCTATTTGAGTAAATAAATGTAGCTTGTTAAAATATTTTTGTTTAAATGTTTTGATGAAAATTGGATTTTTTATTAAAACTTTTTTCTTGCATTTATTAAATTTATTATGCGTTGCCTATTGTGAGCCCGTGTATACGACACTTTTCTATTGAATACAATGAAGTAATGGCAAATAAATATTAACACACATTAAAAAGCTGTTATCAGTATTGGACCTCAATATTGGACTTAGATTCAAAATATAAATAATATAGAAATAGTCCTATGTGAATCACTAGTGAATAATATTAATGATAATAATAATTACTCAAACCTTACAAAATTTCAACTATTGCTAAAAGTAAATTATAACGTGTTTTTACACAAATGATCTAACATATTTTCATTTTTCAATTTTTTCAAATCTTTAAGAAATAACTTTTATTTTGATAAACTATAATATGTGTTAACGAATTTTGAATTTGACAAATACGAAGAAATCTATCATAGAAAAAGTATTGTCTTGTACATTTTCTTTGTTAACAACAAACAAATTGACGAATTGGGCATATCAAAATCCGAGCACAAAACCTCGCGACTTTTGATGATTCACAGAAACATGTAACAATATGAAATATACTGCGAATAGAAATACCGAATTTACCACAACTAATCAAGTAAGTATACAACCAAGATTCAAATGGTTAGCTTCAACTAATTGTTTGAGAGAATTGAATTTAATCGTGAACAAATGAAACAGAAGAGCTTACATCAAATACAATAAATCTACTTGTGATGAACAATGAAAAATATTTCCAAATGTAATAATAATAATAAATTATTTTCAAGTGACTGGAAATAACTATTTTTAATAAATGTTGTTACATTGTTAATAAATCCCGAAAGTTTACAAAAGTAGTACAGCAAATTCTAAATTTATTTTTCGTAAAATATATATGACAAATTTTACCACGTCATGCACGTTGAGTGTTTTTGTACAATATTTTCTTATGTTAGGCAGGATATAAAATAACGAAAAATCTTTAATATTTATTCTTTGAGTTGTATTCACACCATGGACCATATGATAAGACGTGTAATCAGATGATATTATTAGTATATTACATTGGTCAGCAATATTATTACAATTAACTAAAAACCAAATTGAATAATTTATTAGGCCATTTAATATGCTTTGGCTTTAAATAGTGAAATTTTGAAAGTTAAAAAATAATGAAATTTTGAATGATAATTGGGTTTATTTGCAATAGTTCAAATTTTGTAAGGTTTGAGTAATTATTATTATCATTCATATTATTCACTAGTGATTCACATAGGATTGTTTCTATATTATTTATATTTTGAAACTAAGTCCAATATTGAGGAGGAAAATTTAAACGATTGTATTTTCACTGCATCACAACTTAATAGTGAAAGGCATGATTATGCTTATTATGCAGAAATAGCTTTTAATGTGTGTTAATATTTATTTTCCACATTAGTGTGTTAATATTTATTTATTTACTTAATTTTCGTATTCAATACAAAAGTGACGTTTATACGGGCTCACAATAGGCAACGCATAATAAATTTAATAAATGTGGAACATTTTTTTAATTCAAAATCCAATTTTTATCAAAATATTTAAACAAAAATATTTTAACAAGCAACATTATTATTTACTCAAATAAAATGCAAACAAAATTTATGACATTGCTGTGACAACTTTAGAATGCACCAACTTAAAAATTTGTTTAGAAAAAAATTAATACCCCGGGACTCAGAGCAACATTACTGATATTACATTTTTAAAGCTTTGGCGATTATTTAAGCTCTTGTATTTGTATTATTAACAAAGTCTCAACTAATATTCTAAATACAGTAGCTTACCTAAATTTTGAATAAAATAATTATTTTTTCTTGTTTACATTTTTTTTAAAACATGTTGGGATAAAAATAGTGCAATATACCCTAGATTATTGAAAAAAAAAATCAGTTCGAAAAATAAAATTGTTAAAAATTTACTTTAACATTTTTATTTAAACAAAAAAAAATAACTAAAAAACTAAAAAAAAAAACATGAACATTTTTATTTTTGCAAAATGGAATTCAACACAAAAAATGTTATATTTTCATGGTTTTTGTTTTGTTTATTTTAATTATTAGAAATTGGATTTGGTTACAGTACCATTCAAATTTAACAATATTATTATGTAAACATAGACATTGTTATCAATTTATTGAAATCCATCCAAAACAACTTTTCTATTTTTTTTATATTTTTTTTTTTCTGTAAAACCAATTTTAATAGCTTGACTTTGATATTTTGTGTTATTTAATATTTTGAATTTATTATTTATACAAATTATGACAACTTCATATTTTGTTCAAATGTATTTTAAGCTTATGCAATTAATTTTTCAGATTTAGAGAAATGAAAATAGTTTTACAAATCGTGATTAAAAAGCCTTGTATTTATCCACTTGTAATGAAATAAATGAAGGTGATTCTCAAGTTTTAAAAATTTAAAAATTTGATTAATTAAAAATTATTTTTAAAGTTCAAAATTATCGGAAAAGATTTAAGTCTAGATTAAATAACATATACTAGACAAATTTAAACACACTCAAATGTCTTTGGAGTAAAAATAGGAATCTTGCGTTGAGTCAAACCGTTTAACGTTTCATAAATACATTTGGAAAATATTTTTTATGGTGACGAAATCATTAGGAAGGTGACAGATAAACTTTTAACAAGCTTTTTGGTGCAAAAACTGTGAATAATGACGAAACAATATACACCAGCAATACAAACAATATAAAATATACTCTATTCGAATAGAGTTATTATACTACATCGAATATTATACTAATAATCGAATAAATTATTTAAAAATAACCGTTTTTTTTCCAAATTTTGAGTGACAAAAACTTGTAGAAAAAATGTATAGTCGAAATTATAAGAGAACAAGGTAATAAAGATAGAATAGGGCCTGAATAAAGTCGTGGCTTATAAACAAACAAGAGTAAAATCTTTTCACGATTTCTGTCTTCAATCGATTGCACATGATTGAGACGTACAAATATTTGTTAATAGTGTGCGTAATTTAATATATTACGTACAGTCAGAAAATTGTTGATATATATGTAATAGTTCCCCTCCTCTTAACATTTTATTGTATATACTTTTGAAATAGTAATTTGTGAATTAAGTAGCGTTACATGCAGAACTGACGACAGATATACTATCATGAAAACTTTATTATCTTACTATTACTCACTTCTATATGAAAACTATATTAGCTTACTTTTTATATTAATCGATAACAGTTGTACAAAAAATATGTTTTAAATATACCCTGATAAGAGACCTTAAGAGACACTTGAAATTTTTTATATAAAATCTTCTATTTTTTTTTTTTTTTAAGTTGTAACGTATAAGAAATTAAACTAACACCCTAATTATTTTAGACTTCAAAAGACATTTTTTGAACTGTTATTACTGTAGACTTAAAAGTGATGGTTGTCAAAATTTTCTGTTTAAATTTGACGTATACTAGACTTTTTTATTGTTAGATAACACATAAAGTAACACTTCACTTCACAAATATTATATTCATGATAGAGTACAGGTTGGTTCAGTTGGCTTTAGTTTTTTAGCTTTTTTTTTTTAGAAAACAGGTTTTATGTGAATAAAAATGGAGGCAGAAACACAGTAAGTACTTTTTTTTAAACTTTTTTTCATAAATTTATAAACATTTTTATTTTTTTATTTACAGTAAAAAAATAACAAACAACCTCGCTCCGGCTGCAAAAAACATTCTGTCAAAATTGACAGGAAGAACCACGGCTCAAATCAAAACCTAACGATCAACAATATTACTAAGAAGAACAGTTAAAGTTATTGAACGAGCGAATAATGATTTTAAAATAAAATAATGAACTTTTAGAAACCAATACTCGTTATAGAAGAAGAACTTAGGAATTAAAGCAAAAAAAAAAATGATATTGGATGAAAAGCTTCAACTTCGTAAAGAAGAAACCAAAACGACATTAGCCTGCTAGAAATGCAGGCTGAAGGACTCCAGTTAAAAAAAAACAAACCATATTTTATAATAAAGACTGCAACGACTGCAATTATTAAATTGTTATGTAAACATAAAAATTCCTATATTTATTTTTAATGATCTATTAAGTTTTATTTTTTCTTTTTATTTTATTTATGTTGGAATGAATAAACTATTAACTAAATTATATAAGAAATGATATGATTATTTGATACACATCACTTTTAAAACTACAAATCCATCTATTGCGAAGCAATAAAAACAAAATTTCTATTATCGGTAAAATCGGTAAACTTTACAAAAATATTTTTGGATCGCAAGTCTAAGATAATAATAATTTTAAGCGATACAGGAAAAATGATCACAATCATTTTGTTAAGTCTCATATAATTTGGACTCATATAAGTCTTCTCTAATACTTCAGTGCATATTCCTTCACTCCTTTTCTTTCTAAATATGTCAAATTTTAAAATTAAGATTAGTAATCTGTCGTTATAGTGCAAGAACCAAGATAAAATTTGTCAATTTTTGCAAGCAAATAGCTTTGGCAATTTTTGCAGCTTTTTGCAGCAAATAGCTGGCCGTAATCTTTGTAATTCTATACGTTTAATATTGCACGCTTGAGAAATAAATATTTGAACAAAAAATATCGCACGGTGAATTCTAGTGCATCGTAAGTCGACTTAAGACCTACTAGAACTATGTGCATTTAAAAGATATCCGTGGAATGCATCTACTTTAAAAATTTCATATTGATACGAAAAGTTACATAAAAATGACTTACGATATTCTATACATTCTTCAAAAGCTCCATTCTATACCTTTACAATTTCAAATTGGAAATAAACAATTTGAAATTTAAAAACTTAAAAATTAAAACACAAAATATTTATGCTCAAGACTTCATTGATATTAAAAAACCATATCAGTTAAATTTAAAAAATCTGGTATAAATTTTTGAATATATGTATGCAACATATTTCGGACAATTTGCAACAGATATATTTTATAAATTCCGTTGTATAATATTTTCAAGCCTTTGTAGGCAAAATTAGGTTTGGGTCAAATTTGTTCAATTTTCACCTGCTAAAATCTATGGCATTCCAATTGATATGACTCGGTTAATAGAAATCTTAAGAACTGACCAAGCAAGCTCTATTGGATTTAACGTTGGACTGTATCTTAATAACCGATGATTGATAAATTTACTCTCAAGAAGCATATCTTCAATAGACGTATGACACGGTATTACCATTTACCATTACGACTGGTGATTGATATTTGGTTAGACAATTGCGTATAAACTATTTCGCTTTTATTTATCACCAAAGGCTTCCTTTTTTTGATCGAATTTTTATTCTTGATATGAAAAGTTTGAAGTTTGTTTCATCCATATATACGATTGGTTTATTTTCTGATTGATATGCCAGAAGTTGTTCAACATATTGACATTTCTTGTTTATTTCCAATTTGAAATTGTTTATTTCCATTTTGAAATTGTTTATTCCCAATTTTAAGTTGTAAAGGTGTAGTAAATCATAACTATACTTACAATACATTATAATGTACACGGTAAACAGTAAGTTGATATACGACATTAATGATCGGAGATTTTCGCAAAAATTATTGAGTAAGTTAAGTTAAGCATGCTTTTTTTCCAAGTTGAAGGTTATAAGTATATGTTACGATATTTTCATTTATTACTAATAAATAATTTCGTAGTGGTATGTACAACTTACAATAAATATGTTCAAAAACAAAAAAAAAATATTTTCGTATGTACACAAAGTGGTGCGATATCTACTAATAACAATTTTAATAAAATATAAAAATAAATGTGTTTGGACATTACTTATAAATTTTAACATTAATTAAAAAGTTGAAAGACAAAAATATCTTAACAAAACTCATCTAATCAAATTACATTCTTCATCAAGTAATCCTTTAATTTTACAGAAAATATTTGTGATGGACCAACATATTGTATACACATACGTCCTAAAATACATTTCTTAAGAAAATAATTTCAAAATAAAACATTATTAAAAACAATCCATTTTATTCACCTAGATATTTAATTTCTATAATTATATATCTATACGGATACTATATTTATCAGTTTATTGAAATTAAATCCTACCATCAAACGATTCGAATGTAAAAAAAAAACCCATATAATTAAGTATATTATAATCTCCATACATGCAATCAGAGTAATTATAAATCCTTTTGTTTTAAATTAATCAGAAAAACATTACTGATTATTTTTTTTCCAACATTAAAACAAAATCTGTGATGGCAGGTGGTAATTGATGAATTTCTTCAGAACCGATTTCCTCTGTAAAAAGTTTCTCTGAAAGGAAAACACGCCACTAAAATATAACAGAAAATCTGTTTTCAATTCTTTTTAAGATATTTCATTATATTGGTAGACTTTCGTCTCCCGTCAAATGAACGGAATAAATTAATTTCCGAAGGTTTAAAGGAAAAATTATAATATCATAAAAAATCCAATGCCAATGTTGTTTTTTTTTAACATTTTTTAAAAAATTTTCACTAATACACTTCCGAAATGATTTTCATAAAACCTAGTGGCTTTTTGATTTTATTTAATAGCTTTAATAAAACTGGTTCATTCCTTAATAATCTTCATCACCACCACCATCAATAAAAAAATTGCAACCAAATTAATTCCACCTGATTCCATTTCAAAGAGACCTGATTGGTTTAATTTTACTCTTATACTTTTTTTACGTTAATTTTAAATTTGTTTTACACTTAATTTAAAACGTATGTTAAAAATTGATTACATGAGCAGTAGAGGAAGAGAGGAAGAGGCAAGATGAAATTTATTAAAAATAAAAACAAAAAAAAAATTATTTTTGTAAGATAAATATAATAATATGCCAGGATGCTGAATACATTTCTATATATCCTAACAATAATGATGGAAAGACCTATTAATTCAAAATTCAAACGAGATTTTATTATAAATATACTAGGGGCCTCTGTTGAGTAATTATAATTCAAGTTAAAACCAAATTTAAAGTTTTTAAAAGAACAGGGATTTGCATGAACTGAACTTTGCAGAAAACACTCATGTTTTAATCAAAAGCTTTGAAATTAGTATGTTTTCGTTAAAAAATATAAATACCTTACTTCTCATTTTCTGTTTCGTTTCTACCTATTTTTTAATGTATTTGGTGAATAATAAAACCATATGATTAAAAAAAATTCAACTGTGTGCGCATTATTGTTTTATTTACAACTTACTTATTATATATGATAAGTTCATTATGGAGAACAGAGATAAATTGAAAAGGTGTCTACTGTGCAGGTCCTTAAATGCTTGTCAATTATAATTATAGATATGGTAGTTCAAGCTCTGTTAAAAAATTATATGAGCATAATTATAACATTTATCTTCAGGCAGGAGCTAATAATGTTAGACCAAATGTTTGTACTCATATAATTTGACTTCGGGCAGAAACAAATAATGCTAGACCAATGTTTGAACGAAAAAAGCATGCAAATGAACTTGTCATGAGCAAAAGTTCAGCCCTATGTCCCACCGACATTGGGTTGCAGGACATTGATGATGAACAAAAGTAAAGTGAATCAATTCTGATAACTGTTTAAAATATCATCCCATAGCTTAAATTTACGCTAGTTGTTTCACAAAATACAAACATAAAATATTTTGATATTTTGAGATTTTGATAAATTAATTTTGATCCCCACAAAACCCAGAATAAATAAATAAATAACATTGCAAGCTAAAGAAAAGCAAGTAAAAAAATCAATATTTGGTTAAACTGAATTTAAATGATATTTAATGAAATTAAATTAATTTTTCTATTCTATTAAGCTGAAAATATCATAGATGAAAATTTACTAATGAAAAACTGCAATAATAGTTAAAGATTAATTCAATTCAAAACAACAGACTATATAGGTATCTAAGTACTATCAACAACGACAAACATTAACCTGCATTAATATCATTTCTATATTCTCTTGTTTCGTGGCAATAAAATAGTTGCACTTCTCCTTTCTGTTGAATCCTTTCTCTGGAAATTCAAAAAATATGAATCAGATTAAATTATTACCGGCTATACTTACGTTACTGTGAGGTCTGTTAACTATCTGATCTCTAGATGTCACTATAGACTTTCATACATATAAAATTTACTAACTTTATTTACTTCTTTTATTAGTTTTATATTTTTTTTTTGTATACAAGTTGTTCGTCTATTGTTCAGTTGTTCATCAGTTTTTTAAATATTTATACTGCTATATTACTGACCTAAAGTTCTTATCTAAAGTACTCTCTTATGAATATCACGAAGTAGGTAATATTTTTTTTTTGTTAAACGCAGACATGACACTTTTAAATTGATATCCGTTTTAGACACTCCTACGAAAAAAAATATTCAGATATTTTTCATTTCTGCTTCCCTTATAAGTTCTTGGAGTCTAAGCATAATTTACATCTTAGATTGTCCTATATGAGTTGCAGTGCAATCTCGGCATACATATTTTTATATCCCGTTTACTTCATATTTTCTTTTCTTATCTTTGGCCAACCCTAACCGATTACACACTTTTAGGATTATGCTAGTAGTAATTACATTTAAGTTATATTTCTTAGATATATCAATGCAAGAGTACCCCAAGGGAGTATGCTGGTTCCCATACTGTATTTACTCTATACCAATGATATCCCAGAGCTAGAAGATGCAACGATGGCAACTTTTGCAGGTGATACTGTGTAATAATACAAATGAAGCAAGAAATAAACTGCAGAAAGCAAACAACAAAATCTTCTTATGGTGAAAAAAGGTGGATAATTAAACTAAACTAGTCAAAATCCACACACGTTAATTTTACAAATTAAATAAATAGATTCATCCATTCCAGACACAATAAACAATGTCGTTACCATATCAAAATTCTGCAAAATATATATTGGTATGACACTTGATCTAAAGATCATTATGGGAAAAATAAGTTAAGAAAGAAAAGATTCGTCAGAGCTGAAATACAATTAGCCATATTGGGCTAATTGTGCGGCCATCATAACGCTTTCGATATACCGTCGGCTGAGTTTTAATAGGCTCCATAAGCCATTTTGACTTTTTTGATTTAGGAACAGATTCTTAGGTTTTAGAGCGTGTCTTTCTTTTGGCTCGAATCGCTTTTCTCTATCTTTTACCGTTTCGGAGATATTTAGTTCCGGATTGACCCATATCCACCTTTGTAATACTTTGTTAATTATAAAATTATCAATACGCCAATTTTTTGGATATGGGTCATTTTTGTATGAAGTTTGACGTCAAGATTGACTTATTTCTGAAATGCCCCATGCCTGACACATATGCCCAACAAATGATCAAAACTATCTAAGAGCATTATTAGAAATAAAATAATTGTGCTACAATCAAATTTTAAAGCAAACGTTCCAAAAGAAAGTGTTGCGAAATGATGAAGGAAGTAAGTTTTTTCTGAAAAAATCGATTAAATTCAAAAATACTTCATCAAAATTACATATGAAAAAAAATCCCATCCCAATACTGGTCCACTAAATCAAAAAAAATTTTGTGGGCATACCAAGGTTAAAGTCAAATAGCCAATGATCATCAAGTGGTTTCTTTCATGCGTGTTTCAATTAATTTTCAACATAAATTTTTTTTTAATTTAAAAATGCTTTGATTTTCTGTTTTTGTTGTTTGCAAAAACAATAGAAAGTCGCTGAACATTTTTTTTAATTCTACTTCTTTATATTACTTCTACTTTAGCGGCCAAGTTTTTACTTTATTTATTTTTTATAAATAAAATAAAAATACCATACTTCATAACTACCTACAACTAAATTGAATTTAAATTTTATTTTACGCATTCAAACAACAATTTTGTTGTAAAATAATAAATGAAAAAAAAAATTTAAATACCTACATAACTGTACCGAAATGGTACAATATGAATAATATTCTTAACCATTCTTATATACGAGTACATATTTACAAAATTCATTTCTATTTTTAGATTTGGATAGTTTTATCAAAGGTTTTTTACTCGAACATATAACAAAAAGGATTCAATCGAATACAGAAAAATAAAAAAAAATAAAAACCAACAAAATTTTTAATTAACTACAATTCTCTAACATATAATTTCTGTGGCAATACTAACACCACTTTACATCATAGTGTGTACCGAAATGTAAAAAAAATGTTCTTAATATAAACAAAACCACACATAACAAAGAGTAGAAACAAAAATAATATAGCAATACAAAAATTTATTCAAGGCCACTTAAAGAACAAAATTTGTAATACAATATGTATGTAACGGTATGTATTTTGATTGACTATGACTATTACCAACTATATATAGGTACATATGTATGCCAAAATATTCAATTCGGTATGTCTATTACTGAACTGCAGTTACTCATAAATAAACCAATAAAATTGATTAAATAAAACAACGAATTGAGAAAAAACATTAAAAGGAAAGTAAAATGTATATATACAAAACTGTTTATTACAAAAAGGATCAAAATTACATAAGAATATTGAACACTTTTATACCTGCTATTGATATTCATTTGATAATTTTCTGTTTGATATTTTTGGCTGGTTCACTTTGAATGATTCTATTCAAATTAATTTCTTTATGTTATACTCTATTTATGTTACAATAATATGTTCTTCGTTTCAAGCAACTAACACACTGTCACACATGTTTCAAAATAATCACATGGCTTGAATACTTAATTAATTATTTCAATGTTTCATATTATAATAGGCAACCAAATGAAAGAATATATTTAAATTTAACCCTATAGAGGTATGGTAAATTTTTGAATGCTAAAAAGTAAAGATGTGTAAATTTTACTTATCATTTATTTTTTTTGGTCCAACAAATTATAACCACTTGTTTTTTTTTTTGTGTTCTTGACAGTAACTTAGTTAGATCACCTTTTCATCCTTAACTAAGTACGGTACTGCATGTTTATACTACAATATATCTACAATATTTCGAGCATTTATTTATCAAATTGCTGGCTAACTCATTAAATGTCAACATAAGAAAAAATCGAGAAAAAACAACCACAGTATTCACAAATTCGAAATTATTTCTTGTTGTTAAATTTGATATGTTTATGGTAACTATACGCCATATTTTTGTTAGCGTACATAATCGCTAATGTCAATACGACCTAAAAATTTTCTTGTCAGAGTTGTTTAACTTAAAATGTTTTATATTATAAATATCCTACAATTAGCTATAAAAACTTATAAATTGATAAGCATTTTAGAAATTTTGAAATATCATTTTCAGATTTTAAAATGACGTATTAACTATTACACAGTTTATTTTACTTAACCATAAACTACTTTACTTTTACTTATAAATATTAGCATCTTACATCAACGTAATTAATTTTTTACAAAATAACGTTTTTGGATTTTTAATACATACTAACATAATTACTGCTATTTTAAAATGCTAAAAACTGGTACAATCCCGTTGTCTTTGCTATATTTTTAGACTCTTATTTAAATTTTAAAATTGATTTTACTCGGAACATCAATTTCAGACATAGGCAGCTATGACTTGTTTTGATCGCGCAGTTTTGATCAACAAAATTGACAAAAGTTAATTAAATAAAATCAATGTAACAAATACTTAAAAGTTTAACAAATAATCGTCCAATGCACTCGAATTCAATTTAATGTGATTTGCAAATTTGAATAAGTATTTTAGACTATAACTCAAACGTATTTTAGACTATAACTACTAATGATAAGAGAATCGTAATAAAATAATATTCAACATTGGGTTCTTGTCTTCGCTATTTATGAAAATTACATCTACATAGTTAAATTTTCATTGATTTGAAATCATATTTGTAGATAATACCATACCGAATTATATTATATTTTTCAAAAGAATTGGAAATAAAATATTGAAAAAAAAATATAAAATAGTTTAACAAAAAAATGTTAATATACTTATAAAAATTAATAAATTTTAATCAAGCATTTTTTCTTTAAAATCTAATTCAAAAGTGGATGCGTTATAATCATTGCAAGTAAAATTTACTCGTAATACTTTTATAGGGTTAAAGTTAATTTGGATAAATTATATTTTTAACATATTATTAGATTATATTATGAAATTGTGCCATAAGAGAATGACATGAAATCGAAACACGAATAAAAACACAAAAAAATTAAAATATACTAAAATCATAGAATAACCAACCATTCAGAAATTAAAATAATTTACAATTCTCATTTTAATTTTTTTTAATTTCACAAAAATAAAATAATAACCTCTTCAATTTTCAAATGATAGCCGTGGCTATAATATCTATACTAAAGGTATGATAAATCCACCTTAAGATTAAGTTTTTGTAAAATTCTATAAACTATCATACTGATTGATACTGTCCTAAGTTTATGGAGGTCCTAACTACAAACAGTTTTTTTATTGCATTAATAGAATTTCTATAATAAGCTATTCTCTTTTGTTTCTATATTACCGATTTTAAGCATTTAGTTCTACACTTTTTCTGATGCTACAAATTTTTTTCATTTGTCACAATTTTCAAATGTGTGAAATGTCAGATAATTTCACAAATTTAATTACTTTTAATTTTAATTTAATTTTGAACATGTAAATATTGTATCGGGTTCGAAACCTCGCTTTTAAAAATACCTATTGATCAAAATCTTGATTATCAAAATATCTAATGCGTGATGAAATAAATTTTCCGAAATTATATACGTACACACTTCATTTGAAAATTAAATTTAGTTAACGAAAATTAATTAGAATTTAGCCATGGGAACAAAGAATTTTGTACCCAAAATTTGTGAATAATTAATTACTATAATATGTTTGTATGTATATTATGAACATGTACTTTTAAAATATTAAAAGTCCTCTTTCTAAATTAAAATTTATTATCCGTTATACCACTTAAAAATACTAAAATTTATATATATATATATATATTGAATGGGTCAAATACAATATGTTCATTCATTTTAAACTATGAAGAATCATTTCCATTGTTCGTTCGTCAATAATAATAGCTATGGAATAATTATAATCAACTTCAGATTATTTTATCTGAGAACATTTTAAGGACGTATTCTGTGATCAAAAATCTAACAAGCCGTGTACAAAAAAATTACAAATCAATATGAAGTGTTTTATTTTTAGAAATCAAATATAACCCTATCAAGGGTGAGAAAATAAGGACAACGATAATTTTTATGTCACTTAAAATTTTTGAATACTTAAAACAATTTCAAAATTTATGTATCATCAATTAATATTACACATCTGATTTCATATTTGGATAACAGTTTTTTAATTTTTTTAAATTCTAAGAATTGAAATGAATAAAACCCTTTTTTTGAGCATTACATGTATACATTTTTTATTGTAGATCATTTGTTGTTAAAAATTTTATGAGTTCAAATATAATATACATAACTATAATGAATCTTGTTGGAATATTGTTAATGTAAATTTGGAAACGCTTTGTGAATCACAAATTGTGATGTTCTTTTAATATTCGTGATTTTTTTCAAGCGACAAATATTAAAAATTTCCATTGACAATATTCCAGCAAGGTTCATTATATACTTTTGTGTTTTATCTTATAGTAGTTCTAGATGCTCAACATCCACCACCAGTTTTATTTCCTTCTTTTTAGGGGGCTAGTTTTGTTTCGATAAAAGTATATTTTAAAAAATTTTATTTTTACATTATTATTTTATTTTATACTTTTTAGTTTTAAGTGAAACCTATAGGTATTATAATTCGGCAGCAACCCGACCCAGTCCACATTTTCGAAATCGGTAACAGTCGTATTTCTTTATTTGTAAAAAAGTATCTAAGTGTAAATTTTCATGCCTGTAATACAATTGGTTTTCAAATATGCCTGAGACGTGCTAGGAGTTGTTCGGCAGCAACCCGACCCAGTCCACATTTTCGAAATCGGTAACAGTCGTATTTCTTTATTTGTAAAAAAGTATCTAAGTGTAAATTTTCACGCCTGTAACACAATTGGTTTTCAAATATGCCTGAGAGGTGCTAGGAGTTGATCGGCATATTTAATTTTAAAAAATATATAAATTTAATACCTTCAATTAAATCTGAATCTATATATTTTTATCTATAAATTTTTAATTGGCACTGGACAGTAGCTGTGATATTAGAAATGTAGAGCAATTGGCGATATTTGTACGTGGTCTTAAAAGCAAATATGAAATTTTAGAAGAGCTTGCTTATATACAACCAATGAAAGGTACTATGACTGGCGAGGATTTGCTAAAAGAAGTTAACGACTGCGTTAATAAAATAGGTTTATTTTGGAAAAAGATTGTAAGTGTTACAACACATGTAGGCCCAAGCTTAACTGGGCGAAATAATGGATTATTGAGGAGGATACTTGATCAAGCTAAAGAGGAAGATCCTGATATAGAAATATTTTTGCTGTATTGTATCCTACATCAGGAAGTTCTTTGTAAAGGTGTCCTAAAACTTAATCATGTTATTACCGTAGTAACTAAAATTGTTAATTTTATTCGAGGACGTGTACTAAATCATCGTGAATTCGTATCGCTAATGGAAGATATAGAATACCAGCACGATATTCCCTACTACACATCCGTAAGATGGTTTAGTTTGGCTAAGGTCCTACGCAGAGTATGGGAATTAAAAGATGAAATTAATATGTTTTTAGAAATGAAAGATAATATGAATTTTTCTGAATTAAAAAATGAACAGTGGTTAAATGATTTTGCCTTTGCTATTGATATAATGGAACATTTGACCGATCTTAACTTAAAACTACAAAAAAGATTTATTTATACATGAAATGTATAATAATGTAAAAGCATTCACGACAAAATTATTAATTTTTAAAAAAAACTTGCAATCTGGAAATTTTAACGATTTCCAAACTATGAATATAAGATCCAAAATTACACCTAATTATGATTTAAAAAAATACAGTGCATTAATAACTGATTTACATGCAGAGTTTTCATGTCGTTTTCAAGATTTTAAAAAATTGGAGCATAAAATATCTCTAGTTTCTTGTCCATTTTCTCTCGACGTAGAACAGGTAACTTCGGATATGTAATTGCAGTCAATTGACATGCAGTGTGATTTACTCTTAAAAGAAAATTTCAAAAACATGAGTCTGGTAAAGTTTTATGCTTCGCTGAGCAGTGAAAACTTTTCGAAAATTCATATTTTAGCACAAAAACTACTGGTAATGTTTGGTTCGACGTATGTGTGTTGTGAACAAATGTTCTCTAGAATGAAATTTAATAAATCAAAAAACTGGTCAGTAATAACAGATGAAACTCTTGTATCAATTGTAAGAATTGGCACAAGTGCATTGCTTCCTAATTTTGATGAAATGGTAAATAATAAAAAAAAATTTCATTCATCTCATTAATTTAAAGTTAAAATTAAATTTTTGATTAATTTAAAAGTTACGTTTAATTTTAAATTTCTATTTTCATTATAAGGAAATTATTTTTTTAATTTTGTTCAAGTTTTATAGATTATATATTTTAATTTTGTGCAATTTTATTTTTGTCTATTGTATTTTAATTTTATTTTGAATATAATAAATATTTTTCCATGCATTTACATTACATATTGTTTTTTTTTATCCTAAAAATGTGGGATATTGAAATATAAATATTTTTCGGCCCTCGAGAAATATTTTGTAGCTAAAGTAGCCCTTCATCCAAAGTATTTATGATCCCATGGTCTATATGTATGCAAATACACAAAAGGACTCGCCTTTTAATCGTTTTGCAAATGATACAAATGTGATACAAATATCTCATATGATAAGTGAAATGAAATGAAAGTATAATTTTCATCATTGTTTTGATTATTATAAAAACCAATCTTTCAACAACACCAAAAAAATTACCTATAAAAACAATCCCAATATATTAAATTATCAATTTATGGAAAATTGAATGAAACAAAAAAAAAAAAAAATTATTAAAAATATTAAATCGATAAAAATGAACACCACCAAATGTGTTTCGTTAAAAAATTCAGAATTATTTATATTTCATTAATGTGGGTGACATTCTATATTTTATTCCTTCAACCTAAGTTTTTAATGTACCCGTTTCTTATATTCCATAATAAAGAATTCAAAATAAAAGCTCTTTAGAGCATTCATGTGAACACTTGAAACTTTTTAAAAGAACATTTTTATAACATTTTTAACTTTTCACATACTTTTTATATCATACAGTAAAAGAAAATAACTTCAAAGAAATGCTTTTTCTTAAACATATCTTTTCTTTTTTTTCTTCTCCCTCCACAAATTCACTTAGTTTGAACAAATACGATACATAATGTAATATGGTGAAATAAAAAGAAAATCTATATAAACTTCTTCAGAATCGATGTTGAACTTTATAAGAATAAAAAAAAAAGATTTAAAAAAAAAAGTTGTAAAGAAATCGCAGTGAATCAGCGTTATTTAGGTAAAATATTTCATAAGTATTAAAATTAGGAGCTCGATAAGTTTTTAATATCGAGTAACGAGTGCTCCCTTAAGTCCCTCTGTGCTCAATTTCTAATATTACTTATTTGCATAAATAATTTTCATATCATGGTAAAATTTTTTTTTTTTTTAAGAGTTTCACACGTGATTGGATATTTTTTCTTTTATTACTTCTTAATGTCCTTTATTCTTTCTGTGGTGAGACAAAATTACGAAAAAAAAATTTCCTTCTCATGTTTTGTTGTATACAAAAAAATGTAAGGGTATGATGATATTTATAAAATGTTTGTTATTCAGAATTTATTTAGATTTAAAATTTTATTTTACTACAATTACAAGTTTTATTCACGTCTGACATTTAATTATGAAAATCAAAAATAACGCTACGATTTGAAAACTTATTAATTTTACAAGAATATCAATGGCGGTGTCTAGACGATCAGTTATTCAGTCAGTTTTCACTGTTAGTTAAAACTGAGAAGTGTCTACACGTTCAATTTTGAATGAAAAAATTTGCAGATGGCGAAAACTGAGAATTATCAATTATGTCACAAGTGAAAGTGAAAATTAAACAATAATAAAAATTAATTTTTAGAAAGAGCAGCATTTTTTACTGGTTTGGCTCGTTTTAAAAAAGAATAGTACATGCTTATATTATTAAATCCCTTAATTCAAATGTAAAGTTCAAATGTTGCTTCTCTAATACGCATTTTTCTATGTTTATAGTTATGCTGTATATTTTGACATTAATATTAGAAACGTTGCCTATGAAATTCGGAACGATTGAAATCGAAAAACTGACGACAAGTTAAAAGTATTATTTTAACTTTTTTTTATTCTTTTCAAAGAACAACAAATACATGGATTTCAGTGAAAACTGACAGTGTTCACTGACCGTCTAGGCACCGCCAATGAATATTTTTTGATATTTCGAAAATTGGTTGAACCTGAATTGTTATATTTAGCGTTATATTTCAGTGTGGGGTTAGTTTTCTTCGTAATTAGTTTTCATTCGATTTGATCTTGTCCAACTCTATTTCCAGCTTGCGCAGATTATTTTGAATATTATCAATTCACCTTATTGTTGATCTGTCTTTGCTTTATTTAGTAGCGCAGACAATCAATTTTTTGCGGTATCTATTATTATTATTATTCTATAATTTTAATCTTATTGATTTGCTATAAACATCATCATATTTTCACTATTTTATAAATTCACATAATTCGCCATTGGTTCCTCTTATCCTCGTTACAGAGGCGTCTTGGTTCAAATAATTGTTCTTAAAATTTTAATATCTCAATTCACACTTTATTTTAAATTTTTTTCATCTGATTAAGTGAGAGACCATGTTTCACTTTCATAGGTTACAGATGGTCGAATAGCTATTTTGTATACAGTCAGCTGAAGCTGTTTACTTATTCGATTTCATTGCATAATTTTTTTATATGCATAGTGTCATTGAATTGTATACTATTGTCATTACGTAGTATTTTAAATTATTTTACTTCTTCAAAGTTGTTGTTTCCTATTGCGATGGTTTGTGAACTCCTTGTTCTTTCATTTCATTGATTTTTTAATCAGACTCACCGATTTTTAAATAAACTTTATAAATCTATTCTAATGGTTTGTGTACGAGCGTCATAAGAATTTATGTCATTCATTACTCTGTAATTCCTCATATAATCGTAATATCAACTGCGTAAGCAATCACTTAATAGGAGTAAGTAACTATTTTACCCCTAATTTCTATGTTTTCTATCGTATATGCACTGCAAAATTGAATATTTTAGTAGATAAAGCATTTCCTTATCTAACTCCCATATTTAGTTGAACTTCTTGTGAGACCTGTCCTTATAAAAGCTCTTGATTTATTTATTGTTGTCCTGTGTGGTTCGTTAAATTAACGAGGATTACTTTATGCAAAAAAACTTTCAGAAATTGTACTTCTTCTAATATAATACAAAGTAATAAGGTTCTTTTGATAGTTTCAGTAATTCGTGTAGAAAATTCAAGACTTTTTTTTTTACTTTGTGTAATTTAATCTTATTTAAATTAAAATAATCGTTTTGCCGTAAATTGTCTAAATACTGTGCGATATATTTATTTTCTTTACTTGACCATAACTGTTGAGCATATAGATGCTGATGCTTAGCACAGATAGGGTCAGAGTAAAGAAAACTCTTAAATAAAAACCTCGTAAACATCTTGCTATACTCGGCTGAC
The DNA here is from genome assembly GCA_963942445.1 of Argyra leucocephala. Classification (NCBI taxonomy): domain Eukaryota; kingdom Metazoa; phylum Arthropoda; class Insecta; order Diptera; family Dolichopodidae; genus Argyra; species Argyra leucocephala. The sequence goes on along the minus strand of OZ012678.1, from coordinate 61,879,405 downwards.
GTATTCTAAATTAGTTCGGACAATACAAGTAAAGAGAATTTGTATTTTTTTTTTATACATAGACAAAACACTAGATGGGGACCTTTTATACCTATTGGTACGTTTCACTAGGGTAGGAAAGGAAAACTAGGTAAAGGAGGAAGGTAGAAGGGACGGAGGAGAATTACGAACGAAAATGTTAATGTTCATTTGGGTCATAAATATAGAATTTATCATGTGTTGAGAGCACATACTATGGAATTTGGTTCTACATTCGGGATATGGAGGTTATAAATGAATTTTCATAACTTGTCTTCTGTCATCTAGGAACGGTGTAGAGATGAGCACATACTGTCCTTCGTGTTTCTCGGGGGAAGCTTTTAAACGGAGGTAATATAGATTTAATTTCCTCAGAGTAAGTAAGTCATCTCAGACTATACGATGATGCCCAAGAGCAAGATGAGCCGTGGCATTTGGGTCATTAATTAGACGAATAGCTCGTTTATGGACCTTATCCAAATGTTTTAACGCAATACTAGAAGCACCAGCCGTAAGAATTGAACTCCATTTTGGGTCGTATGAAAGCTTTATAGATTTTCAAGAGTTCACAGGAGGAGAAGTAAGCTTTACAGCGGCTAAGAAAACCTAAACATTTGGTTGCGTTTTTTGCAACATCAAATATAATAATCATTCCATATCAATTTTCGATTTAGGTGCATACCTACCTAATATACTTAAGCTTTCAAACCGTTGAAGTTTATGCTAATGAAACAAAAGATTTGGATCAAAAATGGAAATTTTTCTGGAGATTGTACAGCTCTGAGTTTTAGAAGTATTAAACTCGACTGTATTTTTTAAGCGCCAATTAGCTATTGTAACCAAATCATGGCTGAGGGAACTGTGCATGATGTCGTTTTTGTTTGATACAGCGATAGATGTAGCTTCAGATTTTTTATGAAAATCGTAGGAGGCTATATTAGAGTGCTGTGGTCTGCAAAGCTGTTTATTGGATTAAAAGTGGTTTAATATTAGACCTTGATACAGTGATAGATGTAGCTTCAGATTTTTTATGAAAATCGTAGGAGGCTATATTAGAATGCTGTCCTCTGCAAACCTATTGGATTAAAAGTGGTTTGGAGCGAACCATTAAATAAATATAAGGAATAGGGTAGGTGACAGAAATGATCCTCGGGGAACATCAGCGTTTATTTGGAACTGATTGGACTTGCACTATGCCATACTCAATCGAAAGTTTTAGAAATATTCAAAGCCACAATATTTGCTTCACCCGAATTGTACAAACAGATATTGAGCTTCTTTAAATCACCGGTGCACCGGTGGGTTCTTAATTCCTATTGCCTATCGTGAACAATACCTTGGCTGTCCAGATATTTGTTTAGATTTTTGTTTATTAAGATCCCCATCACTTTGGAGAGGATCGATATTATAGCTAGAGGGCTGTATTATATAGAGACCGCCGAATTATTTGGAACATCTTTTGAATCTAGGGGCTTGACCCTATGGTAATATAAATCTTTGTTTGTGTTCATTTATCCATGTTTGCTGTAAGAATTGCACCCAGATTAAAGAACTTATGATAAATTTTCGACGTGTTAAAATATAAACGATCATAATATTAAATACAAAGAGTCATTGCTTTAACAATTACAGGATACTGATTGTACTTTTATTATTGAATTAAAACTAAAAGGATTCACTGATCATACAATTCAGTTTTATTAGACCTTGTTTTGTTTGGTTGATAATTATTGTATTTCTTATGTTACATATAAAAGCAATATGTTACAACAATATTTGGAAGTGTAACACATTAATAAACATATATGAATATTTATCATATTCAATCCACAACGAATTTACACAATAATCAAAGTCCCCAGGAACCTATGATATGAGAATGTATGGTAAAATAATTTGCCAATTTTGTTTTTTCTTTTTTTTTTGTGAATCTTACGAAAAAATCTTAAATTTTTTTGAAAATTATATTAGCAAATGGTAAATTTGTTATGCAAAAAAAAATAAACAAAATAAAAAACAAAAAATAAGAAAAAGAAAAATAATTTTTTGGATTATTGAAACTTTCATTTTTCTTTTCTAGTTTCGTTTTAATTTTATTTTCCTTTACATTTTCTTTAGTACACTTTGTCAGAATTGTACTCTCTTTCATTTCTTTGAAAGTAGAGAGAACTTAAATAACATCTGATGACGGTTAAGAAATGAAAAACATATAATAAGCATTTCGTAAGTAGGTAAGTACCGTTATGTTATTGGTTAATACTGAAAGTTTGGATTTTTAATACACACAAAGAGAAAAATAATATCTAAAGTGTCAAAAAAAAAAAAAATCTACAAACACGAGTATTTAAATTATTAATGCACACAGAGAACATTCTAAAGATCTAAAGAACTTAACCTAAACCACATAATATTTGAATTGCGACATTGCTTTGCTGCTTTTTCTCTTTGCACCTTCCTTTGAAGCTGTCAAGAAGTATACGTATAAAATGTTGTACAAAGTTTACTGTAATCCAACACAAGTTTTCAGAAATTTAAGCTTAATATTTAATATCTAAGTAAAGTACGTTGAATTGAACTAATATTTTATAAATAATATTATATTATTTTTTATATAATAAATATTTAAGGATTCTGAGGAAAATATATTTTTGAAATTTGAATGAAAGTAAATAAATTTTCTCCAATTGTTTTTGCCATTTAAATTTTTGATGTTGAGCCAGTTTCATTACAAACAGGAAAAAGTCGGCTCCGTAAAGAACAAAACGTCGTGTTATCAAATTCAATATTATAATATTGTTGATATGCAAACTTAAATTATAAGTCCACCGCTATATAATATAAATTCGCGAGTAGCTCAAAACTAGTTATGGAAATTCATGGTGTATTTTCTAAGACCCAAAATATATCTACGAAAACGCTACCCTAGTAAAAAACAATTCAAATAATGTATGTCTAAAAACTTGATAGAGGCATACCTAAAATGGCAAATAAAACAGGTTAGTCTAACAAAAAATAATTAAATAAATGATCCAAAAATTACCCGGGTACCACAGGTGCACACACAAAGGTTAGAGTAAAAATTTTTCGAATGTAAAATTATATTCCAACGAACATGTTTCCACAATGCAAAAATATTTCCACATATAATCCACAGAAGTTGATGAGAAATATTGAAAAATTTGTGTAAAAATGTCCCTGAAGATGAAAATTGTCCTTTTGCTAATCCTCAATTCTTCCAAGCAGTGTAAAAAGGTATACTTTGAAGTCTAATATTTAACTAAACTGAAAAAATATATTCGTATAATGATTCAGAAAAAGTGTTTACGTTTATAATTCTTGATTTTCAACAACGATTAATTTTATGAGACACTCTCAATGAACTGAAACGGTACTGTACGTCTAGAAAAGTGCCATAAATTTACATTACAAAAAGTTTTTGTTCAATACATTACGTACAGGAACAGTGAAAATATTTTGCCTATTGAATTGGCATCAGAATTGTTAATCGAAACAAACCAAAAATCAGTCAATCGTAAAACAGGAACGTGCTATGTCCGGAACGTGCCACACCGCAGACAAAAAGGCATCATAATCGTAATAATGTTCAATCGTAATCCAGAATAGTAAAATTTAATTCAGAGTTGCTAATCGGAATTCAGAATTGCCAGGTGAAATCCATAATTACTGTTTAGTCTGGTTGCCGTATACCCCAAAATGAAGAATATTAATTGAACTATAGTCAATAGGATTTTTAATTTTATTTGTTCAAATTCAGCCACTTACCGCAGTTTTACTTACTCACTTAGGTTGCCAACAAGCCATGTACGTCTTGGGTCTGAATAATAAACGTTTGTTCACGGGCAGAATCTCCAACGACGGTTTGGTCTACCAAACGTCTTGTACATTCGGGTCTGGATTCGAAAATGCTCTTGGCTGGAGTATTTTTGTTCATCACTGTAATCTCTTGACTTTAATCTTTATCACTCCATCCCACTCATTATACAGTTCATAGAGTTCGGCAGTATATCTTCTCCTCTAGACCTCATCGTCGTTTACAGAATTTTTTTATCGAAAACACCAAGTGCATGCTGGTTTGTCTTCGGCAGGGTCCATGATTCCGATCTGTAGAGCAAGACCGGTAGTATGAGGTTTTGTAGATTTGTCCTAGAAAAAACCGTTCTCATCTACATATTCCAATATATTGTTAAGTATTTCATTATTTATGTTGATTTTTATCAGTGTTTCTTCTACTCTGATCTTTTTGTTTCACAGACGTTTGGCTAATATAAAAGCTTCTATGATTTCAAGAATATTTTAATATAATTAAGATGTAATTCTTGGTCAAATATTCAGGTTGTATTTCAGGTTGTACTCTCTTACATATGTGAACAAAATTTTAGCTAAACCCTTAGTATGTAAAAAAAATAAACCCTTTAGCAATACCTACGATAGTATAGAGGTAATAATATGTGAGTTGAATAAAATTTGCATGAAACACTCTAACCCTTTTATTTTAAATTTTTAAATTGAAAATTTTTTGAAGGTCATTAAATATTAAACAAAGGTCAGTTTTGCTGTATATGTCCGTACACTGTGTATTAAAGTTTTTTGTGTTTCATATTTTTTACCTACCCATTTATTTTGTTTAAAATAAAATATCTGAAGCACACTATTTATATATAAGAGAGAATATGCCGTAGATTGTGAAAAATATTTTGAATTGAAGTAAATGAATTTTTTCTTTTTTGATCAACAGCAGCTGTTGTTTATTATAGAAAAGGAAAAAAATTTAAATATTTTTAACTTGTTGTTACTGAACCTGAAATTAAAATGTTGATGACTTAATGGTTTTTAATAATAAAATGAAAATTTCATTCAAACTTTGGACGCACGGACTGAGTTGAATAATGATGAAAATTGAAAAAAGTAAATGTTTATTTTAGGTTATATTGTATTTGTTTGTTGAGTGTGTGTATTCTAGTTTAGTTAAAAAGTTTTTGAGTTACATGTTTTTTGGCTTCATGCATATTTTGCACACTATATATTACTTAAAATTGTGGAACAATTTTGTGGCTACAGTTGACTACAATTCTATATTTTTTATTTTGTTTTGAAAATTTTTAAACTTAATTTTGGAAAGCCTTAAAGGATAATACGGGATTTTCTTTCTGTATAAAAATTGTTATTTTTGTAGGTTTTTCTATTTCTAGTATTTCTGAAAAAAAAAAATTAAGTTTGTATTTGTAACATTAGGAATTTAATTGAAAATATTAATTAATTGTGGAATAGTGGAAGATTTATTGAATAGAAGGAATAGAAATAAGAAAGAATAATCTTTTGTCTTGCTGTGGTTTCGTTAATTTTTAATTATTCCAAGCATATTGATAAATAAGCATATAATTTACTACTATTTGTAGTAAAAATTTCAACCAACATTGTATAAATTAACTTAACTTAACTAGTTAAGGTATTGAATTTATTTTAAAAGTGATGGCCATATCCTATATTTTCAAGTTAAATATTGCTTAGAAATTTTACTGAATGTTCATTTTTATATCAATGGTGTGAAGATTCAATAAAGAAAATTCACTAATTTTTTAGAAATGAAATACAAGATGTTTAAAATATCAAAATACTTCTGGCTTAATTGTAACATATTCAGCGTTATTTAAATTATAAGCAAAATGGATATAACAATAGTTTTAATTCCTATTATTTATTTATTTATTCCCAATCTACTCGGCTATGCCGTTACAGATTTTACTTATGCACTAAAATGTAAATTAAAAAATACAATATAGAAAAAATAGAATAAAAAATAACTTAATATATTATTTATTTAATACATATAGAATACTTAGTAATTTTCTTTAACAACAACTTCACTAAAATTTATGTCAAATCACCGAAACATTAATTAAACTAATAGTAATAAACTTAAAAAATAAATTAAAGAGATTTATTTATTGATTCAATTTAAAAAAATTTGTAATTTTTCTCTTAAAAGCAATTCTACTAAAATTGAAGTCAATCACCGAATAACATTCATTAAACAAGCGTTGGGAATTTACTAATGGCTCAAAGAGAGCATAATTAGTCCTATGTGCACTAATATATAAGAAACTTCTATTTCTGAAGTCACGAGTTTGTGCATAAATATTATATTGTCTTAGAATAAATGGACAATCAATTTTGGCTGACAAAACGTCATAAGAAAACAAAACAGAAGCGACTTTACGTCGGACTGCAAGAGTATATACCGGGTTTTCCAGAGCATGCGTATCAGCTTTTTAAGAGGGGAAGGAGCCGTTATTTTAAAATTTAGAAAAAAGTTTGTTAACTAAATCGAGGGTGCTCTATCGATTGGTGGTATTTTCAACTTTCGGAAAAGACGAACGTAAATCGGTTTTTTAAGATCAAAAATCGCCGAAATCGAGATTTTCAAATGGGAAGGGGTACTTTTTAATGTATCCTTTCTTAAAAAGCTGATACGCATGCTCTGGACAACACGGTATATTTAGAAGGCATTCTCGTAGTTGATTGTGAAATGTTGCCAATTTTCTAAGGCTAAATATTATCATTTCCTTTTGAATGGATTCAATTGTTTTGATATACGTAGAAAGGCATCTAAATTGCATCTTTAAACGTGTATGAATCGGAAAAGTTTTTGGAATTACGTTTGATAAAATCTAACCTTGAAAAAGCTTTAGATATGAGAAGGTTGATATAGGGATTGAATGTTAATTTCGTCTCAAGAATAATGCCAAAATCCTTATATTCATTGACATTAGCTATATCGAAGCTATTAATTTTATAGTTAAACTTTATAACACTAGACTTTCTATGAAATGACATATATTTGCATTTAGAGATATTTACAATAAATCCATTTAAACAAATGGACTGCAAATAATTTAGTATCATCAACAAAATAATGATAAAATATTACTTGAGATGTTAAAATGTGAATCATAGTGTAAAATGTGGCCCCATATGAGTACGGAAAGCCAGAAGTAGCTATAAATGTGTAAGATTTTACGTTTGAAATGTTGAAGATTTTACGTTTTAGTGACACGCAGTTTGGGATCAATCAAATAAGATTTTATCCTTTTGAGAAACATACCGTAGATATACCTAAAGCTTCTAATTTAGCCAATAGTAAGAAATGCTTCACTTTATCGAACACCTTAGAAATATCAGTGAAGATGGTATCGATTTGATAACCATTTTCAATAGAATTAATAACATTGTGTAAGAAAAGAGCTAAATTAGTAGTTGTTGATCTTCCAAACATGAAATCGTGTTGATGAATAGAAATATGATCCCTGACCATAAAATATCAATTTTATCAGTGACTATGGCCTCAAATAATTTCGGAATCGCTGATTGTTTGGCAATTGGTCGATAATTTTCAACAAAAAGTTTATCTAATCTTCCAGTCGTCCAAAAATATACCCAATGATTTATTAAATATCCAACATAAAGGATGCATTAAAGCTTGAACGCAATATTTTAGAACCACATTGAGAATGCCATCAGGGCCAGGTGCTAAGTTTAGATCACGGCTATTTATTTTATCAAAAACATCATTATGAGATAATACTAATGATCCTAAATCAATTATTGGTGTAAGTTGATGAAATAGTGAAGGAGAGTGACTTGATGAATTATCAAATACAGATTATTGAACTAATTGCATCTTAGAAAAAGCCTAGGTTTAAATTTTAGTACATATTGCCTTTACTGACGATTTAACCATCAATACAACGGATTCCCACTTGGAAATAGCCCAGTATAGCATACAAAAATTATTTAATAAGATAGTAAGTAGTAGAATACAAATAAACAGTGGAATCAATTACAGAAAATACGAAGCGGTTCTGTTAAGAAATACAATAAGCAATTCAAATCGTAGTAATAAGAGAAAATGGATAGATTTTCATATAAAAGCTCCAGATAGTACTTAAACAATTAAAAATTTCATCAATTTCAAATCCTTGTAACTAAGTGCATAATTTTAAACAATAAAATCCAAATTTAGAAGACAAATAATGTATTTATGCTACTAAAAAATCTATTTTTCTCCAAATTGTTATACGACAAATTTAAAATACCTATATTTACAAAAACTTTAGTAAGGCCGGCGTTTTTTATCATATAGATACCCTATATATGGTTTAATATAAGTGCGTCTATAATGGAGAATTTAAGATTATTTGAACGCAAGTGTTTAATATCTTGTACAACAATTCTAACATCGGCTTTACTTTAGGTAAAGAACATAATGTAGGTAAATATTCAATTTGTTATCCTGAATGAACTGATGTATTTATTTTTTATTAATGCATTTATTTAAAAGGAGACAATACATTTTCTTCATGTATTCCAGCTAATATCATAACCAATGATATGGCACTGAAGTTGATAATAATAGTGGTAATAAATTTACAAAAAATGTAGTTTATTTTATTTATTTATTCGTTCTATTCTCAAAAAGAGCTCATACAGAGTGATTACTAGTACTTAAATTTTAAGTTAAATGTTAAATATACATCATAGTAAACAACAAGTAGAAAGTATAAATAGCAATATGATAATACAAAAAATGAGAAAATATAGTAAGAAAATAGCAATATAGAATATTTACAAAATAGAAAAATGTAACAATTATTGAGAAATTATATCATGTATATTTAATTAGTTTACATTTAATTCAGTAGTAAAGATGATTAATTACATTTTTTATGTATTTTTTAAAACTTTTAGAATCTTTATTTTTAATTGTAGTTGATATTTTATTAAATTCATTGACTGATGTACTATAAATGTTACTTAGACCTCTTCTTGCTGAAAATCAGACACATTTCTTGTATTAAATACTTGTATTTTAGTTTTGGCTACCAAAAGTTTTGGTTAACAAAATGGCTAAACTTACAATTTGAGAGTTGTATATTGGACCAATTATCAATCAAACAAAATTTATTAAATAAAATATTTTTTTTCGATCCTGATCCAATTCAATCGAATTTTTAATCAATAATTAAAACTTGATCACATAGCTTTTTTTTAACAAAAAACGATATGATGTTCATATCAAAAAGTGGTCGATCCTGGAAATAAAATTAACAGTATTGTGAAAGACAATTTATTTGATTTAAAAAGCACAATTTTCAAGACTTGAGAACATTGGGCTTTAACATAAAATAAACATTTCTTTGTATTTATTAACAATATATTTTTACAAGAAATGTCAATCATTTTTCATTTTAATATCTTTGCTTTTTCTATTTGGCGAACTAAAAACTATTAAATATAAATAGCGAAGAAGACCATATTTTTCTAATAAATTTAGATTTACAGGTATATTTTTATTATTTTGCAGCATATTTTTTTCAGTTGATTTTCCATCATTCAAGGATGTTATTTTTAATCCAAACCATATCATGAAATTAGCATTTCCATAAAAATGCTTAATTCAATCAATTTTTATTACATTTTTAAAGTATTTTTATGTTTTTCAAGATATTATATTCAAAGTTATTCGACTGCAACACAATAAAATTATAACTACCCATATAATCAAATTTATTACTATAAATAGTTAAAAGCATTAGCTCTGGTTATTGGCTTAGATCCAAAATTATATTATTACTTACTTTAAATTTGAGAATCATTAAAAATTTACCTGTAAATAAAAAAAAAATTAGTTTTATTAAAACAGTTTTATGAATTTTTAATAATTTTTAAATTGCCAAAACTGAATTTTTGTTTAGATTTAATAAGTTAAAAATGAAATTTAGTCAATAAATTGGCAATAAACTCATTACCCATTATCGTTTTATTTTTTTCCCCATTCAAATCATAATTTATATAGTATTTGTATTATAAAAAAATTAATGTTATTTTTCAAATAAAATTTTTCTTTATTTTTGTTTTTTATTTTTTATTCAATTTAAATCCACCAAACAAAATTTAATTATCCTGTCCAAAAGAGAAAAATAAAATTGAATTAAATCAAACATAATTTGATTTTTATTAATAAAAAAATATAAATAAATAATTTTTTTGATTTATAATTTTTTTCTTTCGAACCCTTCAATTATAATTTTTGTACTTTTGACTGGGAAATAAAATTATATTTTAAAATCAGGCCAAATTTTTCTAAAACTAAATATTTTATTTAATAACTCAGAATTCAATGTTTTACTGATTTCAATGGAATCTTCTTAAAACAGTCAAAATATATTAGGAAGAAAAGAAATAAAATATAATTTGATCAATTTTCATTAAATGTAATTTGATGGAATTTTTATAAAAAGAATTTATTTTTCAGTAAATATTCGACAGAATCGGGTATTAATTTGTAAATTTTATTGAAAAATATTAATTATTAAAGAGGGAAGCCTCCGAAGACAAATACACCACTTTCTTCTCCCATGGTGCGGCCAACCCAAAATCGCTTTTGAATTACTTTAAATTGGACCGTGTTTCGTTAATTTTTTAATTTTCTTCTATGTTTCTTCTTCTGGATACTCTAAATATCTGAGCTGTTTCTTCCTGCGCAGTATTTAGTTCTATGTATTTGGCGTTCCATTTTGCTTTGTTTTCAAGCATTACAAAAATTATACTTTTTGCTGTTAATACTCCTACTGCTAGTGTTAAAGATCCTATTTCTGTTTCCGTTAAATAACATTCGAAAAAAATGGGATGCGTTCTTTCATGTGTTGCACTGCAGTGACTGCATTATGTATTGTTTCTTTTTCCCCATTTTGGAAAGGTAGAATTGAAAGTATCCCTGGCCTGATATAGGAACTGGGTGATGTAAAAATTGACTTTTACGCGGTGTTGATTAATTCATACTTCTATTTGTGGGATTAATCTAGCCGCCCATCGGCCATTGATACAAATATTCAATGTTATTCGAGCAAAAAATTTTAGTATGCGTGTCTCACAGGCATATATAAAAATTTCTTTATTTCATAACAGCCAGAAAAAACCCATTTCATTGTATATGCATATATACTTCTCAATAACGAATTATGCACTAACTTTAAAGTACTGAAAAATTCAAATACATACTTAATTAATATAAATAGCAAGAAAGAGAGAGAATAAAAAATTTAGTACGTTGTATGATGTATAACAAAGATTATTATTAGAAACATTTTGTAAATTAAATATATTTAAAAAAAACGTCTTCGATACAATTACGTCCGCGTCTTCTACTACTATTTGTAATTCTGGAAGCTAAAGCAATTCTTATTTTGTTATACGTCATAAAATGGCTGGAAAATTGCTCACGGCATCTGCCGTGTGTGAACCAATTTTGTAATATTGTTTGACTAGTCTAGTTTGTTAGCCAGTATATCTGCTTTCTGCTGATTTCTCCCTTGACTTTGACACAATACAAATTATGGCAAATAAGAGCGAATAAAATCTAAAATCGATAGTGGGTTATAAATTTATTACGAATCATGTCTTTAGACCGTACCTTAAAAAAATATTTGTTGTATTAGGAAAAAAAAAATTAGTTTATCGTTATTAATTATTTAAATTGAATTTCAGTGATAGTATAACACTCTTATAACACTGTATAACACTGATAAAACCGACTAGAATCGGTTATAATTAAATGTTTAAAGTTTTTTATGTTGGGGCAGAAATTTTATTTACATAGGTAATGGGGAAAATTTAATGTTAGAAAAGACTAAAATAATGACATTACTAATTACTTTGGCTTCAACACAAAAATATTTAGAATATACTTTAAAACATTCAAATCACAGCTAAAACTGTATTTCGATAAACGATGATACCATCAGTTTTTCCAAAATTAATTGAAATAAGTAACATCATTATTAGCACTACATTTCTAATCTATTGTCAAAAAATATTTCTAAAAATAATAAAAACTAAAATAAAAAAGTCTGAAAACAGTTAAAAACTAGAAAAAAAATACTTTCACCTAAAACTTAGCTATAGTAATAGCAAAAAAATAAATATCAATCAAGAAAAGAAAATTCTAAATTTTTTTGGAAAAAATCATTTAACCTAAATAATATAAAATGCATAGATAAAATTTCTATATTTCTGTTTATATAACTAGATATTTAAATGTCTTCTCATTTAATTTTTTTTTTTTTATGTATTCAAAATGAAAATTTTCTCAACCTATTATTTTTTTCTTTTTGTATCTCTTTCTGCATCAAAATAATAATTTTCTTTACTTGAATGTAAAATATATTTGCAACATTTGCAACAATTGATATCGTTTTATGCTTCAAAAAATTTTATTCAAGGACCACTTTCTTCTTTAAATTCGTGAGGTTAATGCGAATTATGACACGTTCATAAGAATCATTGTAATAAAAGGTAAAATAAAGTAGTTTAGATCTTGAAGTAAAATTATTGTAACAGATCTTTAGAGTGTAGTGAAATAATTGTAAGTAGGTACTGTTGTAATCGTAAGAAAGAAAATGTATTAAAAAAATGGTAACGTTTTTTAAATGAAAATTTTGTTCTTTTTTTTTAGTAAAATGAGGCTGAGATGTTTACAAATTACATTAAAAACTATTATTATAGCACGTAATCAAACTCACAACTTATGAAGTATGAAATTATAGTGAGATGGACAAGTTTTCTTTAATTTAGTTTTTCTTTTGTAGTGAAACACTGGCAATTATCAGTTTTTGAAGTCGACCTGTGAACTTTGTTAAGAAAATTAATTTTTACTTATATTAAAGATGTTTTAGAAGTAAAACAATTAAATATTCTTTATTCAATTTATGAATACTGAACAGATCAATAGTAACGATAATACAATTTTACAGACTTAAGTTATATTTTTAGAATTAAGCTCGTACTGAATTGCATTTTATTTTAGTAACCATTTAATTAACTCTTATCCGGAAATTTGGGTCAATTTGATTCGAATTTGTGATTAAAATCAAAGATAACCAGTTTTATATTGAAATAATTAACTGAAACTTTATGATATTCTCGTCTGTTTTTTTTTTTACTTTATTTATAGATATTATACATAAGGTTTTTCATCACCTGATTAGCAAGCCATACACAAAAATGCTTGCGCGAAAGTAATCGTGTACATTCCTAATGCGTGCGCGGAAGAACAATTGTGTATGAGTAAACATAGGAAGAAGATTGCGTGCGCGTATTCTGTACTTAAAACTGTACATTTTTACTACCATACACATGCAAGACTAACCGTGCTCAATTACGTAGGTGTGGAGCTTACGTTTTTACAGTTAATTTTTGCAATTTGTTTTTTTATGTATGTCATTTGTGTATTTTTTTTTTGGATGTACGGTTTGACCAAATTTAAAAGAGTGTCAAATATATGTGTATATTTCAAGTCTGGATTATTTTGTCTTAACTCCTTAAGTAATTTCACATTACAATTTTTTTTTTTTAACCACTGTTTTTGCCAAATTTTACGTTTCTTATTTTTAAATTTTATATATTTTAAATAAATTAAAGCAAAAACTACAGGTACTTTACTTGCACTCATGATTTAAATAACCAGAAAACAGTTCGATTTGAATTTGGAGTATTCAAATTTTACCACACGCCGCACCCCACTCCAAAACTTTAATTACAATAACAATTTGTATGCATGAACTTATAGCTTTAAAATGAACAGTATTCGTGCAGTCAAGAGTGTACAGTGTATGGGCAAACAACACGCCACGCAAGTTTGCAGGAAAAACTCAAACTTTCACGTACAAGTTTGCGCACGAGTAAGAATTTGTGGTGTATGGACTGTTGAAACATTATTCATAAAAATTTAAAATTTAAAATTAACAATTTTAAAAAAAATTCAGCTTTAATTTTGAAAACTTTAAAAGTAGAACAAAAAACATTACAGCAAAAGAAAAAATTATTAATATAATATAATATAAAAAATTAAAAACAAAATTACCCAATTAAGCTTTTGTTAAGTTTTTGTTAATTAAGTCTTAGAAAAAAGTAAATAAACTTGAGTTGGTGACTAAGCTTAATTTATACCATGTTATAGGAAATTATGGATATATTTTACCAGAACAAGAAAATTTAAAGATGTGGATTTCGACAATATATTATTCCTTTCCTGGCCGATTGCTTGACATTTCCAGCATTCTTGATATTTCCAGAATGTAATGGTGTTGTTCTATGGATACAACTGAACCCAATGGGAATTCTAATACAAAATATGAAATGCGATTGTAATTCACAGAACTTGTTTGTTCACTAATAACACCATATACACGAAAAGAGAGACCAAGTTTACCTTACGGCTTATCAGCATGAAACGTTATACAGCAGATATAGCATTTGCAAGTGAATCAACAGCCTTTTCTGCCCCTGCCAATTAATTAAATAGATAATAATCCTTTTCATGCCCGCAAACATCAAATGCAAGTAAAGAATCAGCAAGATGTGATAATTATAGTAAATTTGTTTATAAGAAGCAAAGTAAAACTAAAATCTTAATCTTCTAAAATCTACCTGTTCAAAAGATTAAATTCCTTAATTTTTATTTAATATTTCCAATTTGACCTATTTCCTTGTAAAGGGTAAAAATTTATTTTTCTGGATGATTAAATACACATAATATTTAAATAAAATTAAAATCAAATCGTACGTTTTCGTGTGTGTGAGACAATATTATAACGTAAAATAACCTTTATTATTTTGCTTTAAAATCTAACTTAACTACGATTCTAAGAAGCGATTGTATTACCAAACCTTTTAAATTCAGTGTTAAGATTGAAGTTTATTTAATAACTTTGTTGAAGAAGTTACGAATGTAAATAAATAATCTATAATTATAATTAACAAGTATTTTAGGACCTGCGCAGTAGACATCTTTTCATTTTATTTCGCTTTTCTTTAATGAACTCCTCATATAGAAATAAGTTCTATATAAAACAATACTGCGCACATAAAAAGTTTCAAAGGGGCGGTATGTTAAGTAGAGTCAGTAGAGTTAGGAATTAAAGCTATTGCTTACATTAGCAAAAAAGATTTTTAGGATAATTAGTAAAGTGTATTTCGGGATTGTTTAACAGAATTCTTCAACGTCAAATTATTTTCTCAGTATTCAAGGAGCATTAATTATCTAAGTAAAACAAATTACATAGATCCACGCACGGCAATGTCATCATAAAAAAAGCGTTTTTTAAAAAAATCTAAAATTGATATAAATAGACAAAGTTTGATGATTTAGAAGTAATATTTTAATAATAACTTTTTTGTCCTAAATAAAGTCTAGAAAATGTTCTTTAAATAGGATTTTTTAAAATAATAAATATATCTATTTTAACATTCTTATCTGCCACAAAAATCATTATTGTCCGAAGTAGAGAGCTATTACTATATAGCTTAATTATTCGAAATCTAAAAAACCTTCTTTTTATCTCATCCTGTGCACTTGTTATATATGTAGTAACATATGATTAATGCTGTTTTGTGATTGCCTAGTGTATTTTTCAAAGTTAATTTACAATTTGAATAAATATGTAGATTCTAGGTTTGCTTCACAATTTTTATTAAATATCTTGATCAATTTCGGTTATTACACCATCATTAGAAGGCTGAGGCAAGTAGGCACTATCATCAGAAGTATGACGATAAGTAAAAATTGGGGAACATACCTAGAGTTTTTATATTTATTTAATTTTAATAATGTTTCACCTAGATAGATATTCTATAAATTATATTAAATTACAATTTCGGGCTCTGGATCATCAGACACCTCTGGATCATCAGCAAACGTCAATATTATTTTATCGGAAAAATTTTCCGAGGTTTGCTTCAACGTTGGAAAACAAAAACATCCTTCTCAAATCAGGGTTAAAAGAAAATATGTACATCTAAACATATGGGAAAGAATTACATTTATATACATTATGTATAATATCAATATTGTGTGTATATCTTATACTAGGGGCCCCTGTTGAGTAATTATATTTCAAGTTGAAGTCAAATTTAAAGTTTTAAAAAAAAACAGTATTTGACGTACTGACATAGACTTCTCACGATATAACAGAAACCACTCGTGTTTAATAAAAAATTTTGTGATTAGTAAGTTTTATTTAGGACACATAAATACACGTCCCTATAGTAAGTGGCATTTAGTGGATAAAATTACTAAAAATAAAAAATTTTGTCATTAAAGAGGTATGTATATATATACCTACATAATACTTAATTTTAATAAAAACTATATTATTACTACAAATAACCAAAATTTAGAAACAGTTACTTCAAAAAATAAAAATGAAGAATTCAACTGATTTTTTTTGTTTTTGTTTTTTATATTTTTTATTTGAGATGAATTTGTGTCTTTGTTTTTATTTGGCATATGTACAAAGATTCATTTGCAAGTACACATGTAAATTATAATAACTGATTTGTTTGATTTTGTTTATTATTTTAATAAGATCTCACATATGAGATTTACATAGTAAAAAAATTTCAACTGTGTGCGCATTATTGTTTTAGATACAACTTATATATTATATTAGAAGTTCATAAAGGAGTAGGAGAATCGAAATAAAATGAAAAGGTGTCTACTGCGCAGGTCTCTAAATGCTTGTCAATTATTTATTTATTTTTTTATTTCAATCTACTGGGTAATCCCTTACAGATTTTGCTTATAAAATATTTAAAACTAAAATAAAATAAAACTAGAAATAGAAAACAAAAATTGTAAATATAAAAATAATTTCAGATATAACATAACATTAATAATAAGATGCATTAACAATTTCAAGTTAAAAATAACATTAATTCAAGAAAAGAAGTTAAAAAAAAAGAAAAATTCAGACTTAAGTAATAAATAAATATTAATAGTAATAGCAATAGTAATTATAAAGGTATGCAGTACATTCAAATGATAACAGAGAATAATTTTAATAAATTTGTAGAATAAAATTATAATTAATTAAAATTAGAAGAATTATTGTAATGTTTCAAAAAATGTGATGATTTGTCTCCTAAAAACGAATCTACTGTAGTTGAAGTCAATTACTGAAAAACTGTTATTAAATAAGCGCTGAGAGTTTGCAATAGGTTCGGAAAAACCATAGTTCGTTCTATGATTTTGAAGATATAAAAATCTTTGGCTTCTGAAATCGCGCACTGGAGCATAGATATTATAAAAGCGAAGAATAGATGGACATTTTATTCTGCCAGATAAAATATCATAGGAAAACATCACGGATGCAGCATTTCGCCTAACCTCAAGAGTAGAAAGCTTAATAAGTTGACATTTAGCTAAATATCCAGTAATATACGGTTGCCAGTTGAATTTACGAAGGCAAAACCTAATCATATTCTTTTGAACAGACTCTATTCTCTTAATATGTTTATCATAATAAGGCATCCAGATCGGACAAGCATATTCGAGGTGAGGACGAACAAGTGCAGTATATAAATTTTTGAATGTATAAGGATCAGAAAATTGCTGTGAATTACGCTTAATGAAACCTAACATAGAAAAAGCTTTAGAAATAATTCGATCTATGTGAGCATTAAAAGTTAATTTGTTATCGAGAATGATACCCAAGTCTTTTGTTTCACGGACATGTTCAATAATAGAACCGTTGATATTATAATAAGATTCAATTAAAGTTTGCTTCCTGGAAAATGACATGTAACTGCACTTATTAATATTAATGGTAAGACCATTAATGTTACACCAAGAGTAGAATTTGTCAAGATCCTGCTGCAGGAGATGGCAATCTTCGTCCGAC